>JAMQGS010000003.1:5645000-6895000 GCA_028455905.1 Neoseiulus californicus
TGTCTCATTGTCAGTTTGGCCGCATGCAGGACCCGAGCGGGTTACGGTTTGGAAAGATTTGTTCGGAGAAACAAACAAGAAAGGAAGAGGTGACTACAGGGAGCAACTCAAAAAGCAAGCTGGGAAGCGCGACAGTTGGGACCGGGAGAGAGAGAAACAGCTGAATAGTATTACTGAGAAAGAATTGGAAGAATGAAGCATTGAGCCGAGGCCTTAGGGTCTGTCAAGCGGTACTATTACCAAGCAACGAGCACTCCGCTCTTTCCGACCTGCCAGCCTCACCTAAACGCTTTTTTCGAAAGTTTTGTAAGACCGGCTTCAGGAACGATGCCTCAGCGATTTTCAAAGAGGTGGAGTCAACGTGCATTGAAGATGAGGAGCCTGCGTAATATGAGACTTCCTTGAACATGCGTTTGGATTGGAAATCGAAAACATGTTTCTAACCCGCATCCAAGATGCCAATACATGCGATGACCTATGGAAGATAACTCCCCAATCCTGCCGCCGTGCTGCTAGGAGTAGACAAGCAGAGACTACGCGGAAGTTATTCCTTCTCTGGTCCTGGACTGCGGCACAAAGCGGCGGGATGGACACCCCGTCGCTTATGAGGAAAATCGGGAACGGTAACTCAAAATTAATCTTCGGTCCTTTCTACTCTCAAGATCGGGTGATATCGTCGAGGAGTCGTCTCCGTTGTGCAAAGCGTTGACGCTGGCTTTCCTGGATCCCCCCGGAGAGCTCCTATTGCTTACCCTAGTATCACTGGCGCAAAGCTCAGAGCTCACAAAAGCCTGCAGAATTGAGCGAACAAAATGAGCGGATGTCGACTCATCGAGGGTTTCTTTCAGTCGCAGTTCTCTTTCACTTCCTATAACAGGTAGGGTCAGTGGGAATGCGGGTAAGTTTTCTTGACGCCAAAGGTTTGACATGATAGTCTGCAGGAAGGGTAGTTAGTCAGGCGCCCCGCTGATTCATGACGAATACTCGAGGGAGAGAGCAACACTGATCCCGATTTTTCTTATTCTTGACGTCTGATGAGGTTGAGTCATTGCCGCAAAATAAGTTGCTCAGAGATTCAGAGCGACATCGGGATCGCCGAAACCACGTCTATCCAATCACTGAAAAAGTTGTCATCACTGTCCAATGTCAGCCCACACATCGGTTGGAGATGCGCTTGTACGACCAGAATCTCTTCGCGCTAGCTGGATTCAACGAAGGAAAGTTGAGGGAAATGAATCAATCTCATCAGCTTCATCATTGCACATCATTGCCCAAAAATGAATGGTTGAGTGATGACAATAAGTGATGTCCGGAATTGTAAATTCTGACGTTCGAGACAGAAGTTGACAAGTTCTCGGATGTATCGGCTGAGCGCCGAGCTAGTTTGTTCGAGCTTCCGATCTCATCGGCCTTCAATTACATTTCACAAGAGCTCACGTAGAACAATGGAGTAATTACACTCTCGTTCCATGATGAAAATTGTCCCAGAGCGCTGTTCGGCGGAACCGTAACTTGAAGCGTTCTCCATCTCCATATGACTTCGATCTTGATGCATATTAGAGCACGTCTCTCTCTTTTCGCCTGCTTTTCTGCTGCCCAACAGCTCCCGCGGAATCCTGCAACCGAATCTCCACATTCTGGAAAGATGTCCTCTTCGAACACTTCCCCTCGCCCATCTGTTCCGCATCATAGGCCAGTTGAAGCCAGGTGTGAAGTCTCAGTGTTTCGGCACTTCGTTTCAGGAGTTTTTGGTCGAATTGAATTTAGTCGAATTGAATTGTACTTTTATGCAAGGCGCCTTGTACGCGAGTACACCACTGGCTAACCCGTCAGCACAGAACGTGCATCGTGCATCTCACTGCATCTCTGATCGAGAGACGTTTTTGTTGAGTCAAGACTCAAGACCATTAGGCCGCGGATGGTCCCTCAAGCACAACATGGAACATTCACTTGCTCGGAGAGAGGAGAGCGGAACGTGGAATTCAAGTTTTTACCTGCCGATGTATCGGTTCTGATCCATTTCGCTACCTCTCCCAAGAAACGGAGATGGCGGGGTTCGCAGCATGTTACGAGCTAGGCGAGGTGCATGATTCTCCGGACGATTCTCCTAAGCGTCGCTAGGCACAGTTGTCATGTTCAACACCCTTCCTGTGAGAATCATTCAGAGAGCTAGACAACAACTGATCCTGCTTCGTTCCCGTTGGAAGCCGACGATCTGATTCTCACGCGTCGAAGGAAACGTACACCGAGGTGGAGCGAAAGTTTTTGGGATGACATGTCTCGACGGTACCATTCAACCGAGCGGATGGATATGCGAGCGAAAGTGGAACCCGGGATCCGAGAGGACGAGCCGTGAGCCGTTTGTGGTTGCCGGCAATTCAAACAGAAACCCTCAGAAGGCATGCTCATTCCTCCTGGGTCCAATCAAGGATTGCAAGCTCAACATTTTCGCGGTTTCGGAATTCGCGCGCTCTTCTCTCGTTGGCAACGGCGCTCTGTGGTCGATTCGCGTCAAACAAGCGTTCGGGTTCCGATGCCGGACTGTAGTCTGTCCAAGAAATGTGAGCAAAAGTGAAGGAAAACGTGTTGTGGCGTAGAAGTTTCTCCTTCACCTGGTTCCGTTTTACCCAGAGTGAGTTCCTTGTACGACTGCCGACGATGGTTTCTTTCGCTGTCAGCCACGACGCATCGTACAATATTTCAGTCCGCGACTCCGACCGAGTTTTCGTGGATAATGCATCCAGCAGATCGGGCTGACAGCGTTCGCTGTTCTCTGTATCAGAACTACATCCGACCGCACAGCTGAAGTGAACAGCACCGGCACCATTGAGCGGATCCTGGCGAAGATACTTGTGGACAATCCGAGCCATGAACACATGATTTCTCCTACAAAATATTCTGAGGACTGCGAATCCTCGGGTTCCTCGCGGATTTTGAGTTCCTCTATCTTTTACCTAAAATGAACTTCCTGTCTTTGGTTCCATGAGTAATCGATGAGAGGATTCGGAGCTTATTACTAGGGTAATGAGGATAACTAACCAGGTCCTGAGAATATTTGCAGCCAAGGTCGCATCGAGCTCAAATACTATGACTCCATTAAAACGAATGAAGAGCGAAGGCCACTGCGGCAGAAGGGCGTGACGGCCTCGCGGCAAGCCATTCGTCGTAATAAGACTCTCGTGGTCGCCTCAAGAGTTCGCCGGCTCATAGGAATACCGCCTGTCCGAAAGGTGAGTTGATCGTTTTTGTTTCTGTTGCAAGCGGGTTCCACATTAGAAGAATTCCGTTCCATCGGAGGTCCCATCATGGATAAATTGTTCTACGGCCGTTCCTGGGAACCTCTCAAAGAGAATCAGTTTTCCTGTCAGTCTCTTCCCACAAAAGGCTCCGGATGAATCACGTCGAAGCGCGTTTTTTGTCAAAGACCCCCGAGTAAACAAGTCGAGCTAAACGGAGCAAACACCTCCCAATTAGCATATAGACTCATCTCGTCGGCACGCTGAAACCCCTCGGTAACGAACGAAAACGGTTTTAGGGATCGGCCTTCCGTCGCCTGCAAGCTTGTTCGATAGATCGGATAGAGAATCGGTAACGAGAACACTCGGCGTTCCTTGGATCGCGTTCTCTGTCATCTTCGAGGAAGGTTCGGTTTTTCGACATGACCTTCGTACCGTAGATCGCTGCCCGGTCTATGGCGAAGTTAGTCCCCCCATCCCCCTTCCCCGACCCCCGAAGATCCTTGTCTGACTCTTAGAGCTCAACATTGAACCTCACCATCATCTTTTCTTTCTGCCCCAAGATGGTGCAGAAATTGTCCTCAACCCCCAAAAAGAAACCCTGTATACGCTCCTGTGCCCAGTGCATCCTCTGAAACGCTGAAAAGTGACGATCCCGGGCAAATCTGGTTGAAAAACAAATTAAGAAATCACTCGTTGCTCGGGTCCCTCACGCGGGAATCTTCAATACGGGAACGTACGGAGGGGGAATCCAAATGTACATGGCTGTGGTGGTCCAGCGTCAGCACGGGTACACAAACCATGAACATCAAAGCGGCGGCCACGATCTCGACTGAGCTGCTCCCAAATTGTGCTCCCTAAACCAGAACCCGAGGATCTAAGACGAAACGAAGGATCAGTGCTATTTTCGGCTGCTCAGATCAAGCAGCCCGATCAACCAGCCGGAGGTAATCAATCTTGGCACCCAATCGATGAGTCGTCGCTAAAATAGCAAGGAAAAATAGGAACGGGCTCCTAAAACAGTCGAAGTCGGTGGAAAAACTTGCATGGTTCCAACTAGACCTCACAATTGTTCTCTTGATGTCAACGATGTCCTCCACTTTTTGATTCTCGAGTCACTTCGTGTGAAAGTTTGGGACGGAGACCGGCAGGGACTTTCTGCTCTCACAACCGGAAGACAAGTGACATCTGCAGCGAGGGAACGTGTCGATCAGCCTTCTCCTTCCCCTCCTTTCTTTGCTTGTTTACCCTAGGCTCCAGTTTGCGAATCGATCGGAGGTCACTCCTGACAACCCATCCGAAGAACTCCGCGAGGTTTTTCTCGTCCTCGTATCATTCTCCAAATCACGGAGTGACTGCAAGATGCCGGAAACGAGCTCCGAACAAGGGGCGCCTCCGAAGGGAGACTGTCCGGAGACTAGCAAATGGGAGAAGGTTGACAAAACGTTCCTATTTTGCCAAGTCTAGGGTAGTCTGTCAGCGTAATCAGCGTTTCGTGGATTCGCGACGGCCTTAACAGTGGTCTGACTCCAGAGCTACTGTTCCTCTCTATCTATCTATCCTCGGGGGCATCCCACAATCCACGAGGATAAATCGGACCCCAAGAAATCAAAGTTGAATCTGAAACAAATGAATCTCATTTCCAGAATGGCTAAACGTTCGACGACCCGGGTTGATCCTCGAGCTCATCAGTTCACAGTAGTATCGGGCGACGCCAAATGGTATGACCATATTTTCATCGCGCCGCAGATCTCCCTGTCTGTGTTTGGCATGCACATCACCCCGGTACAACAGAAAAACAGAGTGAGTGCTCCCTTTTCAACGTTCAGCGTTATCCGGCGGAGCACAACATGAATCGGACACTTTTCTATTGAAGCGAGACATACTATTGTGTAGAGGCACAGCGTGCGTCTATGCGTGTCTGAAGCGAAGAATTTTGCAGGTTCTCAGCTTGATGTGGCGCGGCCTAGTTACAGCCATTGTTGCCTTTCTTCTGATCGTCTTCCTCACCGAAAACATTATTGCTGTCGCCTGGGGGTTGAACGAGTGGCATCATATAAAATGGCTGACGGGTAGCGCAACAGCCTTTTTTACCGTCTTCTATATTCGTTTCAAACTCGTGAAAATTCGTCAGTTAGTAGATTTCTATACTATCAACTACAACTCGTGGCGATCCGTAGAGAAACGCTCAATCCGAGTGAAAATCAGCTACATGATTCCCCTCCTATGGTGTGTTGTCTTAGCTTCGGGCATTGATTTCGCTCTCTATGCGCAAGATGAATACGTCAAGTATTTCACAACGCTCAAAATCCACAACGAGACACCAGCCATCCGAATTTTTGAAAGTATCGAGAGTTTCGTTCGGATGACTGTGATAAACGGCGGCATTAGTTTCGCGGCGTTCCTGTACGGAACACTACTCGGCATGGTTATCGGGAATATTGGACACTTGAACATGTGGATGCGGTCCCAAGAAGTCACCGAGCTAGAAGACAACGCTTCGGCAACATCTTTGACTCAAGTGAGTTGCTCCACTCGGTTATTTCTTCTGTCTATGAAAGCATGTTTCACAATCGTCCGATGTCCTCTGTGGGAAAAACCTCAGCCCTCGTTCCGTATTGACGAATCGCGTGCCGAAACAAATCTAGGCCCGAACGATGGGGGCGTACTCGACGCTAACGGTTTGGGTTCTGTGGCCGAAATGTCTCGAAACGAAGGAAGTCAGTGCCGATTTCTGCGCTTCCGCGCCCCAACGATCTTTACATGAATAGACCTTCACTTTAGGGTGAAAAATGAAATTCGAAACGGAAGAACTCTAGAGTGAATTCAATGTGTGCTCTTTTGCGTCGACGAACTTCGTTGAAGTTCTATTCCACTATGCGCGTTCGCGTACGAGACTCCCTCGTCGTTTAGGTACCAGGAAACAAGAGGATTTTTATTTTGCGGTTCCAAGCGACCCCTCTCGGTGCTTACCTCGCATTCGTCCACTCCCAGATGGTCGCCTTAGTGCGTGCGTGCGAGAATTCTTTCATTTATCAATCCGCCAATCAAGCTATCGCTTCATCCATCTGTATAAACGTGTATCTCCAACTCGACACGTCACTCTCTGATGCCGACCGTTGCAGCTCCGCAACCTCTTCCATCACCAAGAGCTCAACCTCCGCGAAGTGGACAGTGTGTTCGCGCCCGTGCTCGCAGCCTGGTATCTGATGTGCATTATCAACGTGATTGCCGACATCAATATGAGTTTTGAGGGCACGTTCCCGGGTGCTCACGGCGGCCGCATTCTCTTCAACCTTTTCATGGAGGGCTTCCCCTGGTGGGCGATTGTTTGGGCCACCACAGGGGCCGCCGAAGGCATTCAGGTATTGAGCGGATACCATTTTCACCACCGAGAACCTCTCGAAATCTACCGCGATAAGGGCAAAAACGTCGCTGACTGAGCGATTCTGCCTCTCTTTGGGTAAAAGTGGGTCTGTGCTATTTCAGAAAGAATATCACAACTTCGTTCAACAGATGGAACAGACGCTGCTCGCGCTCGGAGCAAAAAACCCTCAGGCAGCGGTGACTCGACCCGTTGTCTCCGTCCTGGTTCTACTTCAACGGACGTCGATAGTTCCTCCGAAAACCACTTTGGCTGGCTGGATCATCGTCAAAAGACAGCTGTTACTCCATCTTGTTTCGTTCTTTCTAGTTTACACAGCCGTCTTGTCGATGAGAAACCAGTCATGAAATTGACCTGTCGTATCTAACATTCGCAAGAAAGAAACAATTTCATCCTAGGCATATTAGGCAAGTTGTCCAGGCTTTCTCAACCTACATGTATTCTTGAAACACTAGATCGAAGTTTGCATGTCGAATCGGGCCGCCGCAACTTCCGAGGATCTCCCGAGAAGAAACACGTCGTCTATGGAACTTGGGACCTGCGGTGCTCATACAGACTTTGCGGCCCCGGGTTTCGAAGACGATATCCGACATTGGGCAACTCGGAAGATCATCGACAGGTTGAGGGAATTTTGTCGAGAGGATTGAGAGACCTGTCGTTGCATACATATCGAAGATGAGTTCAGGCGGTGCATAAACTATGCGCTTTGAATGAGGATGAGGTATTTGGGCCTCGAAATAATTTGAGAGTCCCATGAGCTGGCTGGAATTCAGAGCATCCGACAAGAGAGCTCAAATGCGGGGCAAGGGGTCGGCATGAGAGGAAAGCCTTTTTGAGCCCTTCGGTCGGATGCCGGAGAACTGGCCAGGCAAGCAGCTTGCCGTTGCCAGGGCAGCCGACCAATAAGCTACGAGCTGTACTTACCCCTGTCCTTCCAAGCAATAGGGCGTCCATTTCCGAACGAGGCTCGGGGTTTGGGGTAACCTTGACCGCAGAGGACGCCCGGGAGCTTCTTGAGGTCATTTTCGATTGATGTATCTGCAAATAATTGAATGGTTGAATGATTACTTCAGGTGTGTGTAATTGAATGGCTCTGGGATTCAGTTTGTATCGGGTCGGCAAGAAGTTCGATATTCGACTGGTTTGGCCGATTGGTGGTGAGGGTAATTGCCCCTCAGATTGTCGGAGTCTTGGTGGGACGGACGGCGTCTTGGAGGAGGGATGGAACGGACGGCGTCCTTCGTATGTAGGTGATTCGGTGGAGCATAAAATGGTTACTTCCCCCTGTCAAGATCAAAGAGTCTTCCCTTTACTCGGCGGCTATGTCTATCAATGAAGTAAACCTCTGTTATTATCAGCGTCAGAGATGCTCTGTAGCTTTTTTTTCTGTTTTTTTCTTGAGATACACATCAAGTCTCCCTATTCCCCGAGGAATCAGGACGGCTCTCTCATATGCGGAGTCGAGAATGTGTCGAACATTCGGTTTCCTCGTTATGAATCGTGCTTCGTACTCTGATCACCGTCTTCACTGCCACGAGGTCAAAACAGCAGAAATTTGAGATCTCATCCCCCTGGAATACTTCTGTGAGCTTGAAAGCTAAGAACACAGACCACTAGACGACTCGGAGTCACGTCTGTGACGACCGCGTGTTTATGAAAGAACGACCATAAAAGATCCGGAGACGACGCGACGCAATCATGATATGGGGAAGCAAGTTTACTCATCAAGCGTCCGTTTTATAACGTCTTGAATTAGCTTAATGCACTTGGCCGACTGATTGATTCAATCTGTACGACGCGTCTTCGCTTGCTGCTCGAGTAGTTCGACAGATAGCACCAGCTGCTGTTGGGACTTGCGATACTTCCAGAATCCGAATCATTGAGCTACGAACCTTGGCTTTTGGAACACGAAGCGTGTTTCCCACCAAGTCCGCGGCTCATGGTCCCGCTCTCATCTCAGATCAGGTTTTCTCCCTTTTTGAGTCGCTGTGCTCGAGAATCGGTCATCAGAAGCATGTGACCGACCCGTGTATTACATTTGAGCGATGGCAACAATTAGGTTTGGGATGAAGACGGAAACAAGGCCCCAGAAAATGTTTTCTCTCTCCCTTCCCTCTTCCCTGGAAGAGTCAAAACGCACCATCATCATCGTGTGCATCACGCAGAGCGCGTAAAAAAGTTGTGGAAATAGAAAGCTCCGAAAATGGAACCGCGACCAAGATTGTTGAGTAGAGGGCGGGAGTGTCGCGTTTCAAACATTTGAATTCTGTTGCAGCACTTCTCACTCTTCCTTAGGACCTGGTGTGATATTTCGGGAAAAAAGTTCGGATTTTAGGAAAACCACCTCTCACGCGAGAGTTCCACGGAGTATCAAGAGCTTCGAATGTCCGCGAGCATCCCGCGTCGAGTTCCGTACCCTCCCTCAAACACGAATCCTGTGAGCTCCGGAGGCCTAGCCGAATCAGGGCATCGATGACCGGTTGCGGATGACTGGAATCCCCCGAATCGTCAGCTCTCGGAGTACACAATGCCCGCTCCGAGCCGAAACGGCAGTACAGCGGCGGAGACCTCGGAGGAACATTGTTACTGCGATGATGGAAATGTACGTTTTTCTCGTTACAGGTAGATTGCAACGTATGTGCTGTCAGAACAACGCTCCCTTTGTTCCAGTAGTCGCTGGGAACCACGGCTTTGTAGTGGCTGCACCGACAGGAGAAAAAAAACAGCGCATGGCGGTCCTTGAAGGGACCTAAGAGAAAAACGCTTCCGAATAACTGAGCCGACTGATTGGAGAACGTCGGACACCCGGGGAGCGGCGCTCGTCAAAGTCCGACGACGAGAAGAGCTTCCCACGGAGTTTTCAACAATGAAACCTCGGCCGGCGCTCCTGAATACGGTGTATGAATCGAGTTTCGTGACGATACACCGCAACGAGCCAAGGTATCTTCCAGGTCCGAGACCAGCGTTAATCGGCGAATGAAACCGCGATTCGAATCCAAGACGAACGATGCGTAGAGTAGTTCTTACAAAATTGTTTTGGAACCGTTTTGCATCACAACCAGACTATCGAGATCCGTCCGAAGCATCTCAGCTAGCCGATCCGTCCCGAAAGCCCGGACGTCCTGGAAGAATCCTCCACAAGGTGCTTGATGGTCTCAATGGAGACACGAGGAAGCGCACTCGGAAGCCTCGGGATGTAAATTCAGCTTAGTGTCATGTTTACGCCCGAGTCGCACGAAGCCATGCGTTCGTTTCCCCGATGTTTCCCGGCCATAGATTACACATATATCCTGACCAAGGCAGCATAAATATCTCCCTAGACCTGTAATCGCCATAAAGCAGCGCTTGTTCGTTCGTTTGTGGTGTTTTCGATTCGGTCTCACGATTCCCGGGCAACGGGAATCTACACAGAGACCGATACCGACATAAACACCGGCACTCGGAGAGACCTTCAGTGAATCAGTCAACCAGTGAGTCAACCCTTGGGCTCAACGGTGACCGCATTCCGTTCGGCAGATTCGAACTTCTCGCCAAATCTTGAACTTTTTCTGAACTCGTTCCTCCAACCAGCTTCGTTCTGCCCAAGTCACGTCCAATGTCATGACGGTCTCGTCACCTTCCGAGGCAGGAACGATCTCGAGACGACTCCAAGCCTATCTGGCATTGAATCTTCCCGGAACTCACGTGGGGCCTGAGAGAGTGTGCTCATGAGGTTACGTGCTCGCGAAAGGGTGCGTAGGCGATTATGAGGTTTTTTGAGGGAATGTTTTTTATGCCTTTAGGGGATAATTTGGAAACTTTTTGGAAAAACCCCAGCCGAGTAGAAAACATTCCGAACGTGCGTCTTCCGCAGAAGTCTGGCCGCTCAATCAAGATGCCGCTCCGTGAGCGCCAACATGAGTCTCGGTCCGTTCAGCCAGCACTCTCACCTTGTTCTTTTTGATATTCCCGGAACTGATTCATGAGACAAGCAAGGTAGGTTCTCTGTGATAACTGCCCTTGTGCAGGACAGAGAACATACCCAATACTCAGGAGCTTCGGCGTGCACTGTATGATTATCATGCGTTCAGCTAATTTTGGAATCTGACATCGCATTGCTCATCCATCTTCCTCGAACTGCCTTTGACCTCGCTGCATGAAAGCATTTGAGATTGAGAGAAAAACCAAAGCTTTTAGAGGCAGCGCAAGTCAGAACAAAATCCGAGTGGCCGGCAGAGACCAGAATAACTTCACAAAATCGAGTCACTCCCAAGGTCCAAGCGCCTCTTGGTATCTCAGCGTGAACGATTCATCCTACTCTGCAGATCGGTACGATTCGAGTTCAGCGAGAGAATCCTCCTTTCATATTTTATCAACAGAAGCATAAAGTTCAGCAGAGAGAGAAGGAGTGATGGTCCGGAAATTTTATCCAGACATTGTTCTCTCGCCATTTGCCTCTTGCAATTCTAGCCGTCGATGCGCTCGGATCAAAAACGCGGTGATATCGGATCATTGTGGACATTTCCAGAATGAACAATGCTCGACGCTCCTACTCGACTTATCGCTTTGGATGATGGCGTCGACGAATACTGTTATGAAAACGCGTGCTTCGAGGTTCCTGGGGTGCCCTTGACAAGCGGCGTGGAGTTCGATGTCGTCTTGGTATCACAACCGCCGCGACTGACAATGAGCGACGGATATGCTTTGCGGAAAGCTCAAAACAACCGGATTTCGCGATGAGCGTAAGACATGGTTGGAGATTATTTACGTCTCGAATCCAGGCTCCTTCGAGCGTCTTTGCGAGGCGAAGCCCCAGGAGGTGACCTCAGCGAAGCTAGTCCCTCACGAAGTGCAAATAGCCAAAGTGGTCTTCTCTGTTCGCCACAGCAGGTGATCAGCTGGCTTTTAGTGGCTTCCATTGAGATCTGCATCAAGGGCTCCCGACGAACCGTCCCACTGGTCAGTCCGTCTCGCCGTTTCCCGTCGACCGTTAGACTGACGGATGAACGAATACATCTCGCATAGATGAACGCAAGGGCTACTCGAAGAAAATACTCCATAACCACCTGAGGAGCGAATCTGGAGATTCGGGTGACTACTGTAGCAGGTTTCGGTTCCATGATTTCCACAGACCGCGAGCGGTTGCAACCTCGATGTATTCGAAATGTTTCCCCATCGATGACGGTTCCAAGACGGCTTCAGAATCGAACGACCCTCCGATTCAACGATACCGCTCGAGAATCAAACTTTTCGAGTTGCTACTTGGAGTGATGTCTACATCGCGGAGGAAGTCCTGTCACGTCTTCCATTATCTACTTGGAGACGTTATCTCGGCCTAATTCTCCGAAGTTCCTGATGTCCCATGTCTCGGATCGAAACTTTTCTGCTCTTGAAGAGATGACGAGTCCTGGGAGGAACAGAGAGGAAAGTACGCGAGGACAGAGTCGCTCGCCGGGAAAGTCCTCGAAACCCTCGACCTGCCGTGTTTTGAGCAGAGTAAGTGTTCCTGAGGTTCGAGTTCGGCGAAGACTGCGACATCGCTCGCGGGCCACATCGATTCGTCGGTCTTTCTGGTCCGGAGGAAAAGCGAGGATCCCGGGCTCGTTATCTCTGGTTCCATTCTAACTCTCGTAACCCTCTTACAATTCCTCTCTTCCTCCCGCCACTCCTCTCCTTATTACTTGTACGAATTTCCGCTCGGTTACACGGAAGACGACATTGTTCTTCCAAAGCATAAGTGAACGATGTATCGGACGTAGCCGAACGTTAACGACGAACGTGTCCGCGCCCTCACTAGCCCTCGCCTGGAAGACTAAGCGATCGAGTAAACGAGTGAAGAAGCCCAGGATCCGTCAAATATCAAACGCTTGCAATGTCTCACACTGCCTTGTCCACCTATCGCTCCGTCGTGTCATTTTGATCCTTCACCCCGCCCCTGGACAGGGTTGCTCGTCCGCGAACCGGTTCGCGCGAGAGGAACGCCTCGTACACGCGAGACACGTTTAATCAAGGACGCCGACAGATCGACCACGTCTGTCACCGCCCTAAAACCCGTACGTGACCGGTTCTTAACTGGCGAACGATATTTGAAACCGGACGGGATTGGCAGCGTCTGCAACCTTCGAATAGTCATTGGAAAGCTCGGTCAGGACAACATTGACATCGGTTGGCGACCCTCGGCGAGGAGAGCCAATGGCATCCTGATTGGTTTTCTGTAGCGTTCACCTTATTGTTGGACCGTTTGCTCGTCCGTCCATCCATCCATCTCTGCCTACGACGACCTTCACTCGGACAGGCGTCAGTCTGTGACGGTGCGCGTCGTCGTGTCGTGCCGTATTCATTTGCTTCCTTCGGTCAATCATTCGGTCGCGAACGGCTTGGCCACTCTCAACGTCCTACTCAGCTCGTCCTGCTCGTCCCGGGGCTGCTATTCCGTGGCTATGGCTAGGGCGACGACGAAAAAAACAAGTTTGTCACAGTGAATGAGGCGCGTCGTCATGTACAATTACTGCAGAACCTTTCCAAACCGTCTCCTGAATAGCCTGACCCACATTTCTCTGAATGTCACTAATTGAACAGGATAGGCAGAACTGACGAAGAGCATGGCTCGTGGAGCTCTTTTGCCGAAGGTCAGGAGAAGTTCCGCTTTTTCCCGAGAACTTGACGAAGCTTCGAACAATGTGACAGTGAACAGGTTCGCTGCAAAGCGAGTAATAGAGGAAGAAGATGGTTTCACTTCAACCTGAGGTCTTCGATGTCACGTCCTGAACGGGACCTGACGGGACTCCGAGCTCTTAGTACAGCTATCACTGAGTGGCATGACCTACTGTTTCTGATTGAAATGTCAACGATGTCAACGCCAACTAACGCCACGGAGTCTGCGACGAAATTTGATTTGTGATTCGACCCAACAAATTTCAGTGGAACCGCCAATAATGACGACATCACGTCTCGTCGGCCGACCGTTCGGAGTCCGCGAAGAGCCGCAATGGAAGGAGTGCTTCGGCGTCGTGATGTAGTTATCAGGGAAAATTCGTTCCCAGCTCTTAAGAACTTTGAACTCTGCCTGCAGACCTTGTTGTCGCTGTCCTGTTTACCAGGACGGCTTCCAGACAGGCTGACGACAGGTCTCACCTCTTAGCAACCCTGGTTGCCCAACCGCGCCAGCATTGGCCACGTAATAACTTCGAGCACGTGACGGCCCGACGGGTCCCCTGCGTCGCAGTGCCGCCTACATATCGCCAGAGTCACAGACTGCAGTTTGTGTATTCTCGAAGGTGAGCGTTGCGTGAAACGTACGTCATCCTCTCACAGGCGGTCTAAGCTGACTTTCTTGAGCGGAGAACATTCTGACCAAACTTAGGGAACCGTTGACGAATTTGCCTCTCAATGAAACGGAAAACACCAAACGCCGCGCCGTCCGCAGCCGTTCCGATGCGAGCTGCAAGTGTGTTGTTTTTCATTTTCTCGCCTCGGCACCGGAGAGAACTGAAAATACGTTCCGCTTTCAATATTCACAGAGCAGTAGGGTGTGCCGTCGAGGGGAACTGTTCTAGCTGATCTCGTGTAAAATTCACAATCTTCTCATTCCGAGATATTGCGTTTGCCGGCCCAGACGAGCGGGTAGGCGTCGGTCTCCCGCTCACCATCTGTGTAGTGCCGAGCCGATGAGCCGGGCTCGCCAACAGTCGGGACGTATGCTGCGTCTTCGTTGTTGTTGTTGTCGGTTCTGGCGGTGCGGTGGCCCCCGTAGGGGAGAACGAGACTCGATGGATGAAGGTGGACTTATTACCGGCTTCTTCAGGTCTGACCGTGACCGAGTTGACAGTCTCCCGGAAGACTAATTCCAGGGTTTGATTGCCGCCGAAACTGGCGGAGAATTTGAGAGCTCATTCTCGTGGCTCTCCGCTTGACGGAAACTTGACGTCAACCGGCTCCGACTAATTCCCATTCTCAGCGGAGCCTCGCACGAGAGGTGGAATTTCCTAGTAGATTCGATTCCGTCTGAGCTAGGAGGTTATTTTCGGCACGAATAGCGAACGCACCCGATCTAGTGGCAATCGGATCGGCAATATTTTGAGGGAATTCCTCGGTCGCGGCTCGGACATTGGGGCAGCCTAGTGCTGAGAAGGTCCCGTAGAGCTTTGGGGAAGAGATTTTTTTGATAAAGATCTGGAATAGAACTCATTTGCCTGCCGGATGGGTTGGTTGCTTCTATCAGAAAGTGCGGAACTGAGGAGATCTCCCTTCCTTTGTTAAGATGCAAATAGATCGAATGGGGATACAGCGGTGGCGGCGGCAGCAGCGGCAGCGGGAAGGGGAACGAATAAGAAAGAGAATTTGTTCCATTACCCTTATGCCGAAGCGCTCGGCAGAATACGGTTCACAGAAACGAGCTCTCCGTTACTCAAGGTGGCCTGAGCTCGATTTGTATCCTGTTTGGAACGGTATGGCTCGAAGAATGAACGATTCTCGGGCTCCTTACACGCGTCATACAGACCAATGATTCCTCTGTCACTCGAATGCGTTACTCGTCCGAAGGTTCATGAGCTAGTATTATATATAAGAAGTTCCGGTTTCCATGACAGGGTTTTGAGTTCCATATCAAAAGTGAGCTCAAGAAGTTCCATTGGTAGGCCTCGATTATGTCAGCGACGACCGCCTCTTCTCAATCGATTGCCCAGAGAAAACGATGATGTAATCCATGAGTCATAGGTCAAGGCTCCTCAGACGAGACCCGACCGGTAGACCGACGTTGACGGACGGACTTGAAGAAGTTCCTCCTCCTTCTTCTCACAGCTCTTGATCTGTCGTTATTCCACTGGACATATATTCTTCCGACGATTAGTATCTATGCTCAAGCAGGGCAAGGGGTTGCTGCGCGACGCCAGAGAAAACAGTCATCGCTGTATTTCCCTCTTTCTCCTCGATACGAGATCATCTCCCTGAATTCTTTAAAATAACCCTGAAGCCGTTCCTCAGTAAGATGCATTGCCTCAGTCTGACCGCCGACTTTCAGAGCCGAGGCAGTGAAGAATCACCCGAAAGGTTTATCAATCAAATTCTGTTGATTCCTCGTTTGCTTTCATCTACCGATTAATCTACCTCGCTCGGCAGGGCCAGGAAGGTCTTCTGTAGAGTCTCACAAAGTTTGAGGCGAATTGACGCCGTCGAAGTTTTCTCTAGGAGCTGTCAAGGACGATTGTGCTCTGTGAACTCTTGATGAAGGGATCAATGCGAACAGATTTCGCACCCATCATTCCAATCGCGTGTTTCGGGTTGTGAACCAGAATAAGACGGGTTCAAGATGATGCCAAACAACAGACTGCTATCGAAAGTCAAGCTCGCGGCGGTTCTTGGTCTCTAGCTTGGATTGTCTGGAGACATGGGGTCGATATTGGAATGCAGAGATGCCAGCTGGAACACGTGGTCGGCTAGCAACGCGTGGGAAGCATCAGCACCGGTCGGAATTCCTGGAAAGCATTGATTCCGAGGTGTCGATGTCTTCGGAAGGCTCAGTCGGGGAAGACCCATAATTCGAAGATGAGTCATCGACAGTGAAGGTTTCGATTCGACCAATCCTTGTAAACACGAACAACTGAGTTGAAGCAGTGTACGAACGCGATATTCAGTCGATGGACCTCCCTCGAGAGCGGAAAGGCTCTCTGCGCGTTTGAACCTTCTTCAAAACTGTTTGAAATACTCGATTGGCATCAATGGGACTCACCGGAGCGCGAGTAACCGGCAAACTGAGGAATCCAGTGAACGAAGCAGCGTCTATTTTTCTATTCTTCTTGTTTGGATATTTCCGCACTCCAATCCTGCCTTAGTCGTTCTGCAACTCCAACGTTCACCAAAACTGAAACCACGAGCAGAGAACCACACAACTACGGGATGAGGCGTCGGTTGCTGTCCGAACGAAATTCCAGCGATTCGTCTTAATCCTCTAGAAGCGGAACAAGCTCAATGAGACGCACACACAAGAGTCGTTAGACGGAAATAATCGCGACAAATACACGTCGAATTCCATGGGTGCTTCGGAGCAAGATGCGAAACGCTACTCCTGGGAGGAATCATCAGGAGCTGAAGGAGAATATACAGCAACACGTGGTGATGGAAAGGGAAAGAGGTCCTTTCTGAGAGAGAGACTACAACAGCCGCTCTCACTAGTCGTCGCCGTTCTGCGAGACGTTTCCGCCAGCCCATCCGACTCATCCAATCAGGCCGAGAGGACTCCCGTCAGTTTTGAGGAAGAACCTGAGAAGAAGAGCTTCGAGCGGCAGCGCACTCCCGCCCTCTTTCTCTCATTGTTATCCTATCTACCTCGAGCTCGGGTGTCCAGGGCTTCGTTGTCCTGGGATAGCGACGTTTTCCGCTTGTCTCGAGAGTCCCCACTTGAAACTTCCCGAATTGTTTTTCCTCTTCTCTGCTCCATCAGTTCGGTCTTGCTGTTTGATATGTTGTAGCATCATGTCAGAAGTCTTTTTTGCTAGCCTACCCTCCTTCGCTCACTCCAACCGCCGTTCTCCACTCGAGTCAAGCATGGAAAACAATTCCTAGAAAATAAAAAAAAGAACACCAGCAATGTCGATACATACCAGCATCCAACTGATTGTGAGTGAGAAGCTATCATCCATATCGTTTGCCCAGCGCACAAACAGCTCTTCCAGCTCCCTCAGAACGTCGGTGGCGCAAGAAGTGTTCTCTCTGATTTGAGCTTTTAGCGCTCATCTACCGTCTTTTTGCCGGAGGCGGCGGCGATCGAAGCTGGAGAAATCTGAGGCGCTGTCAATACGTCAAAGTTCATCTAATACAGATGCGATGAAAGCCAAAGAGCTCTCTTTCCTCGATTTCCAAGTGCTCCGGTGACAGAGCGTTGTCAGTGGCCCCACACTCCTTTGGAACCTCTCGAACTCCGCCCTTCCATCCGTTCCGATGAGTCGCAAGAACGGGCAAGCCTGTCCCGATCTTCGGGCCAATGTGGGCCAAGACAAAGCAATCAATTGGTCAGCCGACGGGATACACAGCAAAACTACTTGAGCTCTGACCTGCGATCCGGGTTGGCGAGGTCGTTCCAGGTTCCTAGTGTCGCTTCTAGTAGCTCACAATCAACGGAGGGCCATGTCTCCAATCTATGCCGCGACGAATTCGGCCATGATCATGATCCGAGTTCAACGATGTTTTATGGTTGTTGAAATGGAATTAGGGCGGATGGCGCTGCTAGGCATTGGCGGCTCTTGCTCCATGGTTTGCCTTTCATTCGAAGAAGTTACAACTCTAGAAGTCGACTCGAGAGATCAAACTCGAGAAAGTCGGGGTTGGTGATGGCAACTGGCAATCATGGGTCGTAACTCGTAACCTCAATGAACTTCAACAGCTCCGGTCTATTTATGGCTTGACGAGCGGGATGGATGGCAGTGATCGCTCGTATTGGATTGGCTGCATTAAGGTCAAGTTTCTTCCTTGTTGCTCCAGGGAGTCCAGCCCCGGAGTTCGAGAGTCAAACAAGACAGAGGTCAAGGAACTCAAACAGAAGCTCCGCCGCGGTGATGAGATTCTGCGGCTGATATCTTCATCAACTACCGTTGGCGTAACCGTAGAGGCTACGTCTCCTCCTGCAGTCAGTACACGAAACGCGTCTCATATTTGAAGGAACACGTGAAGATCGCGATAAGGTCTCGAGTGCTGACCACTCACTGTTCTGAATTCTGGACTACAACTGTCGTCTAACTCCGATCCTTCGAAGCTTCTCGGATATCACAGCTCTCGAGCGAGCTTTCTGCAGGCGTCAAAATAATAAGCTCAACATCGAGATGTCGACTCAAAGTCGGAACCGTGGCGGATCCTTTGTTGCTGAAAACTCGGAATCAGCATGTAGTACAACGAGCCTCCCCAGCACACTTCCTCTTCATTTTCGGAGAGGGAGCTGTGCTGGCTCGGGTCAAACCTGATCATGACATTCGAGATCCTTGGAAGCCAACCCTGGATTCCTCAATGTATCTTGACCAGAATTGGAGCGGGGAAACGGACGCTCCATAAGCAGAGGTCTTAAACCATATGCTTGTGACACTTCTGGAATAATCGAACCAAGAGGGAACTCAGCCAGTCAGCCAGGCGTTGAGCCACCGAAGGGATCGAGAAGCGCGGCAAGCTGGGAACGAGTTTGCTGAGTAGCAGCCAGCTATCTGAGCGGAAACAATGGAATGATCGGCCTCCGATCCGAAGCCCTTTTGTGCTTGATGGTCATGTGTGTTCAGAGGAATAGAGGCTCAAAGACACCGCGGATGGGATTCGCTGTGAGTGTGCTTGTGACGGTGCTTTGAAAATGTTCAAGCTCTCGGTGTTGCTCAGATGGAATCTTCCGATATCTGCATTGTTGATTTCTTTGAAGCTTCCAACCGGCTTTATTGGAATTCCAGACTCATTAGCGCTGATTGAGAATCTCGTTGTAGTTAACGGCACGTTAATATTCCTCTCATAGATAGAGCAGCGGAGAAAAATAAACGGAAGTCGCCTTCGAGGGTGAAAGCTCAAATTACTACGGTGCGAGGTCGCAACGTTTTCGAATCCGAGAAAAGGTCTCGTAGAGGATTTTAGAACGCGCCCTGCGTGTTCCTGTTGTGAATAGCGAACGAGTTCGTCCCCAGTCTTTATTCGTCTGAGCGATTGTCCCTTAAAGTCACAGAATCTCCTCCTTTAGCCTGGAAGCAGCACTTCAACAACCGTATTCCGCAGACTTTCCTTCCACTTGACTTTCGGAAGCACTCGTTATCGGTTGGCATTGTCTCTGGTGACATTGCTTTTGTAATGTTGTCGAGAATGATGTTCGTCAGACTGTTGTGGAAACGTTCGGGCGAAGAAAGTCTTTCAGAGCCCGAGTCTTGCTTTTCGGAAATGACGAGAGTCATTTCCGTTCGGACAGACAATCCGCCTTCTGTGAGAAATACAAGCGACCCGACGGGACTTAATTCCTTTCACGCACTCTGGGACGCTTCTAAGATCGACGTCGCGACAATGTCACGAGGTGACTGCGATATTTTACGCTCTGTTTTCAGCTCTCGCCGTGCTTAGCGGAATTTGGGAGCAGTTGCTCACAACATACGGCTGCCGTACGCAAGTGTCTGCGAACGTCGCCAACCACTGCAGCTCTTCGGAATGCGTTGGCGGCGAAGATGGGCAGAAAAACTTCACAAGAACCCTCAATTTCTCCCCTTTACCCATCCTCGATGCGGATAGCGGAGTCATTACCTAAGGACCTCTCACACTCTGTATTCCAACAGAGTCGGAACGCTTTCAGCGTCATTCGGACGCATACTTGGTGGAATTGAACCCGGCCGATCCGGTCGACGCAGCAGGTAGCCATGGGTGCTGGTGGCCTGACATCTAGTGTGCGGTTCGGAACCGCTACAATGCCCCGGGGACCACAAAATTTTTGAGGTTTTTAGCCGCATGGAATCGCACGAATTTTGCGGTTCTCGATTGCAAACAAGCGCATGTTGCTTGGAAGAACTCACATTGGACTAGACGATTTCAGCGAGCTTGAATTAATGTTACCTCCACTACAGAACATTGACGTTGAGACAAGAGAAACGTCTCCCTAACGCCGCGTCGAGAGGAAAGTTGGTGACTTTTCAGTTTAGAATGCTTCAATCCAATGTTTCCAGGACCCACGGGTCAGGTATAAACCGCAATCAAGAGACCTGCTTCCTCTGAACAGGAGTTGAAATGAGAGCTCCATTAGAGGCTCCATTCAGAGCCGGAGCTGCCGCGGCGCTCGCCCCAACCCCTGGTTAATGGCAATACCGTCGACTAGGCTTTGCGAAAGACCGCAAAGGGTCCGGCCGGGTAAGAGAGGATCCCCACTGGAATACGTGGATCGTTCTCCCCGGCGCAAGGAAACGGGTTCCTGAAGATTCTAGCTTTCCCGGTCACTTTCGCTCGCATCCATTCTCCGGAAACCCCCCAAACGAAAGCAAACTCGAAATCGCGATAACTCGAGAACTATTTGACGCAAAGCATCGAACGAGAATTTTTCGAAAACCTCTCGTCCATCGTCTCGTTTGAAGACCATCCACCACCCAAATTGTCCCCTAGATGAGAGCTTTCGACTGCCACGCACGAAGATTTCCGGAAAATGGCTCAAAGCTGAAATCAGCGGGGACGGCGGATACGCCCCATGTTACCCTACGCATGAATCATTCCATGAATCAAGGCAGCTCTTCTGCAGGCCCAAGACATCTACTTAAGCAGTTTCGTGCCCACTTTCAACCTCATGAACTTGCGCGTTCCGATTTCTCAACCCGCACACGGGAATTGTCGCGTTCAACTTCGTTATCGAAGTCAATTAACACAATCGACCTACGAGTAATATATTCCGACAACTGTAAAACGGAGTCTCGAGAGATCTGACGATTTTGCCGCAGACCCTCTCCCCGTAACCTTTACAAGTACCCTAAAACCTCCGGAACAACGTCCGGGTACTCTCAATCGAATTCCAGCCCCAACGGTCGTCGAGATCAACGAACCCAGATTCCTTGTATTAGGCGGGTTGCGAAGAGAAACAACACAGCGGATCACGCCGGATTGGCGACTTGACGGTTTGGCTTCGACGCATTTGCTAGTTAGTGTCCCTCACTACGCTCGGGATCATCTGATATCATCTAGCCAGGAAGGCCTCGTCGTGCTCGTGGTCCCTCCGTATTCGAAAATCCAACTCCCAATCCGCACGGGCCGTGGCGGCCCGCCGGTCTCTGTTCGTCTGCTA
Organism: Neoseiulus californicus; assembly: GCA_028455905.1. Classification (NCBI taxonomy): domain Eukaryota; kingdom Metazoa; phylum Arthropoda; class Arachnida; order Mesostigmata; family Phytoseiidae; genus Neoseiulus; species Neoseiulus californicus. The sequence continues at coordinate 5,666,365 of JAMQGS010000003.1, forward strand.
GGGCTCGCGTCAACTCGCCACCCGCCTAACTTTGGTTCTATTCAAAAATTCGTATGCAAGCGCACACGATCTAGTCGTCGTCTAATGTAGCAAGTGTTCGAGGAGATCTCATTATCGGGGAACAACGGTACGAAACTTGGCTTGTGGTAGGAAGGTTCGAGGGGCCAAAATTTTGCAACCCATCAGATTTTGTCCGTCGACGGAAAGAGCATCAGCTATCAAACTGCAGGAAACCTTCAATTTTCATTGGTTTCGAAAATAATGTGATTTGAAAGCCGACCCCATGAACAAATAGCTCTCACAAAAAGGTTCTCAGAAAGTTATCGTTCGACGCCGTGCGCCCGATGGTTCTCGAGATATGGATTGATTGATGGTTTGCTCTTGACTTGGAGGTTTCCAGCGGATTTCTGGTTGTCAGAGGCACTTCTGAATTGTTGATAACGTCGAAAACTCCAGGAATATGTTCTCTCACCCCGCACAACACGATCCGAGTGTTTCCGGAAACATTGGTTGAGGTGGGGCACTTTTTCGGCCAGAGCTTTTTTGGAGAATCACTGCGGTCGGGCCTGAATCACCGCAAAAGAGTTGCGCGAAACGTCATGCGAGAAACAATTAGAGTGACCATTGAGCTATTTGTAATGGCTGCTGGGGACCATAGTTCCGCGCACTGGAAGCAAAAGCGCGAATCGCTCTGTTACCGTGTTTCTCCTATAGTAAGCCCTACCGTGAAAATAAGCCGTAGCGTTATTTTCGCCAATTCCGGCAATAGAAACCGTAACCCCGAAAATAAGCCGCAGCGGAAATCGTCTCGTGGCCCGCGAAGGGGAAAGTTTCACCGTGAAATCTCCAAATATCCCGCCACGGATGTGCACGTTGACGCGAATTGACGCCTGCGGCTCCTGAGAATTCTGCGGAGAGGGTTTGCGAGCCTTGTGTCTTTTGTTTGTCAAGGACTATGTGCGGTCGGAAGCAAATGATTACATTGAAAACCGCATGAAACGGAACTAGCGCGGCAACTTAACGTCGTAAAGCCGGCACTAGCGGAATTTGTTTCCTGGGTGAAGAGGTCTTGCGAAGGTTGCGTTAGGGATGCGTTGCGAGCTGGATATCTAGGAATAGGTGGCCCGTTTGAAGAGACCTACGTAGCGAAACACGACCGCCTCGGTCCGAAAATTCTCTTGGAACACGACCTACGCGAATCGGAACAAGCATTGTTAAACATCGCGGTATTTGACGATATCCAAGAGGGGGACGACTTAATTGTTCCAGATTGAGCACTCATCGGTTTAGGCTCAGCTATCCTAAGAATCCCCATGGTATGTACAATAATACAACCTTGGCTGACAATGAAAACCATCCCCCGAAAATCAGCCGTACCCCATTTTTCCAGCATCTGAAGGAATACAAGCCATGGCTTACTATAGGAGAAACACGGTTCGCTGCGTCGCCGTCGCCGGCCCGAGTCACTTAATTTCATTAACCTACAATCGGAAGGATTCCGACACATCTTGTACAGCTGATAGCGACACCGAGCCATAAACTCTCTTCGTGGTCCAGGACATCCGCTCGAGGGATGCCAAAGCGTGCTCCGGAATCGTGCGATAACCGACTGCGTTGGAACTCGTGGGATACCGCATCCGCCACGTCATCTTTAACCGGTCGGCTCCTATTGAAACATGTTGGAAGCCGGTTTCACCTACGAAGGATTCACCAAAATAGCTAGTGGTCGAGCTCGTTTGCGAAATTTTTCATTCTCGTAGACGTTCAATGATACAAAGCAAGCTTCCTGGCGATCCGAGACGTCAGCCGTGGCGAGGAGCCATCCCGCGGAAGGCTAACTGCTCGAGATCGGGGTTAATCGGGGCTTGACTGAGTCCTAGCCCAAATCAGCTCAAGCTCTGATGGAAGGAAGACGCTGCGCATTCGGAGCGGAACAGAGGCGGAACAAAACTAAAATTCTATTATGATTTGATTCAATCGTCCTTGACATAGCTCATCATTTCCATTTGGCCGTTCGCGTTTGCTGTTCCAACATTTTCTCGCTTAAATGATGTTGTCTTCGTTTGGGCTTACTATCGATGATCTAGATGACAATGTGGAGTAGTTTTCGATCTCTACCGGTTCGGGCGGACCGGTGGTCGTTGCGACAAATTGAATTCCGTTTCTGCCGCTAGCCTTCCTCTGACCATAGCTGGACTTAGGGAATCGCGAACGCGCGTCGTTTCCCGCCGGTGACTGTCCTGATTTCCAGAAGGACTGTAACGGCCGCCCCTCGTTTCTCCCTGCAGAAGATGATTTTCCGTCATTCCGAGAACGAGTGGGACGGTCGGTGAGGGATTGCTTGCTCTTCCCGGGTGATGAATCTCGATTTTTCCATGGCCGCTCATCATGCTCCCGGTTTCCCTGTCCGGGACGCTTTCCTCGGTCCCTCCAAGGATCTCGGCGAGGCGCCCGCCTCGTGTCAGTTTCCGGTCTCGTTCGCCTATCATCCTTCTTGGATTGAGGAGGCGCTTTTGCAGATTTCTCCGGAGAGCCCAAAGTCGACTGCGTTTCGGGCTTCGCCGTCAACTGTGGGCCTCCACCATAGGGTCCGCTCGGGACGCGTACGCTGCTATCTGTGGTCGCTTCTGAGTTCTCCAGAACGCCATCCTCAGTGAAGACATTATCATTCCGTCTTCCCGAAGTTCCGGGAGTCGAAGTAACAGCGATCGCCGATGGACCATCTCGTTCAAGCCCCGACTTCTTCGGTGATTGCTCACGGCCCTTTCCCCTCCCGCTCTGTAATCCTAGAGGAGCAACCGTGGTCGTGAAAGTTCCCGTCACCTGACTCGTAGCGACAACGGGTTCCAACGTTGTAGGTCCTGAGGTTGTCCAGTTATAATCCAGAGTCGTTGCAGTGTAATTCACAGTGGGAGCGCTCGTCCACGCCGTTGTTGCGTTCGAAGTCGCCATTGTAGTTGCGGTGAAGTTCGTCGTTGGCGCCGCCGTCGTTGTTGCTGCGGTTGTTGGCGCCTGCGTCGTTGTGGCTGTTGTTGGGGCTGCCGTAGTTGTTGCCTTGGTTGTTGTTGGGGCAGCTGTCGTCGTCGCGGCAGTCGTCGGGGCTGCCGTCGTTGATGCTGCCGTAGTTCGCGGCGATTCGGTTGATAACGCCGTAGAAGATCGCCCTGCTGTCGACCGGCTGGCTGTCGTAGCTGGTGTGCTTCCGGATGAAGTAGCTCCTTGCGTAGTCGTGGGCACATCTGTGACAGGTTCTGTTGAGGTCGCTTCTGTTGTCGGCGCTTCAGTTGTTGTACCGTTTGTTGACGGTTTTTCCGTTGAGCCGCCCGATCGCCTGGAAAATTCCGTTCCCACAAATTTCAAAAAACACATTTTTGTAGGCCGTTCTGCTTTTGGACTCCAGAAAGATATTGTGAGCTGTTATCGAACCGGAGAATCGAAAACTCCAGATCTGGCTTGGTGCTATCAGAGACTTACTCGTATTTGACCGAGGGCATACAATAGCCCACATTGAGGTATGACTGGCCCATCATACCACGGATTCTTTGCTGACAAGGGTAGGGTCTAACGCGAGCCAGACGAACTCCATTGTATATGTAGGTGTCCTCAAATGGCACGGTCACCTGTGGGTAGAGGATGTGTTCCGAATCAGCATTGCTCATTGCCTCTCCTGACGAATTATCCGGACTCGAGTCGCAATCATGCGGTACTTTGTCTTACCTCAACCCTTCCGCCGGGTAGAAGGCGTGTCTTCAGTATTCGAGCCAACGGTCGATGGATTGGAACTAAATAGGCTGAGGGAGGAAGAGTCATCATTCAGTATCGAGAAGCGAAATCGTTCCTTTTAAAACAGTCCCAACACGAGTTCACTTGATCCAGCATCGGTGAACGTGATTTCACCCCCACATGGTGGCTGCGCGCTGGTGATACTAGAGTACGACTCGAAGAATGAGTGAACACTCGAGCTCAGGATCCGATAACATTCCAGAGAGCTTCGTGATTTCAATGAACAACGGGATCGACCATCCGTCAACACTTGGAAGGAGTTACATGAGAATAGATTCATCAATTATTGAACTTGACACGGTTGGCGTCAAATCTCCACGAGCATCTGCATCCACAAACAACCCCTTCACACCGGGGGCCTGTCAACTTCGAAGCCGCACCCGTCCGGCCAATCAATGAAGATATCAATCAATGAGCACGTAGCTCATCTCTTGATGTCATCTGTGCCGGGATTCGCATGTGTCTCCTGATGGCAATACACGTGTGTGTCTTTGAAAGCTAGTTCCTGGGCATATTCTACGGTGAGAACCTTCAGAATGAACTCTTCGAGAACTCCAACGGCGTCTGGGGTCGCCATCGCAACTCGGACCCTCGGCGCGGCGTTGCTACCTGTTCATGATTGCAAGGTCCAGGACTCTATGAAATCGAAAGCTCATATGTCTGACTGCTTCGGCTCCTTATCGGAATCAGGTAGGTCTAATCAAGACCGCCTTTGAGCCTTGACACATTTTCCACTGAACAGCTAGCCCCACTGGGTCGGGGGAGAAACTCGAGCGACCCGACATCACGAATTGAACTCCCAAGGGGGCAATGAAGCCAGAGGGCCGACGCCGCGGACGTACATACCTTGTATGTGAATCGCGCTCTGTATGAAAATTACGCAGTACGCAAGAACCTGCATTGCGTTAGCGTGTGGTCGCGGTGAACCGAACTTGACAGAACATTTTAGAAGAGCAGGACTGCGTGGTGTCAACTGGTCCGATTGTTATTTTTGCTTCTTGAAAAAATCGACGCTAGACGATCTGCGCCAAATTTATCGTTTGATTCCGTGACCAGATATTTTTTGACCTCGCTCCTCCTATCCGCTATTTAACCAATGTATATTTTAAGGTAGCTCTGAGCCACACAGCGGAAGCCATCGCCTGTGGCTGCCGAATTTCACGGAACAATCCGTTCGGACTTCATCCAGCCTCTCATGGTATTGAGCTCGAGGTCTCGAAACAATTCAATCATTTGCTGCGTCAACGAATCATGCGGGACCTTCGTGTCACATTTTCGCGCTGTTGGCTCTCCCTTGTTTTGTTCGATCGCCGGCGGAACACCCAAGCTTCACTGTGGTCGATAGTGTCATCATGAAGTCACAGTGCTTGGCGACTGTGGGAAAAACAGTGAGTCTCTGAATTCACAAATTCAACCGTTTTCAGCTTTGATCTATCTGCCGTCTCCTTGAATTCTCACATTTATTCCTTCCGAAGGTTGTATTTTCCAGACTTGGACATACAAAATCTCCGACATTTTCTATCAACATTTCCTAACCTCTGTTCGTTGGTTTTGGGAAATTCGCTGTTCTTCAAAAATGTTCGTGACTTTCTCTCGAGTTAGGACTGGAAAGTCAGACGCTTGCCGAAACAGCCTTTGCTGCTCTTGGAGCCAGGAAGCCAAACAGATATCGGAACGTAAGTCATTGGATGAATGTCACAGTGTGACGCGGAATTTCGTTGTGTTGGTCGTGGCCGCCGAGGATTCTCAATATCATATATATTTGTTTTTCAAACAGCAGCTCGAGCACATTGAGATATAATCGACGGAGCGAGGCAGGGTGAGTTGCTGCGTTGGTCCAGCCTGCAGGGAACCTGAACATCTTATCTTGAACGTTCCAAGCCCTCCACTAAAACGACCCGTTATCTCAAGCTTCCTCCAGGTTGGCATAGTCGATGTTCACATCGATCTTCATCCGTCTCCGACGTAACAGGTTTGATTGCTCGCGTACCACATACTCTAAGTCGCGAACGGCCATCTTCAATGATTTTGGTTCCTTGCTGCGACTTTGACACTGGATTTGACGGCGGCAGCCGCAGCAGCAGATGTCGTCGAATCCAACATTGTAATCGTGGTAGTGATGGTCGTCATCGACTCCGTGGCTGCAGATGTTGTGACTTCTCCTCGGCTTTCTTCTGTTGTGGTCGTCGTGGAGCTTTCTGTGGAAACCCCGGGCGTTGTGGTGGCGCTCGCCCCTGTGGTAACATCGGTTTGTACTGATGAGGTTGTTGTGCTCATTGTGGGACTGTTTGTTGTAATCTCGAGGGTTTCGCCAGTCGTTAGATCTGCTGGGTTGGCACTGGTGATGTCCGTTGTCGCATCGCGCACGGTCGTGACACCAGCCGGGACCTCGGTCGTAGTCGGAGACATCGTAGACCCTCTGGTAGTCCTCCTGCAATATGGTCAGGCCTAAGTTCTCCTCGTCGAAAAAATGAGATCCGCTCTCGAGAAATAACTCTCGATGATTGGTACTCGGATCGCCGTTAACGGAAGGACTAATAGCCATGATCGGGCTGTGCCGATTCGTGGCCGAACTGAATAGACGGGGTCGCTCAAGGTAGGTGGTTCGCTTGACCGAGGATTCGGGGAACAAAGAGTTGCTGGTTGTATCGAAGTGAGCGAACTACCTTCTTTCCTCCCTGGGTTTGATTACCATTTGGCAACAGATCGCTTTTATTAACTTGGCGGTCGGTAATTCCGGCCTGCTGGCTGATTGTTTCTCTGGGAACCTACTCACCGGTACCAAACGATTGGTCTGCAATACCCCATCGTGTAGAACTCCCGGCCTGCATTTGTTTCGATAATCTTCTTCTTGCAATAGTAGGGCCTGACCCGGGCTACTCGACGGCCGTTTCTAATGAACGTGTCCTCAAACGGCACCACAATCTGTCATCGGAGCAAATTTCGAATCAGTCTTGTTGCGCGAGTTTGACCGTTCGAGAAATGTTCTCATTCTCCTGATGGCTTGATAAAACGAAGCGGCAAAAGGGGGAAAGATTTTCGTGAAAGATATCCAGATTTCTAACGAGCCGGGAAATGCTGGAGTGGACGTACCCTGAGTTTCCCTGAAGGAAGAACTCTGCTCTCGAGTATCCTTGCATAAGGACGCTTCGCGACTGCAGCTCTCGACCTTTTCCGCTGGTCCTCCGCCGAAACGGAGAGCAACGTCACGACTGCATGAAGAAAAAAAAACGTAAACACGGGGACACGCTCGTTATTCGGCTCTGACTCATATGCCTTCCGTGCTTGAAGCGACTTCTCGTTCGTTTCTTTTTTTTTCGTTCTCCAGGTCCCTCTCAAAGGCACGGCTTATCAAAGATAATTGGCCTTTGAGTTCGGCCGCGTGCACTACAACTGAGCCAGATCAGGCAGAACTAATAATGATAATGATCGCATAAAACAATGGAGGAGAGCTTCGACTAGAACGCAGCCTACCGCGACCCACGGCATTGAGATCCTCAGGATCCACTGTGGAACCTACCCCGGGAACCTACCGAACAACGCGAAGGAAGCCGAGTACCACATCAGGGTCACTGTGAAGCTCGAGAACGTCCTCACCGGGGCTCCTCCGTCCGATCAAGAACTTCGAATCAACCGCATGCTTACGCTGACGTAACGCTTCTGACAATTCAAGACAGTCAGTGTCCTTCTGCTTGAATGAGAGCGGCTTCCGTGAGAGTATGGCAAGTCGCGTTTCCGATGCAGTTTTGTCAACAGAGTCGTCGGTGAGCGTGCGGCAATGAGGCGATGCCGTAGCGACTGTTCATCGAGCGAATGACACGATGCATAGAGAGTCGCCGCCACGGCCGCAACGAGTCAAAACATCATCAATTCTGATTCGCTTCGTTGCAACTCTTCGGCTTGACAAACCGAGTTCCGAACGAGTGATTTACGATCGGGTCCTTTGCCGAGTCAACACCTCAAATTGTTAACCTCATCTCTTCACAACGCAAAGTCGTTTGCGGCATGGCCGTCGTCCAATAAAGTTGGATCGAGCGCATTTCGGCGGCCTTCACTCGAACAGGGACTCAGGATTGGCAGCGGACCTTGGAATCGCATGTCTGGGTGGTATTTGGTCCTTCGGCAATTAGACAAAGTTGTTCGTGGTTTTGGAATACTGATTTTAATTTCATCTTTGAGCTCAAATTCATCAAACTGAATCTCAGTGACAGAAGAGTCGATTCGCTTGCTGTATTTCCCCTGGATGGAATCTTGTGGAATGCGGTGGATTGCGCGGGTTTCCGGAGATTGGAGCTCGACTCGGAGGGACAAGCGCCCGCCGGTTGTGTCTTCCAGCTTGTATCCGAGGGACGCAGGGAATGTGGAACATGTAAATCGACAGCTGTGACCGCTCGTTTCGCTTCTGCCAGCAGGCAAGCAAGCAACCAAGAAAGTCAGTCAGTCAGCCGCCCAGGGAAGCGAGCAAACCAGCCGCGAGACAGTTAGTCACCCCGACAGTGAATCGGTCTCCGTTGCCGGCGCGGTGCCGAGGTTGGAATTCTTTCGGGAAACCCGAATGCGCGGAAGAGAGGCGGCCTCGCAACGCGAATGAGAAAAAGTCCAACGAGCTTGTCAGGAGTTAGGAGAAGCCAGTCATTCGTAAACTCAGTAGGTAAGCAAATTTAAATTGCACAAATCCCCATCTCCCCCGAGGTCTTCGATTCATGCGGAGTGCTGCGGGTCGGAGGAGGTGAAGGAGGAGGGACGGCAAAGAGGGCTTGGGTCAGGAGCTAGTTCGTGAGGCAGGGGAGCACGGAACGTAGGAGTCTTCGATCAGGAACACGGGTCGTCGCTCAGCATCGACGTCGTCGTTTTCGTTGTCATGTGGAAGAGGCAGAAGGAAGCAGGCTGATAATTGAGTTTCCATTCGAGGAGATTTGAACGAGTCATTGAAGGATGTCGTCTGCGTTCTCCGACCGAATCCTTCTCGGTGGTAGCGGGCTGACGGCGGCGGGCAGAACTAACGAGCAGCCGAGCCCAGGCACGAGGAGCAAAAAAGGAGTCACATCCGAGGAAACGCAGCCAGTGCCGATACTCCACCCGTGACACTCTGGTCTGACCATGAGGATTGGAATGAGATGAACGTATACGTGGACCAATTTCCGTTCGAACGAGCGGATGGGGACTGGAATATTTCTGCAACTGCAACAAAATACGCCATCGAGTTCAAGTTTGCTTCCCTTCCCACGCCTCAATAGGACCTCTTCCCCCGAAATGTAATCTCAGACTTTCGGTCCGCGGTTGCGATGTCGTCTTCGTGCCTGCGGACGCTTCCCTGGATTGCGGACCTCAACCGCGAGCAGCTCACAAACCTCTGTGAGGCGAGCGTTTGTCGTCGCCGTGTTCCACATGCTTTCGTTCCTGCGATATTCTCGGCCCCATCGCTCAGACGATGAATGATCGGGACGTCATTCCCCATTCGAAGATGTGGCCGCCGCACGCAACGCGTCGCGTGTACCACTATCACCCAGAACACATACAAAGTCGATGACCGTACCAAACAACTTCATCATCGGCGGGAGTATAGCGACCCAAAGTAATTCTCATTCCGGCTTGGCCCTAAGTGGCCTCTGATGGGATCATATTGGCCGTTATTCTACTCGGACACCCTCCCGTGTGCGTTCTCGCCGAGCAGCTGGATCTTGACAACGATACACGGCACTATCAACGTCGTTCCACCATGAACATTTTGTCGAGACTGGCTGTATGAGGCGCCGAAGTCAGGGTTCGTCAACGAATTCGTCTTCGTAGACTCCCGGTTGACTTCAATACGACACGATATCAAAATCTAATTGAAGAAAGCGAGCGGTCTCCCAGTGGACTTTTTCAAAAGCCCGTTGTAAAGGAGCTAAGCCTGAGAGATTCGGCGAAATCGACGTCGGAGCATCGGTTTTGCTCTCTTATGACGCATCTCGACGCCTGACACTGTCAAAACAATATTTCAATGCTGTCCGATTTGGTCTTTTGTGTACCCCGAACGGTTGCCAAGCCGTATACATATTTGACTGCAATTTGGGAATATGTGAGTTGACTTTTGGGAATTCTAGGACCATCTAGAGCCCATGCGAGGAAAGGGAATGACGCCAGCGGCTGCTAGGCGAATCCCATGCCGTTCAGAGCCTTCGATCGGGAGCCGGTGGCGGTTGGTGGGCCGATCAAACGATCGATTGGTTGGTCGCTCGGTCACATCGACTTGATAATGAAACAAATGGAACTGCCCTCTTCGGTGTTTCCAATTACGTTCAGCCGCCGTTGTTCGTTATTGGAGCAGAATCCCTCAAATTATTCCTTGTCTAGGGATTGCAGGCTTTTTCTCCCGAGGAGTCGCGATCGAGAGAGCGATATCCCCACAAGAAACAGTTGCGCGAGCTCGACAGACACCGGTTGTGGCGAATTCACCGGGAACGAGCGTTATAGCGACGGTGGAAGGAGGACGAGGTGAGCTGTGCAGCCATGTCCCAGCCCTCTGAAGGCCATTTATCTTGAAAACTGTCTGTGGTGGCTCGGACGTTGTTTGAAATTCGTTTCGTTGGCTTGGAGAGGGAGAAACTGGTCTCTCGAGAAAGTTACTTCACGCCTTGCTCAGATCGTTCACTCGCAATCTCCCCACTCCCCTCAACCAATCTCTGCTTCAAGCCGCATACGGCCTTCGCGGGCTATAACAACTGTTTTGCTTACCTATCGACGCAAAGGAGGCGCGAAGCGTCGAGTGCAACGAGCACCTATAAACGTCTACGAAACGAATGGGTGGACGAATCGAGGATGACACGCTCTTGATATTTGCTCGGCCAGTTCCTCTTCGGGAGCCGCTCGTTGCCACCATTGCGTGGCTTCTCCTCGACGGCCCCTCTGTCAGTCAGTCAGTCAGCCAGTCAGTCACTCTTGCCACCCAATGTTTTAGCTTTGTGTTCGTCGACGCAGGATTGCGAGTCCAGGGATCTTTGTCTGCATCCGTCTCCCCTGAGGGGAAGTTTGCGTCCAAGGGAGGATGACTGGCCGGGTGGGTGCCTGCCTGCTTGCGTGCGTGCTGGCGAGCGGGCGTGTGACTGTGAGCTGGCAGAGGCCTTTCTTCGCTTTTCTTTCCCGCCGCTCTTCTTTCCCGGCCGTTTGCTTGCTTGGACGGTCCATACAAAGACCGAGAGTTACGGCTATTGCGGCTGCATGCGAGATCAGATTCGTTTCCCAGCGTAGATTCAATCTCGCTTTCCTGTCTCTGTGGCCAGCTATGCAGCTGGCCTGCCTGGCGCGGAAGGCAAGCAGGCGGCGGCGGCGGGCGGGCGCGCGGGCAAGGAAGCTAGTCATCCGGGCAGCCAACACAAATTCGTTTTCGTGCCGAGAGAGTTTTGCCCCTGGGGAAACACCAGACGAATAATTCAAGATTCAAATTTTAGGTGAATAGAGCGTGCAGCGTCACTGCGTTCGCCACCGTTGGTGCCGCGGTCCGCGATGAAGTTTTGTTGAACATCCGACCACCCGACTGACTGACTTACCTACATACGTACTCGCGCATGCACGGTCATACACGTGATTGTGAGCCTTCCCTCATGCAAACAGAAGAGAAAAGCACACAATATGTATTCCCATTGTCAGCTCCGGTCTCCGCAAGGGAAATAGCGTAGATCAGAGTCGTCGAGGAAAAACACCTTCGAGGAACCTCTCGAGGACGCCTCGAAGAACTTCTTGAGGACCTTTACGAGGCTAGATTTGGATCCTCCCGCGAAATCGAGACAGCTGCCCCTGCGGTCCATAGGAGGGAGCGGGTGCCGAGTCTATGACTGAGGATTTGAACTGAAACATCATTTTCTGATAACGGGATCTAGTCCAACGACCTCAATCTCGTTCCAATCATGGCGCGCCGATAATCAGATCAGCGTTGTGAGGACCAGGCACCTGAGAAAACGCAAACGGAGGACGCCACGAAAGGGGGCGCCGAGCCGGCGTCGAGCCAAAAACTGCGACGGTGAAAGTGAGACAACAATCTCTGATATTTAATGTTGCTCCGGGCCGTCGATATTATATGATTATAATAACAATGATTCGCATGTCAATTGCTCTCATCTCGGCAGTAGCAAGATAAACATTATTGCCGTTGCTAGCCGACCGAGAGGCCGTCCAGCCAGGCTGGCTGAGTATCAACCCAACGGCAACCTCCCCGCGTGCCTGCCTGTCTGTCTGCCAAACGGCCCGACCGACCGGGAAAGAAAGCGACCGAACGTACCAACGAGTGCTTGCCTGCCTGCCTACCAGCCAGCCAGCGTCGACTTAAGTAGATTAGCGGTAGTGCGGGAATGCGGGTAGTTGTTACCGGGAGTCGACTGCGGCCGTTGTCGCCCTCTAACCGCTGCTTGTTGTCCCCACTGTTTCTCTGTTAAAACATTTGGTTGCTCGTTTCCTCGCTGCTACAGCGTTTTCGAGCTTGGCGACCTGGTCGGGGCGCACGAGACCGCCGCCACTTCCAACCGAAACACATGGACAACATTCTAACGAACAGCGATGCTATGCCACCTCGTGCCCTGTTGCTCGGGCCGGCGGCGCGGCGGGCTGGAAAGCGGGCCGCGCGGCGCCGGCTCTCGTCACCGACTCTGAGCGAGCTGAGTCGGCGTTCTTCAGGGATTTGCATTTTGTTCGGCGGTGTGAGCGAGCGAACGGAAGAGTGAGTGAGTGAGCGAGCGAGCGAATGTGACAAACTTTGACCACGGACGAAGGGCACAGTGACGAAAGAGGCGCGCCGTCGGTAGAAGCATAATAGGGCGATTCATTACAACTCGCTCGCCCTTGCTATGGTCCGCGCTCAAAATGGACGCAACTAGCTCGCTCGTTCGCTCATTCTCCCGTTCGACCCACGGAGTCGCCGTCGCCTGCTTGCCCGCTTGCCTTGAATTGCCCTGCACCGACCCTTCGGGCTTTAGCTGACTCCGCGCTCGCTAATCTAGCAGGCGACGCCACTATGAAAATTTTTAACGACGATTAAGAGTCTGCTCTCACCCCCACCTCCCGGTCGCCCTGCAGACGCTCGTTTGGTGGCGAAGGGGCGCGAGAACGACACCGAAGGGCCCAGGCGCAACGTGGACTCACACCCGGGCTTCATGTCATGGCACTCTGATCAAAGTCGTGGTCTCAACGCGGCTGGAACATTAACGAAAAACTGTCGACAGAATCCGATCCTCCTGGGAGGATCTCTCCCGGCCCATGTCGCCCCAAGGTCAAGGTAATCATGTTTATCGGCTGCACCGTCGAAAAACCTGAACATGTTTTTTTCGTTACAGTGGACAGATTCCGTCAAATCCGAGGGATTCGTTGAAACGAGCTCTCATTGGTCTGGGCCTTTGGTCGTGATTTCGTTGCTCTCGTTGGAAGAGGAGCTGGCGGCACTTCTCCCTCAGGGGGAACTAACGCCACGTAGGTTGAAGATATTCTTGAATAGACGCAACCCCATGGTTTTTCCAGAAAGAGCGTTTTTAGAGGAATAGCCGACTGACCCGATTTCCCATTGGACGCACAAGAACGCGACCTTGGCGATGGAACGAACCGAGTAATACGGAGCGAGATCCTCCGCTCTCGATTACAGAGATAGTAGAGAATTCATCGCTGTGTTTGGAGAAAAGCCGGAGGAAGGCTTTTTTTGCCTCGCACACAGAACCTTTTATGAGTCCAAAATGTGCATTATTTACGAGTCGCGGGCTCTATTCCTGCAATCTGATGTAGGCCCTCCGTTCCCGCGAATCTTCTTGCGATCTGGGTCCCTCAGATTTTAGATTACGATCGTTTCATTCATGAAGATTAGCAATAGTCAAGCTCGAGTTTGAAGTTAATAGTAAACTGCTAGTCTACTGAAGTTTGTCCGATACCTGAAATACTGTGGCGCTTCCTTCTCCGATTGCATGACCATGATACATGATCCATGACTTGTGTTCCATCTGCTACATCTGCAAACTCGAGGATCGCTCGCCGGACCGCAGCATGGAGGTTTGCCTGGTCAGTCGATTACATATTTGTGCGGAATCTCAATGTCTTCGACGCCGCGCCGCACCGAACTGTGCGGGCTGGTCGGGCGCTCGAACATCAGCCGTCAGAGCACGTAAATCTGCTGTTCTCCGGGTTATTCCTCGCTCCGACGTAGTCCCCTTCTTCTCGACCTTCGTTTGTTCTTTCTTTGTTTCAGGAGAATCGACGAACGATCTATCGGATGAGCGGGCGGGCGGCCGGATGAGCGAGAGAGTGAGTGGGGCTATTCAACGCGCGATATTCAAAAGTCCATGTGTCTGTAATGCATGCAGCTGTAAGAGAGAACAGTGGTGAATAATTTACTCTGTGAACAAGAGTCAATAAATCATGCGAGCGTCGCAAAAAAATGGTCGATCACCTGCACCCCTTCACTCGTCCTCGCCGTCGGCTCATCCCCATCCTTTTCCCTCTTTTCCCGTGGCTCGTTCCTCGCGAGCTCTGCCTTTTCATCGCCCTCCGTCCTTCAGGGGTGAAGGCCTGCCGACCTCGGAAAGTAGGGCAAGTCATAGGAACTCTGCTGAATCTGAAGTTCGGTCGGGTGGTACAGAGGATTTGACTGTATCCGAAAACACCGCCAAGCAAAATGGGAAAAAGAGCCCGGTGAGCCGTGTTCCTCGAATGCGGGCACCTCCCGGTCCGCGAGTCCCGACTAACATCATGAGACCGGGAACTCGTCACGACAAACTTGCTAGCGCCAACCAATACGGCTCGGCTTCGTCCGCAATGGGTCCGTAGTGATCAGCATTTCTCATCCTAGGCTTCTATGGGAAGCACGGCGTATAATACACGAGAAATAATTGTGAATTGTGGAGTCTTCATATGCTTTTCGAATGCTTTATATGTTCTTCTTATCTTACAAAAGTTTGTCAGCAGGGGCGCATCCCACTTGCAATAGAGTCCAACCCCTCACCGCTCCAATCCACTTCGAGTACAATATTCCGACTCGCAAACTCATAGAGCTCTCGGCAAGAGTTCATCCTCGACTCCTGGTGTGGATGAAGCAGGCGCGATGGATTGAGCACTGTGGATGAAATGATTCATGACATTCGGATTTCACAACTTCATCGGTTTTCCATCACGGTTCATGAATCTTTCAATCTTGAAATCTATTCATGTTCTCCTCTGTTGATGACATATGATTGATGAAGGAAATACCTGAGCATTGGAGCTCGAGTTATCATTCCCACCCGGTTTTGCTGCGAGTATGGCTCGAGGGAATCTTCTTGTCCGTTGTGGCTCCATCAACTCTGATCTCTTATTAATCAGCGTAGACACGAACGTGACACGGAGTTCATCGCAAAGTTGAGAATTTAGGTACAGGCTGAGGTCAGGGCCGTAGTTTAGCACTAAATACGCTCAATTTCCCATCTCAAAGAATCTCCAAGTTTAGAATCCTTCGTTCGTGCAGGATTGGAATGGAGCTACATTCGAGCCGATCTTATCTTCCGCGCAACATGGCTCAAGGGGCTGATGTAATCCGTCAAGAGCCGATCGAGTGGGCCACGGGCCCGCACTGATCTTTTCCCCGAAGTCGTCAATGGGGTTTTGCTCCGAATCGGCGAAACCTGACCTCTCTCAAGTCTGATGCAAACAGAGGAACCTGTTTGCATCAGTTTCCCTCCTGGAAGCCAGGGTGAAAGTGGAAGACGAACCTCCTGACATGACCCGGCTGAGAGAACAACTTCCAGGAGCCGTGGGGGAGGGTTTGCTCGCTCAACCGAGGAGACTTGGGAGTTCATCCGGGTTGCTCGAGTTGAATCGCAGCAGGTGGGAGCGGCATGCGACTAGGAAGAAAAACGAAGGAGTGAAAAATCGGGTCGTGCCGAAAAGAGTATTACACATCATTATGGACGGATCATCATTATTTGCCGCCCGCGAAGCGAACGCTCCTGGCAGACAACCCTCGAACCGAGCCTCGAAGCCGTCGACGGATCTTCACCTAACCGGCGCGGCGCCGGCGTCGGCAGGTGGTGTCGGCAGACGCCAAATGAACCGCGGTGGCGGCGTCGACAGCATAGTCGATGACAACCAACAGCCTTGTCTCCCTCTTACCGGAGTCTCTCAAGGAAAATCTCGTTCGGTCTCGGATCCGACGAGTTTGCTGAATGACAAGGGAGGATGCGTGAAAGACTGGAAATGTGGAAAAGCTAAGTGGGCGAGTGGGCGGTTCATGGGAACCTCGGTGATGGAAGACCTCAGCCAGCGATAGAGAGGAAAGCATTGTCTCTCCAATCTATCGCGCGAGAATCCACCTGAGCCTGTTCGCTGAGCCATGTGCCAATCTCGCTGTACTACTCTCCGCTCGCCCGCTTGATTTGTCGTCCAGGGCTTCGCCCAGACGCAGCGCAGTCGGCACCAAAATGACTTCCATCCACTAAATGGAACTTGCTGTCGCTTAATCGATTGCCAGATCACCGTCAGATCCTCTGATGGCAGGAAGGCCGTGGGGTCGGGGAGGAAGGGGGCGGCGGAAGCCCCGACGCTGTCGCCGCCGTAAGAGCGAGATGGCAAATTAAAATTTCAAACTCAGTGAAAAATGGTGGCATAGGATCCAGTCAGCTCCTCCTCCTCTCTCTCTCTCTCTTCCCCCTGGAGTCTTTTCGGCCCCAGTTCACGATGTCCCTGAGTGAGCTTTCCATCACCTGATCCTTCCCGACTTTCAAAAATTCTCTGTTTGCCTGTTTCCTGTCAGTCCAGCCGAAAGAGACGGATAGCAGGCCCCTGCAAGCCCCTCTGAAACGCTCCTAGCGCACGAGGGGTAGGAGGAGGCGGGGGTTCTCTGAGGCAGGTTGACAGGGTATCAAACAACTGTTAGAGACTTGGATCAGTGGGCTGCGGCGGGAGAGCTTCAACTGGAACAAAGCCGGAGACAGAGAGGGAAGACTAGCTGTTCGCAGGGTCGGTTAGTTCGTCCGCCGTCGGGCGGACGGGTGGACTGGTCGGATGGCTGGTAACAGAAGCGTCTAATTAATACAGCAATGTCTTCCATTAATCTAAGCACAGTCAACACTAATGGGTTCCTTCTGGCATAAAACTGTGAGTTGCCTTCCCTAGTTTTCGCCAAGATCAGCTCTTCCGTCGCGACGAGTGAACGATGCTTGATAGATGACCGTTCAGATTGATGAAAATGCTAAGCCTGTGCACGAGAGGATGATAATTCTCCGAAAAGCCAAACAAAAAGCTGCACAGGACTCAACTTGAGTTCTTACGATCAGATGAAACGTCGTTCCAAATACATGGAAGTTTCTCGGACTCTACGTGTCTTTTCACTGGTTAGAGTTCGGGACACGAAACAGTCACGGAACGGCAAGATGCTCAACAGCTGTTGATGTCCAGGAGCTGGTACCTTCTGCACAGCTGGTACTTTCTCTCAAAACTTCCCAGCCCTGTAAATAATTGTCAAGAAACCCGAAATGAGAGAAGTGGAGACATGTTTCCACATTCAGGCCGCGAAGTGGTCGGATTTCACAATTTCACGATTAGGTGTTCCATGTCATTTGTTTCTCTCTCATCTATATCCTCAGTATTTAACATGATTCACTTGAAAGCGACGATATCGAAACTGATTCGAAACGCTGGAAAACGGCGATGTTCAGTGAGCCTTCGCTGGATATTTCCAGAGGAAATATCAAGAGAATTCCGTCGGCGGGAAAACCCATGGAGACACATCGGGCCTCTGGTGTGAGCAGCAACAGTATCACAGTCCCACAAGGTTTGTCCCAAAAGTGATGGAGGAAGTGATTGATTGGAGATGGACCGCGGAAGTAATAAAGAAGAGAGAAAGGAAAACGTTCGCAGAAGGTAGCAGATAGATACTCACCCGCATAGATAGATTTGAACGAGCGGACGCGCCGACAGAGATACAGACAATCGGACGGACGGAGCGTGTACTAAGCCCAGCATTGATTGGATAGCCTCCGTCCGTACGCATAGACGCTCACCGTCTTGCCTTCCACTCTCCGCTCACTCGGACTCTATCTAGCTTCTGCCGATTGGCCAAGAGGGACGAGGGGAAGCTCTCAAGCTATAGACTCGGACAGACTTCGAGGAGGGGGCTTTCGGGGCCGAAGGGACGTCCCCTGTCACCCTTCTTCGAGCGGGCGGATGGACGGACGAACGAACGAGGGGTGTCAGAGGCGACAACGAGGACGAGAAGGGCGGCGTTATTGAATGAGAGGCTCTTCGCACGTCTTCGGCCGTCGAAAGAGAGCTCGCCTAAGAGGTCGGTGTGCTGGTGGTCCCTTTTCTTATCTTAGCCGGCTAGCTAGCTAGCGAGCTGGCCGCACGAACGGCCCGCCAGCTAGCCGGGCCACAGATGGCATGCATTATGCATAAGCCCCCCCCCCCCCCCCTAACTCGTGCTTGCCCCTCACCCTTGCGATCCAGCCAGGGCCCCAACGTAGAGCTATAGGCTGACTGGCTGCCTGCCTGACGGTCTTTCCCTCGTCCGAGTTCCTTCTACTAAGCATTGAGCCGCATAGAGAGACATATTATTATTACTTTTATTATTATACGGCGGACGATCTCTGATAGAACCAGTGGATAAGTGGCAGCGCACAATGGAAGTGCGAACGCTCTTTTCTTCCGTCCCGCATTCTCTTCGTCTTCCACCTTTCCGCAAGCCTCCTTCTGCATATTCACGCGGATCCACCAACCAAACCACCCACGCATACGCGCGCCAAATAAACATCCGCAGAGGAAACGCTCAGCCTGATGTCTGGGTGAGCTAGTTGAGCATACACTGGGCCGGAGAGTGGAAGGGTGAGTGATTGACGAATGAATGAATGGATGGCGGGCGGGCGGGCGGCCGGCCGCGCGCAGAGGGCAATTGAGGGGCCCGACGAGAAGAGTTGCATAAGGGGTCGCTCCGAGTGAAGAAGTCAGGAATGAGCGTAGCCGGGTCGCCTGCTTGCTCCCTCATTACTCGTCTCGACGCAAGCTGCGCGACTCTGATAGCGTCACTCTACGAATCATGGCGCTGAGTGAGATGCGAGGGTGAGCAGAAAAAGCAGAGGTCGCAAGGACCGAGTTGACGACTTTACTGCAGCGACTGTCTTGGCAGTGTTCTCTTCGAGTCTCCCTCCTTTTGGTTCGCCCATCGCCGTCAAAAGAGAAGATTCGGAAATTTCGAAATCCAGCGAACAATATTTCGCGTTGCGTGTCGTTTCTTGGATAATTCAGCTCAAAAGTTCGCGAGGATCGTGATTTCGCCATCAGAGGATGGGCGAAATCTGTACGTTGGATACGGAAGACACAAACTCCGCAAGATTTGCGTGTTGCCTGCAGTTTTTGAAATCGTATCTAATGTTCCGTCTCCTCGAAACCTTCGGCCCTTTCCTTGGGTTAGTTTAGGAGTCGTAGCACCTGCTTTCGTCGTTTTGAATCTTTGTCATATTCTTCTTCTATCGAGCGTCCGATTAGCTTCGTCGTCGCCGCCGACTGTCTCCTCCTACGGTTAACGATGGCACAGCGACCGAAAACCGTGACGGCGATCTTCGAATGGGTGGAACTCTCCTTTCATACTCCTTTTCCATCTCTTCCTCCTCGTCGTTCATCGGAGTCGCGTTCGTTATCACCGTCTACGTATGCGCCGTCGTCCGTGTTGGTCGACTTCCTGTCGTTTCTCTAACTAGCTAGATGGTTGTCGGCTCTTTCGCCCGCTCCCCAGCCAAACTCTCAGTCCTTCGACCGGGTTTCCATCCCTTCGTTCGTCCGTTGGTTCGCTGCCCCGTCTCCGATCCCCGACCGGCTATCGATTGTCATCACTCCGAGACGTTGGCTCGTCAGGCGAGCTTAAAAGTGGTCATCGCTGAACGGAGAACAGGCATAGCGTGACTCAGTTCCATCGGGTTCGTGCTTCATACACGAAGCGACCATCCAAGTGGTCGACCGACCGAGCGACCGGCTAGCCGACCGATCTGACATGCAGGCTTGCAGGTAAGTAGGGAGGCAGATGAACGAACGACCGAAGGGCCGAGCGACCGAGCGAACCGGAGAAATAGCGAGCAAGCAGTAACGTGGACTACAACGGCGACCCACACTATTTCCTCCGGACGACCAGACGACCGCAGTGTCAGCACGGTGCCTACTCGTTCACCGAAGAAGGGGGAAAAGCTTCCATCAGGAAACCCTCGACCAATCAGATCGCGCATGATGGCTAAATCTCATCCGAAGCGCCTAGTTACGGAGGGTTAGATCGGCTCTCAAGAAGTTGAGCCTCTTGTTCTTCTTCATCAATATAAGGACTCGTGCATATTATGAATCCCCGTAGGAGATCAAGGCTCAAGGTCCTGGATCGCTCACGATAGGTTCCGACAGAGACTGTTCCGAGGAACGCCTGTCACGATCTCCGGGAAGCCAAGTTACTAGCACGACACGAGATCACTGGATCTTTGACTGGTGCGCTCAAGGAAGATGCTCATAAATAGCGAATAGTAGTAAATGTCGTCCGTTGACTTACTCGCTCTCGCTGGCTCATAAGTTTTGCGTCGCCTGATCGGTGCCGCCACCGCTTCCTCTCCGTCTATGTTTGTTGGCGCCGACGCAACCGTTGTTGTTGTCGTCGTCGTTGTTGGGAGAGCTTCCTCCTTAGATGGCGGCGGCGGCGGCGGCAGCGGGGAGGCCCTCTCGTCGAAATCGGAGTTGCTGCTGTGTATGCTGGCTGTATGCTCGAAGCAAGGACGACGAGTCAACAAGTGGAGCGAGCTAGTATGCCCGGGCATGAGGCGCCGAACCGCCGGTGTTAAACTGCCATAGCTGAGGAAAGCTGTTGGCGAGTTCCTCACAGCATGATGAGCGAGATACGCGACTACCAACACCGCCGGCCGCCGTCATCGTCGTCTTCTCACCAGGCGTTTCGACGAGAAACCTATGTACGGAGAAAACTGGTCTGCTCTCAGCAGGGAAGCGAGCGGACAGACGGGCGCCCTAGCAACTGGCCAAGCCAGGAAACTATAGTCGTAAATTCTTCAAGTTAAATTAGGTCAAAAAGTTTCCGCTGCCACCACCACCACCACCGTCGGGCCCGTCGAGCTCCTCGCACTTAAATAAAGTGGCCAAAGGCGCTCGGCGTTCAGCTCGCTCACAGCGACAGAGCCTTCCTTGGGCTTATGGACCTGGAAGGGGTATTGAAGGGGAGCTGCATGGGATGAAGCTCCGCCAGTCGCCCGCCCGTGCGACCGACTGAGTGACTAAATGCCCAGCCCTTCCATGGGTTGCTCGGGTGGTTGGTCTGTCTGTCTATCTGTCGAACTGTTGGATGGTTCGGATTTTCGGAAGAGAGCGAATCCAGACGTTGAGCGGTAGTCATTTAAAGTGACAACAAAGAATTAAGATTCTAATCTGAGGCGCAGAGCGGAGGACGGCTATCCCACGGCGCGGCGCTGCCAGGTCTCCATCCATGCCACGCTTAAACGGGTAACTCCTCAGAGAGAAACTCTTCAAATGCAAATCTGCCGCTTTAGCTGCGAGCCGTCGTCGCGGGCTCCGTCCGCCACTCTCCAGCAGCGGCAGTGGTGGTGATGGTGGCGGCGGTGGTGCTGCTGCTGTCTTCACAACTCGTGTAGCTCTGCACGCTTGTCTTCAAGTACGACGTTTCTGCCTCGCTTGGGTGTTTTACGCAGACTCAAGCTCGCGACGCCTCCGCGATAGAGCATCCATGACTATCAGCTCTATTCGTCTCCTGGCGAACGATTCCGACTGTCGTTCCAGGCGGATGAAGTCGAGCTGTCGCCGAGAAGTCGCACCCAAGCCCAAAGGGAGAACTCTGTTCGCACGGGACAGGACCGCCACCGAACGTTTGACGAAGCCCTAGAGAGCCTTCATGGCGTCGCTGGATTAACTACCCGAATCTACTTGTTGAAGGCAGAGGCACTGAAGGCTTGCTAGCCACATTCCAAAAGGGTTAAACCCCAAGAGTTTGGCCATCAAAAGGATTTCGGGCAAAACTTCTCGCTCCTCGAATCCTCCTTGATTTCGCGTAACGCGTCCTCCCCCTCTCTTAGGGTCTGCAGCCACCACCGCTGCCTCGGTTTTCACGTCACTCATCAGGCGAGAAGCATCAACGAAACTACGTTTTGTTTGCAGGGGCCTGATGGAGTTGCGAGAGAGCGGTGAAGGGAGAAGGAGGGACGACGAAAAAGGGGGGGAAGAGAGAGAGAGATTCTGAAGAAATCTTCAGCCGGTTATACAACTCAAAACTTTTCCTGCGGACCGGGTTCCATAATAGACACGTTGCAGCCGTCGTAGTCGTCGCGGCAAAGTCTTCGTCGCCCTCATCAAGTTCGCCTCGTTCACGGCCGGAGCGAGACTTCTTCGACAAAGCGCTCGGAGGAAACTCGCGAAGTTTGCGACCCGTTGCGTATTCATCACCATCATCATCATCAGCTCCATGATGAAGCGACTAATGTCCGCGGATCGACGCAAGGCAAACGAGACCGGCATTGAACGTTCACCTGTTTCGCGATCGGATATTTCCAGAGTCTTGGAGTCAAGCGTGTCTTCCTCGTCGTCGTCGTCGTCGTCGTGGTCGAAGTCAGGGGCCCGAAGCTGTTGAATTGCAGCAGCTCATATGACATCGGAATTCGAATCGAAATGTTCTATCGTTTGAAATTCGAAGAACGCTTCAATTACTCCGACTGGCGGGGATATGTTCTGTAGGATCCGACTTCAGACTCGGGAGGGTTGTTGAGCTGGTTGGTATAGCGCATGTCGCCGGTGTCCACTACGCCTGGATCGCTGCTTGAAATCTAATTGTGCGCGCCGTTTCCAGATCACGTCATGTCCCTCGAGGTATGAAGAACAACCCGCTTGTGTTTTGCCATGAAGGTCGCACAACGCATTCTCCTCTGGCGAGCCTGCACCCCAAGCCCTGAATACAGTTTTCGCTTTGTATTCTCTTGCGAATTCGCTGCCGCTCCTCCTCGGTCGCAGCTTTGTCGGCTGGTCGGGCAGTCGCTCGCTCGCTCGCTTGGTTGGATGGTTGGATGTTTGGCGGTCGCTTGGTCAGCTCATTCTGAATGCAGTTTATTGTTGAATTGCTGCGGGTGAGGAACAGCTCAAAGGTCTATTGACCCTCGCTCTGTGAAAATGAATTCAAAGTCCCGATCACACGCACGTGCTCGACCGTTATTCACGCAACAGTTCCGATCGAGGAGTGTTTTCGTACCTGTCTGCGTAGGAAAGCTGCTCGCAACGCACATTCATCTTGCTGATGATAGTTGTTTGTCACATTCAGAAACGCCACAGTCGCTGTGACACCGTATTTCCTTTCATCCCGTTTCCTTGGCTTTTGTAGTCCCCCGATTAACGAGAGGACGGCGAACACGGACGTCGTCGACGTAGAACAACACTCAGCCAGCCCCGTCCGGAACCTACTTGGTACCCCGCCCTTGTTTTCGTAATAAACATCTGTTTATTCGAAGAAATTGCATATTAGCAATCGTCCTGTTGCGCAACGCTCAAGCTCAGAACGAACAGTCGCAGCAGCAGTTGCTGTCATCGAGTATCGCTAGATTTCATAATGACAAAAGGCATTACGCGTTCACCTCGAGCAACCGGTGGGTGGGACGGCATTCTGGCAGCTTGGTCGGTAGGTCGACACGCTGCAGGAAGGCGCTGCCTCGTCCTGCTGAGCTCCTGTTCCTGAGTGCTGAGTGCTAACAACAACAGGAGCGGTAACAGCAAGTGAAAGCGCAACAGCAACGGCAACAACAACAAAGACAGAGCGGAGACTGATTTCAACTACAGAGTGGTTATTTGGCCCTGTTGCTGCAATCGATAGGTGTTGCGGTATCCGGTGGTCCCCCCTTGGGTTGCTCGCTTGCGTGCTTGCTTACTCAATGGCAAGCTTGGTCGGTCGGTCGAGCGAACGGGCGAACGGGCGGGCGAGCAAGCGATTAGATTAATGGCTCATTTGTTGTTTCCGGGAAGATGCGAGTCATCGTCAGCGTGGTTGTTGTCCTCGTCGTTGCGGTCGTCTTTTTCCCTCAGCAATTTCTTCGCTTTCACTCGTCTCGCTTGTATACGGTACACTATGATGTTTACCAAACACGTCGTCGCCTTGTTGTCGTCATGGTCGTCGCAGTCGGCGGAAGACACGCCCGGGAAAGAACGAGATTGGGGAAGAGGGGCAGCAGCGACAAGCCTCCGGAGGAGGAGGCGGGGTGGAGACGGAACGAGAGGAACGAGGAACAGTACCGGCCACCACGACAGCAAACTTCACGGAAAGCTCTCAGTGGTTAGAAAGGATAGCAAAGAGCGGCGAATGCGTGCATCAAGCAGAATGAAGAGGATAGGCTCAAGGGCAAAGGAGGGTTCAGGATGAAAAACCCTCAGAAAAGGCCGAGGAAGTACTCCGACGAGACGCTACGAGGGGCAGGGACAAGAACGAAGGGCTAAAAAGGATGGAGGAGCACAAGAAAGGAGGAACCGAGAACAGAGGGAAACTGAGGGGACACCGGAACGGCGAGAGGAACAAAGACGAGAGGGACTGAATGAGTGAGAACGAGGGAAGAGCAGGACGGGACAACGCGGGACCGAGGGACAGCGAATGTACCGGATGTTCACGCGTTCCATCACTCGGAATTGAGTGGACATTCCATCAGAATAAGTTCGGCACACATCTACTCAAGTGTCTTTCCCCCTCACTGGTCGGCTCGACAACTGCACATTCTGCGGAGCAGGACAGCAGCAAGGGGAGGACCTTCTATCAATTCACAAGTATCCAACTTACTTCTTGTTGCTTCCTTCTTTGTCCGTCATTGCCGGTTCTTGTTTCGATTCCTCCCTTCAAGCACGGGATCGTCTCGTTGTTTCAACATCATTAGCCTCGAACGCAAACTGAGCACCTGAATCCTCAGTAGAGCTGAAGTCTCGAGAACTCGTCCACGACGAGGAATACGAACGACGATACTGTCGAGGTAATCAAGACCTGTTTGAGACTTGGCTTCAGGGCGTTGTTAGAGCCAGTGAAGATCGCTCTATACACTGAATGAGGCTTTGAGCCACCCGCTACACGAGAAGTCTACGAACTGTATGTCGACGGTTCGCAGGCACGGAACGAATGATAGGGCGAAACCTTTGGCCTGATGAGTCTGCATCGCCGAACCAATCCTTGAAGGGACGAAGTGGAATTCTCGAGCACACGTACAAGTTCATTAGGCGACCTTGCGACACCGGAACGTCCCGGGAAAAGAATTGGCGACGAAACTGATAAGAATAAGAACTCGGAAGTCAGAAATCTCAACCAATCGACTTCCATGTCGTCGATGAGCGCTACGACCTGAATGCGGTCTTCCTGCGGTCTTGGGAACTCCTCCCTTCAATGTACACTCGTCCAGACCCGGCGAGCTCGCTACGCTGAGAGATCATACCGAAAACGAAGTGAAGAACTGCATGAGCCTACACATGAATACTCCGTGGAAAATCGGATGTGTCTCATGGCCAATGACGACTCGGCCTTAGAAGAGGCAAGATATTCTTGTAAGAGTGTTTCGATGTGGAGTATCTTCTTATCGACGTGGACTCCTACGCATACGGACACCTTACGAGTCGAAAGCCAAGCATCCATCCGACATCGGAAATGAATCGATCATCACTCTCGAGGCCAACTCCAGTCTTCTGACCGCGGTCGTTTGAAAAGGCAAGGGCCTTGTTTTCATCTATTCCGCTCCCTTCCGTTTGATACTCCTTGCATCTTCGGTGAACTTCGCCCCTGCTCCTCATTTCCATAGTCAAACAACGGCTTCGGGGAAGTGAACGAGAGCAGCAAGAGTCTACAGTGTGAGCAACAACAGCAACACCAAACCGGCACAACTGGGGGGAGCAAGCGGCGGACGAGCAACTTCAATCACCGGCTGTTTACACAAGCAACCGCGTGCCACCCCCTTCGTTCTTTTGTTCGCTCTGTTTCCCCCCTTCCGGTGTTCGCTGCCACTCTCTCAAATCCAGCACATTTCAGTGAGCCAGCGTCAAACCAAGCAGCCGTCGGAGCAAACCAGGCAGGAAGCAAAGCTGCTCCGACTGTCTTCCCGCCATTCCGCCGTTTTCACCTCTTGGACGTGTCACCCCACTTGTCTATCTATCTCTATCATTGTGCCTCATGCTTCCCTCTCTTTCCAACCCCTCTGACCCCTCGTTCCCCCTCTCTATTTTCCAGTGACGATTCATATCCGATCCCGCCGGATTCCCTCGTGATGGAATCTCGAATCGGCGATTCATTGCAAGCTCATGACCTCAACTCCCTGTCTACACAATGAGCGGCCGAAGGGAGTCGGGAAGCACGAATCCGGAACACCACTTGTTGCGCGTGTCTGTTCGAGTCAAATCATTGACCAGTTTCCCTGATTAGTGCTCCGGGCTGGGAAACGGGGAAACGGGAGGGAACAGGGTGCGCGAGTCGAGTTGGCTGAGGAGTTTCGGAAGAAGCCGCGATCATCGTCGTCGGTAACGGTAAAAACGAAAGCAGGGCGAGAAAGGAAAGTTCATGGTGGTTCACGGGAAACGGTGTAAGCTGGATGTTTTGAAGAGAAATCGGGAGACATAGTGTCGTGGTCGAACGCCTTGCTGAGCACGGGTGGAAGCGGGGCGATCCGCGGATGCCTCCGGCCGCCCTCCCCAACGCTCCCGCAGGGGACGGGGTCCACGTTTCCCTGGACCATCCCTTGGCTCCTTGCCTTGCGTGCTCGCTTCGCTCGTTCGCTGGTTCGTTCGCCGAGAATGGAAGGGCTGCTCGCTTGCATAGTTGCCATAGCAAGCAACCATCGGCCTTTCCCCTTTTTTTTCTCCTCCCACCAACTCCCGATTCCCTCAGAGTCCCTTCTCCGTTTTTCTCCCCTTGTTTCTAGCTCCCCAGCGCGCACCGACCTCCAGTGTTGTGGCTGTTCCGACAACCCCGCCAGCGTCGACGAAGCCACCGACAAGGTGATCCGTCATAGAAGCTAACAGGGACCGCGTGCGGCTCGATGGGGACCACCGACGCGGCGCCCCAGTGACGACCCTGGCAAGCGTCCCGGCGAAGCTTCTCCTTCTTCTTGGTTTTATGCTCATTCTTTTTCTTGCATAGAAAGAACAAAAACGCAGCAAAATTGCCTCGGTTGCCATCTTGCGGTCGACGGCAAGCCTCGGCTGCCTTGAACACCCACCCACCCGGGTGGCTGCCGTAACTGCGACTTTCGTCGTACCCCACGCCCCCCTCCGGCCCTTCGCCCCCCATTCTAGGGTGGTAATTGAATGCATTGCGGCGCGGACACAGCTACCCACCCAACCAACCGACGAGCCAGCCACGCATCTTCAAAGCATGAGCCCTCATGGCGCCCCTTCGAGTCCTCTCCCTCGCCCATGCGCCCCATAAGCCCCCTTCCCCCTCCCTGTATTCTCTCTCCCTCCCTCTCTTCCATTATCTTCGTTCCCATATTTCTGTCCCCTCTACTGTCTTCTGACACACTGATCGCGGGGGAACGACGACGCCACCACCACCACCACCGCCACCGTTTTGCATAGGGATTCCATAAAGGCACAGAAAAGGCCATACGTCCGCTAGCCGTACTTAATATGACCCCTACGCGTCTCCTGGCCCCCTCCCCCTGACCCCCTGTAGCCGTCCGTCCCCTTTTCCTCTCATTCCGCCGTCGTCAGGGCCGCAGCCGCCGGTCGTTTTCCAGCATACACCCAAATGAAGTGGACCAGTCAGCTTATCGTCGAGAAAGAATACGAGGGCAGGGAAGGACGAGAAGGGGAGAAGTTGCACGCGGTCAGGGCTCTAGACAGACCCACCAGGCGGCGAGCGAACGAGGGAAGAGCGAACGGGGAAATTCAGAGTTTTGCATAATGGACGAGCGGTCATGATCGCTCTAACGCTCTGGCTAACGT
The DNA here is from genome assembly GCA_028455905.1 of Neoseiulus californicus. Taxonomy (NCBI): domain Eukaryota; kingdom Metazoa; phylum Arthropoda; class Arachnida; order Mesostigmata; family Phytoseiidae; genus Neoseiulus; species Neoseiulus californicus. The sequence continues at coordinate 5,694,061 of JAMQGS010000003.1, forward strand.
CAAATTTTGATCACATCCTTTTTGAGGGCGGACGCAATGGCGATGCGGTTGCGGCGGCAGGGGTGGTCAACCAGGCCGCGATGGGCTCGCACGACCCGATCAGGACTAAGGTCAGAGAGCGTTTGAGCTCGTCGCTCTGAACATCCTGCAAGTGGAACACACTCCGGCCCTGTAGCTCACACTTCTTCTCACCTTTCAATCCATTGAAGCGTCCAGCTGTGAGCTCGACGTTCACGGGGTTCTTGTCCCCGGGATCGCGAAATCGTCGACTCTGACGAAGATGAGCTGACGAAAATCACATGAATTCATTGGTTTTCGTTATCAATTCAAGGTTTCCAGGACAACGAGGAACAAGGAGAATATCCTTGGTTTATTATCCCGCATTGTTCCTCGTTTTTTCAAAATGGAACTTGCGGAGTCAGTCTCGGGGCACGTGTTTTTGTTCGCCGAAGTCAACGTCCTCGCAACTCGACCGCTGCGGTCTCGGCGAAAGGGCAAAGGTCAGGCGATCGGGCTCCTCTGAAGCTGTTCCAAGCTCCCGAGCTAATGATGCGAGCTTCTTTGCAGCTCGTCTCCGTTTGCTTCTTCGTTCATTATTTGATGTCTATTCAAGTTTGTGGTATTTCCCTCACAGATTCGGTCGAATGCACTCGCCTCACTCAGCACGCGAGCGCACAGGGATCCATCTAGGCACCATCCTCGACGCGGCCAAGTCAGCCGAAAAGGAATAAATAGGGAAAGGAGGCTCTCGCGGATAGAATATTCTTCTATCTTTCAATCAGATTCAAATTTCCATAATCGCAAGGCGAGCCTCTTTGCGGGCGCATTCCTGTCAGCCTGTCGCCAACGCAACGTTCTCCCGTCCCAGAACGCCTATCTCAGTGCCCAACAAGCGATGCCAAACCCGCTCCCCGATCTTTCCCGAAGGCCGGAAGAATATCCAAGGGTTTTTTCGTTTTGACATGCCGGAGTCGAGAGCGAGGAGCTTCAGCCTAGCACCGTGTCCCCGTTCGCCGCTACAGGAGGGGATTCAATGCTGAAACCGTTTCCGTCCACGAGGTGAACACGAGGGCTCGTCGATGAGTTTTTCGCTTCCGTGGTTCCTCAAGGGCAATTCCCAACTCCAGTCCCGCGTGCGGTGGACATCACGAAAAAATGGCTCTCTAGCTCATAAAAAATGAATTTACTGCATCTGGGATGCGGTAAATGCTTTCGGGGTATGCTTCCGATGGGACGATCGGGGTGGTCACTCTACGTGGGTTATGCAGGAACATGTACAATGTGTATCTGAGAAGCTCGCGTAAGGGAAACGCCCGGCATTCATATGATCACCCATAATCCCAAGATGAGCCCTCCGTCAAAGCAAGCGAATCCCGCTCTTTCCCGCGAGGATCCCAGCGTGCCGGTGGCGGATGTTGTACCACTTAACTGTTGCCCTTAGCTGCTAATGCCACAAAGAGAGAGTGGGACGACGAAGTTCTGTATTGAGGGATACGAATCGGCGGTTACGACGTGGACCCTTCGGAGCAAATACGCTATGGAAATACAGTTGATGTCCACTGGCTCTGATGGGAACCCGTGTCAATCAAAGCGGAAGAAATTCGACCGAGGTAAGGTGGATTCCATCGCGAAGAAATTTCTGTTTCATTCCAATTTCCGATCAGTGACCACATATTGAGTCGTTGGGTGACCCGTCGACGTGAGGTTCGTTGGTCGCACTCGATCCGACCTCGTAAAAATCTGAGGATACCTGCAGAATTTTCTCCTAGTCCCCTTCGCGAGAGACCATTCGACGTCGTTTGGTTGTATATTGGAAGGCGTACATCAGCTGGATGAGGAAAATCTTTCGGAACAGGCTCCTTCCCATTTCATCACCTTTCCTCACATTTGGAGAATCGCTCCCAACCGGTGCTCCAACGCAATGCCACAGCCGGGTAGTGCCAGGATTCACCGGAGAGTTCCCGGAAAGAAACTTTCCGCTGGGTCTGCCAAAGTTTCGAAAACTTCCTCGAGCTTTATGAGCATTTGGAGTGATTGCGTTGGGTAGAGACTCCGATCAGGAAATCTCTGATCTCCGTTGGGTAGATCGCGCGTCTCCTCGCTATCCATGCTGGCGGAAAGCGACTGTCCATGGGAGAAAACAAGCGACGTCCATGGTCTCTAAACCTTTTTCTGTGGGTGTCACAATTTGGGGGAAGTAAATCAGGGGATATCTATATGGCGGCGATAATAATGATCCATCTCGTTCAACAGGCGCTAGCGATGGCAGCAACGTGTTGCGCCAGAATGAAGCGCAGGCCGAAAGGAGAACAAGATAATGAACCAGAGGCAAATTAAGCCCTGTGCACATTCCCGCTTCGGCTTCTCCATCCACACCAAGCCGACCCCCTCAATATCTTGCACCCTACGCGCTTTTGTCTCCGAGCGAGGTCCAGTCATCCTTTTCCTCGAGTGTGTTCCTACTCTTTTGCTTCGTCGTTTTCTTGCGAGTCGCCAGATTCTCCATCGGCACACCTTCTCCCAGAGCCTCGGTGTCCGAACGACTGAGGTAACAGATGAGGTCACAGTGAGCGACCCACCGGGACGACTCGCTGCATGGTTGCTTCCAGGATTTCCTTGGCAGATGCGAGCGCCCGTGAAATTTTCTGGTGAAACGATGGTTCTCGATGAACTCGCTCAATTTTCGCGGATGTTGAGCCAAGAATGGAGGCGATTACTCCGAAATGTTATGCGGTCATCGCGGCGATACGTAAACTGACGAAGGCTGATAGCCACAGAAGTCTGGTCGCTTGCAGAGCTCAAAGAAGAGAGGAAAAGCATTCTGGCCATCTAATCTAACGGTTACAAATTATTGACGAGATACCATCACCCACCATACGAAACGGCGTGGCGTCCAGCGCTCGAACGTGAATTCGTGGTAAAACCACGAACACATCCTGGATCGATTTCCTAATCTGATCGAGGTTCCCAGGAGGACAAGGGTCTTCCGTGGATGATCAGATGAGCTCGAGATCCCATGGAATTGTAGGCGGAAAAATCCAGCAATGAACGAAACTTCTTTCCAGTTCGAGCTCGGTTGTGCGCTCCCAGAAAAACCCAGATCCTCGTGGTCCTGGTTCAGCCGAAGAGATCAGATTGTTCTATCAGTGGCTTACCCTGAGCCGTAGCCGCAGTCGGTGCTCTCTCATCAGATGTGGTTCAAGTTGCGAGCTGGGAAAGGCGTAGGATTTGACTCATATCGCCGTCGTATCTTCGGATAGCGAGAGATGCGAAAATTCGGAAGTCAGTGTTCGCATTCGTATATTTGTTTGCTTCGTTTGATATGATTTTTTTTTGTTTGTGCTCTCTCCGGTTCTCTCCTCTCCTCTCGCTGTCTTACTCGGCCTCTCAGCTATTGTTTCGCAACTTTCGGCCCGCCACGTCTGTCGGCGAATGGAAATGCTTCACAGTTGTTGCTCCAGTGGAAGAATCGCAGTAAAAACTGCAAAACTGCAAGCTGAGCGCATCGTCTGTTGCTCGCGGCAGCGCCTGTACTTTATATGGCTCCTTCTGCTTGTGAGCGAGGGCCGACGCGACGTCGGGGTGACTTTGGGGACGAGCGGTGCTCTGAGTTTAGGGACGACCGTAGCGAGGTCTTCGGGACAACTACGGCAGCGATCCTGCGGCTGAGTAGGCTGCGTGAGGAAAGCGTCGAGAAAGAGAGAGGGAGGGGCCGAGGGAGCAACGGACAAGCGTGCGAGGGGCGTTTGGGAGGGAAACTTGGGGCGATGTTGTGCGATACCAAGCATGAACGCCTGAGGAACTCGAGTTTCAAGCATTTGCATTTCGCCTATGCCAACACTTTTCTCGAATGGCAGGGTTCGACGCCGCGTTAAGTTTCATTCGAAAAACGGGGAGACACTGTCAAGCATCCCCCCTTACCCATCTCTCTCACTCTTTGGTGTCGCCGATCTCGTGCCTTCGTCTATTTGCCAGGTCAACCTCGCTAACGGTGCCGCCTCTTCCCACGTTTCCCAGATTCTGCTCCTCGAAGCCTATGCTGATACCGCTCCCGCTGCTCTGGCACCCCCGCAAACTGATCAAGGACTCATCAAGCTTCCCTACCACTGCTGATGCACTCTGTCTACCCTATCCGGTGTGATGAAGTTTATTTTTATGAATTTCTCTCAAAATACCCTTTCGACATGTCTTTGTATTTCACGTGTGGTCTTCGAACCCCTACAAGGCGAGCGATAATAATCCGAAGCATCCCTTGTTCGAAGATTCCGAGAGATCAGCTGATTCCTGGCTTCAGCCCCCGCGTTACTCGCTTTTCATGGCTGCGATGCAACGACCCTACACCTCAATGGCCTCTATAACCACGCCGAAGGTTGCTCTCGCTCAGATCATGATCCTCTCAATATTCTTGCGGGATTCCGGAAAATCCCACATCGTCTTCATGATCGAGAGCGGATCATTCGAAGGTCCTCCCTTTAGCTCACGTCCGACATTCACTTAGGCTGTGCACAAAAGGAGAGATCCCGGAGTGCCGAGGCGTCGCCCAGCGAGATAAACATGCGTCTTAGCAGGTCCAAAGGAAGTCGGGGGATCTAGCAATGCGGGCAGACTTGGGGGAAACGGGGAGGCATCATTACAAGTCTGTTTACCCCAAGGTTGCCTAGTTACCTATCCCAACGATCACGGTCTTGGTGGTTGTATCGGCGGCGGCTTCGGCTCCAGTGTTCGCGGTAGAGGTGTGGCGGAGGTCGCAGCGAAGTAAGCTGTTGTCGTAGCTCATGTATAAATCACTCCGTCATTCACGGCCCTACGTCGATACCTCTCCAAATAAGCTGAGACTTCGCATCCGAAGGCGCGTTGCAGCCATATACAACGAGCACAGAGCAGACATAATTCACGATCAAACGTCACTCGTTCGTGAATCCCCTTTTCATCGTTCGTCTCGGAGAACGCACAATGATAAGGATTGCAAAAATCTGGAGGCGCAAAGATGGGGTTCCTGAGATCCGTCCTGGGATCCATTCTCCTGGCAACGCATGTCCCTCCAGGAGCCATTCCTCCCGCAGAGAGCCACAGGGAAACGGATTGAGCATGCCAGCTTTAGAATGTTGATCCTTGTGTTCTTGATCCTTGAGATCTTGAAATCCGCGAGCAGTATTCAACGTTAATACTCGTGTTCTGAGGAGAAGATCATCTAATTTTCAGCGAGAATAGACTCATCAAACAATTCTTCCCCTGTTCCTGTGGAGACGGATCGTGGTGGAAACAAAATCATCTCAAAAGTCCAAGGTGCTTCCGGGGACCTCATCCATTGTTGGGTTGATCCTGATCCACTCCTAAGTCAGAGGGTTACTTCCGATGGGGGGCGCTGATCTTTCGGGAGCGGTTCTCCACGGAAGAGTTCCATGCGATAATACTCTTTCCCTGGTACCTACATCAGCTCTCGGAAGTTCCGCCGGTGAAACTCTCCGGCGTAAAACCCGCGACTTCACTCTTCGCTCCTCGGGCGTGCCCAGCTTTTTCTCCTGTTGTTCCACAGATTAAGAAAAGCTCTGCATATTAATGCTTTAATCCTATTCATCTCCGCACCGGCCGGTGTGCCAGGCAGTGCTCCAGCCTAGGGTATTTGTGAGGAGAGGGTATTTGTTTGCAAAGTCTTAGAAATTGCAAGAATAGTTAGCTTAAGTTAGCCTTAAGGGCCAAGTGGTCTCAAGTGCGTTCATTGAAGTCGAGTTCAATCCTCTTCAAGCGAGGCATTGAGGCAACGCTGCCTGCTTCAGCGTGGCGCTGAGCTGCCTTGTGTAAGGCTCTCTCCGCCATCTGGGCGAGACTTTAGACGGGAACGTTTCTGAGCGGCGGCGGTGGCGGTGTTCCATCAGCTTAACTCTTACAGTCGACACAAGATTTCGCAACACTAATCGCTCGCAAAAGTTGAATAGTTCCGCGCAGCTGTCCCGGACATTTTTTCGGATCCTCAGTTTCCTTCGCTGGGGATGCCGCATTCGATTCGAGGAAACCAAATCCTCAAGGAGTGGTACAATGTTTCAATGCCGGGAAAGCGTTTTTCCACTGAATTACCTCCCATCCCACCGAAGTATGGGCACGGAATCTACTCCGAACCTTCTTGACGAAAGCACACCTGAATCGTTGCAGATGCGATATAGGGTCGGATACTGACACCGAAATCGAAGATTCAAGAAGAAAACAGAGGGCGAAGAAAGAAAGACGGAAGGAGTGAGGGACGACGTACGAGAATGAGAGCGGCAAAACGCATATCGTTGCCCAGCTGGTGTTGCGAGGAGGTCTCCTCTTCGGACAAGTCGGCTGTCTCAGGGCGCTGGCCTGGAGGTTCGCTCCTCCGTAATGCATTTTGTGTGTTAAATTTTGAGGAGAAAAGAAGAAGAGGAAGAAGATTTTCTGCGTCGACGTAGTTGTTGCCAACGGCTCGCTTCGCAGGGTAGGTTGTTGTGGGTGGGTGTTAGGAAGGTTGGTCGGTCGGTCGCTCAGCTGTTGGGAACGAGAAGGAGATAGGAAACGAAGGGAGAAGAGCGCTCAAGAGAAAAATGACGGCATTACAACAACGGGGTGCCTACCGATGCCTGCTTGCCTGCCGACCCTCTGTCGGTCGGTTCGCTGGTCGGCAGCGGCGGCGGCGCGGCGGAGAGAAAGAGGCTCGCTGCGTATGTCAATCAAGTGGGCTTTAAAAATGAAAAATACCACAAGACACGCGTCTCTCTCCGAAATTCCCACTCTTCTCGCTCGGCTCTCCTCCACCAGTCCTATCTTTCCATTCCACTCGTGCATTCTACAACGTGTATTGCCCACGTCGGATAGGGAAACCTGTGTCTCAACTTGGGAGTTCGAGAAATCGTGGTATTAACGTTCCATATGGAAACCTTGAAGCGCAAACCTTTTACCCACAAGTTTTCTCCGATTCCCTCATCCCTCCATCTGTACCGTCTCTCGAAGGGGAGGAATAAGGATGCCTGACCCGGATCCGAATCGATCTAATGAGCTTCGGACATTCTCTAGTGCGCGCGAAACTTCCCGAAGGTCGTCGCCCGAAGTTCCCGAGGATCGCAGGTCTTGGGACCAGAGGGTCACGCCAGCTCCCTGATAATTATGTGACGTCACCTCCGTTTTGGGGCAAAACCGATTCGGTTCCAAGAAAACGAGCGTATCTGTTACGCGGCAATAAGACGACAGAGGTGACTAACATAAGAGAGGGAGAGAGAGAGAGACCCTCCGTCGGTGGGTCGGGAAAGAGTTCTTGAAGCCCCTGCTGGCCCTCCTCCCCGCGGGAAGAAGACCAAGGAGAAAAAGAAGGCCACAAGGGTTGGAGGGGCCGCCGGTTCTGCCCTCACCCGATCCTTTCGCTCGTTTGCCTGACTGACTGCCTGCTTGCTTGCTTGCTCGCTCCCTCGATCTCTCCGTACTCCCTACGACCCTCTCCTGAGTTCGGCAGGAATAGAAAGGGCCCCTCCAAAGCCAGCGGCCGTCATTTCACGTGTGCTCGTCTGGCCCTGCTTAGCTCTATCCCGCTAACTAGAGCTTGAAGTTCGACGTTCTTCCTTCAGCGAATGCAGTGGCACCACTAGCAGCAGCCGTCGTCTTGCCGAACGGAACAGCGCTGTCCCGCCGCCGCCATCGTCGTCGACCCATAGCATAGAGGTACTTGTCGGGAACCAGGTGATGAGTTTGTCGTCAGTCGATTCGTTTTGTCGGTTCCCATGATTTCTATCTTCACGTCAAGCACCTCTCTTCGTCTATTGAACTTCGCGAAGGGACGACGAGGAACAACGAAGTCTGCGGCGATGGCGACGGCGGCACCCGCGGCACCACCACTACCACCAGCAACAACTGAAGCACTCAACTATTAATGGATAAGTTTGAAGCTCTTATTATTTTGTCCTCCGTCTGCCTCGGTGAGCATTGCTTGTTTCTGCCTTTGCTTTAGCTTCACGTTTGCTCTTTCGAACGAGCGAGCGAGCGAGTGATCCATTGTCGGGTGGGGGGCGGTTGCATGCGCGCGCCCGCCAGCCCGATCCCGCGCGGTGCTCGTGCTCCTTATCTCTGGTGGCCGTAGTAGATAAAGCACGTAGGGGATAATTGCCCAGAGAATAGCTGGCCCCGACTCACTCAACTCTGATCGGTTAGCAGTGCTCGGCTTCCTCTCCCGGACGGGGAAACTGAAATTGTCTTCTGCGAGTGCCAGCCTGACTGCCGAAGTGTCGTTCATTCGTAATTCGTAAGCAACATTCGGAGAAGATTGGCCCATCGAGTGACAAGAAAAGTGCGGGAAACGAATCCAGTGAGTTTCGGATTCGACGTGGGCGATTTCGACTCGGTAACTAACGGAAGCCACCTCAAACAGCTGATTTGCGAAACGGAAGCTCGGGTGGGTGAGAGTTCAGAGCGGATCGGCACCAGGAATAGCCATGAAACCGTTCAGACTCGGTACTTTTCTTCTCCTGCCTAGACCCTAGAAACAATATCCGTTTCGCTGGTGATTTGAGTGATTCTCTGCGGAGCGTTTCGATGTACATAGTTATATTCAGCGGGTTCGTAGAGCCGGGCTGTCCTGTGGAAATGCTGTTTTCCCTCGAAAGCCACTTGTTCCACGATACACGGGGTGCTGTGGCGCGATGCGGCGACGTTGGAGGGACCTCTGCACGCTCTCTGGACTTCGAAAGCCACGAATCGAGTGAAGTCGTATCGATGTCAAGTGAGACCGCTTCGATGAGGAACCGTGTTCCGGCTTCCGGAATGTCAAGCCGGCCGCTCGGTCACCTGGAAAGTCTACAACGGAGTCAATCGGGCGGATCAGTCTCTCGTGACTCTGGTTTCAGTGGCTGAATGCCTAAGCTCGAGAGCAAACTCTTGACATTTGGGAATCTCTCCAAGGCGCCGGTAGTGGTGGTGGTGGCGGCGGCGGCGGCGGTATCGGTGACGGCACAAAGCCGCCATGGCCGAGCGAAGGAGCCGGCCGGCTGACAGGCAAGCATGTGAGTGAGTAAGCAGGCATTCAGGCCGCAGGCCAGTCGGCTGGCCGACCATAGGGACTTCAGTAAACTCCTCCCATCCTCTTTGCCGAGGATTTTTGCCGGGTCGAACGAACGAGAAAAGCTGGTCGATATCAGCAAGGACCCACTGCCTCGCCGTTCGTTCGTTCGTTCACTCGCTCGCTCGCTCGGTCGTCGGTTGTCGACGTCCGCCGGTCGGTGGTTCCGTTGGTTGTCGAGCGCTGTGTGTGCCTGCGTGCTGTCGTGCAGAGGGAGAAAGGGAAGGAGCAAGCGACGATGGTGTGAAACGGGGAATGGCTGCTCGCTTGCTTACTTGGCTCCTTTCCTTGCGTGAGTGTTCGCCGGTGATTTATGCCATTTTTATGTGCAAAATATCTCCACAATATAACGCGGCGGCGGCGGCGATCGCTGCTGCGACTGTCAGCCCACTCTCCGGCCCAGCCGCCAGTCAAGCAAGGAAAAAGCGAGCGCGCGACTCGACCAACTAACGGAAAATCCAAACTCAACGGAAGCCGCACCGTTATCGCTACTTGCTGATGTAGTACTCAAGCAAGGATTTTCTTCACTCTTGCGATTCTCGGAGCAAGTTCGCGTTCGGGCCCCGAGAGTCCCCGTTCCCTCCGGCAGCTCAAAGCGAAAACCCGGACAGTGGGGCCAGCCAGAGGCAGGTGAGCGCAAGCCGTCCAATCTCCAGATCTATGCTGGATTCAAATGTTCATCGCGGGAGGCTAGATCAAGCTGTGAATGGCTCGAGATCCTGTTCACACCGAACATCCAAGCCGTGTCGGCACTCGATCGAGTAGGCCATGGTCGTTTACGGGCTCTGAGACGAGAGATCAGCCCATTGACGAGTGAAACGAGACCTGACGGCAAGCGTGGCCACGCTAGAAACTGAGCGGCGCGAGCACCGTCGCTGCACGCGCGTCGTGAGTGCTCTCGCTAGCCGTAACTTTTATCTTTTGGTCCTAGACACATACACATTCTCCTGGCTGATCTGCTCTCTGGGCTCGGGCCGACTAGCCCGCCGCTCTGGCTGTCTATGTCAGCCTCAGGCAACGGCGGACCTTTTGGGCATGGATGAGTGTGGGTGTGTATCCCATCCTCGCATCCGCGCTTATTTCCCAAGCGGGTTGCTCTTCTTCTTCTTCTTCGGACCTTGTTCCCATTTCACTACAAATAAAGCAAAGTTTAGCCGACGGTTGGGTCGGGCGGACGGACGGATGGATGGATGGTTAGATGGACGGCCGCCCGCCCACCCGGCCTGCCTGGACGAAGGGGGGATGGATTGACGCACAGAGAATCACCCGGCTAGCTACCAAGCCAGTTCCTCGGACGGACGGACGGACGGATAGATCCGTAAGACGAGCGAGAAAGAGTCCGTGGAGATTTTGCCGCTTTCTCTCGCCTCCCTCCGTTCGTCCCCGATCGTTTGGCTCAGTCTACTTTCCCCCTGCGTCCGCTCCTTCGTTCGTTCGTCCTCGGTTTTGCCGAAGGCAAAACCGAGACATGCCATCTTTGACGCTACGGTCTTCCGCCTCACTGCAAACGGAGCTCAGTTCCAGTCCCAAGACCGGTTGATCTGCGGAAAACTCCGTTCTCCTATAACTGTCTTTACGACGGCCTCATGAGGAAATGAACTCGCCCCAACGGATGGAATTATGGGCGGGCTACGGTCGAGAGTACGGCGGGCACGACTCGCGATGGATTTTGACCTACAGGGTCATTCGATTGCTCCGTGTCATGCATACAAATGCGGGTTATGGGACCGTGCACGCAGAAAAGAGCCGAGCACTTGGTGACTGACCCTCGACCCGATCTCTAGATTTGTGTCGATCGGTTCGGCCGGTTGACCACGTTCAAGTCGCTCGCATCGATTTTACTCCTCTATTGGACAGCAGCGCAGCGGGTCACATTCGACGTTCTTCTCTTCTCGGAGGCAAATCGTCGTCGGTAGGACTGTCGCTACGTCGGCCGATTGGAAATGCGTCGATTGGTTTCGTGGCGAGCGCTTTTTGTTTGGGTCGCTTGCTGAGGCAAATCGTCGTGCTGGCAGAAGAAGTGATGGCTCAGCGGGGTATAATAAATGTAACATTTATTGACAATGGCCTTCCTCCCGTGACGTCCCTCGGTTGTTGGAAGAATAGTAGGAGGAACCAGTTGCTCCCTACTACGTTGGCGCAGCCGCCCGCGCTGCCGTCAACGTCTTTCGTCCTTCGTTTTTTTTTCCTCCCTCGTTCGCAGCATAGTGGGAACAGACGAACCAACGGTTCCTCCGAGAAGCTCCGTTTCCTAGCTGACTGGCTGGCCGGCTGGCTGGCTGGCGAGCAGCCTGTTTGCCGACCCGACCGCCTGCTCGCTGGTTTCATTCGACGTAGGAGATGAGCCCATTTATCACAGCGGAGGTCACACTCATCCGCCTGAACCCTCCGAAGCAAACCACCGGCCCATTTCCAAACCTAGTTGCCCGTCCGTCCGTTCGTCCGAGTGAGAGTCGGGCGGCAAGCAAGCCAGTTAGCTCTGATATCGCTGCTTATTTTTATACCGAGGGCAGGAATCTACCCTCCTCGTTGCCTGCCTGCTTGCTTGGATCGTTCGTTCCTCGGTTGAGCCTCAAACTCTCCCATAAGTCACCCTGAACGTATTCCCGTCCTCTAGAACCTGAAACGTCTCCGGCGAAACGTTTTCCTGTGTCTTTTGGCGAAGGAGCTCCGACAAGTTGCGAACGGTCCTCGGAAAATATGGACCCTCGTCGTTGCCACTCTCATGAGTCATTTGGCACCGAGCAAAGACAGTCTGGAGAGGAGGACGGCGCGGCGTGTGCGACAGCGGCATCGTCATCGACTTTTTCTTTATGTTCTCGAAGACAATCATCCTTTATCCTTACGAGTTTACTTTGGTGTTCGCGGAGGGTCTGCCTTGCGCTCTTCTCTTCTGCAGGCATGCGTTTCTCGCGTCAACGAGGGTTCAAATGGCGGACGTATCGGGAGAAGATGGAGAAGGTCACTTTTGAAAAGCTGACGTGGAGAAGCTCCGTTGACCGGCACGGGTGGCGAAACAACCAACGAACGGAAGAGCGAGTGTCTGTTCGCTCTTTGGTCGAACCAACAAACGGGAATTCATTTAGAGGGAAGAAAAAGACCATTCGAGAAGACTTATGGATCTAGGGTCCTGTCCATCGCATCGGATTTTTCCCACTCAATGTCTGTCGCTTCCGGGTGCGTTTCCGGGCCTCGACGACTCTTGGGGCGCGCATTCGCCGCCAAAATGAAAGGTAGCGTTCCAAGCACCCATACTCCCAGTCACCGGCGCCACGGTCCTCAACTCGGTGCTCGCTTTCCAACTCGCACCTTTGACGTATCACTCGAGAGCACGTACAAATACTCCCCCGCCCGCCGATACTTTTCTCTCCGGGCACTCAAATTGTACCTGGGGACCTTCTCCCCGCTCGGAGGACGGGGTGGAATGTTTTCTCGCCCCAAGTCTCCACTTGCCTGTACAGTTGGAAAGCCTCTTCGCGAGGCTTCATTTTCTCCGTTGCGACTGCGTTCTCTTCTCCGTCCCTGTCCAAGACGCCATCCAGTAGGAAACGGAGACAGCCCACCTCTCTATCAGATCAAGTGACTGACTGACTGACTGAAGCTCCCATCTGAAAGTTCAACAAGAATTCTCGGTGGGGGGCAAGAATCTCAGTGGTCGACAAGCCTGGACAAAACGCCCGATGTATACTCTTGAATTCCGTTGAAGTGTTGTTAGCTGCTTGATAGAGTTGTCGTTCGACTGTGAGTTCCCCTGAGGCGAGTCGGTGAGTGTTCACGCCGTCGTTTTGTTTCGACAGATGCGACTTCGCATGTCGACAGCATTGCATCTAAATGTAGATTGTTGCTGCGGCTGCCATGGTTCGATGCAGTTGCCACTCACGGCGGTTATAGAGGTGATGGTGCTTTGTTGCCTCCTGACCTCTTGCCCCTGGCTCAAAAAGAAGTCCCTTGCACTCGATGTTTTTCCGTTCTGTTCATCTTTGCTATACCGTTTCATTCGGAGAAAACTGTCCGCTGCTCGAAAAATAATGGTGAACCTACGATTTACATTCCTCGCATCCTTGGTAGGCATCCTGACAGTCGCGAGTAGCTTCGTTCCGTCGTTGCCCTCCATAACATTCGCGCGGTCCCGATTGTTCCATCCAGTTCCAAAACAGATCCGCTCTGGAGACGAGAAAAGCTCTGAGAACGACAGGTTTCACACAAGAAACAACGGAGGGGCAAAAGAGAAAAGTCGATCGATGATCAAACATCGTCTACGACACGCAGGATACCGCCGGTTGCCGATCCACCAGTCGCTCGCTGGCTCCTTGTTTGTACAGCTCATCTCCGAGTGAATTTCTCGGTCGGTGACGAGTACTACGCACTTCTGGGTTCGAGCCGTCATCCCGTGTTTGTTGAGCCCCAATTGTTTTGTGCTCACCGATCTTCAGAGCAGGAAACAGTGGAAGGAACCAACCGCGTTTGCTCGCATATCGGAGTTGAGCGCAGCATGTACGTGATTCAGCATCCCCGTTTTTTCGAGAACCCAGGGTGCCAAAAGCAGCCTCGCCGTTGCCCTTTCCGCTACTTGGAGCACTTATGAGTATGTGCATTCGAATCCATAAGCATACTTTCGCTTTTTCTCATTCTCTTTTACGCACCCTTGCTGCCCTATGGACACTCGCAACCACCAGCAAGACCGCCCGCAAGCACGCGCGCGCGTACGCGAGTTCGCACTCGGACAGTGAAGAACGTGATGTTTTCGTCTCGTCGCCCGCGTCCCCAGACTTCCTGAAGCCTCGAAATCAAAACTATTCCTCATTTATCGTCAGCCAAAGTATCGTCAGCCTACTGTTGTTCAGCCGAGATTTGGAATCTGGGAATTCCGAACCCTTGCCACAAAAGAGGTTTACTCAAAAGAGATCACGGCATCGGAAGCGGAACGAAGACATGGAGCATGAACGCAAATCGAGAATCGAGTGCAGTCGAGTTTGGAGCTCGCATGGAAGCGCAGAGATGAGAACGGATGGGAGAGGAAAGGAATTCGTTGAAGATTCCCTGCTCCGATAGGAGCGATTATAGCGCACCGATCGGGGACCCACTTGACTCCTTCGTTTGAGCTTCCACGACTGCGAGGTTCGAGTCGGCGCTCTCTCCCACAAACGTGTCTGGTCCATCAACCTGTGGAATGTATGATCTGGATTCGAAGTTTCTTCCGTTTGCTTTCGATGAGCGAGTAAACTCCCTTCCATCGATTTCATCGTTCCCTACATCGATTCATTTTGATCGCCTCTTGGGACCTCCGTGATCTCACCCCTGATCTGATCGGAGCTTTTTTGATATTCTGACCTCGGACGTCGATCTTCGACTCTATCTTGAGAACCGCGGAATCGGACGTCCAATCTTGGAGCGAGTTGCTGATATCTACCCAAAAGGAAACCGCAGGACTTGTGGTGTTTGAGTGGACCCGACAAAGCGCGGGACGTGGATGCAATATTAATTGAAGCTGCGATTGGGTACCGCCACCACGGTTTCCTCGGTGGTGCTCGATCCACCAACGCTCCGATTGATGGGGCCGGGCATCTCGTTGTCAGCTTGCCGCCTCCCGAAACCAAGTTTGCTTCCCCCGGACACTGCCCGAGCCAGGGAGCACTCCTCAGAGACCGAAATACACGGCTGGGTTACCTCATGACTCGATTCGTGGTCATCTCCGCCCTTCAGCGCGTGTACCAACTTGCCGATTCGACCCACGATGGCCAACTCGCTTGCTCCTTGCCCAGCATGACGCCAGCTTGTCACTCTCTTAGATCGCAAAGCCAACACGCTCCGACCCTTAGAATCACCCCGGATCGCTCCGTCCGGCCCGTAGGAACTTGATATTGCCCCCGTCAATCGTTCGGAAGCTCACACATATGGCCGACTCCTCTATCGGTTTGAAATCCGGAATAAAGTTCCCTATACAATAAAATATTCCATGAACGACGCCCTCGAGACCCGTCCATGAATCAATCAGAGCCATCGAATGTGAGTTCGGGGCGGAGCAATGCTCAGAACTTTCGGGACCTTCGAAGCAAACTTCAACCGGGAATCCGGTGGTGTTCTGACGGGCTGAAGGCGATGGTTTTTCATCGTTCGTTCCCATGCTTCCTACGCTTGGGACTTGGTGGAACAAAGGAATTGAGTCCGAAATGGACCGCAACCAACGAGCTCTGTATGTTGCCTGGCATTGGAGCGCTTTGCATGTCTTCAAACTTCCGAAGGACGCAGTTAAAGTTTCAGCGCATTGGCTGGCACGATTCTTTCTGTCTGTCTGCTAGAGACGTCATCCAACGAACTGAGAACACGAACTTCAAGACCTTGAAACATCGCGAAACAACCCAGCCTGAATCATTGTCTCAACCTTGTCAAATTCTAGTACAGGTGAGCAAAGTTTCAGGTGTGTTCAATTTCGCTAAGTCAACACGGGTTGTGCAAAATGTTCGTGGAAACTGTGTGTTTTTGTGTGATGATAGCACCCTGGATGCTCCAAACGAGGTATTGCCTACACTGTGCTCGTTGTTACTGACGCCGGATAATGGTGAGTACAATCAAAACCATTCAGCTTTCATTTCATATAGTGACTGCCAGCAGCATCTTTGAAATCTTCCCAAATACTCCATGTGAGAAGAGGAGTCGGAGAAGCAAACCATCATGGGGGTCGAGATTCGATTACGGAGATCATCCGAAGCCGTCATCGGTTCTCAATAGAAAGTTCCTGGACTTGTTGATCATGGCGATCTTGGAGAGTTCCATGGGCCATGACCCATGTTGGTGAATCGATGCTCAAAACAATCATTGATCACCCTCGAGTCGAGTGCCGATTAGGCGCCGCTTTCCAAGAACGGTGCCAACATCGTACGGAAACTAGGGAAGAAGCAGCTGGATGAACGAAACCGGGGATTCAATTACTGAGATTGGCCTCTCTGATTTCCCTCGTTCCCCCAACCCATGTCCCTCGACTGCGATCATAGCCGGAATAACAACGGGGCAACAGATACGAGGTCTCTGCGAAGCACAGATATTCTTTGCACGCCCATGCTTCTCTGACCTTCCAACAGTTAGACTTGGGATGGCCAGCCTCGTTTCCGGATTCTCACTTCCGGTTTTTCCGACGACGAGCATTAAGTGTGCCAACTTTTGAATGAGGACATAATCCCCAATTTCTGCTTCGGTCGACGATTTAGCGAACGAGTCAGTTGGGGCGCAAGCAATCTCAATCGGCTCAGCGAGTTCCAAGCTCGAGACGTGGCTCATTTTCGTTCATTGCTCCGGATGTCGACTCTCCGGGGTAACCAGCGATTCCCGCCAAAAGATCGGGCGAGTGAAGGATTATCTCGTGTTCTCGACGGAAGTTAGAGAGAAAGAAAGGAAGGAGGAATCTTTCTATCCGACACGAGCGCAATTCCCGAGTTACGAAGTTCAAGAGGCGTAGGAGGGTATTCCCATTTCCATGATGCAGTGAGTTCCGATACAAAACGGGGCCGTGTGGGGCTGGGCGCTGTGAACGCGACCTATCGATGCGACGGCACCACTCACGTTCTCATTCTCGAACCGCGGAAGTACTTCAACACGTGACGACGATTCAGTCGAGGCGACTTTCAGTTGCTTACGACTCCACGAGAAAAGTCGCGCCAGAGAAAGGCTCATGAACGTCCGGGCTGTGAACCTGCTCAGCGTGATGTTCATGATGCGCGAAACAGGAGATATGAGCATCCCAATGTTGCGCACCCTCCATAGAACGGAGCACGTAGGCACCCGCACCAAGCGCTGCAATCAGGGAATACGCGATTTTCGAAGAGTCATATCTCCTGATCTGCGTATTTCCGAACAAAATCCCGGTAGGGTTCTCTTCAGTAGATCATGACTTCCACGCTGACGAAGTTCCAGCGGAATCGGAGTGTTCACATGGGGGACCTCTCCTTGTAAGCCCAGGAATACATCAGTCGAAGTGAATCAGTTCAGCTCCCATTCCGCCATGAGGCGAGTTCGGGAACGAAATCGATGACGAGAACGGAATATAGGTCGTACTCAAAGAGCGGATGCGCTCGTCAATTATTCAATAGACGAATGATGGGTCGAACGACAAAGGAATAGCGACCAAAGTTATAACCAGGTGCTTCGAGACTGTCTGGGCCTCCTCTCAAACAATCAGTCAGCCTCACAGCGAATTGCAGTGAGGCGGCTCAGCCTGAATATGAATCCGGTGAGTGAAAAGCACTATCGAGAAGATGAAACGACCTGGACATCGAAACCCAGCGGCCCACCAGAGCGGGCATCGCGTTAGTTCCGAGCGCGAGGCCATGGTCTTCATGATCATCGCGACCGGCTACGACAACGGAGAAGACCGAGTTCGATTTCAGCTCAGGGAATTTTCACGGGGGAATCATATCCGATTCGCTTGGAGAGCGGAGCTGGGAGGGTGCCGGAGGTGTCCGGAAAACCAACAACCGGGGACCGCGGGGACATGCGGGGTTAGGGTCGTGCTGATAACGTTTCAACATGGCCAATGGAGGGTCATCTACTGCCGATTCGTTCACCTGTTCGAAACAGCTGGTGGAATACTTTCAGAGAGAAGAATTCTTCGAATCCGTTAGGGAACGATTCCTGGTCGTCGAGTGGTCACTCCTACTCCTGGGAAACATCATCGGTCAGGGTGATCGTTCCCATGAATATTGATGTTCCTCTCCTCATGTAACCGAAACAGAGAATTTGTGTAAACGAAACATCAGAAAGCTGAGACAGCTAGGCGGATGCGAGTTTTTCTCAGATGAATAACGTTTTTGCCGATCCTGCTCCTGCCTTTGCTTCTGGTTGTGTCAGGCTTCGTGGCTCTGTCACCAGCTCTCGCCAAGAAAAAGAGTCTGTCTGCTGCTGCTGCTGCGTGGGCGAAACCGTGAGTGGACTATGCTAATGACGCGGTGGGCGACATACTCGTTCGTCTAGCCTGACCATCCCAGGGGAACGGGCGGAGAAGGCTACGGCTCGCTGACTGACTGAATGCCAGCTTGGCTACTTGCTTGATTCGCCGGTCGGCTGACTGGTTACTCGTCTGGCTGGCTGGCCCACTCACTTGCTTCGCTGCTGACCGACCGAGCGAGTGGCCTGCCTGCAGTCCTTCTGTTGGTGCATCCATGCAGGCAGGCAGGCAGTCTTTCTGTCTGCCCGCTTGCTCGTCCGTTAGTCCATCCGTCCATGGGTTGGTCGGTTTGTTGGCCACGGCCGGCATGGAGAGAGCAGGCAGTAGGCAATAAGACACCCAAGTTACGGCTCTTGTTGGGGCTGTAAAGGTCCTTCGGTGCTCGTCTTCCTCCTCGTCCTCCTCCTCCCGCTATCCGTGGCTCCAATGCTTCTCCTTTGTTGATATCGGGATTAGTGGACTACTTGCTGGCATCCAGGGAAGAGTGGGAGAACAGACGGACGGACTGGCGGGCTGGTTGACTGACTGACTGACTTACTCGCTAGCTAGGTACCGAGCGGAGCGGTCGGCCAGCGGGCGGACGGACGAGAAAGCGAGCAAGCTGCCCTGCAAGAGCAGCCGCTGGGGCTTGGGGGTGCTTTATCCAGCAAATTTATTAGCTCCTCCCAAAGAGGTCCGCTACGAGTAAGAAGAATACGAATTGATTCCGTCCGAGGAGGAATCCCCTACGACCGGCATCAACAGCTGGGTACGGTGTCATGAGACTCCCAGGAAACAGCTCACACCAAACTTCGAGACCAAACCGTCAAAAGAGAAAGAAATATCTACTGTCATACACCAGGTCGAGGTTCTGGTCCTTGAATTTCGGTTTCAACGTTTTGCTGACTTCTACAGCTTTTCCGAAAACTCATCTTTCTTGGAGATGTCGTTTTACGGTTCCCTGGAGGGAGATCTGGCGGGACACACAGATTCTGCCGGGCAAGCTGAAGGTTCTGTTCTTTTGTCTGCCCAAGTCTTCAAAAACTTCGTTCGGTTGATCAGGCGGGATATACATAAACGCGACTTCTGCTCGCGCTCAGAATGGAGCTTCCTCGAATGAAAGTGTCGGGGCAGGAGTCATGCGTTCGATACATAAAGCTGGATACTTGGATAAAGGTTCCCATTCCTTTCGAGAGACGGTCGCGAAGCTCGGGAAAGGCTGAAGTTGAATCCCTACGGTTTGAGAAAAACATTGCTTTCCCGAATTTCGGCTCGCGAGCTGATGAACCAGCTGAGTGCTCCGTTTTCTCCGATCGCCTTTGATTCGTTCTCGGTGCTCACCCAACAAGACTTGCTTTCTCGTGGGATAAGAAGCCACAACTGCTGCTGCAAGCGAGTGGATGACCACAATAGTTGGTGGGATCGGTGGTGGAGGCAGCGGCGGTGGGAGCAGACAAAAAGGAGCTTCGAAGAAAGTTGCTTCCCAATCTGTACGGATTCTGCCGCAACGATGACAGGATGGGAGACAAAAGGAGTGATTGGAATAGAAAAGGAAGTCCTGCTGCTCAGAGTTCCGCCGCTGTCTCTGCTCTACAGACTCGCTGTGCTTCTGCGAGTGTCCACCCACTAAGTCAGCCTACGCCTCACGGTCCGTCTCTTTTGAGCAGCAGCAGCGACCACCAGCCGACTCCCGAAAATCAAAGGCGTTTCTCGGCCCCTTGCGGAGGAACTGAGCCAGACGGAAGCTGCGTTGCCCACCGAGCGGGCTCGACGGACGAGCTGGTCGTTCGTCCGCCTTTCTGTCCGGACGCCGCTAGTCGTTTGGATGGCCGACCAGCAAGCCAGCTGGCCATCAAGATCGGAGACAGATATCGAATCAGCGAACCAAATCGCGATTGCATTTTAATCCCCCGACCAAAGGAAAGTGAGAACAAACAATGAGAGCCACGTTGTCTTTGGAGGCACAATTTGTCGTGGTCAAAACTACCTCGAGGGCCGCATGCACGACGGATGCGTGACTCTACGAGAGATCCTGCGGAGGCCATTCTGGTTGAAGATTGATTTTGGACAGAAGACTTCAGTAGCCCAAAAGTCCCGAGGGCTTCTGACTTTTGCGGGTCGAGATACATCGACGACGGCTATGATGCTTCTCCGGAGACCAGATTCTGGCCTCTGAGCATTCAAGGTTGAGAAATGAGAATTGCGCGAAAAGAACGTGTGCTCATACTTCTTCCGATTGAACGATTCGAGTGCCAGGACTCGGTCCAAGAGACAGCTCATTCGCTCATCCGTCCCCACGTCCGACATCCACCTAGCCGTTTGACCTGTTCTTGCGTGTCTGTGTCTCTTGGCAGGAGGCCTTCACTTGCGCCCGGATATTCTCATGATGGCGCGAACGTTCCGCCTCGGAGCGCCGAGAAGCCCTACCCCCTACACCACGCCGCTTTGCAACGATGAGGAAAACATTTCGAACGGCGGAAGGGGGGCAACGCACTCCAAAATCGACCCTGGCGACGATAGTGTGACTCGCGTCGACAGACCTTGCAAATTGAAGTAAGTTGGGAGTTTTTGCCTCAAACTCAGTCTGATGAAATCTTCGAAAACGTTCACTCCGCTGGCCTGTCGACTCAATTGTGGGCATTGTCGTATGTCTGCTCGACAGGTTGGCCAGACCAGGGCAGGAAAAGAAGACTAGTGGGTATATCTTTCGGAGGCAGTCCACGTCGGGTGTCGACTTCTGTTTACTTGCGCGATAAAGGTATAAAAGACGCCGAGCCTCTTGAGGAGCCACAACGGAAAGTCCCTCGAACAGCCGCCTCTTCACATAGACACTCGCTCTGACAAACGGATGGATAGAGAGTCTGAGCAGACAAGAAACCAACCACCGGTGCCGTTACTATTGTTGGGGTGTTTTTCTTCGGCGGCAGCGAACAGGAAAAGATGGCAGCGAATGATTAAGTCGGCCTCCTTCCCATTCCCGAATTGTCAACTCCGCCTCCTCCTGCGGCCAGATTTCTCTCTTTCATTAGGAGCAGCGATCGCAGAGCTCCAGAGAGCATCTCTGCTCGCCGAGATATAAACTATCAGATCTAGAACAGGACTACGTCGGGTTTTGCGTCGACTCCTCGATCGATACCTCTTTTTGCAACTTCCTGTTCTCTGATAGGTAGTCCTCGCTATCCATGATGCCGTGGTCTCTGACGAGGATTCGAAAACCTGGCCTCCTGAAGAAAAATCGAAGACTAGATCCAGAAACTTCTGAGGATAAATCTCGTTATCAGGAAGGACGGCGACAACAGTCCCGGCTTGCGCAACCATATTGGAAGGAAAAAAAACGTTTCCAGATCGTCGGTCTGATCAAGGGAGCCTTAGATTGGGAAATATCTGATCAAACCGATCACGTAGCCTCCGGCAATCTCCCAACCGCGTTCGAGAGTCACACTCCCATTAGGTACATGAAGTGTTTTTCTTCCTTTTTCCGCGTCGATCAACTACTGTCTTTGATTCCGGCTTGCGTTGGTGAGACTGCGACTTCGAAAAGAAGATGATCATCCTGTCAGAAAAGCTTCGATAGGAATGCCAGGCTCAATAAGGAGCTCCGTGATCGGAAACGTTTGCGTTTCCTGATCCAGCAGGTGCTGACTCCGCGGTGGCCATCCAACGCACCGAACCAGGATCGAGGAGAACCTCGACGAGAATCTTCGGGATCTCTCCGTCCTGAGGAAGCCTCGACACAGAGTCGTCGCCGAAACCCTCCCTATTCTCGCGGCGCGGCGTTGCCATCCGCGAGCAGCTGGCTGGCTGACTGGATGGATGGATGGATTTATCCGAGAAATGAGGAAACTCTGCGAGTCGGCAGTAGGTGAGTGACTTCCGAAGATGAAGCCTGGAATTACGCTATATGAGTTTTTCCCCCTCTATCTTAGGAGAAGAGCTGATGACGCGGCTGCGATCAAAGAAGATTCTGAAGCCAGTTCCTAAAGCAATCTCTGAACCTTTGAGGTTCGCCAATCAAGGAGTGGCTCCTCACCTCTTCGCGTCACGTATAAGGAACGACGACTGGATGTCATTCACGAACCGGCTGATGTCGTCGCCGTCGTTTTCGCTGCAGTTGCTTTCAAGTGAAGAGTGTGAAGAAGGAGGGGACGATGAACGTGCACAACGGAGCCACTTCGAGGGGACCGGGGAAAAAATAAGGACGGGGAGCAACTGAGGGAACCGGTAAAGCAGACGACGACGACGACGATGACAACGACGACGGGGACCGCGAAAAGGTCTGACGGCAAAGACCGGAGCTCGGAGCTGCGCCGACAGCAAGGGTAACACCAAAAGGCAGTTAGGCGGGCAGGCATCGATGAGGAGCGAGCGGACATCGACGAGCGAACGCGATAAAAAGTTTTGAATAGCACGCTTGCAAAGCTCGTCTTTTCTTTGTCCCAGCGACGGGTTTATAAGAAATTCAGCAGATCCGAAACACGGAGGGCGATTCAACGACAACGACGACGTCGACGACGCCGAGAAGACCACGGACAGGCAACCCGCTTATTCTTCCACCCGTCGTCGACACGGGGAAAGTTTTTCATCCGGAACAACCGGTCGCGTCGGCTTGGCTGTCACACAGTTTGTCGGAGAATGATCTTCTTCGACGGATTTTGGCGGAGCTCAATCCAGAGATAGGATTGTGCGCCAGGACTTCAGGGTTCGAAACTTTTCTGGGCCCTAATACCCCGTCAAGCTTCCCTCGGCAACCCGAAGCCGCGTTTCGTGCTTCCAGAGCTACGGGCGGGGAGGAAAAAAACAAAATGTGCAACATGAGCGCACGAAGACCTAACAGGGAGAATATTACACCGAGGCGTTGAGCTATCAGTGCTCAGGTTTTCTATTTTCAATGCCCTCCTTGTCCGTCTCTCTCTGGTCCTGCTGGAGCACTTGATCCCTGTTTTATTCCTCTCTTTTCGCCGTCTGCTTCCTTGGCACCGCTGGTCACTCCGCGAACCGCGTAGTAGCATGGGGGAAACGCGGATGTGGGGATCTTGCGTTGGTCGAGGGGGAACTCGGGCGCCTAATTGCGCTCCTCCATCTCTTCGTTCCTCGCCACCGTAATTTGAACAAATGAAAAATTAAATACTCTTGGAGCCGTGGCCCGCTGAGACAAAAATTAGATTCTTCTTCTTCTTCTTTTCGAGTTTTCATCTCATGACGAGCCAACCTCAGCCGAAAATCCCATTGCGAATCATCCCGAGACTTACATACCGGATGTTGGTAATGCGTTTTTTTCCTTATCATGTTCCTTTGATGACGCGAGCCTCGAAAAAAGAATGAGCGACGACCCCGTCACTCACGAAAAACGGCAACATGCTTGCATGAGGAATCGGCATGCGCCTCATCCGTCCTTCACCGATTCCCAAAAGCCGTGGGCGATATATATTGGTCAGTACCGACGAGTTCTGGGAATCTAGGAAACTCTCTGCCATCCAAGGGTTGGGAACGGTCGGAAGTTCTCCGCAAAAACCCGAGGACTCGAGTGTATCGTTGAAGGGGTTCCTGCCCTCGATAGGACGATGAAAACCGAATTCCGCTCCGATTCGTTTCCGTCGACTCTGCACTCGAAACGAGTTTATTCATCGTTTTCAAAGGGTTGCATGGCCAGCCGTTCGTCAATCTACTCAGAACTGTTTTTGGGGAATGATATGCGTTTTCAAATTGTACAAAAAGGGCACGACGCATTTGCATGTTGGCGAGCCTCCAATTGACCAGCGAGCATCGGGCTCTATCCGACACGCTTCCATTACAGTGGCGGCCTTGGCTCTCGACGGAGACTTGCGTGAGCAGAACAAAACAACTCTGTCAGCGTAAAAGCTCTCGCTGCCTGGGAGGGAAGTTACTGTTACTCGTGGTCATTATCATCGTTGAAAACTCTGGATCGGTCGCTCAGCAGCGGAACACTACCTTCATCATGAATGAGGGCCGAAGCGTTCAAAGATCTCTTTTCGAAGCAGGTGGAGATGGAAACGAGCGGAAAACGTGTTCATAGCAAGAGCTGTCGAAAGCGAGGCTCACAGATTCATGTCTCGCGAAACTGAGTTCGTCTTGATGTGTGTATTCCACAGAGAGAATGATGTTTCAGCTTCCAATGGGCCACTGGAGACTCCGATGAGGAACAATTTACACCAGCTCGGCGACGGCTAGGCAGCTCATGGGGTCCGCAGAGGGGAGCCGTGCGGGACAACGGGAGAAAGAGGAAGAATGAGAGCCGGAGAGAGATACGGGAATGCTGTTCGGCGCAGAACGAAAGGTTCAACAGGGGGCCGGGGGGGCCTGGGGCCCGAACGGTCGTGAGGGATCGAAAAAAGAAAAGATCGGGACGACAGGGGCCCGAAGAGGGACTTATTGAGGGAGGCAAGAACCACCGCAGGGAAAAGTAACGAGGAAACGAGCTTTTGTGACGACCTGTTCGTCCATATGGAGCTGACACATAGTCAGCGACACGAATGCAATGCAGCAGCAGCCGCCGTCGCCGCTCGATGGGGGTCGGGAAGCGAGGGAACGAACTCTGGCAGGCTCGACCGCCCGCCCGCCTCATCAAACAGTTCCCTGGAGCTCGCTTCAACAATAGCGGAACGATGAAGCCGAAGCACGCATCTGCGAGGAACGCTCGCTTGATAGCTCCTGTAGATGTTTGCGGATGCCTGCAGAAGTTCGCGGTTGGATGTCTGATGACTTTTGTCCGGTTGTTTCGGAAACTTGGACGGGTCGAATTTCTAGA
The DNA here is from genome assembly GCA_028455905.1 of Neoseiulus californicus. Classification (NCBI taxonomy): domain Eukaryota; kingdom Metazoa; phylum Arthropoda; class Arachnida; order Mesostigmata; family Phytoseiidae; genus Neoseiulus; species Neoseiulus californicus. The sequence continues at coordinate 5,718,802 of JAMQGS010000003.1, forward strand.
TAACTTGACTTTTCGGAACGAGCGACATTCGGCCTCGCGGCAATCCATCGACTTCGATTCCATCAAAGGATGATATCAGGCAAGATTTTCTCCCGAAATCAAGAGGAACAATTTCAGACGAATTGACCATGAGTCAAACTCCTGCAGGACAGGTGAATCGCCGACCCTCATCCCTCATGGACTCGACGCAGTTATCTATTATGCTACTTCATCCGCTTTCCGGCTGGAGGAAAGAGCTCCGGCATTCTGTGGTGAGATATCTACCCTAGCTTTCTGAAATGGACCCCAGCAGACGCATACCGTGACAGGAAGTATGTTATTCATTTGTCTAACCATCGGTGGCAAATTGCGGCCGTTGGACCCGAAACCTTTTCCTGTCTCTAGCCCGTCCTGCGGCCTACCTGGCCGATTCCAAACCTCGTTTATCAGCTCAATATCCGCTTCTCAGTAATGTCACTCGCCATCCATCCATTCCATCATTTCCTCTCGTATTCATCTGAGAGACAGCTGCAAAATGAGTCGAGATGGATCGATGAACCCTGCAGTCGACTTCATGAACGACACAAAGCATGAGAAGCTGATATAGCGGGTTTCGGTTGTCTCAGTTCATCCATAACGACTGAACCTCCATGAAGGATTCGAAACATAGAGGACATCGTTGAAAACTGAAGGAATACGAGGAGTTGTGGAAATCATAGAAATCTCGTTAATAGAGCGGATGCTACGCAACCATTCGTCGGCGCCTACGCAACACGATTACATGACGGCGTGTAGGCGGTCTCTGAGCGATATGTCCCTTCGACAACCCACTCGAAGGCATTGCGACAGGGAGCATAGAAGCGATGCTGAAACATCTTGGAATTCATCCGAATAGAGTCCACGGCAGCGCTCTCCGAGTTGGGTCTGAACTGCAAAACAGCGAAATCCCTGACGAATCTATAGCGTTAGTTGTGGTGGTGAAACAACGACGATGCTCGACGAAGCAAGTAGCCAGGCAACAATTATTCTCATAAACCAGTAACAACTTAACAACAAGCAATTAAGCCACCAAGATATGTTCATAAGGGCAGACAGGCAGATAAACACACATGACCGAGAGCGGAGTTCTTCAGCAGTCGCCGCGTCTCTAGAATGAATTATCATAATCTTGAATAAAAATAATTGCCGGGGACCCTTTTTGCTTGCCGCCACCGCTACTGTTAGTGGATTTCTTACAAGTATGTGTTTGCATAGTTACGTGCCCGCTTGGCTGACAGGGCGCTCGGCTAGCTGCGTGGCCGGCTTGTAGGATGGCTAGCTGCCGAGCTGACTGGACCGCGAGACCACCCGTCAACCTACATGCAATTACCCCCCAACGCGAAAGCTGTACTCTTGAAGAGAAGATCGATAGCTGGATGGCTGGCTGGCTGGCTTGGCGGCGGATGAACGAACAGATGGACGCGCCGACGGCAGAGTCCGGTGAACTTTTCGGCTCTTTCGACCGAATAACCAACATCAAGAAGGACGTCTTGATTATATTTCCATCGAAAGGACAATGTTCTGTTGGCGGCGAATTAGCCTACAATTAGCAACCCTTTCGTTCTCTCCCGTTCGACGCTGATCATGGACCCACTCATAGATCAATCAAGACGACAGAAACATGTTGCGTGCAACACACGACTCAGGACGCTTTGATTTAGGAACGAGCTCCATTATCGTGCGAAAATCAATTGGAGATACATATTGGGAGCGAACATATCAAGGGAATATTCACGTTCAAAAGGGAGCATTCGCTCCCTCCAGCGCAAGGGGGCCGAGTTGCCGTGATGTGAGACAACGTTCAGTGCAACTGTAAGTTCGCGGAGTTGGATCGGTTCAAGTCGGAACTCCCGGCGGCCCATTCTACCTCTGTCGCTCAGGAGTACAGCAAAAATCGACGGGAAATTCTCGCGGCTGGTCGGAGCGGAACGAGCTCAAAAACCCAAATACAACCAAGCTAACCAAGTGTCAGCCGTATTCGAGTCCCATCGAAGAAGTTATACCAGTTCCCTTTTTCAGCGATGGGAGAGCCTCGAAGAATCGCCTCGCGGGCAGCTCAATATTTCGCTATATCATCATTCGTTTCCGGAGATACCTGACTCCCGGATTGCCATCATCCAGTGACGATCCGGGAGGCTTTTCGATCGAGGTCATTTCTGAAAGTAACCGGGGTAAAATGAGCGAGACTGCTAATATCTGGGGAACATGGGAAAGGAAACGGCGGCGAGAACGAGGACAGCCAGAGGGACAACTTGAAGAGGAAGAGCATTACGGCCGGATCGTTTGGGACGAGGGTATCTCGGCCGACGTGATACTCGAGCCTTTATGGTTTCGACAAATGGCTTTCATTTGTGGTTTCTCATTTTGGTCCGGCTGTCGTGTACGGAACCGAGACAGAAAAAGAAAAGGGAGACCAGATGCGGAGCAGCCATGGAACCGACCGGATCGGCTAACTGGTCAACTCCCCACTGTCTTTCGAATCTTCCACTCCTTTCTGCTAAGAGACCGAGTTCTATTGTTACTTTTCCATGCGAGGAATTGGAAATTTGCTGGTGGTGGTGTTGTCCGCTGTGGATCAAGCAGTGAATTGCGACGAGTAATCACGGCTCCAGTCGTGGGTGGATGGATTGAAGGAGCGAGATAAGAAGAAAGCGATCTAACTCATTTCATCAAGCCACATCTCTTGTTCTGCCTTCCTAGCTAGCGGCGGAAAGCGGACTCGATCTAACCATCGAGTCGCGGAAACCAAGTGGAAGGCTTCGAAAGAAAGTGCAACAGATTCGCAACTTGCAGAGAGAACACGGCAGCTTTTTCCAATCAACTTCCTCCTGATCTCCTTCTCTTCTCCCGTCGTCCTATCTTACTTGATACCTCCGGTGAGGCCCCGGTGAGACGAGCATCTACCGAGTCCTTATTGCAAAGCCTCCGCTGTCGAGGGCACTTTGCCGATTTTTCCGTTCCAAAATAGGGTTTTACATATTATGAATTACGAAATCTTGAGCCTGCCAAGATGAGAAAACTGTTTTTCGGCCTCATAAGAATCCCGAATCACTGATATTCGAAGCCGTCGCCGAATGAGGTGCGCCGAGTACACGAACAAGGAATCGATGTCGTTCCTGTCCACAAGCAGCCGAAGCTACGGAAGACCACGGAAAAAGCGAGGAACGTCCGCGGTAGATAACGCTGATAAGAACGAGGAGGGAAGCATCTACACAACATTGTGGAGGTTCTACTTTTGTCGCTTCTTCCGCTCGCCTATCTTGGTTCTTCTTCCTCGGTAGTGTTCTATTCTCGTGCTCTTTGCTCTTCTCGATTCTCGGCCGACGACGACGACGCGAGCAGCCGCCAGCGTGGAGAGCTTGCCAGCGTGCTCCCTTTATCCCTTCGTCCATCCATCCATAACTCTTTGGGCATCTCTTTATCCTGCAGTTTGTTCATCAATCTCAATGACAGCAGCACTGAATGATAGCGAACGATACGGCGGCGGCCGGCCGGCGGCTCGTCTCATTGGAGCAACATGCATATGCAGCTCTCCCCGCTGCCAACGGCGGGGGCACGACGTGAAAGATAGAAAAAGTGGAAAAACGTCGAGAGGAAAGATGTTGCTTCCATTGTGTGAGCGCTCCCAGTCTGCGTACGTTTCCCGTGCGGGGAACAGCATTCGTACTCGGCTCTCATATTCGTTGCACTCCGGCCTCTGTGTTCTTTCGAATTCAGAATTTTCGCAAGAGAGGACTTCGGAACGACGATCGCACTCAATTTCAATCTGGACCGGATTCGGATGTTCGCCCGCGATTCAACGGATGGTGAATCTGACGACTGTGGCGGGAAACGTCGGGACGAATACAATGAGAATCGCGGTGACGACTGGTCTTGCCGATTTTCCAGAAGAAAGCCATCCAACATTCATGGGGTCATGAGGTGTTCAAGAGGAATGACTGGATATGCCACCACACTCCTGGAGCCGCTCTTGGGGGAAAGAGAAGCTCCGGCAGACTAACGATGTGCTCACGCAAAAGGTCATCGTGTCAATCAAGTCGTTTCCTATGATATGTACGCATCAAAACCTACGTCTCGTTGGCTTGATTGAGCCGTCGTCGGCCAAAGAGACTGCAGTGGCGAAGAGAACTCTGGTGGATCAGCTCCACAGATTCTCGTTCTTGCATCAACACGTAGGACACAGTCGACGCTTTGAAAAAGATCCTGGATTCCTGTTCGAATGGGCCAGGAGTCAAACTCAACTGTCAGGAAATGCCATGAGGTTGAGTGCGATTGAGAACTCTACTGCTGGAGGCAGGCGAGAACGTCGGCTGGCTGGCTGGCTGGCACGCAGGAGGAGAACTGCCCTCAGCCTAATAAAAAAAAAAAAGGTAAATTAGTCCGCTCGTGTGTTCGGTGTACTGTCGAACGCAGCGCGCCCTCCAGGCTAGTCAGTACCAGCCGTGGCAGGCAAATAGGAGGCTGACGTTGGGGCGAGCTTAGCTGGCGGACTTGTTGGGGATCGCGAAAAAATCCGGACGGGCAGAGGGTTCGACGTACAGGATATTACCGAGGGGAGGGAGAGGAACATCAGGGCTTGCCGGGGTGTCGGAGGTGTGAGAATATGAGCGGTATGTGGCAAAGGTCACGTGGAATGGTCCAATTTGCCGCGTGTGGCGCGCGCCCTTGTGCGGGAAAAGGAAAAAAGTTCTCTTCCTGGCAGGAGTCTTGTTTACGAGGGTAACACCGTGGAAAAACCGCTAACCTTACAACTGGAACTAATTGATTCACCTAATGTCAATGATTTATTCATTTCAATGTGAATGCTTGAGGGTCCACTCGGCAGCTCGGGGAGGTTGTGTGCCTACGAGTGTTCAGGTTTGTGAACTCGAATCTGGATCCCTAGCATGTGGAGGGGGCCATTTCGAGGACAGTTGCATATGGCACCACGAGCAAATGTATCCCCCCAATTTCTTCTGAGACGAACCGAAAGAAAAAATCAGAAAGGAACATGACTTGGGAAACAGTTGAGTCATGACTGCGGTTACACCACTTGCACTGCGTTTGAGAGAGTCGAACACGATCACGGCATCTTTCACGTGTCCCACAGAGATGCCCGACTTCGGGATTGGATAAGGTCTTCTTTGTCGACGCAGCCGGACGCAATGGCTATACAACTACTGCCTCGCGCACTCAGAACGAATGCACTTGACCGCTCTCCTAAGCCTCGCTATATTTTCAGTCTTGGGTATTGAGTTCGCACATCGTCGATTGTTCTCTCGTGCGGAGGATTACGGAAACTATAAGACGAAAACGACGAAGAAACAGACGATATGCAAAGGCGGCCTTTACACGTTTTCGGTCACGTGAATGGTGGTTCACCATGACCGAATCACATTCTAACAATAAGGAACATGTTGAGTTTTTTTTATCCTAGCTCCCCTCCAGTATCTGAACTCTCAGGCGCCGCGCCGTATCGCCCGGTTCGAGGTGCGTGATTCTGCCACAATAGCTGACTCTCAGAATTGTCACCGCGAAACCCGATTTGACATCATATTGTCATCCGAATATGAGGAATATATATTTGCTGCGTCGAATGCCGCGCAGATATGGTGCGTGCTGTTAGACCGCATATTTGTAGAGCAAGTATAACAAGCACCGTATACTCGCCTCTAGAAGATGCCGAAAATTCTCGAGTTTCTTGGAAGAGAGCTATTCCGAATGATTCTCGGCCGTTTGACCGAAGTACCTCAACAGCATCAGGAACCGACCCTCCACTTCTCCGCATGGGGAATCCCCGGAACGATCCGAACGTTAGCTGCCCTATCAGCCGGAGCAACTTATGATAGCGTGCAAAGGATGCGGAGCCAATGAACGTAGACCGCGTATCGCAGCAACACGTCCGCGTACCCCGATCGGCATGAATATGTATTGCTGGATGTAACTTCAGCGATGTCTAATCCTCTTAGGATTTAGCTCCGCGTGGTCCCGGCATCTGTTAGGCTCACCAGCGGTAACGAGTCTTCGAAATGGAAAGTATCGAATCAAGAAGGTTTTCATTCGCGCTGCGGAACGCGCGAGAAACGAAAGAAGGTGTCCGGAAATGAAGGTCTTTTGTGAAGGGCAGCCGCAGCTGGTTTCATTATTCGTACGGAGGAGCAAACGTCAGAGCCTCGATTCAGATTAAGTTGAAAATAATGCCCGCGGCGATGTCAGGTGCTGCGGCAGAACTGTTCAAAATACCGTTGGGAGCCGAGAACGAGAGGCACAAGGAGGACCTCGGTGAACCCGGGGGCAAAGTGGTGACGGTGCCATTCGCGATGGTCGATCTCTTCACGAATCGAGAAAGCTGGATTCGTTTTGAGAGAAGTGGACCACGCCGCGTCGGCTCCACCAGCGGCCTCACACGGTCAGAGCGGAAGGATCGTCGGCTTCAGAGGGGGTTTCGCGACAGGACTTTCCCAAAATCTCGCATACTGGACGGTGACGTTGTCGACAAGCGACGTCCGAAAATTTGATTCTCATCGGCGAAATTCTGTGCGGACCAGAAATAACTGCTTGTTCAAATGAAAGGACCGTCTTCTGTCCAAAACTGCGGAGTTTCAAGCACAGGCTTGACTCATCCCACTTCGGAACTCGTTTAATTTTTCGAGTAGCGCCGCTTGAGTTATCCCGACAAAGCGATCTCTCGAGCTGAGCTCGAAGCGGGGCAGAGCTCCGAACTCCAGTTGCCGGGTAGTGGAATCAGGTCTCGAGCAAACCAATCAAAAAACGCGAACTTGGCGTTTCGCGTTCGATTCCTCCATTCTTCACGTGTTCTCTCTCGAAGTCTCAGATTTCCCCACGCTGTTTGAATAAATCGGGAAACTGCACTGGACGGTAACGAGAAACAACGGAAAACGGCGCAGCGGCAGCAGCAACGATCCCTCGTCTGCAAAGTTGTGGCGTCGTCGCTGGAAACTTCCCCGGAAAGGAAAAAAAAAAAGAATTCCTACACTGCGTAAAAATCTATCCGAATTCAGGTTGTTTCGATCGCACAATGGGTCGGTTGAGAGTAGAATCGCACAATCGAGCCGCCCTTATTCAACATACCTGCTGGTCGCCTGAGTTCTCTGAGTTAATCTGCCGTGGTTGTTTCTCGTTCCGATTCACTCACTCACCTACACACCCACTCGTCCACTCTCCTAGTGGATATTCCGTCGGGGAGCCGGAATCCATTATTCCTTACGCCCCGGTCCGTTGTAAGCTCAAGCGGTACGGATAAAAACCGATGACGACTTAAAAATATTTCTTCTTCTACTCTAGTTTTTTGCCTCCTCACCGCCGCCTTCTCCTCCTTCTCCCGCCGATCTGCCGAACTCCTTGGAGCCTTGTCGTCCTGATTCGCGGGATTCCAACTCTACCGGAACCTCCAAGAGGAGCTGCCAGAGAGCTGATGAGTGCGCTCCTATCCGTACCGACCCGAATGCAGTGGGTCATCTCGTTCTGTCGTGTCAAGTCCTTCCATCCTCTGCCTTCGCCCTCGTCGTCGCGGTCGCTTGAGTCGGCCCAATAGAACAACGAACTCGTTTACAACAGAGCTCCCGACAGAGATGGAGGATTCTCAAATCTCATGACGAACACCGAAGGGGCTCACCCGGATGCAGTGAGTGTAGGCAAGAGGGTAGGCGAGCAGACGGACAAGCGTGCAAGCGTTGTTCTCCTGTCATATGTGTGTCCTCGAAACCAGCAGCCGCAGTTCTTCATGTCGTTTATGTATTCGCTCCAGGAGAACAGCATCAGCAGCAGCGGCAGCAGCAGCCGCCGCCGCCGCGGGAAGAAGGGGAGGATGAAGAGATGAGGAGTGGGAAGAGAACAGAGCCTGCAGCAGCGGCAGAGCGACCGACGGAAGGGAGACGAGGACTTTGACGCTTTTTCCTTTCTCTTGTTCTTCTCGTATCCTCCCATATGGACATCTAATGCGATTTTGAGTATCCCATAGGCGTCGGTTCCTGCCGCTGCAGCCGCAAACTCTGTATACGAGCACAGCCGTCCAGCAGGGCGAGTGAGCTGGCTGGCTGGCGGCCGAGCGAGCAAGCGAGCGAGCAGTTTTCCTATGCGTGTGGCCAAATCGAGGCGTACACTACAATTCACTTGAGTGAAGCAAACGTTAGCCGCCTCGCTCTTTTTCCTGCCCTGCCTCCCTCAACTCCTTTCTTTGCTTCATCGTCCTTCCCCCTCATCTTCTCATCCAGAACTTTGTTTCCCTATCCCTGTCGTCCTGTTATTTTTCCCTCCTTCTCCTCCTCATCCACGCTTGTTTGGCACCGTGTTCCTCGTTTTCCAGCTCGAATCGAGTGCGGTTCGTACGGGGCACGTTCTGCACTCAGCCTGAAGGCCGTGATGATCAGCTGACGCTTTTGTTGGGGGATACTAGCTGCTGTGTCGTCGCATCGCAATCAGATTGTCTGCATTACCTCCGATCTGGGATCCGTATACAATATGGCGCACAGCGGAAACCCATGTCAAGATCGAAAATCCTTGCCCTCCGCCGACAATGAGATCGCGAATCCTTGAGGAATGTTCTTTCGTATAGCCCAAGATCCACTGCTGGTTGAGATCCGAAGCAAGAATTAGAGCCGCAAAGCAAGAGCCAAATGGAAAGCCCATCGTTTTGTGATCAAAGTCTTCGACTTCGCGGCTTGAAGTCACGCACAAGAGCAAAAATTGCGAACGAACTCCGTTCGCCTGGTTGGCTGGCTGGCTGGCTGGCTGGCTGGCTGGCTGGCTGGCTGGCTGTTTGCTTCGCGTTGCCTCCAAGGACTCTTTTGCCTCGTTGCTCGACGGGGAACGAGTGAGCGGGGAGCGGCTTGCTCGCTCGCTTGCTCACCAAGGCTTGTCTTGCCGAGCAGAACGGATTGATAATGTATTCGAAATGGACAAGAGAGATCTCACATCATTAGGAAGTCCATCTTGGTGACTTTGAGCCACTACTGAGGTTGCCTATTCTGTCTCTTGGGCGTCTACTACGGTGCTGCTGCTGCTGCTGCTTTTGCCATTAACCACTCGTTGGATCAATGGCTGACCCTCCGTCGTTGAGAAAACGGCAGAGGAAACGAACATTGCGGCCACAGACGGATCGAGAGGAGGCTTCATTGTAATGAGGAATAAGGGGAACAATCACAATGGAGAAACCACCACGGTCCCATCGGCAGAGTCCGGCGAAGATCTACATTTGATGGAGTCGATCTCGATAGATTCCTCCCGATCTCCGATATTACCTGAGCATTGACCGCTGGAATCCCGTGACCTCGTCGAAGTATTTCTTGAGCTTTGAAGCCTGACCAGCACGCTGATCGTTGCGAGCAAAGCATTGTTGATCGGAGCGGTCGATGTTCGACGACCGTTGCTGGGTTGCAGGGATCACGGTCGTGTTTGTGAGTTCTCACCGAGTTCGGTGCAGGTACCTGTCCTCGATGTCGAATCGAATCAAGCGCTATATTAACATTCCAGCCGACGACAACATGGGATGATGGGAATTGTGATAACAATGAAAACAATATTTATTATTTCTCGTGCCGACATCAAATCTCTCCTGTCAAAACACGGCTTTTCAATATTCCCAGGTTTCACTGTTGTCATGGTAAACTGAAATTCGGCGTGAAGGCATCAAGCCCGACAGAGGATCACGGCCAAAGAGCGAGCTCGAAGTGCTTTTTCGTGGGGCGAGAAGCAAGCAAGATATTACCTCGAGCCGAGAAAGCCAGCTCGAGAATTAGAGATCTAGAGTCCTTTGTTAATTTGTTGAATACGGAACAATTCAATTTGCCCGGAATCAGGCCGGAGTCTTTTCTTTCAGTCGGTGGGTCGGTCGATCCGTGCGGCGAGAGTGTTCGGGCAGGCCGAGCGGTCCGTGTAATTTGCTAATCCCGTGAACTCTGTTTCGAGATGAGAACTAACGTCCAAAGCTCGCGAGAACAATACCCACACAAAGAGCCCAACTCAAAAAATGAGCAGGACCCAAGACGCAGGCCTCGTCCGATCTGAGGTGAGTTGCTAGAGGGAGCTGGCAAAGTCACGCTCGGATTCTGTGATTTCGTTTTCAATATATAGAGCCGCGGATCAGGAGAGCGGTGTGGGAGGGACGAGCGACCGACGCGACGGACCGACTGAGATTTGCAGTTAACTGAAAAATAGGAATTCCTCCAGATGACCGAGTGGGAAGGACGACCTGGAGTCGTCGGCTCTTCTCGGCTCCGGACTAATGCGGACGCCGAGGGTTTCAGAACCCGCAGGGGCGTCGGAGGGCCCAGCCGAGTCGCAAGCTCGCGCGACTGCGAATCTTTGTGACTAGCACACGACATAAATAATTTAGTCGACATGTTTATAATCGCGTGGCTCTCCTCGTGAGCTGCTGCTGCTGCTGCTACTGCCACCACCGCTGGTGCACTGCTCTGCTCGACTTGGCGGCGGTGGTGGTGGTAGAGGCGGCGGCTGTGGTAACTAAGTTTCAGCGTTTGATCCCATTACAAGGCACGTGGTCCACCCACGAAGAGATTAGATTGGCAGAGATTTTCACACAGAGAGAACATACAACAACTGAACCGAAACCGAGCTGGAACTTGCTGACCTCAGCCCCGATCGAATCGAGATTTCAACACACAGATCGTCGCGGGATCGCTCACAAAGCACGAAGTCATGCATCGTCATGTTCCATCCGATATTGCGAAATTCCCCCTATGGGCGCAGGCTTCAGTGAGGTTTCGGATCAGATCGAGATCCCTTCATGTCTGTGAGCCAGATTCTGTGTGATTTCATTCCCGATGCCGAGTTTCTCGGTGATTTTAAGCCGTTCCCGCTTAGTTGGGGCCCTGATTCGGCCTAATTCAGGTGCTCAGGCTCTCAAGGAGCCCTGGAATGATCGTGTGGGTTTGCTCAGCTTCGTCGATATGCGTGAACGCATTTCCCACTCCCGCGAATCCGTCCAGGTGCTGTTAGGCGTTTGTTGACTTTGAGATTAGGCAGAGCTTGAACGCGACTCGAATTATTCCGAACGCAATTGTGTGATGGAAAGGTGGGACTCAAGCTTCTCGCAGCCTGCTCCAGCGCACAAATATATAAATTGGCTTCCTGAGGGCTAATGGCTACGCCCTCATTAACGTTACTCTCCAATCCACGCTTGTAGCCACCTAGCGAGCGCGCGCGCGAGCGAGCCGGCGGCGGCGTGTATTCCTGATTCTCTTTCGGTGGGCCAAGGTGGCTTGGTCTAAAGTTAGCCTTCTACTTCGCCGGTCGGCTCCGTCGCAACAGCCTCAACCATCTGTTGTGCCTTGCGAAATTCAAACCAAGATCCGTTGAATCCGAGTTCAAGAGAGTCGGAAGCTAGAGAAACCTTGCGACCCGAGAATATCAACGAGGTTTCTCTCAACCCCCGGCGCGGGTGCTTGAACTTCCCCAGTGGACCTTACGCCGGAGCGACTCACGCCCCGCCCGAGTCAATCAACTGGTCGGGTCACCAGTCGCCATTCCATTGAGCTGTAGTTCGCGATTGATCTTGCTGGTGAGGTAGAGCAACCACAATACATAGATGGTCCGTAGGTGTTATCGAGCGCTGTGTTTTTTCTCCGTCTTTCTTTCCGCTGAGTTATCGTCAGCTCGAATGAACGGACCCTCCTCGGACATTCGAGAGACCGGTGTCGGATTCCGGAGAAAGTGCCGCAATTCTTCTATGTCCCACCGGCTCCGTCGTCGTGAGAAGAAGCCCAGGACCCCGCCGGCCTATTTGCTTGCCGTTCTTTCGTTCCTTCCTTTTTCAGGTTCTTTCATTCGTCCCTTCCACAGGTGCCTAATGGCGCATCGAGTTCCCAATAGTTCCGTCGATCAATCGATCGCTCTCCAGCGGCCTGTCGGCTTGATCGCTCGATCGGAAAACTCACACGACCTCGGTTGAACTTCGTTGTGACAACAATTCTACAGCGATCTAATTCCCTGAAATATTTACCTCAAGCATCATGTCATCACTTGCGTCCAATGCTTGTGAGATCTCTCGCTATTGGATCATAGCAATCGATACCGATGGTGGCACTCCATAGTTGAATTTGGAGACACTGGTCAAGGATTCATAAATGATCTGCAATCTGCAGTCTTCGTGGCATTCGTTCATGCCCGTCCCGAGCTGTCTCTCGATGTGTCCATCAGGTGCGCTGATTGTCGGCTATCGCTGCTTTCGTAGAAGCCAAAGCCCACTCGTTGAACTTTCAATGTTCAGCGTTGTGTTCAGGTGATGTTCCGATGTGAGCTCCTTCCGAGTAAAACTTCGTTGCAACGGTGTTCAAAATTCCTCCTGGGACCATGGCAACTCTTCCGACCCGCGATCCTTGCTCTGTTCGAGTTTATTTTCCACTTTATACGCTCGGGGGGATCACACGTGAGTACGGTATTTTCCATTTAGGCGTTGCTTCGTGGCTAAGAGTGGGAGAATCGCTGCCACGACCTTGGAACGAAATCGAGGTCGAGCTCAGTTTCGCCTACGGAGAGGATGATTGAATTTCTCAAATTCATAAATGAGTTCATGCCTTGATTCATATCCATGTTTTCGATTCTCTCGAAATGAACGAATAACTTGCATGGCTCCCCCAGATTCATAAATTGATACATAACTTGAATCAAACTCAAAAACAGGAATATGGATCTGCAAAATCGTGGTGAGCAGCTGTCGTGGATTCGAGTCGTCCAATGCTCCCAAGCTCGGAACCGGAATCTCCCGAATTCTCCGTCTGCGAAGGTCGAGTGGTTTGGGTGAAGAGGCGGCGGCTCAGATGGTCGGAGTCTGAGGGAAAAGGTTCGAACCGCAAAAATACGCCCGAGCTGAAGGAGGACGACATGCTTCGAACAAAGTTCCGAGAAGCTGTGTTGCTCTTCGCTTAAGCCGCCGCACTCCGTTCGGCTCAAAGTAGCGTAGCGCCTTCCTTCTGTTCGCCGCGCATGCAGCCGGCTCGGAAAACCAATTTTCGCATTTGAAGCGGTCAAGCTGCTCGTTTCTCCGACGGCCCAAAAGCTGCATGCTCAGGAACAGATAGCAAGCAGATGCTTTCGTTTGGATTCTTCCCCACTTGCGCATCGACGTTGTGACCGATTTGAACTGATTGCCCGCCACGAGGACGCCGATTTCTCTCGCGCCCATCCACACTAAACCGGCGCCGTCGATCATCTGCTCCATCATCTCAGACTTCGGGCTGAATTTTGCTCAGCGAAATTCATAGCGTCTCTGATGCTGCTGCATTTCCCTGGTTGCCTTTGCCGCGCCGGTCCCATGTTCCAGCGCTTGCACCCGGTCGCTTCTGCTGGTTGTATGGTTGACCTGGAACGGTATCATATATTGCGCCATAACGAAGGGCTCACAAACGGAGATAGACGGCCATATTACGAAAGTAGCCTCTCCTATGTTGGATTGGATATCAGACCTCTGAACAGTTGCCCTCGTTTCGCGTCTCGTTGACTTCGTTCTCGACAGAGCCTCCCTCGCTGACTCTCCGATGCTCCCCGAGGTTTTTTGCCCAGCCTTTCGCCTGACGACCGCACCGCCTCCTTTCGTAATCTGTCTTGATCTGCGAGTGGAAGCAAAAGGAAAACGTTCTAGTTGACTGTCGCAATCAATTTCAGGATTCTCCTCTGATGAACGTGCTCGGTCGGTCCTCCACCAGTCGCCCCGATCGGTACGCAAAGTTCACTGAAACTTGGCATGCCATGGATTTTTGACCCTTGGCATCGACTCAACTGCTATGAAGTCTCGATAACTACCCGCTGAATTACCGAGTCATGCTGAGAGAGGGACTTCCGGCAGTGGTTATTCAGTGTTGCTTGCAAGTGATGAATTACACAAGTCAGAAGGGGGGCGGAGTATCGCCATGGTTTGTAGAATAAGGGTAAAGGGTAAAATCATAAACGTACGAGACGATGAGCTCACGAGGCAGTCGGCCCGCTCTCCAGTCTTCAAAATCAGCGAGTGACACGGCAACTGACGAATTACACCGCGTGTTGTCTGACAAGAGTTGTGGATCACACGAGTCATGGACGAGTTTGACGTGCCTCCAGTTGGCTGGAGCGGGCGCACTGGAGTGCGGCTACTCCACGTTTCTTGAGATTCTGCGATATACATGAGGACTCTATCGGATCATTTGGTTTTCCGAAGTTCTTGTATTCTTCTGACGAACTCATATTCAAGTTCATATCATTCCATTAGGGCGGTCCTCTGCCCGAGGCTTGCCCCTGTATGCGAGTTATGTGTCGAATAGGAAATCGGTCAGGAACACGGAGACATAACAGGCCTCAGAAGTGATTGATCAATCCATGAGATACCTGATTTGAGTTTCCCCATTCTCGTTTACGAATGTTGGCACCTCTTCTCCTTGTACTCGGGCTGTTCCGACCATGCGAAGGTATTCGATTCTGAATCATTCTGAATCAGTTTCTCGAGCGGAAATATTCCAGAGTTGGTATGAAAATTATTCCGCCCGAAACCTCGTGCGGACTTCAGTGTTCTCGAATCCTGCAGAGAGAGTCGTTCAGGCTCAAGTCGCTATGTAGACCTAAGGACTCTCAATAGCTCAGGCAGGATCCGAGATTCGCCTTGTATGCCATGGCAGTTGTGATGAAGTCAATCCTGTTAGGGTCAACGCTGCTGTTCGTAGCTAATGCCTCGTATGCTCTGTGAGCGATTCTCTGATCATTACCTCACCGATGGAAATTTTCGAGCACGGGACATTTTTTTTACATGGGCTTTCTTAGAGTATTCCGAGTGAGTCGACTGGCGTCACCGAGAGATTTTCCCACGCTGCCGTGAGCGCCGAAATCCGACCTCGTCACTGAATACGATCTACATCTCGCAGGAGTTCACAGAATCCATTGCGTTGAATGATTGATTCAGACGCAATTTCCTAGCAGGAACGATCAAGTACTCTGAGTTCATGGATAAAGCAGCAATGGGAACGGGTCCGTCATCAAAGATGAAAAGTTCGGACTGGAGCCTCCAGATCTGCTGAAATACTGACTGTCTCCCACCGAAACAAACATTGCAAAGCGCTGTTTCACACTTGGGACCTCAAAAACGATCGAGCTCACGGGAGACGTCACGAAGAGCCGGCGCATCGTTATTTCTGTCGTCAACGCTTGTGCGGCTTTCTTCGCCTGTTCCCGCTCGCTTGCTTTTGATGCGTCCTTTTCTTCTCATAGCTGACTTGGGGAATAGGTTTGACGAAAGAAGGGAGATGTTCAAGTGGAAGAGTAGTGGGAGCCTGCAGGAGAAAAGGAGCCAACGACAGAGTGGGTGACGGGCTGCCTGACTGGCTGACGGAGATGTGCCGCCTTTTGCCTCCGTCGCGGGCGTCGCGATGGTTGGAGGCGGTGGTGGTCGGGGGCTTCAAAATTAAATTCTCTCTTAGCGGTCCAGCGGTCTTCCCCGGCCTGCCGACCGACCGGCCGAGCGACCGACTGGCCAACCGAGCGACGAACCGTCTGACGATCCGCCCGATAGTCGCGCCAAGTAAAGCAGAATTGAAGGGAGCCGATGACGCACAAAACTCAGAAACATGGAATAAACTCAGAACTACGTGAAAGGGACACAAAAGGTGGTTCATCAGCAGAGCGAACCAAATCTTGACAGTGTTGTGTCAAAAATCCAACTGGAGGATGCGGGGAGTCTTCGACAGGGCGAGGGTGAACAACTGGACGATGAAAGAATTTCACGATATTTCTTGTCTTTCTGATCATTCAGCCGGGAATCCGGATCAGCGTCTGACCTTGATATCGATCGCTACCCGCATGAGGTCTTCCCGGCTTCCATCAATCCGGCCAATGTTCCAAACCATATGCCTCGGCGTGTCAGGGAGAGTAAGGGGGCGATAGATGGAGTCAGTGAGATCAGTCGTCGATGGTACGATCGGTCTGAAATCTTTGTAAAGTTCATCTCCGGTCGGATCGACACGACAGGCTGCTGATCTCGTGTACGCTGCTGCTGCTATTCCTGCCCAGCAGCCCCCGATAAGCCCCCGGCCGGCTTCCATCAGCCCCTCCCCTCCGCTCCGGTCGGAGTTTTCCCTCGGAGCTGCTCTGATCACTTCCCCAATGGCGGCCGTCGCTGCGGCAGCGGCCAATTTGAATTGGTAATTTCTCCACTAAAAAAGTTACCCTATGATTTTAGCATGATTGCAGTCAGGTTAGAGGCAGCGCGAGGGAGACGTCGAAACTTTGCTTCCTGATCCTTTTTTTTTTTATTTTTTCCTGTTTTTTCCTCGTTCTCATTCCACTCTGCCAGTCGTCCTCCGTTGCCCGCTGTCCTTGGAAACGAAGTAGAGGCGACAAACAACCTATGCGGTGTTTCCACACCGTGAGCAGACACTTCGTTGACGCTCGTCCGCTCGCTCGTATCACCCGAAACGAGGATTATTGCTGACAGAAACGCTGCGCTGCCGCCTGTCAAGTGTCTGAGTGGATACAACTCCCGCCCGCTCAGAGACTGTACGAAGTCAAACCTCGATCCTGGCAACAGCGCCGATTGCAGCAGAGGAAGCAAAGAAGAGAGGAAAGGGGGCGTCTGAACAACTTCGAGGAGATGAGCAAGGTGTCGTCGACTGTATCCCGAACCTCTCCCCAAGTTTTCATCCTGTTTGGACAATGAACTTGCCGCGGATGCTCTCTCTTTCTCTCTTTCTCTCTTTCTCTCTTTCTCTCTTTCTCTCTTTCTCTCTTTCTCTCTGTCTCTCTTTCTCTCTTTCTCTCTTTCTCTCTTTCTCTCTTTCTCTCTTTCTCTCTTTCTCTCTTTCTCTCTTTCTCTCTTTCTCTCTTTCTCTCTTTCTCTCTTTCTCTCTTTCTCTCTTTCTCTCTTTCTCTCTTTCTCTCTTTCTCTCTTTCTCTCTTTCTCTCTTTCTCTCTTTCTCTCTTTCTCTCTTTCTCTCTTTCTCTCTTTCTCTCTTTCTCTCTTTCTCTCTTTCTCTCTTTCTCTCTTTCTCTCTTTCTCTCTTTCTCTCTTTCTAGAATGCTCGTGCTGGTCAGTCCCGCACGGTGTTATGTTACAAACGTCGGGAAATCGAAGGGAAAATAGAGGGGGAGGAAACGGTGGAAGAAGGGGGTGATACATGATTCGAGAAGAGCTACGAGGGGGAATCGCGGGAGAGAGGTGGAGGCAGAAAGCATATCAGACGCCCGTGCTGGGTGCACAGAAACCTAACACCATAAGAGTATGTGTGGGTTGAGCCATCATGCGACCATGCCGATGAAAGAAGGAAAAAGTGGGTAAATCAGGAAGAATGGGGGACAAGGGGACAGGGTATAAGATTGGGGAACGTCCCAAGTGAGGAAAGTGGTTGATGCAGCGATAGGTCGACAAACAAATTCGGGACTCAGCGCGTCGGGGACCTTTCGGGCGAAGAAGGGAAGTGGACACGGGAATGGAGACGCTCGCTCACTACGGAGGGAGATCACGGGTGAAGGAGAGAAGTAGTGAATTTCAGCTGACTGCATATAGTGGATCTTGAGAGCGGAAAGAGAAATAATGAGGTCGGAAACATGAATCGGAGCGGCGCTGAGCGAGGCCTCGCCGATATATTGGCCCGAATTCGAATCTTCTAAGCAGCAAGAAAGAGAAGAAGCCGCCGGTACACCGTCGGCTCGTCTGCGCCTCTCGATTCCCGCGAGCTTTTCTGCAAATTGGCCGCAGCAATCCCAAGGATCAAATCAACTCTCAGACAGACCGATAGAAAGAATCGATGAGGCTATGAGTGCCGCGAAGCTGTCCGAGCTTTTCCGAGAGCTCCAAGAATCTAGTGAGCGGACCTTCGCGTGGTGCCACGGCCACGTCACTCGGGAAAGCACCTGGAATCGTTCATGGCAAGCCTCCTCTACACAAGTTCGTCCGGCAGCCCATGATGATCCGGAAACCTACGATTCCCGGGGGCCGATGGTTGCCGAAGTCGGCAGCAGGCTTGCTTTAAACACTTCGTGGGTGGGAAAAACGACTGCGTGAGGTTATCTCGTGGAACGTGATTGAACGCAGATGGCTTTCTTGGATGGTCTGTCTGTCAGCCGATTTCCCCGACTGTTCCCCCGTGGCAGTCACCGTGACCGAACTGCAAAGGGGTCTTAATTTGTAATCCTGAGAAGGATTCCTTGCTCTCCGTTTCCCCGGCCGACCGGTCGCTACCACGGACGGTCGTTTGCCAGTTCCCGGCTCCTTCTCACTCGGTCTTCGGGAGCCTTCGGTCGCCTTCACCCTTCTGAATTGGAAGAAATCTGAAAGACTGCATCACTCTGCATCCTCATGCGCTCAGAAAACAATCGGTGTTCACTGAGAATCGATGAAGTCACTATATGGACTATGCCGCCGATCTTCTGAGGTACTTCAGACAGTGGACTGAAACTCGAGTCTGCTTGTTTTCGGAAGTCTGAGCCAAGGCAGAGTAGTTGCGGTTGAATGTGTGGAAAACGGCTTTCTCTGTCGGAGTGAATGTCTCGAACCGACTCGAAATATGCGCAACGCTGCAGAGAGCTCTTGCTGTGGTTGATTCAGAAGAAGCGGAGCGTTACGCTGTTCGTCGAGCCTCTCGACTCCCACAACGAAACTTACAGCGTGGAGTCATCACAGCGCTCCCCACGTTCTTTTCTCTCCGCTTCTGTCGGGTACGCTTCTGAAGGGTTATGCTATCAATTTTGATTTGTTTCGGGGCTGGCGAGGCGTCAGAACGAACTGGGACAGGGTCGCGGGATAATACGAAACAGAAGCGCAAACAGCTCCGGACTCTCCTCTCCGTCACAGTCCCTGCGCGGATCCCTTTGTCGCAGTCGAAGTGGAAGTCTCTGTTCATTGTTTCCAAGTTCCAACTGTAGCTCAGTCTAGGGTTCCACCGGATAGTCGAGCTAGGCGCTTGCTCCGACGAGAACCAGAAATCTCAATGTAATTCCAGCTCGGAAGGCCGATTTCCCGGCGTTTTTTGCGAACTCGGCCCGGAGAACGTATCTTTCTTGTTGGTTTAAGATGCTTACATTGGGTTGAAGTCATCGCAACATCCTCGGTCTCAAGCATTCAAAAACGGCTACTACGACTTGCACACCCCAGAATCTTCTCAAGTCGCGGAGTGGTGATTCCCAGATCTTGTGATCGAAAAAGCGTCTATCCAGCGCAGGCTCGATTTCAGCGCGGTCGATTCCCGCACAACGGTGATTGCCGCACAGCTGAATTCAGCGCGACAGATCTCAGCGAATCGGTCGTCTTACAATCGGGGAGAAATTCCCATGTACTGTTTCGAGATTCTGCATGAATCAAATAGGTATATCTAAGAGAATCGTAGGCCTCGAAACAGGCATCATAAGGTTAGCGAGTGAGAGGAAGAGGTCGAGCAAGCCATGCCTGGTCCACGGGGAAGAGCCTATCACAGGAGTTCCCCGTCTTGATACATTTTTCCAGCCTGGAGGCTCCCTCCTTCCGCGGGGGGAACAGCTGAAATCAATTTGAAGAAGTCTCTATTTTCCCGTTCATTCCAGGATTCGATCCAACATTATTGCGACTTTCACATCAACATTCATCAGAACTCTTATGTTAGTATCTTATGTTGAGCGTGACCTCTCTAAGGTATCTCAATTACGGTAGCCAATTACGGGAGTCCGTTGAGTTCGACGAGGAACTTTTTCCCTCTCTCCCCAACGTTGCTCTCGAAAAAGGGTGCAGTTGAAGAAATCCCATGAAGACCTCCATAAACGAGCGAGCGCAAGCCGACGACGAAGTCAACAAGTAGGAGCACAATGGAGTTGAGGCGTCGCTTACCGAACTTACAGTCTTGCGGTTTTTGACTTTACTTGAGTTGAGGACCTGTCTTAATGCTGTAATAATGGTACTAATTCTTGGAATATGATGCGCGAATGATCACTATGTCCCTGTTCATGTTTTCTGAGCGTTCCTAGCGTGCTCATTAAGAGTCCGCGCCAGTGGCAATGCGAGACCGAGTGCCGCCCGGTGCGGAAACTCGAAATTTGTGGAAAATCGGAAGATGCTGGCCCGGCAGCCATTTTCAAGCTGGAGCGGCAACCAAGAAAACAGCACAAAACCCGAAAGGCCGCCCCCCGGAAAGTGCCGCCCGGTGCGGACCGCAACCCCCTCCCCCTCCCCCTTGGTGGAAAACTTGATTCCTCCTGAACTTGATGAGAATCGAGCGGATTTCGCGGAGAAAGAAACGGTTCTTGGCTGCGTAGCCGCTCCCTCATACTAGGTCTCCCCCGTACCCGGCTCGAGAGACGGACGGCTAAGTCGAACATCTCAATTCGAGCAGCGACTTTTAAACGAGGCTCAGGCTGTTCGTTTCATCCTGTCACCTATCGTCCCACTACACGGGACCGTGGCAGCTGCCCTTCCCTGGCTTCCCTGCTCGTCCCAATACAAGTGTTCTCGTGCGCTCGCGTCCCGGGTACCCGTGTCCCCTCATCTTCATCTGGTCTCCGTCGTTTGCCGACAACTGACTGAGTGAGCTCGATTCGGTGCTGGAACGACGATCACTTCTTCTACGAAGATGAAGGGAGGCAAGGGAGCGGGCTGGCTGGCTGGCTGGCTGGCTGACCGGCGAACGGGGAGACTGGTGGCAGGCAGGGAGGCAAGCAAGCAGTCAGTCGGGGCGGCTAGATTTGTAAATGTCATCTGTTTCCGGTTCCTGTCTGAGTTCCGGCCGGATAAAATACGTCACTGCGAAGCCCGCACGCGAACGCGAGCCGGCAAGGTTCCTCTTGGTCAAGCTTTTAGGGTTTGCAGGAGCAGTAGCTTGAAAGAGGTGAACCGATCGGCGAGATTCAGAAGCCGATTGAAAAAGATCACCCTCGCCAACTAAAGCATCAGGAGAAGCGCTATATCAGGCTGTGAGAACGAGAAGAGAAGGGTGTGAGGGAAATAGGAGCCACGGTAGACTCAGAGCCGCCGCAGTGGAATTATTGAAAGTTTTTCCCCCCTCCGTCAAGCTCCATTGGTTCGTGATCTCTGGCTTGTCTTCGTTTTTGCCCGAGAAAGCCTCGAGCGAGGTATTTTGTGGGGTCTTCCTCGCTAGCGAAACACTCCCTATGCAGTCCAGTGCCAACGGAATCGGGACTTTGAAGAGAGTGCGTTGCGAACGAATTCCTGTCGAGAACAAGTTTCCCATGATCGGGCTCATCCGTTAATCTTTGGGCGAAGTCCGCTTGAGTGACCGAATCCTGTATTTTTCGATTCTCTGAGTGCTTGAGCCTTGACTTCTCGGGCCTGATGCTTGTTTCGCGGTATATGTAGCACGGTGAGGTACCTCTGCTCTATACAAAAATCCAATGTGTGTTATTTCGGGATTCAAATTCCGCGCTCACGTGACTAAAATTCGGCTCGACCGTCGCGTCTCGTTTGAAACCGGTGCGGCGCGGGCGCTGCACGAGTACGTACACGTACCCTTTGATCATGGCAACGAATTACAATTTTTAGGAGCGCAGCCTGTCGACTTGGAGTGGAGCCCGTCTCCCGGAACCGCATGCTCAGCATGGTTAATGAGTTTCTGTGCGACCGATCAACACCGACGGCAGCAATATCAGAGTCTTCATTCCTTTTGCAGGAGAAGGAGGATGCAGAGTGTCGAGCTGTTTCGAGCGTTGCGATCGATCTGCATCCATGACTTGAAACCACTCCGAAAGCTTCGTTCCTGGACCGCAACGAGTCTTGGTGCTCAGTTCCTAGTTGTATTTTGTTCTCTGAAAAAAAGAGGCCGATAGCTATGATTTATAATGATTTATGTCTGGCTGCGGGATTTTCAGCAGAGGAAAACCCTTCGAAATGGCGGCGAACAACCGCAGTCGAAGCTTGTTCGTTCTTTTTTGGTCTGATTCGCTATTTCTACGAATATCGTCGTCATCTTCTTCTTTTTTTTCCCTTTTCCTCCTCGAATGCGGGCGGAAACTCTCGCTGATTGCCCGCCCTCTCCGTGCGTCCCTTCTTGATCTCACCCGAGGGATTCCGAAAGAGCCACGTCGGTCGAGGCAAGCCAAGCCTCGCCCAGCTCATTCCCCACCTTTACCCCAACGTTCGTCCATCGGCCCACGGTCCCGCCAGGGATGAGCACGAGATTTAAAATGATAGAATGATAAGATGCTTGCGTATTTCTTCTTCCGTTCGTTCGTACGCTTTCTCGTTCTCTTCATCCAACGAAGCCTTCTTGTTCGGTGCGCGGCCGTGCTCGGAGCTTTCTCGATCCGCGAATCCGACCACCGCACGGGCCGCTCGGTACTCGAACGAGGGAAAAAATTCTACGCCGTTATGGCGGCCGCAGTGGTCGTGCTGAAAATGGCACGTAATAAAATCAGCTCTGATGTTTGCCTTCCGCTTTGCTCTCCCGCTAGACTTCCCATGCAGCGGCGGCTTCGTCGTCGACGACCGGAGTTCCTCGTCGCTTGCTCGCTCGCTCACTCGCTCGTTCTCTCGATCCGTCGATTTGCTTCCCCAAAGCATCGCATTGGAGCCATCGACACGAAATCATCATTTTGAAATTTGCTCCGAAGACAGCGGACCGGCTAACCGGCGGCCAAAACGTTAGTTGCGGGGACGGCGGCGACGCGAGTTTGGGGAGGCGGTAGGCGATCGATTCGGACTGTTTATTGAACGAACGAGGGAGTTCCAAGGCTTTGGAATCGCAAGGTCGGCAGTCTCGAGCATTACTATAAGTTGCTGTACGGGCTCCATGATGAATTTCACCCACAATTCCTTTAATTCTCCGTCAGAGGAGCGAAACCATCGGATCTTACGAGTTGTAATCCTCAGACAGTATAGGAAGTTGGCCAATGATCGGATTCTGCCAGTTCAAATTTCTTTGTTTCGGAGTCAAGCTTGCGACGACAAGACTCCGAAAAAAATATTCACCCCTAACTCGACGGCCAAACTGACGTCCAAGTCCCGAGACTCCCGAAGAGCGTTCGCATCGAATCGCTCCTTCTTCTCACCGCTCACCTCGTTCCTACGCCCGCCGCCTCATGTTTCCGCGAGAATAGTTCACAGACAGCAAGAGTTAGGACCGATCTGATGAATAGGAACTTCAGGAAAGATGACTTCCTGTAACGAGAACAACGTCACCGCCGAGACATGCACGTTCGATACGTTGGAAGAACTTGCAAAACGTCTTCATTACCCGCCAAGGAGGGGCTCGATCGCTGTCTGCGTTCTTCCCCGTCGCGCGGTGCCTCGAATTTTTTCCGAAATTCCCCATTTCATCCTCCCATTCAAGCTCAGTCCCGTAAATAAGAGCTAACTTCGAAGGAAACGGGGATAAACAATTTGACGTGGGAGCCGGGGGGAAAAAGTTTCCAGCTGAAGCTCGCGTGACGGGAGTCCCGGTCGAGTACACTGTGCAGCATTTTCGGTGCAGTTTCGATGAAGACGGATAGAGCCGTTCTTTCGGTGAAGTCAGCAGCCCGCAGCTGAAGACGTTGTTACACTCCCTGGAGCGGGTCTGTGGTTTTCCCTAGTTATTCACGAAGCTGCAGATGCAGTGATTTCCTCTCCTCACTCCCACGCAGACAACATCCAGAAGTCGACTCGTCTAGGCATCTGTTCATTCAGATAGAGGTGTCGTCGGGCTGTTTTGCTATAGCGGAAGCTCCCTAATTTTGTCAAAAGATCCTGCCGTATGTATTTCGGCAGGAGTCGCCTGATTCCTGTATTTTGAGGGTTATCATCGCTAGAACGCATCCATGTAGTTCAACTTCAAAGCACGTTTGCCACACGGGGTCCGAGCCGCTCACTGCTGGCCTGAGACTAAAGCAGTAGATGGATTACCACTGATTTTTTGCCCGATTTCCGATGTTGCCGTCCTGTACCGGGCCGACAGGGTTTCTCTAACCTTCCCCTCATTCTGAATCCGTTCCCCACACTGCGCTCCCTGGTAACCACCATTGTTCCCTGTTCGCTCATCGTGAGGCAGCCTCGTCAAAGTCGTCAAAGATGACTTGTGTATATTTTTGAGCCAATAACGCAACTAGTCTTCCGAGAGGGGAAGCGAAGCCAAGCGGTGGGAAACCGTTTCGGAAAGTTTTGACGCACAATGATGGATTGATGTCGGGAACTGGCGATCACTTCACTACAGTGAGAGCCCGGGTCCGGGGACGCAAAACTACGGTGATCATCAGTCGCTCGGATTATCCCTCATCAGAATCGCTGTCAATTTTGTGTTGTGATACAACTAACGGGCAGGACCGATGAGGAATCCGGGATGCACTTCTTGAGCAACCAAATGTCTGAACGATCCCCAGATTAGAAAAACAGGATCAGGGTGACGCATGCGGGCACATTCTGGACACCGGATAAACGACGTTCCTTTCTCGTGAGCTCGGAACTCTGGGGATCGTCGTCCGGAATCGGAAATGATCCGCCTGGAACCCGCGTCGCTTTGTATTTACACGGAAGACGAAGACCACACGGACCTTATGATGATCTCGCTGATTTGAAACGGCTATGTAACGATATTTGTTGCGTAGCCATCGAAGGTTTCAGAGAGCAGTCCGGAGCGCCCGAAAGGCGGAGATTTTCTAAAACTGAAAGGTAGGGGTTGCGCCGCTCAACGGGAGACTGATTCAAATACTTCCAAGAAACCGACGAACGGGGGGGGGGGAGGCACTCGAAACCTCCAGAGACCTGGGATCATACGGCACTCCCCACGACTCGACGCCGATGCGGTTCATTGACAGCCGAGAACTCGCATAACGCCGTCATGAGAAGCCGTTGAATCGGCAAAGCAATATCGCCACGGAAATCCAAAGATCTTGATATTATGCCAAATGAGCTATGTCTGTGTATGTCAACGGCTCGGGCATGTTAGTTGGTTGGTTGACAGGCATGCAGGCGGGCGGGCAAGCAAACAGGAAGGAAGGACGGAAGGAAAGCAGTCGGTCGCTCGCTCGCTCGACCAGACCGACGAACGGACCAACTGCCTCGCAGACAAACCGACAGACCGACAACCAAGCAACGACAGAAGGACGGACGGATAGCCCGCGATGGTAGATGACGGCTGCTGGCTGGTTCAATCGTAAGGCCTCCTGGCGGGCGTGGGGCGCCCAAACAATGAGCCCTTGGCGTGCCCGGTCGCCATTAAATATTTCCTTTGTACCTAACTTTCCCCCAAAGAGACATCCGTGGTCCGTGACTTACTGCTCCGCTCTTCCACTGCAGACAGTCTCAAAGCGGGGAGCTGAGTTCGACTGACTGCCAGCCAACCAACCAGCCAGCCAGATAGACTGACGGCCTGCTAGCGAGTCAGTCAGGAATATGAAGAGAACAGCCAGAGAAGGGAACACATAGAACGTCCGTGAGATCGCAGCCGGATATGCGTACATGTACTCACGCCATCACCTCCTGTTTACGAGCTAAGAAACGGGAGTTCCACCAGATCGGCCTATGTGATATCAGGTCGGGTTCGCGAAGAACATGTCGGGCTTGCTCCACGTTCCTCCCATTGTACTTCTTGGTGGAGAATTGATGAGCAATTGACACATTTTCGAGACGCCGATGAAACGCTGAAGAAGTCTAAGCATTTGTTCTCGTTGGACGATCTTTGAATTTCTACTCCTTTCCCATCCATTCTTGATTTGCGAATGATGCATTCAAACACGACCGCCAAACCTCCGAACATAGGTTGTACCAGACTCACAGTTCCATATCTTGCGAGCGACTTTTTCTCCTTCATACCTTGCCGGGATTGACCTTTGCACGATTTAGAGAGAAGATTCCGAGCAACTCAATCACAGAGTACACACCATTTCTCTGGATCCATGTCAATCCTCAAAACTTATCAGCTCTCATACTCTTGCTTTGCGCGAATGGGTTAGCACTGGCAAGGTTTCAGAGGGGATCGAAGGTCTCAGAGAGGATCCGAATTAGTGACGTGAAATCGTCTTGTGTTCGATCGATGGCTCGTGACTCGTTTAGATTCTATTCTTGGTGCTCGTTATCCCCAGCCGATGCATTGGACCCCCGCTTGTTGTTCGCTTGCAGGTGCACTCGTCGCTGGATGTCCTGATGGGAACAACAAGACACTTTGAGTCTTTTATTGGACGCGATCGATGCCGAGTGAAGGTGTGGGAGCGTCAGGTGGCTAGAACAGATTCGTCATCCTGTTTTTGCGCGGCCGACGGCGCCGGCGCTAGCCCGCTTGCCAGGTAGATGACATCATCCGCGTGCCGTACAGTTGTCGGCAGCTGGCCCAAACTCGATTCTCGATTACGGCGATCCATCACCCGCGGAAACTCAGCGGCTGCAGCTTCTTACACCGGCGGGCGAGCAGGTCAGCTGGTCTTCCACCCGTTCTGTCAATTCGTCGAGTTCGTTACCGAAGGATGAACGCGCTCTGCCGCACGCGCAACACAATCGCAATCATTGTTGAGGTTTATCCGTTCGAGTTTCAGGACGTTCGCGGATATTCCATTCGCCTGACCGGATCTCTCTTACCTCCTCCGTCCTCCTGAGCGGTGGAGCGTTGTTTCTTGTCCCCGGATGGAGCATCGTCGAAGTTGTTCCCAGAATGACGAAAATACTTGAGGCGTTTTCCCAGAGCTCTCCCGCCAACCCGCCATTCCGACCGACCGACCAAGCGACCGACCCACCGGCAGCAAACCAGCCCGCCTCCAGTGTTGACTCTGCGGCCGACAGAGTTTCGCACACAAATTCCCGAAATAGAGTCCATGGGCTCCTCTCACTGTCGCAACCCTAGAGTACGAGATCTATTCTCTGCGGAGCAATTTTTCCTAGAAACCCGGATTTTCATAACCCCGCATCGTTCGCTGTTGTTGTTGTTGTTGAGAACTCGCGTATTCATCCGAAAATTGTAATTCAAGCAACGGAAACCTTCCATCCACAGAAACGCACGAAACGGGCCGCATGGCTACGTTGGTATTTTTTTCGTTTTGCCGTTGGTCATGCCGACCGACCGACCGGCCGCTCGGTGGGTCGGTCGCTTGGTTCACCCGGTCGGTCGTTCGATCGTTCGTTCGTTCGTTCGTTCAATCTCGATCCGAGCCACTTCGATTCCGAGACCGAAGCGGAGGCGGCATCGCCGCTTGTAATTCTGAAGCTGCTCTTGACAAATTCTGCCCTCGAGCGAGCGGAACGCCATCGACCAGTGTTTGCTGTGATGCACCCCTCGAAATTCTCCACATTCAACTCTTCTCTCATCTTTGACGCACACTCTCCGAGTGCGTCTTCGCCGTTTTGCCTCTGTGTGCCTTGCACTAGTCATTAATTTTGAATACAGTTCGCCGACGACGACCAGGGAGGCAGACGACAAATTTAATGAGTGTATGTCCACCACGATCCTTCGCTCGCTCGCTAGCTACCGACTAAACGAAACAAATCGAAAGCGAAACTCAAAACAAAACACGCATTGAGCTCCGAGAGGGATGAACTCCGCTCATCGTTTCCACAGGAGTGCCCCAGGGGGACCGTTTCCCTCGGGTGGATTGAAAGCTTCGGAAGTTCCAACCGGTTTGAGACAATGGATCCAGCCAACTGTAAGGACGACCTGTCGGCCGTGAAATAACTATTCAATATCTAACAACGCGCCCCGGGACCGGGCGAGCGATCATCTCGATATTTGCGACGTGGTCGCGTGGTAGACCACTGCGCGCAATGATCAACAAGCATCGAAGATCTTCTTTCTTTCGACCGGGCGGTCGGCCGCTTGAGAAAACAAACCGAAATTCTGAACCTCTCATCCACAAACTGCGGGTGAGAACTTTTGTCAGGGGCTTGTGCGTAGGGAAGAGCCCCTAAGAATGGCGAGAACATCTGGGTGGTCCACCGTCCACCGTCCTGTCGGTGCGCTTCTACAAATGCTGTTTTGAACATGGCCGAACATGTTTGAGCTGTGAGCGAGGCTTGGATTTGCGGTCGAATCGGGATGAATGCGCTCGGGAACACGGTCAGTTATTGATTTTTCTCTCACTCCTTCACTCACTACGTTTGCTGATGATTGATGCGGCGAACGCGGGGGAGTCGTCGATGGCAACGATGTTGAGGAGCCACAATCCGACAAGCACGCGGGACGTTTGCACTGTCAACGTGAATAAATCATAGTGACGAAAGGTGCGTTATTGGCTGCGGTCCAACGGTACCCAAGAAAGTTGACGCCTTGATTCCCGCTTCGTTCGTTCGTTCGTTCGTACGAAGACATTTTCTGGCTGACTTTGACATAATCGGGAATCGTCATCCTTTGTCTCGCATGTCGACGGCACAGCGCGGCGCTCCCACTGTCCACCTGTCTACTCCTGTGTGAGTTGTATTGTATTTTGCAAACGGCTCAGACAGCTCGGCTTTTTTGAATTCGACGAGCGATGAAAGCAATTTCGGATTTTGTTCGCCCCGAACGAGAGTGTGAAAAGTTCAGCCACCTCGGGCGAAGCGGATGATTATACGCGCATGCATCCAACATTGAACGCTTTATTGTACTTCTGTTACAGCCGTAGTTTCGATTTTATCTCGATCTAGATCTTGAAGTTGAATTGATTTTCGCTTTTGCTCGTTCAATGCTCAACCACCGGGTCGCCGAACGACCTTTGGTGATTGTGAACGCGGAAGAGTTATGGCATTCGAATTTGAAAGTCGTGCCCTTTGATTGCCGTGGCCGTCGATTTTCAAGTTGAGCTCCTGGCAGCATCTTCCTTATGGACGGTCAGCTTGCAAAAACAGAATAACAGAAAAATTGTACTTGAGTATCGGAATCAGGCCTCGATTGTCTTCTCGCAAACTACCGAGCGAGGGTTGGCTGGCTGGCTGGAGATGCCCCCCGCGTTTTTTTTTCCTTCTCTCCTCTCGTCCGTGCTCCTCTGAAAAGCTTTTGTCTCTCTTGGCTGTTCGCTTCCTCGGTCGCTTGCTCGCTCACTCGCTGAGAACTCTTTCTGCCGAAGCGTTGTCATCATCTTCACGGCAGGATGGTTCGTCATTTTCTTCGGAGCGTTCCACCCAATCCTTCAACAAAAACCTTCGATTCTCCCAGCTATGCCCATACAACTGAGGAAACTCCTTAGTCGCATCAGAAAAAGAAAAGAAAAGAAACATACGGTCTGGACACACAGAGCGACAAACGCAATCTGCAAACGGTTTTTGGGAAACTCAGGATTTTCTTCCTTGAAGTCTGATTCCTCAGTGCGTGAAGCACTACCATGGGACACCTTGACGCCTCAAGATTACAACCCGAACCGAAAGACGGCATTGGAAAGTTGGTATTCAATTCTTCCCTTGCTGATTTGTAGAGAAAGAGAGATTTTTAGTAGTAGTAGAGGTTTCGTCGATTAGGCTGAGCCGTCGGAGAAAATATCCGAACATACGAATCGATCGACGGAACGAATTCTCCTCCTCGAACCGTCACTCACGTTACTCGAAGCTTAAATTAGTTGAATAATACTAATATACTGAGGCGTGGAGAATCGGAGACAAGAGAGGAAAGAAATCCGAACTACAGGGCGGTGAGATGGGCGTACAAACTCACTCCCTGATTGATTGAAATTCATGGAATGCTCAACTGGAAACCTTCCAGTTAACAACACAACGCCCTCCGAGAACAGCGACGAATCGGAAATGGTCTCGTACAACATGCTCGATCTTATTTAGATGAACGTTCGTCGAATCAGTTCCGAACAGTTGACGATCAGAGTTCTGGTGAAGGTGAATGAACGTTTCGTGACGGCTTCTCGTGTTTCTTATTAGCCCTTATTCTGATTGCAACGATGTTGAGTTGATACACCCGTAACGCTTCGCTTCGTACTGTGACGTCACGACTGGCGACCGGACGCTCCGAGGTGCGCGTGTCGAAGTCGATAACCGCTTGAACTTAGCATGCAGCGTCTTTGTCGAAGCATCCCTTCGGCTTTTCAGGTAGACGTACGGTTCATGTAGACGATGCGATGTTCTATGCCCGAGCTCGGGCCGACGAGCCGCGCAAAAGTCGCTACGTCATTGAGAACAGAACAGAATAACTCAAGTCTTCGTCGATATGTATTCTTAAGTTCTTGATCGGAATTCTCTTTCCAGAAGGATGCGATTTGATTCAAAACCAAAGAAAATCGTGCGATCCTTCCTTGAAACGGTCAGAATCGAGGCAATGATCACAGGCTTCTGAATTATTCCGCTGAACAACGCGGGATTTTTTTTTTTGCTCGAAAACGGAATTCCGCGGATGATTGCTCTTCGAAGTCAACATTTGGCGCAAGTTTTCCGTTTCGTGGATTGACTTCGGACGTTTGTTTTTTCGAACTATTTCGGGGCGAAAATTTCAAGCCTCAAGCAAGCTCGCAAGATAGCGGAAACGAGGAAATGAAACGTTTGAGTTTCGGGATCCATCGACCTCGCCGCGCCGCTCCGCGCCGCGCGGCTCGAAGTTGGAAACTCTGCAACGTCAAATAACGTTAGACAGCTCTACTTGGAAAAGTTTATCGAGTCCTGTCGGAGTATCGGATGCTTGTTGTGGAGTAGCTCCCGAAGCTTCAGAAATCCAGTCGAGCGTGAGACCACAGTAAGTGGCCGGAGGTATTTGATCTCCGATTCCGTTTGATCTCCTTGTAAATCTCCAAATTAGGTCGAACAACCGGCCTCGATCCCGACTCGAAACCGCCCACCGACGACGTAACTTGATCAAAGAC
This sequence comes from Neoseiulus californicus, assembly GCA_028455905.1. Taxonomy (NCBI): domain Eukaryota; kingdom Metazoa; phylum Arthropoda; class Arachnida; order Mesostigmata; family Phytoseiidae; genus Neoseiulus; species Neoseiulus californicus. Next base: position 5,749,441 of record JAMQGS010000003.1, read on the forward strand.
TCCGGTGACAGACCGCGGCAAGCGCACCCTGCCGAATAATCTGACCTGACCGAAGAAGGCTAAAAATAAACTCCTATTCCGAGTGAGGCGTCTTACGACGGACGCGACGGCGGCGCGGCGTTCCTCGTCGGAGGAGAAAAAACCGCAACGGAGCTCGTCGAATCTCTCGCCGGAGTTCTCGCGATCGAGTTTCGTTGCTCGTCGTGGAAGTCGACGTCACGTCGCGATAATTTATTCCAAGAATTCAAGCATGGCTGAAGTGAGAGACCGACGCTGCGCCGCAATAAGACAGATTGCTAGCTTGGAGCTGATCGATCGATCAATCATTCCAGAAAATCACGCTCGGGGTTGAAACTCTGAGTGAGTTGCATGTTTATCTTTAACTGGGGCAATTTCGCTCGAGGCGAGCTCGTCGAGTTTCGTGTTTCTTGGAAAATTATTATTTCTAGAAATATTCAAATACGACACCGCTCGGACGCGTGTATAATGGATCGCCCCGGCTCTTGAGCATAGTTTTCCTTTTTCTCCTGAAATTCAAGTCTGATATATAGAAGTGACGCACATTTATCAAGATCAAACTCTAAGCGCGCTTATGGCCGTCGCATGGTGCGCTTACTCGACTCCACAGGGACAGTGCGCACAGTATGTAGTATAACACTTTCATGCTCGCCACCCCCTCGCCCTCTTTCTCCCCAACTCTTCCCGGGCCCGAACCCAGCGGACAAATGCGCTCGGATCCGACACTGAGTAACGTGGCTTTGCGGCAACGGCGCGGCGGCGGGTGCTGCGGCTTAGTTGTCGTTCAGACAGAGAATGGTATTATGGGTATGGTTATCATGGGTATTATGCGTCGACCAAGAAAGCTTGACGCGACTCAACCTGCTCGCGAATACCAGATCCAAGCCTCGAGCGAATCCAGGTAGCATGTGGCTTGTTTGGGGAATATAATGCTGGTGGAGAGTAATCTGGTGTACGTCAAGTCGGCTTCTTGAGTTTCGATCCAGCTTCATTAGGGCGGGGAAGAAACGTTGAGCAGATTCGATTTGGGCGCGCCATGACGCAACGCTAGGCACACCCGCTTCGCTCGGAAAACCTTCCTTGATTGGCATTCATTTTGAATCGAAACTTCATTCATTCATCCATCCATCCATTCATTAGAATCGTGATCGCGGAGAGCAACTCCGCGAGCAAAGCTGAGACGACTGAGGAATGCGACGAAATCAGACGAAAGTGAGAGCGACTTCGAGCGGCGACGACGACGACGCGACGGTGAGATTGCACAGCACCTACAGCGGCGGCACCACGACAGAGTGAGAACAGGGAGTTCATTCCCAAGCAGCTTTCGGAAAGGGAGTGCCACACTCTCTGCCAGGGAGCAGTTTCCAAAGCAAGAGCGACGAATTCTGGATGCTCGACAGAGCGCCCTCCCCTTGTGGTGTTTAGCGCACTAAGCCGGGAGCGTCTTCCCAGACAAGTGATCATTCGAGAAACGTCAGAACAAGAAGAAGACAAAGAAAAGTTCTCTAACAGGATCAGAAGTCACGTGAAACTCCACCCATTGTGAGTAGTTCTTCCATGTTCGGGGTCGAAGCAACAACAACTGCTGTTTGAGGTTTCCCGCGCCCGGACAGCCGGCGCCGCCGCCGTTGTTGTTGTTCTTGTTGTCGTCGTTGTTGTTGCTGTCGTAGTGCCCTCGTTGTTGCCGATGCCGGTGCTCGTGGCTGTTGTGGTGGTGGTGGCGGTGGTGGTGTTGGTGATGGATGCACGCAGCGAACAACGGACGGAGTTGGGAGACGGCGGAGAAGCAGAAAAAAAAAGTAGAGGAAACAAGTCTTGTCATGGCGACATCAAAGGCGCCAGCAAAGTATTTTCTGAAGACACTTTTCGAGATTCTGATCAACAGAGCGTGTGAGACGATAGTTGAGACTCTCTTCTTCCCTCAACCCGCCCGCGCGCCCGCTCACTCGGTCGCTTCTTTTTCGAGTTGGCCTCCAGGGGCTCAGAGTTCAAGATGGAAGGGCAAACTTGACTCGAGATCATGGCGTCGTTTTACATTCTGCTTGTGTTCGCTCGTCTCTTTTTTTTCGGTCTCGCTTCTTTTGAACGAGGGCGCCGGCCGCAGCAGCAGTTTGTCGGAAGTCTCCTGGAAGTCACGCGCGCGCGAAAGCCTTAGTCGCTGCGAAGGTTTTGATTCGAATTGGCGATGATCGTTTTCTGTTACTTCGCTTCGCGATCGTCTCTTCTTTCGTGACCGTCGTAGAATTCATTTGATTTACTCGCTCGCTCGCTGTAAACCGAGAGGACATTTCAAGAATTCCGCGGCAATGTTCCACCGCGGGATTCCAGAGAAATCTCCCCGAGCTTCCCTCCGGAGAGCGGACTGTCCGCACATTCGCATTGGAAGGTATCGATTCCTCCCATGGATCGCTTTCTCCGTCGATCCCTCGAGGAAATATTCCCGCGGACGATTTCAAGTTTTGGTAGATTCCGACGCGCGCAAATCGGATCGCGCACTCATTAACGGTTCCGGAGGATGCGAAAGCGCAGTAGACCCTTTCGGTTCGATCGTTGTGAGGAAATCCCAGAGAACAGCTCCCTCTCTCTGTCTTGCTCTTTTCAACATCCGGACAAACAGACCCTCATCGGGCTCAATGTGCGTGATCAACTTCTCAATGGAATCACAACTTCCTCCGAAGCGATACTTTCACCACAAATATCAACAAGCGAGAACTTTCACAACAAGCTTCGATGTTCGCCGATTCACAGATAGCGCGCGTGCTTCTCCGCGGCATGGATCTTTTTCCTCTTGCTAAGAAACGTTGGATAGGAGGATACAATTCTATGTCTGCGACAGAATACGGAGACTGTATAGTAGTACTTCAAATGAGGCCTGTTGCCGACGCTGTTTTTGCTCGAGAAGCCCTCTAGTGAAGCGACAAGAGTCAAGTGCTCATTTGAATTCTGCTGTCGGCGGCGGCGGCGGCGGCGGGTCGCAGCATCTTCTGAGCCGTTGTGAACTGCACACTCACTCTGTGTGTGTGCGGCCTGGCCACGACCGCCTGAAGTCTTGGATGAAGCCGGCTACAACGACGTCGACAACGATTGATCTATGTGTCTTCGGAGAACCCTACGTACGCTTGCCTACGACGCTATTCCGCTGTTTGGTTCTGTTGGCACTTGAGACGCTCTCGACATCGACATCACAAGTTGTGACTGACTGACTGACTGACTGATTCAGTGAGCGAACTAACGCGCGACTGAGCGAATCGGTGAGCTTCGCTCGGCGAATCGCGAACACGACGAAGTCGACGAAGACGTCATCGAAGTAGCAAGAAACTTGAGTGTGCGCTCGACCATCTATCTATCTATCTATCCAGTATGCGCTTTCCATCCTTCGGTGTGGCCGTAGAGCTAGCGTGCGTATGCAAGGCTGTTGCTGCCGTTCTCCGTTTCCCCGTTGCTCCGACTCCTCGTCAGTGCACGAGTATCCTCAGCGAGCGCGCGAGCGAGCACGGAGAGGAAGAACGTCTCAAGTATTGAGAGAAAAGGGCGGTATTTCTAATGGCGCGCCAACCGAGTGCTCCAACCGGACGCGACGAGAAACGACGACGCAAAAAACCGCTGAACCGATCTACAATGCAGATCACTCGGAGCGAACCTCGCACAGCTTCCTCTCACAACATCAGTTTCGACTTCGGCTTGTCTGAAGTCTGATATTCTCGCTATTGTTCCTACCCGTCCGTCTGTACGTCCATCCGCTTGTCTGTCGCTCAATGCATCCATCCATCCCGACGCCAATCTTCGCGACACTCCATCGGTTGTCCCCTCCACATGTTGTCAGCAACATGAATTTGAGTATTCAGAAGAAGAATACATCATCAACAGCATCGCGAGACAATTGCCTGAAGTTTCGACTGTCGGATTAACAGCGAGGTATCATGGCATCGCCACTGAAGGAACAATTCGCATTCATTATGACGCTTCGACACAATTCAGGGAAGCGGATGTCGGAAATCTTCGGAACGGCCGCTCTTCTGGATCCGAGATTGGAAACTTCTTCGCTTTGCGAGAAGACAGATTCGAGTGCGAGAAATATCCGCTAAAAAGGTGGAACATCTCACATTCCGCCAGTCATCGGATGCAAATGAGAACTCGTAAATGTCAGCGTTCGATTCGAAACATTCTATCTTCACCGTGTATCGCATGAGATGTCGAGAGTTCTTCCATCTTGATGGAGGCGGAAAACAGGTGGAACAATCCTTCAAGAGATCGTTCGGAACACCATCGACCGAGGTGATCGATCGCAAACTTTTTGCCGATTCTGCCAGACGCGTATCGTTATCACATTTTCGGGAGTATAGAGCGTATTTTCTCTCGTCGTTTTTTTTTTTTGGAGAATTTCCCTTCGATTTCTCAACCAGACTAGAATCGATCGCGGTGGATCGCACGCCTCCGCCTCCGCCGCACAAGAAGCGGATGATGGAGGACGGCAATGATCGAAGACTTTTCGTTGTCGCTACACATCGTTTAAGCCACCCAGCTAATCAACTGAGCAAGCGGGACCCTGTGAGCTTTTCTGTACTCCTCTAACTACACGAGCCGCGTGTGTGTGTATGTGTGTGTGAATCATCGAAAACGTCAACGCTACAACACTTCCTCCAACAATATAATCATAGTCGTTGTTTTTTCTGAGCAAGGCTGTGGGGACAGAGCCGCCTCAAAGCTCATAACATGTACTACATCCGCGATCTTAGGCCTGTTTGAAAGAAGCGGCTCGAAACACGCCACAAAAGGTATCCATTGGGTCGCATCGGACTTTGCGAGCGATTTTGCGGCCAGCTCATTTTTCGCTATTCTTGCCGCCGGGAACGCCCATCGGTAAATTCTGTAGGGGATCCTTGAGTTGACACAGCCGCCGCGCCGGATTGTTGTTCACCGTTGCTCAACTCACCGCGGCACCGGCAAGCAGTGGACAAATGCATTTTACGCCGCATTTTGTTTTACCGCCGAACTGAACAAAAAAAAAGCAAACAAATCTCGGCTCGACAAAATGACACGGGCGGGGAACCAGAAAACAATCGTTAATTGAAACGGGCATTTGTGGAGATTTCGACATTTTTTCCTTTTCCCGTTCCGCATCTGCCCTTCTCCCAATGTTCCGATCGCCTGCGTCATCGAGTGAGAGTGCGAGTGAATGTGAATGTGAATGCGAACACGGCACGGTGTGTTCTCGCCGTTTGTTCAGAGAGGAACGATTGAATTATCTCAGAAAATCCGGCAGAGCTAAATGGACTTCTTTGTTGGAGCTTTGTCGGAGCGTCGTCGCTGCTCCGCGACCGATGGGCTCACAAAGGAAGCTGGCAAGATGTTTGCCCTGCTCCCTCTGAAATATCTGGATTTCCTCAACCAATGTGGATCTTTGTATTCTTTCGGGACACGTCAGAAAAAAAAGAAAAATCATAGCTGCTCTCACTTTGAATCCGATTGGAAGTTCCGGAGCCGCACGTCGTCAAACCTCAATCAAGGGTGACACTGATCATACCTAAACCACAATATGTACAACCATTCGGTACGAGCGGCCGTCATCAAGCTCAGAGGGAGTTGGGCATACTTTTCGTGATGAAAGCCACGAATCATGCAGACGTGCGGCGCGTTCGAACATCGACCCAATCGATGATTGTGTTTGTCCTCCGATCTTGAAGAGGACGAGATCGTTGGAGATGTGCCACGCGTGCCCCGACAGTGTAGGGCGCCGAAGCGGCTCTCGAACCCTCTTCGTTCCCTGACTCGTCTCGTAGCCTTCGACGTACCTGAACCCAAACCCATCGAACCTAATGCAACCCGTGCGCCCCCGATGGTCCATTTGGATCACGTTGAGAGCCTGTACCTGTGCTTTGCACCATCTAAAACGAACCGAATTTGATTTCCAGATATCGACGAACATGAGCAGCCGACTGTGAAACGTGATGCGGCATCTCATAATTTTGGTAACATTGTTCGCTCGGTCGACTTGTTTACATCGGCGTCACGACGGATACGGCAATCGGGTCCAATACGAGGATGTATCGGATAGAGCGAACACATTGTACACACCATACGGAGTGATCCGGGGAAGCGAAAGCTCGGTGCGAGGAATCCCGATCCGTCAATACTTCGGTATTCCCTACGCAAAGCCTCCTGTGAAGAAACTCCGCTTCCAGAAGCCTCGACCGCTGCCATGGCGTAAATCTCGCTTCATCCTCGCTACTCGAATGGGTCCGTCGTGTCCGCAGACTTCGTATTACTTTGATGATACGAGGAACAACAGACACATGCGATTCAGCGAGGATTGTCTCTACCTGAATGTGTGGACGGCTCAGCTTGCGCCTTTACGGCCGGTGTTGGTTTTTGTTCATGGGGGTTTCTTCACACATGGCGGCAGCGAGTCACCAACGATGGACATGAGCCACCTCGCCGCACGCGGAGTTGTGGCCGTCTCTTTCAACTACCGCCTCAACGCGATGGGTTTTCTCTACGCCGGCGTTCCGCAAGCACCGGGTAACATGGGTTTGTACGACCAGCAGTTGGCACTGCAGTGGATTCGTAAACACATTCACTTCTTTGGCGGGGATCCGGCCCGGGTGACCGTTATGGGGCACGGCGCCGGAGCCACGGCAGCCGCCTACCATCTACTGAATCCGACCAGCAGGAAAATATTCAAACGCATGATCCTGCTCTCCGGGAACCCTTTTTCCATAATGAATCTGAACATGCCAAACGTCGCTTCGACGAGGGCTTCGACGATCGCAAAACGACTCGGCTGCTCTCGAGACGGAAACATGAAGAGTGAGTCCTTTGAAATTTTTCACTGCATCGCAAGCAAAGACGCCAACGAGATCGCTAAGGCCGCCGAACTCGAGTTCACTCGAGGGGAGCTTTCTTTGATGCCTCTCTTTACGTCGGAGGGTTTTCTGAAAAAATCTCCTGAGCAGCTTGTGTACGAGAGCTCGAGAATGGATGACGTCGAAATTTTGATGGGCAATGCAAACAACGAGTACGCCGACTCGCTTTACTACACGGGGTATTTCGACGCAGCCGAGCAAATTCTTCCAGGCGACATAAAATACCTCATCGGAATGTTTTACGGTGAGTTTGCCAAGAGATATATTTACTATTTTTTATTTCCATGCTGCCGAGCAATGTACGGTCGTTGAGTTTATGTCGATTTTCGTCGAGTTTTGGAAGTCTTGAAGATTGCGAACAGAGAGAGAGAGAGAGAGAAAGTCGGCGAAACTTCGTGTCCAACTTCTCCGAGAAGAAAATGTGTGACTGAAACCAGCTGGATTGTAACTCGCAGCAAATCTATTCCAGGAATGTTTTTCCGGGCGAATGCGCTGCCGATTTTGCGATACTACTTCCGAGACGAAGACATATCTAACGCTTCGACGCTGGTGCGGACCGGTGGACGTGCGCTCGCCGACGGCCTCCTGGTCTGCCCTGGACTCGAGTATGCAGATGAAATGTCGAAGCTCGGTGCGAAAGTTTATTCCTACTCGTTCGATCACACATCTGCATTCAGCAAGGCGCAATTCGGCGTAACATCATCTGAGGAAGTCCTCTACTTCCTCGGATCGATTCTCGGACCCGTGGGAACTCAATTAGGAGCCTCGAACTCGGACCGACAGTTTGCTGACGACATGCTCGACCTCGTTGCAACATTCGTCTATTACGGGCGCGCCTATTCGTCGAAGATGGACACGGAATGGCCCACGTTCTCCGAAAAAGCGCCAAACGTGGTCTCTCTCGATAACAACATCGCTCTCAAATACGGAACACGAACGGAGGAATGTAATTTCTGGTCATATTTCTGGAACGACCACGAGAACTCCACTCTGCGAAACTACACCCATGTCGTTATTGGTTGAAAATCGCCGAGCTCGGTCCGGCTGAGACGAAAATTACGACATGACGACTTCTGTTTGAAGTTTTTCCCCTACTTTTCTCGGACGTGTCACCCAGGAGGCGTTCTTGAAGTCATAGGTATGGGAGATTCTATATAGTCCCATCTCAAGAGGCAATGATTCATTGGCTCTCAGAGATTCATCCTTGCGCGATCGTTATACACGATGAGGTTCCCAATCGTTATTTGGCTCCATACATTGTTGCTCACCTTCGTCCCGCATTTGTTAGCATGTAGGCAAATACCTAGACCGCGCAGGATGGTTCAATTCGATTAGTTTCTGAAGCAAGGAAAGTCAAACGGAGATCACTAAGCGTGTGTAAACGTAATCTCATAGATCACTCCGCTGTGGAAGAAAATCATGGCATTGACTCGGTTGCCTTCTTCAAAGCAGTATTTATTCACTGCTCAATTTCATATCAGACGATATTGCGTCCCACGTTGCAGCTGTGCTTCAATCTGGAGTGAACTTTTGTCGAAATGCTGAGGAACTCTTACGATGAATCGCTGGCTAACCGCTTCATTCCGTCCAGCTCAACTTACCCATCATGTTCAAGCAGCTCGAGCTGAAGCGAAAGTATTCTGCCAATCTCTTCGGGCGTGTTGAGACAAGTGCAGACTGTAATCATGTTGTCTTGAAATAGTGAGGAGAATTATAGGACGCATCGTGGGAGCACAATCGCAGCTCTGTAAGCAGCTCTCATCGCTGCGGAATGAAGGATCCGTATTAGACATCTGACGAGAGCCTAGAAACGCTGGCATCAATCACAATTCAAATTCCATGCAGACGTAGGAATCGAGGAAGGGATGCTCGAAAGCGATGCCTTGAATTTCGAGCTCTTGTAGTCAGTTATAAGTCGGGATTTGGACATTCCCGAGCACTAGCTGAGAATTGCTAAGGGTCTGCCATGTGGCGTACTGCTTCAGGGCCGGAGATGTATTCCCGTAAACTACCTGCCCGCCACCAATCTATTTATGGAATCTCTAGTTACAAGTCACTGCTCATTGATCCAGGTTCAAGTTTATCCATTCTTCGATTAATTGACTCATGAGGACTGAGGAATGGATCATAATCGAACTTGCTAAACTACAAAGTTCAACGTACGAACTCCAAGTTCCTCGTACACGCGAAGTAGTCTAATTGTATTGTATACAACCTCGTATGTGCCACGCAATGCTGTATAAAACATACTTATTTATTGATAACACCCGAGCCTTGGCTGAGGCTGAAACACGAAGGAGAAATAAAGACTGTACGCTGACGAACTCATTGGATCTTGTTGTATACGTTCACCGCAGGGGAAGCTCTTCTGTTTTCGCTCGGGATCGATAAGACCTCTCCAACCTACGAGCCGTCCTTGGCCCCGCCAGTTCGAGAGTGGAAAGCTCTTTGATCTTGGGATCCCCTCGGAGAAAACTCATAATTCGTCCTAATTGTCCGGGTTGGTCGGGGTCTTTGATAATACTCGTCATTCGCTGGCCAAAGCCACATCCTGTTGCTGCAAACAATAGCAGTCAACCTCATCAGAGGGACCAGGCGTACGTCAGGAGGAAGCAGAGAACCAAAGTTCCTTTTGCTGTCGTTTCCATTCCTATTCTGCCCTTCTGACCCCGCTTCCCTGCGAGGCTCTCTCTCGAGTGTTTCCTGACATCCCGTGTGCTTTCGGATGGCTGCAGGTTTTAGTTTCTGCTGGGCTAGCGTAATGAGGGCGGACACAAACAATGGAACCCTTCACCTCGCCGAGCCCTGGCTGAAAGTTCGGCAGCAGGATCGCCAGCGTCCTGGTCAGTCGCCCGCCCGCCCGCCCATCCGGCCATCCCAACGATCGATATGGCGTGGAGTGATGACCACTTAGTCACTTATCTAAATGAATGGAGAGAATCTCCAGCAGCCATGGGCGCGGGACCGGGACCCGCGATCGAACACGGGACTAGACAACACGACGGCTCTAGGAAGACTCGTTGCCGCCTTCGAATGAAACAAGCGTTTAATAGCGCCACAACAGGAATCTCGTTATACCAAACCCCGACGTACCGACTGAAACTGTTCGTGGGAACTAAACTTCGTCATATTGAAAGGCTTCCGACATGATTCACGATCAATTTTTCTCCGCGAATTCTTCGCGTTCCGCGCTTCTGTATTACTTCTGACGCTTACGACAACGAGGGCTACACCAATCCAACTCATTTTCGAGGCCGGACACAGAATTTGCGTGAGTCCAGCTATGCACAAACAGCCCCTGACACTCGACTCGTGAGCATGATCGATAACGTTGACAAACCGAGCAGACATAAGCCGGCATCATTCAAGCACGGAAACTTGACCCTCCGCTCCCCTGAAGTCATACTAGCGACCTACAACACTTCAAACGCCGATCCCTCGGCGCCACGAGTCCACTCAAATCATAAAACAGAAATTCGGAGTCAGAAAAATTGAGAACATGTCGAATTTGTTGAGATAAGAAGAAGAAGTTCTCGGGTAGATCCAGAATTAAGCGGCAAAAAAAACCCAAGAAACCCGGAATTTGCCTGACACGAGATCACGGAGTTATGATCAGAAGGGGACCGAGACCTGCTGTGAGCGGTGAGTGAGATAAGGGCCCTCGTGAAGCGATCGAATGATCATCGATCGCCCAAGGTGCTGGTGACCCGGGACGTCTATGGACAAAAATGTGACCCGATAGGGTTTCGTGCAAGGCAGCTATTCTTCGCCAAGATCGAAGTGGTGGCCACCACTAGTTGGTTAACCCTACGCCAGCCAGTCGGCGCTTTTGCGCTTCTTTTTCGTTCCGACGGACATCATTGTTCTCGGCGTGATAGCTCGATCCGTTGGCTGAGCTGAGAGTACAAGCGGAAAAAACCGAGGGTTTCTTGTTTCCTTCTAAGCGAGTAGCTACACGAGACTTTCTTTACTGGTGACCAGCTGTATTATACCAACTGCTGCGGAAAATCTCCTCTTCCTCGACTCGAGTGAGCTTGTCCTGTCCGTCCATCAGCCAGCTGCATCAACGTACCGAGACAACACCGGAATATCCGACAGATCTTCACACTTCGACAGAAAACATGATCGTCTCTCGTCTCTTCGTTCTCACTGGCTCGCAACCAGGCGAGGGAGCAATGGCCCGAGTCCTAGACCAGTATGTGGACTCGTCGTGTCCCTCGTGTTTGCTGCTGCTGCTGCATTGTATAAAAAGCTTTCGGCCGTTTCCGTTGCATGCGTGCTGTGTGTGGTTCCATTCATGGCGTTCATAGACGGTCATCGTTCGACAGCAGATCGTTTCCCGTGGACTTCTTCATTCTCCATGACAAGTCTCCCTCTCTCATTGACCACGTTGAACGACTGTTGTATTTCGATGCAGCTCAAAACGTGAGAGAATCTTCTCGTTCCGCGATCGGCATATTCGCATTCTGCTGCTGGAGCTCTCAAACAGTTCGCCCTCGTCTGAAAAAAAAAATGAAGAATGCAATGACTTGAGACGGAATCGATGAAAAACAATGGGCCGTCATGGCGGCTCTCCGGAATAGATTCCAATTGGAGCTAAAATAGCTCGCTCGCTCGCTTCCTCGCTACAAGTTACATACCTCAAAGAGGAGGCACGAAACTCGGCAGGAATCCGAAGAATCCTTCGAGAACATGGCAAGCATAGCAGCGGCCGAATTTTTCTCCCGGAATTGAGTCGAGCTGATAGTCGTACGGATTGTCTGAATAAATTGAACTGCAGGAAGAGCTCTGCCGCTCGCGAGCAGCGCGAGGATCGAAAACGGTGCGCGCGAGAGAAACAATTTCTGAACGAAACGAACGCATGCTCTGACGCAATTCGCGCGACAGGATGTAACCCCGCGATTGAAGGGATGTTCTGCAGGAAGGTTGACTGGTTACGGGGCTCAGGGACCGGGGAGCAGAGCGACGGAGGGAGCGAGCACAGTCGGTCTGTCTGTCTGCCGCCCGCCCGCCCGCCCGCCGAAAAGGGACCAGAATCTCTCCCTCCGCTTGCCGTGGTGGTGGAAGCTATCAGAACGTGGTTGTCGTTGTCTCCGTTGTCGTCATCGTCGTTGCGGGCTTGTCAGAGAAGACCAGTCAGTCCGCCAGCCAGCCAGGAGGGATAGGCAACGGCGGCACCGGCAGAGCACAGGCATGGTTGGTATCTCTGTACGGAAGCGGAAATGTTCCATCAGCTTGGCCGAGCGCAGGCGCTGCTACAAGATACTCACTCGTGTTGGTGCAGATACGAATACACCCTACCCCGTAGTCAGCCAATAGCCGCCATCGCTTCTGCGGGTGCACTAGCAATTGATATAACAGTTTCTACGTGTTCGTGAGCACACGCATACGCGTAACTATCCATCTATCTATGTGACTATCTATCGGGCCATTCAGCCGCCTACCCAGCCGACTATGCGCTCCCATGCTCGCCACAGATGCCCACACCTGCTTGTAGCGGGTCACGTCTGCTAACTCGACATGATTTCGATTCCAATTGATTCCGATTTCCACTCGCGTACTCGAGCTTTCCGAGCATAGACTCATCTTTGGAAGCACGCAGCTTGATTTCATACCGTCGATGGCATCGCGGAAATCATCGCCGAACCTTTTTCTGGGAGTGACGCTCTGGATTGTTTTTTTCTCTGATGCCCGAAGTTGGATTTTGAAGTTGTTGTTCTTCGCAAATGGATCTGGAAATTTCCCTAGAAACTTCCCGGCCGTCGGCCTGTTTTTCCAGCTTTCGAGCAGCGCCAGCGCAGGTGGAATGTGAATGTTCTGCACTGGCGTGGTCAGAGTTCAGCGACTTGAAATGACGGTTTAATCACGGGAAGACTGGTAGTTCCTGCTGGCATTGCTAGATACAAGCTCCCAGCGGGGACGGGAACTCGCGCCCTGCTCTTCCATCCGGAACGAGTACACCGAGAGTGAGCTATTGTTATGGAAATCCAACGAGTCGAGCCATTTCAATATTTCATCATCGTTCAGCTTCGAATGGCATTTCGAGAGCCATATTTAAGAGTGACGATAACATGAAAGTTGGCTCGCCGGTCTGTCCCTTGCCGGTATTTGCGAGAGTTTTCAGGAAACGCAGCGTTGCGACGACGACGCGCCGGGAGCAGGCGAGCATCATCAGAGGGGACCTCTGAACGAGGCTAATGTCGTTAAGGCTTGTGATGATTATTTATATTGTTATTGTGGATGTGAATGGATGAAACTTTAATCAAAATATATTAATAAATGCTCGCTGCCGGCTGCCCGCAAGCCTGCGTCAATCTCCCTAATCAAGATTGTGACATACTAATGGTGTGAGCTTGTTCGTGTCCTCGGTTACGCATGTACTTTCGGTGGTCAGCTCGAATCTCGAATGTGAGGTCTCTGTGCTGTCTGGAAAAGTCGTGTGAGAGAACGTTCCCATCGAAGTCGGGACTTTTCGCATTCACCCTGACCTCTGGCTCGAGACGGGCCGCCCTCTCAATTCGGCAATCTCATCGCTCGGGACGACAAATTGTCTGAAAGTTGAGACTGTTGAAATCAATTGACCTCGGCTCTACCTTGATGGAAGTGCCCGCTTTATCTCACTGAGAAACTTCGGGTGACTGAGGACAGAAGTAACGCAACAGGGACTCCACCGGTTGTCGCGCCTTGTTGATCAGTTAGCCAGGTGGCTGCATTGGCCGTTTCGCTGCTTGATTGCACAATGCTATACGAGCGGCTCTATTGGCGAGTGGCTCTCAGCGAAAATTGGGGCAGGAACGATTTTGCGATGTGAAGGAGTCTACAATGACCATTACTCAATTACAATTAGGACCGAGGGCAGTGCGATCGAACGACCGGACGAGCAAGCGACCGTCCCTCTGTCCGTCCGTCCGTCCATCCGTGCGTCTATCCATCCGACTGGCTGACGGGCATCGGCAGGGCAGAGAGACAGACAGACAGGGGAAGCCGCTGCAGGGCTGCATAGGACGAGCGGACGGGCGGGCGTGTGGGTGGGTGGCCAGCAGGACGTATAGGCAAACGGACGTACAAGGAGACAACGGGCCGAAGCTGGCTGAACAATTAGACAATGAATTGGTCTGTTGAAAGCGTCGTTGTCTCTGTCGTTGTCCCTCGTGCGTCCTCACTTTCGCCGAGTCGGTCTGTCGGGCCTCTTTGTAAGTGTGTGGTAGTGGCACTGAATGAGCTAGCAGACGTCGGGATGAACGCTAATTAAAAAGAAGACTATTCTCCTCTTGTCTCCTCACTCACTCACTCACCCAGTCTTTAGTTCTTTGGTGTTCTGCTCCCGGGGGCTGGGCAGAGCCAGCTCAAGCTCCGCGACCACGGGACAGAGGGACAGCGGGATAGACGGAGAGAGGATGAGAGCGAGAGGAGAGAAGGACGAACGCGGAGCCTCTGCGAGCGAGCACAACAGCCAAACGAACAGGATGGCAAACGATCTAGGCAGACGGCGAGCGACGCGAGGAGCGTCTACGACAGCCTAAGGCTCTTCTATGAATGAGAAGGCCTTTTGTTCTAGGGCGTCGTGTTCCCTCATGCAATCTCTAATTGCACCCGGAAGCTATGGTAGCCAGAGAATCGTGTCTGCCTGCCTGCCCGCCTCCCCGCCCGCCTGTCAGCCCGTACGCGGTCTAGAATTCAGCCTGGCCATCACCGTCGCTATCCGCCGCAGTAGCACTGCAACCATCACTTGCAACGCCAGCCGCTGTTCAATTCCTATGGCGCACTGGTCAACCTGAAAACGCCCGCGGCTGAACAGTTCCGCGCTCTTTCGAGCCGCTTCGCTAACTCCCCTGTCCCCGTTCCTGGTCCCCACCGTTCGCACCCCACTCGATCCTCGCCCCATTCATCTGCCAACAACCGCTATTCAAGTGCTCGCGAGCGGACAGAGTCAGTCGCTCGCAGCGTTGGCTGAAGCCGAAGTGGACTGTCGAATCTCCCTCGGACTCTCAGCGGTTGGGTGAGTGAGGGACTCGACCAGTTGGACCGAGAGTTCTATTTTTAATCCAGAGAAGCGCTCACGAAGTCAACCGCAAGCAGCAGGCCGCGCGCGCGGGGGCCTGCAGAAACACCGTATCGAGAAAGTCAGCGTAGGTTGTCTTTCTTCTTCGAAATGCGGCATTCAGATGCTGCACTGGACCTCTGTCTCCTGCTGTCCCCCTACTTTGTGTGTTGTGCTTATTCCTCATGCGAAACGAGAGGAATAACGATACTTGGTCGAGGGCAGCGGAATCTGTCGGGGGAAATACGGCACACGAAGGGAATAAGAAGGAAGCTGGCGTGTTCTAACCTCATCAGAAGCCGAGTGGGGTCCACGCAGTCTATTGTGATCAACATACGAACATACGTCTATTGTACGACCACGACATACGCGCGACATGGGGCAAGACCACCTCCACCTGGTAGGCGAATAAGCAGGCAGGCTGGCTGGCTGGTTGGCAGTCGCAGCGAGAAATATCCCCACCGCTACAAAAGAATAGAAAGCAGCAAAGAGAGCGGAAGAGAGCAACATAAAGCTCCGCCGGCAGATATTCATGCGACCCTTGCAAAGCCCTAGAACGAACATGGAGGAGGACCCGAGCTCTCTGGCCAACCGTCCAACTGGTCAGCCAGGTAACCGGCTCACCGACCTCTATTCAAAAAATACGGAAATCCGAGCCCACCAAGCGAGAAAAAAAAACACAATAGCTGCGCATCTGTTCTTCGCAAAGGAAGAAATCGATTCAAAACGCCCGAATCTCCAAATCTCATCTACAAATGCTGCTAGCACGCAGTGAGAATACGGATTGTGAGATCTCCCGTAACTACCACATCAACTCGGGGAGTAGGGGGAGGGCCATACATATGTATATCCCGCGAAACTACGGAATCTAGTTTTTTTTTTCACATGCAGACCCAGAGAGTGAGTCAAACGCTCGCATCGTTAGATGACGCTACGCGAGGACGGCCAGGCGGGCGAGATTACAGGAGCCTCTCCTGGCATATTGGCGGCGCCGTGGGCATTACGCCATGCCTCTCTACGATATATCGCTCATCGCAACCGCCGCCACCTGCACTACCGGACGACGGCGACGAGGAAAGGAAGCACGCGGCCAGCGCAAGAACAGCGTCGCTCCTCGTCATCGTCGTCGTCGGCGGTGGCGGCGTACGGAGAACGAGTCGGGTGGGAGGAAAAGGGGAGGTGGTCGTTCTAGTGGCTGGTGGAGGCTGCGTTTGTAGTTTGAGTGTGCATGACAGGCCCGCAAAGAAAGCCCTCAGGAGAATGGCGAGGGATAGTGAGGGGTGAACAGAGAACGGGCAGCCTCAGTGCCTGTTTGCCCAGATGCAGCCCGGTCGGAAGAAGCAGGGAAACGCATTGCGAGTTTTGCCGAGGACGGCAGATCGCCTTTTGCTGAAACCGTCGCCTAGCTGTGCCGCGAGAGGAGTCAGGCATCGGCGACCGGCCGCAAACCGAGCAGACAGTGAAAACGCCGCTGTGTTCGACCGTGGTACGGCTGAGTAAAGCCGGGCAGAAAGGCTTGAATGGACTGTACAGCTCCCACTCAATGCGCGGTGCCGAAGGCGGTCCCAGATGAGCCTGCGAGACCAGCAGCAGCGTCCAAACGGTAGATTCCAATACACTCTGGAACCCCCGAGGGCCGAGTCGCTGTTGTTCAGGTCGCGCGCAGCGGCGGTGGTAATGCTGCCGCTGCTGACGACAACGAAGACCGCCTTTACCACCACGAGCTCAACGCCATGACTGATCAAATCGGATCGTCCGCGTCGGTCCGTGCGTTTGTCGGCCGATAGAGGACGCATTCGACGCTGGGAGCGAGAAAATCGTTCCGACGGTGTACGAGTTTGTCGATATGTACCTGTGCAGACTAGCAGCTGCCATGCCGAACATAACGGGTTCCGCTCGGCTTATTCGCCTGTTTTCCGAAGGTTTGCGAGTGAAATTGTTTTCACTCATCTTCTCGAACATTCCGACACATGGCAACCGCATTTCGAAGCGGACAAGATTCGATCACATGAAGGAGCTCACAATGTCACGCTTCACAAACCGCATTCACATATTGTGCCTCCGCCCGAGGCGAGTCTGAACTTTTCAAGGTCAATGGCGTACACCTACGTAACACGAGCTAAGTGCAAGCAGCGGAGACAGGTTAGATACAGTTGACGGTGTAGTTGGAGAAAAACTGACTTTCTCGATGGAGGCGGTGGCAAAAGTTACGTTGACGCTCGTTTCGAAGCGATAAAAATCGCAAAACAGCGGCCCTATGTTTGTGTATCGCAACGAAGCCGTTGCCGCAGCGAGGGTCGCGTACAACCACGGGAATACCGAGAGGGAGTGGAGGAAGACGAGGGAGCGCCGAGGAGAAAAAAGAGAAAAAACGCACACCAAGAGTTGAAAGCATGCTCGCCACGCCCCCATAATGATAGTTGCGGCCTGTTAGAGAACAAGCAAAAAATATCTCGAGCATAATTGTAGGCACAACAACAGCGACGACAATGATAGCAATTTCAGCTGTTCACTCTGTTCTTGGCGCAGCAGCATCACCAAATTAATAAAAAGGAAAGGAGTGTCCAAGGTGGAGGCTAGTGCTTGCCATCGCTACATGTTCAAAGAATCGTCAGCTGCTGGCCAGGGGGCGACCGACCGACCGACCGAGGGTTCTCAGCAAGCAAGCACGCGGGCGAGCGAGCGAGCGAGCAACCGTCGAAGAAGGAAGAGACGTCGCCGTCTTCGTCGTCGACGACGACGACAGGTAATTTTGCAAGTTAATCTGTGCGGGCAACACAACTAAGCCCTGGATTACGCCGAAGTGCAATTAGATTTTTAGGCGGACGACGGGCAAGCAGCCGAGCACACTCGAGACTTTCTTCGCTGCTATTTTCCACTCTCGTGTTTGCACTCGTGCCGTACCTCGCATCTCCGACGACCTCATAGTCACCGACATCGGTCGTATCAAGCACTCACCAGGATATTTGCGTCCCTCTATCTCGTTCACTCGCGCTTTATCAAGCTCTCCCTACCTCCTCCTGATGTCTCTCGTCCAGCGATTACATTGAGCGCAATCGACGCAGCCGCAAAGCAGAAAATGAAAAGCTCCCAAATCGGCTCCTGAGCTTCTGAGCTCCGACTCCGTCCTCCTCCACTTTTCTCCTGAGTTCTCTTCGATCGAGGATACTGTCTGTATCTCTGTAGTCTCTGATGATAATTCTCACCCCGTTCGCATTGGTCAGCCAAGCAATCATCGCAATCAAGCCGTTGAAACATCGCGTTCGTTAACCTTCGTCCGGAGCATCATTTGAGAACCTAAACATGGCTCCAATAGGTCGATGACGAAGATGGTAATGCCAATGAATCCTTCGGTCAGCCAATCTCTTTCTCTATTGGTAAATGTGAGTACATCATCCGAGGTTTTGATGATACCTGGCTCAATCACCGTGCGAATTTATTCCTTCTTGGAGCCAGTGGCTGGCGTATCTGTCCCCCGATCCGGAGGAGCTCCATCCAATGAAGCCAACGACGTAGTCATCCATCAAAATATGAACCACCAATGTGTCTATCGAAGGCGAGACGTTCTCGTTGTTTATACGCAGGGCCCTGGTATCCGAGAGTAGCTGAACGTCAACTTGATTTTCTTCTCGTTTTGACAGCTTAACCTACCCAAAATGAAGTAACGCAACAAGAACAACTTCCCTGCTGTAGATTTGTTCGACTGAGGTGAGCCCCCTCTCCGCCTCACCTCCACGATCGGAAGGAGTGATCTTGGAACGGCGCACAGTGGGAAATTCGGCCGAGATAGAATGACTTAAGTGAATGTCTGAGTTGAGCCTCCAAAGCTCATGCATCGTGTACACTGATGGCTCCAATTCCGGCTGCCATAGGTTATCCGATTCTGGTGCGGTTCTTCCATCCTTATTGGGGAGCGCAAAGTTCGATGAAGAAGCGTCTCCAGAAGGGCTCTGTTCCACTCTACTTTCTTTCATGAGGATTCAACTCTAAGAACACGCTCATCTGCGGGGAGGCGCTTTTTCCCAGCAAGCAAGGACCGAGATGAGCTTATTAGGCGTTTCAGCTGATCAGATATCTAAGCCCACGTAAGTTCTAGAGAGTTCTTCCCGGGCCTGGAAATGCACTGTCCACAAGTGTCCCCCCGGAACTTTTTTTAAAAATGACCGCCTTTCAGTCCTCTTCCGGTTGGAACAGAGAAATCGTGCGGAAGTTTGTGGAATCGCGCGTACGGTCAACCTTTAGGAGGCCCGGAAAGCTCGATCAAGCGAATTTTCAAAAACTTGGCGAAAATGACGGATCAGCGAAATCATCGTCAACGAGTGTCCCTCTGGTCATCCTCATCCCAGAAGAGTCCCAGACACTCAGCCAACTTCACGCCAGAACCCACGTTCATTTGCTGAATGAACTCTCGTTACGACGAAAACCGTTGAAACGAATTCCTGGATGGTATAAGGAAGTTGTGGTTGCCCGCGTGGCTAGCTGCTGGGAGGACTGTCGTCGAGATGATCCCGTTGTGACGAAATTCCACTCGTCGAAGCTCGCTCGGTTCCGAGAGGTCTCTCGGAACGAGTGTCGACTGTATCCTGTGATCATCATGGAGAATATGACCATGTTGATGCAAGGCGAGCCATCGGACTTATTTTCCTCTGGAATTTCGTGCGGGCACTCAGCTAAAGAGTTCTCCGGTATCAGATGTACTTGCAACACATTTCGATCTCAATGTCGACGGAGACAAGTTCTCACCAATGCTCTGCATATGGAGTGGAGCGTCGAGATTTCGAACGATCTGATTTGCTAACTATCAACAGAGAACTCCTTCCGCGAGCTCCCCTCAACTCAGGAGCTCGGCCAGAGTCGGTGAAAGATTCAAAATAATTAGGTCATCCTATTTCGCCGAAATTTCCCCCTGTGCGGCGATAGAAGATGATCGGAACGATGGCAATCAATTGGCAACAGCATCACGGAGCTCGATATCGCATCTCCTGCTGAATTTCGCTCGGTTTTCATGTTACAAAGACATTTCTCGGCACAAGATTCGTTTCGTAGCCTCTCACTTTTTAGGACATAGAGCGGGTCCGACGCGCGGGTCTTCGTCCGGAGCGGACACAGCGAAAAGTAATCAGAGCAAAGTTATATAGGGCTACAAAAGTTTTCAACCTCTCCCGAGAGGATCAGAGCCGGAGAGATGGATTCTTCACGTGTAACTCAAGATCCATTTCCGTAGCTTCCTCCACGGACGAAACATTCTATCATCGTTTTATTCGCCGGCAATCTTATTTGGAGGAGGAGAAAACGTTCCTGTATCACAACGAAGCTTCCGTTCTGCTACATGTTTCTCAGTCGTTTTCATTCCCACGTTTCCGTAATCCACCTTATTCCTCTGAAAAACGTTTTCGTACAGTGTGTTCCGTCGCTGTTCCGCTCACTCTCGTATTCCCGAAGTATTCTTTCTATTAGGAAATTCCCCTTACCTTTTCCCTGGGAGCATGCCACCGGGCTTTATTCTCGAATCGAATTCAGTTTATTCCGTTCGTTCCGCGTGGGGTCTTTGCTTCTAAACCGAAGGGAGTTTTATTGCGGACGTGCTCTGTGCACTGTTTTTCGTGTTAGATACACAAAATATTTCTCCGTCCTTTGGGCCCTCTCATTTTGCTTTCCTCTGGGCCCATCTGAACTCCACCTCGCCCCCCCCCCCCCCTCTCGAGGCCTCCTCCGAGTTTCTCTCCTGAGGGGACAGTAACCTTCCCTTTGTACGTCTCCTCGCCGGCTCATCTGACCCTGCGTTCCACCGTCTGCGCACCGGACTGGCCGAGTCGATTCCTTCCGACTGCGAGAGTGTCTTTTTGTTTGTTCAAAAATTCTCCCACACTCCGCGCCGGCTCTTGTCGTCCCGGATGATGATCTCTAACCATCGTAGCCCTATATCTGCTTCAAAATTCTACCGCTGCTTTCAACCCGCAATGTTCGCGGATTGAATC
Source organism: Neoseiulus californicus (assembly GCA_028455905.1). Lineage (NCBI taxonomy): Eukaryota > Metazoa > Arthropoda > Arachnida > Mesostigmata > Phytoseiidae > Neoseiulus > Neoseiulus californicus. Next base: position 5,770,341 of record JAMQGS010000003.1, read on the forward strand.
TTCGAAAGACGGACTCCTTGATGATTCTGCTTTCAATTTGGAGCTGCTGCAGCGTCAAACTCGGCTCGTGTATTGAATGCTCCATAAGTGTCTTCGATCTTCGAGAGGGGGATACACAATCAAACTTGTTTGCGAACAGTCATCGCGTCAGGACGTCGAACTATCCGCGAGATAGAAGACGATACGCTGCCGAAAAGTCACAGATCAATCGCTTCTCGGAAGACTTCTGGAACATCTTTCCAGAACGGTAACAAACATCCTTAAAGCAAAATTTTCCAGGGGTAGCTGTGTTCCTGAATTCCCGTTTTCGTTGCATTCCGGCAACTTTGTTCCAGATTCTCATGAAATCCCTGCCGCCGGTCAGGTTTCTTCGAGTCTGAGGATGGAATCCCAGTTTTCGGCTGTGAAACTCCAGCTGATGACGCTTTACGACAAATCTCCGTGTTCTGTGAAGCTATGTCTCGCGACATCCGATTCATACTATTGATTCTCCATGGAAGTTAAGCCTCTACGCGTCCGCTGATCCCGGAAAAGTCGAAGTTCCCTATCTTCGTCTCTCCTCGGATCTTCTCGGCTCGGTGGGTGGTTGGATATTCCTTCTTCTGCTCGCTTCTTCATCTTTACCCCATTAGATGGAATCAGTGTTTGCGCTGGGGGCACTTTGCTTGCTTCAGTTCCCTTCGCTCTTTCTTGTTTCCGAATGGACGGCGGGGACTCTAACGAAAAATTTCTTTCTCGAATTAAACCCACCGAGCCCTTTGCGACGGCGGCGACGGAAAAGCTCGTTTCTCTATGCCGCACACCCTTTTCCACTAACTCTTCTTTTCTCCAGCGTTCTGCGCTCGGTCGTCGTTACCCCTTCCTCGACGGCCCGAGTCGTATTCTGAGCATCGCTTCGATGTCGTTTCTACTTCTTTTCCAAGCTCGGCTCTTCTTCATCTCCTTTGGTTCCAGATATTTTCCTCGAGCCACTTCATCCCGGAGTTGAAGGATAGAATTCCCAAGATTTTATGCCCTGTCGACTCCTCTCGCCTCGAAGCTGCCAACTATCCTCCCGACCACGCTTCACTGCACTTCGCACCCGAGCTGCTGGGCGAGTTAAGAGTCCACACGATCGTATCCATTCAGCAACAGCATGATGTTAAATTCTGCCAGTGAAGTCGATGCGTTTTTCCAGTTCAAATTCGCTCAACTTTCGACTTTCAGGGTGAGACACCTCTTTTTGCCTCTGTTCCTTCTCACCACCCATATGTGGGTGCGCCTCACACGCGAAACTCCGTTCATCGCGTCTGTTCGACGTGTCGAGTTGTCGATTTCTATGTTTGCTTCGATCGTCGTCGTTTTCGCCTTCTCTTCATTTTATTTCATTCGTTCGCCTTCCGATCCTGATACGGGAGTCCACTTGCTCCTGTCGGTTCCGCTTCTCCTCTTTTTTTTACGATTCATTATTCCGTCCTCCTCTCGCTATTTCCGTTCTCATTTTCCCTCCGATATGCATTCTTTCGCTCTCCCCGATAGCTTGTTTTTCTGCTCTTGATCGGTTCTGTTTCTCGCTCGCCCGAACTGAGCCAGGAGGCTGCACGACTTCGCTCGTCCGTCTGTGGCTCGGCCATCGATCGATGGACTGACAAACGGGCTAACAGTCGTGCAGATACTTCTTGCATTCGACGTTCGAGCGATCGTCTTCTCCTCTCCCGTGCCTTGCAGAGCTCTTTTTCCAATGGCTTTTTTTTTGGCTCCGTCCTCGTTTTCGGCTCTCGATCACGAGTCGATGGCGGAATCGTCCTTATCGTCACGACAAGACTCGTTCGCTGGACACCTCGCATGCGAGAAGTTTCTGTTCAAGTTGTTCCATGGCTCTCGCTGAATGTTCCGTTCCAAGTTTCGCGTTTTGACCGAACGTTCCAACGGAATCGTAACTTTCCGATGACCGAGAGGAAGGAGAAGTCTCGACATCGTCGCCGAAATCGCCGCGAAACAACTGCCAAACTGGCGGTCGGCTATTTGCATCAGCCATTCAGACTTGCTCGGAGTTTCCTTGACTTTCTGAATTGTTCAACTGGGCCAAAGTCAAAGACGTTAGGCTTGGCTAACCAAAGAGTTGAGTCTTTGAGCTTGTGGGTAGCCGACCGACTCCGGGTCTTACTTCTCCTCTGAGTGAGATGAGCTGCTTTTGATCGGACTTTGTGAGCGGGCTCAGGGCCCACTTCATTCAGCCGCTATTCTGCAGGTGGTCTACCTTGGTGCTTGACTCGTTGGCTGACTTTCAGACTCGCACCGGTTGGCTGCTTGGTTGTTAGCGGTCGGTTGACTCTGCGGGAGAAGTTGGCATTTGCGTAATAGCGTGTGCGAGAGAAAGGAAAGCTATGGGTTTTAGCATTGAATGCAGACGTTACCGCTCGCCCCGTCCCATAACCAGGTCTCTGTCGTCTCACCCACCCGTCCACGTACCTGCCTTTCTTGGACCATCAAGCTCCTCCACTGTTTCTTTCGTAAACTCCTCACCTTCGTGTCCCGCGCCCCCACTTCCTGACTCGGGGTCCGCTTGCCCAAGAGCTTCAATCTTGTCCGCTGTGACTTCTCGCTCTCGTACTACTCCTTCCTCGTCGAGGACATTCTCTGATTTCCTTCCCGAGCAAGTCTTGAGGGCTGCCAGACCCAGAGGTCCTCGTTCGTGTTCGTGGCGGGAAATTTTCATCGCTTTTGAGAGACCACCGCGGATTTTTGCGAACAAGAAGATTGGACAAGTTTCTCAACTCGCGTGGATGCGGGCGCGAAAGATAATGAGAAGTACACAGCCGCACATCGTCGAGACTGCAGTCGCGTGAAGCAATGAAAAAGGAGGATATGAATTCCGGCGCGAGGAGAAGCTTTTAGCCGTGCGCCTGTGAAGGGTGAACAACACGGCAAGGAAGACTCCTGTTCGGTCAAATGCCATCAGGAAACATGTGAAGCGTTCTCAGACCGTAATCAATCCTCGAGGGGTGGCAAGAGGATCGCTTTACAGTCTCGCGAACCAGCTAACCCAGCAGCCGGCCGACTAGTTAGCCGATCGATGGATCAATCCATCCGCCGGATTAGCGTGCGACGGAACTTTTCCAGCGGTCCCCGTCGCTTGAGATGTAGAGGTGATTCGGTCAACCTGATAACAACGCGACTGAGTGAGAGGGAGCCGGCGGAGAAATCGATTATCGATTCAGGAGTATGTACAGTATTTGTCGTCGTCGTCGTCGTCATTGTTGTCCTGACCTCGATCAAACGAAGTCTCCATCCGCCTATAAGCACCACCGTTTTCCGTTTCAATAGATATTCATCCATGGCGAACATTTACCTGATGGGCTTCTCAGCACGTGAGACACAGAAAATCTAACACGTCTATAATTCGGAGTCGTGGATTTTCCACTCTGGAACGATTCGTGCTCTGGGAAGATCGACATCGTCCATAACCCGAGAATGATCCCCCTTCAGGTGCCCTCCCGGAAATCATCCTTTTAGACCACCCGGCTATCTCCTGGCTTGGACCTCTGATCTTGCCCAGCTGGAAAGAAGATAATCAGAAGTGATGAACCGGAATAGCGCTGCTCTGCCAGAGGGTTTGCGTCGAGTACTCGAGCATTTCCGAAGTCGAGTCCTTCCAAATAACAAGACGTAAGTACGTGCGAAAACAGACCGATCGTAGGGCACCACGAGCAGCGAACGATGAGCGAACTAACGCCGAAGCTGCGTCCATATCTCGAGGTGTCTGGTCTGGCGCTGTTTAATGTAGCGTTTTAAGACACTCCCGCTTGCATCTCTCGTCCACCAACTTCCCTAGCGAGCGGCGATCCTGCTCGCGTTGCTGTCTGGCCGTCTGCAAGGCTCCTTCCCGGTAGCTTTCCCCGCTCAAGGGCCCTCCTGTCTGGCTACTCGGTCGACGGCGGCTGCCTTGGTGCTAATAGAGAGCTAATGTTGGCGTCAGAGGTCACATGGGAACAGGCAACATTCCGCGAAACGCGAAAACATCTTTCCCTATCTTAAGATCCATTATAATATGTTACTCATGTGCTTCCCCGATCCTCCGCCCCGGCCAGCCATTCAGCAAGACGGCGGCGAGGGAGCCGAGTAAGAGCGAGCCATCTAACCGACTAACCACCCACTCGGCGAGCCCATGACACCCACCATCGCCACCGCCACTCATTCACCCAGCGAGCCATTGCGCTTTGATTTGTTGTGATTTCTGCGAATGCTAACGACCACTCGGTATGGAAGGCAATTTTTCTCTTCGCTCGCTAATCTCCAACGAGCATGGCAGCGATGTTTAAGGAAAATTGCGTGGCTCTCCGGTCGTTGGGAACTCTTCACAGCGCTCCCATGCAACCCGTTCATTTGACTGCGTCACCCGCGGTTGAAGTGTGACTGCATCCGGAAAGTTAGTGCCAAGCAATCGGCAACGACCGCTCCAGCTCGAGGAAGCTCCGCATCGATGCCGTCGAGAAAGACGTTGCTCCCCAAATAAGGTCCTACTTCTGAAACGAAGCTAGTACGGACTCATGGTATCATCACTTTTCGGTATCATTCACGACCTCTTTTGACTCGAGATTCGATGCTTTCGATAGGCCGTGATGCCGTCTGGAAGTTTTGAATTTTTGTTGGTTACCTTCGTCAAGGGCGCTCAGGAGTTGGAATCTAGATTGTTCGTTCATTCGTTCGCATCGGAAGCGCCCCAAAATCCTTGATTCGATGTGGCCTGATGACGACGACGACGACGACGACTCGAGTGCGTACTATTTAGAGGCTAGCGTCGAACTCCGAACTCTAATGCAGTGGACACCGTCGGGTCGGGCGACACAGCTCGAAAGTGGACCGTCGTCGGCGCACATGCGAGCCTGGTGGCGCGATGCTAATCCTATCAACAGCTTTGATCGTCATACATAGTGTGTAGATGGATAGAAGGGGGACGGAGCCCTCTCGTTGAATGGGAAAGCTCGTTGGCGTGTCGTCATAAGCTCGATGATATTCGCGTGCGGTGACAAACTGCTCGTCGTCATTGGCCACGCCGCCAGCTCGCCCGCAGTTCTCAAAGGAACCGGAAAATGAGTGCGCCATCCGACAATCTCCATACATTCGGAGGCAAAGTTGTGGAAAGGTGAGGGACAGCTGAAAAGAGGGCTTTGGGTCGGGAACCTGTGACTGACTGAGTAAGTGAGTGAGTGAGTGTGTCGTGCTAACTGAGCGAGTGCTTGAGTGGTTGCTTGGTTGGTTGGGTGCGTAAACACAGCCACAACTTCAAATGCTTTGCCCTACATTGGGCCGTCATCGTTGTCGGCGTCGTCTGTCAACAAATTACTTGCCGCACATGCGTTTGCATTCCAAGCGGCTGCTAAATATATTCAGAGCTACAAATCTCAATTAGGATTCTCTGAGCAGTTGACGACCGTCGCGGCGACTGCCCAACTCCATCTGGGCAGAGCTAATTGCAGCGTGGCTCTCGTCTTCGAACAAGTTCACCATTGACCGGTGGAGGTCGCATCGCTGTGAGTACCATCGCTTTGAGATCTGGACCAGCGAAGCGTACTTGGTCAAATTCGACTGGAGGAATCGACGAGCGGTGCAATGACGAATCTTCCTCTGAGTTTGCCACCCTCGCCATCCCACACTTCAATACGTCAATACAATCACCAACCATGGTTCCTCGGTGGACGACGCATGAAGCGAAGTTAATTGGACATCGAAATGAAGTGGGGGTAACGAAGCCGATGAAGCGCAGGTCCATGTTCGTTTCTGCGACGCAGCTCAAGTTTCAGTCCAATTGCCTAGTCCGGGAATCGCTATTTCTCTGCTGAAGACCTTGAAATTTCAGGCCTTACCTAGATAGCAAAAAAACTATGAAACTTCGGATGGTAGGAGAATTCCTCAGACTCACACGCGGCCCTCTTGAATACGAGACTGGATGCTACAGTTGATTCTTTGAAACGACCGGGACCGTTCCGGTAGGAGACATGGAGCGTTCAGACTTGAGTCACGTGTTGGTTTCTTCTCGTTGCTCGAAGCCTCTTGAGTAGGGCCTAGTGTAAGAATGCACTCGGCAATCTATATTAGGACGTATTCTGGTCGAGAAAGTCAACTCCCGTAACTAGTCCTTGGAACGGAGCTTAAAGTGTAGGGCAAGATTGCACATCCTTGCGTTCTCGGGACCCTCAGCTCTTTCCAATGACTTTCTCTCAGACGAGGAATCGGTTTGCCCTTCTACGACTTCCATTGACCCTCTCGTCAAGACAGGCTCCACGTGATCGCCTCCGTTCGGCACACCACGGCTGCGGCGATTCACTCATTGGGACTGCACGCTTCCGAAGATCCTTCCGCGTCTTGGAGATCGCGTGCAAATCAAAGCCTATCGCATACGGCAGAGGTTCTCAAACTTTTCTGGTGGCGGCACCCGCGGCACCTCGAGCTTAGGATGCCGTAGGACACGCGGGCGCAGTACCACGAGTGCCGCGGCACTCCACGGCAGTTGGGTGCCGGCGGCACACAGTTTGAGAACCCCTGGCATACGGTGCACGCAACCTCATATTCTTGACGCATAGAAGTAGACTCGGATCCTTGTCGCCGCTAACTCCTGATCCCGTATCGAAGCTCGCGCGACTACGTTGGCCATTGAGACAGTAGGAGTCAGGAGCCGTCATGGTAGGGGGTAAGGTCGGTTCCTGTCTGCCGCTAATAATGCTGATCTTAGAGCTAGAGCATTCATGATTGTCCGAGAGTTTAAGAACAGTGACTCATCGCAGTAGAACATGCCAACGTAGAACGATACCGGAACGGGGTAGAATCCGTCGTGCGATCTTGCAGGATACGCGGGTCGAAACGGAGCTTGCGCTGGACGAAACTGTTACGTAACCCGGGGTTCGAATAGTCGTTGATAGCAGAGAAAGCAGCGCGTAAAATCGGGGATCGAAATCGAGGTCATAGCGAGAAAACGAAGTTTGATGCTCGCAAGAGAAAATCACGGGTCATCGTTCGACTGACTTCTGTCGGCTGACTGCAGGTGAATCTTTCACGGGCCTCTGGTCAGACGTATCTGACGCAAAAATTTTCCCTTCCCTGAGAATCCCGCTCAGAAACACCATTTGAACTAGAACACCCCCATTGCACTGCATGCAGTCAGCGGTCCCAGTCAGAGCAGGTAGGTTCGGCAGCGCGTCGGACTAGGTAGCCAGCTAGCTATCTGTCTGTCTGTCGATCTTCAGCTGACCTGGCAAACCCGGTATTCGATGAGCGGTCATTTTGATGATGCCCTGTGAGAATCGTATGTCAACTTTGTCATTCTTGTCGGCGCAGCAAAACCGCGCCCCAAGGTTCACGCCAGAGGTTCCTACGTCAGTCGAAGCTTCGGGCTCCCTTGCCGAACAACGAGTCACGGTAATTACAGCATCAGGCCAAAGCAGCCAGCCGGCTGGCGGACGGGCAGTCCAGCCATCACAACGTGCCAATCCTGTCCTGTAATTATGATGCGATGACGGGATGATTGCAGGCGAACTTTGGACCGCTGCTGCTGTCCCGCGGCCGCCTCGCCGACGCCCGCAAGACACCACCACTCTGCAAAGCCCCTTCCGTAAAGCCACGGTCGCCAGGTGGCTTTCGTACGCCCCTTTCGCGATTCTCGCTCCCCTCAAAGACGGCCCCATTCGAACTCCGTGTTTGATTTCCCTGCAACGGCACGCGTCTTACCTTCCGAGTGCACACTTTCGAAACCCCGTGGACTCAAATTCGGAGGGTGACCTCCGAAAAAGCGTGGGACCGAGAACATGGGGGCTAGAAGTTCACTGGTTGGAGCAGAGCACAGTTCCACGTCGCTCGGCTGATCTAGCGAGCACTGCACCTTTCGAAAATTGACAACGGTTTGAGGCCAATGCCAATCGAAACCAATGCCGAGCCGGAGAACAATGCATGGTTTTCATAGGGACAGTGTGCCAATGTCGGCTACCAGCACAGCACGTGCGGAATCATGAGGCATTCTCGCCTTACTTTCGGATCGAATCCACAACGCCCCGTAAGGAAGCTTCGGTAAAGAGTTCGGCGGATCGATTCGAGTTCCGCCATCCACAAAAGAGCGGAGCATCGATCAGTTCCCCTCAGCTTCTGCGTCCACGGCAGCGTTCCAGCTCTGGCTTCGAGCACTGCGTTGCGATGGTAACTGCAGTGGCGGGGAATGAATTAATTACTGGAAGACGACACCTTTTCGTTGTCGGCTCCCTCGTTCCATGCTGCTCAACAGCGCGGGGGTTTCTTGGGTTTCTCGAAAGAATCGAGGCCCCGTTCCTAAGCCGAGATGAGCAGCAGAAAAAAAGCTCAAGGAGATTAAGGGAGAAGATCGAGGGCAAAGAGAGTTTCGAGAACGAGACCGAAAGGAAGAAATGAGCCAGAACGTCGATGATAGCGAGGGAACGAGTCCGCCGAATGTACGGAGCAGGGCCGCCATCGGCATTCGTATGCTCCTCCGGCATAATCAGCTAATGCACTGGGTGTGGTGGTGATGACGGCGGCGGGTGCAGCTCGCTCAGCTGACTTTTCACACCTCGTATTCAGTGAATGAAACTAAAATAATAACGCCCGCCACCACCGCCGCGGCCGCGCCGTCGCTAACAACGGCAGCACCTGTGGTATACCCGGTGGCGATCGAGCCAGGAAGCGGAAACAGAATAAAAAATCTTGTCCTTCGTTCACGGTTGCTGGTTCCGCTGACAAAGTTTTGATGGAGCACGGAGCGATGTCGCGGATGTCAAAGCTTTCGAGAACGTGTTCGGGCGCTGACAGAACGGCGGGACGACATCGCTGGTTGCGCGTTCGGTTCGGTGGAATCGAAGCTATGTTTCGGCATCGAGAATGCGGACGGTAGACAAGCTTTGCCTGTGTCCCGGAGTCGCACGATCTGGCGTAGCGATTTCATTGAAATCGCTCATCCGCATCCTGTTTTCCTACAGGTTTGACAAGATTTGTGCCTATATGGCCTGTTCCGGCCTGTTCCTCAAAAATCATAGTTTGGAAGAGGAAAAAATCACCATGCATTTTTCACGGCGTGTACGGTAGCAGTTGACGCAATCGATGCGGCATTCTGTAATCTTGAACTCTATAACCAGCTCTAGATACGAGAATCCACTCGCTCGGCGTTTTTCCCGTTGAAGTCCCGACGCAGCGAAGGATTTCATTCAATGAGTGTCGCAAAAAATAAAGTCTAGAGGTCGTTCCCAGCCTCCTCGAGTCTACTCGAATGTGGCGATCCAATGATGGCGATAAGGGGAAGACAGGACCCCGAGATATAGCTCTTGGACGGTGATTTTCCAACATGAAGCAAGAGTTTGGCCAACAGCAGCACTGGTGTTCTTCATGCAGCTGAGATCCCTAATGGCTCTTCTCTCCGGTCTCATTCGTCTTCTCATGTGAGTGCTGAATGATTCCGTCGTTTAGAATGCGAGCAAGCGGCTGCGGCGAAGGCAGACGAGAGCACCCGGATTGTTCCAGCCGGCACAAGATTTGCCTAACAACGTTGAAGAGAGAAAAACTTCTTGCCCGGCTTAAGAAGCTTAACACGCATGCGCCGCAATTACGGAACATTTTTCAAACGGACACTTATTCTCTGTGACAATTCTGGCCGGCGAACCGCTTCGTCACCAACATTTACTTTCCGCAAATACATATTTCGTGTTTGCACTCATTTTCAGAATCTCGCGCTGCCTGTCATCGCGAAGCAATTTCCGATTGAGGTTTTTCCGTGTGTTAGGCCTCATGGGGGATTTCTCATCGGACATCGGAGATAATCGACAATGGATAAAAACCCAATCGTAATTGTCTCCTCATCGGAGAACGAGGAAAAGTCGAACGTTTCCGCGCGCAACAGAAACCGATGAAGGTCTTATGAAACCCGGAGAACACCAAACCTCATCTCATGAGTCCGAAACGGTCTCTCCGGCGTAAGGTTTGTGATGATCGTTTCGAGCGGCTTGCTGCCAGCGCTATCGGTCGAATCGGATAACCTCAACCTGTGGAACGGTTGTGTGTTGATGAAATCGGAGGAAGAAGGAAGCGTTAGTAGAATGGAAGCGGCCCGACGGGCGGGCGGTCGGACGGGGGACCGTCAGTGGATTTAGAGGGGTGCCTCGATCGGATCGGTATAGCGACCTGTCGGCGATCAAACGCTAACAGACGGACGCGCAAACGGAGTCGCAGTGCGACCGACACTTCAACAGACAGACAGCGGGAGCGACGGCCGGCCCAACCAGGAGACGGATGGACGACGCTCGATAACCCGTTGTTATAATTGGTGTTTCCGTGTGCACCTCACGTCCTCCCTCTGCTCGAACTGCTACTGTTCGGCGATTCCAAGTCTTGGGGAGACGGCGGACCAAGTGGTGAGTGGGCAGAGCTACAACAGGCTTGGTAGAAAAAAAGCAAAATCGGTTCGGAGATGGTCGAAGCAACTGGACAACGTACGCACAGGGAAGATACTACAGGGAAGAAAATAAATTGAGACTATTGAAATCCAGAGTTTCCGAGTGATCGGAGTTTCTGATTTGCCGTTTCTTTTTTTTGGAACATCGGCCGAGACTCCCAGCCGCAGATGCATACATTCGCATCAATATCTGATGTGAGAAGGGAACGCAGCGGCTGTCAGAACGGCCAGCCGCGACGGTAGAGCCCAAGCCCTGGGGCCAAAGAGAGCAATTATTGAGAACAGGGTGACACCGGCTCACTCCTCGGATGATCTGAACGCTCGAAACGTCCCACTACCATCTTCAGATAATCAGGATCCGCTAAGCTTGCCGCCGGCATGGGAGGCTCTCTGTGGGAGGAGGAACGTTGAGGCGTCATTTCCTCAATGAGGTCGTCTCGAACGGAGGTGATCGCAACGTAGGAGGAAGCTGAACTTCTTATTCCCTTCGAGTCCATTCGAATCATATAGCCCTCTATCATAGTAATAAAGTATTCGAGTTTCGATCTTCGGTCTCAAAACAACAGCAGAAAAACGTCTTCGTCAAATGCAGTCGAGATCTCGAAACGACTTGAGCGCTTCAACTCAGCAGTTGAGTTGGGAGCTCCGATGCCGTTGGACCTCGTGGTTTCAAGGAACGACGAGAGCGGTGAAGGTTCCAGTCGAGAACACACAGCCCTTACAATAAACTGCTGCAGGTGGGTTTCGTGCCTGTGTCTAATTAGGAAACGCTTCGTCTGCACCAGTAGTAGGAGTAGGAGTAGCAGGAGATAGAGCGGGCGCTCCCCGTACTGCCGCTCGGGGTAGACCTAGACTCTTACTGAGCGCAGCAGCTTATTCGCACCACGACCCGCGCTTCGCGCCGCGGCCATGAAGTATGTAGATATTTTTCAACCATCTAAAACATGCTCACTCGCTTCGTTTGTACACTTCCGTATCCTCCCCTTAAATTATGAGCCCGAGCCCGTCAGACACCTTCTGTTCTTACGAATGCGATCGCAGAGACTCGAGGAAACCAGCTGTGTGCTCGGATTCTGAGTGAGCGTAACACACCGGCTTGCGATGCCGCAAAATAGTTTCGTGGCTGTGTCTGCCAGCACCCGGATTCCGCGAGAGCGTCCTCCGTTGCGGCTCCACCTTCATCTTGAGCACCGGGGAGCGTCTTCATATTCAACACTTGCCCTGGCTGACATGAACTTTGAAATGGCTTCTGCGTGCCTCAGCACGGACGACAGCAACAACAACAGCAACAACGGAGACGTCGACAATGACGACAGACGACGGCGGCAGCGGCGACGACAGAGACCACCGCACGACTGGGGAAAGGTTCACTGCTGCAAGTATGCATGAAGCTGTGAAATATTAAGTGGTTTGCGACGGCTGGCAACTCGTCTGTCGCGGGATCTCAACACTCCTTAGTCGTGGCCATACACGCTCGGCCGAGAAAACAAGCACTCATATACGAACAGGCGGCACGACGCACACCCAAACACACACATATACACACACACACACACTGTCTGCCGCTCAGTCAGTTTCGCACTCGCTCGCGCACATCGTATATTAATCGCTTCAACAAACTCGCTACGCAAACACGCGCCACGTAAAAGCCTCCGGCAAAATCTGGCTCAGCTTCTCGATGTCTCCGCCGAGGAAATTATTCCGTCTGCTTCTTCTTCCGACCGAGGCTCCGAGCGGGCTTTCCGCGTAGAATAATCTCTGTCCCGCTAGTTGGGAGCTCGGTGTCAGAAACGCGGAAACTCGAGAAATGAACTAAGCCGAGCATGTTGTACCTCTCGGAGAGGTGAAGCACGTGGCGAAATCAAATGAAGCGCACAGGATGATGCAAGGAACGCTCCATTCGTTCGGAGCTCGTTTGCCTCCCATTTCTGTCCTGGACAGGGTCTTGTGTGCTTCTCTCGACGCGTAGGGAACCTTTCCTTGTGCCAAATATTCTCCTCTCGTTCCGCTGCCGTGGAGCTTTCTCCTCGCATCAGACCTCCTCCCCGTACCGAATTTCCTCACACTGTTCCTCTCGTTGCGCCGAACCTCCTCTTAGTTCCTCTTTTAGCCGAACCTCCTATCCTCGATACTCCTTCTGCTCGCGCGGCTCGCCCTGCTGCTGCTCCTGCTGCAACGGCGGCTCGTATCCTCCCTCTTTGACGCGTGCTAAAAAAAAATCTGCATTCAAAAAGCACAGCGAGTCGCCTGTGAGCGTGTGTGTTCGTGTGTCCCGGATCTCGTCGTGTCAATACGCTCCTCCGAGTCTCGCACTTTCAGCCATTACGCTCTTTGCGCTCTCAGACAGTGATCGGAGAGTGTTTGCTCTGGAGATTCGCCGTATAAGTTGTATTGAATAGCCAATGAATGAATTCTATGCTCTCGCAATCTGGGGCGCAATCTGAATCGAGAACGTTCCTTGGGGAAATCTTGGCGGCGACGGAGCGTTATCTCACTCAGTGAGTGTTGAGGCCTGGTGCCTTGCTTTTGGAACTCGCTAGTTTCTCCCTCGGCTTTCTAGGGGACCAGAATGTCTGGGAAGGTTATTTACGATCAAAAATGACTTCATGAATCGAAAACAGTTCACAGATGACAGAGGAATTGCGGAGGCCCTCGTGTCCACGGGATCCTAGAGTCTCCCACCGGTTTAACGACGAGAACTTCCCCTCAACTCGATCTGGATGCTAGGAACGTGTGGCAGATGACCGACGTACCTAATTCACTTCGTGCCGACAAAACATACAAATCGTCTGCTCATGTCATTCCGTCGTAAGGAACGATTCCGAGGAGATCGCGCGAGGAAGTTAGTACTCGGACGACGGCGAGAAACTCCGCCCGGAGAAATCATAATCCATTCGAGCGGACCCTCAACTGTTACGTGACCCTCAACGTGAGTTACGACTCGATTATTTCCGGAAAATGTTGGCGAATACGATCGAATATGTCTAGGTTCGATCGTTGCTGCTCTCTGAACTGCCATTCGTTTGCTTTCTTTGTGTTTGTTCGTTTTTCAGGAATGTTGCGTGAAGCCCATTCATTTGCCTTTGACGATCGCGAAAGCAAATTCATGGGATAGACGTAGTTTCAATCCAAATGTTTGCGCATAGGTCTGGAGAGTTACGATCCAATGTTTTCTTTCAGCACCAAGGTTGTGTGCGTGCGTGCGTGTGTCTGTTTGTGTGAGGTGACTCCATTTAATCTGTTTGCTGTAGCTCGAGTGCTGTAGCAGGCTATTCGACGTGCAATGCACGTACACAATACGCTGCAGGCTGTATGACCTCTTCCTCGGCGAGCGCTGCCTACTCCTGCGGCTCCCAACTGAATGAGTTGTTCTTGGCACGCAGACGAAACAATGGAAAAATGAAGATTTCAATACGAAAACCAACTTCCACGGTTTTCGTCGATGGATTCCCTTCACACCGATCGCTACTTCCATCTGGGCGCATCGGGAAACCTCGGAAACTGATTCCCATTGCAAAAAAAGAAAGAACTACCAAGTTCTTCCGTGGAAAGGTTGGCCGCGGCGTTGACCGCGGCAACAAGCGGGGTGAGCTCATGATAGCTGTTCGCTAACAGCCGACAAATCGCTGCGGAGTTCGCAGCTTCCGAAGGGAAAAATGGTAGTCCTGAGCCAAATGTCATTCGGTCTATGGTTGGTAGAAGAGAAATTGTCCCTTGGTGATGCGGCTTCCCAGGTCGACGTTGGTGGCCTGCCTGGTGACGGGGGTTCGGTGGATTCCCCTTGCAATACTTCTTCGTTGTGTCTTTTGCAGTCATTCGCCCAATCTGTCGATTACTCCCACAGGGCTCTCCGCGGCGGCATGTCGGTCGTAAAACGTATCGAGATCACCATCTGCGCCCCGTTGGGTTAAGCTGTGGAATATTTACGACGCAAAAACCGTGATATTTGTCACCGGATCAGAAGTACGAAGCAAACGACGACGACGACGACGACTGCTCCTGGCCTGCAGCCTCACTGCCAAGAGGGAGAGTCTAGAGGAGCAGTGGCTACAGCAAAGCAATCTCTTGTCAGACAGTTTCCAAGAGAGATAGAAAGCGTCGGAAAAATGACTCTTATCGCCCGACGTGCCATAAGAATCTTACAAGTATATAGGCATGTCTCGATTTTTGTGCAGGCTTCATTTTTGTAGCAAACGTTATCCCGACTCTCCGTACCGCTCACCCGTTCGCCCGTCCGTCACTCGCTCACTCAGTCGACCACCCGGCAAGCTTGCTCAAGTAGAATCGGGCCGAAACAACGCCGAGCCCGGCGCCTACGCCTGAAAGAGTGAGCCTCGTATCTAGATTCAATCACTTTCCGTTACAACGGAAGCATGGCGTCGGGGTCTCGGTCGATCTTTTGCAACCGGTGAAGCGCGGCTGCGGATGGTCAGCGTCGCCATACACTAGATGGCGTATGTCAACTGATTGCTCTGGATTCCTGAAGAAGAGTTTCTTTGGACCTTCATCACTCTTCTGTCCAGGGCTGGCGAATTTCTTGGACCGTTATTTCTCCGGGAGTTCTGCTGAGAGAGAGAGCAGCCAGAATGGTTCCTATTTGGACGTGAAGAGTTTGTCTCGTGTGAGTGTACGTCGAACCTTTCCTTGTTCTCAATCAGGTTGACCGACCCTGTCGAGAGGCTCATTTGCTGACATGTAGTAGGATATTTTGGCGATCGAGGCTACATTTATGTCTGCGCTGCGAACACGTGTCAACCCCTCTCCGCGCCGACGAAGTCCAGGAATATCCTACTCGACTCTGCTCTCGACCCTCGTACGCCACGAACAACCTGTGCTCTACTTTTCAAGAGGAGACGCTGTCTGGGTGGAGGGCTCGCGCACATTTTGTAGTACAGATGGAGGTTTTCCTCACGAAGATTCCCCTCACAAACACACGTACTCAGAGGCGACTATTTTCGAACCATCGTCCGCATCCTCTCTCTCGAGTGCTGGTCACAGACTTCCCGTGTTCATGGTCAACTGTATGGAGCAAGATCATGAGAGAATCTAGCGGATGACCTGATAGGTAGTTCTTTGAGCGGAGCAAACAGCCAACTAGCCGCTGCGAGGGAGAAAAGTATTCCGTCAAATTGGGCCAATTTCTTAGCATTACGCCGAAGAGCGGATGAAAATAAGTCGACAGCAGTCTCCGTCCTAATGAATTAGAGCAATCCCGGATCGGCAGAATATTGAAGATGGGGCATCAAACAGAATAAGGTACGTCGAACATAGACGCACAGCTTCACGGAAAAAACAGCGAAGTATACTCTTAATTCAGAGGACAACAGCGAGCCATCGGTGAAAACACTCAGGTCGCCCCTTGGAGCCTCAACGGCTCTTGGCCATGAGCTTCGTCTCAATTCGAAGGTAGTAGATGAAACATGGTCTCCTTGAGGATCTTCGGATATTTTTCACCGCTTCAGCCATATTCGTGTTCAAATCTTATTCAGCGCAGAGTTTTACAGGTTCATCGAATTTCTGGAGAAAACAGTTCACTGACACACTGATCCCATATCCGAGGGTCAACCTGAATTAACCGGGGAGATGAAGGCTATTGCTCCCTTGTTCAACACCAATTTCCAACTATTATCGTGAAATTCCGAAGAAAGCTTGAAGGTAGGCGACCTTGAAGGCCGCGTGGTCTTCACCATCGAACTTTTCTCACGTCCTCCTCAGCTCTCACACTCATATCCGTTTGCCTTTCACACACAAGAGCCGGAAGTGTTCCCATCACAACCCGCTTATCTTGCCTTCTCCAGCAAATGAGGTCACCACTCAGCTGCTTAGAGGGAGCCTTCGATCTCCCCTAGCTGTGTTACGAAACTCCTCGAGGACCACCATCTTCAGCCGCTTGCTAGTCTATCTGTTTGAGTGAGTAAGTCCGCCTGGTTGATTTCCACTCCTCGCTCTGATAGCTCTGAAGATGCAACGGAACCGAGAAACGAGGCCAGAACGAGCAATAGTACACTGAAAGTTCCTCATGGGATATGATCGACCCCTCCCCGATTTCCTGTGTTTCCTCCCGACGGACGAGGTGGGCTTGACGTCCTAATTGAGTGGATACATCTGGATGTCTGCAAGCCGCGGATTGAATACGGGTAGTATGAAAACCCGCAAACCATTCATCTGGTCCGTCGTGATGGCTCTAACAATGGATACTTTCTGCGATGCTGCTCCCGACTCCGAGAAACCGATGCCTCTGGCATGTTGAAGACGATGGGCAACTTCTCTGCTCAGACCGTGTCGACCGTAGAGGCCTCACTGGTGGTTGGCATGGGAGTCTAGCTTACACTCAGCTCGCGTTCCCGGCGCGGGATCCGAGGCGAGCCGACGAAGCAACCAGTCAAGCAAGCGGCCGACCAACCAACCAACCAGCAAGCAAGCAACCGAGCGAGCAGTCAGGCAAGCTGTATTGATGAGGGCTATAAAATACTTCACAATACGTTATGCCCCATTAGATGAGAAGGACCGTAAACACGCTTGGGCGTATAGCCGTCAGCCTAGCCGTCAGCTACGCCGCCGCGCCGTAGGTTTGGCCGTAACTGTCTCTCGGTGGTGCTCCAGCTGCCTCAGCACTCGAGGCAGCCAGCTCCAAGACGCGAAAGGCAAAAGGTATGGATGATGCAAAACTCTTCCCGTAACACCCACAACCAAAAAACACCTCTCGGTCACCCCCACCACCACTACAACAACAACATCAACAGCAACAACAACCTGCCTTCTATGGAAGCCGGTGGGCGCGCTGGCGGTCGGTTCCCTCACCAACCAACATTACACAACTTGTTTCATTCGCCTCACGAACGCATACATCACTAAGTTGGGTGCTGTTCGCCGGGCCGCGTATGTTCCTTCGCAGGTTCGTCTCGAAGTCCGCGTATGTGTTCTACTCAAGTCAACCGTGTGTTGTGAGTATTAATCGCTGATCCCAACCCACGGGGCTTATTGGATCGGAATGAGTTGTTGCACTCCGGGCCAAAAACGTTACGGCCCGAATGACTAACGGTTTCTTCCGGTAGACGTCGGACTTTTGTTTGTTAGAAACGGCACCGCCAAGGGACGAAGTAGGTGAAGCCAATAAGTAGCAACCGGCTCGATAGGCATACAAGTGTTTCTCATTGGGTGAAAGAGCGAATACGTTCGTGTTTGGAAAGGCGTGTTTGACGGAGGAACGCCTTCCAATCGGCCAGAGCCAAAGCTTGGCATTACTCCGAACTTCACGTCACGGTACCACCGAAAGGCCTATGAGATCGATCAGCTACTGGGTGCCAATCCGTTTCTCGCCCAGAGTCCTTCGGCCACTCCAAAGTGTTTATCGGCCATGATGATATCAGCGCTATCATAACACTGGCATCGACCATTCGTCCATTTATGACGCCATCTTCCAGCTGCGTCAATGTTGCTGTTTTACAAACAGAAATCTAGATACACTTTTGGAAGTCGCAGGGTTCGAGCGCTGCTCCCTCTATGTCATCCATGGTCACAAGAAGTTCTGCGTCGAAGAAGACTGTGTTCCGAATGGAAATCTAATTTGGCGAGGGAAAACATGGGTTGAAACCGTCGTGATGCCGCAAACTTACCATCTGAGCGACCACTCAGACCGTCTACTCCAAGTTGAATCCGCTTCGCGGCCTCAATTCGTCGACAATCGAAAACTCTTGCGTTCAGATCCATATCAGTGGTTCACTGTACTCTGCGTTGAGCATCTACGCGTCTCAGACGTTGACTATGGTGAAAGAAGGGGTCGAATCAGCTGGAGCAAGGACTGCGAACCCTGTTCTCCCCACGCGTTCCTGGAAAACACTCATGTATTTTCGAGCATTCTCCTGAAATGTTCTTGAATTGCTTCGCTGGATCCTCGCTCGGCCAAATCTCAACTCTTTGACTTACCTGATGGCATTTCAAGAGTCAAGCAAGGGGCCTTGTGCGCCCCGGATTCAAACATGTTGAAAAAGCAGGAGGGTAAAAGTCGCGGTCGCTGTACCTCTGTGGAAACGACGGATGGCCAGATTGTGAGTTCTTGATGTAATCGAGGAATCGATGGCTAGCTGACTGACTGGCCGACTTGAGCGCCTTGGCAAACCGAACGGCGCGCAACTATAACAACGGCGTCGATAAGACTTATCACGATGCCAACAGATGACCGTCTTTCGGTTGCCTGAGGTCGTACGGAAAAGAGAGGAGCACGGAAAAGTGAGTGCAACGGGGGAAATTGTCTTTGGGTCGTCGTTCCGACCATTTATCTCCTGTTGGTCTTTCGGTTGGCGTGGTATCTCTTGCTTTCGAAAGCTCTTTCTCTTCCTAACTCACTTGGGCTCGCTGTTTTCCTTATAAATCCGAATCGATTTGGTAAATAGCTTCGAATATGTTCTTGGCTCAGCTGGTTATCGTCTCCCAGCCGACTAGCCTTGAGATTGTTGAACCCAATTGAGCGGAGTACGACGACGACGACGACGACATCAACGAAAACAACGGCGGCAGCAGCATTCGAGAAATTCCGGCAACAGCAACGACAACGAGCACATCAACAACGGAAGCAATCAAAGCTCATGTTGGTCCTATTGGCGCTTATCACCGCAATACAACCAACAACGAAGGACAGGGCAGCATTCGAGGCAGAGATAGCTAGTTGGATTCCCTTTCGGTGGACCCGGCTGTTCAGACGGAGGATTGATGTACAGACCGAGAAATGGATGAATTGATGGACGCACGGGCAACAGAGCGTTGGAGAGGATAATAGACGGATTGATGAGTGTGCAGCGACCCACGAGCCCAGAGATGGATGTATGCAAAGTATTGTTTGCGTTGTTCGCTCTGCCAATAGCGCCTTTTATTTACTTTGGGCATTAGCGAGACAGAAAGATAGAGAGAAAGGAATAGAGGACGAGAGAAAGTGGATGCGGACGTGAAATCAACGCCGTTATCAGGGTTGCACGGAAGAAAGCCCTTGGCGTTCCGCTGTGATTTCCCCTACTGTGCGAGCTCTGCTTGACTCTCTCGACCTACGTCTCCCTGCCGATCTGACTTTGTCAGGTGCCGTGACTCCAACGTTGGTTGCCTAACTTCTCGTTTGAGGCATGCGTCAGAACGATGTCTGGTTTCCATGGGTGTGTCCAGTGAGCTCAGCTCGCTCGATGCAAGAACCAACGGACAGACGGACGAGCGGAAGAACATCGAACAGCGTCGATGGCTGTCGAGGGAGCAACGATTTGGGAGGTGCACCAACCAAACGAGAAATCGGGAGACGGCGGGCAATCGAGCTTCGAGAAACATCATCGGGAAGGAGAGAACTTATGAATATTCAAGATTCGCCTCATCATTTCTTGCTTCTTTCGCCGCTTCCTCTTGAGGTTCAACTACGTTCCGCTGAACGCTTCTAAACTCGGTCAACAAGCGCGCAATCTGCATTTGGGGTCTGTGTCCACTGAACCGCCTTTTCTCTTGTTAGAAGCTAACTTCGGCTCCCATGGTGCAAAGCTGGCATCAACGGGGTCGGGTTTGGCCCTCGTTGACCTCGCATTCCGTGTTTTGAGCTCCTCAACCCGTCTCGAGGAGTTCATTGCGTGTTCTGCCGTCGGCCCGTTGGGAACGGATGGGAAATTCCGGTCGAGCACGTCCTCTCAACGTCCAGAAGAACACCTGTAGGGATCCCTGAGCACTAATTTTAAGAATCTAGATATGTATCGAAGTTTTTTTCTCGTATTCATAAGAGGAGAGGCAAAGAGGTCTCAAAGATTTAGTCAGGGTCAGCGGGATCCACCGAATTAAATTTCTAATTTGGCATCGGACGAGTCGATAACAGGCTTTCCTCGTTTCGCACAACGGAATGGACGAGGGAACAAACAAAGAGCTCTACGTACTGAACTACACACAGAAGGACCGAGGGACACCGGGAGGCTGGAGACACAATTCTAATAAAGTTAGCGGCCTCGAAGCGAGAAGAAGTCAACGGGCAGGAAGGGAGAGGAGGACGGGAGAAGGGCGTGTGCACACCAAGGAGCTGAGTCTCCGAAAAATATTTCGCCTTTATGAAAGTCTCGGTAGAGAGCGGCTGTGAGAATTTTCATTCATCTCTTTTTTTCGTGGGCGATTCCGCAGCTATTGTGAGCGACGCGACGAAGGAAGTCAGAACAAGTTATGAATTAAATTCCCTCCTCACCCCTCTTGCTCCTTTTTCTTTCTCCTTGCCTCTTTCGGTCCTCTCTCTCTCATTTGTCCTCCTGCCCCCCGTCCCGGTTTCTTCTGCCCATCTCCCTCCTCGAGACTCTCCTTCCTCGCCTCATTCCATCTGTGTTCCCGTCAAAGACCCAGTGCGTCATTCAATACCGCAGTCATCCCGGTTCTATTCCTCGTATCTTCTTCGCTGGCTCCTCTCGCTCGATGAGTACTCCTCTCTCTCTCTCTCAACCTTCGTCCGTCTCCTGCACGGCTCGTCCTATAGCTGGTATCCCTCTCTTATTTGCTGTAGTCTTACATGTGCTCGATTTCGGCCACGGGAGAAGTACAATATACAGCACGACGGCTCATTCCGAAATCAGCCGGCCGAACCGCTCCGTTGGACAAACCGGTAAGTAGAATGAATCTACGGATGGTCGGATCGATCGATAGATATATATGTATATAGATGATTGCGAACCACTTATTCATCGGTCAGTTTCTATCTTCCACGACGATTGGCCCCTCCGGTAAGAGCAGCCCTCACAGCAGAGTTCTGGGCAGTCTTGGGTTTGATAGTGTGTGCAAAGTTATTCAAAATGATCCGAACATGATGTTAAGAATGCGCATCGATTCCGTCAATCGAACAAGGCATGTTCGGCGATGAGGATTCCAAACAGCCGAGGATCAAATCCTCGTCCACGGGACGCTTGAGCAATCATTCGTCATTCCGTGTATCTTGATATCTATTCATTCCAGATTCTTCAGTCGAGTACTTCGGCGAGCCCCTCACGCAGTCGGCGCAGCAACACTGTTCCGTCAGATATAATATTCCCCAAGAGTTTATATATACTGCTGCACGACCGACGGACCGAGCGTTGGGCCGGTTCGCCAAACGAACGGCACACTGGGTCTCGCCGATGTTATCGATCTATTGCTGATTGAAGAGATTAGACAAACTTTATTGGATATATAGGAACGATCCCTCGTGCTTGCAGCTATCATCCCGAGCGCGTTGCAGTCTAGCGCCGTAATCCCTTTCAATCGAGACGGGGTGGCGGGTCGGGTACGCTGTGTTGGGCACGCTCGGCGGCTGCTCCAAAGAGGCACAGCAAGTGAAGCAGGGCATAACGGTTGATGCGGACGAGGAGGAATCGAGAGTGAGAAAAAAGCGAGAGAAGAGACGACGTTGATTGTTCTGCCAAAGGGTCGCCGACGTCGGTCGGTATCGGAAGCTCTAAAATAGCGCGTGCCCTCGATTCGATCGCAGCACTGACGAGAAGCTTTGACATCCGTGCTCGGGTCACTGGAACTGAAAGAGTTCTCTGCACGCCATAAGGAATAAGGGATGCTGCTGTCGCCGCCCGGAGCTACATACCTTCTTATTTATACTTTGCAATTTGTATGAGTGCGCTGGGTGAAGCAAGCGAGCGAGAGTGAGAGGGATAGAGAGAGAGCGAACGAGCGGGAGCGAGGTAAAGATAGTGTATATGCATAGCTATTGCCTGGCTCGGTTGTTTGGTAGGGAGGGAGCCAGGACGGGAGATAGGCGGACGCTGCGCCGCTCAAGGTTAGCTGTGCCGATGGAAATATGTATGTGCCTTGGAATTCATATTAGGTGTTGCGTCAATCTCGAACTTTCGTACCTGGCGGCGGCAGCGTTCCCGAGGTGTGTGCATCCGTGGGTGGGGGATAGCACGCGGTGGTGTTATTACATGGAGAAATATATGCAAGCGACGTGCAACGCGTGGTGATTGATGAAGATGAAGCTGCAACGATAAAGGACGACCAAGCATACATTCCGCTTTTGAAAAGAAGCCTTTGGAACAATGATTCATGTGCGGCACAAACCGGTACACACGGTGGCGCTGTCCTTCGCCATGAACTACATTCATCAATTCGACCACTTTTCCTCGTCCTTGTGTGAGCTCGACGTAGCTCACTTAATGTCAATTCATCTGAATATGGATCATGGATATTCCCGTTCCCGAGGTCACGGGGAGCCCATTGTCACCTATCTTCTCCCAGTTGGCCGATATCCAGACCAGGCCGAAGTTCTTTCTGCGAATTTCTGCAGTTCGAGTCCGCCCACGATTCCGACAAGGTCCCGCTTCGGCTGGGTCGTAGTCTGGAAGAAATCCTCCTATCTCACAAGTTGAAATCGTGGTATACACCACCGTTCCATGAGTACCATTTTGCGCTTCTAAGAAGCATCTTCCCTGCGGAGGAGTCTTACAACCAGTGTTTCGAGTGCGCGCGTTTTCTCGAACGACTCGAGTCCCTCAAAAACGAGAGCTAGGAGCGAGTCGCGTTTGAGAATTACAACTTGCTGAGGTTAATGGGCTCCTCACAGAGTGTTTGCGGCGGATCGAATCACCGGTCGGTCTCGGATCTTCTGTGGCAAGACAGCACATCTCTGCCCAATTAGTTGCCTAAATGACAGCTGCAGCAGCAGCGAACCAGCGGTGCAACTAACTAACTGACCGACCGACCGGCCGACCGCTCGGCCCGCTCACCGGACGGGCAGGCTTGCTCCCACTGAAAGGAGGAGCATTGAAGAAGAACTAGGTGGTCTGAGGTCGGTCCTCTGCAAACTTGCAGCCAATCGAGCATTCAAAAGAACAAGATAGGAACTAGCTGTCAGTCGGTCAGCTAGCCACCCCACGTACCCACCAAGGAAGAAGCACGGAGCGGATTGCGGATTGAAAAGGTATTTTTCCTTCCATTCTATCACTAACAGATTGAACGGTGGGATTAGCCGCAAGGTGTATTTGTGCTTTGTCTTGCTTAGCCCGACCGTGTGGCCGTGAAACCTACAAAGGGGGATGAAGAGTTTCTTCGGCTCCTGCAGCAAGTCGCAGAGTGCTACTTGTCGAGCTTGACTCGGCAGGTTTGGTGGATGAGCGTCCTTTTTCGACGGAAGGTACGTCTTACCGGCGCTAGCCATTGATTTTCGCTGGAAGTCTCAGTAACGGAAGTCAGTCAATACTCGGTACAGTGAAAAGCTGAGATTTTCGCTTCCGACCCAAAGTGACACCAGCTTTCCAACTTTGTTTTGTACCTTACAGTCGAACTTCCGATTTCTCATTCCTTACACAGTGATTCCGAGCGAACGCGCTTCATTTTCTTCCATGGAAGACTCGGACAAAATCCCGCGTTTTGAAATCATTCCAGACGCCCATCTCAATGCAATGCATCCCTCATCGTTATCTTTCACGTTTTGAATTATCCTCCATTGCGATTTTGTCTCGTATTTCTGACTTCTCTCGATTAAGTATGGGTGGACAAACAACGGGAGTGGCATTGAGTGCCACCGACAGGAAGAGGCTTTATGATCTACGACGAGGGCATGTATTCTTTCCACCATCAACCCGAATACATAGGAGAGAGGACCGATTATGGGACAGTGCCTAATATGGGACACTCCAAATTTCCATGACAACATGTGTGAGGAAACGTTAACATGAATGGATGCACGTTGGGTCGCCAAGCAAATATTATGAAGCGGCCTTGGAGTTCATTGGTATTCCCCGAATTGGTGGCTCGAACACTGTATCTCGACGATTCGAGTTTCCTGAGGAGCTCCCTGAGACAAGGAACTTGTATTGAGGAACTCGTGACAAGATTTCCGACTGAGTCATCCTCGAAAGTTGCGATATTGCGCTTGGAGGAAGTTTACCACATCTCCGTATTTCGCTGACACAAGCCTCTGAGAGTTGTCCCACATTGGGGCCCCATGTGTCCCATATTGGGAACCCTTCTTTCTTCCGAAGACTCTCCGTGTCAATGATCGATCGCGATTTTTCTTGGAAACTGAGAGTGCTGTAGCGAACCTGCAAGTGCCCGCTTGCAGCCCTATGAACGGAGATTCGAGTTACCACGCCAGGTTCCAAGAGTCGTCTACCGTTCGAAGACGCAATCGATTCTAGAAAAAGTGTCCCATATTTGGGTCTCCTCCCCTACACCATCCCGAGCTCTGACTCGCCGTTAGCACGCCGACACTGATCCATACCATTGCATTAACCAGCAACCAAAAACGTGCTCTACGCCCTGCGCCGCCGGGCCCCACGAACTTTGGATACATTCCACGACGTACCTTACGTTGGAAAGTCTACGGCAGTGGTTCTCAACCATATTTCTGCCGGGCCCCACTTTTCTCGTCGAGAAATATCCAGGCCCCACCATGACTGACAGGATGGAAAAAGTAGTGACAACAAGAGACTACATTGTACAGTAAAGTCCTGTTGATTCGCACCGCCGTTATTTCGAAGCATCCGTTAATTCGCAATTCGCGGGGATGTCTCCACAAATTCGGTCAATTCGCCCGAAGAGCCAATGTTGAAGGATCCGATAATTCGCGAAAAACCCAAAAAATCGCGGTAACGTCAACAATCCGCGGGAAACGTCGAAAATCGTCCAAAATCCGCGGTTCTCGCGATCGCCGCGAAAAGTTTGCAGCCCTGATCATCACCCATCAGAATTGATAGTATGAACCCGGCCTCCGGGCCCAGGCCCCACCAAAATGTCAACGCCTTCCGGTGGGGCCAGAGTGTTGCGTTGAGAATCACTGGTCTACGATCTCTGACCGAAACGGCCCCGGGTTTTTTATGATTCCGCGCGTCTCATATCGGAAGAACTGGAATACGGCAATAATAACGTTTTTCCGCTGTACCCCTCAGCGGGCGGGGGTGGGTACTGGGCCTCGTGGCTCTTTTTTCCACTTTTTTTCCCGACTTCACCTATCCCTCAGGGTAGAGTGCCCTGAGGCCATGCCGGGTGCCCTGGGCCTTGTTGGGCCTTTGAGGCTTATGAGGACGGAGGTCTCTGTATCACAACAGAGTCGGCCCGGCTAATATTCGAACCTGCAACCTTCCGGTCGACGCAACATTCTGGTCGCTTATACCGCTCGTCTACGCCGCCGGTGCTGGAACACGACTGGGAATGTGAATCCTTCGGGGACCCTCCCGGTCGAGAGTGGCGACCGAGTTTCTCTCCGGAGATCCATGGGAATCTACTTCCGAAACCAGAGAAGCGTACAACGAAATCCGATTTCTCGCAAGAGTAAGTGCACTGCATTCCTTTATTAGCAGGGTGGCTGCCCACGAGAGGTCTCGTGCTCAAAATACGATTGAATCGACAAACACCGCATCAACCATAGACGAAAACGGTGCCTGTCTTCCACTTCGAATGCGCTTATCCGGGCGACCTGCGAAGGGAGGTCGCAAGTGCAAAAATCAATGAATATCGTACGATAATCAATCCTCGTTTCCTGGGTCCGTGCTATAACGACGCGATCTCACAGCATGGTGAATTCTCGTTGAGGTGCTGATCTCTGCAATGGCCTTCGCTGCGATCAATGTTGTTAGCGCGATCAGGGGAAGACGCTGCGATGACGGACGGACGGACGAACGAACGAAAGAAAGAAAGAAAGAGATGGTTGTTATTTTGGTTATGATGAGAGCGGAACCTAGGGAGGACGATGTTATTAATGCAGGGTGTTCTGCAGAGGTTGAATGAATGCTTTCTTGTTTCCCTCTCTCTTTCACTATGTGCTCTATACGATAGAAGCTTGCAGGATAAGCGGATGTGCCATCACCACCGCATGTTCGGCCGTAGACGTTGGAGTAATCCCTCCATTTATCCTGTTCTCCGCATGCTTGGCTGCTCTCCTGTGGATATTCTATCTTCTGCTCCGCACAGCTCGTTCCTCCTCCTTCGTCTCTTCCCGCTTCTCCTTGTGATAAATACCCGGCGTATTTTCGGCTGGTGAATCCTGGTTTGATTGATTTCATATGTTGCTCGAACGGAAGTAGTCAAGGCAATGTGATTGAGGCCCCTCGGAATACTAGCCAGATCAGAAAAGGTCCTCAGCCGCCTGAGGGGCATCTGAGTCGCGTAGACGAACTGGTTCGTGGGTGATCATCTTAGAATTCCTCGACACTCCTCGGTGTCCACATCTGTATATGCGTACACGCTTCGGATGAGTGACTCCTGTGGTCGCTGGCTGTCCGCGGGTCTATCTTGGGTCCGCTCCATTCGGTTCGATGTGCTGCTCATCGGAAAAGAGTCGGGCAGTGCAGTGGCCGAACAGGAGCTGAAAAGGGAGGCTGGCTCGGAACCGATGGCGATCCATTGGAATGGGCCACCGACAGGCAAAATGTGAAAATATCATTTGGTGCTCTTCGGTAGCGAGCCTTCAGTGTCGCATCCGGCCCTTTTGGAGTGTCCATATTGTCTTGTGCACTTCCGTCCGGATGGGCCTCGGGCCTTCCGGGATCTCGGAACCAATGGCCCGTTCCCGTGTTTGAGGTCGTGCTTCTTTCTCTCCTCTTTGGCGTTGCCTCAAAGTTTTTCGGATTGTTATTTTGCTCGTCTTCTTTTCCGTCATCTGGGAGAAGCGCTGGTGTCTTCTGTTTTTCCTTCCTCTGTTTTCCGCGCAGAGGTTTGCCCCGACCGCCATTGCGAGAGATTAAAACCCAATTAGGGCACGCTCGAGTGCCTCGCTGAAAATCTCCCCGTACCGTTTCGCGTACGGCTGCCTTGCCTGAGAGGAGCGAGCTAGCAAGCTCCTAAGAGCAGCCGAACGAAGCGAATGAAGAGGACGGACAAGATGTTTTGACTTTTCCTCGGTGGCTGAGAGATGCCTTCAAGTTTCGAATGACCTCAGATAACGAGAGCTTTTTTTGCCGGATTCTCAAAGCAGCTCATTGCCTCGCCAAGCTCGTTGCCTTTGAGGCGAAAGCTCCGATTAGAATATGCGGGCAGCTCGTTTCAAGAAGAGCGACGAAAGCTGGATGCTTGAATCTGCGAACGGCTGGTGGAAGGTGTTAAGGTAAGGTCTTGAGGGTACGCACCGCAATCGGCTCAGGAAGCCCATGAAACTTGACCGACGGATTCGGGAAAGCTCGAATGCTAATCAATGCTGATGAAGAGTTTCAGAGAATCCACCTGAGATTGTCAGTCGGCTGAAAGGTCGCAGACCGGGGAGTCCAGTGCAAAGTCCACGCGAACAGTTTCCCTGAATGAGTCCAATCAGAAGACGCAGAAACTGAATGTCTTCGTCAAATCCACGAGTCGCCGTTCCGGAAGCGGTTACAGATGAAGAAGTCAAGATTCGAGTCCCCGAGGCGGAAATCAAGGAGAAGAGGGGCGTCGAGGACCCAACCGACCGACTGACCGGCAAACAGATAGACGAACGAACTGACATATCGACTGGTCTACCACTCGACCAACCACCTGACTGCAGCAAGCAGCCCTGGAGCAACGAAGTAGGTGCCACGCAGGGTATTCCGTCCCTGAGATTAGAGACTGTAAAGTCGACCGTTGACCTATCAGACTGCAGCTCCGCTGGCCGAATGACAGGTTGGTGCGACCAGCTGGCAACTAGGTAGCTGCGAATCCTCCCAGCGAAAATTTCACTCCAGGTTCTCCATTTTTTTTCTTCTCAACCACGGTTTGCGATCGCTTGTGTGTGAACCGAACTGAGCTCGATAGAACGCGGAGAACCGTCGAATTGGCGAACAAAGACAGCTGACACCATCTAATAGACTCGAGGAAATCTGAGCTGGTGGATTCAATCACAGAGCACACCCTGCGACGGGCGAATGAGTAGCTACAGCCAGATTGAGGGAAGGTTCTGCCTCAACTGTTGAAAAAGCATCAAGGCCGATTGGCTGAAGTCATGATAACACAAAGATCCGATTGGCGGGTCTGGATCTTAATTGGCAGAATACTCCATAGCGCATGAGTTTGAAGTTTGACACACAAATTTGCAATCCGAAAATCTCAACTCTGAAAAGCCTTCCCTAATGAATGTCTCCTATTTGAGGGATGCCATACCTCGCGCCTGACACACTCTTCTGCATAAAATACTTTTCGTATCAGCAACCTCGCGCCGATCATAGGAGTGTCCTTGAATGCGGTGTTTCGGCTTCACCCAGAAGCCTAAAGTAGGTGTTGAGTGTGAAGAATCCTGTGCGAATGAATCCGTTGAATTCTTCGAACGGAATCCTGTGTATAAAAAATAAAAATGCTCATGCAGTCAGTTCCCTTGGGAAAATACGAAGTTTCGAGAAAGGACTGCAGAAGCTTGGTCTGCCCGGTTCAAGAGCTCTGTTCAGCCGCAGTTTCTCTGATTCCGAGTATTTGAGACCATACAGTGAGTAGGTTTTTATTTCAAGCTCGGTCCCAAACTTCAATCGCTATCTCCGCGGCTTACGTCGATTGGAATCAGAATCCTCAGTCCTCGGTGGGGTTCAGGACCGAGCCAGGGACGAGTGAGGCTCGGTCATTCCCCGATGGTGGAGGCTGTTCCATGAGCGGAACGTGTCAATCGGGCCCTGTCCGGCCTCGATTATCACGGTGCCGAAAACACAAACCCCCCCTGGTTGAAAAATGAAACCGAGCATTGTAGAAACTAATCACACAGTCCGAGAAGATGTTTCAGGCCATCGTCTTAGGTTCAGGAGTCTCCACTCGGCCAGTGATGGAACGTTTTTTCCGCATGTCTTGGATGGTAATTATTCATCGTAATTAGAGATTTCCTCCAAATATGTCCAACAACCCAAGTGCTCCTCCATCGAACGTTCGCTGCTCGTTCCCTCCTCGAAGGCCCCTCGTCGTCCGTCTGCTGATACTCGAGATGCGAAACATGGCCCCGTTAGAATGGAAGAAAGTTTGGCACTGTTCGTTTCGGGACAACTGTGAGCTCGCCGGTTGGAGGACTGGGCCAGCTTCAATTTGGTTTTTTTCTTCTTACATTTCTCAAGTCAAGATTTCGACTTGTTTCTCAATTGAGAGTAGCCGAGTAATCCGCGCAGTTTCGCGAGCCGCCCGCTCGCTCGCCCGTCCGTTGGGCCAGCCGGCCGGCGGCGGCGGCGGCGGCGGCCTAGTTGGTCGAGTGATTCGATGCTGTGCTGGTGCCGGTTCTCTTCCTTTTTCATGTTCCCGTCAACGTTCTCCTTCCCCTGTCCTTCCCGGATGGTCCGTTCTCCTCGCTGTTTGAGTCGTTCTCTCATCCTTGCCTTCCTCGTTCCCCGATCCCTCTCCTTTTCTACCACTCCTCTTTCTCTCCCGTTTCGACTCATTTTGCTCTGTGTTTTCGCTTCGTACCCCTTTCGCGTTTTCCTCCTCTATCCACCTCTCTCGTTCTCCGAAAAAAAGGAGAGAAACGAAAGAAAAAAAGACCTTTAAAAGGAGGGGGCCTGTTGGAGAGAGGGATGAAGATGGAAAGACATATTGCGAATTTGTGCGTGCTCTTCTTCTCTCCATTACGCAGTCACGCAATGACTTTTCGATATAGGAGCCCTTGTTGCATATTCCCATTTGCTGTTCGTTGATATCGATTTCCATTCGTTCTCCTTCTTCTCGTTTTCGTTCCCACTACCCACTTGGTTCGAATTTTCTCTGCCGTTCATCTGTTCCTTCTTGCCTTCCCTTTTCCTCGTTTTCCTTCAGTTCAGTCTTGGCTTCGCGCGGTTGATCCTCTCGTCCCACAAGCGTTCGCCATCATGATGATTTCAAAAATCTCTAGATGATCCAAGATAGTCGACCGAAGTAGTTTTGTGATCCACAAACAATGCTGCATCGAGCTGAAAAAACACGAAGAAACGGTGAAGTGGCGCTGAACGATGGCCCCTATCGAAAACTTTTATATTTCCGAAGCCTGTCGTCCAGCGCTGACACTGTCATCTTAGGAATGTGGATAATCAGATCGGGCTGCACGTACAGCATCGAGATCCCGAACCTCACGTTCATCAACCATGGAACCATATCCTCACGATTCCACAGATCACTCTTCAAAACTTGTTTCTGATTTCTGATCAATCTTCGATCGGAGATTCAGAGGCCACTAAGTTCACGTATCCGTCCATCTTTCCAGCTGTCCACGGTTGAAGTCTTCCGACTGTCAGTATCCATCCTCCGTCAATCCTTCTGCAAAAAGCCCTTCATCGTAAATCGAATCTGCTCCTGGTTCTTCTGAGTCTGACTTCGCTCCTCTGCTCCTCGTCTTGTTCTCGGCCGAGTCCACACAATCCAAGACTGTACTCTCTCGACCCACCCTACGTTTCGAATGTTCCCCGGTTCCGTAGGCAGCCAGGCGAGCGGCAAGCAAGCAGGCAGCTAGCGAGCAGCGCTCCGGTTGTTCCTAATTCTCCAGCAGCCTTCTGTTCCTCTCGTCGTAACCTTAAGAGGGAATTATAATAAGATGCTTATCGTCGTCCGTGCTTTTTCTCTCCACTCGTGCTCGCTTGTACGTTCCTCCTCGTCTGTCTGTCAGTCAGTCAGTCAGCCAGTCAGTCGGTCCGAAAGACTCGTTCATTGGTTGTCGCCGCTTGCTTGCTCGGTTGGCTTGCCCACCCGTACGTTTCACTTTGCTACCGCGCCCGCTCCGTCTCGACGTTGATATCATCATCAACGTGGCTTTCCTCGTTGTCATCGTTGCCGATTCCCCCGTTTGCTTTCGTGTCCGGGCGACCCGTGTCGAACGACCAGAGTACGAAAAAAAATAACATGGCGAGCATGCGCAGATCTTGGGGAGCGACTTTGAAACCAACTCCCGACTCCGGACCTTGTCAAGTTTTGCCATCGCTTCACCATATCCCTTGGAGCATAAGCCTTTGAGTTCAATCCGAGATTTTGATTCCAGTATCAGAAGCATCGCGTTCGCGACACCCGCTCAGCATACTCATCGCAACCACTGCATGCAGTCGGTCTCCTTCGGCGAGCTCACTTGCTGAGTTCGCTCATTGTTTGTTTCTCTCGGTTCGTCAGATGTCATTCCAAGCGCGGATTTTTTAGCGACGGCGTGTGTTCTTGTCACGGCTGTGGCTTTTCACGCGTATATACAACAGCTCGGTTTTGTGCAAGCGCCCGAGCGCTGTCCGCGACAGCCTCGGCCAACTGTACTTGCCATACTATACGGCCGTACGCGGCCGGCGTGCCGGGCTTTGCCATATGAGCCTTGACCCAGCTACTCTTGAGGAAGTCGCAGCTCCGCAACACGACCACCACATACTCAATCTCGGCATTTATTCCTGCCACAGTTCTTTCGTTCTTTTGTGATGCTCTGATGCAGAGCTCAGGTGGCCCGTCGCGTCGGTCCGTCTATCTGTCCTTCTTCTCGTTCTTTAGTTAGTTAGTCAGTCAGTAAGTCAGTCGGATGGCCGGTCGGTTTGTCTGGCCGGGTTCATCTTCATTTAGCTGTTTCTCTGTTCGCGTCGCCGGTTACAACTCTCGACCTGTCTCCATCGGAAGCGGCGGTGGCGTGTAATCAACGCAAACGCACGCGTAAACCTGCAGGCACGACATGCAAGCCAGCGTTCCCTCTATCATACCCTTTTTCCCTGATCCTGAATTAGAAACAGGAGTAATGAGATAATTCTGAAGCCGCGGCGCTGCGTCCTCAGCGTCCCTCTTTTTGCAGCTAACCCTGCCGGTCTTTCAACTAGACACTGTTCCCAGGATTTCGGTGGAGAGAGGGAATGCGGAGAGCGGGGGATTTCCAGAAAAGTGAACGAAGTGTTCCAGGAGCGATGGAAGCGACGGAGTCGGTGACAAATTGCAGTTGCGCAAGCCGCTGTTGGGGTGGTCACCGCAGCCTACAGCGACAGCCACCGCATGTGACGTCAAACCCGCCACAATCAGCATCCTCTATGCGGCATTCCCCCTCCTGATGTCGGCATTGATGACAGCGACGATTTGCCTCGATCAGGAAAGCAATACTCACCGACGTGGGTGGCGAGCCACCTGGCTACGCAGCCACCCGTCGGGTAGGGGGCAGGGCGGAGCGGGCAGGCTGGGGGAGAGGGTATGGGTACGAATGACGGAGGTAAGCGAGATTCGTATCCGAGCTAGAAGCTGGTGATAATGAGACGATAATAATAATCGCACAACTCTTTCGACTGCGAAATTGCAGCGCGGAGCAGAAGATGAGGAGAGGAAGCAAAATAGGAATGAACCACTGAATAAAAGAACGGACGGGGACGCGACGTCATTGACGTCGGTGGCGGCGGCGGTTGCTCCAGCAGCCGCCACGACTAGTACTACTACGGGAGGAGAGGAAAAAGGGAGCAAGAGTCGCGTAGAGTTGGTTGGGAGCCTAATGTATGCCGCAGAGGGCTAAATGGTGTGGAAATCGAGGGCTTCGACGCGGAGGCGGCAGCCGAGCGGCACCGAGAGAAGCCACAGCAAGGCTTCGTAGTCCCTTTTGCCTTTCGAAGTCAGCTCGGGCCTTGAAGGGGACCCGTTCCATCGTTCCCATATTCCCTGCTTCCCGCTCTCGATCTCCTTCTTCCTTCCTTCCCGGTTTCGTTCTCTTACTGGAGCGGGTCGGGCGGCGCCGAGGCCACCCGCCCGCACTCGTCGTCGTCGTCCTCCTCCTCTGTTGCGCCTATTGGCCACGGGAGCATTCGACAACGCAACAGCGATATCTGAGTTAGACGAGAAGTACCCAGAGGGAGAAAGAGAGAGAAGAGAGCTGGCTGGGCTAATTTTCGACAACGTTTGCCAATTTCGTGGCTCGATGCCGTTCACTGCGCAAAACTCGGCTCCTAGACCCTAGTTTTTTTCTTTCTTTCTTTTGTCCACGGTAGCAACTCCCAATTCTATTTGTTGTTATTCTTCTCCCGGACCTTTTCTGGGTGCTTTCTGCTACGTGCAAAAAAATGCAACGTTTTAGGCTTTGCTTGAGAAAACTCTTCGTCTTTTTTCTGCTCCTGCGGGGCCGCTGCTCCATCTAAACTGGCCCGAATGAAAGATCTGGGTGCTGACCCACAGCGAGATGGATCACCCGGAGGATGCAAGGGATGAGTTCCAACGTGAGCAACGGGAAGCTACAATTTGTTTTTTCTCGATCGCGATTTGAGGTCCGACCTCATGGAGAGAAATGTTCCTCCACTCCCCCAACATCGAATTAACTCCAGAAAGAAACCAAGTTCCGATGAAGAATCGATGCCATGATGCGTCCTCAGGGAAGGCTCCACGCACCAGCAGCCTGGTCTTATGCGGGGCTTCCGAACTCCGAACGCTGACTCAAAAGTGCAAAGCAGCTCTTTCCGACTTGGCTGATGCTGTCGTCGGCGTTCTCGTCGGCGACGGCGTCGTCGAGTCCTTCAATTTCGCATGTGGGCGGCAGCGTCGTCGTTACTCTATTGGCGCTCAGCCGGTATCCAGCGTCGGAACTTTGATTGATAGATCTCCGGACGAGGTGCCTGACTCCGCATGTCGTTACAGCGGTTCGGACACAATAGCCAGCCAACCGAAGACTTCCAAAGATCCATTCGCTGTCGTCGCGCAGTGGAAGTTTTGCCTTTTAGAGCCCTTCCTTCAAGCGTTAAAAGACGACGACGCGATGTGAAGGAAAAGACGACGAATTTGGATCCTTGCATCCGTCCCAGTTCAATTTCCTCTAACCCTCGTCGAATCGGTCGAGTTCGGTCCGAACTACCGCGGGTTCATGAGCTACTCTCCGCGTAACTCAACGCGAAGCCAGTCGAGCCGCTCAAGTTCCTTCTCGAATTCCATCGATATCGAATTCGGTCAGAAGAATATTCCCCGAGTCGCCATCACACGATGGGACTCTGATTGGCTCGCTCGACTTTCTTCCGGTTTTCGAACGATGGTTCCCTCGCTCTTGATGCGTGTCTCTTTCGGACTGGTAGGACTGGAAAGACTGGTAGTTCGAGGTCATATGAAACTTCCGGCGCTAGCAGTACTCTACAATCATTTCGCGGGCGATTCGCCGATAATTTCTGGGCAGGGAGCATTCTTCCCGCACCCTGAGGAAGTCAAGGTCGACTCGTTCAAGAGAGCTGTGCTAAACTCTCATGTACTCCTAGAATCTGATCAAGCCTTTCTGTTCCGCCTTGAACGTAATCCCAGGCTCGTTTTGGGAAATGACTGAATACTTTTCGCCCAGCGATTTATATATTCCGAGTGCCACCGTTTTTTCATGTTAAGTACCGTTTTATACGATGTTACGAACAGAACTCAAGATTTTCATCAATAATGAAATTAGGGTGATATTTTACAAAGCTTCCGTTTCCGTTTTCACTCCTGCCACCATGATCTCTCTCGGCGGAGATCGGGCGACCTTGAATGCTGAAGAAATTTTCGCAAGAACTCTAATCCGGACAGCCACGGCAAACTACAGTAAAGGGTTTGGATGCAGAATGGAAGCCGAAAGTGGTATACGATCGCGAGTTGACGATCTAGCTCCTTTAGGACTCCGACTCGGCCCTTCGGCTCGAGAGTATCGACACCAGCGCTAGTCGAACTATTTCCTCGCGGATAAAACGCTCAGCAAGACAGAGAGCAGCACTGGATAAAAATCTCCCCGGAGTTTTTTTGTGCTGTGAGGGTGTAACAACGAATGTTCGCACTGACTTTAGCTGCTTTTGTTTTGTCGGGACAAACAGAAACTTGGTTGATTTTTGTCAGCACTGTTCCTTCGGCTCGATCTTTTCACACGCTCATAGTCACATTCACAGCATGCTCACCGTCGAAAAACCGATTTCGTCAAGTGCGGAAGAAGTCTGACTTAATTGTCACGAGGCAAAGCTCGACAGGAAAGCATTCGGCGTTGAAGCGATTCTTTAGTTCCGACCCGACTTTTGATCGACTTCGCTGTCGAGCCAAACATTCGAGGAGAACTTTCGAGTCCTGGATAGGAAAAACTTTGTTAGAACTTCTTGTTCCGGCCGAGTAACTTCCCGTTTGTTTCGTTTTCCAGCTTCCAGACACTTTCGGGGGAGCGGCACGGGTGGAGCGAGTCCACGTTCGTTGGTGCTCGATTTTGACGTAGGCACGCGTCGATCAAGTGACATCGGTGGAAGAATTGATTGTTGGGAACGAGAATCTTTTTCCTACCTTTCAAGACGAATCGAGAATGCGGGTGAACGTTTGAAAAGTAAAAGGCCGAGAGCTCGGCAGGCTTCCCACGTCACGAAATGTCAATAGAATCGTCGCGAGCTCCACTCGAAAACGACGGGGTCTCCATATTTCGTATTCGCTTCTCCCATTGTTCCGACATAATTGACACTTGTCCTGGGCAAAATGGAAGAGAGGAAAAAAGAACGATGAGGGAAGAAAGTCTTGACATCCTGAATAACCATGCAGCTAACACGCTATTCGCTCGGTTAGCTGGCTGTGTGTTTCGCCGTACGTTCAACGCCTGACACGAGGGTCATTGGAGCTACCACAAGATTCGCTGGAACTCAGCTGGGCTGGCAGAGAGTCACTCTTCAAATGTTTCCCTTGCCCAGAGTCACCGTGGGAGCAGTTTTCGTTCGGCCTCCTCTTTGTTGCGATTCGGATCACGGACCCGTCCTAGAGATCTCGGAAGGGCAGGATATGAGGTACATTGCGAGGCCTCTGCTCAACGCCAGGTCGTAGACGGGCTTTTCGCTCCGAGACGGCGCCGGCGTTAACGAGAACGAAAAAAGAAGGAATGAAGGAGAATTTGAATGTTGAGGATCGGAAAAGGATATTCAGAGGAAGCGGTGATCGAACGAGCAAAAACGAGCATTGAGAGAGAGAGAGAGAGAGAAAGCTACGATTTTGCCCAAGAAAGAACGGGAATCGCGTGAGAGCCGCCGAGAACATTACGCACGTGGTTGCGACGAAAGAGTTAAGATGGAGACGAGGAGAATCAAGCAGAAAGTATGATTCGAAAGGAAGCCGCTTCTAAGCACTTTCTAGGCGGAAGGCTGGTGACGGTTGGTAACGGTAAGGTTGGCATTCTTGACGCATTTGTTTTTCTGAATTCGCACCTGCGCGTTCATCTTGACGGGGGTTTACCGCGTTCTCAGATCGTGGTGCCAAGTCGTGGCTTTCAACGTCATTCAAGGGTTTCCGATGACGTGGCAGGTGGTCGACCAACAGAAAAGACGATCTCTTCTCTTCGCCTTTTATCCATTGGGCCTTTGGCAATGAGATTATGCCAGCAAGAACTCAATCGCTAGAAGATCTGTGAGAAATCCCAAGATGATATCTAAACAGCAGTTACTTCAGCATCGTCTGATGGGCTCAAAACGGATACAAATTGTTCGTTTCCCCTTCCGCATACTTTTTGTATTCCTCTGCATTTCGGGATTCCCCCACCCACCTGCCGTTTGTTCGGCGTTGTGAGGTAGGATTTACAGCTCAAGAGAAAGCTTCAACGTTTTCCGTTGGCGGATCCCGAGGGATGAATCCGAGTGAAACCTGTTCCTCATCTTTTGATCGGAGAACCATGAGTTAAGCGGAGCTGAAGACGCAAGTCACGATTCTTAAGACTTCTTCATCCTCACGTTGAACCCCAGAAAAACGGTCGGCGTAAACTAGAGGACTAGAAACTAGAAACTCTTGAGGACTCGTGGTCAGCAAACAAAAACAGAACTCCATGTGAAGATCGATATTCCTTCGAACGATTGAGGACTAGCGAATAGCCTGTCACTGTATCTACATTTACATCTTTAGAACATTGTTTCTTCTCGGTTGGCAATCCAAGACGACGTTGGCGTCAAATCGAACTCATCTCTGCGCAATATGATTCGGTCAGAAAGGGAAACAGAGCACGCTCAACCCCAAACTAACATCTAAACAACATCTCGACAGTTTCAGAAGCCTTCGATTCGAACACTGGTACGGATGGCCTCGCCGACAGTAGTTGGCACTTCAGTGCAGTCTTTGGCTTCGGCGAGAGAAAGAGGTGTTTTTGTTCACCGGCAAGAAACAAACGAAGAAAGCAATCTTCTTTTCGGAGTTGATATCAACGTCGAAAGCTGACGGTGGGCTGCTCCGGGAAGGATCGAAGAAACAACGAGTGCCCGAAGAGAGGAGCGGAACACCAGGGGCAGCAACCCACACAAGAGAGCGGAGGAGATTGGAAAAGGACGAGGCGAGAGAAGAACGGAGCAGAGTTGAAGGGGCTGGAGGACCGGAGGCAAGCAGTCAGAAAGCTTGGCAAGCAGGCACGCTAGCGGGCGGGAGCAGTATAGAAAACGCGCGGAGGAGAGACACTTGAACAGTCAAATACAACGACGCCACTTCTCGGAATTGAGTCGCCCGTGGCAACAACAAACCCGTCCTCTGGTCGTCCGTCCTTCCACTTGCTATGTCCCTCTTCTCCTTCTCGTTGTCGCCTATTCTCCTGCTCTTGAACCATCGTCGTCGTCCTTCAGTTCCCGTGGTTCCCTCTCCTGCATTGTCGTCGACGCGGCCGTCGTTTCCGTCCGTTCAGCCAAGAATATACAGGGATCCACGGATGCTGAGGGCTCGGCGTTGAGACTGAGGGAGGCACTTGTTCACCGCGTCATCGCGCCTCCCGAGCTGTCGAAGGTTGAGGAGGGGGGGGGGGGGCATCGAGAAGCGCAGTTGCCAACCACTCCAGCATTGGCTCCCGCTGCCGCGCTGACTGCTGCTGCCGCCGCTTCTCCGGCGACAACGATGGCGGCAGCCGCGGCCACTGCAAACTGCAACTCCTTCTACCAACACTGGTTCTTAGACAACGAGCACTCCTCTCTTGTTGGGGCGACGTCGACAACGGCATTGACATGACGTCCTGACTGACGGCGAGCGAGCAGGCCGGCCGGCCGTCCGTCGGTCCGTTCGAGCGTCCATTCGTCCGACCGTCTATCCGCGGGCTTGGGGAAGGGTGTCCGAGCGAACACTGTGTAAACGAACACTGTTCTCGCTTGATTTAACAACAAGGACTTTACACAGCTTCCCTCCGTTCGCTGGTGCGTCCGTCAGGGCGACCTACCGACCGAGCGAGCAACCGACTGAGGACCGTTCGTCCGTCCGTCGGTCCGCTCGTCTGTCTACTCTACTTCCCTCCCATCTGTCGGTCGGTCGGTCGATCAGTCAGACTTTCCCACTCTCCCATTTGACGTAACGACGGGAGGAGTGAATTACCTAGTGCGTCAGTTAGTCATGGCATGAGCAAGGTTGTTAGTCAGCTGCTTTGTTAGTTGTTCGGTGAGTGTGTGTGCGTTGGTGAGTGATTGCGCTGGGGACAAGTGTCTAGGGAGTGGCACACCTTGCGCCCAACTACCGCTCCCACGATCAACAAGTGTGTCCCAGTTGAAAGGAAGATGATTCTCACGCTTTAGACACTCTTCGATTTCAAACGTCTGATTCTTTCTTAGGAGCGGATTTGTATGAATGGCGGATCTCACGGACTCGGTCAAGAAACGTTTTATGTCGAGAACTCGTCAATCGAAACAACGTTTTGACTCAAGGAGCTCGGAGCTTTCAT
Organism: Neoseiulus californicus; assembly: GCA_028455905.1. NCBI lineage: Eukaryota > Metazoa > Arthropoda > Arachnida > Mesostigmata > Phytoseiidae > Neoseiulus > Neoseiulus californicus. Next base: position 5,809,193 of record JAMQGS010000003.1, read on the forward strand.
ACAACCTGGGGTCACTCCTTTCATGTACGAGTTGACAACGAGTCAGCCGGCCTCAGGCGGCAAAGAACTACCGTGACCAATACAAGGAATAACTAAAGCGGAAACAGTATCAAGAACAACAGCGAGTCCGAAAGAACACACAAACAAACGGAAGGGCCAGCAAACAAACAAACAAGCAGACACGAACCGACGCAACGTCTTGCTACTGCTGGTGCATCAACTTTTCTGTTCGACTTACACTTGTTTCTGCTGTCTCGTCGGTTGAGCACGCCGGTTGCCCGTGGCTCTCATCGCTCCGCCTCGGCATCCTCCCTGCTCGTCTCAGATCTTGTCGTTGGCATCTCATGAGTAAAGAGCAAGTGAGGACGACGAAAAAGAGGAAGCAAGCAAGCAAGCGTACGCTTCGCCAAGCAACCCCATTGCCGGTGTTCTGCGTGTTGTTTCCGGGAGCCTCCATTTTTCACCAACGGTGTCTCTTTATAGGACGCCAGGCTTCCTCGCGAGGGCCTCGGCTTTTCTCGAGCATGTTTCAGTGGTTTCATTCGACCCAGTGCTACCCGGAGATATCAGGAAATCAAACATTCCCCGTTCCGCGCATTTAATATTGAGTATACCGAATTAGTAATTTTCAGTTCTTCTTTTCACAAGTGGTTTCGCTTGAAATTTCGCTTGAAATCGTTGTTTTTCCCGATTCCGTCACCCCGTTGTCATCCTGTTTTCTCTGTCGCAGAGTTTTCAATCCGAAGCAAATTCACACCCACCATCGATTTCTAATGGCGTCACACGCGACGTATCTCCCACACAAGCAAAAACCTTGGGAAAGGCATGACGTAGCGAAAATGAGTTGTATGGTCACCTCGGAGTCGACGAGGAGCTCGATCGGAAGGAATATCCTTACACAGATATTCTGGATTGAGTTTTCAATCTTGGAAAGAGAGAATAAACTCATCAAGTATCGGAGAAGTTCCTTCAGTAGAAAATTATCGAGTTCTCGCGGCATAAAATCTCATGCCTCTCTCCTTCGAGCACTGTGAGCAATCAGTGCTCGAGTTCAATCAACGTCCCCAACTTTTTGGACTCCCGAGTAGGCCTAATGTGTGACAGAGGCCGAATCCGCGTGGTCTTCCGTGTATTACGGAGACGACGATGTATAACTTCGATGTCAACTTCCTTTCTGCTTCCTGGACGTTCTTCGATGTAACCCAGAGTAGATGAAGTTGACGGGGCTGCGCAAAACAGCCATCGACGACCTTCAACTCATGGTTCCATCAGCTACTCGGTTTCTAATGGGGCGCTTTTCTGAATTCCAGACTGATAGCGGCTCTTTCGTTTGCGCACTTCGCCAGATCGCAAGCTCTCTTTCTGCTCTTCCGCATTCGTTCCTCAGGGAAGGCGAGGGACTTTTTCCTCAACTGCTCTGCGCGTTCCCGTCCACCGTTGGGCCTCCGATGCAGCCGCTTTGGATTTTTGAACTTTGGAACATATGAACTTTTTCTCGGCCCTTTCTTCGCCTGGTTTCTCCGTCCAGGGCGTCTTCCTGTTCCAATGGCAGCCAGCCGGCATTGATCTAACATTATAGACGAAATGTCAAAGAGCGGAGGGAGGGAAATTTGTCCTGAGAGCCGAATTTTCAACTTGAACATCGACGAAGCCAGTCGCTTATTTCTTTTTCAGGACAAGAGAGTCTTCTCTCTTCCTCCTCTTTCTGCAAAGGGGGATTTCGAGGGATCGAGGAAGCTCGATCGATTCTTTGTCTGCCGCCGTTGTTGGTAACGATGTTTTCGTTGCGTGAAATTGGCGAATCGGGTTCAGGGCTTTGGGCTCCGAGCCTCGTCGAAAACAATCAATCGGATCCACCGCGAATCAAGTTTGCTTTTCCGGATCGCGTAGAATCCACCGCCTGTTTCACTCCTCCTCTCACTCGGAGCCTTCTTTCTTTCTCTCTCTCAATCTCGCTTTTCGTCGGAGCTCGGATTCTCGCCGTAGCTTGATGGCTTTACAATAACATATTGCAAAAAGGAGCGGGACGAAGACAGAAGGGCTGGAAGTTTCAACAAGAGTTTTCATGGGATGCAAAGTGAAACTTGCGGCTTCGCATCTCCGAGACGTCCTCGATAAGATGTACATGAGATGGTGCTCGTTGAGAACCGAATCTGTTCTCCAAACGTGCCGTTTGCTTCAGTGCGTGAGAGATATCCAAAACTTTCGATCTCCGAAGTGAAAATGGATACCCGCAGCTATATGGAGTGACAAAGTGGATGTCTGCAGCCTCTGGAGCAAGCAGGCGATCAAGTCCGTCGTCAACTCGCGACCACCGTGGCTGTCCACGACCGAATGGAAGAGGTTGAAAAATACTCCGATAGATAAAAACCGTGCATGTAAGCTGCGCGTTTTTAAACACGACCCACGCGTCGCTCCGAGGGCGTCGAATGAAGAGAGCGGATAGGTGCTGCTGACGTTGGCGGTGGCGATCTAAGATGCGGCTGCATTTTTCAGAGCCTCGAGCATCAAGGCAGCACGGCCACGGAGGGAGACGGGAGAATCAAGAAGAGCGTCCTAGAGCCGGAAAAAAAGGAATTCGCTCGATGCCTGGCTGACTGGTCGGCAGACTGGCGGTCTGAACGCAAATGGACTTTTGAAAAATTAAGTCTCCATCGACGGTCCAACGAAAATGGCGGAGCGGCTAGAGTGGATGGGTCGAGGGGTGGGCCGGGCAGCGGCAGCGCCAGCAGTCGGGCACGACGACCGAGGGAAGAGAGAAAAAAGGGAAAACGGGCGGGCCGACGAAAGAACGGACAGAGAATAGTGATGAAGTGGAAAATCATGATTGAGGCTATCGACACTTCAATGCTCCATTGAGATTCTCCGACACTTTATAGCGACGGCCGTCTGGTCTGGCGAGAAGGAATACGCCTCTGCACGAATTGGAATCATCCTCACAGAGGTCCTACCACTCCCGAGGTGCCGGATCCGGATCTCCCTTCACTCCATTTCATCTTCCTCGAGACATGATGACAACAATACTGAGGCGATATACATATTTTCATGTCTCATTTTCGAGAATACACGGAGTTCAAAGTTTCCTGAGATCCAAACCTCAAATATGGCATGACAGTGAATCATGCTTGACTCATGAAAGGGGTAGCCAGAGTTAGGGTTGGGACCCGCGGCAATTTCTTCTTGTCACGTTCTCCTCTGCTTAGGACGCGCAGTCGCTTACATAGTGGCCGCCAGAACATCGCAGCAGGGGGTACGTTTGCACGTCTTACACAAGAGCGCTAATCACTATTCCACCTCTCAGATCAAACGTTTGATCCTATCAACGCGACGACGGCGACGCGGCGACTGAATTCTTCAGATCCTTCAGGTCGTCAATCCTCGTGTTCCTCTACCATAGACATGGCTCTGAACGAGACCCCGAATGGAGCTGAGTCAAAAGCCCGACGCAAAGCATCCTTCGGCCGTGTAGTCAAAAGACGCCGACACCTTCGAGAACTCTTTCCTCATCTGCTATTTTAGCTCCCCTATGGGCTCCGGGCCCTCATCGCCTCTCAGCGCTCCTGCAGACTCGTAGAGCTCGAGCGGCTCTCTTTAACTGCCTGTCAACGGCTGACGGTCTTTTCAGCAATGCCTCGCGGAGCCAGACGCAAGCGACAGGTTAACCATGGAAAGCGAAACGGGCGCAAAAAGGACTCAACTTTGTCACTCGGGGAGTGCCATCTGCAAAAGACAAGAGACCAAAACAGCTGCCTGCTATTTACCCATCAATGTATCCATTTATCTATCTTTCTTACTTGCTCTTCTCTTCCTCTCAGCCTTCATCCGTTGTCCTCAGTCCTCTCAGTTACCACACTTCGTCGCTTTCACTGAGCGTCTTTCTAACTCAACGGTGAAGTGCATCTCTGTGTCTTTCAACGTCGCTTCAAGTTCGTAGATAGATGTGGGTTTGAGTACTACTATAGGGTGTACCGTAACACGGCAACACGGGACCGAGGTCCGACGGCCATTGCTCATGACGAATGATAGGATGTCGCGATGTCAGATTGCGAGATTACACTCGGATCGTTCTCGGACTCATTCGGCAGGGAAAGCGGGAGACCCCTAGGATGTGGAGCCATGCAATCATGAGGATTTGAGAATGATTACGTGTTGGTTTTTAGGCGTACACTCCAAGCACTCCTGAATCATTAAGGGTATGGAAATGCCTCGTGTACGTGAATGGAATGCCAAGGTTGAAATATTTCGCTGTCCACTTCCTCCTTTGCCTCCCTAATTACTCGGAAGAAAGCGGCCATTTCGTAATAAAAGAACACTCCTGCCACCAAGGTGAGTACGCAACAATGCGGAGACTAACGGACCTGCGAAACGGCGGCGGCAGCGGGGGTCGGACCACCCTGCATGAGGAGTGAGAGGTAAGGACACATATGGGTAACGGGAGGCGGTGCACGAAGGCAACAACGAGCCGAGCGAGGGGCGAGAGCAAAAAACGGTCCATGAAAAACGAGGAAAAGCAGTCGGAGCGGCGAGCTTATGGTCGGCTCGTTGATTCGTCCATCGTGCGACAGACGGACGGAGGGACGGTCATCATGATGAACTGTTGCACGCCAACCAAGTACCATAAATTGGATGCAACAGCTCAATTTTGCCGAGTCTGCTGCAACATAAGAAGTAGCCGAGGCTGCAGTAAATGAGCTAAACGAGTCGAGGGAGTCGATGGAAAAAATTCCGGACCGAACCACCACATTGATGAATTGCTTTCTGCTAGACGCGATGCAGCCGTGTATAAACTTTGGGGACGAGAAACTGGAGGGAGGATTGTATTTTCGGGAACATCTCAAGAACTCGGCGGAAGGAGGAAACTCGGATTTTCCATGCTTCATGTTGTCTCCGGATCGATCGGGAGGAACCAGGAGTGAAAGGTAGTACTCTGTCGATCTTCTGATCTCAGGTCGAAGTCCCTAGTAACGGAACAAGAACAATTCGGGTGCAACAGATGATTGATATTGGCTTGGATTCAGGCTTGAAATACCGACGATTCGGCAAGTGCGACACGTTGCAGCAACAGGTTCTCTATGACTCGAAGATGAGCTTTTTCCAACAACACGTACGGCCCGGAAACATTCAATTGAATCATTAGGACTGGGTTTCAATATTTGTAACGCTTCCTAGACCCTACAGGCGTGCCAGGTTCGATGACTCAAAATCTGCGGCGCCATGAAAAACTTGCCCGTTGCTGATCCAGATCCTAGGCTAGGTAGGGGGCAGCGGTAGGCATCTCCAGACTTCTGAGGTCCGGTTAACCGTGCGATCTCTGTGATAGCCACGGACAATCTTTCAGGTTCTCATCCATCGGAACGATTGGGAGTCCGGGAGATCGGATATTTTTGCTTCTTTTGCTCGGAACCAGCAGCGCGAGTTGCGACATTCCGGTTCTAGGTCCGGAGCAGTCATCGCCGACTCGACCTAGTTGGACGCAGTCTCTCAGTTCGGCAGCCGGTATCCGATGTAGAACATCGTGAAGAACGGTTCCGTTATTTTGTTTCGGGCGATGATGCTTGCTTTCCTTTCGCGAACGCGGATGGACGAGCATGCCGTTGAGCAATTTATCAAGCGAGCGTGAAATGAACGGACGGCAAAGAGCTGCCACCTTTTCTGGGGTTGCCGCTGTATTTAACGTGATCGACGCAGCAGCCAAGCGCCGGCGTCAGTTGCGTGTTGTTCCGTCCACAATTTTCTTGCTCCGCCACATCAAACTCGAACACCGGCAGCACGTGCGAACCTCGGATCGACCGGGTTCGTGAAGAAGCGAGGAGGCGAACAGACAAGCGGGGTGCGAAACCGAATGAGAATTTTCAATACGTGGCGGCGAAATTTTCGCTCAGCCTGAGGGGGCATCTTTCAGAAAACGTTGTTGGCAACCTGGTCGGGTAGATTGTCCGCTAACGCGATAGGCGCGCTTCGAATCGGGGAATAACCTATCGATGCAACGTGCACTGTTTATCAGAACACGAACAACCCCACACCGGAGTCTGTCGAGGCTGCCACCGCTGCTGCTGTTGATGCTCGAACGGTAGACGCCGCCGCGTTGGTGCCCCCGACATCATCGTCCTCGTCGCTGCCTATGTTGTCGTCTTCGAATTCAAGCGGGCGAGGTACCCGAGGAGTCGGGACGGGCCGCGAAGAACGCACCTGCAGCTCACCACTGGGGCGACGTGGCAATGGTCTTTTTTTATGGTGATATATCGACGGACTTCCTAAGAGATCCGGAGCTCACTCGCTCACTCGCCCGCCCGCCCGCCCGTTTGCCCACAGAGCGGCGGAGAGAAACCGAGAGGAAATAAAGGTAAGTATTCTCTTCCACCCTTCTCCCGGGTCCGTGCCGCCAACGCCTCCACCGATTTTACTCAAGCTCGCGCACCCTCCCGTCTCGAGTCTGTTGGTTTTGTGGACAGTTGCGTCGGCGAATACCTCTCAGGGACCATTGTTCCAGAATTCCAATCAGATTCGAGACGAGGCTCACGTGCACTTCTGTCCGGTCGCCTTCGGGGTCGAAACCTTTTCTCCGTCGTCTATGGAGATCTCGAACTCTGAGGAGTTTGGAACCAATTCCATTTAATTCGAGAACGCTAAACTACGAGAAGACGTGAAGAAAAAAACGACACAAGAAACGAAGTGAAGGTGGATGAAGCCAAAGAAAAGGAAAGAAACGCGTGAGCGACAGCTGGGAACGAAGAAAACGGTCGACGTTCTGTTTAGAAATGGATTCTGAATCGTCTCGACAATCCCCGATAAAGCAACCGTAGCAGTTCCAACTATAGAAAGATAGACCGAGAACACCTCGAGCACTGACCGAGAAGTACCCTGTGAGGGTAGGCTGGGGGACGCAAGGGCCGAACCAATAGCTTCGTTTTCATACACCTGCATAAACGGTGGGCTGTCGACCCTCCCAGGCGGTTGGCTTTTGTCTTTATATAGTCGCCTGGACGTGTGTATGTGTGTTCGTTTGCGTGTGTGTACGTTTACTTGTGTCAGCGAGTGTGAGTGCGTGTTTGTTTGTATGTGCGCGAAGTCGTTCTTCCTTATTAATGGCAGTCCTGTAGTAGAATGGCCAGTCGGTATTGTAGCCCGGAGAGTGCTGCTGTCAGCCTGTCTACAGTTCATATGTCGCCTCTTAGATGCTTTGCCAGCGGCTAGTCGTTATCCTCGGCCACCTTCTCGACCGAGCGGCAAGAGTCCGGTGAGAGGATGGTCAGCTTGCGTGCTTGCCTCTGTTGCTCGCCGCTTGATTAGCTATGTGACGAAACAGTGGACTCGGGCTCTGGTGTGATATCGCTCGTCTACTCCTCATAAAGGTCCTTTTAGACGCCTCGCCGCTGCTGCTGCTGCTGCTGCAATCGATATGCCGAGCAACAAAGCTGCAATGCGCCTGCCCACGTTAAGGCCGAACTATTGGACTCCCAAGGAACGCGGAGCGAACGACTTCGCTCGCTACCAGGCAAACCCAACCACTAATCGCTCTCTAGACTTACCAGCAAGAGACGTACAGACCGACCGACAACCCATCAAACGCGGCCCTTTCTTGCGTGGCTCCTCAAAGCACCTACGACCAACGAGACGGTAGTAGTTGGGCAAACAACCGAGTGACCGAGGCTTTAGTGTTCAGCGTCTGCTGGAAATGTATTCAGAGTCCAGTGGGACATGCGAGAAAGCAACACGGTCAGAACGGAACAGTGGCGTTGATGACACTGTGATGATATCCCTTCGCACCGGCCAGCTGTATCCATTTGCAGCAGGAGTAGCAGCGACCCATCCAGGGAGACATCCTTCCACCCATTCGCCCACCTCCTCATCGGCCGACTCCTTCACTCAACCACCAAGCCACCCACCCACCTAACCGCCATCCGACTAACTAGACCGCTTCGCGGAGGAGCAGCTGGCCAAGCATATTTGTACCATTTTCGAGAGGGTTTTGTGCGTTCCGGGCCTGAACTCAGCATTTCCACCAGTCATTTCTATCTCTTCCCTCTTCAGATTCTCTGCCTCATTACGGGGTGCACTGTGAGTGGAACAAAGCTGTCTAGCGGTAGCTCCAACTTCAGTCCCCATTCGGCAGGGTGCGTACTCAAAAAATATTCAGATTGCTGGCTCCGAAGGGGCGGGTGGGCAGGCAGGCATGCGTGCGCGCGTTGGCCTCCCGATAGGAGATGAAGTGAAAGCTTCCGCCACGGCGAGAACCGTGCCGAACGAGCCCCCGTACGATTCCGCGGCTATCTCCGCACCTTGTGTATGCAACCGTCACACCAGGGAAACGAGAGCCTTGACGCGCGAGCAGACAGGGAGGCAGGCGTGCGGGCGGGCCGGCTCGGCGGGAAGTCGAGGGACAAGCAAGGCTAGCTAGCCACCCGCCCGGGAGGCGAGCTCGCTGCTTGATGACAGGGACTCATATTAGCGCAAGTCGTATGGCGAGGTCATGGGTGGAGTCTGCAACGATAACTCTTTAATCTCGTTACTCGAGAAACCGTTAGTTGGTCGCTCTGCTGGCCGGCCGACCGACCAGTCGCTCGCTCGGTTTGTGGTCCGCACGACGATTTCTTCGCACCAAAGTAAATTGTGTTCTCGTTCTGAAATCGGGCTCCAAGTACGAATAATATGACTCCGAGTTTCTGCAGTGCAAAGAAAATTTTCATATATCATATATCATCGACGTCCTGGTGTCGCACGACTTTGCCTTTACCGCACTCTTCCAATGCCGAGTTCCGGAGAGAGATTGCTTTCCCGCCTTTGGCAGCGCCAACAGTTTTCAAAATTTCGGATTCGTCGCTAATGCTTCTTCCTCAAGAGCTCGTCTTCTTCAGGCTCAGAGGACGCCTGTCGTCCGTTCACGGATTGACGAGTTCGTGACCGAGTGTAAGAATTCGAGCTCTCTCAGCTCTGCATTGTGTTGAATTTCATCGTATGCTCCCCGATATTCCGCGATATTTGGAAAATTTCCCCCACCGAGGGAGTTCCGAAGCCATAGGAACAAATAGAGATCTGATGATACCATGTGTTATCGTCAAATCAGGAAGCGTTTTCCTCACACGAAACTTGTTTATTGTAGACAGCGCGCGCGCTTTCGCGCGCCGCCAGACACCGACTGACTTCGTATTGCATCTCATATCCCGTTTCTATAGCTGTCAGAGTGTACGCGCTTCATGCGGAGGTCTTTTAGAGTGCGCTCGATCTACCTATTCCTAACACATGTCAGGAGAGTATGGTGCTCCGCAGACTTCCGATTTCACAGTGGCTCGCGGGGCCCGGCCTCGAAACTTCATATTCTTGAGAAACTTGAGAAAGGTGGGAAAGAAGTCGTTATCCTGGAACACGACGACATCCTTGATTGAGAAACCAAACCCCAGGAAGTGGAGGATGGAATTGGGCATCGCACGCAACGCAGTGATCATTCGAGAAGGAAGCTCGACCACGCTATACATAATTGAAATTAGCTGTTTCGAGCCTTCTCTTCCGGGAATTTTCTAGCCTCAGATCTCCCTCCAAAAATTTGCATTTTGAAGCTCTCGGAGCCTGCTACGATATGTGTTAAGTGGTTAGCTGAGGCTCCTACTTTTTCAATGAGTGTACGCGCTCTGGAGCAGGCGGACGATTTTCTACCCTGATTGTAAGCGCTTGCGGGTAGAAAACTTTGTGCTTGTAGGCCTTCGGCAAGTTTAGCACCTCGCAGCGTCTCCTGGGAAGCGAGCTGAAAATTAACCGCGTGCAGAGCTCCTTGGGTTCGGATTCTCGAACCCGACGTCTCGCGCATATCGGAGCAAAAGTGAAACTTTCCTTCTCGATCGACGGCATTTCGGACCAAATTTCGAATGCTCTACCGTGAAATCTAGCCTACAAGGAACTAATCAGACTGATGACTTTCGCATGAGAAGCATGAGTAAGTGATCTCCTTCAAACACGGGGTAATGGAGAACGAAAGGTTCTTGATACAGCAGATGTCAAGGTACCGGAATCGGGAATCTTGGCCGTTCCATTTCAACATCTGAAACTTAATCAAGCATCTGAAAGTTGACGAAATGCGTCGGCCGTATTCTCCGGAAACGTGCGACCCTCAGTCAACGAAATATTCTTCACGATAAGTTTTCCGACAACGAGCACCGACTTTCGATAAGGAACGAAAGTCTAGTGACGTCTCAGTTGAGATGGATTTTCGTCTCCCTCGACCATTCTCGGACCAGAACGGATACATTCTTCCAGAACTTCGCTGAAGAGAGTTTCCGATGCTTGATCTTGCTCCACGAACAAGCCAGCCGCACAGAACCCTATCACGGTCGCAGATGGTAGAGTGATTACGTGATGGATGGATGGCGCGAAAGGCCGACAAAGAACGGACGGATGAAGCGACAAGCCGGGAGCGATATGTGATGCTTGACATTAACATTAGCCAAGGGCCGACGTCCAACTGTGGCCGTTGAAGAGATTGGTCATCTTGATCTCGCTGTCTCGCCGCCTGTTAGGTGCTACGTGAGCTTGGACACCACGACATTCTTGCGCTGCCAGTGTTTCGACCGCCGAGCATAAGGGACGCACTTCCAGGATGCCTGGCGAGAGCTCTGTCAGCCGAGGGTTTCCGTCGGGTTGTCTGCGAGAAACTCCATCCGAGCTGAACCCGCAAACACACAAGGTCCAATTGAATTACGTCCGCGTCGCAGGCGGGCGAGCTAGTTGACTGGCTAGCGGCACGCGTTGGCCAAAACTTTTTATTTTCGCTTGTAAACTACGAACGTTCCTTCTTGGTTGCCATTGCTGCTTCATTCAGTGCCGCGGCTTCTTTTTTCTTCGTTCACGGAGTTCTTTGGGAGAACGTTGCACTGGAGCCGCTATTTCCGAGCTTTCCTGTGATTCCTATGGAGGAGATTCAGTAGCAGCGGCGGAACAACGGCGGACCACCGCGACGAGTCGCACCGAAAGAGGGAAGAGGGAAAAGAGCGGGGACCGAGAGAGGAGGGGCACTACGAGGTTTATAAATTAGAAATTTTATAGTCTTCGCCGTAGGAGAAAAAACGAGCAGCATCGCGGAGCTCACACCACCACCATCACTGAGTCACCGACGCTGGCACCGCGACGCACCGCCCGTCCTGTCGCTGATGCCGTTGCCACCATCGCCACCGCTTTTCAGATGGGGTATGTCGAAGAACGTCTGTCGACTTAGTTATCTCAAACTGCCGCCACCGCTATAAAAATGTGTTTCCCCAATTTCGAGTGGAGCACCAAGAGCTCGAGCTACGAGGCGGCCAGGCCGGCGAACGGAAGGCAGGCCGGTTGGCTGGCTAGCTGGTGAAAACGTCCTCCATGCAATCCCTATAAATTCTTCGAGCAGATTTCGTCAGTGTCCGAATTTCCACGTTCGGTTGCTTGGCCGCTTGGCCGGCGAGCTTTTGTCATGCAAACTGTCCGGGAAGAATGCACTGTCAAGTTCCAACGCGCGCAGTGAATTCTAACAGCTAACAGAGGGCTGTAAACAATGTCCGGGAACGCCGACATTGACTCGAGTTTTTTTTTTGCTGAGTTGCGGGAGCTCAAAATAAACTATGTCACCTCTCCCGTCCAGCTCCAAAGGAACTCTGTTTCCCCTCGGTGACCGCGAAGTTTTTGTAGCCCTGCGTTCGACGTTGAGCGTGTCGGGTCGAAGATCACTGTCTCAAATTACGACAACGAGTTGAAGCTACCCGTTGACGCTGATTCCGTGATCAATCACTCCCGATCGGTAGACGCTGATTACTCAGTCCAAACCGATGATGTCCTCGGGGAGCGGGAAGTTTAGAAAACAGTGCATTCCATTTAGCGAGGAAGGAACTCTCAAGTCCTCATTCCTCTGCTATCCGACTGTGTCCTCCTTCAGCCGACAGACGCAGGTTTTACATTGGAGTGTGCTCGTGTAAGTGTGCACTGAGGAGATTTCGAGTCTCAAAGACGAGGTCACGTCTCTGCCCCTTTTCCCTGAGTGCTTGTGCCTCCTTTAGCTCATGCCCTGCCCTGTTTTTTTCCTACCTCCACCCATTCCGCGTATTTTTCTCGTAAGCATCTGAAGATCCTCATGATCAGAAGAACTGCGTTCCAATTTCGTCCGTTTTGTGTCGACGTCTTCAGCGTTTTTTCTGCATTTTCTTCCCTCTCCGTCTCTCTGAAGTTACGTTTTGAAGTCAGATAACTGCTCTGAGTGAGACTGAGATGCAGGGACGGGGTTCGATTCATTCGAGCAAACATAGGATGAGATCAAACCAGTCTCCTTGTTATCGCGACGGCTTGGAACTCTCGGATACCTGATTCACGCCTTATCGCAAGCCCGTATCGCTGTTTACGTTATGAAGTCTCCCCAGAATAGGAGCTTGGTTACAAAACAGAAATACCGGATAGAGGAACAGAACACAAAGTCGGCCAATAGAAGACCGAAGAGTCGAGCGATGCCCTGAGGATAAGCGGAGCTGTTGCAGCTTTATTGCTTCATTGTGTGCGGGGTTAAGCCATGCGTCTATCGTCTTGAAAGGTAGACAAGAAGATAGTGTAGTACCTACCTAACAAGCGGCGCCGGCGTCGGCGATCGCAGAGACAGCGGCAGCACCAACAGCGATGGCAGAGTCTAATCTAGCTTTTATGAGCCATATACCGTTCACGTGACGCTGCAGGAGAACCGACGTTCCGCAGAAGCCCGCTCCATCAGACACAGGAGAACCGTCGAGAAACAATGAAGGCTACGGCGAATCCAGTCGATGTCTCCGTGAGTTTGCATACGTGAACCGACTTTAGCTGCCCCACGGGACTTCCGAACCCCCAATTAGGCGCTTGGCTTGAGCGGCCTTTCTGTCGTCTGGCGGCTCACTCGGCCCATGTCGCGACCGCTTGAGACTACAGTATAACGACGAAGTATTCTCCACCGTCCGCATTCGGGGAAAAGGATCCGATAACCGGAATATGACGAAGTTGCCCGCGCTCAATTTCGGTGTTGTGGGAACGTTGTCGGGAGACGTTCGGGAAGGTCTGTTAGGAAACCTCGTTCCGCCTCCTTAATTGAGCTGCGTATCCATTCATCTGACTGAGAAACTGGAGTCGTACCGAAAACGGAAAACCACAGCGGAACCTCCACCAGCGCAAGGTTGAGAGCCCGAGAAGTCGTACCGATCGCATGGTGAGGAATTCAGCGTTAGAGAGAGAGCTTAATGTGAACTGGTTGGCGCGGTGGCATGCAGGCGCAAGATCGACCGAGCGAAAGTCTTGGTCGATAATCTAAGGTGCATCGGACGGAGCGCTGAAGGAGGTGCTGGTAGTGGTGGCGCGGCGGTGGTGGTGTTCAATTACGGCTGCTCCTAAGCCATTTGCCCACAACGCGTGAGCTATGAGCTGCGAGGCGCTGCTCTAATGAAGTCTCCCCGAACACCCCCTTCGCTCTGGTGTTCGCTCAGTGACTGCGAACCTTCTCGTACGCCTCGCCGCTTCCCCGATCAATTAATTGGGGCGACGGCAGCCGCCGCCCTCGATGTTTGAAGTCTCTCTGAAATATATGTTACATAAATCCCTGCCTCCCTTGCTGCCCATCCGACCGTCCGTCTGTGAGCGCGGACTGATCGCGTCCGTCTTTCAATCTTGGCGTTCATCGCCGCAATACTGTAGCCTCTGGCAATTTGTAAAGTCAACGACAACCGCAAAAGCGCTCATGAAAAACGTCGACGACGACGATGGAAAAAAAAAAGCAAAATCATTAGGACTTCGTGGCGTCTTGTTCGCCCAGCTTTTACGTTGGTTCGAGTTCGTGGCCGAACTGATTCCTTCCGCGCTGCGGACTTCGGCTGACTTGGTGTGCTTTCTGAGGGAGACGGAAGATACGTAATCGGGATCGAGACGAGGCCACAGACAAAGAGAGGAGTTAGCAAACTTGGAGCCAACTAGCCAGTCAACGGACGGAAGGACAGCTGGCTGGTGCGTCTTCGACTCCCCGGCGCTGGACCTCGATGAAAAGTCAATGCCGGAACTCTCGGAATCCACCATCTACAGTGCCCCGTCCGCCTTCGCCTTTCCTACATCAAAGGTCTCCGACATAGTTCACGTATCCTTTTTCTGCCGGCCGATACAGGGTCATCATGAATCGCCTGCGTGGACCTTGCATTCTTGTCTTCATTGGCTCGCCTTCGCAAATTTACTACCCTATTCTCGCGCGTATAACGAACCTCATTTCAGACCACAAAAAGTTCAGAACTCTGCCTGACAGATGGAAAATGTGTGTTCTGAAAATTTTAGATGGTGCATCCGATGGGCCTCTATCCTGACAGAGCCCCAGAACGAACATTTTAATCAGTCGGGCAAAGTTCTGAACTTTTTTATGGTCGTAAAAAGGGTTCGTTATACGCGCGAGAATAGGGTAATTGTAAGTTCAGATTTCAGAAGGGAAGCAAAAGTTCGTTTCGGATACTTCATTAATATTTTGGTTTGAAGATCGCCAATTGTTCGGAATCTCTGGGAAGATCGGCATAACGACGATGTCGAGTTCCGCACTCGGTTTCACCCCCGAAGCGGTCTGGCCTTTTCCCTTTCACCTAATCGGCAACATGAGTGCCGGGCCTTGGCGAAGCCAAAATGACAAATCACGGATTTTCCACTCTGCTGGTTTCCAAGACCAACTGCTTAACGGCTTTGCTCTCCCCCTCCTCTGGACTTGTCCACACTGCAGATGGCATCCTTTGACGCTTTTTTGGTCGTTCCTCTCGCCACTGTTGGCTTAGATGGATCCCTGTTGTTTCTTTTATTCGGAAAGCGATCCTCGGCCAGGCCATAGATCATGCTATGGATCTCCCTTTTGGAGGGAAGGAAGTGTTCCAGATTAACATCGACGATCCCGTGGATAAATTATTCCAGAACTTTATATCGTGCCAAGATAGGAATTCAAACGGGAGGCGCGTACGCCGGCTTGATGAGAGAACTCCACGCTGGAGGGAAAGTGTGTCGTTGGGGAAATCGCTCGTTGGGAGGCATTCCGGAAGTCGTGCAAGAGTACGCCGGAAATGTCTGTTAGCAGCAGTGGCGGCGGCAGCGTCCAACGCCGCCGGCCGCCGCTACAGTGGTGGGAGTAAGTTTAGCGCAGGGGCTCAGTCAGTGGTTGGATTTCGGCCTCGTATGACGGCGAGCGAGGAGCCGGTGGTCAGAAAAGCCGCACTGAACGAGCGGGTGGACAGTCAGAGCCAAGGCGGCCAGCGGTCGGGTCGGCCTACACATTGTCTCTCAGACGAATGAACGCCGAGAGCACTCGACCAAAGTCTCCAGTCCATTTTGCGATGGGGTCACGTAGTTGCTGCTGTTGCCGTCGCCATCGCTGTAACTGTTCCCCTCTGCGGCCACTGAAACTTTGCTGAAGCTGCTGTGTGAGGTTCATCTTGGTTTCGCGCCATCTCTTGCGCTTCTTCTCAGTTCTCTCCCGCTGCTTTTGTTCCTCGACGCTTGCCACACGAAACTGCACCGTTGCAATTCGATGGAACTCGTCGCCAGCTGTTGCTCCAAAGATTCACCCGCTTGACCTTCCGAATAGTGTTTTCGCGTGGACTCACCTTAGTGAAGACGGAAGGCGCCAGCATCCCCTACGACGAGCTAGGTGCAGATGTTCTCAAATCGGTGGGGGAGTTGGTTTGGGTCCCCATAACCAACGCCTTCCCCCAAGTGGATGAAGTTATGAAGTCGAAATCGCTCAGAGCTCGATTGCGAACCCGGCGATCGAAACATGGACGAGCCCAGGAGGAGTGCATTCTGAATGATTAACCCGGATTCCGAATCTTGCCCTAACTCAATTGACGAGCTGCCACTCTGTGCGCCCCTCTCTAATTCTTGATCGCCGACATTCATCGCCCTTAACTACCTGCTCGCATATTCGATTCAAAGGCCTCAGGGTCTCATACGAAATCGGCGGGACATCGATTTCTATGACAGCGTTCATCCTGCAGCATGAACGGGAACCTTTTCTGTCTTGAAATGTTCAAAAGTTAATCGCTCACCCAGGAGACAAAGCTGACGTGTGTCAGGAGGCCAACAGAATCTTTCAGGGATGTTTCGGCGATTCGGTGAAAACTCCCAAGTGGAAGATCCCGAGCAAAAAAGAGAAAGTGTGTGGGAGAGAAGACAAAGAGTGGATCGAGTGGAGGGAAAAATATCAGGGGCGAAGTGGACTCAAGAACCCTTGCAGATAGAAAAGGGAGGTCAGACTGCCGGCCGGGTGGAGCAAGGGCGGAAAATGGGGATTTTTCTTTTTCAAGAGTTTACTAATTAATGTATAGATTTCAGATATTCGTTAAGCCGCCTCTGTGGCCTCCTCTACCGGCGGCGCGGCACCGCTGTTCCACAAGACCTGGTGTTCTTGACGAGAATTCTCCCCGGACGCTGATCTTGTCTGTGCTATCGAGAGAGGCCAGAGATTCCCGATTTCCTTGACGCATCACAATGAGTCGAGGACGGCGCAACATCGAAAACCTGAAGTTGGCGGCGTAAAGGAGCCGGCTCTCTTCATCGAGTACGATAAACAACATGAATCGAATGAGTGAGTTGCGAGCACGAGAGATCCGAATATATTCATTTGAACCATTTGCAAAAAAAGTACAGACGACGCCAAAACAAGTCAAATCCAACTTCAATCTGAGAGCGACTCTCCACTGCTAGACAATAAGAAGTGGTTCAGACGATATGATTGCACGTGCTCTTCCGAAGCAAGAACCTCCGCTCCCAGAAGTGCCGGGGCTCCGAACGTGCCTACGTGCCGGGTCGGTCGTGATTTCTCCGGTCGCAGTGAGAAGTCGAGACTGAGGATATATTTGCAACAGAGGAATGGAAAATTTGTTTTCTCACAGCAGTCACTCAGTCTTCCGCTGCTTTTAGGAAATTGGGTCGATGGTCGAGCGAAATGATCGACGTCAAAGGTTCGACCAAGGACTTCGAAAGATCACGGTACTCGAAGTTCCGTGATTCCTCATGGAATGCAAGCCGATTGGATGTTTGCCACACAGTCTTACTCCATTACCCGCATGTATTTTCGGGGTTTTCCTCGATAACGAGCACACGATTCCGTCGTCGAAATGATTCCGGAGTGTTCGAACCTTCGGACTGAATCTTATCGAAGCCCTGGAAGGCTGAGGTCCAGAAGAGGGAAACGGTCGTGACACTCGGTTCACATTCAGGATTCACTCAGTAGGAGGTGAGCTGACAGCTTCTACCCGTCCTAGTCTTAGAGAACCTCCTCGATTCGTTCCGTCACACCCGATTTTAGCGGCAAGCTCCGGCTCCTCGAGGCTCAAACCGTCTCGTCGTCCTCCAGAGTTCGTGAGCAGTTGCGTCCCCGGAGCCGGTTTTTACGGCGGAGCGTTTCGCGTGGCCACTAGAATTCTCCAACATCTGCTTCCTTGCCTGCGAAGGAAACGGGTCGCGGCAACGACAGCGGCTGCAGCGAAGAAACCCAGACTTGGCAGCTTAATACAGAGCCGGGGATGCGGCTTTCTCCTTTTGCGCCCTCTTTTTCATTATGGTAATGAAAATGATAGTCGTCATCCACTAGCTCGCAGCGTAGTGGCTCTGATGTGTCATTCAATATAGAGCTGAGGCGACGCGCTGGTTGCGGCAACGGAGACAGTGGTTCCTTCAACCCATCCCTGCCTTTCCTTCCATTCTTGCCATCCTCGCCGCGCTCAGCATACATATACATCTAACAGCCTCTGCTCACAATTCTCGAAACCCCTCCATCGACCGCACATTCGACTCACTGATTTCAGTGGCTCTGTTCATCTCCTCACGCTCTCTATCAGTACAGTTTGATCCGGGATCGAGCTTTGTTTGAGGAAATGATTTCGCCAGCGGCCTAAAAAGAGGTCAAATGCACCAGAATGGGGGGTTTGGAGAACGCATCTAAAATATCTCCTTGTACTTCGTAGTGGGAAAAATACTCACTCGATACGCTTCGAAGTTCTGCCGACGGGATTGTAGACAATGTAACTGAATTCTTCGTTATCAGCACGACGGCGGACATGATCGTTCTTCTCCCATTCTCGCTACCTTACCAGCTATCAACGATACGATTTTCAATAGGAACTGCAGCTCGAATCGACTTCCTTATTCACATTCATGATCATCTCAACGACCACTCCAACAACCAATTTGAATTAGGAATTGGTCATTTACTAAATTGATTTTCTCTCGATCGACAATGACCTGGCTGCATGCTTCCGTCTCCTTTCTATTTCCTCCGGACAATCTAGGACCGCACGAGAAGTTCCGGAGATCCGCGAATCGATTGAGGAATCATCGAAATTGCCTCGAACCCGAACAAGACTCGGCAGTTCCCTGGGACTAAGACTAAGGTCCCCGAAAGCATTTGCCTGAATATACATAAATATGCGAGCAATCGGTGATGCCGGATATTCCCGTGGAATTCTCGCTCCCTAAGTGGCCTGGATCGAGTCGGTATCGGCATTCGCTATTTATTGCCTAGCGCAAATCATAATGAAAAACACTGCGAAAGCGAAATTCCGGCTCCGACGCCGCGCCGTTCAATTACGATGTATTTTGAAGTTTCGAGGGGAATTTTTCGAATCATTGTTCCGTGAATCAATTGCATCGACGGCATGACAGCGAAAACATTTGAGAATAATCTCTGCAGGAGACCTGAGCGAGAGATCCAAATTCCCGAATCTTCCCACGCGCTCTCCTCAATCTGCTCAGAATTAGTCCCATCTGTTTTGTCCTCCTCAGCTCGTGCATTCGACCAGATGATTGGTGAAGCATCTTAGTTGGTCATTAACGATCAACGGACGTCGAACAGAAGAGCAGCGATCCTCGCAATACTTGGCGAGAGGCTATGAACATAAGAAATTCTATATCGACGCAGACGTATTTGCAAGCTGCCTTGAGAGTCGCCTTTGCGTCTTGGATCCCACCATGTGGTGGGGAAGTTTAACCAGTGCGGTGGTTGGCCACCGTCCTCACATCGCCTTTCACCACACTGAAACCGATCGGGCGAGGTCCTCGGAGCTTTCACTGTCGAAGTACTCGAGCGAGGTTTTTGCTGACTCGGCATTCATGTTGACTACGGAAACATTTCACTTAGAGGTCCGACCTTCGAGTCTGAGAGGAGTTGAGCGACAATTCTGTCGGGGACATCCAAGAGTCTATAGCTGTAAATTGATAAATTCAGAACATTTTCCTCAGATATTTATTAGGAGATAATTTGCAGAGAAGCTATGAAGCACAGCTGTTTGAGGCCGAATGAGTTCTCTCGGCGTTTCTCGACTCCGCTGGCGAGCACTCGTGTCGCTCACTCGGAACGAACGAGCCGGTAATCACAAGAAGGCTGTAAACCTCCGGTGATATTGGAACAGAAACCCTCCGTCGTCAGCGGCAAAGTTGAACTTGGAGTCGGATCGATCGATATTCACCTCTTATTGCTTGTACGTGATTGATCTCCGTTCTGCTGGCGGCTGTACGTTTAATATCCGGGATTTTGCTCAGCCGAGAACGAGTAGGATAGAGGGAAAAACGCTCAAAATAACTGTCCTTATAAATCAAGACGGTGCCGGCCGTTATGCTCGAGAGGATTCAGAATTTTAGACTCGTGGAATGACTATCCCTGTGAGATATGTATAGCTCGTTTTTCTATTTCGTTGACGACGTTGTAGAACAAGCCGGTGAGAACGACGTCGATGAGAACGCTCCCACTGCCAACGATGAAAACCTCGGCTTTTCATTTTAATACCTTACCTGGAAGCGAATTGCCGCAGGGTCTCCGTCGAGTGCACGTCCGGGGGAGGCCGGAGGGAGCTTCGCGGCGCTGTCTTACCTTAGACCTGATCCCATCTCGGCGACTGCTTGTGTTGCTCGTTTTCAGATGTAATCAGCCAGAAAGTTCTCGACAATGTGTTCCGGGGTGGATCGCGCACCGATGCTCCATGCCACAGTTCACTTCTAGGCAACTAGAACTCTGGTTGATGAGGCAACCGCTTCCCAAATGTCGAGAACGACATATATTTTGTTTTTGGGGTGGCAATGGCGTGATAGCTTTTCGCCAGAATGAGGCTAAAGCATCAACGCCGCCACAGCCGCTCCCTAGGTTGTATACGTATACGTATGCGAATGAGAATCCATAGGAGCGTACCGGCCCACTGACTTCGACATGACCGAGAAGCGGGAGAGTCCATCGAGTAATTGCATCCTTTCATCCAACTGCACCTAACATCTGGTCAGCCGGGCGGCCGGCTGGCTGGCTGGCCAACCTGCCATCTTCGATCTCGAGCGTTGAGACTGAGGTAGCCGGCCAATGGTCGAGTAGGTGGCTAAGGATCCCTGGGAACAGTTTGCCACTGTTGCCCTTCTCGCTCCGCTAGCTAGCTGGCAGCTTTGCCACCCACTCACGGGTATGAGCTAATAGCCCTCTCGAGGTAGCAGAGTGCACGGCCGTCCACCTGCTGAACTCTTGTCCCGTGCGTCCATTCTCAGCCAGCTGCTATCGCGAGTTCCACCGAGCCAGCCAGCCATTCAGCCAGCGAAAGACCCGTCCTGGACGTCTAAAACAATCGTCTCAAACTTCCTCGGTTTCTTGCTCCATCCGGGATTCGTGTTCAAATCGTTTTGGGAGGGACTCGCTTGGCATGCGATTCTTCGCAGGACACTGAGAGTCTGCATCGAATGACTTCCATGCAGATCCGTGTTCCTCCTCCGCGTCTGGGTCCTTAGAAGGAATGAAGGACTCATCGTATCTTGGAAAACTTTCAACGGAATTCTCCTCGGCAAGGATCGAGGGAGTAAAAAACTAGGCAGCAAAGAAAAGCTTCGGCCTCTGCGTACGCTTTCTGCTTCGATCGTCGACGGTATAAAACATCACCTCGCCTTCAGAAGACTGACCGTTCTCCGACGGAACACAGGGAAAATACCAGAGAGGTGCCAGGGCTGAAAAGACGACAGTAAACTTTATATATCGGGGAGCCAACTAGCGCTGTAGGGGTTCTTCTCCCCCTCTGTTCCTCGGCTCCTGTTTCAATCTCTCATTCCTTTGGTGTCCTCTGGACTAAACTGATGGACGCCCGAGGAGGACGTCTTTCTCGACGTTCAATCTCTTCCCGAAAATCCGGCAGCTCCACTCAGCGGGCTCAAAACCTACCCCTCCCAGACCCCCTCTCAAACTCTCTTCATCCCTTGTTCCCGCACCTTCGTAGGCCACAGGGCGTCGGAGACACGAAGGAGAGTTGTGTGATAAAAAGTTTGTCAAATTTATTATCTGCTTTTTCCTTCCTCCGGCGGTCGTTTCCCTGTTCCTCTATACGGCATCTGCAGCACCAGCAGCAATGGCGGCAGCAAGCACCCTGTAGTCGTCTATTGCCCTGTTCGTCTCCGTCGTCTACGGTGGCATGCCAGCTACCAGAGCGTTGAGGGGCGCACTCCGCATCGTCGTCGTCGTCGTCCTGTCATTTAGCTTTCGGGATAGCGAGGTCTCTTATTTTTAAACGAGGACCTCTTAAAGGCGCTCAGCTTCCACCAGCCCGACCAGACGACCCGGACGCTCACATCGTCAGAGATACCTGAAAGGCCAAGCTCTGCCCCCGGAGCGAGCATGGAAGAAAGTGGAACATCAAGCTCCGCTCCAAGAGACCCCTTCGTACAAGACAGAAGAAAGACGATTGTCTCTTGAGTACCCGATGATGAGAAGAGGGCTACGCTGTCGAAATTTGGGCACAAAGTTCGATCAGATTGTGTGGAGCCCAAGTTGCCGATCTCCTGTCCGAAATCGCGAATGGCATGAATTCGCGGGAGACGGGTCTTCACAATGCGTTTCTCGCCATCCATAATAATTTATGGATCAGAAGTCCCCAGTGAAATTGATTGGGAATGTTATCAGGAATATGATGTTCGGACGTGAAGTATTCGGCGCGAATGAGCGGTCGAGGCAGCGATAAAGATTCGACAGAGAGAAACGGAGGAGCTGCTTTCGCTGCAAGGCGAGCCGAGTGGAATTCCGGCTGTTTTTTCCTCTTTACCAGTCAATGAAGAGCCCACCCGCTCGCCGACCTGCCAGGTCAGGCCAGGGTCGTCGCAATTAATATAGAGCAGAGTCAAGAAGTCATGACCACTAGCAGCAGCAACGACCGTCTGTCTCTGAATCCGAGTGGTAGGCTTGGCGGCAGGACGGCTGTTCATCCACTGATCTTGGAGGAGCGTGATCCGCTTTTTGAGAAGGAGCTCTGCGAAAGGCAGCCGGCCAAGCTGGCAGACAGATGGACAAAGAGACAGACCGACCGACAAGCGGACAAACAGACCTACGGACGCATCGAGCTAGCGAGGAAGGGGAAAGGAGAAAAACAGGAGAACCGACTCCGCGCCTTCGTCGCCGGTACCGCGGTGGTCTTCGACGTCGCCGTCTTCGCCGTCATGTGCTTGCCAGGCTCTTCTATCTTTCGGCGTTCCATTTCCTGGAGGCGTGCAGCGGTGTGGCATCCTTAGAGAACTAATATCCTTTGTTTGGTTTTTATTTGATGTCGCTGTCTGGAGTCACATCCTCGCCTCGGGCGTCCGACCGACCGGCCGCACATGATGATGCCTCTCCTTCTGCTCCTGCCGCGACTCGCTGCGGGAAGCATAGTGTATACGGCGAGGGTGTCTAACACAAGCAGAGAGCGACAACGACGACGAAGGAAGACAACGACGACGCAGCGAACAACGCGAGATAGGAGGAACTACGACGCACAAACCGCGACGGAGCTCTTGACGGACGCTGAACGCGGTCACTGTGGGAAACTCGAACTCGAGTGGTTCGGCTTGCTGCGAGTCTCCTGACTTTTCTCGGTGCCGCGGCGTTCCACACCAACCGCCAACTCATTGAATTACAAATTCTCTTTTGGGTCGAGTACTAGGTGGCCACCGAGCGCAAGGAGTTGGTGATAAACATTCTCCTTTCGCCCAACAGCAAGCAAGCGAGTAGGTGAGTGAGTGAGAGAGCAGCCGGGCGGGCAACCGCCGAAACAAGCCGGTAGGCATCGTGGCCAGGAGGGCGAGCCATGGCGCCGCGCGGCCAGGAGATAAACAGGAGAATCCGAACTAAGGTCCCCAAGGATGTTGTCGTCGTCGTCGTTGGAGACGATGACGACGACGACGACGGAAGCGGCCACCACCCCCGCCGGGATTTTGGGCGGCAATCTTCGTCTAGGCGAATTCGCTCTCGCTTGGCCGCAGTCGCCGCCGCCGCCGCTAGGTGTGACGAACAGCAGAAGGGAAAAGGACGACAACGACCACCGCTCACTCGTGCGACCCGAACGTCAACAACAACGAGAAGTGCCGGGAAGCGAGTGGGAAAGAAAGTCTGATTGAGTTTAAGCATGAGCAGATCCTCTCCTGCTTCGTACTAAGCAGGACGAACGTGGATCAGACACGCAGTCACTCGCTTGCTCGGTTGCTCCCTTCCTTGCCAACCAGCCCGCCCGCCCGCTCATCCAGCCGCTCAGTTAGCAGCGTGGTCTGCCTAGCTGGGAAACGATTCGATGCCGAGCGCTACGTACGTGGCATCCGGAACTGGATCTACAAGACAACTTATTCCCTCACGAACATACGAACAAACATTCGCAGCTCTTGGGAAAACGCTGCTCGTCCGTCTCCCCGCTCAACCGATTGGCTGCCAGGTTACTCGACAGTATGGCCGGCAGGAAACCCGGCGGGGGAGCCGACAGGGATCCGTTCAGCCAACAGCATTAACAGCAAGAACAACGAAAAGCACAATATGATCTAGTACCAGAAGGAGATTCATTGCTTGAGCACTAGGGATTGAGTTTTTGCACGTGCACGAAAACGTTGATGACCGCGAACAGGGCCGCGACGATGACAACGAGGTCCCCGCCGCACCCCCGACATGCGGATGGGGATCTGTTTTTAAGTGCTTGATGAAAGCACCTGTGTAGGTGTTTGTTTTCTCTCTCCTTCGCGTTCGATGACGTTCACCATGATATCAATAGTTGGTCCCTCGACCTATTCATGTGAGGCAACAAGGTGCTGATAACGTATTCTAC
Organism: Neoseiulus californicus; assembly: GCA_028455905.1. Taxonomy (NCBI): domain Eukaryota; kingdom Metazoa; phylum Arthropoda; class Arachnida; order Mesostigmata; family Phytoseiidae; genus Neoseiulus; species Neoseiulus californicus. Next base: position 5,833,249 of record JAMQGS010000003.1, read on the forward strand.
TCTTCTTCACTCTCTCTTGGATTTGATATTCCGAAAATTTCCGATATTCCGGGTTCGTAGTTGATGAACTCGAATCATGATAAGCATGTCGATGACACGGTGGTACCGCAGTGTCTTCCGGGCTTCAATTTCCCCCTCCTGCGGTTTCCATTGGAGCCTCGGGACGGGGTTTTGGAGCCCAAATAGCTGTGCTATTGCTCGATGTTTTCTCAAGAAGTTTCCTCTGTTTCCACAAACTATCGCCCTCGCTTCCCTCTGAATCCTTCTCTCGATTATTCGAGGATGTGAGAGCTGACGACTCGTGCTTGGGCAGGTGGATGAAGGAGGCAGCGGGAGTGCTCTCACGGAGTACAAATGCAACGCCGGCATGGGACGAACACCTCGGGCAATCCAAAAATAGTTGAGGCCACACTTCAAGTCTCTTGTTCGCTCTTTGCAGCCCGACTGTTCATCGACGACCGGTCGGGGGGGCTGCCCGCAAGTTCGCAGTCGAACCCCAAGCCAGTCAGTCGGACGAACAATCTGACTGCCGGCTGCCCGCCAGCCCGCCCGTCCGTCTGTCGCTCCGAGCGACCGACGAACCGACCTTTACACATCAGCAAACTGCTGCCGGTGCCGCTGCTCTTGCCGCCGCCGCCGCTGTAACTGCCCTTAGGGTAATCCTGGTGATTTTCTCCGGAACAACACGAGGGGTACGCGTGTCCGTATCAGAATAAGAAATATAGCTCCTTCATTCCAGCCCCAGGTCAGCAGCATCGACGAAGCAGACTGTGAGGAGAACGAGCGAGAGACCGACCGACCGATCGGCGGACAGACCGACAGACGGACGGAGGAACCGTCAGTCCGACGAGCGGAAGAACAGACATCCGGACGGACGAACGAACGAACGAAGGAGCACACAAGTCAGTCAGTCAGTCAGTCACTTATCCCTTAAGCCTGCTGTGTCTCTCGGTGATTATTGCAAATCATTAGATTCAAGCTCGACTGGCTTTATATTGCCGCTGGTTGCTTAGTTCATTCATTGCTGCGCTCGTGCTCGAGCTCCGTTCCCTCGTCCGTATCGTTCCCTGCTGCACTTGCCGCCAAACCGACGGGAACATCGGACGGGAAAAAGAGAAATAAGGGAGGAGGACATTCAGTCCTAATCCGGGAGGAGAATGTCCCATCCGCCGATGATCTGGAGCCCATGATTCTGTGAAGCTCGTCATCATCGGGTTGCGAAACTTCCAAGAAAAGAGCTTCTCATGCTGTTCATTCTCCTGCGGAAGGATTGAAACCGGATTCAACCAGGAGCCAATGGCGACAGTTGTGAAATCCGGAAACCACGAAGCGTGCGCTCCATAATAGTTCAAACTCGAAACCTCAACGGAAACGTAGTGGTCGCACGGAAGAAGAGTGGGGACGGTCGGCTCAGCGGCTTCGGTCATCCGATCCCGAACAAATCGAATGCGAAGCGCAGGAAACCAGAGATCGGATCTTCTTCAAAGGTCGTTCCATTCAAGTGGTGGCCGAATGAAGCCGCTCGCATCGACCCAACGAGATCGAACGGTGACAAGTGGGTTTCGCTACCAGGCCGGATGTTTTTCATGATGTTCAACCTCAATGCGGTATTCCGTACTTCTCGATTACACCCCAGCTCGACGGCACCACACGATCCCCGCACGTTCAACGACAATAGTTGGTTGCTGGCCAGGCTCGGAAAGAGTGACCTTGAATGGCTTCTTTCTCAATGAGCAAAGCGAACAGGCGTTTCATCAATCAATCAATCGAACATGGCGGAGATCGATTGGGGGATCCGTCTACATAAAAATCAAGGCTTAGAGAAGTGCTCGCTGCTATTGTGCGGCTGATGCGGTTGAGGACGACCGACTGGGGCTCAGTTGCGATCCAACAGCCCGCAGGAGCCACCGCACACAACCAAACGTAATGGTATGAGAGGGAGGCATCCTCGGCACATCTAGCTTGCCGAACTGGTTGGCCGGCATGCAGGCAGACAGTCAGTCGGGCAGGCAGGCAAGCAAGCGGGCAGAGTGAGAGGAGGGGACAGGGGGGAGCCAGCGAGTGAGGGAGTCGGGAGAGGCATCGGAAGAGCTTTCGATGCAAGTCGATATCTTTTATTGCCATGCGGTCAAAAAACGCGATCTCGTGGATCTTCCCCCCTATGACCCTTCGTCCGAATAGCAGCGATCGGCCTGTGTGTCACTTAGGTTGATGAAACGCTTTAGTAGAGCCGCAGCGCAGTGCCCTCCGTGCTTCCCTTCTATACTTGCTATATCTCCCGTCTGCCCCGGCGCTCCTCCCGCCCCCCTTTTCGCTATCCGTCCGGACCCCCGTCGACACCAACCCTCTCCCCTTTGCTCCCCCAGGCCCACTGTGAGCGAACGACTGGGCCAGTCAGCCGGCTAGCCAGCGAGCCGGCCGGCCGGCCATCTGAACATCGAGGCCGACGCTTGTTCGTCGAGTCCAATATTTTTTAAGTGTCCCTCTGGGAAAAGTTCAGAGCTTGCTAGTTGGCCGCCGTAGCGTTCGCCGCTCCCTCCTGACGGTCTTCCTTACGCAATGACCGCACATCGGGCTGTCTTCAATAATTGGCTTGCTCCCGTTCTCGGGTATAATGCTCAGCCAGGGCAGTGGGTTTTGGGAATATTTTCCTCTTCCCATTCACAAAAAAACTTCATGGAGAATCGGAGTGAGAAACTCCAGTCACGGAGTCAGCTTTTGAACTGCTTGCAGGGCTAGGTATCCTTTCGCGTTGACGGATGTTTTGCTGGTCTATCTCCAACTGCTGACGTACTGCGGCTGGTCAAGTGACCCCTCAACAAAGTGACCAACTGACCGAGCAAGCCGGCCGGTAGGCAGGCAGCGAAAATCCTTCCTCTTTTCTTCTTCTCTTCAGGGCAGGGAAAGAAGAGGAAGAGAAGCTTAGCAGCAAATTAATGATCGTAGGAGTTTTGTCGACGTTAGCATCTATGATTGAGGTCAGTAGTCTCCGCCCCTGGGTACTTATTCTTTGCTGTGCTTTGCTTTGCCGGTGCTGCTGTCGGGAAACACGAGATGTGTCCGGCTATCGATTCAAAGAGAGACGCTGCCAACGGTGGGTAATGATTGGCTCAGTGATATCAGCAGCGGCAGTAGAGCAAGCAGCATACGCAAGCACGTAGCTTGATTAGATAACCCTACACCCCCGCCAATCCCCACTTCGCCACTTTTTTCCCTCATCTGTCCTCTCTCTCCCATCCCGCCATCGAAGAGCCTTGGTAAGGGGATGACGACAGTGAGAATTGCTGATATACAGCGGGTGAAACGCTGGGACGAGGTATCGAGAGAAGCCGCGAAATAAGACGACAGACCCGCTGCACGACACCATCATGTACGACTGGTTAACCACACCGCTCGCCGTCCAGATACACGGTATATGTAGGTACGATACGAGCCTGTGCTCCGCGAGCACCTCCAAGATTGCAGCTGTACCCCGACTTGGTGTGGAAATACTCCGAGGAGCGAATTCTCTGTAATTTGTTCCACTATTTCTTCGGAAATCCCCGAAATGCTCATGGCCGTTCATTGGAAAACTATCCAATAGTTCGTCAGATCGCTTCACCATCTCCATTCCATTATTGAATGGCCTGTAGCTCTTTATGCATAACATTGTTCATACTTCAACAGCGAAAAACTCCACTCAAGTTCAACTATGAGTCCTTCAGTGGATTGCAGAGCTCAGGGGATTTCCGAATCCCGGCGGTCTGCTCCATGGCACCACCGGCTGAGCTCTCTCGATCCCCCCAACTGTTGAGGTCTTTCTGCTGCAAGTGTGGCCACACGAGAAGGAATCATCGATAGGAATTATCGACTGGCAGGAGGGAACAATGGGTCGGAGAGAAAACAGATTTCCTCTTGAACTTTCGAGACCTGGGTAACTTTTTGCTACTTCCTGTTCGTGTCGATGCGGGAACTCACTTCCACTCCGCCGCTGCGAGCTTAGACAGATAGGAGAAATGAGGAAGCGGCAGATGAAGGACACGAAACGCGATGTTTGATCAAGGATGATGGTAAGGTACACCATGGTCGGACAAAGTGTAGTCGCTGCGACATATCGGCTCTATTTATCATTTCAGTTGGGATTTATCATTACGAGTGGACCGTCTCGCCGTCCGATTCAGTTTGGCCCTCACGTCGATAGAGAAGACTACGGAGGGATGAGAAATCTTGTTCGATTCTCTCTCGGTTCTGCCAAACTTCCCGCGGCCGCTTATCGGGATTCCCGGCCGACGACACGTAGGACTTATGGGCACTCTCACGACAATGCTATAATACATGACTACTTAGTATCAGAGAGCCAGGGAGTATACGGCTGAGGATTCAAGTAATGCGCTGGACGAAAAGTTTTGCAAGGGATCGGAAGAGATATCAAGAACGCACGGTTTGCTGATGCGTGAGTGAACGAGCACGCCAGTTGTGCTCGACCAGTCGTAATTGTCGCCTCGACGATCTCATTTGAATAAATAATCAATTTTCTTTAAATTACTTTTGTTCGGACGTCAATTTAGGCCAGCTCGTCCGTTGCGCCGCCGGTCCTACCCTGCAGCCCCGATCCGGGTCCCGCGTCTCTCCATGTCTTCCAATACAGCAAACCCAGCATCCCCTCTTGCGAGCTGGAGTTAGGTACCATGATAACCAGCAGAACATTATGCAGATCGACGGGGAACTTGTCTCGTGTCTCTACATCTCGCTTTCTGCCGCACGTGTCCGCCGGACGGGCGGAGGGGTAGAACACGACGCCGACGCGGGCACGGGAATACAGCCGTTCCATTCAGATAGCGCGTTTATTTGGTTTCCGTTCTGTGAATCCGTTGAGTCGTGTAACAGGCCATGACATTAACGTTCCGGACCCCGCGCGGCAAGACGCGAAGAAGGGCTGTCGTCCAAGTAAGCGGACACGAATGTGTGCGCGGCGGACGAGTGAGTCGGTTGGCAAGCAACGAACCATTATATAAATTGCTGCAAGCGTGCATTTACCCTCGTGAATTCTGGGGCGAATCGCCGTCGTGTATGTGGCGCCACAATTGTTATTGAGGATGAAAGCGTACATGCGTACATACCTACCCTCGTCCCTCCACGAGCTATGCCGACATCGGATGCTTCAGTAGCGGATGAGCTGCTTTCTCTATCTCTCTCTCTCTCTCCCTTGAATCCTCCCTCCCCCCTCTCGATCTGTTGTGCTGCCGATTTCCTTCGTGATCAATCCATCTCTCAAGCACCTACTTCGCCCGCGGAGTGAACCGGAAAGAGTATATTGCCGCCGGGGGAATTGAGCCAGCTCACATATTCATGATTGTGCGTTTCTTTGTATACAAGTCTGATAACCGGATATTTCGTCGTGTTTTCGCCGAATCCTCATTTCAGTCAGCGCGGGGCTTCGATTTCGTTGCGCCCCGTGCTCCCAACGTCGTCGTTCGCGACGTTCTCGCATTTGTCGTTGATGTCGGCGTAGTATCGCGAGGGGACTATGTAACTGAGCATTGTCTCCCCTCTTGTGAACGAAAGCTCGCTCGTTCGCTCCCCAACCGGCGGCGTCGGCGGCTTTGTGTTGACAGAGTAAACACTTAATAAGTGGCACTACGTGCCGGCCGTTACGCGCCATGGGCGGACAAACGGTAGGGAAAATTCTGAGCAATGTTAGCGGACGAGAAGATTTTGTGAAATTCGTGCCCGGCTTCCCGATGAGCCGATGTTCAATATCACTGCGTGAGGACGGAAAACTAGAAGCTCATCCATACCTCCGTTTAAGTAGTCGTGACTCCAGTCCTCTGACTCTTGACAAGAACTCGCGACATTTGAAGCTTAATCACAGACACAAGATAGAAGTAGTCCGTTTCGGATCGTAAGAATCGATTCGTCGATGAAACCAGTGCAAGTTCGAATTTGACTTCAATAACACCAGCCCGCTGCCGAACGGCAGCATCGCTTCCCTGACGGCAGATTTCTCCGTCGAATCGGCCAAGATCTTTTGGAACTTCATCAGATCATTTCCTCATCCGAATGTTTTTCAAGGGAAGACAACGATATACGTCCGGAGTATGAATAAGAGTCTGAACCCGAGTCTGAAGAGCGTTTCAGGTAAGCTCATATCAGTGATCACAGGACAGTCTCATTGTCTTGCTTGGAAGCTCAGCCAGTCATTCTCAAAGTCCATCCGAGGACGCTCCCGAAAGAATACAGTTCCGTACCAGGGCATCAGTAGCTCCCGCGTTTGCTCCGGGAGACTTCCTTCAGCTGCAATTTACAACCAATCATCTTCCAGGATCCACGTCAACAGCAGGAGTAAAATGCCTTCACTCGAAGATGTTTCGCTCGGTAGTGATTATACTCGTGTCCACGTACCTTGCAATCATCGCGTACGGTCTCAGCATGGCGATGCAAATGTTCCGTAATATAAAGGAGTCCTGAATGTGGAGCTTTAGGTATCAACCCAATTTACTAACTGCTCGGTATGCTTGTGAAAGAATGAACCCTAAACCCAATCCAAATTTTGCTTCATCTTCCCAACACACTCTGCGGGAGTCAATGCTGAAGAATGAGGGCATCTAGCTCTGCGAGTTGGAGATTGGAAACGACAATGATGATCTTCCGTGGATTTTTTGTCCGAAGGAAAAACACCAAAGATTCTCAACCACCGGAAAACTTTCCCGGAGACACAAACTCCGGGTCCGAAGAGTCAAAGCCCAACTGACCGTCGGCAGTCCGAGCGGTTCGCCTCATCAGGTAGTTGAGCCGAGCGAGACGAAGTTTCTCCGCGTGCTTTTAATGGCATTGTGCTTCCTTCCATTTCAACTCAGTGGGCTGCACCACCTGCCAAATCCTTCTGTGCCCGATGCGCCGTTTCCTATTCCTTGGCCCTTTAACCGCGAAGGCCGCAACACTCGTCCATGCATCGCTTGTTGCTTGTACGTTTCTCGGACTCCGAACACAACCCGGCTGCATCTGATTGCTGTTTTCTTTTCTCCTCCTCGCGACTGGCCAGGCATTGCGAGCCTCCCGCGTTCGCCGCAGTGCTCGATCGATTCTGTTTGTGCCCATCTCCTTCCGTCACCGCACAGCTTCATGTCGCGTTTTGTCGCAACCTGAACGGAGTCATCCTCCTCTGTGGGCCACGCAATTCCTCTCGCTGATCCCTTAGGCCAGCATTATTTGTGGACGCGTACTACTTTGTTGTTCCTTCTCCAGCGTAGACGTTCGAGCGGTCGTGTTTAGACTCGAGGAGGGAAGGCTGCCACTGGAAAGAGTGGGCAGAAGCTCACAAAACCAACAAACTCAAGAAGGGGTCCGTATGGCAAACGGAAAAGAACTTGCGGCTGAGTTCGAGGGCCCTCTTGACACAGCTCCTTCAAACAGCATTGCTCTCGAACGCCAACGAAGTCGGACGCGACTCTCGCTACGTTCCACGGAGACAACAATAGTTGATCCGCACAGGCTGGGATCTCCATATGCACGCCACTCTCCACAATTCCCGCTGCCAAAACCTGTTCGACGAGTTGGTGTTTGCGTGTTTGTGAGTTGACGAATCGCTCGCTCACGGATCGTTCGATGGTTCAGCTATTGATTTTGCTCGTTCGCATCAATCCAATCGAGAGGCCAGATAACGATCCGATAGCCAGTTAGATAATGACATGATGAGCAATTCTATGGCGCTATCAACCGCTATGACGACGCCGTGCCGTCGACACTGCACTCTGGCGTATTAGATTTGACCCCGGCTACCGGAGCGAGGCGACGAAGAACGTTCGATCCGAAACTCCAAACTTCCGAAAACTCGAGATCGGCGAACGAATAGGCAAACGTTTTCTCGATACCAAAATCAGAATCTGGTATTTCAGAAACCTTCCGGAGAAGCCCCGGTGACCCCACCCTATACCTTCGTGCCATTTTGAAAGATTTTCGAACGAAAAGTTGAGACAATCAACGGAAGTTTGAGGACACTTCCGATCGTAATGACCAGCATGGAGCAAGCACTGAGGCGTCGTAACCTGTCAAGCAGGCTCAAGGTCAAACGTGTCTTTGTCAAATTAAGAATTGACTCTTTAGGAAATGTCCCAAATCGGATCCGCGGTGCTATGTCAGCGCCCAAGCCGCTTTTTAGCCCGGAATGAAATGAAAAACAGGAGACGCCGCTAAAATCAACGGCATCGAAGAAAAGTCAACAATGGGGGTATCTATCACCTCGTCTTCCTTGCCTCTTTTCCGGAAAGCATGAAACACGCTGATATTGAATCAATCAGCATATCGGAAACAATTTCCTCCATTGCCGATCCAATCAGTAACATAGTAAACATCTGCGGTTCCATCTGTTACTGCCTCGCATCCCGTAACATCCGCCGTGGCGAGAGCATCGGCCCGAAGCATGGAATGAAAGATTACGTTCGGAACATTCCGTCGAACCTCCGGTGCTGATTATTAGTCTTCGTTCTTGAGCTGAGCGAATGAACTCATCACTAGCCTAAATAACCGCGACCGATCGTCTTGTGACACGCGGTCTACTGACCCGCTTGATCGGGGCACCATGAGCATTGTGGCTCGAATAAGCGGGTGCCCCGTTTAAGCGGGATTTCGAGAGAATATGGTCCCAGTGACGGAGGAAACCGTTTGATCGTTGACTCAGGGGCGCGTATGTCTCCAGTGAGCTCTCCGTGGGGGTTCTAGGACCTCGTAGCTTCACACGGACAGTGCTTCCCTGTATGTATCTGGCGCCGCGGCGCCCGAATGCACACCAACGGTATGTTCGCGGTCGGCAGGTAAAATCACACTTGTAGCTGTGTGCGTTTTATTTTGGGTTCGTCGTCCCCCACGCAGATCTCTGTGAGGTCATAGGTAAGATTATTGATAAGAAATTCCCCCCCTGGCCGCTCGCGGACAGGAGCTTTTATCTCGCACACAAGGGAGCCGTTGCGGGTGTGTTTTCATAGACATAATAGTGTGTTGTTTTTTTCTAAACTAGTGAGCTGGCCGGCCGCTGGTTAGTTTGTATGTGCTCGTAAGTTATCGTCCCACCAGCACAGTTAGTGTTTGCATAACCCCTGATAACGAGCGACGTGTTGTCCACCCAGCACCTGCTACACAGACGGTGCGACGGCTTTTGTTCGAGACGAGCACAGCTCTTTGCGAGCGGCGGATTCTAACTGTGTGATCACACAATATGTACAAAATCCCCTTCTGGCTTCTCCACATGCGGGCTGTTGATGCTTTACTCTATAGGTTCCACTGCTGTTGTCTAAAAGTTTTGCCCGCTCGCTGATGCGGAACCGAGGTCGGTGAACACGGCCACCCCGGCAACGGCGGAAGAAAGTTACGTGTTGACTAGAGTGGTCAACTCTCAATGCAGAGCAGTAACGAAGGGGTGGGGAGCCGACCTGCGGGAACTGATTAGCTCGATGGACGGACCATCGAGTTTTGCAATTTTCGATCCTTGACGACGGGGAACAAAACGGCGTACAACAGAATACATATGTGGAGAACAGGGGTTGACCGTGGTCGAGCGAAAAAGCGGAAAGTGTTCGTCGCTACACGCGCTTCGTGGGGTGGGTGGGTAGGCGGGCAGCAGTTGGGTCACTGACTGTTTGGCTGGGTGTGCGTTTTTCCCGGGTGGTTCCTCAATGTCCAGCAGCGGGGCCCTAGGGCTCTTCCGGTCTCCCGCCGCTTGTTCTCACAGCGAAAAGGCTCACTTGTTCTTCCGATGGGCTGAAAAACTCTGCCAACAAATAAAAGTCAGCAATTCGATTTTACGGCGGAACACCGGCGCGGTGTGGACCGACTTCGATTCTGACGACGACGAAAACGACGACGGCTTCGGTAGCAACAGCGGCCGCGACGTTGACGACGACGACTGCTTCGCCTCATCTTCTATTGGCCCCCACTCGTGGGATACGCAATATTTCCTCGGCTTCGTCTTATTCGAGCGTATTTTTCTCCAAAAAGTATTTGTTCCAGATTCCCTCTGAATATCGATTCCTTGCTTCATGGAGAACTTTGGAGCAGATGCTCGGTTCTTAATCACGTTCGTGTCGCAAAGTAAGGCCTGCGAACAGGGAGCAGTCAACTTGTCGTTTTCCTCTTTCCCGATCCCCAGACGAGGATCGTTCACTTCGGTTGCCGATGGGTATCTGAGTCTGGGTTTCGGTACACAGTTTGCTAATATGTTGGGAGCCAAAATGGAGCTTTAATTTCCGTTTGCGCAATCTCTCGCTGTGTCGGCAGCCTCAGCGTCTCGAAAGTTCCCGTCGCCGAGAAGAGCTCCTCCACAAGACTTCAACACAAATGAATACGTTTCAGGTTTTTTTTCAAGCGTCGAGGATTTCTAACCCTCGCTCTTGCATTTCGAAATTGGCGCGGCGGCGGTGGGAAACAGACCGACTCCACGACGGTCTTGGTATCAGACCGAACTTCGACAGAGATACGGGGATAATTGTAAGTCGTCGCTAGAAAAGTCACTGCTAAATGGATCTTGATCAGATTGCGGGGACATGGAAAAACGACAACGTAAACAACGACAGCGACCACGCTTTCGTGATCTTTCCGCTCAGTCGACCAGCCAGACATCCTCCCACCCGACGATGCTGCTTGACGCTTTCGCAAATCCTTTGAGTCGTGCTGCTGCTGCTGCTCCTGGTGCTGGAGCGGCAGATGGTACACCCACCATAACGAGCTAACAAGCCGAGCCGGGTTAGAGGAGCGTCGACGACAGGGCAATCATCTTTCGTTGTTGTTGTCGCGGTGGTAGTTGCGGTGGTGGCGGCGGTGCGGATGTCAAGTCCGATGCTCGTCGACGTCGTCGTCGGAGAGAGCTCTCCACTCCAGCGATAAGATAGGACCTCAATAAATTATGTAGTTGTCGCCGTTGTTGTTGTTTGCCTCGTTTTTGTTCTCCGCAAACCTTTGGGCGAAGCTCCTGCCCTCGGTCACTTTGTTCCGAGAGGGCGGCTCTCAAAACATCAACCTCATTCCTGCTCACCATATCTGAGACAGGGTTTCCCATGAGCTCCTCAAAATCGGCGATTCCGACCAAGCTCGATGAACGTAACACATCTCGCCATGTAATAAAAAACGAAGATTTCCTAATCAGACAGATATAATCAATCATCTCATTTGATCTAGGCCGAGTTAACGAGGATTCCTCTCGTTTTCCAGACGAGCTCCGCCGTGAGGAGAGCCACATATAAATTCCCGAGAAGATCCGGCATCTCTGAGAGCATCTCAGGTTGAGGAAGTCGCGAAACGACGCTTCCGATCCCAATGAAGGTAGAGGGAAAGCGAGCGAGCGAGCGGTCCTGCTGTCATCGCCAGAGGAGATCCCACACTGTCGCGGAGTAACTCCATTTGCACGAGGCATGAAATCTTCAGCGGTTTTTGCATTATTCTGCAGTCACACACACAAACACATTGCGCACCGCGCGAGGAGAGGAAAAGGAGAGGAATAAGGTTTCGAGACGCATTTATTCGTTCATAAACAAACACACTCCGAACATGCATGCATATTCCCTGCTTTATTCCAGGCCAGTGCACAAAGAACTCTTCGCGGCTGTGCGAAGTGAGCGGACGGGAAGTAGCCGGCACCAGTCCGCGGCTTTTGTACACAACAGACTCTTGTATTTCTTCTTTCCTCCACCGTTTCCCCCTTCTCGTTACAAAGCAAGTTCCTTGCCAAAACAGCCGACTGGCCGTTCGGTCGGACGGCCAAGAAGCACCCGACCAATGGCATCCGACCAGCAAACCAAGAGATAGACTGACCAGTTCGTTGAAGCAAAAGGGAACGCACAGCGTCCAAAAGTGCTCATGATGTTGCTCCGTCCGCTTCTCGGGAAGCTTCGCTAAAATGCTACTCTTTCAGGATATCTTCCCCGATGCCGGTCAGTGTTACTGGAGTCGTTTCCACTTGACGACTCGAGGCTTTGTTTCCTACTCGTCATTCGCAGCGCATGGCGTTTTTGAAACCCGGTGGACTCTTCTGCGATACTCACCGAATACCAAACAAGGGCCTCCCCGCAACGCCTGGGTAGATATGATGCCGCCTCGAGAGCCGCTAGTTGACCAAGGACAAAAAAAGGAACTCCTGAGCTTGAGATGCTCCCGAAGGTCGTGTCTCCAGCAGTTCAACCGACGGAGTCGTTCCAGGTCTTTCCAGTGTTTCCAGACAACGTTGAAGCTTTCGATGACGGGACCGGGGGTTGACAAACTCATCCCCGATGTTATTATGAGCTGTTTGAACAGCCGAAAAACAGTCGCACTGAGTCATTGGGTCTGTTTGTCGGCCTGCTGACGACCCATCGAGGATATCCGAGCCAATATCAAATATAGGCCTTCATCCTTCAGCTTTGGAAGAAAACGACGACGCGCGCCCATGTTCTCCAACGGCAGCAGCGGGAAAACAGAGAAGAAGCGGGAACAGATCAAGGGAGAACTAGAAAGCAGAGCAATCGGGAGGATCAGCGTCACCGGTCCCCGAGTTGTCAACGAACGCGTCAGCTGTTCAAGAGCCTCAAATTGTGGGTTTGAAAGGTCCACGCCTTCAAAAGTTTGCTTTATCATTACGAAGTACATCGCCCGATAGAGTTCTGTTAGAATCGGTTGCACCCGTCCCTCCTCGAAGTCTCCAAAAACCCTCGATCAAGGGACCGGATTCCACCTGAAGCTCACCCAGGGGCGCTCTTGAATTGAGGTGACTTCGTTCGAATTCAGACCCGAGCCTGGACTCGCTTCGGCTGCGGCGAGGATCATATGCAGCAACCACGACGACATCCACATAGGAGGTCTGCTGATTCTAACTCACGGCAGATTTCGTACCAGCAAGGGTCGAGCATGGCTCGTTCATTCGGTCGGTGGGCCTTTCGGTCGGTTCCTCGACGAGCTCACTTGGCTCTTTCGCTCCCGATACTCTCTGCCTCGGATGGCAGGCAGGCAGGCAGGCAGGCAGGCAGGCAGGCCGGCAGGAAGGAAGGCCGGCAAGCAGGCACCAAACCAAGCAAGCGGGTTCTTTCCCATCGTGCCCTATCGCAGTCGGGCGAACAGCCGACAGCCTGCCTTGCCCGCTTGCCATCTCGCTCGCCAAGCAGCCAGCCGGGCGGGCAAGGAGCTTCATTCGTGGAGGGTCTGCCTTGGAGTTAACACGGGCTCGTGAAGAGCCCTGGTGTCTTCAACGTGCCTAGCCTTCTGCCTGAGTCGTCTGTTGTGTGACCCTGACGTCCTTCGTTCGGCAGCGGCGTCAGCGAGACAAACCGTCGCCGTAGGTCTGGTAAGAACGATCCTGAATTCTGCGCATCGTGGACTTGTTTCGAGTTTTCTTCCTTTGCCTTCGTCTCTGAGTTATTTTCCCGGTCGCTCGGTCGGTCGGTCCCGAACAGGTTTCTGTCCAATACAGCGTGAGGACGGAGCGGCTCCTGATTGAGCGCTCCGGTGGCTGGCAACACCATATACAGGTATCGGTTCGTCCGTTGTGCCGATGTCGCTCGATGTGTTTGTGTAAATCTCTGCTGGTGACGTTCGGATCGTGGCGGCGTCTTTCGCCTCCTGCAAAGTGGCCATCTGGCGCAGCTGTTAAAGTCGTCGTCGGCGGCGATGGCTGTGGCGTCGTCGTTGTCGTGTGTCGTTAGTTCGTTGTACCGCCTTTACACCGTGTGCACTTCTACGGCTGTTTCTTCAGCTTTCTTCGATGTTAGTTTTTCACTCCCCGGAAAACCCCTTCCCGGCGAATCGAGCGCTCGCAAAGTCCAGATTGCCGTCGTGAGCGGAACTCCTGGAGACCTCTTCGCGCAGCGAGAAGCGAGTTTGTGCCGTTCGATCTCATGATGGCGTGCGTGAAATCGCAACGTACTTCGGACGACGAACACGTGGCTTGGAGCTGAGGCGAGCTGAGCGATTCCAAGAACAATGGAAGGTGACCGCAAAAGCGAGTGGACGGAACAGATCTTCAGGCAGTTGTGTTGAGACGGGTGGCCGTAATGAAGACAAATCTATTCATGATGGCTTCGTTCGTGGAAGGCAATAACTCTGAATTAGAGAGAAAGCTTCGGAACAAACCGAGGAAAGCAGGGGCGACGACGACGACGACGAGGAAAACGAGCGAGTGAGGATTACCGGTGGACGGCGGCGCGCGAAGTGTCGACGGGTGTCATTTCTCGCCACGATCCTAACTAGGCACCGATTAAAATTTCAACTCTGCTTCATTGAATCCAAGACCGAGAAAATCTCCGGAAGTTAGCGGCGCATTCCTTCCCCGCTCAGCTTCTCCTTACTGAGTTTGTTGCTATTGTTGTCGGGCTGAGATCAAGCATGCTTTCAGAAAGTGGCATTCTCACCACAAACTCTGACACAATCCGCTTACCTCACCGTTCTTCGGTCGACCTCTCGACGTATCTCGAAACTTGGCCGAGCCGGCGGCTAGGGAAGCTCACCTGTCGTGAGGGTGGAGTTGTTGGTGCTCCTCCCGAATAACAGAACAGCTACATGGCCGCCCTGGCTGGTCAGTGAGCAAGGAGGGGCAAACTCACGGTCAGCTTGAAATTGACCACTGGACACTCCGGATAACAGTCGAGAATTCTCCCATCTCGCGCAGTTGCTGACCGGAACTTCAACGATATTTTGCTAAAACCCATCTCTCATTGCGCGAAAACTCGAGAAGTACAGTCATACCTCGGTTAACGAATTTAATCCGTTCCTCGAAAACGTTCGTTAACCGAAACACACCTCAGTTTCGACCCAAATATCAGCAAGAACACGCGCCCCATCCACCGGGTTGCTCGGTAGAAAAAGTGAGGAGCCATCTTGGTAGGTCCACGACCTCATCTCGTAGTGTTCCTGGGAGATTCGTCATCAGGATCGAAAGACAGGTCCGACCTCGGTTAGCGTTCCACTTTATTTTGTATGAAACCTAGATTTTAAATTTGGAAAATAGAGAGTTACACTTCGACGTAGCTGTGATCATTGCGATATCTGATCTATTCGACGCATGTGAGACGACCCGATAAGAGTGAGATGCAAGTCGCCAGTATCGAGCTCCGTTTCGTTCGATATGAAAGTTTACGGATGGACCTGAGTAGGGCTGAGAGTTTTTCACGGCTCTCTTCCCAAAAATTCTCCGAATCTCGCACTTCTCACTGTCACGCCACTCAGAATCGAGAGGAATCGTCGTTGGCATCCAGCCGACTCGTTTTGGGGAAAAGTTCGTAAACCGAAACCACGTTCGTTAACCGAGGAAACTTCTGAGGGACAAAATTCGTTCGTTAACCGAGGCATTCGTTAATCGAGGCGTTCGTTAACCGAGGTATGACTGTATCTCTCAATTGCCAGACCAATGATTTGTCAGAATATTCAAGCACCGGAGCTTTCGAAGAAACTTACCAGGGGAATACTTACCCGATCGTTCTCTCGCCGTTTCCAGGGCAGATGTTTCTAATGTGACTTTTTGACCTCTGGCTATTCACTCCTTCCTCTTGCGACGAAAACAACGCTCGACTCATGCATTCCCGCTCGACTCCGCAGCTCGCTCAAGTCGGTTGTGATTCCAGCTGCGAGAAAGACTCGGCGCACGGAAGAAGTTGGTGTAACCAAGCAGACTTTTCACTCCTCGCCGTGTTGTGCGCCGTATGCTTCCTTGTGACTTCACCCTCGTTTCCCGCGTACGTTCGTGGATCTCCCCGAACTTCGGTTCCTCCGAACGTCGGTTCCTCCGCATTATTCTCCTGCACCCTCGTTGTCGTTCACTTGGTCGGTTGCGCGCCCGGGGGTCGCTCGCTCTCATTCAGTCACTCCGGGCGGCGAGCTGACTGGCCAGCCAGCTTAGCTTGGCCTGTGATATCTTGTTTGCTTCCCTTCGTTTTTTTTTTGGCTGGATGTTGTTTTTCCTTTCTCTGATGGCGGCGGTCGCTGTCTTGAACAAAAAGCTCGTTCACTCGCCCGCCGCCGGCTCGCCGGTCGGTCGGTCGACTCACGCCAGCATCCATTGAAGCCAAAAAGTAAACTTGAGCAGAGTACATAACCCGGCTTACTAAATGCTACGCCCTCACAATAACACCAGCCATCCGGCCATCCGGCTCGTTCACTCAGCCAAACCTTGCGACACCCGATTGGTGAACGCGCAGCCTCGAGGTGTTCGTCGCGAGCCCCATTCACCTGCGTCGCGTCGTCATCCCGCGGTCGTCTCAGTGCTCCTTTGTCGCCTCCATCCAGCACCAATCCTTGCATTCTCCTTCGTTCGTTGCTCACTTTCGGACGTTGAGGAGAGAAGCTTCTCTTTCTCTTAGTTGCCACCGTGACTAGCACCGTTCTCTTCTCGGAAAAGGAAAAACGAACGAGAACACGAAGCAAAATGGAAGCATGATAAAACAGTAACACACTTACACACATGAGAACATTTGTCAGGATCGCTTCCTAAGAAGGGATTTATGCCCTGAGAGGTTTCTCTGCGTCGACCGAGCGAGGAACCGCCGGCGCGATTCTTGTCCGCCGAAGGAACGATTCTCCACGAGTGGCGGAGCCTACTGCGAGAGAAGTCGACTCCGACTCCGCTTTCCCCACGAGGCTGAACTCTCGAACAAAAAAATTGTTAGACACGACTCCCGAGTACGTCAGTGACCGACTTCGAACGCTCGCTGCCGCCACAGCACTGCTACGCTGTCCAACTCGTTCGTTCGGTCGCTCGTACAACGTGCAGGCACGACTGGCTGTCAGCAAAACAGTTGGGAACGAACGTCAGAAGTACGCAGTCGTGACAGGAGGAGTCGTCGAGAGGCTGACTAGACAAGTTCATTATACGATTTCGCTTCAATTTGTTCCCGTGTCAACGAACGAACGAACGAGCTGCGAGTTAGGAAACCCCCACAAATGTAACACTTGGCTCCATACGGTAGCGGTAGTCGCTCTGAGGGAACGACCCACCTACGTTCCCCTTCGTTTCTCTCCCTCCTGGCCTCCCTTCACTTTTTCCCGCTACTTGCCAGGATCGGCAACCGTCGGACGAATGAGCGAGGGGAGATTTGGGGAAAAGTTCAGCGGAGCGCACGAGGGAAAAAATTGCGAATTGGCCAGATTCGTTCAAATGCACCCTTTTGACAACTCTCTGTTGGCGAAGCATCGCACGACGAACGTTTAGTCTCCTCAAACCGACTCCACGTGCGCGCCGCGCACGGAGCTGCACGCTGCTCAGAGCTCAGAGGCTTTCGTCGAGCGCATTCAGCGGCTGACTGATTGTGAGCTCTGCGTGCTCGCCTAGATTCCTGCGTGGCTGGCTGGCTGGTTGACTGACTGACTGACGGGTTAATTCGATCATCATCTCGTTGTCGACTTTTACAGACGCGGCGGCGGTGGCGGTGGCGGCGACTACGAACTTCCGAAACAAGTAGAGTCAGTCAGGGACTTCTCTCGGCTCTTTTCTTCGGCCATTTGCATAATGTGCAGCTTCCTCTCAGCTCGAGAAGCGCTTTGAATTTCCGTTCCAAGACAGCTCAGCACGCGGTTCCACAAAAAAAGGGAGAAAATTTAAAAAACAAAAATCTTTGACTACGCACATTTCCGCTCCGGAGAACGAGCTTCAATTAGCGCAATGTGGCGAATCAAGTGCGTGCAGCAGGCGCGGCCACAAGACGACGAGAATGACAGGAAAAGAAAAAAACGGCAAAGTGAAAAAGTTTGCAGTCTCTCGACGCGTTTCATAGTGAATCCGGGCTCCTACTCAACTCAAATTCGATTCCTGCTCCTCGTCCTGCTTTTCCAGCGTGCCCTGCAAGAGAAAATGAGACGGTCTCCTCCAGGTTCTTGTTAGAGCAGAGATACGGGACAGGAGAAGCAATTTAGAACTGTTGAACAATGTTCCTCGGTTTTGCGTATTCTCTACACCGTGTTTTCGTTGTAAGGGCCCAGCAGCCCGTGAGACTCAGCGGGGCTGAAAAACGGGGCCGCGAAGGTGGCAAAGCAGCAATCTTGGCACCAGATGATCAATCATTGCTGATTGTTCCAAATCGAAGTTCTGAGCACCTTTTGCGCTAGGTGCTCGGGAATCGGATCCGAAAGTTCTCAGTCTGGATTGATGTGTTCACGTAACTGACGGTCACCTTTGAGGAACTTACGCACGACCTACGGTGATCCCACGCAAGTCACGCGAAATTCCACCCATCTCTCTCGAGTGAAAGACCTAAGCTTTTTGCTTTTTTGAAGGGAAACCTCCTTCGCGGCCGATGAGCCAAGCAATCATCGAGTACTTTTGCGGTCGATCATCGGTCCTCCCGAAATCTCGGAGCCTCAATTTTTTTTCATAGATCGGCGACAAGGGAATAAGACGTATTGGACAAGGAATGAGGCCGACTCGATGAGGGATAGCGTCAAATTGCTCAGGAATGAGTTCGGAGGGCAATTAGTTCCGGGGAAGACGACGACTATTGAGCTTGGCGAATCGGATTGAGATATCAAGGAAAGCCATACAAAACAAGACAAACAGCTTCTCAATGAGAAAATGAGATGTCCATAGGCTCGCGGTGGTCGTGTTGGTGGTCGTCGGCGACGACGACGACGAGGACGACGTCAAAGAGAGGGAGATCGATGAGTACGTGATGAATCGTCGGAACAATTCTTACCCCGTTTGAGCTCTCACGTAACTCGGCTCGTTCATTAAGCCCTATCACCCGACCCTCTTCTTCTCCTGAACTGCGTCCGTTTTCCACTCATTTGGCCCCTACTGGCCGCGTTCAACTCATTTGGCCCCGATTTCCCCATACTCATTCATCACCCGTATTCCTCGATGCCCTGCTGCCGGCAAGTTCGTCCCAACTAACCGAACTGCTGATCCGCTTCGGAGACCGAGCGAATATCGATGTCAGGTCGACATACGAGCTCCGTCACTTCGCCTTTTTAATCTATCTGATGCGTGCAATGGTCCGACTCGCGCGCGTGCGCCAGCCCACCCGTCAGTTCATACGTCAAAGAGCGTAGCGAGCGCCCCGTCCGTCGAATGTGGTGCGATCGGCAAACCAAACAAGTTCAATCAGAGAAAACGGTGCGGCTCAATCCGAATGAATTCCATGAGTGATGATCGTTGTGCAGGGGCAACAGAGAAGAGGAAGAAGAAGAAGAAATATGGTCGTCTGATTCCAAGGTGAGCAGCGGAGAGTGATTGCGTCGCCGCGTTTGCCGCCTGCAGCTCGACCGCTAGAGGGTAAACACCAGGACAACGATCCTCAGAGGGACAGTGTCGATCGGAAGCGCGTATCATCTCGACTCCTTGGTAGACACGAGTCTCGGCGAAGAGGAAAGCGACCGAGATTATTCCAGGCTTCGGAAGGCCTCTATGACGTCGTCAATTTATCATCATCCCCAATGAGAAATCATCGACGAGAAACCTGAAACGGCTTCCGGACCTCTCGGCCATCAGTTCGTCGAGGCAAGACACCCCGAAGTCGAGAGTTGCGCCAAAACACATTTCCTTGATTTCTCGAAAATCAACGGAACCATTTAGCGGAACAGCAGGCCCGTTTCGATCTCATCTTCTGAGGACCAGGATGAGCAGCCATAAAGGGAGGAAAACGGCGTCGTCGTCGTCGTCGTCGACGGTCCTGATGAGCGAGAGCCGAAGGATGATTCGAACTTGTCCGAAGTCAGAACATGAGTCCGACGACTCTAGTGGGGATTCGGGAAGTCCAGGTATTCCTGAAGCTTCACCGGGCTCCTTCCTTATTCCTCGTTCTCCAGCGATGAATGAATCGGAGACGAAATCCCCGGATTCGGTGAAGGCTGCCAAGGTTCCTCGAGAACAGCACCGGAGCGAGATTGGCAACCCGTGTGAGGCTCGCCGGTATCGTCCTTTGTTCCTTACTCCGCTGTGGGTAAGTGAAACGCAAACATCGCGACTGAGTATCGAGCGATAGAGGAACAAACATCACGTCGGAGCAATTTCTCCCGCCGCGAGTCCCACGTTGATGCACCGCCCTCGGTTTCTCGCGTTGACTAATTCCTTTAGTCGCCATCATGCTTCTTCTCTTCAGTCCTGCCGCCTCGTCCTCGCCGTGTTCCGTGCCATGTTCCATCGATGAGGAACAATCAAGCTGCCGAGATGACAGACGTCGGAGGAAATTCAATGATGACGGCCAAGGGAATCGGTCTCCCGAATAAACGGCTCGGACGAACAAACGACCGATCGCCTGCCTGCCTGCCTGCCTGCCTGCTTTCTTGCTTGTTCGCTTGCTCGGCAGGCCGTTTGGTGTTCATCGATGTATCGAGGGTCGGATTACGCGGGAACTGCCGCACTCCAAATAAAACTGTGTCTATTATGAACGCATCGGATGAGCAGACGAACGGAGCCCTGCGTGTGAGGGCCGTAAAGATGATCTCAATTCTTACTGGAGGAAAGATAGGCGCGGATTAACCACAATGACCGGCTGAGCCAGCCAGCCCGCCGGCCCGCCACGCACCGAGTGAGTGAGTGAATGAATGAATGAGCGAGTGGGGGGTCCGCATGCATTGTAAGTTAGTGGGCGGGTGTGTGTGTGTGTGTGTGAGTGCGAGTTTTAGGATGGGTGACGACGACGAGCTTAATGGCGGAGGGCGATGATGGTCATAGCTTTAATTAATATGCTAATACAGCCAGATAGAATGTGGGCTCTGTTAGCCGGGTAGGGAACTTCTAATTCGGTGTCAGCGGACCTTCTATGATGAGAGGCGCGGTGCGTCTCCCGGCGGTGCTTCTCTTGCTGCCGCGACAACGGTTGTTGCAGCTGCAGCTTTCGCGATAGCGGGGCTTAGTCCGAGTGCGGCTCCCTCGGCCAATCCTCGGACGGACGAGCCGGCGACAGCCACGACGACGACGACGACGACCCTCCAGGGTTATCTTCACGACACAGTGGAGCCTCCACACTAAACGCGGGCTTCCCCGCATCCTTTTCCAGTGCCACTCTGTCGGCTGATCGTCGTCGTCGTCGTCGTCGTTGTTGTCGTGGGCGGCGGCGGCGGTGGCTGGGGCATCACTACCACCAAGAACGTCGTAGTTGTTGTTGTTGCTGCCGCCGCGCTGCGATTAATTAATGCAGCCAACGCACGAGAATGGCATGCCTCATAAAATTTTATTACGTTTAATATTTTCACATTTATTCGGCCGGAGCTCGAGCTCATAGGGCGGCTGGACGGACTCGCCGCCCAGCGATGTCCATCATGATCATAAAATTGACTCGACGGGGTGTCCACGACCACCGTCGGTCAGTTAGCCAGTCTGACGGACGGATGGTCAGGCGGTCGGTCGGTCGGTCGGTGAGACCTCCACGCGACGACTATGTAAGAAGGAGCTAACCTTTGGAGACGCGCTGCCATCTCCGCTCATTCAGATGGCCGTCCTCTGACCGTTGAATCCTCGTCAACGCCGCCGGCGCCGTATCCATTATCCTGAGGCCTCCGTAGTCGTGGTCGCCTTTCATTCAAGGGCCGTAACTCACCGAGATTCTGAGATCTACAAGCTCGCTCGGTTGGCCCAGCCCGAGTTCAACCTGTTGTTGTCATCGACTGTTGAAGGTGGCTGACTATTAGCTATCATGAAGAGGAAACTCCTCACCTCACTCACTCACTCACTCACTCACTGGCTCGCTCGCTCATCTCTGCCAGGCACATCGGCAGTCAGGCGGAGAGCTGTCGGGAAGAAATTTGCTGTCGGACGATAATAGAGCGCCTGTCTGCCGGCAGCCAGGCAGAATGCTCGGCTAGCTAGAGTGGATGATGAAACGGGACTTCGTTCTTCCGCTCGACCTACCTCCTTCTATCCCTGGTCGCTCTCGCGCGCGCGCGCGGCGCCCTCCTTCGTTGGTTGGTTGGTTGGTTGTCATCCTACACACCGAGCCGGAGGTCCTCCATGTCGTTTGGCTGGCTAGCTGACTGGCTGGTTGGGTGACGACAGACGATAATGACTCGCTCGCCGTGCTTCCCAACATTTTTGTTCTCATTCTCTAGTCTTAAGCGTTTCGCGTAGTCTGAGATCGCAACCGGAATCCATTCTGCACTGAGAGCGTCTCCCATGACCCTGCGCCATCAGCCTTAAAAGCTCGACTCATTCAAAGTCTCGACTCGTCGCCGGAACGGGATTCAGTATTCAGAAGAGAGGTCGTTGATCCTCTGCGGCCGTTCCAAGTTGGTTTTTTCGTCATCCGTGAGGTGATCTAGAATGACGAAATTCACGATCAACTTACGCGATGTATGGTAGAACATCACTTGCACCGTATCGACTTTTCGTCATGACGTTTGAGCTTTTATTCTTGATGTATCTTCGTCGTTCGTCAGGTGCGGGATCTTGGGGGAGGTCTCGTGATTCAGAAAAACAAATGAGGGCCTCCGAAGAATCTTCGACATGGTCTCTCAGAACCCCGATGCCTCGAAGAAAGAACGAATCGAGGACGAATCATTTCGTACACATAGGTAGATTGAATAGTTGTGTTAACGCAAGAACACCGGAGACCTTTTGCATGTTAAACAAATCATAGCTGTCGCCAACGTGCTACCTCATCTATGTTTGGAATGTTGCGGCTACAGCTGAGAGATTGCGTACGACCGTCTTCAGTGCGAAACAAACCGGCCTGATGCCTTGTCTCAACCTTTGAAGTCGAATCGAGGTGAGCAAAGTTTCAGGTGTGTTGGGTTCCGCAAAATACTTCGACATCCCCTTGCTGGAATAGAACGCCTCTCGCAGCTGAACCGTCCGCTAGAACGCCTTGAATCTTTCTTCATACACTCTTCTAGTGGATCGCTCAATTTGCCGCTGACGTCGATCGGCGCGAGATCCCAGACATGAAACAGGTGAGCCAGACAAACACACGCACAAACTCCGCTGGCTGGCTGGTCTTCTGATGTTCGGGAAATTGAATGGAGCAGATCACTTGATTTATTGACATAGTTTCTATAATTCTATTACGCCGTCATCTGCTTCGTTCTTTCCCGCAGCGCCCCGTTCCCAGTGAATGCCCCGAGAGCCGCTTACTCGCTTCGACACAGCAAACGAGTGCCAGACGTTGGCCGCACGATCCCTAACGGGGGACCTGTTGCTCACTGGCGAAACGATTTCCGCGCAGACGAGAGCTCTCTTTTGCGCCCACTTTCCAATTCAGCCTCATCTTATTATTTCTGCGGATACTTTCGGCTCCCCAGCCTAACCCACCTCGGAGCGTAAAAGCCCCAGAGGCCTCCGCTGCCCTGTTGCCTTGCCCCTCTCTCTCTCTCTCCCTCTATTCACCAGGTTCCCGCATCACCGCTTCCTTCGGACCCTCAGCCGGGGTCAGGCCACCCTCCACCAAGTTTTCTGTTCTGCCAGGTCGACATGTCCGACATTTAGCCTTGCTCCGGAATTTCTCTACATCGCTCTCAACTTTCCCGACCTCGCGATTCCCAGATTTCTTTCGGATTCGTTGGCCTCACGAGTTTTTCTGTCTTCATCTTGCAAAATCGCGCTTTGTCTTTCAATCCACAAGAACTCAAACCCGAATCCATCGCTCAGCGCTCAAACTCCTATTTCCCTCAAACTTCCAAACCCTTGGCTCCCAAGCTCCACAGCTTTAAATAGTTGAAAAAAAAATCGCTCAGGTCCCTCGATGGCTCCAACCAGTTCCGAGGGGCGAATCTCCTGTGCGTTTTTGGCTGACTCCTCGGAGTTCTCGGCAAGCTTTGCTTCAGCTCTATTTTTTGTGCTTACTCAGGGGAACGAAGGAACGAACGAAATTTCTCCCACGATTTGAGGCCTGATGCCGTCGCCCGTTGCGAAACTTCCTTTGTATGTCTCTAGCTGCCTCCGCTGTTCGATTGGAATCCTGTTCCTTTCGTTTTCCTCCCGTCATGCGGTCTTGTCATATGTGGAATAGATTTTTTCTGCTCCACTCTCTCCTCCGTTGGAGATTGGGCTACCACCTGCGTCCTCGTGCAGCCATTATCCGCCGTATTCCGATGGAAGCATCAAACGCATGTCTGTGCGAATACAACGCAGCCTCGCGCAGACAAAAAAGAAAAGAAGAATGGGATTCTGCTGCGTACAGGTGACTGAAAGAAACGTTTGATTTCTTATTTCCCTCCCGTTGAAATATGCGACGCCAACTAGGGGTTCGGGCGATGCGAAAACGAACGATTCGGTGAGATTGAAGAGCAGCTTCCCGAGACGGACGCAGTCGACGTTTGAAAAGCTCGCCCTTGACCGCGGCTCTGTCGACCCGAACAATCCAATGATTGGATTGCATGTCGTCATCGATAGCGACCGCTTGTTCCATCGCTAGCAGAGAATATCGAATGATACGGATCAAAAAGGCGATGAAATATTTCCACAAGGATCAGAATACATTGAATCCAGACATACCATTGCTTACGAGCTGGGAGGTTCGGCGTTCTGAAAGACATCTATCATGAATAGTGTTTAGTTTTCCTATCAGGTATCCAGAGCTTGCGTTGCATGAACTCGCCAGCGGAGCTGTGAGCTGTGTCCAAACCCTGCTCCGGCACATCCTCCCAAAAGTGCTCAACGGACCCAGAGGAGTTCCGGCGTTGACTGCAAACGACCAACGGCTGCATCGTCACTTGCATAATTTTTTCCTCACCAAACTTCGTTGGTTTCCCTGGTGACTATCACACGCGACTAATGTTGCACACCGCGTGGTGATAGAGCAATCTATTTAACAGCGACGCGACGATGAACTCGATGGTTACTTTGCCTGTGGAACATACTTCCGCTTGGGAAAGGCGGCAATAGAGTCGACAATTGAGCGAAGCGAACCGATTCGGTGACCAAGGTGGGAGAAATACCGGAAGAGTAGAAAACCCAGCGTGCGTTCGAAGCGAGGCCGCTCCGGAGAGAGCCACAGCTCAGGTTGCCAACAGTAATCGGTATTCGGAGAATGTGTCAGCCCGTCCTCACATTGGTTTCAACGAAGACCGGCTGTGGGCTTCGGTTCGCCTTCTTGCCTGCCAGCCAGCCTTGCTACGCCGCAGAAGACTGCGAGGTAAAATTACTTCACGCCGCGCCACGTTTCGCGATCCACGGATCAACAAATCACTACAGTTATGACTGCCGTCGGTTCTATGGTGGAATTGGAAGGAACTGAGATGGCGACTCGTAGAAGATAGGAGCACCTTTCCCTTCTAGCCATTGCACAGAGTCAACAAAACGTCGAACGTTTACTACCGGCCGGCGCAGCAAAGGCGTTAATTTGAACTGTTCTATTTGAGCTGCTCTAATAAAATAGGACGAATGAATATAAAATAAAAGGACACGGCGGTCGGAGAAGCGCAAGTCTTTGTCTCATAAATGCACGTCGTTTAATACCTCCAACCGACTCAATTTACTGGTGGATATAAGATCTGTTGTTCACCGAACAGGTCGAGTTTCGTCCTCGTCGAGGATTGGGGCGCAGTTGCCTGTTTGGTGTGCCCGAGCACTCGCGCGAGAGAATTCTGGAAAATCACGTTTTTCGGGGCTTGCATTTGGTGTTTCCCGCTTTGAAAGCTTCCTCCAGGCTGAAAATTGAATTTTCGAATTGGCGTCCCTGGACGCCTAGAGTGTATCTCACTGAAGCGAGCCCATACCAACCGTGTCGATTCCTCGTTTTTCCCTCGCAACCCCTTCGCTTTTCCCACTTTCTCTTCCGTCGAAAACAACGTATTTTACATCGAGGGGCTTCGCGGCCCTTGCATTCTCTGAATCAGGTTTCCCATCTCTAGTGCTTAGGTTGAACGTGAGCCGCGGACGAGCGCGTAAGAAAGTGTGCGTGTGTTGGGGTTGATGGTTGATCGCTTCGCACTTTTCTGATTGTGGGATACAGGACGAGTCGACGACGACGACGAAGAAGACATACATGGAAGCGCTGCAAGGTACCACAGAGCTCGCTCCGGGGAAGGTGTCAATCGACGACGACGATTCCGGTTTCGGGCTCGCCACTGGACAAGGCTGAAGGGGCTGAGCTAAATGGAGAGACAGGAAGAGAGGAACGCCGACGAGCTAATGGAAGCATATCCGTTCGGATTGATCGTACCGCTGTAACGATCGCCTGTTCCGTACCTGCGTTCGACCACTGTGTCTGTGTCGTTAGACGCTGTTATTTCGCGTCGGATCCAACCACTCAGACAACAGGAGGAGAGAACGAAGGAGGAAACCCATTCGGGGCGGACAGGGGACGCGAGGCAAAGGGTACAGGAGAGAAGCTCGGCTCGACGGGTACGCAGACCGACCGATCTACTCTCGCAGTTGTTTCGTCTCGCAAATTCGATTAGCTAGCTCGTCCGCTCACTCAGGCTTCCTCTCTGCAGATCTAAGTAATCGCTTAACGGCAACCAGCCTGGCGACCCGGCTTGGCTAAATGCGTTGGCTGGCTCTTCTCTTTAGTCGTCCTACTCATAGTCCTCGTCCGTTCGTTCCTTCGTTCGTTTCTTCCTCCTCATTCTGAGAGCGACAGCAGCGACCGAGGAACCAAGGAGAGGAACGAAGAAACGTGGAGGCCGCACGAGGGCGACCGAGTAAGCCACCACAAAATGAGGCCCGTCGCCACAACTAGCAGAGTCTCGGCGGCATCGTCGTCGTCGTAGTAGTAGTTGAAGTAACGACAATTCTCTTCTCTAAACTGTTTGGGGCAAGAGGAATACGGAGGCGAAGTACGGAGCGTCGGAGAAGAAAAGAAGGACGCGGGCGGTTTCCTTTGGACGAGATGAATAGTCCATTTGGGCGCACGATGAAAACGCGACCGACAGCAGGCCTTTCGAGTACTAGCGTGCACACTTTCTGCCGTTTCCTACCTTGTTCCGACTGCTACCCTCCTCAGTTACTCCGTTTTCTCCCTACATCGAGGTCCGGCACAAAGATGATTGATGCGGAGTCGCGAGGAGCCCACTTTCTTCAGGAGGCCCATCGAGACCAGGCCAGGCAAGACGGCCCGCTACCACGGCAAACGTAAAGGATTGCACTGAGGTTCGTTTCTTCTGTGTCGCTTCCGGAAGAAGCAACAGCCGACATAAAGCACCGAGCTGACACAGGCAAATGGGAAGGCTCTTCGCCTGATCCAGGCTTCCAGCGGCAAATTTCTCCTCGGATCGATGCAGCTTTGAGAACTGAACAAAGAGAGGCTGAATCTCCAAGGAATCATCCTATCGATGGTGGTCGGAGAATGAGACATCACCGTTCACACTTGACTGATCGCATCATGTACTTGCATCGGATTGTGAGTATGACGCTGCAAACTAGTATAATTGCCTTTATAACTGGGGTCCGTGAATCTGTTCCATCAGCATTCTCATCACTGATTGTGAGTGGCCTCACTCATGTTCACCTCCCTAGTCGATGCACCTGCTCATCAACCGGACGGAAACCAGTATGAATGACAGGAAAGTGCATCGGGAGACTTGATATAGTTACGAGATAGATGACGACAATCATCCTAAGGTAACTGCAAGAAGAAGCCGTCCCGGTTTGACGTAGAATTCTCGTGGGAATCTGAGTTGAGGCTGAAATCTAAGCCGTAAAGTGAAATTTCT
Organism: Neoseiulus californicus; assembly: GCA_028455905.1. Lineage (NCBI taxonomy): Eukaryota > Metazoa > Arthropoda > Arachnida > Mesostigmata > Phytoseiidae > Neoseiulus > Neoseiulus californicus. The sequence goes on from JAMQGS010000003.1 coordinate 5,860,753, forward strand.
GGTGAAAAGAAGGATCTACTACCTGAGCTGAACGAGATGGTCCACCAAGCATAAGAGGAAAAGAGGCAGCTGTGGCTCAGGACGGTAAACTCGAGCGAAAGTCCACAAAGAAAACGCTTGGACATCTTGAGACTTAGTGGAGTGCTTAACTTTTCATTCACGGAGCGGAAAATATAGCTACTTCTCGCAAGAGCCCCACTTTCCAACAAAGCAAGCAACGCGGTGGGTTTTTTTTGCCCGCTACCGCGCCCTCTTCTCATTCCATCCTCCGCTATCCACCTTTCAATGGATGTCACACCTTGTCAGCTCTCCGGGAAACTTCCTTCCTCTGCATTTAAAAGCTTTCCTCCCTCCTGCCTCTCCTTGTTAGTCTAAGAAATTCAAAGGAAGCGATGAAATGAGTTTTTATTGGCTCGGCACGTGTTGATAAGATGGAGTTTCTGCGAAAGGTCCACTTCAACGATCGCGCATCTCAAGCATAACCAAAGGAATGCTACTAGGGATCTGGTTCTGATGCGCTCGAAGCTATAACGGCCTCTATTCTGCGTTTCTGACCGCACTCTCTCCGAACATAGGTTATATCTCGCCACGAAACGGCTATCGGTCCGGCCAACGCCTGTTCCGGGCACCGCCCCGTGCGTGAGCACTCGACTTGAGTAGCGGTCAGAGAGTGTGCATCCTGTGTGACGCCTTCCGCGTGCAAGATGCCTCGGAGAATGCAGGCTGAGGAGCATTCAGCAACGGAGATCTGGGCTCTGTGGAGTCTCCTGGAGTCACCTTCCAGGGTCAGGATCAGGATCGCTGCTGTCGGGTGGATCTGATGATTTGGTGTCCCGCGGCTCGGTTTGATACTCCACGCTACCAATGCTGAGTAGAAATCCCGCTCGAGCAAAAAAAAAAATTAAACGAGGGATACACCGAGCATTCTGTATTCGCGAATACGACGATTCGGTTCACTCGTCCTTGATTGCCTGCCTTATCATCATCGAGTTCGTCGTCGCCGCCGTTCGTACACCAATTTTCCTTCGCTTCCCTCGTGCCATCCCTCGGCTGGGCGATTACCAGCGGTGGAGCTGATTTGATCAAATCAAACACATCTCATTATTAGATACACACGTATGTGAACAACCGCCACCAGCACCGCCATCGCTTTGCAAACGAACGGAAGAAAACGAGAGACGGAAGCGAGCTGCAGCGAGAGCGGAAAAGATTCCCGACTCGAGCCCGGTCAGGGCTGCTCACGGAAAGACGACGACGACGACGAGGCAGAGCTAAAACGGAGCGGCAATCCAACAGCGAGGCAAAAGCGGAAAGCAAAAGGGGAGCGAAACCTCCAGCGGATTCCTCTTCCCCTCCAACTCTCCCGTGAACGAGAAAAAGACCGAATTACGCGGTGCCAGCGCGCACAGAAAAGCTGAAATCACAACGAGGGAATTGGTATCCCCTTTCGTTCGAACCACGTTTCCTCATCCGGGATCTACACATCAATGATGGCTCGTGCTCGGGGTGGTACGTTTGCGCAGCAAAGTTAGGGATTTAGAGGGAATCTGGGGGTGTTCAGAGATATGCGGGAGGATTCCGGGGTCATCCACCGGGGAGAATCACGGGGGTATGCAAGGCTAGCTGGGAGCAACAGAGGGAAGAACTAGCGTTCTATTTCCGCTCAGAGAGAAAATCCTTCAACGCATTTGTTCATCCACGCGCCGACGATCTCGACCCCGCCGTTTTCCGGCCCTGGTTCGACTTCCTCGAGATATATACGTATTCGCTCCACTTTCATCGCTTATCATTCATGGTTCAAGTTTTTCAACCAATCATACTTGAGATGGATGGATTGTGAGAATTCGATTGCTCGAATTGGTATTTGTGGAATAGATGTTCGATCTGCTGATTACAAGTGGTTCGCGGAGCGATTTTCGATACGAGCTCCAAATCCGGTCACGACCGCACTATCGGATCCTTATTGAGTTTTCGCCGTGATTTGCCATCGTCTGGTTTTCGTGCAGCATCGCTGTGGATGACGAGATTCGACGCCGCACCGTCCATTTCGCTGCCTACCTTGAAGAAAAAGCTTTCTGAAGTTCCATCCCTCTAGCAGCGACCCTGATTCTTTACGTTCCGTCGCAGTTGACGAAGCCAAGGCTCGTTGGAACCATCAGCTGCTAGTTATAGCCTCACATTCCAGGAATGCGTTTGTTGCAATGCCTGTGAAATATGCAAAACGTCGCTCATTTGAGCTGAAGAATCAGGATACCTCATTCGAGCGGTTCTGTGTGCAATAAAACCGACAATCGAGCATCTTCGGGCAGTTATCCGTGAAGTGTTCCGTCGAAAATCCTTGCTCTTTCGCTTCAGAAGCCGAATGTATCCTTCCGGCGGCACCTCCACCTCCCGTATCCTGAACAGAGTTCGATCTCGCAAAAGGTAGAATCAGCGAAGAAAAATCCTCAAAATAGGCTAATGCGTGCAGATGCAGACATCAATCGGTGGGATGCAATCGCTCTGAAAGGATAGTTTCGCTTATCAACGATTCTGCGATATTTAATTGGTTATCTGCGATTGATTATCGTCGTCTGTGGGTAAGTGTTTATTAAGAGAGGAATCTGTTGGTAGGCAACATGCCAGACCAGCTGATAAGACGACAGCGTTAGCTTGCAGCAACAATCGGGTAAAGTGCGGAGTTAAAGCTGCTGCTCAGTAAGTCACCCGTCCCGTCAGCCAGTTAGCTAGGTTGGTGACCAGCTGCCCGGCGCCCGCGTTCGGCTGCGTCGCCGTATCCTAAAGCTTCTGAGTCAACCCGAACAGCTTCATCCGCAATCAGTATGCGATCAGGCAGAGCCCTGATCCACTCGCTCGCTCTCCGGCTCGTCTTCCCGGACAGTGCGTGAGGGAGGCAGTTAGCTGTCCGATCGGGTCGACGCGGGTGAGATTTGCGACCAACGGAAACCAAGGAATGCAAGCGAGATAGTGAGGAGCCTGACTATCTTCAAAGACGCTAGCAGCGCCCCTTGAGGAGTCTGGACAGATGCGCGTGGGGAGGGCCCCACGAATCGTATTCCGGGGGGGGGGGGGGGGCACGGGCAGGAACGGGAAAACGCGTCACTGAAGTCTCAGTCAGCGAGAGACAGCATGTGAGATGGAGGGGCTCAGATTCGTGCGCTCGCCTTCGAGAGAGCTGTTTCACACACAGACACTGACAAAGCTCTGGGTGTGAGGGAGTGAGTGAGTGAGTGGCATCTCTGCAGGTGTCTCGTCTAATCCAGGCATTAAGTGGGAATTACCGAGCGAGAGGAGCAGATATGCAAACAGTCTAATTAACATACATTGCTTTAGGCCCTCTCGAAGCCAACCCACTCTCATCCAGTGACAAACATACTGACTGCGGGATTGACTGATTCGGACAACCCTGGAGAATGTTCGCAGCGACTTGCACCAGCTTTCCTTGCAGCATTTGTGAAAGCTCTTGCGGCGGCGGCATCTGCGGCCGCAAACTCAAGTGCTGCCGAGCTGGACATGGCCGAGACGGATGTCGTTATTCCTCGTGTGGGTGTGGGAGCAACAATGGACGAGGTCGTTGCGATGGAGCGTTTGCTAAAGTACCAACGATGGAATTGCATCAATTCAAACAGAATCATTGGTTCTCACTCCTCCAATTATCCTTCGTTGACTCCATCGGCGTTGTACGCAGCGAGTATTGAAGCGGAGGGAGATACGCATCGGCTGCTGCGGAATGGAGAGGTGACTGGCTGCTGAAGTAGTATGAACGATTTGTTTTAGAACTCGATACCGCTATCGTTGAAACAAATAGAGGATTTCAGCGCAACGAACCCTCAGTTCGTTGGCTGTAGAAGGGGTCTAGACAACACATCTCTCGGACGCTTTTGAGAGACGACGGCACGGCGTAGAAGATCGCCCCGCAAGAAGCGGGAAAAGTGGAAAAGAAGCAGCCGAAGAATAGAAGCACGACATACTATATGGCGGTCGGCGACGTGACAAGCAGCACAAGTTTCAATGAGATTGGCGGGCAAGTGCGATTTTGAGCAGCAGTTTTTTTTGCTCGGCCGCCTCCTCGTCGTCGGCGTCGTTGTCCTGTTTCTTCTATTTATTTGTTCTTTGTTTGACTTTTGGCTCGCCGAAGCTTCCCCGTATGGCTAGTTGGATCCATGACAGACTCACTGACTGAGTTTCTGTCTGGACCAATCCACGAGCGTTCAGATTTCGCTCCCGCTTTTTCACCTATCCATCGAAGGATGAGCTTGTTTGATCGAAGTCTCTCCTGGACCGTTTGTTCATTCAGCGAGCGCTCAGCTGAACGGACAGCCAGCAGCAGTCAGACGGCGGCCCGTAAATATATCATCGCTCGGTCGACCAAAGAGCCTTTGGCTTTTACAGCCCTCTCGATTCCGTTAAAAAAAAAAGAGGAAGACCGCCTCTTCCTCCAAAGATGAAGGAGGCTCGCTCCTTCCCCCGAATCGTTCTCTGTTCTTTGGTCGACCCCCCACCTCACGTTTTCGTCGTCTATAGTCCCGCTCTTTTATTTTCCTTTCCTCTGAACAAAATTTTTCAAACTGTCCGCTTGTCCCGTTGCGTCCACCGCCTTGGCTGGCCATCCCCCTCCGTCCTCACACGAAGTCCCATTGAGCATATTCGATCCTCCGAAGAAAGAGCGAGAAGTGCGCAGTACGACTTCCAACATATTCATAGTTGCCTGCACTTCCATTGACGAGCAAAACGCGAGTCCTTCAAGTCGGCTCGGATAGTCGGAGAAGCCTCGTCGAGATTCCAGCTCTGAAATCAGGATCAAGGGTCCTCTGGTCGGAAAATTCAATCGACGACCCAAGTAATCAGTGCGAGGTCGCTCCAGGCGAGGCAATAGATTGTGTAGAAGCACCGTAGGCTGGGCCATCAAGAATCCACAGACTCCCACAGACTACGATACCGGGACTCGACCCTCGAGTTCGTGGAAGAATCGGGAAGAGTGAATCTTCCTTTCAATGCTCAACCTCTCTTCTTATTCCCTTATTATCGCGAAGAAGCTACGCCTCCGCGGATATTCACCTTGAGACGGAGATCACCGGGTCGACGTTCGTCTCATCTCACGTGAGTGATGGCGCCACCTCAGCTGTATATTTGATGGGTAAAAAGCTCAAAAAACGAGAGAAACCCATACAAAGTCGCACACCGGTGCCCAATCTGAGTCGGCGTCGCCGTCGTCTTCTCAACGTTCTATCTTCTTCAACTTGCTCCCTTTCCTTGAATAGAGAAATGCGCTGAAAAGTTGCTGAGCTTTCAACAACGACATACGGCAAAATTTTCCGAGATGCCAGGTGGCGTTCTCTGGCCTGTTGTTGCACTCGGGAGGAGACGACGCTCTCGCCGCCATCATTGTTGTTGTTGTTGCTGTCAACGTCGCCGTCACCGTACCGCAACCACAACCATTAGAATCGTGCTCGTTGGTCTTGTTGTTGTTGTAGCGAGCGAGGAAGAGATGGTCGGGCAAATGCCGTTCTGCCAGGCTAGACGGCCGCTCTCGTGTCGGAAATAAGACTCCTCTTCCCCATCTGTGTAGCTGCTTTTCTCTGAATGCTGGGACTTTCTTCGTAGCTTAGTTCTAAATATCCGGGCAGAAATTATTCACAAGCAGGCATGAATAATTCGCCGTCTTCCACCGTGAGGTGTGGCTGTACAGCTGGCTGTTCGTGGGATCTCCGTCCACCTATCCATTCACTATTAGTTTATATCAACTGATTAACTGATCACTCGTCGTACGAATTATTTGCCGTGCTTCGACAACTTACTAATGACTCGACACACTATTTACGAGCAAACTGGCAAACAATTGATGCCAACAACTGTAGTGAAACCCGGACCGACAAGTAGTGTCGTGGAATCAATCGACAGCGGTTGCGAGCGGAGTCGAGACCTGTCACAAGAATAACGGGCTTCAGATGGTAAAGAACATTGATAAGCTCAGGGTACGGGAGGCCGATATTGTTATTCTTGGTGATTGACTCCGGAAATGAGTACCTCTCCCACGGGTCGTCCCTTTTTCGCCGTCAGGGCTTCGGAAGTCGGCTTTCGCGTCGAGGAAACCTAGAATGATCTCTTCAATCACCTAGAAGTCATGCTGGAGATTTGGTTCAGTCACACGCTTGGTTGCTTCAGGAGACGTTCCGATCCTTCAACGCCACGATTTGAGCGCAACCCTCCTAGTTCGAGCCATGAGATCTCCCGGAGGCTTCGTGGACCTACAAGCGACGGTATGGGCTCGATTCTCCATGCGGATTCACCGGAAACAATCATTCCCCGGTAATTTTAATTCAAACGGCTCGGAAACTGATATTCTGGTTCCCAACTCCATAAGTTTTCCCGGAGCGTTGACAAGGCTGTTGATTGATGAAGCAAGATTGAGAAACTTCTCTGAGAAACGTCTCTGAAAAAGGTTTGATCGAGATACGTGCACGTTTCGCGTTGCCGCGCAATGTTTCGTCGCTCCGCGCCGTGCTGGTTTCGACCAACTTCGTCTCGGAACCTCATTTGCAAGCAATGGTAAAAAAACGCTGTATCCGACAAAGTTGATGGTGAGTCGAACAGCAACTCTGTCGCAACCGCTTTTCATAATCTTGCAAAGTTCTCTTTTTACACAGGCCGCTGTCGCCGTTTCTATTCTAGTGCTTGCTAATTGCGGTGCTCCAATTCCGAATTCCGTTGCCACCGCTGCGAGTTGCTGACGACTGCATCGTGAATCCTCGCGACAACGGTCGACAAGGAACAATGCGAGAATCCAAAACCGTAGAAAGCTGCTCTTTGAAACACCTTTTGTGAGCGACACGGGGTCGTTAGGCTCCTCAAAGACATCGCTGACTGCTTTTCTCGTTCCTTCCGTTCACGTTCCCAACTCTTCTCCCGATGTCCCTCTGCATGTCCTCCTGGTACGATCGTCCTGTCTTCGCGGCTGACTTCTTGCACTGCCCCGGTCCTCCCAGAGCGGGTGATTTGCGAAGCCTTTCCTCGTTCGTCCTTCTAAACCATAGACTCCCTTCGTGTTCGCGAGTAGTAGTGGTAGTGAGCACCTGTTTGCGCGCATGACATGGCCCTGGCATCATACATCGATACCGTATCGAGGGTACGTGTTCGTCAGATCACCCGGGACCCCAATCGATGTCGCGGCGAGGACAGCTCGCGGCACCTGGAAGTGGTCAGATCATACGGGTCGCATCCCCGAAACGCTCGCCTCGACCGGGCCACTGAACGCAGATAGCCCTCAACTCGATAGGGGCTCGTGAAGAGGGATTGCATTCGAGAACTTCTGATATTCCCGGGTACCGCCTTAAGAATAATACCGCCCTAAATATTCGGACGCATGTTTTCCGACCGAGACTGTATTCCTGAGCCGTGGAGTCCTGAGCAGCACCCGGATCACGAAAATCTCGTTCGACACCACCTCGTTTTGCAAGAGAAACATCGGAGTCAACAAAATAGGATTGACCGTGAGAGAGCTAGATGACTCGTAAGACTAAACCTAATGACTGAACTTCTTGTTCTGAATTGGATTACTTGGATCATCTCGGAGAGTCGATGACTAGAGCGCCACGTCAGCGAGTGCTCAGTGGAATAAGTGAGTAGGTACTCTACTTCCTCTTCTACCGCGGCCCTAACACAAGATTCGCTTACTCGGATAACGAACCTTCTATACAACGAGCCCTAAGATAACAACTCCCAATTATTAGGGGAGGTCCTTCTCTGGACGTTCGTCGCAGGGGAAGAATACGTATGCGGTTCAGAATTTCGAACCCATTCCCACGGAGAGATCCTCGAAGCATCGTAAACCTAACTTTTTTGAGGTTATATATAATCGAGATAGATGCTAGATGTGAAGGGCCGACATCTATTCATGCATTTTTTAATCAACTGTGTCGGTTCGGTGATGGTTTCGCTGCCAGAAGCGAGAGCGCATGTTCGTCATCGAATCCACGAGGCTCGCACATTCATTGACTTCGAGCGTTCCACGCAGATGGATTCAATATCCGTCAACGCCCGAGTTTTTGCTCAATCGATTCTTCTCCTGGCTGATGGAAGGAGGGCAGACAGAGGTCCAACCAGGAATACGTCGCGAACCCCTTTCTCCCTTGCTCTCGACGTGCTTGTTCGGTTTTTTTTTTCTCCCTTGGTTGCCCATCTTTTTGTGGATGCTGTGACCTCCCATGCCGTCGCCGCGCTTGTTTTCGCAATTGCTCTTGTCCTATTCGCCGACTGTTGTTGTGATTGTTGTTTTTGTGGCCGCTTGAATTTCCGGCGACATGAATAAATGAATAGAAGGCGCTTTCGTTGGAGCAACATGAAACACTCGTTCTCGATTCATTCGTTCATTTATCACTGATTCACTCCTTCATCGAGTCGGAGTCGATGAAGTTGCAACCGAGCTTTGCCTCTACGCTTCTGCTGCTGCTGACCCCGAGGTCTGAGCGAGCTTCATTAACGAAGCGAATGAGAGCAGCAGTTGGGAACTCCGAAAGGCTGTGGAGAGCTTTCCTCTTCTGTCGATCCTTGGGCCCCGGGCCCCACGGTCCCTTTTTTCGGTGATGCCCGTAAGTCCCGCATGAAGAGGGACTTGATCATAAAAGTTAAACTCTTTTGCATAAAAGCATCGTTGCGTTCGCCTCGCTCTGTCGCTTGCCGGCTTGTTGAGTTGGGTGGGTTCTCGCCGGTCGTGGATACCACCGCGTCCGCGTCGTGGTGGATTCTCTCCGCGTCTCCGGCAAGCAAAAAAAAAATAAAGCTCCAACTAACAGAAGAGGAAAGGAAGAAATCAACCGACTCGCCTACCATCGATGTGGCTCTGTGAGCTAATTCCTCGACATGAGAAAAAGAAAAAAAGACCGAGGGAACCAACTCCCGTCGGCTGTAATCACCCCGCCGATAGGCCAACGGAGCAGCGTGGTTCCGAATCGTTAGAATTAACGCCAATGTTGGAATGGTCATGCCAAGGATACGACATGGTCGAGCTGCGCGGACCGGCGATGGACGCATCAATGGATCAAAGATGTCTGCAAACAAGATGGAATGTTGTTCGGCTCAGACGACGAAGAAACGATTGCGCGGGGGATGCTTCCGAGTGATGCTAGTTGATCGATCCGCATGCTCTGCGGATGGGAGAGAACTTTCAAGCGATGCGGCGGGTGAACATCAATTTTCGCGAGTTGAATCATCCTGAATGAACCCGTTGATGTCGACGGCTGCTGGAGCTCTTGCAAACTCGGCGCGCAAAAGCTCGCCCGATTGTCGTGCAAGAGAGCGCATAAATGAATGGATGGATGAATTTAGTTTGGAGCCGCAAAGAGGAGAATTCGGTCGCCCATAGCCACTGGAAACCTCGCGAATAGTCGAGCTCCTTCTGAACACTGCCTTGGAGAGACTACTGACTGACTAACTGACTGAGTACAAGTATCAAAATCGTGGGAGTACGAGAATTCGGGGAGTTCCGCTCGTAAGAAAGCCGAGAGGGGCCCGGGACCTACCCCCTATCCCCACGGGCCGCCCCGCGAGAAGGCTCCACGAGGGGCCAAAAAGCGCGGGGCACGGGAAAGCAGGACGCGATTGAAGTCGAGTGAAAGCGGGAGAATTTACATCTCAAAGCAGATCAGAGACAAAGCGGACGCTGTCATCCAACCGCCATACCATGACCGCCACCGCGCCGCTACTGCCATCGCCGTCGTCGTTGGCTCTGCCGCCGCCGTCGTTGCCGCCGCCTTCACCATCAAGGCATCAGGACCACGACACGATACTCAGCTCTGCAGCTACAAAATCACTGAATGCCCGAATTAATCCGAAACGATAAAACACTGGGCAACCGCTGTAACAGCCACTGTAGCCCTTGTGGTTCCCTCTATTTCCTCCCATTCCGGCAGCCAAGTTCTTCAGAGTCGTGATGGTGGTCGTTTGCTCCTCAGCCGGGCGTTTCTCTTTTGATTTCGACGATTGCGACGACGGATAATGCTAGCAATTTATTTTTCATTATGGCGCTCATTTTCCTTCTTCAGCGATCGTATGTACGGCAATTGAAGTTGAGACGTGAAAGATAAACGTCACCGTCGTCGTCGAGTCCGCCGCTGTGTTTCCCCGACCGGTGGTCAGGGGCACTCATTGACGTTGCCTCGGTGGTAGTTGTCGTGGTCGTCGACCGCCCCGGCCCTCCGCCGCCGTCGTTGCTTAGCATCGTTGACGTTGTCGTCGAGGCTGTGCTGAGCCAGCTGAGCCCGAATGAGCCATTTCCTGTACGAGGTCTGTAGGGGTCAGTCTTCACGTCCGGGTTTCTCCCTCTTTGCGGCCACCCTGGTCGCTCTCCAGGGTTCCCGCGTTGCCAAGAATGTCAATCCATTCCTGGACCCGGTTTGCCATGCCGGGCGTGCCGTGGTCAAGGTGCCATACCTCGCCATACCACCATTTCCTACAAGCCATGATAGTTGGCATGCGGCATGTCACCGATATGTGTCCTCCCAGTCTATCTCGAACTCTGAACCTGAGCAACCGGAGCGTCCCGATAGGGAGCAAGAGCTCCCGGGAAAATCTCGAATTCCCCGGATGAGACATCATAATTACGAATTGAAGTTTCTGCGAAGAAAAGCCCCCGCAGCGTAGTCGAACATCGGACGATTTTCCTCTCCTTGTTTCTCACGCTGATTCTCTTGAAGTTTCCCCATTTGGTTTCGCTTCCTCATTCTTCGCTTCGCGAATTGATAAACGAGCGTTGTCTCGGTGAAGAACCCGAACAATTTTGGCGATCTGTGGAAATCGTTGAGAACCACCTCGAAACGGCTCAGACAGCTGAGGTTAACTTGGCTTTTGGCCGCAGGGTCCACCGCATCGGTTTGAAGGAAGAAAATCTCGGAGCCGGCTCGAAATCATAGCATTATGCTTCTTGAGTAGACATAGTAAAGACGACCACAAGTGAATACGACGTGGATCAAAAAATCAAAGAAACGGAATCCAGGACGCAGAACCCTACGAGAGCGACGCTGTCGACGAAATGATCATGACGCGAACAGAGGAGTTGGGAGCTCTTGGGTTTCAAACGGTTTCTAAGGGTGGATTATAGGAGTCATTTCCGAGCACGGGAAAACAAAATGCAGAGAATCATCGGCCGGAATTCCGACGATCCCGCTTTTCGTTGTGATCGTTCTCAAAGTTCACAGTCGATGCAGCTTCGAACTCACAACCTACGTGAACATCACAGCTTGGAAAGAAAATCTCTCTTATTAGAAGGAATCACAAAAAATCGGAGGCAGAGAATCTCTATGTGCGAATAGCCGCTCGAAAATTATCCTGGACTTTATTCCTCTCTGGCAGTTTCACACATCCACGCACACTTCCATGCACGCGTATATAGTAAGTGGAGTCTTTTATCATTGAAGCGCCCTGAACGGGCCTGTATCGGCTAGATAACGCGGATCATCGCCAGTAAGCAAGCTTGCTTGCCCGTCCTTCCGTACGTCCGTCCGCCAGCCCGCCTGTCTGCCCACGCGCCCGACCGCCTGTCCCCTCACCGGCTCGGCTGCTGGAAGCTTTTCGCAAAGTCGGTTTTTGCAGCTTGTCATCTGTTGCCATGTAGCCGGCCTGCCCTGCTCAGAACGGCACTGAACAGCACCGATTCAGGCGGGCGGGGAGTGTCTGTGTCCTTTTTGCCTTTCCCACGTTGTCCTGCTCCGGCGATAATGTCCTACCTCCCGGGTATGCGTCCCGACTTCACAATGACAATAAAACTGAGGATGATGATGATGATGATGATGGTTATAATGACGTCGATGGCGCTCACGACGACCATGATGATGAGCACATCGGCAGGGTCGGTGCTGGTGTCACATGATCTTCATCCTGTTTGATGGATTCACAGCTGAACAGTTCTGACCGCCGGTGGCGAGGCAGCCCATTGTTGATCGGACTCTCCGAGTTGAGGGGCGAAGCGTGCCAAAGATATGTCAACCTGTCCTTGCTTGACCCCTCGCTGTCTGCCACCTTTCCGAACATGTCTCCCTGTTCGCTTGTCTGATGCATGGGTTGGCAAGGTAATATCCATGTGTTCTTTCCTGCTATCAAATTCCAATATTTATCCGCCGGAAGCGGGCGGCAAGAGATGAAGACGAGAGAGAAGACAAGGGTTATCAAAAAGCGGTTCGACGCTGACAGGGACACCCAGGTTGAGGTACTGTGGGTTGGTGACCAACGAGATCGACAGTAACAAAAGATCCTCGATTCGTTCCGTGGTGGGCTCGACTTCGGCGCGCCTAGTCCTCACCTTTTCGTGGCGTCTTCCGCTTGCTCGATTTTAGAAGGAGTTACTTCTGAACCGCAACAGAACCATCATTGAACTGATTCGTGAAACAACCCACATGGCCTTCCCAACTCAATCCGATGGGTTACTCCCAAATTTTATTGCAAGGCATCGAGGGGAAGTTTCCGGTGGTCACACCGTTCCCGCTTCCTTCAAGCTTGCATATCTTTCTTTTTTTTTTGAGGCTGTGCCGACAACGACGAAGATGGAACGGGAAATAAATTAACCTTAAACGTGGAGGCTACCGTGTAGAACCAGCCAGGAACAACAACAGCGGGGTCGGTGGCGGCAGCAGCAGCTCAGGTCATCAAGCCGTCAAAATGTTGGCCGATCTCATTTCGCAGACGTTGAATATTAAAAAGAAAAACTTGTCTATCTTCATCTCTCGTGCGTCGTTTCTCAATTTGACGAACGTTCAACAGCGGTCGCTGCCCTGCCGCTTCGGCCGTCGTCGCCGCCCTTCCTGGGCCTTCAAGAAGATGATTGATGAAACAATCAAATCGAGTTGATTGTTGCAGAGCAGTAATTTTTTCCGCTGCGATTCTCCGGGGCCCCCAAACTACCGAGTCGTAGCAACGTGCGGGAACGGGCGAAAAACGCAACAGCCCCCGCCGGCGGATTGCCACTATAAATACGAAATTACTGACTGACTGAGCGAGCGAGCGAGACTTGCCGAATACGGGCCGTTAGGGGAGGGGGGTCGTAAGGATCGTTTCGTCGGTTGTAAGGCAGGCGAAAAAGAGGAACGGAGAGGCGAGAACGGGAGGGAAGAACGGGGGCAGGGGGAGTCGATAGCAATGAGGGGCTGGTGTTAAGGGATTGGAGACGGGCCGCGTTAACAACCGACCACGCACCTGCCGATGTGAGGTATGAATTAGGGATAACGCCCGAAAGTGCTACGTTGGACGGTGCTTCCGCCAGTTGCTGGTATAACGATAAACGAACTCACCACCTACTCTCACTGCGCGAACCCAACTCGGTGGACAAGCGAAATTCGGGGAGGGAAAAATGGAGTTGGGAAGGGGGAAATGCAGCGGGAATGAGACGCGGAATGTATGGATGGAGAAAAGGGGAGAACGAGAACGAGAATAGGAGAAAAATATTGCAAAAAGGAAGACGGTGAAAGAAGGGACTTCCACATGACTCGAGTGGAACCTCGAACAACCGGCAGAATCCCTCGCGCGATCCATACAGGTGTGAAGTATGGCATCTCGGCGAGTCCGACACGACGAGTAAGATGGCCGAAATGTTTGCTGGCTGGCTTGCTTGCTTGCATGCTTGTTACCCCCCGAAGACGGGCGTCTCCGGCCTAACGTGATTATGCCGAGGCTCAACAGCAGCCGGCTGCACATCTAATAAGTGTCGACTACCAATCCTTATTTATTCGTCGGACGATACGGAACTATCCGGCTCGCTTGGTGCTTGGCTTACAGCTATTCCTAACTTGTGCAACAACTTTCGGGACGTCTACGACAACAACGACCAAGGCGGTGCCCAGAAACTACCGCGTAGTCCACTACCATGGCCACTACAGCAATTTTACGAGCTGGACGATACCTCCGACTAGTGCGGCTGCTTCGAGTTCGCTCGCTTGGTCGGTTTACCCGGATTTCCCTCCTCTCTCTCTCTATCGTCCCGCTCTCTCGGACGAGATACGATGCAAATTCTTTTGACCTACGATAGAATGGATACCGTAAATTGCGATAGACTACCACCGCCACAAACATCGCTTGCAGGGGCATGGAAGCCGCTGTCGCTGCACCCAGCTTCAAATGTAGCTGAGAAGCACAGCTGCACCGCGTATATCCGTTGCCTCCGCTGCTGAGGAGAGACCAAACAGTTCGTTTCTCGTCTAGTTCTCCGGTGACCACCGACAGTGGGAGCCGCATCGTCGCCCCCTCTCCCTAACAGACCCCCAACTCCCGCCGCGGGCGCCATCGCAACCACTAAAGCTGTCGGCGGACAACGTATTGACTATAAATAGCAGGGAGTCATTCTCTCTGATGCCTGCTCTAGTCAAGCAAGCCCTGTAAACATCGCCTCGAAGAATAAAATCGACCGTGCCAGTCCGACGTCGCCACGATCGCCATGGCTCAGTGGTCAAACATTGCACCACATCGGCTCGTTCAAAGTTCGTGAAATCATGTTGTCACCGAGTTTTTGCATCGAGCTTCTGCGTCAAGCTCTTGCGCGCGTTGTAAGTGATGAGTGCGCAGAAGTCTGCGCGGCCAATCGGTGGCCTCAACGGAGGTTCTGAACCGACGCGATGGGCATTGAATGAAGGAGATGCAAAAACCCTTTCCTCCTATCCGTTTGCAAACGACACCGAAATTAAGTTGCGGCACTATTTAATATGAGACGACTCAATAAAGCCGCGAAGGGGAGGCGACACGACGCTGCGGATCTCGGGAGGGTGAGGAAGGGGCAAGCAGGCGGGCGGGCGGGCGGACAAGGCTCGGGCTTTGCGGGAGAGGAGCGGGACAGCTAACAGGCAAGTGAGCAGGCCGGCGTCGGACGGGCGGTCGGTCGGTCGGTCGGTGGGTCGTTCAGACAACGAAAGAGCCCCGGATCGGGGAGTCTTATTTATTAGCAAGTATGGTGAAGCCACGCAGCTAAGTTGCCGAGCTGGCTGGCGGCTTGCAAGCAGCGCGGTTTGCCGTTGGCGAAACTAACTTCCAATAGCGTCCTCATGGCAATTAACCAGCCCAGCATCCAGCGAGTCCGATCCTTCAGCCAGCCCTACCGCGCAGCCAAGCGATTGAGCAATCAGCATTTTGCGCATCCGAAGCGCAACACCTCATTCGAAGCGTTCCACATCCCCGTTCACGGCCGCTCGTGTAGTCCCCACGAGCCTTGGAAGTATCCTTAATGAAGAATCTCTGGGAACTTTCCACTGTTGACGAGGGACCTTCTGATGCTCAGTCTGGCAACCCGTCCGATCTAGACGCCCGGGGTCGAAACTCCGAGAATCTTGGAGTTTGAGCTCCACGTGCTCTTGCCTACGCAACGAAGATAGCGAAAAACGACAGCAACAAATAATGTCGCCTCGCAACAACTAGGTCGTC
The DNA here is from genome assembly GCA_028455905.1 of Neoseiulus californicus. Taxonomy (NCBI): domain Eukaryota; kingdom Metazoa; phylum Arthropoda; class Arachnida; order Mesostigmata; family Phytoseiidae; genus Neoseiulus; species Neoseiulus californicus. The sequence goes on from JAMQGS010000003.1 coordinate 5,876,146, forward strand.
GCCTACTCGCTTGGATGGCCGGGCAAACGAGTGGACAGACGGGCTCACGGGTGAGCGTTCGGTCGTTGACAAGCAATCAGTAGGCAAACTCCTGCTGCTCTTGTGTCGACGAACAGAGCCGCCAGCAGCAGCAGCAGCGTACAGTTCTATGCGAGACAAAGAGCGTGCGAGCGAGCGTGCGTGCGTGCAACGTCTGTTTGTGTGTGACTGTATGTATGCGCGTGCGTGCGTGCGAGCGTGCACATCCCACTCAACGAGAACGTTGCATTGCAGCTGCTTAGATATTGCGCAGAGAGGCTTATATATGAGCGGCAAGCCAGCCAAGCAGAAGTTCAATCAGGGATTCCTTGGTCATAGAAACCAACAAATTAGCTCGCAAACCCATCTACTGGCGCTCACGGACAAGGCCGGCAAGCGGCCAGGCGGGCGAAAGGCAGGCCTGCCTGCCGACCGACCGACCGACCAACTGGCCGATACCCGAGGCTCCCGGTGTGAACCCCAGGCATCGGTTCGCCTCCGTTCGTTCGTTCGTTTGCGTAGACTCAGTCTCCATCGCACTCAGGCTGCTCGCCTGATCCATGATTGCCGCCTTCCACAGGTATCCATGCCGGAGAACTGCGAGCGTAACCAACGGAAGGTATCGCAGAACAACCCCAACAGTTGTTTCGATGAATAATTGATCCAATTAGGGACTATAAAACAGGATCATCATACTTTCCCATCGCAATGGGCATCATCTTTCACCTGCGCCGAGCTGACGATGAGCCAGGGTAACAGGTGGGATTATTGGCTCACAGAACTTGAGTCATGAGCCTTTCATGAGTACAGTTGCACGTTTCGTGAACCTTGGCATAAGTTCGCGATCACCTTGTTACAAATTGGAATAGGCAATCTGTTGTCAACAATGAGTTGGCACTGATTTAATACCGATAATCCAGGCGGGAGCTCTCCATCCACTTCCGAAATTCGTTGGTTTACTTTGTGCGGGAGTCGTCATCTAGGATTGTGGGAACCTTTCACCATTCTCGTTCGTACAGGAGCCAGCCGATACCTCGTAGAGCCCCTTCATTGCACCGCGCCGTATCATCCCCACTGAAACCTTTCAGGGCCCCTCGCCGCTAGAAGCTCCAAACGTTCAACCCGTTCCTTCCTCCTACGGGATGGAAATAAGGGAAAAGTTGAACACCTGCTGGGAGATACGATTCATTTCCCGGGAAAGCGTTCTCTGCTGCAGTAGCTGGCGTCGGAACGCTTCGCGCAGAGAAGGCGAAAATTGCTCAGAATTGATTTTCTGATAGGAGAGCTTCCTCTTCCCGTGTCTTCATTGGATGACGAGACGAAACCGACGACCGCGGAACGAAACAGAAACGACGAGCGGGAAGATCCCGTCTCTCTCGTAACCGAGAACCTGCGAACCAGATAGAAACGAAGAGAAACGAACTAAATTCGCGACGAAAGAGCAACGCCGGGCCGCGCCGTTTGCGGGGACGATCTGTATCTGCCGCGAAAGGACGAGGAGGGCGAGACGGAGAAGGAGGAGAATGATCGTTACATCCTTCACACCTCGAAGTCAGGCTAGCAATCAGATAGATGACTTCAGTCAGCGCAGTCGAAGACCAAGCTCGGAACGTGCATAAATGATGAGTTCAAGGAAAGTCGAATCCATGGCTCGAGCGACCAACGTCTCGCGCTTTCCCTTGGGGACAGGATTGCGGAAACAGCTCGGAAATGTGGAGAACATGGAATCAAGGCCTCCTGGTGCGCGATTTCAGAAAAGCCCCCAGGGAGCGATATCTATGCAGCAACGAGAGATTTCAAAACCTTTCCGACGACCGGTCGCGGCAGCAGAGGGCGTTTTTACGACTCTCTAAAATATGTCGTGCATTTAGGAGAGAACGTTCTCAGCTATACTGCGTCAGACTACGTTTAGATTATGATGGTAGACTTTATTGAGCGGCCGTACCGAGCTCTGTTTCATCGCGAACATTAGGCCTAGCAGCATCTGCGGAGAGGAAATGATTCGGCACAAGTGGTCGGAGCACGTCATACGCGAATTGCTGCGTACTACTCACTCAGTTTCCATCTCTGCACAGTGTGCTGAGAAGCGAACGAAGCAAAATTAACTCGCATGCGTGCAAAACATACTTCCTAATCTCTGTTGTGTTGCTTGAACGTTCGTGTTTTTTTTTGCCTCGTGGTCGTCAAATTTGTTCCGCGTGCAAGTCGCTGATGTGCGCTCCATCTCGAGATACCGTCCTTGCTCCAGCAAACGATGATACTGAACGTTATTCATATTTGAACAAGGCCGATTCCAGGCTGGGATAACGCAGAGACGTATTCTCGTGCCCTCGCTACCATGCAATTTTGGATAAAGCTCTGAAAACAGGAATACCTCGTATTGCAAGGTCTAGATTTACAGATTTGGTACGGATCGCTGGAGTAGGTTTTGCACCATGGCAATCTCCTCTGGGTCGAGTACTCGTCCTGGAAGCACTGCCAGCAGTTAGCTCTACACAATGACTATCTCTATCAAGAGCCGATCGATTTGGCTACATGAGGACACCGACTTCAACTACCAAAGCGCTTTGATCGCGATTTAATAGCTTCTAGCAGGGAGCGAAGCATCCGTCGCTGAATCGGGACATTCAACCCTCCGTTCCTTTGCTTCCAAGACCTCTGAAATCGCTACCGAGCAGCTCTGGAGGCTGCTAGCTGTGTCATCGGGTTGCCTGACGAATGCACGCAGTTCCCATCCTATTATGCGCTCCTTTGAACTGCATCATGAGGAGCGTTTAGTTGATCACAAGGCCAGCGGAGGAGGATTCAACGTTTTCTTCCCCGAAATGGAAGCAGACGTGAGAGATGCGATGAATACTGATACTCTGAGCAGAATGGATCCAAGGATGCTCCCAGAGACGTCTTCGTGGATCGGCTCGATTTTGTGGAAACACGACGAGCATTTAGTCAGGCGTCGGTTCTGCGTATCCCCTCACGTTCCACCTCCCTAGTGCTAACCTATGGGGTGATTCGGATTTTCATCCAAAGATTAATCAGCGATCCTCCGAGAGAAAATTTAGCGTCGGCGAACGAAAGTTCAGCAAGGTTAGTCATGATCATATCCGCGTGTGAGGATAGCATAGAGTCGTGATTCGAACGAAGAAATAATCTCGGTGGTTTTCCCAAAAGAAGAAGGATGAGGAAATCGCTGATTTGGCCGTCAGATCATCGATCACTGATAAATATCTTTTCAAGAAAAGTCAGGCAGCTGTCCTGGACATCGATTGCTCGTGAGAAAGGTGGTAAGAGCCGCTTTAGAAGGAATAAAGGATTGAAATAGATCAACGTTCCGAGAACGCGTCAGATAGCAGCTCGTTTGACTTGCCGGAATCGGGGACTCATGACCCCGGGCTGGGCCGCCTACAGGGGAGCGCTCACTTACTTCAATGAAACGGAGAGGTCGGTTGTGCGTGCAGTTCTGCCGAGAGGTTCGTTCAAAAAGTCTCGCAAGCCTCGTCGAGTGCTCATCAGGGATCTCTTTTTCTCGAATGGAATGCGCTATCATCCCAACGGCTCCGAATCAATCCTTCTCATCGTGCTTTATCGGGGCCTTCATAAATTTCCGGATCCCGACTGAAGCCTGACGTAGCGCCAATTCCAGTGCTCCGGACGTTCCAATCTTGAGAGAATAATTATGGGAAGTCGAAATACAAGTTTCCGCTCCTTCGGAATGAAGACTGATTTCCATCGAAGCTACCATCCTACGTGTGTTTCGAACATGTAAACCATATTGGAGATGGCTCTAAGCTCGTAATATGTTCCAATCGACGGATGGAGAATCGTCGGCAGTGATCATGACTTGAAGTGAGATCGCCGCATCCGTTAGAAGAGAGAATCGATGGAGACGGTAGTTTGCTTTCCCCATGCTTATACCGTGCGGTAAACACTGTGTTATTCCGTCAGCTGTCGTGATTGCCAGTCGATTTGTGTCTTTCCGTCATGAATTTCATGATGTATGATGACCGAAGTTAGGATTTTAATTCCGAGAGACCCGTTCTCCGTGCTGATCGATCACGTCGGTCTGCTGCGTTTGATCGAAGCACTCATGCGCGATTTCACTACGCATACGTCTTGCTGCAATCGACAACCGAGGTGATTCAAATCTAGTTGCCACCTTTATCAACCCATTGAGGCATTTCGAGGGTTTGGGACCTTTAGTTGAGTCCACAGCCCGGCCGGCTCGCAATGCATTCATCCGTCGTGTTTATAAACGTTACTCCGCCGCACGTGTTGTCTCTCTCCCAGAGTTCGAACTGTTCTATGGAATTGGCTGCACAGCAGAGACAATAACCACTCGAAATCATGTGCCATATCCATCTCGACCAGAAAGTGAAGTCTCTCTGAAACTGAGGTGCGGAGAAGTTCGATTCTTAGGGAGCTCGCTTCTGCTCTGCCGAAACAGTGACGGAACTCTGTGCAGTTGCCACCGTGAGGCAAAATGGAAGTGTGCAGTATTAACGATGTGAAAATCTACAACTTGGCGGCGGGCAAAAGTCTCCCCGACTGGTTGTCCGATCGCAAGAAAAGAGCCCTTGTCCGCAAGGATTCAAAAGTCCGTCATCGTATCGAACTCATCCAGGAGTTCGAGATGCCGACAGTGACAACACATTTGCGCGTAACTCCAGATCAGCAGCACATTCTCGCTTGCGGAGTGTATAAGCCCCGGATAAGGTGTTATGAAGTCTCTCAGCTGAGCATGAAGTTCGAACGGTGCTTGGACTACGAAGTCGTGTCCATGGCGTGTCTCGCGGACGATTACTCGAAAATGGTGTTCCTCAGCACCGATCGATACGTCGAGTTTCACGCGCGTTACGGAAGATACCACCGGATACGGATACCCCGGAGCGGTAGAGACATGAAATACTCTCAATACTCCGCGGAGCTCTTGTTCGCCGGTGACGGTCCTGAGGTGTACAGGCTCAACCTGGAACAGGGTCAGTTCCTGAAATCGTTCGAGTCGCGGGCGGTCTCTGTGAACTGCGTGCAGATACAAGAAGACCACAACTTGATCCTTATGGGAACATCCGACGGAACGGTGGAAGCCTGGGATCCGAGGTGCCGTGACCGAATCGCGACACTTCCGGCAACCATGGGAGCTTTCTCAGAGGACATGAAAGCAGTGCCCGGGGTGTCGGTAATCGCCTTCAAAGATCCGCTCTCATTTGGTGTCGGGACCACTTCTGGACATGTTCTCCTGTTCGATATACGAGCCGATAAACCTTACCTGTGCAAAGATCATATGTATTCGATGCCTATCAAAACTCTCGATTTCCACAACGACAGTCGTGTCATAGCGGCGGATGCGAAAGCAGTGAAAATTTACGGCGAGGACGGAAAAATCTTCACAAGCATAACCACGGCGCACGATATTAACGATGTCTGCGTTTTCGGGAAATCAGGCCTCGTCCTAGTCGCGACAGAGTCACCGAAAATTCAACCTTTTTATATTCCGGCACTGGGAACCGCTCCTCGTTGGTGCAGCTTCTTAGACAACATCACCGAAGAGCTGGAAGAAACAAACCAGGACACCGTCTACGACGATTATAAGTTCGTGACGACGAAGGAACTCGAGGAGCTGAATCTGACCAACCTCGTCGGAACGAGCATGCTGCGAGCGTACATGCACGGCTACTTCGTCGACGTACGGTTGTACCATAAAGCGAAGGAGCTGAGTCAGCCGTTCGTGTACGAAGAATACAAGAAGAAGAAGATCAAGGAGAGACTGAATGCGATGAGGGCCGACAGGGTGCCCGAGAAGAGGAAGATCGAATTGCCCAAAGTCAATACTCGCGTTGCCCAGCGATTGATAGAGCGAGAGCAGGAGCTCATGGAGAACGCTGGTAAAGACAATAGGAAGAAGCTCAAGAAGTTCGTCAATCCAATGAAAGACTCCCGATTCGCGGAAATGTTCGAGAATCCTGACTTCGAAGTCGAGGAGGATACAGAAGACTTCAACAGATTGCGCAGTGTTATCGCAACCCTCCAGAAACCGAAGAAAGACGCCGCGGAGAAAACCGCCGAAATACATGCATTCAATCCGGATGACGGAGACAGGGATGATGATGACAACGACTCGGTTAAGTCAGACATGTCTGCTCTGGACGAGTTTAGCGAGGAGTCTCCGAACGAAGAGATCGAACGGGAGAAATCTGTTCCTATCAAACCGACGGTGGGTTTCAGTGAGAAATCGGGCAGCGACATCTTGAAGGGATTCCGACCAACAGCGAAGAAGGTCAAGATATCGAAACTGTCGTTGGGAGAACGGCTCAAATCCAAGAGCGGTCTTGTACAAATGAACCGAGGATTCACGTCAGGGAATCGCATGATCACCTACGAGAGTAAGAAAGTCAAGAAAGGAAAATCTGATGCAGATCATATGGAAGAACGGAGAAAAGTTCGCCGTTCTACCAAAGGGTTGAATATGAAGAAGATGTAAATAAACGGGAGGACACAGATTTGTTTTTTTTTCTCTTTGGACTGTCCCTCTTTCCTTGTATCGAGGAGTCGTTGGTTCCTTCGAGCTCGCAGTTATAGAGAGAAAGGAGCATTAAGACCCATGTGGTTGGAAAAATTATCATTTTTTTTCTCTCATAAATATTCCGACACAACGGAATATAAGTTAATCGAATCTCGTCATTTGGATTGTTTCACGACGCGTTCACTTCAACGCCTCGCTGTGCATCTTGATGTGGTCCTCAATGAACGTAGCGATCGTGAAGTAACTGTGGTCGTAACCTTCATGCTCCCGGTATTTGATCTTGAACTTCTCGTTGCCCACCGCAACCAAGTTGGCGGGGAGTAGATCCTTGAGAAACTCGTCGCTTTGTCCCTGGTCGACCAAAACTTCGAGCGGAGGTCCCGAGTAGGACTTGGCGAGTTCGGTGGCATCGTATTCGCTCCAAGCTTTCTTATCGTTCCCTGATGGTGAGAAATTCGAGACAGGTTCAACTGGGTTCTCGGCTATGGTACTCGTGGTCTAGGAGAATCACTGCGGCGTCCACGGAGCGTGTGGCGATTCTGGTGAGCACAATGCGATCGGGGACGAGGCGGCTTCATGATTGTTCAGCAATCTACTCACCTATATAGGCAGTGAAACATTTTTGTCCCCAGCTACAGTTGGATGGATTGCAAATGGGAGCGAACGCGCTGACAGCTCTGTATTTCCCAGGATTTTTCAGACTGCAGATCAAGGCCCCATGTCCGCCCATGGAGTGGCCCATGATACTGCAACGGCTGGTGTCGACAACATCCGAAAAGTTCTTCTCGATCACCTGCAAAACGTGTCTTTGATTGAAAAGGATCGAGCAAAGAACACCCATCCTACCATCCAGCGACAATCAGAGTTGCGTCTTGACTCACCTCTGGAAGTTCTTTCGTGACGTAGGAGTACATCTTGTAGTTCTTCGACCACGGTTCTTGGGTTGCGTCAACATAGAAGCCGGCTCCAGTTCCGAGATCGTAACTATCGTCCTCGCCGGGAATATTGCAGTTCCCTGAAAAAATCGACGCTCTGTTCAGTTCTCATCCCGAAACTGAAAACGTACATGACTTCATGCTTGGTTTATTAGGGGTTTCATACACGGCGACCCCCGCGGCAGAAGGGACGCGTTGGGGAGACTCTTACGCACTGGGGCTGGTGTCGGGACACACAATCGCAACTCCATACTTCTGCGCGAAGCTCTGCGCGCCGGCTTTTGTGATGAAGTTTTGCTCGGTGCAAGTCAGACCAGAAAGCCAATAAATCACAGGAACCTGAAATCGGAATTGTCGAGCTTATCTCCCTCAGAGATTCTCCCCTAAGATCACGTCCAGACGATGGATGCATTGTTTTAGATTGTGGTCAGGAAACCTATGACAGCCATGAAAACGTGTCTAGCTCGAGAGCTTCGAAAAATATACTAATAAAAAGATATGGAATCGACGAACCTTGGCATCAGACTTTGGGAGGAATATTCCGAATTTGGCTTCCGCATTCAGAGTCGAGGAAGCATGTTTGAAGACTTTTTGGAATCCACTGAAAACCTTGTTGCTTGAAACCAGTGTCGCCGCCATCACGAATCGATCGCTGGGGACAAATTTTTATGACACTTGTGTTCTATAAGTACTCGATCGCTCCGAGAGCTTGCCAAGACGACAAGGCTGATCCTTCGACGAAACTCCCGAAGTTTCGTCGGATTCACATCCGAGCAGTATATTCAGTCAAGTCGGGATAGAGTTGAGACGACGTCTCTGCCTATCTCTGCGAATACTGACTTTTGTTTCGAAAGATTTGATTACCCGAGACTACTTCCGATGGCTCGATTGCACGGAGCACTTACACTGAAATGATGGAATTCCGCCGGCAGCGCTATCAGCTGATCGGATGAATGCATTTTTTCTTGTGCGCGCGACCGCTCCCGAGAGAAATGTGTGCTCGCAAATGGGGTATACTCCCAGATACCCGAATCCCAGATGCCCGAATCCCACATTCCCGAATCTCACATACCAGAATCCCAGATGCCCGACGCTAGAAACTACTCTCTCCCCCGCCGAGCAAAAGACTGGATTCATTCTCATCCAACGCCCTGAAAATTCCAATTGTAGACTGTCGCAAAATTTACTGAATGTTTTCACTTAGATGACATCGAATAGACGTTTTAGCTTGGCGCCACTCGTTGAATTCAGTGATACGAAAGAAACACGTGAATCTTTTCGAAATGATAGAACACCTGAAGGATCACGAGAGAAAATTCAGTTCAAAATTGCTGCTGCTCCGTCTCGGCCATGATCCGCCGCCGACGAAAAACTCGACTTACAGAAATATCAATAGGAAGCTCATGAAATTCACGGATCAGTACGAGAAAAGGGAGACAAACCTATTCAGCTTCGTTCATCTGGTTGGTTCTGATTCATAGTTTGTGAAATGGATGTAAATTGGACCTTTGCAATAATATCGTAAACGGTATTTCATCGACTGCTCCATTCTTGCATCTCTGTTTGGAGCGTCGAAGAGCCTTGGATCAGAATGAATCCGGATTTGCGCTCGGCGGGGGAGAGGGTAGTTTCTAGCGTCCGGCAACTGGGATCCTGGCACCTGGGATTCTGGTATCTGGGATTCGGGTATCTGGCACCTAACCCGCAAATGGCAGGATCAAGGATTCGTGTAAATTGCGGATGATGCAGATCATTCTGGATCTTCGGGGAGGAATCTTGACGTGGAGGATGAATTGATAGCAAAGCGATCCTACGAGTCGTGAAAGGCAAATATTAAGCAGATCATATGGAAGAACGGAGAAAAGTTCGCCGTTCTACCAAAGGGTTGAATATGAAAAAGATGTAAATAAACGGGAGGAAACAAATCCGGGTTTTCTTTGGACTGTCCCTCTTTTCCCATACCGAGGAGTTGTTGGTTCCTTCGACCTCGCAGTATTTGAAAGAAAGCAGCACTGAGATCCGCGCGGTTCAGACCGCGCAATAAACCGCAATTTCGATTCACCGCGGTTTCGGTCAACCGAGAATCCGAATTTCCCACCGCGGTTGAAAACCGTTAAAAACCGCAATCAGTCTGACCAGTATTTGCAGGCTTGAATCTGCTTTCCTCTGCAACCAATCGCAGGACCTATCATTGATGAGAACGCAAACTGAAACGAGCTCACCCTAAAGTCCCGCGTATAACGGACCCTTTTCCTGGCCATAACAGGATTCTGAACATTTCCTGACTGATGAAAATCTGTGCTCTGAAATTTCTTCATGATTAATTCGTAAGAGATCGACCATGACGGAGTCCAAGAACATCCATTTTTCATCAGTCTGGCATAGTTCTGAGCCCCTTCATGGTCAGAAAGAGGGCTCGTCATACGCGGGACTTTCGGGTATTTGGGAAACTAGAGAGCCAGAGAAATCCACAAGTCAAAAGATCACAAGTCCTAAAAGAGATACATATTCTTTCGAGGAGAAAACCCTCCGTTAGCCTTTTCAAGTTAGAGTCATTCTCGGATTTTTTTTGCACAAGAGTTGGAGCCGTCGGTAAAACGGCAAGATACATGTTTAGCAGGAAGTCCATTCATTCCCCTACGGATCGCACGGGAGGTTCATACATTCGGACGTCGAGTTTCAGTTCAGTTCATATCACTTTATTGTGTATAAGGGGTCTTTAAACATTTGCGAATAACAATGGGGAAATGTTCCCCGAGTGTATATCAGATGCAATTCTCCACGCGAACGAGTTTTTCACAGAGTCCAGTTTGGCTATGGACGACGGTCCGACAGAAATTGCACTTCGAAGATTGTTCCTCGATATTCCCAGGATCGAGCTACTAAGCCCTGCTCGACTCATAGCCATGGTAGCGGATCTGTCAAACTTGTCATACAGCGCTTGAAGAGACTGTAGAGCAATCTCAGCCCTATCGGTACGATCGTATAAGTATTTGATAGTATCACAAGGAGGAGGCTCCGCGTGCGAGAGCAAACTCCGTTCTGAGCTGACTCGGTTCTCACGGAGTTGAGTTTCTGGGGATCGGCATGTATCCTTCCACTTTATCATCGGAAAGCTGCCAAATGACGCGAAATCGATCATGAATCGTATGGCACCGAAGTCGCGGTTAATAACCGCAAATGCTCATATTTTTCTGCCGTAAATTCACCGAATAATCTTGCGATTTTTGCAGTTATTCAACCGGAATCAGAAACCACTGCGGGGTCCAGTTTGGTTGGCAGAATGATAATTATTTTTTTCTCATAAAGATTCCGACACAACGGAATATAACTTGATCGACTCGCGTCATTCGGATTGTTTCTTGACGGGTTTACTTCAATGCCTCGCTGTGCATCTTGATGTGGTCCTCAATGAAAGTTGCGACTGTGAAGTAACTGTGGTCGTATCCTTCATGTTCTCGGTATTTGATCTTGAACTTCTCGTTGCCCACCGCAATCAAGTTGCCGGGGAACAGATGATCCTCGAGGAACTCGTCGTTCTGTCCCTGGTCGACCAAAACCTCAAGGGGAGGTCCCGAGTAGGTCTTGGCGAGTTCCGTTGCATCGTATTCGCGCCAAGCTTCCTTATCGTTTCCTGATGGTGAGAAATTCGAAACAGATTGAACTCGATTCTCGGCTCTGGTACTTGTGGTCTAGGAGATTTACAACGCCGTACACTGGGCTTGTGACGATCATGGGCTGCACAACGCGATTTTTGAATCCGGAGGTTTTATGATGACTCAACAAGTGACTCACCTATATAGGCAGTGAAACATCTTTGTCCCCAGTCAGAGTTAGATGGATTGCACATGGGAGCGAACGCGCTGACAGCTCTGTATTTCCCAGGATTTTTCAGACTGCAGATCAAGGCCCCATGTCCGCCCATAGAGTGACCCATGATACCGCAACGGCTGGCATCGACAACGTCCGAAAAGTTTTTCTCGATCACCTACAAAACGTGTCTTCGGGTCAGAAGGATCGAGCAAAGATCAACCATCATACAATGTCTCGATGAGAGCCAATGCATCCACAGACAATCGGACTTGGGAACTCACCTCTGGCAGTTCTTTCGTGACGTAGGAGTACATTTTGTAGTTCTTCGCCCACGGTTCCTGGGTCGCGTCAACATAGAAGCCGGCTCCACTTCCGATTTCGTGAATATCGTCCTCGCCGGGAACATTGCAGTTCCCTAGAAACATCGATGTCCTGTTCAGTATTCATCCCCAAACGGGAAAGGTTCATGACTTAATGCTCGGTTTTATGCAAGTCTTATGCCACGTGACCCCTGCGGGAGTTGGGGGTGGGGCACGTTGGGGAAAAATCTTACGCACTGGGGCTGGTGTCAGGACTTACAATCGCCACTCCATACTTTTGCGCGAACCTCAACGCGCCGACTTTTGTGATGTAGTTTTGCTCGTTGCAAGCCAGACCGGAAAGCCAATAAATCACAGGAACCTGAAATTATAATTGTCGAGTGTATCTTCCCTCCTGAGAGATTCTCCCCTCAGATCACGTCCCAATAATGGATGCATCGTTTTCGATTGTGGTCGGGAAGCCTATGAGAGGCATGAAAACGAGTCTGGTTCAAAAGCTTTGAGTCATAAGAGTAAAGTGATTTGAAGTCGACGAACCTTGGCATCAGACTTAGGGAGGAATATTCCGAATTTGGCTTCCGCATTCAGAGTCGAGGAAGCATGTTTGAAGACTTTTTGGAATCCGCTGAAAACCTTGTTGCTTGAAACCAGTCCTGCCGCCATCAGGATCCCTGTGAACAAATTTTTTATGAGTCTTATGGGTTCTTTTTTGACACAGGACTGTGTCATAGCGATCGATATAGGGAGTAACACAACGAAAAATGGGCCAATTTTGGCCCTCCTCAGAAAGCCTCTAAAACGACTCTCACGAAGTGAAAACGCAGAGTCCAATGTTCGCACAAGGTCGTCGTTGTGCTTTGTGAGGTATCGTGTCTTCCCTCAGTAATTCAACCGTGTTGATTGAGTCTGGGACGTAACACGGAATTTTGAAGAAATACTGAGCCAAAAGGACGAAAACCATGGGCCGCGCTCGAACGGAAGCACCGTAGCTCCAAAAGAGCGAGACTTAAGCTCTCACCATGTTAGGGACCTGGGATATGGTGAAGAGCATGTCGGGTGTCCACGGATGAACCCGTAATTTCCGTTCCGATGTTTAGTCTTCTCCGCTGTTTGAGCGGTCTGGCATCGCTTGAATCAATCAGACCACGATAGAAAACAACGGTGTCTCGTCGCTGTTTCATTGTTAAGGGGCTGTGACTGGGAAACGCAAAAGTTTGCGAACTTGTCCATCAAAGTATCGTCGGACTTTGGAGGATGACTGGAGGGACCGACGTAACGCTGCGAGGCGCGAGAGATACCAAGCACGGCGAATGCTGCCACCTGGAGTTGAGGTTTCCCAGAATGACCAAGTTAACCACATTCTTTCTACCAGGTTTGCTTATTCTTACTCTCCTTGTCTGACACAGACCTGTGTCCTTCGCTTCGGGACCCCCTGGGGTCCCGAAGCAACGCCTGTTTTTCAGTAGGCGCCCGCCGACTCATGGCTCAACGTAAGCCCGGGATGGCAAGTTGAGTGAAATTAATGCCGGAGCTGTTCATCGGTCTGTGATAGCTGCAGCGGGAGCAGTTGGACTCCTCTCTGCCCGGGAGCGTAGCGAGCGGCACGAATAAGCAGATGCCTTCAAGCTATGGTACTACACTCTGTTTCATATCTCGAGGAGGAGGTCCGTTAATGGGATACCTAACGTTCAGCGACCTTTTCTATAACCTGAAGCGGAAGAATATGCCGGGAAATCCCTGCTCCAAACTAGCAGTCCCTGGTCCCCGTCTTCACCCAATTATCTGACCTCCGAACTCTTGGACTATTAAGAGTTATTCCAACTGAAGACGTCGTCTGTCAGAATCTCTCTTTATCAAAACGTGTACTGATATGGGATTGTGACCTATCCTTCATGGGATATCTAGTGTTTGAGCTCAAAATACGGCGAAAGGGCGTGTGAACACGGGGAGTGTGTTGAGAGCAGCTCCTCAAGGCTGGTGAAGGAAGAATCAACTTTTTTTTCAGGGTCTATTCCGAGATGAAGCGGCATTCTGTGCGGAAAGCATGATGCCTCAACGGTCGAAATTGGGATTGCCCCCCCCCGTCTCCCTGTTTGGAGACGCAGTTGTAGATCACGGTCAGAACAAATTGGCGATCCTACGAGGTCCGAAGATCCCGAGAGGATTCACAATCTCAATATCGAGGAGGTATCCCGTATGAAGGCACCCCAGGTATCCCATATTAGGGCACCGCAGGCATCCCATATTAAAGATTTCATAAAATTTTCAATGATCAGTGTGACCCCGCTCGAAACTCTGACCGCGACTCTTCCAAAAATATGCAAATCAAGGGATATTGTCCGTGCGAATGGAAGGAGCTGCACTCCTCGCCGATGACCTCGTATCACAGTCGAGTCGGGAATGCAGCAGAGGGGTCAGAGTTCACCTAGATACCGCTTATTCGGCTCAAACTGCAAGGTATCCCATATACAGCACTTCAGTCCAACCAACAGAACCGCCAGTTTTGACGTCCTCGATGGGAACAGTAGAAAAAACGTAAAAACGTTAATTTTCACTCGTGCAATAAATATGCGCGCGCCCCTAACATATTCATCCAAGCTCCAACCGACGACGTTTTATCGATCAAGATTCGAGTGGAATCGTCCCTTGTTAATCTAGAAACAAGTTAATGATAGATTTATTACAATCAAAGGACAGACTCTTATCTATGAAGGAGACATTGTAAGGGGTTACAACAATTATTAATCCGTGACCGTTCCATTGCGGCTGATGACTTGAAGGAAGCGAGATGGCATTGAATTGGTGAGATTCTCAAGATTCGTCGACTCAAGCAACTCGCAGATTCGAATGATATCAACCGCCAACTCCCTTTACACTCCAGAACTGTCGATTTTCATCGTAAACACGACGTGAGAGAATGTCCCAGATGTTTCCCATGGGTTCCAAGTACGGCGAGCAAGCAGGCCATTCAAGGAGCCTGATGCTTTTCCTCTGAAACTATGCTCTTGTACTTCGACTTGAATGTGCGCTCGGATGACCGTGTTGAAATACGAATTGGCCATCTGATTTCATATCAAGGAACGGGAGGAGGCTGCCTTCCAGCCCACCCTGGTACTCCTCACTGTTCATCCTACAGGAAGGGAATACCAAATGGAGGGTCCCAGAGGAAGAGAAGGCCATCAGGGAGCCGCCTCCAAGATCTCGTCTAGAAAACATCAGGGGATCCTCCCTCAAGTCTCGCCAGTAACCGCTCACCCCGTCTGGCCCGTCGAGATTGAATTTCTTTTCGTCGCTGAAGATGACCTGAAATGCGGCATCGCGTATTGTATCTCACTCTCTTGGGACTCGATTGCTCTTTGCTGATCTCCGTGTCAACTTTCAAATGAACGCGCAACTGCTGGAATTCAAGTGGAAGGCAAGGGCTCGAAGATCAGCCATAACAAGGAGCAAACATTCTTTTTGTCGAAGAGAATTAATCTCGGCAATGCCTTGTCTGTTCTGCGAGGAGCCATCTCAAAGCACAAGCTGATGCGACGGGAGTCCCGCGAGGAGAGTCCGTACGTGACACGTCATGTCACGTTCTGATATATCGTCGAATCTGTCAATGCTCGAATGTTGATGATCTTTAGTGCCGAGCCATAATGGGATAGTGAGCAACTCCCTTGGCCTGACGCCCACTGGACTTCCCTTGGAAATGAACGAGAACGAGACGACCGTTCTGAGTCGCGTTCTTCGACTCGCTCGAGTTTCTGGAGTCAGGTTTCCAAGCGGCGGAGCGAGGGAAATGGATCCCAAACATGATCGAGAATGTTGGCGGTATCATCTAGCCCCGTAGAGTGTTTTCAACGTCGTCGGATGGAATTCGGATGAATAATCCAGGGGTGCGCGCATGTTCATGAAACAAGTGAGAATCAGCATTTCGCGTTTTTCTACTGTCCTCACCGTAGACGTCGAAACTGACGGTTCCGGTGATTGGACTGTGTCACGGTCTGTTGGACCGAAGTGCTGTGAGCGTTTTAGCACAATCGAGCGATCCGTTCCGGAGTTAGGTCAGAAAATAGGGGTGCGCGCATATTCATTGAATAGGGTGTATTAGGCTGAGGTGGGTCAAAAAGTTCGTAGCGTTTTTCGAACCTCAGATTCGAAATTGCCGCGCTCCTCACGAGCCGTCTGCGATCGCCGTAGTGCTGGTGCTCATGCTCTGAGGAGGAGGCTGACTCCAGACTCCGCAGTGGAGCATACTCATCTAGAAAATCCCAACTGTGTGAGACTGGGAAACTCAATTTGCGCAGGCCGATGCACTAAAAGAATTGACGGTTCGCAAACGGAACCTCGGTGTTGAAGTTTAGCCTCAGTCAGGGAGACCTCCAGTGGTAAAACCGGATGAAGTCATCAGTTTGGTGGAGTCAAACCCATCGATGACGATGCAACAACTTGAGCGGCAACGAGAGTATCCCACGTAACCATGCTCAACCGCCGAAACAGTGCCGGGTACTCGAACAAGCGTAACATTTGGACGCCCACGATCTGACTGATCGCTAGCTGGAAATGCATGTTGATGCCTACCGTGGGTTCCTCCAGGAAGACACGATTGATCCATTTGTGAGGAAACTATTCACTAGCGATGAGAAATCGGTGCTTGACAGGAACGGCTCGCACGAAAAAAGCGGGGTCCCTATGGGTTATCGAGCATCTGCTGTGCCGAATGCCGAAATCTATCAGAAAAACGTCATGTTGAGTTGTCGGTGAGATCGGAGAGGCTTTTCGTTTTACGACCTGCTTCCTGACAGTCGAACCATCTCGTCCGAAGTCTACGGCAGACAACTCGAAGATCTAAAAACAGCAATGGCCACCGATCGTCCAGAATCGGCGAATAGGTGGGGAGTCGTTTTCCAGCACCACACTACCAGACGCCACTCAAGTTTGGCCTCTAGAAAAAAGTTGGCGGATTACGGCTGGGATGTGCTCTCGCACCCACCATATAGCCCCAACCTTGTACCGTCTGACTATCATTTATTCCGGTCTCTCCAGCACTCTCTTGGTGGTGAAACATTCACCTCTTCGGAGGGTATCAAAAATCACTTGTTACAGTTCCAAGAGGGAGAAATGAGAACTTCTGGGAGGAGGCCGTATTCAGTCTGCGGGATCGATGGA
Organism: Neoseiulus californicus; assembly: GCA_028455905.1. NCBI lineage: Eukaryota > Metazoa > Arthropoda > Arachnida > Mesostigmata > Phytoseiidae > Neoseiulus > Neoseiulus californicus. The sequence continues at coordinate 5,892,903 of JAMQGS010000003.1, forward strand.
CGAAGGTCATTGTAAGATGCGGCCAACACATCATCGAATAAAACCGCTTTCAAGGACGAAACGTTTTCCTTGGAAATGGGGTCGAAAACGCTACGAACTTTTTGACTTACCTAATCAATGATCGCTCAAGTCGCCGCCACCTTTGCGTGTGGTCACGGCACAATTTAACACGGCGGGTGCCAAATAGAAAAATACCGTCTCGTGTTCTACATGCATCCGATCGGGTTCTCGATCTGAGAGCTTGCCTAGACGACAAAACTGAACATTCGATGAAACTCCCGAAGTTTCGTCGGGTTCACTTCCAAACAGTATATTCAGTCGAGTCGGGACAAAGTTGTGACGACATCTCCGCCTCCCTCTGCGAATACTGATTTTTGTCTCGAAAGAAATGATTACCTGAGACTACTTCCGGCGGCTCGATTACAGGGAGCACTTACACTGGAATGATGGAATTCCGCCGGCTGCGCTATCAGCTGATCGGATGAACGCATTTTCTCTTGTGCGCGACTACTGCTCCCAAGAGAACAACTGTATGCTCGCGAATGGGAGGATCGAGAATTTGTGTACACCGCAGATATAGCAGTTCATTTTGGATCTTCGAGGAGGAAGCTCGACATGAAGGATGAACTCGCAGCAACGCGCAAGGACTGCGACAGCCTACGATTCCTTAACTGAAAAAGGCCTTGTAGTGCCCGTCCTCTACCGATGATTGAGCAGTGAGTTTCAGAAATTCTCGAGGCTCATCATGAGAAGAACAACACCATCGAGTTCTTGGATCAGCTTCTCGAAGCACTCAGCTTCAGGGAAATTGTGAGTTGTGAGTCGAAACGCCCATTGGTTGCGCAGATCTCATGCGTGGATAAAGTGCGTGTCGGATACGTTGGTGAGCTGGATGCAAATTATCTACTGCTGGAAATTCACTCGGAAGTGAGTTTTGCTCTCACTCACGCTTTCTCTCTCTTGGGGAGAACAGCCGAGGAAATTGATCAGTGAATCATTTCGGGAAATGAAGGGAACATCTGCAACTAGTGTTTTCCTATCCTAAAGCTGGACGGGATCGGCTTGACTCGGCTCAGACCACAACCGACTTCCCGGCTGTATTACCGGTCTCCAGAACATTCGGGAGCCGCGACAGCGAGATTTCCTCTCCATCCACCACGATAGAGCATGCAGTATTCAGAACCCATATCCAAGTCACGAAAAGGCGCCCTGTATGTAGACTGACGAAGCATCGCATTGTTCCGTGCGATTCGAACACGGACCGCGAGCGCACTGCAGTCACGTTTAGTGAGCGGAAATGCAGTTGGAGTTGGTAGAAAATATCTTCATGCTGTCAAGGGGAAAAGGACACATTGAGGAGCATTCGCCGAATGTTTGTTGTCGAACAATTACAAGTCAGCATCTGCGGGATCGAGCTTAGGTGACATTATGAGGATATGATTCACAGGGATCTGATGAACTTCTCATCTGTCACGTCGGGAAGCAAGCGTTCATAGCAGCCGGCTCGCCTCGGTACCTCCCAGTCGGCAAAGGCGGTGACTGCCGGAAAAAAACATCTCTTTGAGCTTACGACGAACGATCGTCTCAAGGAAGAATCAACGTCTGCAACATCGGCAACGGCATAGTCGAGTGACTGTCCGGGTTGAACCCGGGTCGGATCGAGCTGACGGATGTTTCTGTAACAGAACCAACGGCGCGGCACAGCAGTTCACTCCAGGCCACAATCGGGGTGAGCTTCGGAGATCTCTCCGCGGAGCCCAAATATTCTTTCTTCCACTTGCCCGATCCGTCTGCGCGCGGTGGTTTCTGGCAGCAGAGAATCTAAGCTGATTTCACGAACTCAGTTCGCAGACGCTTTACGGCGCACCTTTCAGGCACGGACTCTGAGACCACATGACTGACCTTAGATCTCTGAGCAAACTCAAAGCAAGACGTGGGCTCGACGTCACAGTGGCTATCCTCACGCAAATCTCAGACTCACAGATCATTCGCGATCTTCACGGAAAGCTTCTACCCGATCAACCCTGTAGGAAGGACTTCTCTTTTCTCAACCCGTCGAATGTCGAACGTCGGCTTTGGATGTAGAGCCGCGCACGATAGCTGTCAGTCACTAACTCCTTCGAAATGTGAGTGTTTGGATTGTTTGCTTCTGCTTTGGCCCTTCTGTCAGTCTGAAACTCACAATAAGGCTTCTTCTAATGAGCTCAGCTGGAACTTCATGAACAGGAAATGTCACCCGTCGTTACGGATACCGAACCATATGTTCGTTCTCGCGAACAATCAAACCAAAATGACGTGAACGGAGTTCTCGCTTGACTGATCAGCCATTAATCAGGGACGACGGGGTGCCCCCCGGCCCCATGGTCCTTTTCCGTGACAAACCCCACCGCCAAAAACCACGCCGTCGAACTGGTGGTTCCCAAAGAGTTCGATCCTCGACTGCTTGTTGATCGAGATTCGGTTGCCGGCGATAGCCTCGCGACCGACATTGAGCAACCGAGTTCTCTTCTCTGGTTTCGAGTGACAAGTACGAACGTCAAGGTCTGCAGTAATCCTCCAGAAGCGTCAGCTCGTTGCCTCTTGTTGCGGCGGGGTCCTTCGCGTCGATGTTCGAAGCGGACGCTTGAGAAAGTTATGAATCAAATCTGTCGTTTCTTTCTTTTCACAAAAGTTCGACTCCTTTCCCGTTGGCGAGGATTTGTCCGTCCCCTCACAAACGCCATCGGCCATTTGGAACAAAATCCGCAGAAAGGGCAGTCCACGTTCTTCCGAAGAAACTGGGTCAACGGACTTGGTCCCGATGTTTTCCGGGGCCACTTCCCAATGTACAGCTCGACGTGTCGCCGGGAAGAATCGCGCCTAAAGATCAGCGGCCGCAAACACTGACCTTCTCTCCGGCATCGTGAGCGTTGTGAATCTGACGCGATCTCTACGCAGCCGTTATCACAGAAACGATTTCCTTGAGCTTACAGTCCTCGTGCCCCTTTCCACCCGCAGCTGATGCGGGCCCAAAGTATCGTTATGAAGAGACGATTGACATTTACAGAAGAAAAGGAAAGACAACAGCACGTGTAACCCTGTTTGTGTCACCCGCTGAGATATCGCGAAGTGCTACCGTCAGGCTTTCCGCTCACTCGATGTCATAGATCTCAACGGAACTTCAGTGCAGCCAGCGCTACGCGGGAAAATGCCTGACCAGGTTGCATTATCGCAATTCCTAGTGGATACGACCAATTTCTGTGTCGATGATAAGTCGGAAGAATCTCAGGATGCACTTTGGAGGTTACGAAAGAAGTAAGTTTCGAAAGATTTCTGACGAGGAGGCAGCGTTCTTAACTTTCTTGCTTTGTCTCCGAAGCAACTCTAGTTCCTGGTGAACATGTCTTTTTTTTCCTTCGAAACAGGGTTGAAGGCATATTGGAAGGCTCAGAGGGCATTGTCCGTGACAGAGAGCTCTTGAAAATACTTCGCTACAAGAAATTCGATGTCGACAAGGCTTTCCGAATAGTTGCGATGATGTGCCGCAATGAGCGCGACCAGAACTTGGCGCACATGCCTTACGGAAAAGGCCCCAGGGACTTCAAACATGTGTACAACCTCCGAAGCTTCGAGCTACTCAGGCATCGTAATCCTATCGATGGCTTGACTGATCAGCCATTAATCAGGGACGACGGGGTGCCCCCCGGCCCCATGGTCCTTTTCCGTGACAAACCCCACCGCCAAAAACCACGCCGTCGAACTGGTGGTTCCCAAAGAGTTCGATCCTCGACTGCTTGTTGATCGAGATTCGGTTGCCGGCGATAGCCTCGCGACCGACATTGAGCAACCGAGTTCTCTTCTCTGGTTTCGAGTGACAAGTACGAACGTCAAGGTCTGCAGTAATCCTCCAGAAGCGTCAGCTCGTTGCCTCTTGTTGCGGCGGGGTCCTTCGCGTCGATGTTCGAAGCGGACGCTTGAGAAAGTTATGAATCAAATCTGTCGTTTCTTTCTTTTCACAAAAGTTCGACTCCTTTCCCGTTGGCGAGGATTTGTCCGTCCCCTCACAAACGCCATCGGCCATTTGGAACAAAATCCGCAGAAAGGGCAGTCCACGTTCTTCCGAAGAAACTGGGTCAACGGACTTGGTCCCGATGTTTTCCGGGGCCACTTCCCAATGTACAGCTCGACGTGTCGCCGGGAAGAATCGCGCCTAAAGATCAGCGGCCGCAAACACTGACCTTCTCTCCGGCATCGTGAGCGTTGTGAATCTGACGCGATCTCTACGCAGCCGTTATCACAGAAACGATTTCCTTGAGCTTACAGTCCTCGTGCCCCTTTCCACCCGCAGCTGATGCGGGCCCAAAGTATCGTTATGAAGAGACGATTGACATTTACAGAAGAAAAGGAAAGACAACAGCACGTGTAACCCTGTTTGTGTCACCCGCTGAGATATCGCGAAGTGCTACCGTCAGGCTTTCCGCTCACTCGATGTCATAGATCTCAACGGAACTTCAGTGCAGCCAGCGCTACGCGGGAAAATGCCTGACCAGGTTGCATTATCGCAATTCCTAGTGGATACGACCAATTTCTGTGTCGATGATAAGTCGGAAGAATCTCAGGATGCACTTTGGAGGTTACGAAAGAAGTAAGTTTCGAAAGATTTCTGACGAGGAGGCAGCGTTCTTAACTTTCTTGCTTTGTCTCCGAAGCAACTCTAGTTCCTGGTGAACATGTCTTTTTTTTCCTTCGAAACAGGGTTGAAGGCATATTGGAAGGCTCAGAGGGCATTGTCCGTGACAGAGAGCTCTTGAAAATACTTCGCTACAAGAAATTCGATGTCGACAAGGCTTTCCGAATAGTTGCGATGATGTGCCGCAATGAGCGCGACCAGAACTTGGCGCACATGCCTTACGGAAAAGGCCCCAGGGACTTCAAACATGTGTACAACCTCCGAAGCTTCGAGCTACTCAGGCATCGTAATCCTATCGATGGCTCAGCTGTGATCATCATCCGGTGAGTCTCTATTACCGGCGTTCATCGTCAATGACTTGATTTCTCGAGTTTCCGGAGCGTCACCTGTCCAGATACACTCGCGGAAACATCGTTTCTGAGACATTTATGGGACGAGAGAACGGCCGTTCGAAAGCAATCGTCTCGGGTATTTCTGATATCTCCCGCCGAAGTCGGAGCGAGGCAATTCGGGACGAAACTGATAGATTCCACGACAATTATCATTCTCTTAGAACCAATTATCAGCCGAGTCGTTATCGCAATTCATCCCTGCATAGATTTGAGATAATGACAGAAGACGAAGCCGGAAGACTGAATTCTACGGACGATAATGAATTCTGTGATCGTGCCACTAAGGTTGATCGCCGAAAGAGATATCTTCCATTCGTCGAATTCTCTTTGACAGCATGGGCGACTGGACCGTTGACAGTGGAGTGGATTACGCTCAAGTGATGCAAAGTGCTACGTATATAGTCGATCACATGCTGGAAGACAACGAGATACAGAAACATGGATCACGAGTGATTCTCGACTATAAAGGTCTCCACTTGAGCTGGATTTTACAATTTCTACCACCTCATCGTATTCCAGTGAGTCGAGATCAGATTCCGCCGAGAATGCTAGAATCGTGCACTTCAGAATCCCGGCATCAGCGAAAATTTGAGAACGGTGACTAATAACAATGTCTGTTTGCAGTCCGTTCTCTCGAATCTGCAGGAAGGCTGCCCTCTGAAGATAATCGCCTTCCACATTGTGAATCAGCCCGTGTCGTATAACGTGGCCTTCACCTTAGCCTCACCTTTCATCAGCAAAAAGGTAAGGCAAATGATATCGGAATCTCCCGCAGTATCTCAAATCCTACCTGGAATGAACCATTCAAACCTACGTGGAAGAGGTAGTGCAGTCCGTGTAAATATCTATTTCCAATCCAGAATCAAGCGAAAATCAAACTTCATGGGTCGCAGATAGAGGCTTTGCACGAGTTCATCGACCCGGCTATACTGCCGAAGGATATGCTCGGTGAACAGGAATCGGATTTCGAATGGTTCTTCGAATCACTCTACGATCGGCATGACGATTATGTTGCTCGAAGCGAGCTCGCCGCGAAAGGAGCCACTCAGACGATCATTGGGAGTGAGATTTAGAACGGAATCCGTTGACGAAATTAATATCTACTGACTCCTGTATATGTGTACCTTAGATGTGATTTCAGACGCTACTCCTGACGATGTATATAGTATGAGGAGGTCCCATAGGACCGACAGACAGAATAAAATCGGCTTTGGGACAGATTCCCATGTTCCCACAGAATCTCGATGTTTCGGATATTTTCAATACTGTTGTGAGTCACATTCGTCATCAATATTGGTAACAGAATCGAAATAGCCAGTGAAACATTTGCAGCGGGAAGCGGTGCATGGATTTCAATTTTGGCGCCAAGCACAGCAGCGCCCTCGTCAGCTCTCTCTCCATCAAACAGATAGGCACGTGTTCATCCTCTGGGCTTCCTTTTGCGCTGCGATGGCACGCGTTGAACATCGCTCCTCTACTTTCCGCAGGATTGGAGGTAAAATAGCTTTTTGCAATGAAACACGCGGATGCTGAGAGAATCTTGTGGAAGTCCACCGCTTCCCTCTTTCCGTCGCTGATGAAATTCAACTACCGCCGTTAACCTTTCTCGTCTGACGACACGCACGTGTATTTGGGGACGCATAGTTACACTGATTGCAGGATACTGCGTTCTCCCTCTTGCACCCTGACTCCACCTTTTTAATGGCTGAGTTAACCTTCTTCTACATCCACAGGTGCACGAGAGGTCTTTTGACGGCACGCGGAATCCGATCTTTAAATGGTGAGTATCCGAATTTCGTTCAGAGAGTTCTCCATCGAGCTCATTAACCTTGCGTGCTTTCCTTTGTGAGATCTGGAGTCTCCTCAGGTTTCGATGCAAGGCAAACTGAAGTGGGCTCTGTTAGGCAGGGAGCCTCTCCATTGCTCTGCGCTTCGTTGGGCTTACGACAAAATCAGTCACTCCTCACGTCACAGTCTTGGCTCTGCCTTCGTGCTCGCACCCCTGTATATTTCTGAATAATCTACATTTCTTCATCTCTGTTTTTCGCAGGCAATGCTATAACCGCAGACGGAACGCGGGCCGGCTCTCAAGGTAAGGTTTTATGTCTCCAGCCACTCACGAAGAGTCGGACTCATGGCAACGTTGAGATGACTTATCACTTATCATTGTTGATCGTGGAGCTGGTTCTTGAATAAATTGAGTTTCGGAGACGATCGTTGTTTTTTTTTTCTTCTCACAACCCTGTACAATGCTGTGCTAGGACTCGGAGTGTCCGGTCTCTACTGGATCCGGCACCAAGTTATCCTAGCGACAAAGATTTGGAGAGGCTTTCAAGGTAGTCGCTGTCGATTGAGGCTTCCAACTCACACTCTCCTACAAACTGTTATCAGTAGAATTTCGAGTCGAAAAATACTCCGTCGAACCCCGGGGTCGTAGCAATTGCGTCGCCCGATTCAAATTTCGGAGAACAATAAACACTCTGGGATCCATTACTGCCGAGTATCCGCTAGGTGCGCGGTGTTGGATTTCGTTGTGACATACGCTCTGGTCTACTGATCAAATTATGAGTTGTGATGTGATACGCGTCTCTTTGGAGACTCCCGGATCACAAATGGAATGATGGGGGGCAAATTGAGTTGAGGAAATACACGATCAGTTTGGTCGAGTGTGAGCCTTTTGGAACAGCCTTCGCAAACATCGCAGAAGGGTGGGATGCGAGAGTGGAGCGATCGTATCTTGAACCCAACTGATAAGTATAGGGAGAATTCGGACGTAGAGGTGGAACGCTTGCGAATAATGGTTTCTGCACACTTTCCGCACAGGCCACCGCTCTGCGCATCGGCAAAGCTCGAGGTGGCGCAAACAGTGCATCTGAGGAGCATTCTGGTTCGTTATGGCGAGCGTTTCCGAATATCATATCAGGCGCGGTACGTCTATGTTGGGGAGAACATAGGTGGAACGAAGTCGTTTGTGATTCCTACCAATTCCGTTTCATGGTAATTCCATCATTTCACACCGATTGCTCAGTGGCCCAAAACTTCAGCAGCGGTTTGTTTTAGAGTTCTGAAGGACCGGAACTGAAACCTGATCATCAATGCCGCCCGTTTGCAATCTGAATCGAATCAGCGATTTTGATAACCCTCATGCTCAAAGACATGAGCGTTTGCCGCTTCTATGATCTCTGTACGTCAACTGATAGCTCCCCCTGAAGAATAGTTCACAGGAAGCCGGTCCCGGGTAACTCCACCGATTACATTTATTGGGATTGTATCTGTCCCGTTTCGGTCTAGACATCGTCTGATGGAACAATCAGGCTTGGGCCTCGGTTCGAGACTAAAATCTACAAGATGCTCATCGTATTCGGTGATATCAACCGAGTTGAACCGTGGGCAGATTCTGATGATGCTGTAGCTGAACTTGAACTTCTTCGACCGGTACCGGAGGTGCCGGAAACATGAGCATTTGCGGGTGACTGGCATGATGTTGCTGTGGAGCTAGTCCAGTATGAGGCTGGAGGCCGTGATCCTCCATGTACCTCTGCACGGAAGCTTCGATTTGGTAGAGCGGTTGCGGATCGTACCCGTTGAGATCGTGGAACCTGCGCAAAATCTGACCGAGGGGAAACAACGAGTCAACGTTATCGTCTATTCCGGGATGAACATCACCATCTCACGATCACATCAAAGTCACAAACCTCGAGAGCGCTGTGAACCTCTTGCTTTGAGGGCGGCACCAATTTGGAGCCGGTGAATTGATCGTCTATGTACGACTCATCCACTGGAATGCTCGACTCCTGTTCCAGCTCCATTTTCTTCTCCAGTTGTTCGACCAGTTTGAGATCCTCCGTGTTGAAATCGAACGGGAGTTTGCCCACGTCGGGCAGAATGTCTACTTCGGCCACAAGGTTGACGCCGAGCACGGTTTTCACCAGAGATTCGAGGGTCCTGGACACATCGTTCGCGGAGAGCTGTCCCCACGCAAGCTTCACGAAATGCATACATCGCAGGAGTGATATCTACAATATAAAAAAGCGTACGATGATGATTCGACTGCGATACCAATTAGAGAATCTCGGGTAGACAACAAGATCTCGATTCGAGGTCGTCTCCGTCGTTGAAGTTGAAAACTAACCGTACTGGCAGCTTTTATTCTTTGTAGCGAATGATCACACATGATGGCAAGTTCTCTGACGAGCTGTTCCCGATAGAACAGTTTGAACTTGGAGATCAACTTCTCGAGGGGTCGGATGTGGTAAGGCAGATAAACGAGACGAACGTTCTTCAGAACGAGTTGAGGTACTCGATGAGCCTGTGACGAAGATCCAAAGTTTTCATTCCGATTCCACTTTTCCGCGTCGACTGTGTGTCTTGTTTGCGACGGAAGCAATTAGAATGTAACGTCCATGCTGAATACTTTACCGGAATATCGTCCGCGACGAGCGCTATTTTTTTGTTGCTTTTCCCGCACTCGGCGTCGATTTGCTGAAGCCATCCGTGGAAAATGTTGGAGGTCATCGTTGCTCGTGGTGAATTCGTGTACAGAACGGGATACTTCTTCACACCCTTCAAGCAAGCTGGCTCTGACGTTCGTCCTATGAGCACCGGAGGCATCAGGGACGTACCGCTTCGATTGGCGCAAAACAGTATGGAAACCCTTTCCTGAGGATCCACGTAGAGCTGTCCTTCTTTGCTAGGAACAGTCCGATAGAGTAGAGTGGCCTCGTCCATACAGAATATATTGTCTGGGAAGGCAATAACTTTTCGTGAGTTGCTCGTTTCCGGTGTAGGTTCGTGATGATGCGCCTCCCAACACGGGAATCCTTGGAGCGAGATTGATGTGCCTTACGATACTCACTCGTTGAGTAGTTTCCTAGAATTTCGCGGAACTCCGCTAGGGCAGCACTCCCGGTACTCGTGCCTTCTTGGACGTGGGTTTCGACCGCGTTGGCGACAGGGGTCTTGACGATGACGTTGTTTCGTAGCTGCCATCGGTAATACCATCCTTTGGATGCTTTCCAATCGTTCAAGCCCATTTCTTTGGCGATCTGATTCGCTTTCGTCTTGATCATTACCCCTGGAAGAGCAATGAAGATTTGGTACGAGAGCTAGTTATCATCTGAAGCGTGCCGAATTCCCGATCATGACTTGCTTATGGAATCTATTTTCTAGCGAGTAAACTGCGATATACTCACCATTCAACGCCGTCCCCGCTGTTACTTCCTTTTGATACCACTTCAGCAATGTCTCTTCGAGCTCTTTTTGCGGACCCATTCTCGCTCTTTTTCGCTCGAGATTCCCATTGTTGATGAACTGACAGAGGATTTTCTCTTGATTCGACTTGATTCGTGATATCTGACTTTGACTGACACTGAATTCCTGTGCCAGTTGGAACTGCTTCGCTCCGGCCATCAATTTCGTCAAGACCTCCACCTGGACTTTCAGCGGGAGGTCTTTTCTCTGTTTGCATGTTGATTTGGTTTCGAGGTGCCGGCTCGAGGGACCTGGCTCGATTCCTTCTTCATCGGACATTTTCTATCTCTTTCATCGAAACCTATGAACCAAAAGACAACTCATGATTCCTACACAACCTCTGCGACGGAATGGAAGGAAGCATTTTGGCGTCTTGAGCTGCTGGATCGTGACTGGAAATCGAGGGTAGTTGGAAAAGCTGGCGGAGCTGAAAGATTGCAAGCTGGGAACGGAAAGCACGTCACGGAGCATGATTCAAATAAATAATCATTTATTAGATCAACAACATATGACTCCGGGAATACTGTCTTCGTATCAACACATTCGTTTCAGCTTTGCACATCCAAATACAAGTTGTACTCTTGGTCTAAGCCTAGGTAGGTGTCAGATAACAGGAAGACTGTGAGGATCATTCTCGTCGGCGTTTCGGGCGTTAGGAACGACGACTGATGCGTCATTGTCTGATAGAAACCGGAACAGCGCTTGAGGATGGATAGCGAGCCGGATTCTTTGCTACCAATCACAACGAACCATCCTTCGTCCTTCGCTTTGACTTTGCGAGACTGAATCGCAGCTTTTGGCGCTCCTCGCTGACTTGGCATCGAGTTCTCCCGAGTTGTTTCAAAGCTGACGGTGTATTCGGTTTGGCATTTTACCGTGACCCAAGCTCTGTCCGGGATTGCACCTTGGAAACGCTCTGTGACTATTTGTATACCTTGACAGTCGGGTCCGTCGATGAAGATACGAACCCTTATCAAAGGAAGATCTTTGAGAGCGAACAAGATCTTCTTCGCTGTTTCCGGAGGGAATTCCAGTTGCAACGACTGTTGGAGCTTCGAGTAATTCTCCCTCTCTCTGATTTTCATGACTGCTTCAGGGAGAGAACCGATACCGGCTTTCGTGAACATGTATAGATGGCTTTCCTCAACTTCAGGTAGAGTTGTCAGAGGGTCATCGATATCGTGGTACCGGGCTTGCATCAAGGTTTGCAATAGAGTAATGCAGGACAGCACTGGTGACAGGAAGCCCTTCGCACTGAGTATGTCGATCTGAGCCTGAATAACTCGCGGCACTTGATCGAGCATCGATTTCAAATCGAGCAGATAATCGGAACTTGGCATCGGGCATCGTTCCATGTGAGCCTGAAGAAGCAGGAACGCTTTCGTGTGCGGGCTTTCATAGTTTCTACGATGCTTTCCCCACCTCAGATTTTCTGCCAACTCGGCATTCTCGAGATCTTCGTTGTGTCGAACGGGTAATTCAGCGAATTCTTTGCACTCGCAAACCAATTCCATGAGTCTGATGTAATTACAGTCCTTATTCAGAGACTCGTGGAAGAACTTCGCAGTTTCGTGGTACAAGTAGTAGAATGAAATTATTTTCGCGAGCGGAGTCGGGAACAGAGTGCGGCCATCTTCGTCGAGCTCCACACAGTAAGAGCGAATCAGCGTATCGATCGTCCGAGCGATCAGATCCGATAAATACTTATTGACTGTAGCCGAAGCCGTTTCTTCCAAGTCGTAGTAACTGGGATTTTGCAGGAGACGTCGGAAGAAATAGGTCCATGTCATGTACTCCATGCAGTCTTGGGTCGACATCAGGGTCCCTGCCACAATCTCGGCATTGATGTGATCCGGGAGCACCTTGAGAAGAGAGCTCTCCACTGGGAACGGTTCGTAGAGGAACTTTTGATAGAACTTCTTCTTCTGATCGTGAACCATGACCACTGCTACGCCGTGGGTGTCAAACTGCGGTCGTCCGGCTCTGCCGATCATTTGGAGGACGTCAGTGATGGGATAGTCCGAGTAGCGATTGACTTTGGCGTCGAAGTACTCCGTTCCCTTGACAACAACCAGGTGAGCAGGAAGATTCACCCCCCAAGCCAGGGTGGAAGTGGCGATGAGAACCTGAATTCGGCAGTTCAGGAAAAGTTCTTCGACTATCTGACGATCCTTCTCATGCAGGCCGGCGTGATGCATTCCAATACCGAAACTCAGCGAATGTTTCAGATACTGATCGTTGACCTGCATCAAAACCTGCTCCATGGAGGCGTCGTCCATGTTCAGCCACATCTTCGAATTGCTTTGAGCGCCTAAGAAGGCTATGAGATCGTTTGCGGTGAGTCGAGTTTGTCGTCTGGATGAGACGAAGATCAGAACCGGTTTCGATGGGGAATGCTGCTGGATAGCTCTGAAGGTCGGTTTGTTCATCAGAGCCATTCTTGGGCAATAATGCTTCCCTGGATGCCCGGAGACGTGAACTTCAAGCTGGACCGGCCGCACGGAAGGCTTGAAGTTAAAAAGGCCGACTTCCCCGATTTGAAGCCAATCGGCGAGATCTCGAGCATTCGCCAATGCGGTAGAGAGTCCGATGATCCGAACCTTGGTGGAGTTGAAGTTTCCGATGAAGTTTGCACGAGACACGATGACTTCAAGAACGGGACCTCTGTCCTCTCCCAGGAGATGAATCTCGTCGATGACTATCAGAGCGACGTCCTGTACGTAGCAACGTGTTTGCCACGATCGGGAAACGCCGTCCCATTTTTCCGGAGTTGTGACGATAATGTCCGCCTCTGCGATAGTTCGGAAGTCTGGAGTCACGTCCCCAGTTAGCTCGGCCAACTTGAAACCGAGTTTCTGAACGAGCCGTTCATTCCAATCCTTCACTCTTTCTTTCACTAAACTTTTCAACGGAGCGATGTATACGACTTTTCTCCTCTTCTCTTGCATTCGAAACACCCGAAACATCGCGATCTCCGCTACGATCGTTTTGCCCGATCCTGTTGGCGCGCCAAGTAACACGTTGTGATCCGTATGGTATAGAGTATGGAACAATTGCGTCTGGATTGGGTTGAAATGGGTGAATGAATAGAGCGATTCGAAGAGCTCGTTCTTTAGAGCTGTTCTCGGCAGGGGTTGCAGATCCAACAGTTCAGTATGAGGCAAGTGTCTCGTCGGGAGAATCAGGTGCTTGAAACTCATAGGGATTTCGTCTTCTGAACCAATCCATCGGTCAGAATCCACGTGAATCAGATACTGCCCCGGTGGGGGATCGGTGACGGGAATCGTAAAAACGAGGTTCTGTCTTTCTTTCAGCACAACCTGTTTCTTCGTGAGTATGAAGTATTCATAATGGGTGATGTTATCCGATTCGGGATCCTCGATCCAAATCCAGAAAGCTTCGGAGTTATGATGGAAATTGTCATCCCAGATGAACGCGGGTTCTATGTCCAGAGAAACTTTGAAAACAGTTCTGGTTATCGGATGGACCGTGCATTCGATATCGATGTAAGGCACATTGTGAGCGAATCGATGGACGAGTTCCCCTTGACCTTGGTTCTGCACGAGTTGACCAACTTCTTTCGGCTCCATGTTCCGCAGTGCGTCTAGTGTGCTATCTTTCCGTTCGAGAAAGTCAATGCTTTTGTACGAAATGCCTGGGAACTGTCTCAGTGGACTGTTGAAATACCAGGACTGTCTCTCCAACATCTTCGAATTCAGAAGCAGACGACCGGCAGCAAGAGCGTTTCCTTTGCGGAGCGCCATCTCAAATAGAGCACGCCCGATTCTTGTGGCGTTCTGCACGATGTAATTGGAATCTGAGACCAACGAGAATGTCTCGACGTTTCCTCGTGAAATATAGTTCTGGATAAGAGTATTGATCTTTCCACCTTGGATGCCTTGCTTCACAGGTAACTCGCAGTTCCGTTCCATCTTGATGAGCTCTTCCGATTCGTCTTCGCGCATTTGCAACTGATCGAACTCTTGTGCTTGACTTATCATAGCGATCACGTCAGCATCTTGGAGCGTGGAAATTTTCCGAGAGAACCATTCGTTGATGCGCTCGACGGTTTCGTACTTGATGTAGAAATGCGATGAGGTTCGCCCGAGATCAGTCGCGTCCAGTGCTCCAGTCGCTTCGTGATACCGGATCATTCGCGCAGAATCGAGCTTTCGGGCGGCTTCGATGATCATTGCACGGCGATGGTTGAATAGTTCCGGATCTTCTTTCAGCGACTTCAAAGTGAGTCCATAAACGAGTGGGTTCTTCTTCATTCGCACGAAGAGGTACGTGTAGCTTAGCCATTCAACGGCTTCATCAATGTTCGTGATCGTGCCGAGAACGATTTCGGCGATGAGGTTGTCCGCTAGGTTCTGATGGAACTTGCTCTCGATCGGCCACTGATTCGTCATGAGAGAAACGTAGTTGCTCATCTTTGAGTGGTGCGTGATGATCATGGCTTCCCCGGTTTGCTGGAACTGAGGTCTGCCAGCTCTTCCGAAGATTTGGAGAACATCGAGAACGCCCAAGTCAACGAAGGCACCGTGAGTTGAATCGTAAACGTCGGTCCCTTTAATGATGACGCAGTTTGCAGGCAAATTCACGCCCCAAGCTAGAGTTGAGGTGCAGAACAGGACGCTTATGGCACCTTTTGAGAAGGCTCTTTCGACGAAATTTCGGTCTTGACGCAGCATTCCCGCGTGATGGAAGCCCATACCGACACGAAAGAGTTCTTGCAGCTTCTGGTTTCGAGAACTGCTCAGCTGTTTCTCCAACAACGAATACTGGGGATGATTGTTCTGAAGGAAGAGCTCGAGTTTTCCGTACTCGCTTGCAATGTCTCTCATCGCTTCCGCCGATCTCATGGTATTGTTGCGCGAATGCACGAACACCATGACCTGATTCCCTGCTTTGACGATTTCAAGAGCTTTGTCGAAAGTGATCTCGTTCATTTGCTGATTCTGCTCAAGCCTGGATTTCCCCTTGTAACCTACGAAGGTCTGTGCGAGAGGAACAGGGCGGAAACGGTGATCGAAATAGAAGAGACCGGTCGACAAGTTGACACCCAGAAAGTGTGCGACATCAGTGTAGTTTGGCAAGGTGGCCGACAAGCCGATGATTCGGATCATTGACTGGGTGCTCTCGACCTGACGGATGGTTCGAGCCACGAGGGCCTCGAGCACAGGTCCTCGGTCACCGTGCAGCAGATGAACTTCGTCGAGGATGAGCAGTGTGACCATTTTCACCATCTGTACATCACCGCTGCCTTTCCGAGTGACCACATCCCATTTCTCAGGCGTTGTAACGAGCATATGAGTCCTCATCATCTCCGTTTTGGTCAACTGCATGTCTCCAGTCAGCTCTCTCACAGACATGCCGAAAACTGAAAGTCGACTTCCGAAATTCGAAACCATTTCGGATGCGAGAGCTTTCATTGGGGCGACATAAACAACTTTAAAGTCGTTACTCGCGCGACCCGTCACGGGGTCGAGGTGCTTCATGACTTCTCTCATTATGCACAACATCGCAACGTTGGTTTTACCCGCGCCAGTGGGGGCACAGATGAGCATGTTCTCGTTTGACTCGTATGCAACCGGATAAACAGCACTTTGAATCAGATTCAAGCGTTCAGTCTTCGGGAACGCTGCCTGGAGGGGATCTTCAAGGTCGATTATATTGATGAGCGGGCAAACTTTGGGTATTCTCGTGTCAGAAACAGGGATTCGGATTTCATCGTATGCAGTGGTCGTTATCTGTTTGGCGCTCTCAGGCAACATGAGGTTCAATCCGCCAACGAAGGCCCTCGTCGACCGGAGCTGGGAAAGGCTATCGTAAACATTGGGCATTGAGGTGTTCCCAACCTTGCTCGTCGACGACACATAAACCCCGGCCGAGCTTCGCCCATAACGCTCCGTCAGTTCTTGTTGGCGGATCTGGCGCAATTCGTCGACGGTGAGATCATCAATAGCATCCAACTTGAGCTTCTGAAGTTTCTTCTCCTCTTTCGAGAGTTTTTTTTGCAAAATTATCTCACTTTCCAAGTTTACGCTCACAGTTTGTCCTAACGGATTGCTCGACTGAGCGGACGCATTTGTTTTCTGGCGTTGACCCTGGGTCGCCATGGAATCGATATGGGCCTGTCGGGCCACGGCCTTCATGATGTCCTTCCGCCGTTCGATGACCTCGCTGATAAGCTCAAGAAAGTCGATGCCAAGCGCCTCGAACAGTTCCGATGAACAGACATCGTTGCTGCTCGCAGACTCGAGACGATTCACGATGATTTTGGCAATCTCTTCGGCTGGTAGGTGCTCACGCAAACTCTTCGTGAAGTCTCTGACCCTTCGTTCGAGCCAAGCTGCGTTGTAAACTTCCACGGGAGCCTCTTTCTTGCCCGATTGATTGTTGGTCTGCTGGACAATTTCGTCGAAGCCCAGACGACTTTTCGAACTTTCCATGGGTGTTTTCGCGATGAGCAGAAACTCTCGTCGAGCCCACTTTGGGTCTCGAATGATCGGCACCCTCATCTTCGATGTTTCCCGGACGAACGCATTGACCTCATTCGAATGATTGACTATATCGTTGACGGCAGTCGTGAGGTATTCTCCGAGGGAGTCTTTCATGAGAGAGACGTGATTCATGATTTTGTTGATCACGTCTCTCGGGATGGGAGCGACAGCGCATCTCACTTTGATGACGTCTTGGTCGCGCAGGAAATTGCAGTGATGATCAGTGAAGATCGAGAGCAGTTGAAGAGCTGCCGCCTGACAAAAACTCTCTTGAACGTCGCCTAACGCCTCCTGGCACAGTGTTTGGAGAGTACGCACTAGGTTCAGGATCTCCGTTTCGGGTAGTCTGTTGTGGTGCGCGATCAGAGCATTCCTCAGACGGCGCCAATCGGAAGATGCTTGATGTACGGAGCATTTTAGGATATTCTCACTCTTGTCTTTCAAATATGTGGGTTGTGCTGCCAGACCGGCTTTGTAATAGTTCGGCTGAGTGCGGTCAGACCCGAGTCGCCTGCGCGAGTGCTCCGCCGGCGACCGGCGGAGGCAGTCCAGGTTCCACTGGGAAGAGTCGAACCCGAAATCTTGCATCGTTCCCTGAAAATTAGAAATGATTGATATTTCAGGTTTTCGATCGTTTCCTCGCGGAAACTCCCGGAGGGAGGATACGCGCGATCAAATTTCACGCTGATATGGTCTCATGGAATTTCTTTGGGCTGCACTGTGTCACTGCCATTCCCATCTCGCATCGATTGGCATAGAAAATCTCTCTGTTTGTCCGGGCAGACACCGGCGGGCGCGATTCCATTCGCGTTCCCTGTTTTCAGAGCCATGTCAGATGTCGGGAGCAATTTCATGAGGGAGATCGATCTACGGCCGACGCCGACGGATGGTCACGGATCAATCATCGCTAGCAAGAGGAATAACTGGACTCTTGTTCGCCGTTGCCTTTCATGCCATACGGTTCGCTCAAACCACACAATTAGGGGGGAATTTAAATTGTGTCTGCTAAAACTCCATCCGATATTCGAGAGGGAAGTTTGGCAGAAGAATCGACCATTTTCGGAATCAGGGTTCAGTTCTCGTTGGGAATGAGAGTCTCCAGAATCGAAGAGGAAAAGCATTTCCGAAGAGATTTCGAACACGTTCAAGTGCCACAGCAATGAGTCGACAACGAAAAGCCGGGATTCGTCCAACGGTTGCTAACAAGTACAAGACTACGGAATGGAAATTCTCACGATGATTCACCTCAATGGAGTTGGGCGACAGCAACCTTCACAAAACCCGAAACTATCAGAGAGAACTACTAGGGAAACATTCGGTGAACTTATGATACTTACAGGTTGCAGTGGAGGTTTCCCTCGCCGATGCGTTTAACAGGGTCGCCGCAATCCGAATATCCATCGCACAAAACATCGCCTGCTTTTCCAACCTCCCTCTATCTCTCAATCACCCAAACGTAACTCAGTATGCTCGCCCTGCGGAGAGCCGCAGCAAACGACTGACTCCGAAACTTACCATCAATCGATATCTCCAACTCGGAATCGCGGTTTTAGTCGACGAGAATCGCCCTGAAGCGAAGTTCGGGAGCAGAACGACAGTGATCTGTCGGATCGAGGCTCACTCTGATGTTGGTCCTAGTTTTTGTTTACAATCAGCACGGTCACTCGTAGCCGTGTAGCCGTCTCTTTTTCCCCCGAGTTTCAATATTTAGAGAACTTGGCCCGTCGTGGGACGCTCCTGCGGAATCGTCGGGGTTTCGGCCAGGGATCGAGGAACACTGCACTCTGACGTCGTTTAAATCACTCAGGTGAGTCCACCCGGAGTGAGCGACTTGGAGGATTCCAAATTCACATCAAACGTCGCTCAAACAGCTGCGCGGACGCCGGGATCCGAGTTCTGCCGAGTCTAGCTCCTTAGAATGATGAATATCGGAGAGTCCAGAGCAGGTTACGTCAGAGAACTCCGAGAGAAGCGCTTCTAGAGGACTCGTTCTTCCGGGTCAATCGACTTAACGTTCATGTTCAAGAATCGTGGAGACGAAAATCTTACCAGGAGTTTTTCTCTCATGTTTCTAGGCTAGTTTCCCAACCAATTCAATGATTGTATCGCATTTACAGCGAACGAGGAATCGTTATTGAGGAAGATGGCGAAGGTGAAAGCGAAGAACGTTCTCGTTCTCATCAAGAGCGTCGTTTCGGGACACATGTACCGAGTGGCGAGACCGAGACTCGATGACAAAGTTCTTACATGGCAATGGGATCCGTACATTCAGCAAATGAGCATCTACAAGGAGCTCAAGAAGATCAAGAGTCTTTCTTAGGGAGCGCAATACAGAGACATCTCCGTGCCTCGAGAACTTGTAATAAACTGGAATTTTGCATCTGACTGGAGTTGTCTCATTCCCCCGGGTCTCGTGGCAGTTTCGTGGCTCCCACCTTTCGCTGAATCGAAAGTCCAGCGGGAGGAGCCAGACTCTCATAATATGCGGAATATTCACTGAGCGCAAGCTTCTGGTCTTTGTTGGGTAGAAATTGAGGGTGCGTTATGGTTCCTCTATCCTGAAGGTTTGGTAGTGGCGCAAGGAAGCAGCTCGGTATGGTCTAACGATGGCTCGAATGATTGATGAATAAGTGAGGATTTGCAGGCTTGCTTAGACCAAGTCGAACTTGAGAATGAAGTAGCTGACTTCTCTTAGGATTCAGATTCCGGGCGTCTCGAAAATCTAGCTTAAAACCCACACACGTGCTCCCAAGTGAGGGCGCGCGGAGAACAGCTTGTCCGAGGATGGTGAAACCATGTTCTTCTTCCTTCCTGGCAATTTTCGACTGCTTGAGATCTATCGAAACAGTGCAGTCGGCGTTCATGCCTAATGGTCTCATGGATCGAATTCTCTAGTCAGTCCGCCAAGTGTCCCCAGTGATCGCGGATGATCGAACTCCAACGTTTATGTGCAGTGTCCACGATTCCTCCGATATGGATGTGCTTGTAGATGAATATTTCTGAGTGGCATTTCGATCAAGATAGCTCCGGGCCGTTCAAGTGCTCGACCGAGGATCGACGACAAAAGGTTCTACGAGTGAAGTGACGGTTGAGCCTTCAAGAGGACGCCCACGATACGCAATGGAACCCAACCGGATACACGCACTCCCCAAAGATGTTGTGAACAGGTACTCCCCGGAGACCACTCATTGCCAACTTTCCCGGTCGTTGGGCAAGAATGATCCGTCTCGGCTCACTAACTTGTGATTATGGGGTTGAGGAACATCCGTGTGTTTCAGGATCGCGGCCGGAGAAGTCATACAGAGGCCGTGCAATGCGATCAAGGAAATGCTTGAGAATTCCATCGATGCGCGGAGCACCAAAATCGCTGTCACGCTCAACAATGGGGGTCTAAAGCTCATCCAAATCCAGGTAACGCGAATCCACGCGTAAGTTATCAGTGTACTATGAGGGCGCCTCAGATACTGTCGCCTCCAGTCGGGAGCTCCGAGTACCAGGCTAACGAGTAGTTCTTACAGGACGATGGATGCGGGATAGCGAAAGACGACATGGGCATAGTGTGCGAACGTTTCACGACATCAAAAATCAACAGTTTCGACGACTTGAAGAAAATCTCAACGTTCGGTTTCCGAGGAGAAGCGTTGGCCTCCATCACGTACGTTGCTCACGTGAAGATCTCGACGAAAACAGAGAAATCTACCGTGGGATACGTGTGTCAGTACAGCGATGGGAAACCCCTGGTGGGTATGAACACTTTCATCCAAATTATCCCAGTGCCGCCCCCCTCATGAACGGACGGATCAGCTGAAACTAATGCGGTTTATCATTCAAGGACGAGCCAAAACCATTGGCAATGAATCGTGGAACAACCATCACGGTCGAGGATCTGTTCTTCAATGTTCCGCAAAGACGGGAGGCTTTCAGATCGCAAGCAGACGAGTTTCGTCGTTGCGAAGCCGTGGTGTCAAACTACGCGATCCATTTTCCATTGATCGGCTTCTCGTTGAGCAAGCAAGGTAACATGATTACGAAAATTTCGACCCAGGACGATTCAGTCGCAATCCATAACCCTGGAAGTTGATTAGGTCCTTACGCTTGAATGATTCTCCCTCTCGAGGCGAAAACAGCCTGGCAGTGAACACGCGTAAGAACTCCACGGTGCTCGACAACATCCGCGTGCTCTACGGGCAAGAGATCGCTCGGGAGCTTCTGCGCTTGGAATTCGCCGACGAAAAGATAGCCCTGAAGTATGCGATCACGATTTGAAATCTGTGTTTGTATGCCTCCAGCACGCTTTCAAAAGTTATCGTAAATTTGAAAATTCTTCTCCAGGGCTCATGGATACGTCACGAAGGCAAATTACAGTAACAAGAGACGGACACAGCTTGTGCTTTTCATAAACAACAGGTTCGGCTCAGCCTTCGATGGTATGATCTGAGGCTTTCATGTGAATGTTCCCGATTCTGCTGACGCACTAACCTTTCTGACACGTAAACGTGCAGGCTTGTCGAATGCGCATCGATTCGAGGCTGTCTGGACGTTGTTTACCAGAGATACTTACGCAAAGATGACCACCCGTTCGTCTATCTCTCGCTTGAAATGCCTTCTGAGAACGTCGATGTGAACTTACATCCGACAAAAAGTGAAGTTGGCTTCCTCCACCAAGAATACATCCTGACGAGACTGCAAGAAGAAGTTGATCGGGTCCTATTCTCGTGTGACTCCTCCAGGTCATTATCACGATGCATACCGAGATTGAGTCTTCCGTTGAGAATGGAGATTCCTGTCCATCCTTGACATGAACTCCTGCGTCACAAACGTATCAGGAAGTTATGGGTTATTTTTCCTCCAGACACTACCTGACCAAGCAGTCGATCTCGACGGCCAGAATCAGTGACTCCGGAGCGCCTCCTAATCGCAACGACGAGCAGAGGCGTGATAAGGAAGTTGTCAGATACGACTCGAGTCAAGAAAAAATCACCACGCTCTTCACTCAGCAAGGAGCTTCTGGGAGTGCAAATGAGATTGTTGAGCACTCGCTTACAAGTGTAAGTTCGTTCTCTTCCAAATTTCACCTGTTGTTCTCGATTATGCGACTTGAGTTGGTTCATCATTGCAGATCGAGGAACTGAAGGAAGAACTCGCATCTGAGGCCGATGCCGAACTCTGTCGCAGCTTGTCGAAGATGATTTACGTCGGATTTGTGGCAGAAAACAGATCTCTGATACAGATCGGCACTCAGCTCATCATGGTCAACCATCGTCTATTAGCATCCGCCCTCTTCTATCAAAATTGCTTGGAACGTTTCGCGAATTTTCCAGCTTTCGAGTTTAAACCCCTGAGGGTGGATAATGCGTTGAGGTTATCTCTTACGTCAGCTAGATCCGGATACAACGCCGATATGAGCAACGCAACGGAGCTGGTGGAGCATGCATGCAACAAACTCGTGAGCAACGCCGAAATGCTCAAATGTTATTTCTCCATTGTAATCTCAGAAGACGCTTTGCACAGACTTCCCATCGTTCTTGAGGGCCTCGTTCCTCGAATTGGCACCTTACCTCTGTTTCTCCTACGTCTCGCGTCTGACGTCGACTACGATGACGAGAAACGATGCTTCCAAGGGATTTGTCAAGTTATATCGGAGATGTACGCTGAAAGTTGTGATAAGAATTCGCTGAAGGATTTGGTCTTTCCGGCCGCCAGGAAGAAAATCAAGGTGTCTCCAAAGTACAATGAAATAATGGTGAAATTGACCTCGACTGAAGAACTCTACAAAGTTTTTGAAAGATGTTGAACGCTGAGATGACTCAAAAAATAAACTCAATGTTATAAATAAGGACTATATTTTGCTATCATATCGTAACTCGCTATGATAAAACATAATACCTAGGGTGCACATGACGTACGACTGCCGCCCATTCTCACAGAGAATGTATCCGATTTACAAGATTTCTCGTCTCTGGGCCGAGTCTAAAACAGTGGTCATCATCAAGAGTTTCATGTAGACATCGGAGAGAGTTTTCATTTTCCCATGGCTAGCAGGAAATCCACGTAAAACTTTGTATTGAACAGAATCACAATATCCTCTCGGAGGTTATGGAACTTTTCCCGAAAGTCGCGGTTGTCAGTCAGGACACCGATCTGTTTTTCGACAGTGAACTTCTTCATTTCTCTGAGGAAAAGCTTACATCTTTCCGGGCTCAATTTCGATTTCACGATCTCGAGGGCCTCTCGCTGTGCAGGAATCTTCTCTTCGTAAAAACCTTTGAAAGTCGCGGTATCGATGTTTGGCGGCGGAAACTTCTCGAAATATTCGACTAGCGTTGGCAGAGGTTCCAGGCACCACCGAATAACGAAAACGGCAAACTTCGGGGGGATAGCTGACAGGTTCGCGCTGAGTTTCTTCAGGCTAGCGCACCGCACTGGGTCTTCGGCCAACTTCACCCGTGCCACGATCTCCATGCCGAAACGGCAGCGATTCTCGGCGACGAACCTCCCCAAGCACGACAGAAGTTCTACGGTGATCTCCGCTTTCGCTTCGAGGAACATTTCTCCGAGGGATTCGACAAAGTTTCCGAAATTCCGAGTCTCCTTCAACGCTTTGATGAAGCCTATCAAGCGCTTCCGCCACGGCTCCGGCGAGCCGCATGCCTTTTCGACTTCTTGGAAGACGGCCTGCAAGATTGTCCGTGTGTCCTGCCTCCTGTCTGTTTGAGTGGTATCAGCCGATGTTCCCTCCTCTGGATTCCCTGATCTTTTCGTTGGCGTTCCTTCTTTCGGAATTTTGGGAATCGGCGTTTCTTCTTTCGGAATCGGCGTACTCGAGACGGAAGCGTCTTCCTGCGCTTCACTTCCCATTATGTCGTGCAGCGGAACGTTGAGTTTTCGTCTCTTGAGATCATCCTTCTTTGAAACTGAGCTTGACGCCGCCCTCTTCTTCAGTTCAAAGAGCGTTGGCAAGTTTTCCAAAGCGTTTTTGTGACTGTTTAACGAGAATCGTTCCACAGCCTCAAGAACACTACCACCTATCGGGATAACCGCATTCACATCTGCAGAAGGTCCCGCCCCGTAGATCTCGACCAACTTCTGACTTTGCTTCTCCAATTCCTCTTTGACGTTGACCAAAGTTCCTTCGTTCCGAACGACGCTTCCATTACCGGGCAATTTGTGCGAGCTATTGACGAACGCGGCATTCCCCGATGAGAAACTTGTGACTCGACTCGAAACGCATTCGTTGTGCGCTTGGAAGAAACTCGAAACGCTGACGATAGCTTTCCGGAATTCCCGAAACGTGTCGACTCGATTCTTGACCCATTTTGATAGTTGAGAGATGGTTCCTTGCTCGGCGAAGCGTTTATCTAGGAACAATATCACACCAAAATCGTTGCGGTGTCGGATGACGCGACCGATAGCTTGATTGATGGCTCTTATCGCTTGGATTTGATACCAGGTGTTGCCGTTCATGCCTTCGGAGCCGTATTTATTGAGATAATCAATCTTCAGTTTGACACGGTTATCCTGTCGCGGTGCGTACGGAATGCCGACAATGACGACGGCCCGTGCGAACTCATCCGAAAAGTCCACGCCCTCGGAGCTCTTGCCTCGGCAAACGGCAAACAACATGGCACCCTGAGCGTTGTTGACGACGGCATCTCTATAGCATTGAATGGTCGAATTGAACGATGAGGAGCCTGATTCTTCCTGGAGAATCATTTTGTTGGCCTTCAATCGTCGCATGATTCCGAATTCCTCCCATTTTTCAACCAGCGCTTTCATGCAAGCGAACGACGGGAAGAACACGAGAACACCATGGGGTACTCTGCGAGACATTTCATTTAGCGTGAGGCCGAGGCTGCGAATATATTTCTCACTCGAGCGGTTCTGATAGGTTGATATCAGCTCAACGTTATCAGGCCCCTTGGGAACACAAAGAACTTGAATTTTATCCTGTGTGATGATGTGATCGTTACTCAGCTGTATTTGGAACGGAATGCCGAGCTCGGTTGCCAAAGTTCCCATGGGAGATAGAGTTCCACTAGTGAGGATTATGGAGTGGACTCCAGCCTGCACTATGGACTTCATGCGAACACCTGGCGCCAGACACACGAAGTGCAGCTCCCATTTCTTCTTTTTGCGCTCGACGATGAACACTTCTTTCGGTCCTTCTTTTGGATGCTCGAAGTAGAGCTTAAAGCTCTCGCGGAGCTCTTGAGCTGTGCCGCCGGAGTAAACGGTTGAGAGCATGTCCAGAACTTTCTGAAGCCCGATGCCTTTCGGACCCCACGGACCTTGAGAAGATATACTTTGGATATACTTGAGTACCGAATCGAGCAGCCCCGTTATCCGTTCGTGCTGAGAATCGATCTCTGACGCTTGCAGCATCTGAACTATGAAGTCTCCGTCGTAGTGTTTATCCGATTCAGCGGCTTGATCGAAACGAGATTCCAGTTCACCCAGCATCGATTTCAGAACCGAGAGTTCGGCCACATTGAATTCCATGTTATCCGCTTCCTCTGAATTCGCCAATGTTTGAGCCACGGCATCGATTTCCTTCATCGCACCCGCCAAATCGGTGGACGTCATCGAAAACGAGAGAGAATCTTCACAGAACGACTCGATGTTATGGGCCTCGTCAAAGATCACGATGTTCCGTTCGAGTCCGATACCTTGTGCTCGTCTCGTTGACGGATCGACCACGTAGTTGTACGGGACGAAAACGACGTCGCTTTTCTTCCGCAAAATTTTCGTCGAGTAGTATGGGCAGCAACAATGTTTCCTGCCGAGCGTTATGAGGTCCTCAATGTCAACGACGTGATTGTTGGAAAAGTCTTCATGGCTGACCTTGGTTTCATAGTTTCGATGATATTCACAAGCTCTCGAATTGACCAGAATCTGACATTTCCGTATCTTCTGGGCTGAAGTTGGGAGTCCGTTCACCTCCGGATTTATACACAGTTGGTCTCTTGAACCAAGGACTACGCTATTCATGTATCCGTATTTGGTTCGCTTCAACTCGCGGCTCGCTTGGGAGAGCTGAGAATGGGTCCTTGACGAGTACAGGACTTGAGGGTAGAAGTCAAATGACGATGATGCTTGGGTAGGAGTCTCGGCAGCTTTGAGCTGCGGGAGATTGCCACCGGCATCTGAAATTATTGGAATCAATGAGGAGCGGTTTCCGCGATCAGCTTCGGCAGACACATACACGACGGAAGCCGCGGGGACAAGATTGCAACACATCCAGCGTTCACATATCTAAAACTTACAATTCAGCTGCATTGCAGCTTTTCGGTCTTCTAGCCATGCCAGCGATGAACACAGGAGACTCAGAGTTTTCCCGGTGCCCGTGGGACTCTCCAACAGACCGTTCCAACCTTTTTGTAAACATTCCAGAACTGCTGACATGTAGTCCTTCTGTAACTCGTACGGCTCGAATGGGAAACTTATGTTCACCATCCGAATCTCAACTAGGGCCGAGCGAGGCTTCGATACAACTTTATCTTCGGCTGGCTCGCTTTCTTCAGACATTTTGAAGTCTAATGCTTCTACCTTCCGAGACACTTTATCCAAAGCTTCGTTTTGTGCTACAAGCAAACGTGCCCGAACATGTGATCGTTCCGGATCACAAACAATTAGGGAGTCGGTTTTCGTTCATGGTTAACCTAATATCCCATAAGTCCATATGTGACTGACACTGAGTTTGAAGAAGTATCCGGGGTTGGAGCTGATATAGTTGTTGACCCCCGCCTCCTGCAGCCTCTTATAAGTTCGCGCGCATCCGAGCGGTTGTCAGAGTAAACATAAATATCGCACGGACGCCAAAACTGGGGAGGGCGTCTATCATGAACGGGAAACGTGCGGTCCGAGAAGCATTTCCGGAAACAGAAGCTGACCCGATGTGGTCGGCGCCCGGAGAAAAACGGAGGATAGAACTCACGAAACTCAATCTCATCGAAAACGTCAGGAAGACAATGATGATAATGATTTATATCTGGCGCGCTAACTGAGCAAAGTCGAAAAGTCACACATAGTCGTCGGTCATTACCTTCCTTCATAGAGTCGTTCAAAAAACCGATGGTGGGCCGGAGAATATTCGAGGCGTACAAGGACATGGGAGTCACATGTCGTATGCACCTCAACGTGAAGTGGTAGGATCTGGTATATTTAGACTCGCTTCAATCTGTGAATCTCTCGGAAAACCACAAATAGAGCGATGAAGCGAGACTCTCGACCTCGCATATGCCAGGCGGTTGAAATCCCTCCGGGCGTTCTCCTGGTCCAACTGCCTTCAGATTCTCCAAGAAAATTCCGCTCCTCTACTGATCTCAACGTCTGAGAGCCACGTTCGAGCTCGGCATGTTCTTACTCTGGCTGACCTCCCGCGGCTGGAAACCAGAATACCTAGAGATGTTTCCGGCTGCCACCAATCATTTTTGGAGGAATCGGACTAGCGTTTAGACGGTAACCGTGCGACGAGAACAGTGAACGAATCATGTTAGAATCGAGTGCTTCCGAAAATTGCACTCTGTTTGAGCAAGTCGAAGAAGGACAAGCTCATGTGGGAAACACACGTAGTATCGGACAGGCAGAACTAGAGTTCCGGGAGAGAACAGAAGATTACCCCAACAAACTGAGTGACGGATGACGATGAAAAAGTTCCTCCAAATGGGGACACCACCCGGCAGGAACGGAACCATTCGAACTGACATTACAGATCAGATTGGAGCTCGCTCCGAAGTCTTCCTCCCTCCGTGTGTGAGGCTTCACGTCGGGTGCGTGAACAAAAATAACCCGAAGAATCAATGACAACGTCCTGAACGGATGAAAGGAGAACCTGAAAGATCAATGAAAACGACAATTTTTCCCTCGTTTGATCGATTTGGATCACTTTATTAGGCCATGAATGTACACCAGAGAAGGGAATCGAGTGTCTTCCACGTTCAAGGGAGCGAAGAAGATAGCGGAATTCGACGGGGCCGAATCGAAAACAAATATGCTGGGGGCTCACCCAACCGCCGAAACCGATAAAACACTCGGAGATGTCGCTTCCAATTCTACACACGGAACTCGCGCTGCTCTTCAAACATCGTTCTTGGAGAAACGACGCTCATACTTGATCGGGACATGCTGTTGCAGCATGAGACTGTCTATTTCAGAGGCTGGGGAGGAAAAGAGGGGAATCTACATGTGGAACGTGAGGAGGATGATTGCCGAAAGAGATGAATTTTTTCGAACCGCATTATGATTCAGTAACGGCCTCCGTAGTGGTTCCCAGCAGGAGGACCGCCGAAACGCTCGGCACCGTAAGGGGCTGGCCTGCTTCGATTATGGCCTTGAAAACCGCCGCCGTTGGAGTAGCCAGGGTCCGGTCCGTAGTATTCTCTTGGAGGGCTCCGCCGCGCGTAATAGTTCATGCTTCTGTCGTCGAAATCGGGGCGATCGAAAGAACCGGCACCACCGCCTCCTCTACCGTAATCGTCGTAACCACCGCCTACGCCACCGCCTCGGTTCCCGTCGAATCTATCGTAAGGCCTGCGGCGGTCATACGGAGCATCGTCATACTGTGCATCGTAGTTCGAGAACGGTCGCCTCTCGAAAGCTGGAGGAGGACGTCGGTCGTACGGAGTCGGTCGGCCGACTTGGCCCCTGAATCCGCCACCAAAGGGGCCGCCGCCTCCACCACCGCCCCCACCCATGCGACATTCCTTGCTCCAGTGACCTTGTTTGCCGCAGCGGAAACAAGTCATCTTGCCACCCATACCCGGTTTCTGTCTCACGCGAGATCGGGATTGTTCAACGTTGATCGCTACCCCGCGAAATTCGTGTCCGTTGAGGGCAGCGATGGCCGTTTGAGCATCGGCATCGTTAGCCATATGAACGAAGCCGTAGTCCTTGATGACGTCGCACTCCTGAACTTCACCGTGGGCCTCGAACAGAGCCCGCACATCGTCCGCGGAGGTGCCTTCGGGGAGACTTCCGACAAAAATTTTCGTTGGCGCCATTTTCACACCGATTTTAGATTACGCAAAGAGTAGCGAATCGGGTTTCTTCTCCGAAGCCGATCGTCGAAATTTCCGTTGATTCAAGACTTTCCGCGCTTGTGTCTTGACCGCACGCGTTCCGTAGGTTCTTCAAATCTGCAATGCGCGCCGCAATCAAAAACGAATTATTTATCTGATTTCTCATGACTTGTAGGACTAGGACGAAAGAGTAGGCCGCCCCGGGCGAGGAGCCACTAGAGGCCTAATGCATGATAGGCATGTGGATCGCCGGTCTCGTTCGAAACTCCCCGCTAATATTGTCTGAGCCTGCGGCCCTCGTTGACTTCAAGTGATCGACCTTTCTGGCCGTCTCAAGATCGACTATGCGTCGATCATAGTCACGCTCCGGCGACGAGTTCGAATTAGGGAGCATAAATTGGGGACCGCCGTGAAAACCCGAGGCAGCAAACTCAGTTCACGGTGGCCGCGTATTCCCTTCCATCCGATGCAACCGCTTTTCAAAAGCTGCCGATAACCGATAACTCCGAGACCCGTACATATCAAGTTTTTGCGATGATCAATACTCGTGCCCGTAATCGGCAGTTTGGATGAAGAAGGTTACTCTCCGAGTCGGAGATCGACTACGATGCCGCGTATCACCGGCTTGCCGCACCGCGTTCGCCGCCCTTATGACTTGACAAGGTAAGGAAATGAGAACCACGTGACCGATCGGCTCTAGGCCAAACGCGTACATCGATCGCTTGCAAAGATCCAGTGAAGTTCAAGTCACAAGTGAAAACAAGAGTGGTGGAGCACAACATCCATCATCCTGGCGAGCGATTAATTGATTTCATGGCAATATCAAGTAGAAATGATGTGAGAAAGAACAAGCAAACATTTGCCTCCCGCTACAAAACCAACCTCTTTGTGCACGCTAGTCTACCGACTCTGCAGACGTTTTCTCTTTCGGGCAACTTATCCCGCGTTCGAATAACTTCACGCACGGGTAGGGGTCAACGCGTTTGTGTTGCTGTCGGCTCGGCGGTTCAATGGTTTGGGAGAATCCTCATAAAGACCGAACGCGCTTCTTCCGATGCCAAGTTCGACTTCCTCAAATGAGTAACTTGTGGCTTTCTCGTCGACAAAGTACCCGCAGTAGACTCGATCAAGGGATTCCGTCACACGAGACAAATCCGCTTCGAATGGGAACTGCCACCCGTGTTCGCGTCGCTGGCAGACTCGCTGCTCGGTAGCAGGATGGAGGTCAGCCAACAGAATGGCACGCAAGCCGAGCTTCAGACTCAGGTGCGGTTTCGTCGACTCGCCGTCAGAGTTTCTTCACGTGGCACCAGAGTTACTGTACTCGCGGAACAGCACAGCTGAAGGCGAATGAGGAGCAGCCACGATAGTAACGCAAGTGCTGTTGTTCTGTTTTGAGTCAGGATGCACTTTCACTCCCCCCGGTCGGGAGCATCGTCTGCGACCGAAGAAAATATAAACAATGAGAGGGAAACTCGTGACGTCAGTCCGACGAGAGAATCCGAAACACTTGAGGACATTTCTCAACCACCTTGTTCCACGTTCGCGTTCAGTACAAAAGTAGGTAGTCACAATGAACAATGAACTTGTGGTGAGTTGACTCGGTTAATGGATGTTGCCCCAAGTTCCGGTGCCTCTATCGATGTTGCGTAACTGTCACATCCTCAAAAATCCATCGTTCCGGTAAAACCGTTCTCATTCTGCTGCTGCTGCTGTATTGTTCCGCATTCTCTGCGGCAGTGAATCGAAGTTTCCGGCGGAATCAGCTCATGTGAGTGCCTACGGAATCTCTGAGGATTCTTAGATACGTTTGTAGGCGATATGCTTGCTAATCTACGTGTCCCCACTGGCTGAACCCAATCTCCTTTTTGTTGCATCAGGGCCGCACTGCGGCTTGGTGATTCATCGAGTGCTGTCCAGTAAACTCTCGTGTCCTAGCCGGTTGGCGCTTGAACCATAGTTCCTAGTGACTTTGGTGCCCGAGCTTGATACTCGGCGGGTGAATGACATGAAACCTATCTTGCAGCGTCCCATGGATCATCAATTGCCTCCTTTGGGAGGTATTCCAAGGAAACTGAGACTCGAACGGACCGATATAACGGCATACGACCTGAACCCATTCTGCTTCTACATAAATTATGAATCGGAAATGGTGGCGAACGTGGACTCAAAAGTACAGGAGGTCGGCCTGCGATTCAGCCCGGAAGAGAACGCTGAAGAACCTCTACGCTGGGTGATGGTACAGAATGATGACCGCTGGCACCGCGCGCAAGTTTTAGAAAAGTTTTAGTGAGTTTCCTGATAGCGTGAATATCTACTACTATCTTGTTCACTCCCAAGTGCGCAGTTTGGCGGTACTCGACTTGATCTGATGGAACCCATCACCGGAAGCTGTTTCGATCCTGATCGGTAAACAAAACTTTTCATGACTTTACAGCAACGCAGCCGACGAGTGCACTGGTGCAGAGGTCTCTCTGATCGACAGCGGCCGCCGGCTTTTGGTCGACGTGGAGCAAATATTCCCCGTAGGTTCCCTCTCGAAAGCTGCGCACGAAGCCTACTCGACCACTGACAGAGTGTATTACCTATAGAGAAAAACCCAAACAGAGGACATTTCATTCATGACCACGATTTCCCCTCAAGATGCCGCCCGAGGTCCTTGCCGCGGGTCCTCCACAGAGCCTGCGCATCTTCCCGAAAGGAGTTCAGGGCTCACCGCGACAAATACTTGAACTTTTCGAATCTTATCCGGAAGTAATATTCAAATTGACATTGGACCAAGATCTCAGCATCAGCACCAAGAGGAAGCCTCATATGGCGGGGGTTATGGCTGAAGTGGAAGTTGGATGCGAAAATTTCATCCCTCTGAAAGATCTCTTCCTATCAAAGTTCGTGTTATGTATTACTCGATCGCCTGGATATTCATTTGAGACTGGACTCGAACAACGCTCGAGCTCAACGCAAAAAACGATCTGATTGGTTCCAGTTCCATCGCAGACAGTCAGGAAACAAACGGGACGAATCGGAACTTGAACAGCAATGAAGCTGCGACGAATAACGGGGGTTCCCTCTCACGAAACGAGATGGATAACCCGAGGCCTGGAGCGGCCAAGGCCGAGATTCAGTTTCGCCCGAATGGAGTTGCAAAATTCGAGCCCCTGGATGCCGCCACACCGGGACCTTCGCAAGCTGTCACCACAAGTAACAAATCGGAACAACGACGCACAGCACCAAATTCGACGACACCTCCCACATCCTCGAGAGTGGAGGAGAACGGGTGTACTGCGAGAGAATCGAACGCCCTCTCCACGGCGATGAACGGAGGTGATTCTGCAGCTAACGGAGAGCCTGAAATCCCAACCTCAACGTGTGCTGTAGCAGGAATTCAGCGAAAAAATCAAAATTCGCAATTGACACTCATTGGCAGTGATGACGACTCGAGCAGCACTGCTGATGATGGTCCAGTACAAGAGTCGGAGCCGAACATTCGGTACAGCGCACCCAAAGGAGCCGTTCCGCAGGATGTCGAGGGTGAGATGGCGTTGAGGGAATATTCCGATAGCTCAGACCTGGCCACAATTCTGAACAGCGAAGCAACGTGGGGTGGAGTGACCTTCGCGAATCTTCTCTATCCACAACTGATCTGTGTGCTTTTCAGGTGAAAAACAGGGAGAAATCATGGCGGCTAAAAGTATGGCGAACACAAGCAATACAGCGAAACTGAACCAACGAAGAGAGCGATTCTGCGGGGTGTGAGTTGCTGCGCGAGAATAACTCGAAAAATATGATAATGAACGTAGGCCTAAGTGAACTTGTTCCCATGTATCGGCGCGTATTAATGGTAGTACGGTACGTTCTTCCATGTGCGCTACCGATCCGTTTTCCAGATATATGAACACAGGAACGTGTCCCAATGGTGACGTCTGTCCCCATAAGCACGGGTACTCCGCCGAAAATTCCTACACGTCAACAGCACCGACCGTTGACTTCCGAGACTATCGTGACATCGTACTGCGGAAAGACTTGTCAGTTCCTGAGCTTTGAGATATACGTTGCGATGCTAGCTCGTAAACTCGAGTTCCCGTATGACTAACAGGTGATGCCTACTTTTCCAGCATAGGATTCGGGGTGTGCACACACGTGGATGAGAGGGGCATCATCTACCTGGTCTTACCCTACGACGTTACCAATATCTGGGACGTCCTGGCGCTCAAACACGACGGGCCGTCGGACTTCTTCAAGATAACGCAGGACTTATCGAGGATTCACGGCTCCCAGGGGGCGAATAAACGCAGCCCCCTCGATCCCAGTGAAAATCTAGCTGTGGTTTGGATCGATGAATCGAACAGTGGGCCACTGAACAACGTCCCTCAAGGATGGTATCGGGCCAAAATTGTTGGGCGCGAAGACAAAAAGTTAGTGCGACAGGGCACCATCGGATGCATATCAAAGTTGACGATTCCAAGAGAGAAATTAGCTGCTGTCGACCCGCCTCCTTTGACAGTAGATGTTCGTTTTTTGGTTACAATGAATTGGTTCGAGGTTACAATGAATTCACCCTGCTTGCAGATGTCGAGTGCTTCTGGTTGATCACGGAGCAATCCTCATGGTTGGCCGCGAGTATACACACCCGCTTGGGAACGAGCTCCTACTCCCTCAACAAGCAATTCGATGTGAACTACAAGGTCGGGAGAGCTCCGATTTCTTTGTCAGGGAGGGAAATGTATTCTGTGTGATCATCTTCTCAATGATGCTTCTCTCCGGATTTCAGGAACGATATTCCAGCAGGAACCTGGAAATCCCTTGAAGATGTACACTCACCTCAAGAAGAAAATTCTAATTCTTAAGGTTTACGAATATAAACGGGAGGAAAACATCCATGTGGTCGAGCTGGCCGAAGTCGATAATGGGGGTTCGCACAACCATTTCGGCCACATTCTCCAGATGGCAAAAATCGTCGAATGGACTGAACCATAATTGCGGGCAATTACCATGTTTACGAGGAAGCAGCAATTGACCGTGTGTTTCGCTCAACAATTCTCTGTCGGATGCGTCATTCCAGTGTACAAATCCAAGATGGCTCAGATAATTGTCTTGGCATCCCTGTCCTTTTTGAAGAATTGCCTGAGTATCGTGTGTCCAGAATAAATGAATTCATATCTTCGCGGAATGAACATTTTCAGCGATCGAATATCTCCCCGATCTGGATACTGGTTACGATGTTCTCAGAGACCCAGGATGACACGTCTACGTTGACGGAACTACATACCTGCCATTTGGGGAACATTGGGAGGGAACCCTTCGGAAATGATCGATTCCCTCGAGAATCGGGGCGTTTCGCGGGGGAGGGGGTGGGACCGCATTTCGATGGCCTGTGCCCTAGAATGGGTTCTTTCTCTGGCAACGCTTCGAGGAGGCGTCGTTTGCGCAGATTTCCGACGTCCGCCCACGTGGCACTCGAGGACGCTACGCAAGTGGCCGGAAAAATCCGGCCTACCGCGCGTGACTTGACATACTCACGTCGGGCGGACGAAGAAGTGGCAACCGGGGTGCTGACGGCCATCGACAGCTCTCGCAGCTCCCTTCGCTAGTTTCTCACGGCTTATCGGGTTTCCCTACAACGAAAAATCATCTTCTCTCGCAGATAACCCCCACGAAGGCGATCGTTCTTTGTTGCAGTTTCTCGCAAACTCGAACCCTCTGGCTGATTGTTCGCCCTCTATTCGAGCGTACAAGGATCACATTCTCGTGAGCTGAACATGTAGGGAACGGGAAGATGTAAACCGCTCCCTGGGAAGAGAATTGTTTCTCGCGCGAACTCGGAGGTTGCGTTAGCGAAGGCAATAGGCTCGAGTTCGCCTAGAAATCCAGGGAGCCTAGCCTGGTCACCTTTGAATCGCGGCCGATGTGTTCCGCCCGCAGTGCGTTCCAATAGATACTGCAGAGACCATCAGAATCGGAGAGAGCCACCCCAAAGGCCTATTTCTGCCGCGAAAGAAAAACTGATGTCCCCAGCGGAATTTTCCAGTAAGAAGTCAATCGGTATCGAAATGAGACTTCATTCCCCCCCCCCCATTCCGGGAGATGTCTCAAACCTGCTTCACTGCTCTCCCTTCAACGCATGCGGTTCATTGCAGTGCGCTGGCCCGAAAGGGAACCGGTTCGCTCCGGCGTGCTTATTGCGCTATGGAATGTCTCAAGGAAAACATTGCCGACAAGGGTGTTCGAGATATTTAAAAAGTATCGCCGGTCCGACAACAGTCAACGGAACAACGACTCAAAACAGACGACCATCGCCGGTTATCACTTAGAGATATATTTTCGCGGTTCGGCTGTGGGGGTCAAGGGGCTGGACGTTCAATGAGCTAGAAGACCGGAATTTCCCAGAGTCCCGATCAGTCAACAGAGCTTAACGTAACTCTTAGACAAGAATCGAATTGCCTGGCCGCTACCGTGTACTCTCCCTTGGAGGTACGCCGAGAAGGGAAAAAATGGGCAGGCTCCTTCGATCGAGTCGATTCTTCAAGGCAGCTTCAAGAGAAGGGAAGCACGATCGATGAGGCGTATTTTTCGTCCCACGTATGCTGTCCGATGAGGTCAAGCCTCTGGAGCAATAAAACCCTCTCCCGGGGTCCATATTCGGATACTTAAGTTTGAGTTTTGCCCTTCAAGCGGCAGATGCAAATGACGGCTGAGTCTTCACTAGAATGAGTTGGCTTGAGTCGCTACTGAGGGACGATAAATCTTTCCAGGTTCACAGGAAGTTCCGATTCAAACCCGTATCGAGACTGCCGACGGTGAGTTACGAAATCTGTTATCCGTTCCTTCGGGTCAGAGAGAGGAATCTCAATGTCTATCAGGATATTCGTTCCGTGGATACTTTACTAATAAATTTCTTCGAAAAGTCGGGCTTCCACAGGGGAAACAGGTTGCAACCAGGAGAAACATCAGATATAAATTCCTCGTTTTCTGAACCGACTGAGCTGGCAGGCAACGATGGATTTTTTAGCAGGCTGCATCGGAGGCAAGTATTCGTACCGCGTGTGCACATGCTCTGTCCATTCACCGCGAACGCCGCTGTCCTCTGCTCGGAACCCGAACCTTGCTAGTACGGAACTGCTCTGTGGCGTCGCGAGCTGCCGATGATCGGTGCAGATTTGACTCACGTATAGCCAGAGGACTCATCAGAGCTGATCTTGTGAGCGATGGTGCAGAGAGTTATGTGCCGTAGCGTGACACTATGAGTCGAAGGAAAAATCGACAGCAATGTCTCTGGTTGAACTCGTATTCCTCGATCGGGCAGGTTGCGCTGGTATCATCGTCGGGCAGTGGCGTGTTTAGGGGGGGGGCGATCGGGCGATCGCCCCCCCCCATAATTTTTCGTCCCCATGTTATAGTCCTATACCTCTGAGTCCGAAGTGTCGAATCGCCCCCCCAATAACACAGAGTCGCCCCCTCCACAAGAAATCCTGGACACGCCACTGTCGTCGGGCATCCGTTCGACACCGTGAAGGTACGACTTCAGACCCAAGATCCGCGGAATCCGATCTATAGAGGCACTTTCCATTGCCTGAGCAGTATCATCAAAACTGAGTCGATTCCCGGATTGTTCCGCGGAATGTCATCTCCCATGATCGGTGTATCGGCCGTCAACGCGATCGTTTTCGGCGTTTATGGGTGCATCCTCAGGAATTCCTCGGACCAAGATTCTCTGACGACGCATTTCTTCGCCGGAATGACGGCAGGTAGTTGGAGACTGGAGACGATAGTTTCAATGTTGCCTGAAGGCTTACGTTTGCACTAAGAAAAACTCAAGTGCGCAAGTGCAAGCCTCATATGGACTCCTGGGAGCAGTTTTGCATTGGAGCTCGAGCAATGATCAACACCCCCGTCTTCCCCTCGGGTTCCGCGCAGAGTGCTGTCACAGGCCCGCTGGAGCTTGTCAAGATACGACTGCAAGTACAGAACGATCTCTTGGCAACTGCGATAGGACGACGCATCACCTACGCGGGACCAACAGATTGCGTTAGAAGGATCATCTGCAACGAAGGGGGTGTTCGGGCTTTGACCAGAGGGCTCGGTACGGCTCTCCTCCGGGACGCACCCGCTCTTGGCGCGTATTTTGCGAGTTTCGAGTTCTTCACGAACTCATCGTTCTTCAAATCCGGTGACGATTGGGGTGAACTTTTGAGCACACCAAGGCTACTGATGGCTGGAGGATTGGCGGGCGTCGGCTCGTGGATAATCTCATACCCTGTCGATGTGATCAAAACTCGTTTACAGAGCTCGGCTCAATCGCAGCCATTCTTACGGACTGTTCAGGCAACGTACGCACAAGAGGGAGGCCGTAGTTTCTTCCGGGGTCTGAATTCTGCGCTAATACGTGCCTATCCAACCTACGCGGCCATATTCTCCACAGTGAACTTTGTTCATCATCTTCATGCAAAGTATGTGAGCAGTACGGAAGCCATCATCGAGGCAGAAGAACGTTTCGCGAAGACTGTACAACAGCAGTGGGACGCCTGCCCATATTATCATCATGTGGGAGAGCGAATGAATTTGCCATCAATCTCGAATCATTACCAATAGAAAAATGATTCTGAAATGTTTATGTTCATATTCACTATGAGTCCCATGCAGCCTTTTGGGAATAAATCACGTTCGCCCAGAGAGACACGAGTTGAATCGCTTGTAATTGAACGTTGCCTTGCGAGCCATGATAAGACACGCCCGTAAAAAATGGGTACCGTAGAAAACTCCTTCTAACTCGCCGGTGATCGCCATGGAAAACGCTTAGGGGTCTACGAGTGAATCTGAAATTCTCTGATATTGAAACTTTTATGCACGCACGGCGCGGACAGAACGTTGGAGGGAACAGAATCGGAAATGGAGTTGCCGAAACAATTAGGTTGATTAAGAAGATCTGCACTTTGGGATCGTTCGGAGTGGAGCCAGTGGCCACTCAAGCCAAGGGAATAGTGTTCGGCTTTTCCGTTGTAAATGAGCGAACATGGATCCGCTCTCTCGTTCGACCTGGGAGCGGCTCCTAGAGCCTCTCAATACAAGCTAATACGAGAACTGGCTTGCACGAATCTTGTGGGACTACTGCTTCCCGAGCTCCCCCATCGCTTCCCTTTGCTCGTCCCGGGCTAGCTAATTACTTTCTCAAGTCACAAAGGAGATAGTAGCCTTTTTCTTGGTACTTTGAAGAGGACCTCGGAATTCGACTGGTGGTTCATTTTTCATGTGATGTTACTTTGGGAAAAATCGATTCCCCGTTTTCTGATGAAACGAGACCCACACTCGGCAGGTGGTACCAGGTGGCTAATTCCAAGAAGGCAGTGACCGACAAGCAGGTAGCCAATCGTCAGTCCGCCATGTTTTCGAAGTTGTCTCCCGTCCGCGCTTATGGTCCGGTCTCTTTGCTTCTGACGTCACACTGTCTTTGATGTTTACCGACAGCGTCTAACAAAGTGTGTCCGGAGTGTGGAAAGCTCCTGTGTAAAAGTCGCAATATAGCGATTACAATCGTTCAGGATGCCTGTATTCTAATGGTGAGTCTCCGTCTCGAAGAACGACGTCATTGCAAGCGGAATCGTTCTCAGCTGTGTGGCCCGTAGTGACAGCTTTCGAACTAGTTTGAAGTGACTCCATCAGCAGGCAGTCTCGCGGAGTACCTCCAATCTGTCAATCTTAGATACTCTGAATCTGAACTTGCGGCGTACCTAGATGAATGCCCGCGTTAATGCTGTTTTGCTGAGAAAGACAAATATCTATCGCATGTTTGCATTTTGCAAACTGAATGCAGTCGCTTCGTTCGGCGAAGGAATCAGTAACCAATAAAAAATGATGGTCAGCTGTTTCAATCATCGCTCGTCTATACACTGACTAACTGAATCGGAGTGGTCGCCCTTGTTCGAATCATATCATCGAACTCATCAGCACTTCATGCTCTCGACCGACAAAATATCGAAAACTGAAACGGTCATGGTGGCATGCGACGCCCATTCTATTGTTCGGTCGCCGTTGCCTCAAGTCGGCGGTCGGGGCCACGACCTGGTCGCCAAAGTATTCTGCTCCATTGTCGGTCTAGAAAGCAGTGCTCCGCCGTCGCCAGCAGAGCCGTGTTTCCGCATTCGCGGGCGACATTCCATTCTCAAGCTTGGTGCAAATCCGATTTTCTCGTTTTTAGAGTGGATCTCTCGTCTCTAATGTCCAGCGAAGTTCAGAGCTACAATGAGCTTTGCAACGGTACAACAAACAGCGCCGCGGCGCCAGCAGCAGTCTGGTGAGTTCCTAGGAAGTCTTCCGGGTATCGTGGAACTTGCTTCTCAAAGTTTTCATGCAAATAGTTCGGAAGGATTTGCTTCGATTGCTCTGACTCGGTATGGGGATCCGTTTGCTTTGCAGCTACACAACAACAACAGCAGCAGCATCAGAAAGGAGGGCCAGCGGTCGGCACAGATATCTCCCGGGAACAGGAACTTGTGATGTGGCAGCAGGATTCGTACTTGGCAGGAAACACTGGTACGGGCCATGACTCAGGAATCATGAGTGCGGGACCCGTGTCTTGCACCGGACAGCCGGAGGACGAAATGCTGTTCGATTGGGATCACGGTTCCAACTCGGGGAGAAACTACGGAATGGGAGGGGATCAGAGCGTTGATGATGTCGGCCAACAACTCAGCCAGACAAGGTCGCAGAGAGTCCGGGCGGCGATGTTTCCCGAAACTCTCGACGAAGGTCTCGAAATACCTTCGACCCAGTACGACCCAAATCAACCCACAGCGGTACAACGACTTTCGGAACCGTCGCAAATGCTGCGACACGCCGTTGTGAATCTGATCAACTACCAAGACGATGCCGACCTGGCCACGCGGGCTATCCCAGAGCTAATAAAACTGCTGAATGACGAGGATCAAGTAGTGGTCGGGCAGGCGGCCGTCATGGTTCACCAGCTCTCGAGGAAGGAGGCTTCTCGGCACGCCATCATGAACTCTTCGCAAATGGTGGCGGCTCTCGTAAAGGCCATGACGACCTCGAACGATCTGGAAACGACGCGCAACGCTGCCGGCACGCTTCATAACTTGTCGCAACACCAGCAAGGTTTATTGGCCATATTTAAATCTGGAGGTATATCCGCGTTGGTCAAACTGCTCTCGTCGCCCGTGGAAAGTGTGCTTTTTTACGCCATCACAACGCTCCACAATCTACTGTTGCACCAGGATGGATCCAAAATGGCGGTTCGTCTCGCTGGAGGACTCCAGAAGATGGTGTCTCTTCTCCAGAGGAACAACGTGAAATTCTTGGCAATCGTCACCGACTGCCTGCAGATCCTGGCTTACGGAAATCAAGAGTCGAAGTTGGTCATTCTCGCATCAGGAGGACCGACTGAGCTCGTCCGGATCCTGCGAATCTACTCTTACGAGAAACTGCTGTGGACCACCACCAGAGTGCTCAAGGTAAAGGGAGTGAAGCGCATGGATACA
The DNA here is from genome assembly GCA_028455905.1 of Neoseiulus californicus. Taxonomy (NCBI): domain Eukaryota; kingdom Metazoa; phylum Arthropoda; class Arachnida; order Mesostigmata; family Phytoseiidae; genus Neoseiulus; species Neoseiulus californicus. The sequence continues at coordinate 5,933,226 of JAMQGS010000003.1, forward strand.
TACAGTATGATGTTTGATGAAAGCTGAATCGAGAACGTTTTGGAATCAGGAAAGACTAAGAAGCGTTTCGGTTGGGATTCCAGGTGCTATCAGTGTGCTGCTCGAATAAACCAGCGATTGTGGAAGCTGGTGGTGTGCAGGCGTTAGCTCAGCATCTGAACAACTCATCTGAACGCCTGGTCCTCAACTGTCTCTGGACACTTCGCAATCTGTCCGATGCTGCCATCCGTCAGGTACGGGAAGCGTCCCCAACTTTTCTCCTCAGCCTGGAACTCCAAGTTATGGCAGGATCGCGAATGATGCCATAGAATGCTGCGACGTCTCCTGAGTCCGCTGATAACTCGAAATTTTTCAGGATAACCTCGAAGAACTGCTCCGAAGACTCGTTTCCCTGCTCTCATCCCAGGACATGAATGTGGTAACATGTGCAGCCGGCATCCTATCAAACCTCACGTGCAATAACCAGCGAAACAAATCAATCGTTTGCCGGGTTGGAGGATGTGAGGCCCTAGTGAACACGGTCATTCAAGCTGGCGACCGCGAAGAAATCACCGAGCCTGCAATCTGTGCTCTTCGACATCTCACTTGCCGCCACCCAGAAGCCGAAGTCGCCCAACAAGCCATTCGGAGAACGTACGGCTTACAAGTGATCGTCAAACTTCTACATCCACCGTCTAGGTGGCCTCTGATTAAGGCAGTCATAGGACTCATTCGGAATTTAGCGCTTTACGCCGACAATCACGCTCCACTGCGGGACCACGGGGCCATTCAGAGGTTCACCCAAATTCTCCACAAGGCCTACGGTGACATGACGGCAAGCAGAGCTAATGGCGGCCCCGCGCCGCTGATCGATGGCGTGGGAATGGAAGAGATCGTCGAAGGCACCGTGGGAGCACTTCATATTCTCTCGAAAGAGGCCCACAACCGCGCTCTAATTCGTTCGCTGCACGTCATCCCAGTATTCGTTCAACTTCTGTACTCTGAGGTAAGAGCTGCCCCGAGATCGGACTTCTCTTTCGAAATCATTTGCTACGGTCTTCAGATATTCCGAGGCTCGGAATAATTGGTTGTTTGTTCCTCCTAGGTTGAAAACGTGCAGCGAGTCGCAGCAGGTGTGCTCTGCGAATTGGCAGCTGATCGTGAAGGCGCCGATCAAATCGAAGCAGATGGAGCAACAGGGCCCTTGACCGAACTGTTAAGATCTGGAAACGAAGCAGTCGGTGCGTAATTACAAGGCTTGCGATTCTTAGACTTGTCTTCGAATGTTGAGAGCGATGGGGTCGGCTCGATTGTTCGAAGGCATGCGAGAATTTTATTCTTGACGAATAACTCTTGTTCCAGCTACCTACGCTGCAGCAGTACTTTTCCGAATGTCCGATGACAAATCGCAGGACTATAAAAAGAGACTTTCCATGGAGCTCAATGCCGGTCTGATGCGACCTGGAGACCACGCAACCCCTCAGCCACCTCATGGAGATCCTATGGATCTCGGATTCGATCCCGACGGTTACAACCCCGCAATGTATCCAGCTCCTCCGCAAGGGGTACCTGGAGGTCCTCGCCCGGTGCAGAACAACAATAACAACTACGCAGCTCAGGGTGAGGCGTTCGTTCTCAGTAACAACCTCTAAACAAGAAGACAACCGGGCATGATCGGTTGGCGGAAAACAGAGCAAATTGAAGACCGTCTCACGGACATGACAGTCGAGTCGCCCGACTTGAGCTGATGAGGAATTTGCGTGGTCTTGAAACGATAGAGACGAGAGATCCATCAAAGGGTTCTTCTACAGAGGAGCTTCCCCCTTCTTTTACTACTCCTGATTATTTCTTTGATGACGAGTTGCTCAGGAAGTTCCCCCGACTACTTTGAACTGACAAACATGATTAATCTAGTCTAGCCCTCCATATGTATATCATTATAATCGACGATACAGTACGCGACAAGAAGTGTCTCCGCGAATCTATCTTAGCATAAACTCAGGTCGGAAGGGCGAAACGAGACGAGCGAAACGATATCATGATAAGGAACGCGTGGTCTCGGATTGCGTCAAATAATTTTTTTCGTGCATATCATCGAATGGCAAGTGAAGATGTGTGGAACCCATTATCCGTGAATTATGACGAAACCGAACAATGGATGAGTTCGTGGCTCGATTTTGGTCTCAATATCGAGATTTGCCGCGAATGATCCAGGGTCTTCTTTTACTACGGAAAGGTAACAGCGTATCAGAATGACTATTTTACGTGAGCGAGGATCAAGTCGCTTGCTCCCCTGATCGGCTACAAAACAAAAACAATCCCCAAGTCGGTGTCAAGTAACTCGATTCAACCCTATCTAAAATTCGTGGCTATTTCCTTGCTAATCCCTCGTCGAGGAAGTCTGCATTTGAGGTGAGTTTTGGGAAGGGCCATTCTGTGCTCGTTCTCGGTTTCTTTGAGTTCCGAAGTCTGGCCATGGAGAAGGTATTCCTCGGTTGTCCTCCTGATTCGTTTCATCCCTTTCCCCGCGTGTTATGTATCGTTCTCAGGTTGACGAGCGTTGTGGTTCAACTGAGCTGATCCAAGTATCCTGAACGATCTTCTGTTACGGCATATTTTGGTGTTTTTTTTCCTCGAAGCTCATTCCCTCCGCCCAGAGAGCGCCAACTCATCGAAAATATATTATTTCAGGTTACGGCCAAGACGTCAAAATTGACATGAACACCAATGGAGCCCTGAGTCCCCTCGGGCACTACAGCAGTCCAATGCATGCTGAACAGATGGACGTAGAGTCGGACTACGACAACCCTAATATAAATCCAGATACTATGAACCCTAATTGGTACACCAGTGATTTGTAGAAACTCGACGAGGAACTGTAAATACGGACGGAAAATCGCTTCAAACGAGACTGTAGTCGACAGAGACGACACTCGGCCCGTCCATTTTGTCCTGGACGGAAAAGCCGCAGTATTCATGATTGCATCGATTACTCTACTCAAGATGAGGACGAACGGTAAAAGCTTCGAAACCCAGTATTGTGTTCATGGAGATATCGCCCTTTATTTGCCGCGCCGCGATGATATGCCCAGTTCACATTATATATCTATCCAATAAAACTAACTTAATCTGACCTGATGTGCCTCATTCGATTACTTGATCTACGCATGAACTTCTCAAAGAGCTCAGCGAGAATACGGCGGGAAGAAGACGAGGATTTAGATCTGCTAAAAATAAAGACATTTATTTATATTATAATTTATCTCAATTCCGTTTTGGGGTTCGTTCGAGCCGAACTGATCAAATATTACACTGTACAGTATCGCTTCTTATGATCGAAAAAGCACGTGAAAACATCGCGCCATCCTTGCGATCCAAAGTCATATTTTCCTATGAATCGCTCTCTTGTGACCTCTCTGTGTTCGGGATGGAATGAAAAAGACTGTATTCTATTCCATCCGTTCTAGCGATTAACATAAGAATCAAACAGATTTATAGTAGGCTCACGTTCCTCATTCGGAGCAGCGACTCTATCGAAGTAAATGCTCACGGCAATCGTATATGTAATGTACTATGGCAACAGAACCTCAGTTCTGTATTAGCGGTTGCGTAAGCGAGCACTTTCCGCTCATAGGGCTCACAATGCCTCTGCGAACATCACTATCTGATTAGAGGGCGTTATTGTTATGCGTAAAAATTCCATTTGTTTGCGTCAGCATCCTGAGTTGCTTCATAGCTGACTCCTGAACTCGCTTCCGTTCTTTCTGCCGTTGGTTGAAGTTCAACAAAGTGTTGCGTTTCTTGTCCGCTGCACACACCCTGGAATCAATTCATTCGAGTATAAGAACGAGCAATACACGAAAGAGGTCCACTGCGTCTCGGAAAAGCTACTCGGATATGACAGGACGGGTCCTCACTTCTCCAGGATGATAAGAGCAGTCGTCGCGTTGACTCGGAGGTACTTGACGTTGTTTTTGCCGTAGTCCTGAACGTAAGTCGCCCAGTCTTCGTCCATCACGAGCTCGACCAACTGCCGGAGCTCAACGAAGAACAATGGTAGGGCGTCTTGGTCGTTCAGGCCTTGGACGGGTTCCGAGTTTGCGAATTGCTCGCACTGAATAAGATCGAGATTGAACTGTTCAATCGCCCCCGTCGATATCGATTTCACCTCATCGTTTCGGAGGAGATCCAACAGCCTCTTGGATAGGTGTTGGCAGGCGGTCATACAAGCCGTCTGAGCCACCTTGTCCTGAAATACACGATCCGTTAGAAACCGTCGGCCAGACCGGGGGTGACCGTCACCTGTTAATTGGATTTGGAAATGCTCCCGAAAAGAGAAAAAGGTCAAGGATTCCATGAGCTCTTTCTTGCTCGTGTTGTTGGCACAGGAATGAAAACGGACATACGACAGCCTGATTCCCAGATCTCAAGATCTCTATTAGAGTATCAAGAGCAATCGCCGTGAAAGCAGGAGTGGAGTATCACAAGCGATCCCAACTCGCTCAGAATATCCAATAGGAGCACATGCAAAGAAGCACCGGAACGAAACCACAAGCTCAGCACAATATCATGCCAACAAGACTTTGAGAAGAGCTTCCTCCATGCACGATGGTCGAAAGATCGTCTCCCATCAAACTGTAGGTCGTTCAGGACAGACCCAACGACACAGACGAAGTCCACGGTTTCGCGTTTACAGAAAGGCGTCTTCGGAGGAAGAGAGACAGCAGAACCGCCACCAAAGTCTTCTCATTTGGCAGAGTACAAACCTTGAATTCGGCGACATCATATCGAACCTGTGAACGGCATGCATATCAAGACGGAGCGCGAGATGGGAAGGAAACAAAAATAAAAAGTTAGACCCGAGCAGGATTTCATCGAAAAACTGAAAAACATGAACAGTTCAGAGTGGTGACACGATGTTTGTAGCGCTGGGAGATTTTCGGCACTTCGCGACTTCGGATCAATCTCCATCGTATATCGTCCATATAAACTACACCATGGATCATGAAGTTCTATACGAAAGGTATGAAGTAAACACAGTCCATTCGCAGCGTTCATGCATATCTGAAGCGTTCGACAACCATGCACTGCCACGAGTCGCGTGCGCCAGTTTCATAGCATCAGAGCTCTTGGATTCGATGTTCCGTTCGGATGACGGTAGACTCTCGAAGAATCTCGGATTCCTAGAGGGCCCTCCCTCTCTCTGCCCGCTGGGCACGAAAATCCTCCAGACGGGGTCGGCGTATATCACCGACTCCCCGGACTCCTCATGACTCCGAGAGGGCTCGAAAGCAGCATCATATACTCAGATCTCGTGCTCGGTGTCCTGGTCATGATCTCCGGCGCATCGTTGTATCAAATGAAGAGCACTGCAGATGTTTCCGTTTTACTCGAATGAAGAAACTTACCGGCAGATTTGTGAAAGCTTGGAAGACATTATTGAGGAATGCTATCAAATCCAACATGTATGGCGATGCCATCCCTTTGGCCTCCGCAGCTTGCCAATCGTAATTCGCCAGTTCGATACTCTCGTCGATTTTCCGTTTGATCTGCTCATAAATCTGATCTTCGGCATCTTTCCGAGAGTCTTTGAATGTGGATTTGCCTTGCAGCTTCGACACATGATGTTTATTGCTTGATGACCTTGTGATGAGAAGGAAGAACAACGACTGAGACATCTCTCTCGAGATAATTGGACCGAACTATTGATTGCTCAATCCATCGACGTTCACCTTCTCAACATTCTGCCCAATTCAGAACATTCCCATTCATCTAAAAAACTTACTTGAATATGGACTGTATGTGATCTTCGAGGAAGATAGAGGCATCCTCAAGATAGTTCGTGTTGATCGTGATCTGGATCAATTGGAGTAGACCTAAAGACGGCTTCTTGATCAAAGCGGTCAAGCACCCACTCAAAGTTCGAGTCAGGAGTAGGTTGGTGGACTTCCGAACCTTCTCCTCGATTTCGGATTGACTGAAATCGGAACTCGAATGAATGACACAAAAGCTCTGTCGTTTCCGGGCCACTGCAAATCAGAGGGAAGCAACTTATGATCTCACCTTAGATTGAGGTCTTGGAGGAACTTCAGAGACTCGCCGATGAAATCCTTGACGTGCGTGTAAACGGCTGGCACGAAACTCGAGAATGGGAATTTCCGAGGGAAAGGAGACCTCTCCAAGACTTCATCCCTGAACGGGAACTTGCTCAGGACTCGGCTGGACGGGGGAAAAAGGAGCAGATGATTACTTCTGAGGAAATCTGATTGTATATCTTCGATTTAAAACCACTGTCATCGACGGGATCATGTTAGATGTCTATCAAACTCACCAATATTCTTCTTCAGTATCAACTTGCATCGGATGATACGTGTCTTCCTCGAAGAGTTGGCGGAAGGAATCTTTGCACATTTTCATCAGGATCTCGTTGTAATGCTCATACACTTCCATTAAGAGTGACATTAGAGGATCAACCTTGTAGCCATAACCCTGAAAAGGGAGTTTCCCCGATGAATCGGATTGTCAATGTTTTGGATTCCACGGAACGAACGATCCATGACAACTGTCCAGCACTTCAAGAATTTGACGATCTGGGCACGAAAACTTACTTTCAATGTGTACGCAAAGAGTGTGATGAGCTTTTTGATCCTGAGGATAGTCGGTGCTTCCGTACAGTAGCCAGTACTGGTCCGGAGAACAGCCGTGACTCTTTCCACAGCATCAGCCCATGAAGCTTCCAAATCGTTCTGCGAGAGCAAGCCTCCAGCAGTGTGTGCAATATGCTCTTCGACAACAAAGAATCCCACGACTTCATTGAAGTACTGACGGTACCCCTCAAGCGATGCTAATAAGTTAATCCCTGGTTGCAACGCGATCTTCGCTTGCTCAGCTCGGCTGCTCTGATAGTACTCTCGGAACTTCTCCCCAACGCCGAGAACAGTGAAGATGTGGTAACATCGGTACACCGGGCTGAAGTCCACGTATTCTTGAGCTCCCTTCATCTCGCCGTCGTCCAAATCAGACTTATTCTTGACTCTCACAGCGCCACCGTTGCAACCGTTGACGAGACCCTCAACTTCTCGGTGGTATTGCTCGGTCGCCTGGAATGAGAAGTGATGTCGAGTCGTAAACTACTTAACACACAGCCTCGATTCCAACAAGAATAGCGAGCCGGGCATGTAATGTTAACTGTTCGATCAATCCCGAACGAGGGCGGCAGCGAAAGTTACGTCGGAAACTCGAATCAGCAAGATCGAATACCTGCTCTATTGATTTATCCCCAATTTTGGCGGAAACTTCATGGATACTCTCGAGAAAATCTTTGAGTTCGGTCATGCTGGCCTCTTCGATATGTTTCCGGAATTGAGGTAATCTCTGCTCCATTGCTCCTGCGAACTTGTGTTTCTTGATGAGAGGCAGGTATGTATGCTCCAGCAGTTCGATGGTTTTCAGAGCTGGGTAATATCTGAAGAACGGCGGTGTAGGCGTTAGTTCAATGTATGGTATTTACGTTTATTGATATCTTGGCTTGGCCCGTATCGTCACACGGGTGTATGGAATACCTTTTCGCGTTCATCTGTACTGTCAGCTTCGAGTACATGTCCAACACGGGAAGACAGACGGAGAGCGCTTCTATTGCAGCCTTGATATTGCATTGTGTCCTTCGAATCTTTACAAGAGCTTCACCTTTGGCCAGGGCTGCCTCTGTGCTGTCGCCCAGTTCTTGGTGAATCTCAGACACTTCTTTCTGCCGATTGAAGAGGAATAGGTTTGATTCGAACTCTCGCTCGGTCCGATGTCAAGGCGTCATCGGAGCAGATCTTATTCTCCCCATGATCTGAAGTTCCTGTTCCGGAAAACAGCGCTACTCACCTTGAGCTTGGCAGCTTGACTTTTGACTTGCAGCAATTCGTTGATGGAATCGATGAATCCTTGGTAATGGAAATTGCACATTTTCTGTATGTCGCCCGAATGTTCGTCAATTCGAGCCCGAAGTTTCTCCAAGAACTTCGCGTGATCGTCTCCATCGTAAATTGCTCTGCAAAATTTCCACCGTGAACGACGGGACTACATATAAGGGTATATTCATATCCAGAACGCTGCAACTGAAATAATGCCCAGTGATTCTGGGGAGAAAACATGGGAGCCCTCCTACAGAGAGGCCGTGAGTTTCGATTCCACCGGGAGGAAAATGAGTTAATCATTTTTTCCCTTGAGATGTAACCGCGACCGCAAGTCAAGCTCAAACGAGCCGTGAACCTAAAAGTAACTATCGATAGCGCCGTCAGCACTAGCCTGGGCAATCACGCTCTGTGTGCCTCAGTCTGACACTCTCCTAAGTTGTTTCTTGGAGTGGACTATAACACAGCCAACGATTTACGTAGTTAGGCTGAGCATTAATATTGGGCGGAAAAAAACAGCGATCCGCGGCGATGTGTGTCCCGAGATTGATTCCGATATACGATATTTCGCTCGACAATCCGGCCTGAATAAATCTAGGGAGAGGCCTCCTAACCTACAGTCGACAAATCGGCTCGCCAGCGGAACCACATGACAGACATCACGGCACCTGATCTCAAGGCGGTTTCGCGGTCGGACTCCCGAATCTGAGAGGATTTGACTCAGAAATTCAGCGCAGTGTAGCGCAGGATACACAAGCCTAGCTTTCAGCGAGTAATGAGCACCAATGATCCTTCCGTCATCGCCGGAAATTGAGAGCCTCGAAGGAATCGAACGTCTCCACCCAGGTATCGGGGCCGTGGTTTATTGGCATCCAGTCGATGTTGTCGACTTCCCACTGGCCCTTTCGTTTCGACGGTTGAATAACGAGAAACGAGTGATCGTTTCGGAAAACCTTAACAGCGACACTCCCACAATTGAATGGTGCGAAAACCAGTGCGCCAGCATGCTCGACGAGGAATGTAGCGGAAATTCCAGGGGACCTGCTGATCGGGTCTTTGTTTGATTTACCTGAGAACATGACCAACTGATGTAGAATCGCTGGTTTCGATCTCTTTCAGGAGATGTTCATGCTCCTGTTGTCTCCGTTTCTCGTCATCTTCGGCCGTCGAGAGCAGGATTTGTTCTGGTTCCATGTCGATGCAGACCGAGTTCAGAATTTCGAACTGCGAGCTGTCACATCATTCCGGACACCGTCTATTGCGGAGCAATTTTCTTCGGGTTCGAGACTCGCAATCATTCAGAACCGAGTTCCTAGCAGCTGAAACGTCACTGTCGTGATCATAGACGAAACGGCAGCGGAATGGTTTCGATGACTGATTCGACGACGGCTGCTAATGCTCGAAACATTTACTTTTCGTACACCAGGGAACGTATAGGTGTTCCACCTCGTCGTACACAGGCAGTCTGCTCGCACACCGTCACACTAGCGCAGGCAAGCAGGCAGCAGCAAGTCACTGCTCTGCCCTGCTATAATATTCCACTGCCAGCACCACTGTCAGCCCCTACGATGAAGGAGAAGACGCACCAACAGAGAATTATAGAAAACAGCCAGCGCAACAACACACTAGCAGGAACGAGCAGATGATGACGTGATCTTTGGCGGCAAACTCACTTCCATTCAAACTTCGGCTAGCTTCGTAACAGAAGGATGCCGGGGAATGCAGACTCTCGGCGCAGCCATTGGGGCTGTTCCCAATCAAAGAGGACTGCTGAGAGTTGCAAATCGGAGGACAGACATCTCGGACAGCGGAGCAAGTGTTCGGTGCTCATATCGATGGAGTTCAATTGATCACGCTACCGTTGCTAGGGCAACCCGCTCAGTTCTCGTTCAGGGACCTCATTTTCTATCAGCGTCCAGAACTCAATCTTTCACAGGAAACTGAAGCCACGGATAGCTCTGAGCCAGATTCAAATCCAATTTGAGCTCTGTCGCGTCTCGAATGGACCCAAGTCATGGGAGCATCCTGCTGTTGCAGTTCCGAGACTGATACCTATTCTCCGAAAGTCGAGTCAATCAGCGATTTTCTCTGACCGTGAGCCATCGGATAGGACTGATCTAAAGTTCCGAAGAACTAAGTTCTGGAAGGTTTGGCGAAATCCGCCTTCCGTGGCGCTCCTGATTAGTAGTCTGTGTATTTTGAAGCCATTGGAGTGGGACCGGAACAGTGATGACGGAGAAATTCGGCACGACGAGGTTTTGTTCGCGGATGAAATCCGCCTGATACCACGGGAGGAACGTTCAGGAATATGCTCAGCGAAGGAACAGTCTGATTCTGATGCCTTTTGCAGGCGCCACTCAGACGACCGCTACGGCACGACAGCGATCCGCTCCTATGACTTGAGCTCCGGAGATCTTTGAGACGGAGTCGCCGCTACAGTCATCCGATTAAACGAAATGAGGAACCAACAACCGCGCCTGCGATTTCACTGACTCACCTGAGAATCGGCGATATCGTAACCACACCTCCAATGCTCTCTATTTCTCCAACGTAGTACTCGAAGCGTCGTTCTGCAGCGTTGAGTTCAGCTTCCTCCGGTGTCAATGCCTCATCGATGACTTCGACAACTTCATCGTCCTCACTATCGTCCACGTAGGTGAGAACTCGCATTCCGCCCGCGGTCTACAAGACTTCGTGACAAGAATGGGGCGATGTCAATTCGAAATCACATTGTCGAACGACGTCACTCACTCTCCCGTAGGTCTCACATTTCGCAGTCACAATAAACCGTCAGTGTTCCGAGTGCTGTACCAAAACCTCGTCAGAATGAATATCAGCTTTTCTCCACAGTCTATTCGCAGTACACCATCGGACGATTCAGGGAGTTCGGAAAAAGCACACTTTCCAGCTTATTATGGTGAGCTTCACGACCAACACCACAGTCAAGGAGCAAGAGAAACGCCAACTGGATAGAAGCTCATCACCTTTGGACCCATAGACGAGGATTAAATGACAGTCACTTAGTAAGACAGACACTTTCTCTAGTGGACGGCAGTCTATTTCCCGCTGACGGCAGCGGTATCGAGACATCAACGCCATTTGATACCCGAAAGGATTCTCGAGAGTCGCTGAGTTTTCGACCGAGGTCGGAGCTTTCAAGAAACGTGGATGCACGTCTCTGATTGTGAGAGCTCGGCCTTTGAAGTTGCATTCTAGGGCTGTTCGCTAAAAGTCTCCCCAGCCTGCAGCAACATGAGCTTACTGTGGGGAATTCCGTTCGCCGGGGCCTGAGACTTCGACTCTCGCTAGTTTCATCTTGCTGGAGGTAAACACCATGGAAGAGTGCGAACGAATGCGGGCACTTGGAATAGCCACAGGCGCGTCCCGAAAGTGACGCTTCCGTTCAACCACCGTGCACACTCCGTCCGTGCGGCATGGCGGATCGCGCGAGTCCGCTCGAGATAATTTGAGGCTTACCCGTGAGAACTGAGCGAGGGCTTTGGCCAAGAAGCGTGATTCTGGGAGGATTTCCGGAAACGTAGAAACACCCCAAAAGCCACTCTGTCTTGGAGGCTCGGTCGCCAGCCATCACCTGGAATCTTTCTTCCGATGCTTTATGGCAGTGGTTCCCAAACTTTCGAGTCCCGCGTACCCCTTCGGCCTCATCCTGGCCTCCGGCGTACCCCCTAGGCTTTGCAACGGTTATTTAACCGCGGTTGTAACAGCGATAACCGCAAGATATTCGCGGTTATTAACCGCAATAACCGCGAGTGGATTGCGGTTTTAGCCGCCTTAAACCGCAAGACAGCGAGAGGATTCCGCAATGCGGTTCTGCGATCCCTCGAAGATCTATGAGTTTCGAAGCTTCCGGGAACAACTGAGACGCGCGGAAATCATATGGGAACGTTCCCCTCAGGGGAACGTTCCCTCACTGGTTCTCACTGGAGTCTCGAGCGCGGCCCCGAAGGGTTATGAGATGTGTACTTTGTCATCGGGGATGGCTCGCTTCAGTTGCTTGGGCAAAAAGACGAGGATCCAATCGCAGGTTTTACTCGAAATTCCGCCTTGAGTTATGATAACATATAACCGCGGTCATTTGCGGTCATAACGGCGGTTATTGGTCCGATTCTTGCGGCTAACTCAGATTGCGGTTATCGGTTATCGGTTTTCAGTCAACCGCAACCGCGGTTATGCTGAAATGCGGTTATTTGCGAAGCCTAATACCCCCGAATCGTCCACTTTGAGCTATGCGCGTAGAAGAGATGTTTGTCCAACTTTGTTCACATCTGTGCTGCCGGAAACGCCAGAAATATCCAATGTGCGTTGTCACCGATCGAAAATCTGTTGTCATCTCGGGACTCGAGACGCAATATGCGAAAATACAGTACTTGGCTGAGACAATCGAAAATTCTCGCGCGTACCCCCAGGAATCGCTCCGCGTACCCCTGGGGGTACGAGTACCCCAGTTTGGGAACCGCTGCTTTATGGCATCGAAGTATCCCGTAAACAAGTAGGACACTCTAAAGTTCTAGAGCAACGGCGAGGGGCGGCTTCAAAGGATCCAGGGTTCAAAGCCATCGAAGATCGTTAGTCCGATATCCACGACCTACGACGTGCTCTTCTCCCAATTTTCACCTTCCCGTTTCCCGAATCATCATCCAAATACAGGGCACAATCGTCGCCACCCGTGGGGTTCGTGTTCTAGTTAGTCAGGAAAAAAACACTTATACATTTCCTGAGATCTACTCTTGCCGGCTTCACGTCTTCTGTTAGGTTCCACTGAACTATATGAACACTGCATTTTCCTGTCTGATACGTCCAAGTCCGGAGTATCCTCCGAGTTCTCTCTGTTGCATCTCGGAAGGCTCCTCTGGGTTCAGGAGGTAGTGACAAGGTTTCAACTTGTGAGTCCAATGTATGCACGCTGTCGACGATATTTTCGATTGAACACCCCGATATCCCCATGATCCGCGGAATCATTAGGGTCATCATATTTTGTCTCTACCGCTAAACTTCGGCTACCATGTGCTACATTCCCACAGTTCGCGGTTGGAGACTGCGAAAACCGCCGGCGAGTAGCGGTGACGAATCGGACGATCGTGGACGCTCTAGAACAGCGGTTCGCAAACTTTTCATCCGCGCAATAGCGTAGCCAGGGGGGGCGAGGGGGCCATGCCCCCCCCCCCAAGATTTCTGGATCGATGTTGAAGCTCAGCATCATCGTCCGTTGCCCCCCCCCCCCACCCAAGAAAGTGCAAAAACGGTATTGGCCCCCCCAAGAAAAAATCCTAGAAACAACATCCCTTGAAACATGGAGCATCCCCGAGGTATCTGAATCCCTGCTCAACATGTGGAACACCTCTCGAATAATATTTTCTCTCCCCCTGGGGGAGGCCTGCTCCCTGCCTCGGGGAAGGTTGCTCTAGGAAATCACGGATTATGATAAATGATAACATAGTTTGTATTTTGCAGCTCACACATTGAAAACTTAGTCGAATGAGGCGACTCCCACCGCAGGCTGAATTCCAGGGGTATTACGGGTACCGTCAGACCCCATAGAGCTCAACAAAGAAATTGCGAAATGAGCTGATTCCCGATGAGCCGAGAAGGGATGAGGAATGTATGTGCAATCAGAGACGGCGCAAGAGCGGTACTTTTCCTCCGAAAGACGGACTGGACTGATTACGGACTGCGCTTGGGAGAAGTTTTCAAATACCGACATCTTGGTCGCCAAAAATCGATACAATCGCGAACGACGCCGAGAATCGTGGAGTACGGCATTCGCATGATTTTTGTTCAGCACTACTCGGACACGACGGTTTACTTTAATTGCACCTTGACGTCGACCCCATCAACGACTAGCTGATGTCATCAAGCTAGCCTGCCTCTTCGGAGGATGACGACCAGTCTAAGCATCCACTTTTTCTCCAATAATCTTCTTGCTCATAGCTGAGTCCGATTTCCTCTAAAATATATTTTCCTCTATATATTTCCCCTGGCGTCCTAGCAGTCTCCCCTCTGAGAGCTTCTCCGGGATTTTCCCGAAATTTGCATATTTCGCCTAAGAATGCCTATTTTTTCCCTGAAAATGCCTGTTCTGCCGAAGATAGCCTATTTTGCCTTAGAATGCCTATCTTGCCTAAGAATGCCTATTTTGCCTAGAAATGCCTATCTTGCCTAAGAATGCCTATTTTGCCTAGAAATGCCTATTTGGCCCAAGAATGCATATTTTGCCTAAACTTCCAAGCTCTAGTTATCACCTATGCGGCCGATGCTCGCTGGTGAAGTACCATCAAATTAGGTAGTTAAATAAATCTGGAATATTTCCTCGTTGTTTTTGACGGGAGGGAGCGATAAACGGCGGGCATTGACTTTTTCGTAGCAAGCTTAACGTGGATAGTGCTCTTTTCGTAGAACACTGACGGGCAAACCTCGACGGTGCCATCCATGTACTATTCTTTATTCTCCGTCAAGAGCTTCAGGTTTCCGGCTGTCACATAGATTAGCATCCCATCCCTATCACCGATTCCAGAGTCATGATAGAGGAAGCGTTCGCCGTTGACGGCAACATTCAAGGAATCGGGAATTTCCAAAGGTTCACGACGCTCAGCTATCTTCGGCAAAACAGAACCAGCACGAGAGCGGTGATAATGGATCTGCTGACGTAGAAGTTTCATTCCGGGAATCCCCCCGGAAACTGGCCCCGAGTCGACGCTCGCGACAACGGATCTTATAACGTTGGCAGTTCTTGCTGACTGTTGCTTGAGACGTTGTTCACGCTGGCACTTCAGTTGCTTGCGTACTTGCGCATCGATTGGATCGGGAGCGTGGCTATGAGTTGCCGTTCCCTGGGAGTCGGATGTACTCAATGCGCATGGAAGATCATCACAAAACATCTCCGAGATTACTCATGCAGGTTCATGCCCACATATATGATGACTAGACTTTGCATCGGTTTTTGACCGCGGTTAAAAAACCGCAGAATTTCGCGGTTAATTAACAGCAAAAAACCGCAACATTCGCGGTTATTAACCGCGGTTTTCAGACACATAGATTTTCGAGTTTTCCGGCGCATTTTTGAGCGAATTCGTCTTGAAGTCTCTTCTCCTTGTTGTGACGAGTACCAACGCAGCATGAGAGCTGAAAGGTACCGCTCGATTAAAACGTGAGATGGCGCTCTCTGGTAGCCCTGTGGAAAGCTGACGCCGCCTTTTGCGGGGCTGAACAGGTTGGACAAGAGTGAAAGTGTTTACGAGCGCCTTTGTCGAGTAAGAAGTTTCCATTCCTTTACTTTTCATGATTGCTATCTCCTCGATCTGAGGATTTACTCAGGTTCAGTTATATCACAGTGTAGACATGTCATATATGTACATGGCCATTTTCTTCTTCATTCTCCGAGACGCTAGTCGAACTTGTCGGCTTCTCGGCATCTGTACAGGTGGAAGGTCTCGGAGCTCTCTCCGCAGAGGGTGCAGGAGCAGTCTTCGTCAGCGTCGTGGTTCCGTCCTCTCCTGCAGATTAGGTTGTGGTAACCATGAATTAACCCTCGTGTGAGCCGGTGTCTTTTCGCGCATTTTGGGCCTTTCCACCATTCAGATTTCATTGCAGGTAGCTTCCAGAAGACTGGGTCCACCTCGCTCATCTTTTCGAGCCACCGGTTCCTCAGTGTTTCAAATGCCGGTGTTGGCTTCAGTCCGAATCGGTCCTTCAGTTCCTCCGTCATCATCTTGGATCCTGTGAGCATGTTTCCATTCCGAACTTGATCGCGCGAATTCGACGATTTCTGTGAAGAGGTCCATTTCGGCGCTCTGCTGGATGCTGCCCTTGTCAAAATCACTCGGAGATGGTGGGATCTTCTGTTCATTCGAAAAGTATTCCACCATGAGGGTATTCGACGCGTTGTGAACAACGATTAAGCTTTCAATTGTTCGAGATTCCGTTCGCGTTCAGTTAGGCCATGCTTCCATCAAATTCTTGGAAAATAGCCAGTCTGAGCGTGAAACTTTGAATCTGACGAATTGCGGTCAATGTCGGTTTTTAACCGCGGTTCTGAAATTTCTATTTGCGAATAACCGCAAACCGCGGTTTTAGCAGATTGCGTTTTTTTGCAAAGTCTAATGATGACCAGCCGAACGAAAACTATTAATCTAACCTCGTAGCTCTCTTCGTTTGTGTAGGTTCTGGCATTGCAACCGACTTTGATGCAGCGCCATGACATTTTTCTACCAACGAGCTTCTTGTCGTTCCGGAATGGAAAGTGGTCCGAACACAACAACAGCTTCCCACGACTCAAGCTGATGAATTGCAGCATTCTAACCCGCCTAGCAAAGCACGCCGTATTCTGATTGACGCTTCGTAGGGCAAACTCCACAGTCAAGCGGCCGAACCGTCTCACGGAGTCCGTGGGAATCCGATCGCGGCTGTCGTCTGTATCTTAATTTCCATTTCAACCACTCTGAGTCGGACTAGGGCCCTAGAGGGAATCGTGGTCAGGGTACTCTCGAGTAGCAGAGAAAATGTCTCTCTACGGACGTAACTCTGGAATCCAGAGTCTGGATCACGTTGCCTAAATGAAATGATGGGAATGAAAACTCCGCAGTGCCCGAAACGTATCGAGAACACTTCCGAACCTCCTTGCAACCGCGCGACGCGACGACCTGATACTGCCATGAGAGCCCAGAGCTCCATCGAACCTGCCTCCAAGCCCTTTCGCTTGAACCTTCTCACTGCATGGGTAATCAATGCCGCCACTAAAGGTCTGACCCGTACCGTGTTGCCAGCGTTGTGAACTAATCGGTATCATGTTCATCGAGACCCTTTCCAGCCCTTCCAGTTGAGTATAAGTCGAAGTAGGCAACTTTGCGCAGGTGCACCAACAGGAATTCAAGTGCTCGGAAGTCATGCTCGGGTCCAGGCAGACAAGCTTCTTAACGTTCGGTGTCTTGCTGGCGACATCGGTGCTGGTAGATGCATCGAAGGTCTCTGATGTCCTCGACGCCGAGGAGGCTGCTTACGAGGTTTGGGAGAGGGCGCGATTTAACTTTGGGTGCGTCAAAGATGATCAGTACGGATGTCACGAAGGTTATTGCTGGTCCAGGTGCACCGGTGCCGCACGCTTAACTCTCGCTGGACGTTTCGCGAAGGAATGGTGCTACACGACGAGGGGAATATCGCAGGACTTCAATTACGTCAGATGTTACTCGAAAGACAATTGCAGTCCTTGTTGGAAGTGTGCCGGCTCCTGCACCGTGTAGCTCTTCAGTTCACTCACCCGAATGGTTGGGAAATGAACAATAGGCTAGGCAGGAATATCCCAATTTATAAACTCCAGCGCATCTCCCCGGGTACGGGGATGGTACGCTTGATCAAACAATAAATGGAAAACCTTCTTCCGTTCGACTGTCTAGATCAGAGCGTTGTTTTTCTCGAGACCACGCTTCAAAACACGAGAGTCCACACGAGTCGTCGGAGCCACCAGGGTACCGCCAGGTACCCAATATCCAATAACCTGGCTTCCTCTTCTATTTCACGCTCGTCCTGGTTGTGCGTAGGCAATACGGTGGACGTAGCCACATAGAGCCCCAATGTATGCTATATATTATGGCAGCCCATCGGCGATTTAGAAGCACAGCTCACTACACGAATCCTACCTCTTCTGCTCTTTCTCTTCGGTCGATCAGGACCCTCACGCCCCAGTTAAACTGACGAGCCCCTAGGAACCGTCAAAAGCCGCACTGTAATCGCGTGAGCCGCCTCGAATCAAACATAATTTTTGATCCGCCTCTAGCCCTCTCGCTGGACCCTTCTCACTGCATGGGTAAGCATTGCCGCCACCAAAGGTCTGACCCTTGCCGTATTATCTGCGTTGTGAACTAATCGGTATCATGTTCATCGAGACCCTTTCCAACCCTCCCACTCGAGTATAAATCGAAGAAGGCAACTTTGCGATGAGGCATGCTCGGGTCTAGGCAAACAAGCTTCTTAACGTTCGGTGTCTTGCTGGCGACATCGCTGCTGATAGATGCATCGACAGTCTCAGATGTCCTCGACGCCGAGAAAACTGCTGCCGATGTTTGGGAGAGAGCGAAAGAGCGATTCAACTTGGGGTGCGTCAAAGATGACCAGTACGGATGTCACAAGGGTTATTGCTGGTCCTGGTGCGCCGGTGCCGCGCCGTCAACTATCGTTGGACTTTTCGCGAAGGATTGGTGCTTCACGACGAGAGGAAGATCGCAGGACTTCAACTACGTCCGATGTTCCTCAAAAGACCACTGCAGCCCCTGTTGGAAGTGTGCCGGCTCCTGCACAGTGTAGGCCTCGATTTCACTCATCCGAATGGTTGGGAAATGAACATAGACTAGGCAAGAATACCCCAATTCATGAACTCCAGTGCATATCCTCGGGTACGGGGAGGGTACGCTGGATCACACAATAAATGAAAAAACCATATTCCGCTCAACTGTCGAGATCAGAGCGTTGTTCTTTTCTTGAGGCCTTGCTTTGGAGCAGGAGAGTCCACCAGCGGCGTCGGAGCCACCGGGATACTTTTTCGATTCTGAGATATTCTGTTCCCAATAGCTGTTTCCTTCATCCCAGTCCTGGCGAGCTTCAGTGAGCAATATCAATTTACTAGAGAAAGGCGATTCAATCATCAAGGCACATATACATGCCCAATGCAATATAGCATGCAACATACTACTTATGCAACTCCAGAGTCACTGGCGCGAATTCCGTCTCCGAAACTAATATTCAATAAAATCGAATAGAAATGACTTCAGACGCTGATTTCGTCCTTGAAACTTCTCAAGAGCTCATCTTCCGGTCGTGTGACTTGAAAGAATCCTCCTGCGTCCAGTTTTGCTCGGACGCTTCCTATGCGTGTGTTTTTTCCTTGCCATCGCCTCGGGTGGGCCAGTGGTTGAGGGACCTTTGAGCGAATTTCCGGGAGAATCGACAACATACAAGGTGTGGGTATCGTAGGTGTCCTCGGGATTCCTCCCGCAAAACCACCTGTCGGAAAGCTCAGGTTTTCGTTGCCACAGCCTTTCGGGAGGGTCAATTGATGTCAAGCCGATAGATATGGTGCCGCTAGCTCCCAAAAGGCTGCTCCCGGAACGGATACTACTCGGGAGATCAGAAAAGTCTATTTCTCAACGTTTCCCGGGAATCTGGAACCACGAAGGATGAAAAAAAACGGGAAGTCTATAATAGTTCACCCGCTCCGGATTTCAATCGATTTTGCTGCTCTTGATCAGTGCATGGGAACGATACGTGACTGGTGATGGTGTCCCAAGCTCACTGAGAACCGTCACTGCGGGGTTTCGGACGTCTTGAAGCATTGTGATGATGAAACGATCGAGTTACCTCTTGATCCTCAGAGGATATCCGTACTCAATCATTCCGTGGTAACGTTGGCCCGATTGGGATCAATATACCGTGAAGCTGTGTGAAATAGTTGATCTCGGGATTCCCTCGGAGAAATACAACGCCTGATTTTCAATCCAGTGAACCCGACGTCTGAAGAACCGCGTGATTAGGCTTGGTTCCGCGGTTTCATCTCCAGAGTCAGTTTCGCATTCTGCATTCCACAATGCGCCTCATTGGCTCTCTCGATTATATCAACTTTTTGGATTCTGACCCTCGATTATTTAAACCTTTTCTTGCACGTATCGGTTGATATAATCGAGGATGTACTGTATCAGTCTAATTATCCGAAAATACATCAAGTTGGATCCCAGGCGACTCTCCTGGCAACAGATTCTAAGTTGAGCTCAGAAACGTAGCATCTCTGACCGAAATGAGCGACTCAATTTTCGTCATTTTGAACCGTCGACCCATGATGTTTGGTTTCGGAGGCATGTAGAAGATGGCCGCGGAAAACGTCACGTCCGAGATCAATGCATGGTGTTACCATTGATAGAGAATCACAATGTTTGTTCCGGGGAGATCTAAATAGAAAGCGTGACTGTCATGGGAGTGGGCGCGGGCTCCATGTCAACCGCAGCTCAAATCAAGATTCTAATCGACGACAAAACTCTTTTCCCATACCGTTCTGTGCCGTCTGAAGGATTCCACGAGAACTGCAGCAGTCGCTACAACAGTGTCTAGAACAGTGTTTCTCAACCTTTTTTGTCCCGCGCCCCCCTGACGCTTAGAGGAATTGCTCGTGCCCCCCCCCCCCCCCCCCCCCCACCCCTTCCCCCTCCCCTAGTCCGAGCGGAAGAGCTTTCTAAGATTAACACGAAGGTGGACTGATTCACAACTGCTGATTCTGGGCTCGAGCTTAGTCAGCTTCAATCTCAGATCTCCTCCTGAGGGTGATTTCCAGACGACTACTTTTCTTCGACTGTAGATCAGTCACTACGCTGAATCTCGACTCTACCAAGTACGTCGACGCAGAATGAGTCAAAATAGCGCGCGCGTACGCAGCCGCTCTTGGGAACCTCTTGGATCCATCGTCATTAAGCCACACGAGGGTCCCCGTGGTTTGAGCAGAAGCTTCGAGAATTCACTACGCTAAAACTAGGCAATCTCGTCTTGGTACTCGATCCCGATATCGAACGAATCAGTTTCAAACGGTTGAGTTAGCCAAGGGAAGTAAACCATTTCTTCCATGTCACAAAACCTTGGTAAGAAATCAGCCGCTAACTGCACCAAGCGTTCCCAAAAATTTCAGAATCCTCTCGCGCCCCCCCAAAAATCTTCCACGCCCCCTAGGGGGGGCGTACGCCCCCCGTTGAGAATCACTGGTCTAGAAGATCGCTGCACAGCCCCGTGAACTTGAGCACCCCCGAACTCCGTCGCCACCATCGATGGTTGATTCATTCCTCGTGAGACGGAGCATGACGTCGAAGCGAACTCAGCTGAACTTCCTCAAGTCCAGACATTTATCAGTTACGCCTTGGATGGAGGCACATCCTCCATTCATCGAATATTCCTACTCTTCGACTGATCCAAACACGTCAAGGGGAAGAAAGCCGGCGAAAGCTGCGCGAAACTCTCGAACTGGAGTGATCACCGCCTTGATTCCTGCGAATGCGGCGACACTGAGTGAAGACGCTCTTCGGGAACTCCTTCGAAACTTTTCTACACACAATGACATCTTACATGTCAATCAGTTCAGTCGAAAACTCATATCGGCCTATGCCGTTTTTTCCGATCTGGATACGCCTGGGAACTCCGAATATCCGTCTTCCATGGGCTTCTAAAACGCGACCCTCGTGGATTCGATCGACGAAGAGTCCTCCCAAGATGCTATGAACTTTATTTCCGGTATCGTCCGAGGAATAACAGCTTGAGATTCCTTGGTACTGACCAACTTTCTCGGAAGTGGATGAGGCATTCATTTTCGACGGAACCGCTTCTATGCAAATCGGCCGAAACAGCTGCTCTGATGTGTTCTCTCTCAGCCCCGACTTGCGAACGGGAATCTACTGCTGTCCTATATATCCTGAGAGTGTCTGATTAAGGCGCATTGGGATGGAATTATATTGAGGGACATTCTCTCTTTTTACGTTGAGGTCTTCTGGATTGATGAGCAGCTGAACTTTGGAAGCGATCGATCTCACCGCCCTGCACTCACTACGATCTCATTGTCAGGCAAAGCGTACTGCCCTAAAAGCCCCTTTGTGTGTCATCGATGTGATTCGAATCACTTCGAGAGGGTGTCCGCTTTTTCTCAGCGAACGTCTGATTCCCACGGAACAATTGAAGTTGAAAGCGCAATTTTGAGTAGCGTGGCAAGTTTATTGATCGTCCTGCCATATACATATTCTGTTGGTGAGAATAGACCATGAATAGCTTCCGAGGAGCACGAGTTCAGACGACAGGAGGGAAACTTGAAAATTTCGAGCATGAAGTTCCAGCATGTGCGAGGCCCCATTTTTGTGAAACGACAAGAGGTCCCATGGGATGAGCCCATTGTTGCCAAACTCGGAGAGTGAGTTCCTTGGATTTATTCCACCGGATATGTCCGAGTTTCACTCCGCATATGTAACTCGAGTCTCCCCTCATTGACTTGCAGGCTGTCTTGGCTCAGTTTCTTCGCAAAACTTTCCGGTCTCCATGATGATCCGCGAGCTCTGATGCGCTGCCGAGTATCTGGTTTTAGCAGAGTCTACGCAACCTTACTGGGATCTCTGTCCCTCGCTTTTACGTTCCAAACATTCCTGCACGCAGTCAGCCCATCGCTCGTTTCGGAGGAATTCGCTCTTGCGGCTATGACCAGCATGAGAGACATGTCAATGTGAGACCTCGACCGAAGAGCGGTTTGAATATTCAAGTGCGGTTCAAGATATGTACGTAGAGATCATCCCAGTTGCATATTCCCGCTTCCAGATTCATCAGACCCATCTACTCAACAGCGTTGACATCGTTCCGTATAGGTATGGCTGTCGGCCTTCATCGCAAGAGGAATTTGATTCAAATCCGACGAGTAATCCGCGAGATTGCAAGTAAGTATACTGTGGAATCTCGATCAGGTCCAGTGCCAATAGGAGTGAAAACTATCCTCAACACATGGATACATTACCAGATCACTGACGACGGTGATCTCCCAGGCGACCCATACCTCCGCAACCACAGCGTCAATACGAGGAAGATCAAGAAGGTTCTCTCGCTCGCGACCTGTATCTATATCTTGTGGACGGCTGCCGCAGGAACCGCCTTCGTTCTAGCCTCACCTTCTCTCGCAAGAAAACCACTCTTCTACTTAGTAATGTTCGAAATATATCTCTATGTTTCCGCCGTCTGCGTAGCTGGATCCAACTTGCTGGTTGTCAGCTTATTCGTTGTACTACCCTTGTTGAGGAGTGTGGCGGACATTTTCGAGACTGCGGTCTCGTCAGCTGATACACGCCTGATGCGGGTAAGCCAACCATTGCTTACTCCTAAAGCATATATATTTGTATGAGCGACTCAGTAGAATAATTCCAGCTTTACCGTATCGTATAGAGTGCAAGAAGTAGGGAGAGCCTGTTTCATTCGATCACCTGAGCTATGAAAAGGCATGGTCCGGACCCCGATTTTCCCGGTGTTTAAGGCCTACGTACTTGAAACGCGTAATGAGACCACCTGGGTAGCGGCACCAAAGACCTGGGTGCCCCCATGGAAACTGAACATCGTCAAAACACTTTCTACCCTCAGCCTTTGGTTTACGGAATTAATCAGCCCTGGTTTTTGAAAGAGTTCACCCAAGTGTGTGTGGTACCAAGACCGTGGAGAAATTTGTTCCTCCTTGCAGACCGCGATAGCCTGTCATGATACTTGCCGACGTCTGATTGAGTGCATCGATGGATTCGCGAGCTATTTCCTCGGTATTTCGGTCTTGTCCGGAGTTCCTATCATCGCGATCGCAGCCAGCACCGTCAGCCGATTCGCTGAATATCAGGCTGGATTTGGCTTCAGAGCAACGATGGTCTTCGCGTTTGCTTATCTTTTATTCACTGCGTTCTTCATTCTCGTCGCATCAGCCGTCCACTGTGAGGTGAGATGAGAGAAATGGTTCAAAGAGTTTGATTTCGCTGTTTCCAGCCGGCAGCTCGGGTGCTGAGTGCTGACTCTCGGGGCGCGACGGCCGAGGTTCCATCGAGTGACCACTAAACGAGTTCTTTGAAATAGGTACTTCAAAGTTCATTGAAGGCTCGCTTACGGATATGATGATTAGGGCTGCGAAGTTCAGGCACTGAAAAATCGAAAAATAGGCAGACAAAAAGGCACACAAAATTGCTGAAGAAGGCACTCAAATTAGGCAGGAAAGGCATGATAGGCTCGACCTCGGCGACTACTGTGCACGTATATTTCCAGTTTCTCTTCCAATGTGAGAGCGAAATGGGGCTCGAACGATGTTCGAGTTCTCTGTGAGGAATGATCGCCGTCGACGTGCAAAAAGCTTTAACAGACACTAGAGAGGCGCTATCCGGCGGGGCGCTCTTGCTAGAATTACGCGACTCTGGACCCGAGAGAAAACTCCGGGAGACCAGAATCTTTGATAGAATCAGTTCGGGGTCACCTTGAAAGCTCAAAAACCCTTCGAAATGCCGCTAATCGATAGGCACTTTGGGCTTATAAAACCAAAATAGGCAAAAGCAGTGAAAATTCTCTGATAGAGGCAGGCGCAGGCATTTATGGCAAAATGCCCGAACTTCTCGGCCCTAATGATAATGGAATATGATGCCAGCTCGCGTCGGAACCGATCCGAGAGGAATCATCAAGAACAGAGTAACCCGACCTCGCGAACTCTTGCAGGCTCATAGGCCTCAAAAAATCCTCACTGAAAATATCATCGTCGACGAGGAATTGCTCACGCTTTCAACACAATTCTTAGCAAGATTCCAAGTCAAATCCCTCGGCTACACGTTCTTCCACATCGTCACGATCAGAAGAGAGACCATACTTTCAGTGAGCTATCAAGTGCCCCGCCAACATCGGCACGAACCTACTCAATAACGACTCCGTAATTTGGTAGTGGTAGCGCGCCGATTCAGGTATCGCGGGGAGCACCCGGATTAAACATTTGAAATTTCGCAGTTCTTCAGTCTGATAACGACCTACGTTATCATCGCGTTCCAATTGAAGTCTTGTTGATCATGGAGAGATCGCCTCTGGACTGCCTTGCAAACACCCTCCCTGAGAACGAGTTCCTGCAGCAACCATCTCGCATGAAAATACGCCGCTTTCGGAAAGTGAGTCTGACCTGGAGTATTCGATATCTGATGCTTCTTTGATTCCCAGACGCATTTCTGCTCAACCTGGTACCAGACAATATCAACAGCTTTTGAGCTCGCTCCCCTCAAGATGGCGAATAGAGATAATCACGGTTTTCAGGTGCTTGGGGCAGAGTGACTCGCAACGTGCCGAGACAGCCCATCTTCTGCCGCCGTTTACTGTGAACAGATTTGCATAAAGCAATCGGCCAGGAAATGGGGAAAGGCAAGCCGATCACTTCTATAGGAGAATGACTTCACGTTGCGTGTGATGCTCGCGCGCTAATTTCCGGAAAGCGTAGGTCGCTGACCGATACATTAGACCAATTTGAACTGAATAAGATAATATTGAGACTGAATGAGAGTATCTAATGCCGTAGGGCGCACTCACGTCGATCCCGCCCCAAAATGGTTCCTTCACTGAACATGAAGAGAGGACCGGAAACCTTTCAAAGAACGACTCATGGATTAAAGAAGCGTTCCATATGTTGAGGTGCCTTTCAGAGCCGTGACCACACTCCGGCAGCTCCTTGGGTCTGAGCCTGCATTCTCAGCCACATATCGCCTCAGGGAATTCGGCACCATACGAGAGTTCCATCATCTCACCCGGATTCGCCACCAGCTCCACCAGAGCGGTCGACTCAGACGTTCCATCTGGGGAACATAAATTTCGACTGAAGTTTTCTCCCAAAGGATTGAATACTGTGTCTCAACCGAGAGAATCCACGGTTTGTAGTGTCCTTGGAGAGCATCCAGCGCTCGCCTAGCTTTCCAGCCACTCAGATGAGCCCTCTCCGTTTCTGCTTTTCCTTCGTCGTGTGTGACTGGAGTGTCATTCGATCATGAGGCGTATGATCTTACTGTGCTGCTGCCTTACTTTGGTTTCTGCTGATCCCGTGGTTGAAGGATCGTTGGGAACTATCTCCGGAAAGATCAACACAATCCTCGGTATCGATATCGAGGCTTTCCTTGGAATTCCGTTTGCTAAACCGCCGAAAGGAGAACTCAGATTCTCGCTGCCACAACCATACGGAGCCGTCGGAAACCTGCAGGCCACCAAGTATGGCTCTGATTGTCCACAAGTTCCAGCTTTCGAATTCGGTCGATCCTCAGATGACGAGGACTGTCTATTCCTGAACGTATTCCGGAAGAACGGAACCACCAAGGACGACAATAAAGCGGTGAGTCAAACCGACAACAGTCATGATTGTCGATCTGCCTATTTTCCTAGGTGCTCCCATTCCTTGAGGCAATTCACCTTCCAACGCCAACGGGAGCCGCAAGTTTATGGAACGAGTCAGCCTTTGAACAAGCTTCAGGAATTTGTATGGTCGATTCATTGATCTTGGGAGCTCTGATCAGATCTAGCGTCTTGTATTGGGGAGGATACAGGGAGCCGGAAAACGTGGAATAGAAAAGCTCCCCGTCCCTGCATATGACGAAGCGAGAATACCGGTCGTTTCGTCAGAGAGATCAGAATGTAAAATGCGAAATCCGAACTGCTCCGTCGGGCAAGAGGATGTCAGGCAAAGCTGGATTACCCTTGAGGGTATCACGCGATCGTGAGAAACCCTGGAAATAATTCTGAAATATTATTTTCTGAAGTTCAACTCATCCAGAGATCGTTCATTCACGGGCGGAGGGTGAAGAAACCTGCACCGAACTGATAATTGCTTCTTGTTCCAAGGTTATCGCAATCGTTCACGGGGGAGGATACAATGTCGGATCATCTGCAGAGGTGCCCCAGAATGCGGAGACTCTCGCCGGTGTCGGTGACGTGATAATCGTCAGTTTCAACTATCGACTCGGGATCTTCGGTTTCGCCGACATGAAAGGACTTGCTCCGGGAAACCTGGGTCTCCACGATCAACGGCTGGCTCTGCAATGGATTCAAGATCACATTGCAGATTTCGGCGGGGATCCTAAACGGGTCACCATTATGGGAGTCAGCGCCGGTGCCATGTCCGTCGCCGCACAGATTCTCACCATAGCTGACAGAAAGGATCTGTTTCAAGCCGCCGTTCTCGACGCCGGAGTTGTTGCGAGTCATGGATCCCTGGAAGACTCTGAAACTAGTTACAACAGGGTGAAGAAGGTCGCCAAGGCTGTTCGGTGCTCAACGGATTCTGACAAAATGGTTCGCTGTCTGCGGAACGTCTCCGTCGGCGCGCTGCTTGCGAATTCGACCTCGAACGCCGATTCCGGTGAAGGCAAGAATTTCGTACCAACTTCCGACGGAGTCTTCCTCCCGCATGACGTGGAGGGTTACGTCGAAAAGAATCCCCCGGAATTGCGCAAGGTCCGAACGATTGTGGGTTACGCTCTCGACGAAGGGTCGATGTTTGCAGACTTGGCAGAAAAGAAGTACGATTTCTCCGCAGTCAAAACCAGAGATGACGTCGTGAATTACTGCGGCAGAATCTCCCAAATGTTCAATTACCCATTCAATGCCAGCACGAACGAGACACGAAAGAAGATCGGTGAATTCTACGCAGACGAGAACGCAGACAACGCTTTCAATGCGGTTTCTTCGTTCATCGCGGATGGCGTGTTCAGGTGCCCTATAAACAAGTTCATCCAGAGCTACTCGCGACACAACGATAAAGTGTTTGCGTATCAGTTCGAACGCAAATTGAACAGAACGTACTTCTTGGTCTTCGACCCCGAAACCCTCGGAGCCTTTCACTTCTCTCCGTATCTGCATTTCAGTGGTGCGCTCTTCCTGGACCAAGGAAGAGTAAATGAGGCAGACAAGCTATTCGCTCTCGATGCCATGAAAACAATCTCGCAGTTTTCTAAATCCGACGAAGCTGTAACATTCCGTGGCGTCGAGTGGCCTAGTTACTCGAAGTCGGGTGAAGTCTTCATCTTCAATGAGAGTCCCACAGTGGAGAAGAAGCTTGGGAGTGAGCGGCACTGCCGGGAACTATTCTCAGGTACACAGTGAGAAGCTATGAAGAAATCACTGTCGACGCGCATCAGAATCAAATAAAGATAATCTTTGTAACCTTGGTCTCGTTCGTCTGTCTACTATTATGTCAATATGTTATTCACATGAAGCGGGCTTGAGAGCTTTCCTCAAAACTATAGGAGCCATTTTGCATACATAACATATCAAGGAATTCCGCATGAGACATCGTCGACTCTCCCGCGGATTGTCACTTGAGTTGAAGGAACAGGTATTCATGTGCCTTTATGTCTCGCTTGGACGAGGTTCTGAAGCGAACATCGGGACGGTTCTGAGTCTTCGAGCTGGTAAACGTCTTCTCCGGGGCACGGATCCAGATTTCTCGAACTATAAGTCATTTCCATGTGTCGTTTCGTAACGAAATTACTGGCTCGACTCCGAAAACTTCGCCAGTGATTAGCCGATGGTGTTCCGAGTTCTTCGATAGAAACGCAAAACCATCGTTTTGATGCCGAATCGGTTCCGGGATCGCGGCGATCATCATGAAGCTTTCAGCGAACGCCAAAGCCCTGGCTCCGATGTACCAGATTATCTCAATCTGGAATACTCGACCGAGGTAGATCAAACTGCCTATATGGAAAATGGAGAACTTCAAAATATTCGTCTAGTTAGCTCATTCTGATGGCAGAGCCTCCCGAAATCCCTAATTGCTTATCAACAGTAGAAAATCGCTGACGTAAGTGGGAATGATAGGGCTACCACGCTTCACCTCAACGTTCCGCAAATATTGAGTGTTTCGCGTCATCCCCATCCAATTCATGAGGGGAAATTGACCGCCTATTACACAGGGGTACAGCGAAAAAAAAATCCGAGAAACAGAGAAGGTGACAGCTATATAGGGGTGATTCGGGGTCGCTGATTCCGAATCTGGACGCAGAATCTTTCCATTAGCTCGCGTTTTCGTGTTTCATCGAGTGGTTTGATCTTCGTGAAAAATTCCGTCTTCGCTCCGGTGCCAACCACCTCCATGGAAATGTCTGAGCATGTAGACCGACTTGAGAACTACCACGAACAACTACCAAATATCGAAAAAATCCAACTACCAGACATCAAAGAAATCTAAGAAACACGAAAACGCGAGCTAATGGAAAGATTCTGCGTCCAGATTCGGAATCAGCGACCCCGGTTTACCTCTATATAGCTGTCACCTTCTCTGTTTCTCGAAATTTTTTTTTCGCTGTACCCCTGTGTTATCTGACGAGAGGTTCCCTAGGAGCTGACATCTCTCTTAGAACTTTGTCAGCTAGGCTATGATCCGTGACCAACCTATGGGAGAAATCCCGCTGTGACAGGAAACAAGCGGAAAACACGCACTGATCGAACGCGAATTGGATTCGTGAGCAAACAGTATCTGCTGGTCACTTACAAACAGCTTACGTGATTCCGATTCCAGCTTCCCGGTACGATACTCGAACTCGCCCATCGATATCGAAATCTTGTGTCTACGTAGTTTTGCCGAGCGCTGGGTGCCTATCAACCTCGGTCAGCGTACCGAGTGTTCACGCACGTCCCTCTCAATAGAGGGTCTCCTTGGCACGTCTGACGGCTGGGCGTGCGCGCATGAGAATTTGAATTCGATCGGGTTCAGACTGTTCACACGAATACAGCCACGATCACGTGTCGCGTTTCTATTTGAACACTTGCAAAAAGATAATCATCGGCGGGGCGGGTCCAGATAGTTAGACGACACACAAAGCTGCGCGTCGTGCAATGTATTCTGGAACAAAACTGAATGCTGAATATGGTTTCCAAGTATGAATTGGAACGGACGTTCTTCGGGAATCGAGCGTTCGGAAGAAAAAAGGGAAGGTTAGGAAGCTCAAGAACGATATCATCCGCCGCAAGGAATCGCTACTCGGTCATATTGAAGACTGCGCATCAAGAAGCTCATCGGACCGAGAAGTGAATCTCTCAACTATCATCCCGGGATAATCTCTCCGCGAACCTAAATGATGAAAACAATCTCTGGCGGATGAAATGTTATGACGTGGGCCTATGACGAGGGCCGAGAGCGCCCTCACAGCCGGCAGAGGCTTTGACAGCTATATGAAGTCATCGCATCCAAAAATTTCTCCTACTCTGCTGGCATCTTGCAGCTTCCGCTTCTTTCTCCGGGATGGGCTTGTTTCTCGACAGGAAACACCGCAAACCCGTCCGGACTAGCTGTGCGAATCAAACGCATCTTCGAGATAATGGTATCCATGGGTCACTAAGCTACAGCTTCGGAGAGTAGGGTGCTGCATTCTGACCAACAGAGAGATGAAAGAGCATATTTCACGATCTGGCGCGCTCAACGATGTTAGAAACGCGTTTTTTTCCGGATGTATCGCGAACACTCAACTTCTCTCAGGCCGCAGCCGCTCCCTGATGAGTATATACAAACCATTCCACAAATGAGAAAGATGAAGTACAGGCAACGGGCGCTCCACGCAAGCGTAGGACAATTTGTAATGGATTAGGCTCCCGTTGTTCGAAAGGAGACGGCGACGAACAAGACTCGCGCTTTTTATTTAAACATTTGTGGAAGGGTGAGCATTGTTTGGATGACTTCCGGTCAGAACAAAAGACTTCTTGCACTGTTTCCTGTACTCACAGATGACGGATGGATATGCATAGCACCTTGCTTGGAGGATGCAAAAACTCACAGGGGTATCTTCCCGAGATCGGGCTTGGCTGCACAGTTTGCCACTTTCCGACAGAGCACTGCGCTTCCTTCCGCGTTGAGGACCCGAGAGCAGGCTTGGGGCTACATATTCCCGATGTAATGCACAAGGCTTGACAATAAATAGCAGTTTATTCACGCAATTTCCAACCAAACAGTGAACTTCGTCATTCCATAAGATCAAGGTTGTTTGTCAGGTCGAATAGAGCTTCGATTGAGCTTCTGGTCAGTGACCTCGTTGGAAGCTGAGATCGTGTGGCCAGGGTACTTCTTCTCCAAGATGGCGACAGCCTTCGAGTGGTCAGCCATTCCGAAGAATTGGGAGATTCCGAAGACCTGCAAAGCTGAGGCTTAGAACGAGCTAGGATGGTTATCCCGCGCGAGACGCTGACTGGGAGACTGGGCTCGAATGAGAATCGGGTAATCTCCTCGAATCAATCGCCAAATGACAACGGATGGCATCAGAAAGAGCGAATGTTGTTGCCCCGATCATAGGCTGGGCATTGTCTGTGTACTGAATCTATAATTGGCCAAACTTTCCCTCCGATATATCAGAGCCGGTCACGTGAAAGATTCTAGCACCCATATTGTTCCGAGATTCAATCTCCAGAGCACGAAACAGTAACTCGTAGATCGAAGGCATGGCTCTTTGCTCATTTCGCGTATAATCTGGTCAGCATTACCCTGGCATCCTTGTCTTCAGGTGTGAGAACGATGTATCCTCCACCGCAGCAGTCGCAGTCGACACCTGCGGTGATTATTGACTCGTTATCGACGTTTGTCCGGCGAAGTAAGAGGAGACCGCCCTCGAATTCTCGGTTCCAAGCTGTAGCGCTGGTTTGCTTTCATGTACCCATACAGTTCACTGACTCCCCCCCCGATAAAACTCTTCGTCGTCTCAGGAGCTCAAAAATTATTCCAAAAAGCGGATTGAAGCGGTTAGACTGGCAGAGAGTGCAGAATAATGCAAACGACGAGAGCGTTGAAGCGAGCACCGTTAATACAAATATATGGGCTTATTTTTACTCGGTTCCGAAGCGTACCGCTCGGAACGTGAACAAGCTATCGTATTGTTTCAACTCACCCTGCTTCTTTAAGGCCTCTTCTTCACCCTCGAAAATTGTTTTGTGGTCAGGCGCGAGGGACGAGCCTCGGACGATGTATCTCCCGTTTTCTTCATCGTTGTTCACGTAGATCTTGATGAGCACGTAACGGTTACGCCCCGAATCCAACTTGCAGTCCAAAACTTTGTCCATCTGAAAATGATTCTATTCTGAGCTTCGGAACATTTGGGTGTTCACGACGTCGACGGAGTCTTTCGGCACATCAGCGACCACCAGAGAATTCAGTCATCCCACATGGATGGGAAGCGCCTTGAGGGAGGAAACCCCGGTGGCGGTACACGTATGAGGCCCCCCAACACGAATCTCCCCAAGATCAGTAACCCTGCTCCAATAAGATGCCGCAGGTTCCTTGTTTGCGTATGGAAAACTGACGTTTTCAGCGACACATGTCCATTCACAGCACTACCCACGATCATGACACTGCATCCGTGAGAAGCAGCGGAGCATTTGACAGGTGCAATTGAATTCTATCTCGAAGAGATTACGAAAAGATACGTTCGAGTGGCCGATGTGGAATTCGCTCTTCACTGCGATCACTTCACAATTCCAATTCCCATATCGCGCCGAATGGAAAACTTCGGGAATGTCGCTCATCAGTTAGGAGATACATACTCTGGCCGGTGCTCGGGTTCAAGTGCACTTAGAGTGCGCTGACTGCGACTGTGCAACAACTCGCTGAAACCGATCTAGCCAGTGAAGAGAGAACCGATGCTTCTCGGACGAGAGCAGGCTGGCGGCTCGCAGGTTCAGAGGTCCCGAGGCGAGTTTCTCTTTATTCTCGTCTCGCGAGGCCACTTGCTCGTACAAGCCTTGCCAAATCGGAGACAAGCTCTCGTTATGTACGGAGACCGTATTGTAGAGGTGAAATTTCCTTGAAGGAAAGTTTCCGTGAACCTTTCTGTCTCCAGGGGAGAGCTGATTTCGGATATTCGGGAAAATGTCACGTGGATGAAACCGTGGGCAAATCAAGCCTCCACTGAATATGAATGAGAGTATCTGGATTGAAACGAAATTATGATGGAGTGCTCAAAATTCAGCACCACGCTGCTCGAGGAGTGGTCTCAGGTCAGGAGCCTTATGGCTGACCTGAGACAGGTTCCCCGTTCCAGACTGCAGAATGATTTTGATGAAGCTTCGATTGCCCGCAAATTCGTCGAAGATCCGTGGACCCTGAGATTGGTCTCCCGTCTCCTTGTAAACTCATCAAGGTATCTAGATACAAAGTCCAGCGTGAGCGCAGTTTCGGAGATTGAATTATTTACTGGCCACCGTTGCGCTTACATGGATTGAACTTCTCATCAAAACCAGATACTAGAATCGAGCACGGCTGACAGCTTTGGGGTCGCAATGTTCAAGGCCATTAAAACATGTTGTATATCCCTCAAGATTAGAATGAGCCTACGCATGTTCGAGAGTTATCCGAGTTATTGACGGCGAGGTGAACTGGATAAAAAGGCGGACACTCTCGGTCGATGCATCGTCTAGAAACGTAGGTTGAGAACGCCTCTATAGAGTCGCTACACCCCGGAGTCAACTTTCTGATTTCTTCGCCTGACACGGGTTTCATTTCAGATGAAGTTCGCCATTACTCTCCTTGCCGGTGTGGCCATTCTGGCCTCAGTCCACGCTGCTCCTGCAGTCGAGGCCGACCTCTACATTTCCGAGTCGCTGAGAGACATCATCACCGCCGTCCGAGGACGAATTCAAGAAAGGGTCGATGAGTTGCAACAGCGTCGCGAAAAACTCCGCGAGGACATCAAGACCGCCACCGGTGAAGTCAAGGAACACCTGAAGAATTCACTGGATAAGATCAGCGCAGAAGTCCAAGATCAACTCAAGGAACTCTTGGAGAAGATCAAGAGAGCCGTGCGAAAGGACGACGAAACTTACTTCAAGGATGCCATGGTTGGGAAGATCCGTGAGTATCGTGAAAAGGCCTTGGTGATCCTCGAGCGTGTCCGCGAAATCGTCAAGAGGGAGGCCGCAGTCCTCGGCAAAGAAGCCAAGGCTCACTTCGAAGAACAGAAGCAACGACTCATCGACCAGGTCCAGAGAGTCAAGTGAGTTCTCTGATTTCGCATGAAAAACTCATACCGAAACAGCCAAAGCCACGGACGGGATGACAGGGACTCAACTCGATCTTTCATTCCAGCGACCAAATCAAGCAAGTCGTGGACGAGGTCATCAACGGAAAGCAGGGAGAATCCCAAGCTCTTGAAAGCGAGACCTACCTCATCAACACCAGTGCCATCCGAGCAAGAATTGCTGAACTCGCCGCGAAATTCCGTGATCTGACCGCTCAGGTACGCCAGGCCGCTGGAGAAAAGAGGGAAGATATACTGAGACAGCTCAGTGAACTCAACGAAGAGCTCCGCGGAGCGGCCCAAGACCTTCGCCAGGCCCTCCGAGAGATCTTCGGGAAGGAAGCAACCACCTACAGCCTCGCCAACGACCTCGACGACGTCTACATCGTTCAAACCGTGAAGGACCTCCGCAAGAAGTTCAACGAGAAGCTTGAGCAGGTGAAAGGATACGTCGAGATGATCAAGATTGCCCACGGTGTCCTCAAGGATCAGCTCAAGAGCGGTCTCGAGACCGCAAAAGTGGAACTCCGTGACCTGAAGGAGAAGATTCTGGAGAAAGTCAAGGAAGAGCTCAACAAGCCCCTCGAAGAGGTTAATGAAGCTCAAGAATAAATGATCGGACGGACAGTTTATGTGGTCGGAAATCCTCTGAAAGTCAGTGAATTGGCTGCGAGTATGGATTGATACCCCCAGCTTTCCATCCGCCTCGTTGATTTACCCAGAGTCAATTTTCCTGGGGAGTCAGTCTTGTGCCATAAGGGTTTGCGCAAAATCGAGTTGGCGAAGTTTGCTTCGACCACTCTCGATCGCACTGTGTTTTTAGTCCGCTTCAGATATCTCCATTTCGTGTCTCGACCTACATTCAGCGCGAGTTCTCTCGGAGTAGCGGCACAGCTCTCCGTTGGATTGGAGGCAACCTTTGCAATGCGTCTGTCATCGCGCGAACCGAGTTTTCTCGGACGTCCGAGGATCTCTCCATGACAACGAATGCCCGATCGAGCCACTATTCGAGCCAGGTCTCCGGAAAGGGGGATTGACTAATTTCAAGTTGCACTTTCTCTACGCAAAACGTGACAGCAGAAAGTAGCTATAATCCACGTTCTCAACTCGCCAATCGAACAGACGTCATCCCAATCTACATCAAGCCACCACTGGATGCGAAGGCAGAGGTCTCGCTATTTCGTTCGGAAGTACATCCGATAACTTCTCTGGATGTCAACGTGACAAAGGACCTCCAGAGAAACATTTCCACAGACACCTCAAGATGAACACATATGATATCGCACTGTTTTGAGGAAGCGGAGAAAGCGTGGCCAAAACATCTCATCCAACCATCTGATCTAGCGTGAACAACACGTTGTCGAAGACCTTTATTTTCTACGACTACATAATCCAATCGTTGTACACAGTCCGTATTTAGGGCTTCTGGAACGTATCCTGGACTGCTTGGATGAGCCCTCGACGGAGATTCGCTATCTCATTCTCGAGCGTTCTGATAGCTTCGACATTGCTACTTTCCCGAGCGAGTTGTTGAAGTTGCCGCATGTTGAGGGCCAGCAGTCTCCGCAACTTACTAACGATGTTGGACGAAAGCACGTCCACACCAGTGACTTGCTCGATCATGCCTTGATACTCTCAATTGAAGCCGACAGCTGAGTGTCCAACTCATCGAAATGAGAGAGGAGTTCACGTTCAGTTCCGATGGAAGATTCCGACACTTCCGATTTCCGGAGCTCGAGTTGATCCTTGGTATCCTCCAAGAGATTTTGCATCATCACCATGAGCTCATCGCTGTAGAATGGATCCCTCGAGTGGTCCGAGGTCTCGGTTGTACCTTCAGTCTCCTTCGCTCTCCTCCTCTCACGGATCGTTTCAGCAATCTTTCGCGCCAGATCGGTAATCTGGTCCTTGGCTGCCGCAACCTTCGCTCTGCCAGACTCAGATAGGAGGTTGCGCCAGTCAGAAATTACCTTCAAGGCTTCTTGGATTTGGTTTTTCAGATCAGCAATGATCTGTTCGAACACGTCATCGATGGCGTAGGCGGCTCGAACAACATCATCCGGAATCATCGACTCGCGAATACTCTTTAACGGTTTGTCCCTGTAAAAACGCGCCCGTTACAATCGAATCGAAACCCATCTTATGAACTCGCGGTGATCCATAAATCATCCAGACGAACTTTCCGCCGGCATTGGCGACACGAGCACAATTCGAATTCCGCTTGGCGAGAAAGTTGCGGAATCCGAAATTCCCAGGAGCTGGAGGGGTATACTCCAAGAGCCGTATCATGGTAGCTGGTTCGTTGTCATGACCATGTTTTTCCGAAATCCTTCCTCCATAAGCCCGAGCCTGTTCCCAGGTGATACTGTTTAGTTCAGAGGTTATGAAGGCGGTAACTTGCCTGATTCCGTCCGAAGAGCCGCTTGAGGGCCCGCTCTGGACGTGGAGCTCCTCGAGAGCGCGTCGAAGCTCTCCATTGAAGCGTCTTTCAGCCTTCTTGATAGCTTCAGAGAGACCGTTCGCTCCGGCAGCTTCGATTACGCGAACCAATTCATTGTGCGACTCGACCAACTGCTCGATCTTTTCGGAAAGAGTCTGAGTACTGTCGGTCACGCTTCCTTTATTGCTCCGTTCGAACACAGGGACACCGAGCGCCGCACTGAAGGCGCAAGTGGCCACAGCTAGGACTGCAACTCTCATCTCTAGCACCGGTGGCAGCTACAAGAGACAAAGCCTGACGGACAGTGCAACTGAGAATGCAGATCCGCACCTTATGCACACCGAATGACACTACTGGAGGGATTTAAAGTGTTGAGAATATTTCTTATGCAGCAGAATATTCTGGGTTGCTCTGGACAGTTCACAGCTTGTTCGAGAATAGCATGGTCAGACAGGTAGATGTTGCGATGGTGTAATAGTAGCAGTTAGTACTATCCACATGCGCATCGGCATTGACGTCGAAGGTCATAGGCTTTCTCCATGTTAGAAACGGGCATCATATGAAAGCAGATTGAATAAAACCATTCTTAAGTCAGAGGTTGATACTTGTTCTTGATCGAAATTCGGAATAAACTCCGATCCGAATGTCCCCAAGTCGCCTTCCAGCACGATGTTACTTTGAACTGACTTTCATCCCTCAACTCAACTCAACTCGATCTTTCACTCCAGCGACCGAATCAAGCAAGTCGTGGACGAGGTCATCAACGGGAAGCAAGAGGAGTCCCAAGCTCTTGAAAACGAGACCTACCTCATCAACACCAGTGCCATCCGAGCAAGAATTGCTGAGCTCGCCGCGAGAGTTCGTGATCAGACCGCTCAGGTCGGCGTTGCCGCTGGAGCCAGGAGGGACGAAATAATGGCACAGCTCAAGGAAGTCAGGGGCGAGCTCATCGGGGCTGCCAAGGACCTTCGCAATGCCCTCCGAGAGATCTTCGGGAAGGAAGCAATCACCTACAGCCTCGCCAACGACCTCGACGACGTCTACATCTTTCAAACCGTGAAGGATCGTCGCAAGAAGTTCAACGAGAAGCTTGAGCAGGTGAAAGGATACGTCGAGATGATCAAGATTGCCCACGGTGTCTTCAAGGATCAGCTCAAGAGCGGTCTTGAGACCGCAAAAGTGGAACTCCGGGACCTGAAGGAGAAGATTCTGGGGAAGGTCAAGGAAGAGCTCAACAAGCCCCTCGAATAGGTCAATGAAGCTTCAGAATAAATGATCGGACGGACAGTTCATGTGGTCGAAAATTCTCTGAAAAGCTGTGAATTGGCTGCGAGTATGGACCGGTACTCCAAGCTGTCCATCCGCCTCGTTGATTAACCCAGAGTCAATTTTCCGTGGGAGACTGTCTTGTGCCATAGGTGTTCGCGTAGAAACGAGTTGGCGAAGTTTGCTTCGACCATTTTCGATCGCACGATGTTTTCATTCCGCTTTGGCCTTTTTCATAGTTGTTCAGTGTGCTCCCGAGGAGTAGACTGGAAAGGACGAAAATCCCTCGAGCGGAGAACTCGGAAATTCAGAAATTCGGTTCCCTGCCGCAACTCTATGATTCTGAAATGCTCGCCTTCGACCTCGCGTCGGGTCAACGGATGAGCCCGATCGAGCCACTCTTCGAGCCCGGTCTCCGGAAAGGAGACTTGATTATTTGTAAGTTGCATTTTCTCTCCGCAAAACGCTACGAGGGAAAGATGCACGTTCTTAACTCGTCCAATCGCATAGACGTCATCCCCATCTATGTACATCAAGCCACCACTGGATACGAAGGCAGAGGTCTCGCTATTTTGGTTCTGCCGTACATCCGATAACTTCTCTGGATGTCCACGTGAAGTAGGACCCTCAGACAAACATTTCCAGAGACAGCTCAAGATGAACACACATGATCTCGCGCTGTTTTGAGGGAGCGTAGAATTCCTCGGCCAAACACCGTACTTTCCTGTTTCGCTCGATCGATCGAGACTGGTCTCGAGACCGCAAAATCGGAATTTCGGGACCTGAGACAGGCGGTTCTTGAGAGAGTAGAGGACGAGCCTGGCACGCTCAGGTCCTGAACGACCTAGCAGCGATACGCTATCCAGGGTGATTGACGCTCCTCGAGAACGCAAACTCGAAACTCCAACCACCTGATCCAGCGCGAACAACACGTTGTCAACGACCTTTATTTCTTCCGACTACAGCATCCAATCGTTGTACACAGTTCGTATTCAGGGCTTCTGGAACGTATCCTGGACTGCTTGGATGAGCCTTCGACGGAGATTCGCGATATCATTCTCGAGCGTTCTGATAGCTTCGACATTGCCACTTTCCCGCGCAAGTTGTTGAAGTTGCTGCATCTTAAGGGCCAACAGTCTCCGCAAGTTACTAACGATGTTGGACGAAAGCACGTCCACACCAGTGACTCCCTGGATCATGCCTCGAATACTCTCCATTGAAGCCGACAGCTTGGTGTCCAACTCCTCGAGATCAAAGAG
Source organism: Neoseiulus californicus (assembly GCA_028455905.1). Lineage (NCBI taxonomy): Eukaryota > Metazoa > Arthropoda > Arachnida > Mesostigmata > Phytoseiidae > Neoseiulus > Neoseiulus californicus. The sequence continues at coordinate 5,971,612 of JAMQGS010000003.1, forward strand.
GAGTTCACGTTCAGCTCCGATGGAAGATTCCGACACTTCCGATTTCCGGAGCTCGAGTTGATCCTTGGTTTCCTCCAAGAGATCTTGCATCATCACCATGAGCTTCTGGCCGTAGAATGGATCCGTCGAGTACTCCGAGGTCTCGGTTGTGCCTTCAGTCTCCTTCGCTCTCCTCCTCTCACGGATCGTTTCAGCAATCTTTTGCGCCAGGTCGGTGATCCGCTCCTTGGCTGCGGCAATCTTCGCTCTGCCAGGCTCAGATAGGAGGTTATGCCAGTCAGAAATGACCTTCGAGGCTTCTTGAATTTGGTTTTTCAGATCAGCAATGATCTGTTCGAACACGTCATCGATGGCGTAGCAGGCTGGAACAACATCATCCGGAATCATGAACTCGCGAATACTCTTCAACGGTTTGTCCCTGCAAAAACGCGCCCGTTACAATTGAATCGAAACCCATCTTATGAACTCGCGGTGATCCATAAATCATCCAGACGAACTTTCCGCCGGCATTGGCGACACGAGGACAATTCGAATTCCGCTTGGCGGGAAAGTTGGGGAACCCGAACTTCCTAGGAGCTGGGGGACTCAGAGACCCGTATCAGGGTACCTGGTTTTTTGTCGTGAAAATGTTTTTCCGAAATCCTTCCTCCATGAGCTCGAGCCTGCTCCCAGATTATACTGGCTAGCTCAGAGGTTATGAAGGCGGTAACTTGCCTGATTCCATCCGAAGAGCCGCTTGAGTGGCCGCTCTGGACGAACTCGAGCTCCTCGAGAGCGCGTCGAAGCTCTAGATTCTCCAAGCGTCTTTCAGCCTTCTTGATAAATTCAGAGAGACTTTCAGCTCCGGCAGCTTTGATTTCGCGAACCAATTCATTGTGCGACTCCACCAACTGCTCGATCTTTCCGAGGAGAGTCTGAGTACTGTCGGTCACGCTTCCTTGATTCCTCCGTTCGAACACAGGAACACCGAGCGCCGCACTGAAGGCGCAAGTGGTCACAAATAGGACTGCAACTCTCATCTCTGGCACCGGTGGCAGCTACAAGAGACAAAGCCTGACGGACAGTGCAACTGAGAATGCAGATTCTCACCTTATGTACACCGAATGACACTTCTGGAGGGATTTAAAGTACTTCAATGGAATCAAAGGATCAAATTGATCGAAATTCGGAATAAACTCCAATCCAAATGTACCCAAGTCGCTTTCCAGCACGATGCTACTTTGAACCGACTTTCAGCCCTTAAACTTATTGGCTCAAAATGCTGTCGGCTGTCGGAATTATACTCGATGTCGTCTCCTCAATGATATCGTTCCAAATCCAATGATTCGGCTACTCGATGGGCAAGTCCAGCGACGACTTGTTCACCTCATCATGAGTCAGAACAGAGCGTCGAGCTTCGTACAACACTTTTTTCTAACTTCATTGCTCACTCAACGGGCTTCCGAATACTCGACTCGAGCTCGTGTGCGGCTCATTCCTTCTTCTCGGAAAATATCTGGCTAACCCTTTTCCCGTCACGCTCTGCAACCTCGGGAAAGCCTTCATCAGAGCGCGCTGCCGCATGGGGGAAGGTTCGGGAAAAAATTGTTGTTGATGTTTTAGATGTGGTGACAGAATCAGAACCGACGGCCAATTTCACGCCATTCCACCCAGAAGGGAACCTCGAGAAACATTTCAAGAGCCAAGTTTTTCGCTTGTCATCCCTAAAGATGATCGAATGGGAGGCGATCTTGAAGTCGAATCAACTAAAGAGTGGCCTTTTGTTGGACTCGATGACGACGTCGGTGCCGCTCTCATCAAATGTAAAAGCGTAAAAATATTCGATCGTAGAACCGGCCGATCGAGCCATCCATCAATCATCCGAACAAACAATTGGTAGCGGGAAAGGCGCAAAGAGCTCAGTTTATACCTCATTATAAAACTGAGAGCCAGAGCAAAGTAGCGAAGGTCAACTACCCAGTCAGAACCCGTCCCAGATGAGATGGCAGCGGTATCAAGCGACGCTTTCCATAGATTTCGAGGAATGCAAATCCAAAGTTCACCATCGGGGACTTCCCATATTCGCTGAATCTTAGGCCGTCTTTGTTCAGTCGTCATTGCGGTTTTATCAGCGAGAACAGAGCTGACGATTCGGGGAAGGATGTCATCGAAAATTCAGTCAAATGACAGTGATTTAAAGGAGGATCCTCGATTTGTGAACATTCTGGTACATCAGAGTGGAGGAACGATTCTACTTTTTGACAAACCTGATTACCGTCACATCCAATAAATATTCCGGTTTATTTCTCATGGAGTGTTAGAGAATCTGGTAGGAATCAAAGTCGAGTGTTTTTTTCAGAGAGCCCTTCCTAATACGAAGATTTACAATGAGCACTGTGTGCGTCAGTCTGTGACCGAGATCGGACTGCCACTTCCTGTACATAGTTGTATGAACATCACTAGTTTGTGATTTCAGCTCTTAGAGAGAGAGTGAGAGAAACATCAGTGGCGAGAAAGATCTAAGGGGTGTCTTCGGCGCATGAAACCAAGTGGACGAAGTGTTCGGCCGACATGGCCGGACTCTGACTTTGACCGAGCTTCCCAGCAGGAGCTGTAGATCATGGATTCCGTGAAGCTGTGTGAAGTGAGCCTCTTTCCTCTAGTTGAGGCATTTTCGACCTTTTGCGACGATTCGCCGCAAGCCGGCTCATTCGCACCTCGGGCCGAACGGTTCATCTCGCAGCTCGATCTATTATTGGGTCACACAACACATCCATACGAAGGTCCTTTCTCGAAGAACAAGACATTCGTCGCCAACTCTTGAATAAAATCGATTCCAGTGCTCATTTTTGTTTTTGCGTTTCACCGTCAGATTATTTCTATCCATCTATCGATGACGACGGTGATATCGATGATGATTATCGTGATCGACGTCGACGCCGCCGTCCTACCCGCCGCCGTATCAAAATACCTGAAAAAGAACCCGCATGCGGGGTAACAGAAACGTTAGGATGAAGCATCAGAACTCGGAGATGAGGAGCAAGAGCGAAGAAAAAATAGAGGAAGGTGAAGGCGATGAACAGCAGAACCGACCACTACCAACACCGGGCAAGTTACAACTACTGCTGCTGCAAAGCGAGGTGTGAAGGCTTTCCGCTCGTTTGTTTCTGAGTGTCCACTTAAGGGGCCCGAATGTCATCTTTGATGCAGCCGGCAGCACAAACCGACGAACAAACGACTGCCCTGTAGCCGCTCGCTCACATCGCGCGGACTATGATCCATCCGTATTTGAATCAGCGTACAATACCTACACAACGTGACGTTGATCAAGTCAGTGTCGGCGGCAGCGGCAACGGTGTTGATGTCGATTCAAATGCCGATAGTGATGCCGCTGCCGACACTTCTGCTGAACGGCGATTCGCTCCGTCAAAAACTGACACCCGTGTCGGCCAGATTGTTATGAAGAAATTATCGGGCCCTTCGACAATTATTCCCTCTCCGACCTTTTATCGAAGCTTCACTTCTCACAGAATTATCAAACCGGACACTCATCATACCTCTATCTGTCAACATTGGATTACGCGGATAAACGTCACAGAGAACAGCTTTGGAAGCGATTTTGGCTCAATTTTGAATCGATGCAGATGCAACGACTGTCGGCCAAGGATTTCCGAAATATTCTAAGCAAACGCTTACCAGAGAAGCCGGAATCCACTCATGTCGATAGAAATCGGCAGAGGCCGCTCCCAAAGAGGGAACTGCGCCCCGAACACACTTCTCCTGACGGGGGCTCAAAAAAAGTTGTCGCAATCAAGGTCTCTCAGGAACACGAGCGAATGTGTTCGAACCGTTTCGCTGGCCGAAGTTTGACACGTGCGTTTTTTGGATTCTCGTTTTGGCTGAGTTCGGCAGCTACAGAAATGAACTTGGAGGCGTATTCGTTCACACCTCCTGGGGTTGTTCCCGAGAGAGCAAATAGCCATGTGTACGAAGCGAGGGGCAGTTTGTGATTCCCAAGAAAAAAGAGATGCCCTTCAAAATATCTCACGAACGTTCGACGACTTCTTTAAATACAGAGGGGTCCGACGGATGGCCATCATCGGGTGACATAATGTTTGCACGAGTAAACTTACGAAAACCCACATTTACTTTTATTGCCCAGTACAGACCAGTTGTCTTGTGGTTATCAGAAGCAGGATGTACTTTCAGAAGTCGTGATAGAAAACCTCGTCTTGTGCGACCCACTGTCTACCCGAGCTCGGCGTCTGTATAAGTCAACATCGAAATTTGTTTTTGAAGTACATACTCAGACCAGGACAGAAAACGTCAAAAATCTTTGATCGTTTCGACTTTCACCGTGGATTACCAACGGTCTCCGCGTGGGGTCTCAGGGTGTTGTGAGTTATGAGGCCTTTAAGTCGTGCGAGGCCATCCTTGTAAAATCATTAGGCAAATGCGATGAAGATGGACAACGCGACTCGAGCGGAATACTTGGGCGCTGCTCGGAGTCGTCGATCGTCTCCTCGTAATTGAATGTTCGGTCGTACAGATTAACCGGTGGATGGGTGCTTAGATGACTGGGACGTCCGTCGGGTCGACGGAAGGAAGGAAGATGAGCTATGGATGGATTGCACCTGCCAAATGCGGCGGATACTGCACCGAACGTCACGCTAGCATCTAGTTCACCCGAGCACCTCGAGACGAGTGTGGTCTTCGACGACCGAGGGAAAGAATGTACTGGTCCTAGAAACAGAACTGATCGGTAAATAATACCTTACCCCAAACTCGAGTCTCGCGAGCCAATGACACGTTATTTTCATATTTGCTCGCCGAGGTGGATTTCTGACTCGGGAAACTACGTAAACGACGACTTGTTGTTTTCGATTCGCGCACGCCCGGAGCCGAACCTGAAATTCCCTGACTGAAAAGTCCCTTACGGATAACGGATACCTGTTTCTGCATGGATATGGCAAAGTTTTGTCGTCTGAGAGTGCCGTCTCGTCAGTCTTCGGCGAGTTCCTCCAGACATGAATTGCCGTGGAGTCAGAAGAAGTTTCAAGATAGCGGGAGGAAAGCGAGGCCTGAGGTGACTCGCACTCGTAACGCAAAGGTAATATTGGTCAAAGGCCGCGCATCGCGAAGAGACAGCAGACACAAGAGCAACTCCTGCTCCAAATAACAAATGAGTTTAATTTCATTGGAATTCCTTCCACCATTGCTGGATTGGTTCTCCCGCCTACGGTGTTGTTCTTGCTCTGTGGTGACAACTCCAGGTGCCGGGGCAGCGCTCAGCTCGCGTCCTCCTGTCCTGTGTGCTACCCACCATTCGCGGTGATGTTACCAGTTTTCCTACAAGAAGATGGTCTAGTGAGGACGACGAGCCCAAGAACATCGATTCGAGAAACAAACCATCCTGATTTACGATTCGGAGTGTGTCTCTTACAAAGTTCAGAGTCGGAATTCGCTTCCCTTATTGAATTTCGGTGTGAGCCCAGTTCGAGCGCCGCGTTCGATGCGACCTAGTCTCTGTTTGACTTTATGGCCCGCTGCGCACTCCACTGGAGATTGACACCTCCGAACACAAAAAAAAGAAGAGAAATGAAACAGAAGGACTTGCATCTTCCATAAAACTCGTTCAAATTGGATTTTCGAATTCAAGCGCCTACGAGTTTCATGGCGGTCGGTGTCCACCAGCAGGCCTCCAAGATTCTTTGCGATACGGTGTTTACGATCCCGAAGTTAGCCAATTCGGTTTCGTCCGCTGACCTGCAGTGAGTCTTGAGAACGATTCTAGCTGATTCGAATGTCTTCGAGAATTTCCACCATCGCAACAAAAGATGTAAAACATAGTTCGGCTGAGAGCGGGATGCTGTCTGCAATTGATTCTGACGTTCTTCGTCCCTGAGACTCTGAACAGGATACTTCATAAAAATGCTCGAGCTCGAACGTAAGATTCCATCTCACATCGAATGACTTCGGAGTGCTAACCGCGTTGTTTCATCATAGCTGGCCTTACCGATGTACGGCAATCCGAATCGACCATCTGCTGATGTGAGCCACAGTCGCAGCGATAAGCGACCATAGCAGCAACGTTTTCCATGAACGGTAACAAATTAACCACTGATTGCAGTCGACGAAGGCTTCCGTCTCACAACAGACGTATGTCCACCCAGAGTAGTATGCTTGATACATTGTGCCGTTCTTTGCTCTAATTGCTACCCAGTCATGGCAGCTGTTTCAAAAACAGTTCCGAGTTTGATCACTGCTCGGCACTGGGGAACCGCGGCAACGAAAGCCGAAAACGGTGGCTTCCCGCCAAGGAACAACCTTCGAAAATGGATTGGATGAGCCGTGGTTGACAAAAGTTCGAGCTTCGCGCCGGTGTCCGCCAATGTCACGGAGGCGAGGGAACTCCTCATCGGGTGCTTTTCTCGCTCTTCATCATCGACAGATGATGAAGCAGAGGACGGAATGTGTGATGTTGTTAAACGGCCGCACCCGAACTCATGAAGTCGTAGATAAGTTTGTTGCCTGCTTGCCTGGCGGCAGGCAGCAGTTTGTCTGTTGGTAGCAAAGTGTCTCTCGCCTGAAATGGCTTCGGTAGCCTCGGTACTCGGCTCTTTCATCAGCTCTTGACATGGCGCTTGATGGTGACGGATCCCTGGGGTAAACGCCGATGCTCAAACGTTCAAACCGCCTTACGAGTTGCTCAAAAGCCGTTTCTAAGCTGCCGTGACCCGACCGTCACATCACGAAGCTCCGTCTGCCAACAGCTCGAGCGGCATCCGCGGTGTCGGCGGCGGCGATCGCAGTACCCGCCAGCTACAAATTCGGCCAAATTTTATGAAACGTTCTCAAAAAGACACACGGACGTCGAATGGCTCATTGTTCGAGCTTTGGGCGCCTTTGATATTGGAGCCGGGAAGTTTTCCCTCCTGTCCAGCAAATGTTGGATCTTCGACAGCCGACGACGAGCTGCACAGAATCGACAGCATACCCCGGTGACCTTCCGTCTCTCGTTTTCCCTTAGGAGTCGAGAACCATTCTCCTGAGTGTGTTCCGGAACGAACGCAATCGGAATCAAATTCTTCAATTTGATTTCCGTTTCCTCAGGAGCTCCCAACCGCTGTGTATACCCACATACTTCTAGCGGATGGGGAGACGTCAAACGACGATGTTGAACCTCAATGAAAAACGAGCGGCACCGAATGACGAAATAGAGGCTCGCTGTTCGTCCCTCTAGACTTCAAAACGGACAGGTTGCCACCTACCGGCGAATTCCAAGGCTGGCAGGCTCCCCCTGCATTTCTCACTCGCTCTTCGTCGTCTCGGCTTTAATCGAACGCCTGTTTATTATTTTCTCTGCTCCCCGCCGTCGGCTGAGCAAATGTATGGGACACATATATATACATGTATCTATCTATCTACGCGAAAAGGATGAACGTGGTGGTTTTCTTTAATCAAGAGAAAAGTCCCGCCGACGGTGAAGAATTCCGCTCTGGACAACAGAAAGGAGGGGCTGCCTGTTTAAGGCTCAAGAGAGTGCTGCATTGACTGAGTTCTTCTCTAACTTCTCGTTCCCCATTTCTCTCTTCATCTCGTCTATCGATGGCTACTAATGGCTCTTTTGACGCCGCTCAGGATGGAAGCAGCCCTCGGCGACGTAACCACTAACCGAGCAAGCAAGCGACCGATCATCCCAGCGGATGACTCGTTTTGGAATGACATTCGTCTAAAAGCTTCACAAACAGAAACCGAGAATCCTGAAATGAAAGCATCGCTCACTTAGACGCAAACTTTCCTAAAGTTCAGAATGCTTCTCTCAGAGAAAAGCAGCCCAAACAACCAATCAGCTCTTCGAAGAATGAAAGGTTCAACGCTTTGCGATCGATTGGAATCGAGGGGGTTGAGGCAAATACCTTATTCCCAATCCGACGCCACGCTGTCTAGCGTGAACCACAAGGAAGACTCCGCAGTGTCTGGGGTTCCCTGCCGTAAAAGAACAGGGAGGAGAAGTACACAAAAGACGATGACGACGCTGAACGGCTACTCTATCGGGGCCGCACGTCCGAGCGAGAAGTGAGCATCGATGGGTCGAGGAAGCCCCGCTCACGCGGCGTCAAGCAGTCTTCTTCGTCAGTTGATTTTTTCTACGGCAGAAGCGGCTGCTGCGGCGAGCGCTTGTGTTCCTTCGCCGAACTAATGGCACGTATTAAGGGGCCGACCGAGTTAGTCACTCAGTAAGGGAGTCTGATCTCTCAGTCGGCACCACATTTCTACCCGCAAGACCCCAATACGCCGAAAAACTGACTTTTGTCAGCTGACATCGTTGGATTTCTGTTCCTGAGGCGGTGACGACCTTTGCGTAGTCGAACATGCTCAGAACGAAGTAAGAACAGGAGGGAGAGAAACGAGTGCACGAGGAATGTTCCGATCGCGTGTTTTGCTCCACAAGAACAAAGAGGAATTCTCCAATATTTGCATTCCACAGCTGTGAGGGTGGCTTCGGACGTAAAATCGCCATAGTCCGGCACCGCATTGATGACTCGTGGTTCTCTCGTGTCGTTGTTGTTGTTACGATCGTTAAACCTGCGGTTCGTGACGCACCTTCGAAATAAGGATATGTTTTGTTCATCCACAAAGTCATCGACTTTAGCACAGTTGTTCCGCGCATCGTCGCCAGCTCAGTGTTGTTTGACCTGCTCATATAAGCCCGCCCCGAACACAATCAGGAAATCTGACGTTTTCGGAGGATAGCGCATCAAGTCAACTTGCGAAACCCTTGCTATCGCCCGTCGGTCGGGTTTGAGACATGAGTAATCTCTGGGCTTATCGCAACCTTGGCTCCGCGGGTTAGCCGCATGATCGGGTGCCTGTTCGTCATCTGGAAGCATTGATAGACTTGGAGAAGTTTTTCAGGTGAGCGCGCTCGACATGTAACTCGCAGGTATCTGGTGGTGATGAGGCGAGTTCGTCAGAAATCAGTCAGGGAGCTCTGTACGGCAGAAACAGCGGCCACCACTATGACGAGGACGACATCAACATTCGAACGAGCAGCGAACGTTAGAGCGAGTTTCACATGATGGCACGAAGAAGAGGCGGGGAAAGCTTTGTGGGTACGAAACGCTACAAGCAATTTGCTGTCGAACACATTCCTCTTCTCGGGGATCTGTGATTACTTGCTGGATGCCGCCAAAGTCGACCCGCGTACGGAGGAGGTGGTACGATACTGAGAAGACAATCAGTTCACGTGATGCAGGTGTGCATGCCTTCGGGAGAACATTGAATGGCTACGATTGCCCTCCGAAGACTATTGGGCAAATACGGTCCGGAACTGCTCTCCATCGATCTTCCTCTGTGGAGGAGATACGGTTGTTGTCAACCGTTACTCTTCGGAAGTCTCTCTGTGCCTTGGGTTCCGTCGCAAACTCCATACACGCAAGCCGCTTCAGCGACTCAGTCCGGGTTGCGAGATGCTGTTCTCGGTGAGCAGCATGGTGAGCGTGGTAAACGGTGTGATAACATTGCTCGAATACCTTGTTTTCGCCGCGTCGGCACCGCTGAAGGAACAGCTACAAAACGAGCTATTGATTCGAGGAAAGTGTGAGAGGCGGCGATACTTCTTCGGTCAGTAAAGAGAGAAAATATTAGATCATCTCGGAGGGAGCTCACGAAGGCTCACCTCACTTCACCTCACCTCTCAAGGAGGCCCCACACTTTGTTTCTACCGACGCCGTCGCGCTGTGAAGTTTGCCCGCCACAGCCCTCGTCTTCGTCGTCAACGTAGCAAAATAGCTGTGCGACCAGTAGGAGCAACAACAACAACAACGACGACGACCGTGACAACAACGACGACAACGCCGACCTCAAAAGAGTCCTCCCAGACCGCGTGGTGCCTCCGATGTCCGGCTATCACCTCAAGCGTAGACGCATTCCGGGAGAACAATCAATAAATAAACGGATTATTTTACCGATGCTGCCAGAGTGTCATGCCTCGTGGCGGGGGACAGCCTCCTTCTGAAAACCCAATTCTGCTCACCTGTCGATCACTCAACTCTCTCGAAGGAACTGTGCCCGGCAGTGCTGGATGCGAATTTTGGAACATTTTTCCCGAGTCCAGCTCACCGCCAAAATCTCGAAACTTTGAATCGGGCTCGAACTCTGATGCCTTCAACTCCGAACTCAAACTTACGTCTCCAGCTCGTAAAACATTTGCTGGCGTTCCGTGGACGCTCCAGATGATGTTTGGTAATAGTTTAGTTCAGCAACCGAGTCGGCTGCTTCAAAAAGGGGATGACCCCATCTGGCGGCACCATGCAGTCTGGTCTTCGTAGACGTCTTGACGTCGACCGACGCTATTTGGGGTCCCCGAATGCCCCATTCCGTAACTTCGATTCGAGACACGCATCTCCGAAGAATGAACAGAAGCCTGTTTTGTTCTGCGGGAATGTGAGAGGTCTAACTATTCAAATACTCCGAATTTTTGACTAATTCAAAGCGATATCACACTACTGAATAGGAAAACGTCGAATTCTCGAGTCTTTGTCTCGCGGTCGAAAGGAATGTTTGACATTTTTCCCGTTGATCGAAAGTATCAGCTGGCTCCAAATCTATGAAGCTTTTGATTTCGATTTTTTCATGATTCAAATGTTTTGTGCGAGAAGTTCTACACAACTGATCACAAAAAGATTGATCTTGTTTGGATAGGTCGGAAAACACAGAGCCCTCTTTCGGGCTCACGATCTCGAAGACTGTACTCTGAAGAGTCGAGATATCGATCGGAAATGTATGATTTATTTACAAACTTCGTAGATTCATTTTTACAAGAGCGGCGCCTGCAACGATTTCTGATCCTTCTTCTTCAGATGCGATTGCTTGTATCCCATGAATTTAAAATGTGTTTGACAAGTGGAACAGATCGGAGCGAATACACAGAAAATTGACAGGCACACTGAGCACACGTAACCGACTTCGATGAGGTTCCGATGACAGAAGCAAGCCGTCCGATAATCGACGACATCTGGTTTTGGTAGAACCAGTTTTGCTCGAAGAGCCTTCGGTGGTAAGAATACCCATAAAAGGTACTCGAGCAAGCCGGCGATCGAAGGGGCTTTGAGATAATTTCCTCCTGTAATATCTGCACCTTGTTGTAAAAGACCACAGTCGTTCTGAATCACGCAGGAGTCCACCACAATGGCCTTTCGCTGCGCGGCGAAGAATACGTTCATGAAGTTGAGATACTGATGAGCACTTTCTCCGGAAGAACTGATCACCAAGAGACGGCCGTTCAGTTTGCCGGCTATGTTTGTCATGCGTTTGGCGATGTAACAGAGCGCGAGGGCCATGCCCCCCGTGAGCAGCGGTTCGATATTGTAGACGCCCTTCCACGAAGTTACGACTTCCTTCACCCCATCGCGAATCACTTGTGTTGCATGAGCTAGAGTTTCCATCTGAGAATCGGAGGGCCTGATGTTCTGCATTATGTCCGCTGATACAGGGTAGATCATTTTTGCGGCGTGGGGATGGCAGACGACGAAGGCCAACGAGTTTTTAGACGAGTACATCAAGTGGGCATTCGAGAACGTGATGAGAGAATCTAACAACTGACCCACCGCATCTTTTTCGATCAAATTCGAGCTGAACGAGGTGTCCAGGACGACGGCTAACAATTCGCCATCTTCTTCCTCATCAGGACGGAACTGGGACCCCATAGTGCGGGTCCTGCAGCAGATGAAGGCTTGGTGTTCAAACGCTAGCACTGTACATGAGTTGCCGAATAGAATCCAGACGTTGTCACTCTAGGAACTATCGAAAATTCCGAACGCCTGTATCAACAAAATCAGAGCCGGCAGATGATGAGCGCCGCGCATACTTGTTTACAAATACAGCAGACTGCAAATGGGGGCGCCAAATTCAAACTTTTTATGGTGGATTAGATTTTTTCGTACAACCCGGACTTAGAAGCCTCAGCAGGTTTCTGGTATGGAATCTATACGAGTTTCCAGAAGGGTGGAACTGGAATGTAGTTCGGGAATCATAGCGGATGACTTGTGTCTTCGCCGCGATTGAAGGCAAGGAGAATCTCCATCAGCTTGCAGATGTTTGTCAGGAGTCCGGCACGAACAATAGTGCGCTGCTCAGATTTGCATGCTGTAAGTCATCTATCACTATTGATACGATGAGCCAATGAGCACGTTCTGACAGAGCCCATTCTTCGGGGTTCTATTGTTTGTTATATCTCAATCTTTCATCAACCTGTCCGTCGACTTATCCGTTGATCTGATACGTCACATTAGTGAACGGTTTGTTATCGGGGAATGAGATCGGAGAATAGCATTGATGCCCGCCGAGGTGAGAATCGGCGCGACCGAGACAACAACGCCGGAGACAGTCGGTCGGTGGAGCCATGGACAAGTTTCTTTTTAAATCGATTTTTGTGAGCACAAGGAAACGGGACCACACTGGAGTGAATGAACGACCCAATGGAATGGCGGAGACCATGTTGTTGTTAATTGGTGATCAAGGGGAATAACAACTGGTGAAGCTGGAATTTTGCTTTTGACAAATCTGTCCGTGTAGCCTGCGATCGGCAACGGGGAACAGCAGCGGTTATCAACTTTGGAATGGTGTCGTGAAATGTGGCGCTGATTCGCGACACCAACTCTGCTGACAGTCCTATATATCAAAGAAAATTTGTAGAAGTAACGAAAAACGAACGCACTGAACTGAAATAATTGATTTCACCCCTCAGAACAGCATTCCATCGGATTCAGAGATGCAGTCCGACGGTGAGGTCGGAGAGGGGGGCTGACGTGGCGCCAGTTATCTCAGTAGAGGGATAGAGGAATAATGCCCGGGTAACAGCAAGAGAGAGCGAGAGTGAGAAATCGGGCCTGACTGCAGTCGACTAATTATGAAGATAAAAATCCTCAACACTCGTTGCTTCACTCATTTATTTAGACATACGTGCATACGAGAGTGTGTTTGTACCTGTGCTGCGATCGATAGCCTGCCTCGCCAGCCAGCGACGGCATTATTTCATCGTGCTCGATTCGAAATTCACAGAATATTTTATTGCCTTATTAATTACCTCAGCCTGCTTCTTTTCTTCAGCATGATCGCCGACGACGCACGACCCATCAGTCCGCGAAGCCTTCGAGATTGAGTATCAGCTTTCCTGGAAATGCCACACTTGCGAAACAAAGAGCTACCAATTTTCGGCAAGCTCTTGTGCTCTGAAAGCTCCGACCGCACCATTCGCGTATCCAGGATTTTTTTCTGGGAGGAAGCTGACATTTTTCGTCGGTGGGGGGGGGGGGGGGAAGGGGACAATTCTTGTGGGGAGAATTCTTCTCATATAATCGGTTTCTCAGACTTAACTCATTGTTAGATAGTACGAACTCACTAGCCCTGAGGGAGAGAAGGCTGTCTACGCGCCTGCGTCGGACCGATTTCTAATAACATCGGCTGATTCATGTGCAATGGCTCAGCCTGCGTAGCTTATCCGGCGTAGCCTTTCTCCCCTCGCCTCTAATCTTACGCTCATTTCTTACATTACTGCGAGTAGAATCGCATTCAGGAATAATCCTCCGCGAATCCTGGAACCTGGAATGCGAATTCATGATACTCGATAGCCTTCGGGAAATGCAAATGTGGATTTTACAGGGAAGTGTATACCATCGTTGCTAGCTGAGAGCGTCTGATCGAGTCGTTTTCCTGAAACACTGAAGAAGCCTGCTCATCGCGGCCTCTTACCGCCCTTCTCGGCGTGATGAAATACTCGAAGATGAGGACCACAGAACTATAACCGAGGAATTCCATACAATCGGATGCCGGCATCTACCATTCTGGTTAGGACCCTCGTGTCCCCTTTCTCCGTGATTTGCGCTGCATGCGCTCTTTGTTACGGGAGGTTGACAGCGGTAGCGCAACCTAGCGAGCTGTATCACCCCAGCCGATCGGTCTCTCAGAGTTGCGGTGTCAACATCTGAGTGGGTTTCAGAAGTTTTTCTGTGGTTTAGCGAGCGAGCGACCAAGCATCAAGCCGGGCAGCCCACCGACCAACCGATTATGTTGGCCGACTGTGTTGGTTAACACCGCTGTTGTCTCTCGAGCCAGCGATGGCTTTTGTTCATTATCGTTTATTTTGCGGCTTCTTGATGAATCCTGAGATGTTTAATTATCGTTGGTGATGGTGGTGGCGTTGTTGTTGGCGTCGTCGTCGTTGCTGCGCAGCTCAGCTTGTTCGGTAACACAGCCGTTGTGCCGAGTAATTTACAATGCAGACAAATTTACTAAATGCCGGAGACGCGCTCCGGTCGCTCCTCGCTGTTTCACCCGATCGCGGCTCGGTTGGCTGGTATCCGCTTTCCGTGTGAATATTCCACCACGCCGTAATTGAGACCTGTTGTACCGCTAAACCAAACCCAATCTTCGTGGGGACTTCATTGTGATATGTTAAACACTTCTCAACAGGGAACGTTTTCCATAAGAGCAGCTGTTTAGCGAACGGAATCGCGCACCGAGACAATCGCCAATCGAATCTGATTAGAGAATCCACGTGCGAGTTCTGTGATCATGTCTTCGGAACGGCGAAGACTCCAGCGATTCTGCTGTGGTCTCGCTTCTCACAATGAGCGGAGTTTTCACTTCTTCCAACTTCCATGACGAAAAGGGCAGAGTAAGTGCTGCAGCCGTGGAATGAATGCTGTCAGCGTTTCCGTTGGTCAGGGAGATTCACTCGGCAGCGGAAAATGACGTTGGGGGTCTCGACGCGCGAGAACTGTTCTCAAGATTAGCTAGCAGCTTCAGATGCACTTGGCATCTTCGGAAACAATCCAAATAAAACGGAGACCCAGTCGCATAGAAGGTTTCTGTAAAAGCTTCTGTAGCCACCACCTCGTGTTGAAGTTGAAATGAAGACGAATGGCGGCGAGATCGCATTTTAATGGTCCGAATCACTCTTTCTACGAATTCAGGCATCAGCGGTCCAATCTGATGATGTTACTCCTCTGCGCCAGGATTTGTCGGTGCGTCGGCCGGTTAGCTGGTCGGTGCGCTCGTGTCGATCTGTCAGCCCGGAGACAAGACCAGAGCTGACTGAGAACCAACAGTGGAAATCCAGCCGAGATTCTGAGTTTTTTTTTCAATTCAAAACGAATGTTAGCGATCGTGCTTGTATGAATACGCGAATTCCACTCTGAACAAAGGACATCGGGGGCTTGGGGAATGGTGCCACGAACCGTCCCTAGGTCCGGGTCCCGGTTTTCTACCTAGGCCTAGTTCATCTTCGGCTTCTAGTTTTCTAAAATCATTCAAATCGTATAGTTCCGCATTTATGATATGGTTTCCAACACGATCACGGGTTGCTGAACTGAAGCTCGAGGTGGATGTTCTTCGAGGCTCTGTCAATACCCATCGTCCAGGTCATGAATCTGTGGAGGACAAGCGAATAAAACCCGGTGTTGAAACACGAGTTCACATGCACACTGCCGAAGTCACGAGAATATGCGTCACCGTCCACGGTTTGGGCCGTCGCGGTGGGTATTTGTTCTTCTGCCGTAGGAACGAGTGTTTTTCCACGCACTGTTCTGGCTGTCAGAGATGAGATGTATCACCGGAGATTCGGCCTCATCAGCTGATTGCCTCTAATTGCACTTTGCTTTATTTTAGATTTCAACACAAACAATACAAAGCCGAAACGAAGTGGAGGAATAGACCGACCGACGGTGTTGTGCTCGGTCGGTCGGTCAGGCCGTCCGTGCATCGCTCGTTCGCTTGGACAAACCAACCGAGTACCAGCAGAAAGAAAAAGCGTCAGCTCCAGAACGGGGTCTTCGATCACTCGGCGTAATCCACGTCAAGCGGGCAACAGGCCGTGGACAGAAGTTAAACTAAGTTTGCTCTTTCTTCTGTTCTGTTACTTTTGCAAATTATCTCACGTGCGCAGGCAAGCTCTGACTTTGTTCAGAGGGTGCTTGGCGTCCGGCGACTTTGCTGGAGATTGAGATTGAACGAAATGGGAACCGATTTTTGGGTCAACCACACAAGTCGTCCATGGGATAGGAGCGCGAGTTCAGACGATGGCACAGAACGCCAGTCGCAGTGCAGTGGTCCGACGGTGGACGCTGGTCCTGGTGGCACTTCATCACGTCGTTACTTTGGTTCCCATTGCGGATTCTGAGCGTGGGGCACTGCTGTGTGAGGTCTTTTCGTCACTCCGGCCGCCGAAAGTTTCACAAAGCGAAACACCGCACGCAAAACGCACGCAAAATGGCGACATCACCTGTCGGCACCAGGTAGAACAGTACTCTGTAATCACATCTTCCCTAGTGCCGAACCCATGCATGGAGTAAGCACACGTGGGGTGCGGAGATCCTATCGTTGACGACATATTTATGCTAATCGTATTGTCTAACGAGCTAACCAAGCCGACCGATGGACCGACCGGACAGCCAGCTAGCCAACCAACCAACCAAGGAGTCAGTTAACAGTCTGTCGTTCCTCCCTTCGAACATCGGACATAAGGCGAAACAACTTGCCTCTTCATGGAATAACTAAGAGTCCCGGGTTTCCGCACACCGTCCGCCGACGCGACCAACAACAGGTTCAGAAGCTTAGGTCGTGAAGTCGGTCGAAGAATCCTGAATGAGGATCAAAGAAAAAGCGATGTATCATAATATATTCCGATCTTCATCCTCGATCGCTCTGAAGGTTCTTCGGCACTCCAGACCTCCATCTTAGGCTGATGAAAATGGTCATGAGTGGAGCTAGACGAAAAACCGCGGCCGAAGGTTTTGTGACTTTCTTCAATTCCGTCGGTTTCCTCCTGCAGTTGAGAATATGATTGACCCTCCACCCAGGAATTGCGGCTATGAATCATCAACTTCCGCTAGCGATCAGCGAGCTCGCTTCTGAAATTGTGAGAGAATTCTTTCAATCTAAGGCGTGATTAAGAGTGCGAGCTGAATATAAGGTGTGCGACCACGAACTCTTTCATCTTCTTGTGTTTCATATGCGTCCGCTCTTGGAGAATCTCGACGCGTCTCCGATTCCCTAGTGGAGCTCGCCTGTTCGTCCTTTCCCGTTTCGTCTGGTCCGAACACAGAACACCTTCCATGAACGAGGTATACATGAAGGGTGAAGGAAATTGTAGAAACGGCCTCGTGCCTTGGCAGATGTGCTATTCTCACGAGGTTCTGCATCGCTGCCTTTACATGTAGGCATCGATCAGCAGCCTGGAAGTATGCTCTCAGCATCATTCTACAACACGGGGGGGGGATCGAAACGGGAATCCTCTGCTCCCCCTATCCCGAGGAGTTACCATTAGCCACCGAAGCGCAGCTTCCGTACGGGGGGGTTTCCCCACAGAACCTACTCTGCGTGTCCTCAGACATAACTGTCACTCAAGGTGAGGGAGGTGAAAGTTGAAGCAAAATATTTAAATCTTTTCGCGGCATGAGAGGCAATCAGAACAATGCACGCTACCACGTTCCTTCACGGAACACATACACAACATAAATCCTGCAGAGAAATATTTGTTGTCTCGCGAAAAGGTTATAGTAGTAGCGGAAATTCTTTCCCTATGCTGGTTTCCTTGGTTCATTTCTTCATCTAGAAATCGAGCGTTGGATAAGTCAAAACCATGGTCTTTGGAGCTCCGTGATCGGCGGTAGCGCCGCCATATCAAAGTCAAACAACTCTAAGTGTGTTCTTGTTGTATCTGAACAAAGCCATGAATGATGGTATCAGGCCTACACGGCGAACAAAACAGTTTACGCTCGTTCTGTAGTGGATTTTGCTGCATGATCTGCCTCAATTTCTGAAAACAAGAAGATCATCCATGGAAACCCGATGATTCCTCCGACAACCGTGCAAACAATGATCTGCACGTTATCGCTTTCCGTTGATTTGCATTATTCTCATTGTGTCTAACGTTATGTAGGCTCAAAACTGAAAATGGTAAACATCGCTCTGTAACAGCAGAGGTCAACAGGCGTTGCTGGAGAGCATCGCTCAACGTCCGGCGAAGTACAGATACAAGCGTGCAGTGCGGCATCACCCCACACGAACCCGTAGTGGATAGGCTAGTATTACAACTCACGTTTGTAGGATTGCTCAAACAGGACAAAAAATGTCACGTTGAACAACGCAGAGTTCTTCGCGAAGCCTCAGAGGCCATCCCGACGCGAAACGGAATCCGCGGGATACCGCGGGCCACCACCACCGCCGGAAGTCGGCTGGAGGGAGTCCCGAAGAAGTGGGCCAGTGTTCTTCCGAAGTGCAGCGTGAATTTCTGAACGGCGATCAATCCGAACTGAACAACACCTACAACAGCTACGAGGTATACCCGAGACCACTTGTCCGTGCCACCATTAGCCCAAATATTTGCTACGCTGCTTCACGGTGAGCCACGTGAGACGTGATACCACACTCAATCCATAATGAAATTGTACCCTATGTCGGCTTGGAGGCTGTGTCGACTCTCATGAGCAATTCCGAATGGAAGCTCCACGGTTTTGCACATGACACCAAACTCGCAAACGAATGCATTCATCATGGTTCAAGGGCGGTTCTCATTTGTGACGAAAATATCATCTAAATGCGTGAGTTCGGCCAGAGTTTCAGCTGACCCGACGTGAAGCGTTCGTAGAACAAAACAAAAAAAAACACACTACACAACTCAATCCAGTGTTTCTACGCGATGCTCGTTCGTGCGACATCTTCATTATGTGGCAGACAGAAGCACTGTAGAGAACGTTCTCTCCACCCAGATTACCAGGCCGACTCTATCGAATGAAAGTTCCCCCTTCAGGTGCCTACTATGCATCGAGTGCCATCCAACTATAAGTCGAGTGTCATTGCTGGCTCCTTCACGATTCGCGCTACATTCCGCGAGAGCTTCCTGAGACTGACCTACTTCCGGAGTGGAGGATCCACCGGGAACTTTCTTTTCTGAATTTTCGGAGAAAGTTTCTTACAATCAGCTAACACCATTTTTGTAGCAGGAGCTTGGCTTTAGGATCACTTCTCACACACATACACGCGCTCTGAATCGAAGTCCAACCAGAGGAACACAACGTTCTGTAGAACTTTCCCCGATAGATTCCCGGAAACGGTCTCCGAAAATTTTCGCGAATTTTCGGGAAAACTGCACGGAAATCGCCCGGGAGCGGCTTACGAAGGTGGTTTCGGTACCAACTTCGAGCTCGTGCATTCTGGAACGCGATCCGAGCTGTCGCGGCAGAAGTGATGTGAGTTGGGAAGCTCTTCCCTCAGTTCCGAGTTCCTGATCCACTTCTGAAGTAATTTCCACGGTGAAAGGACGGGCCTGGTTAACAATGACACGCACCGGGGAGCCTCGGTTAAATCTCATTATTAAACCCTGACGCTATCCTTGCGTTCAGCGCTGGGTTAATATTTGTGCAAAGCCGTTGTTAGGACAACGCCATACGTGCGGACCATCTAAATGGAGATAATTTATCTCGACTTGATACAAGCCAATAGCGGCGCCGGCCGCACTGGCAGCTCAGATGCACGGTGCGATAAGGCAGTAACAAAATATGTCAGAGTCCGGGGTAATTTTTGACGAGGTCACCTAGTCGGTCCCGTAGTGCGCGCGTTCGGCAACTGCGACCACCTCCGCCCCTACAAGCCCTACTAACCAGCCGTGTTTGAGCCGTTTGTGACAGTAGCCTCCGAGGTGCCGAACGTGATTCGAATAGAATTATTCATAGGAGCCCGGATCCAGCGAGCGAGGCAGGTATGGCAACTGGCAGGAAGCAGGCAGGCAGGCAGGCCGGCTGACAGACAAAGCCGCCTCGTCGCGATGATGAGAGCATAGGTATAAATATTATGAAACTCGTCGCGATTGGC
Organism: Neoseiulus californicus; assembly: GCA_028455905.1. Lineage (NCBI taxonomy): Eukaryota > Metazoa > Arthropoda > Arachnida > Mesostigmata > Phytoseiidae > Neoseiulus > Neoseiulus californicus. The sequence continues at coordinate 5,991,466 of JAMQGS010000003.1, forward strand.
TCCCGGTCGTCAGCTCACGCGGCAGCTGAGTTTTGTCCCGAGCGGTGGATCGAGCCTTATCAAGCTCGTCGTAGTGACTGCCGCTACTGCTGCGACGGCTGTCGAGAGAGAGGGCCATCTATTGAATTCGTCGAGAAGCACAGAAGTCCGCAGCAACGATCACTCATCGATCTTCAATTAGCGACTCCACCATTGCTAACAATGTACCGACCTACGGTGTTGATGTCGCTACCGCCGCCGCCGCCGCCGGTGGCTCCGTCTTATCCAGCTGCCCGTACTCTCGACTGATTCAGACAATACATCTGTTGTCTCATCGAAGCGCTTCAGCTTTCTCGATCTTGTCGCTGATCCAGCCGATCACCATCGACGCGAACGTCGGACCATAGACTCACGCCACCGTCATTGACAAACGATCGAGTCACCTCGAAAATGGCCTTCGGTCCTGTTCCTGCATCGGGACTTGATTCCAAGTTTGGCGCATTGGATATTCTTCCGTATTTGTCGAGCTGTCGTGGGGAACAAGTAGCGATGATTCTTCGACGGGAAGGAACTGTTCTTGGGCATCTTACCGATTGGTCCCGGCGGCTTTGGTGTCGGGATTGATTTTTGGGCTTGTAGCGAGTCTGTCGATCTGATCAGCGGTCACATCTAAGCTCCGATTAACTGTCACATCGTTGGGCTGTCCCTGTCGTGCACACTGTGGGTTATAGGAGCAGGTGAAATCCGCCTGTAGTGAGTAAGCTGGAGAGTAAGAACAGCAATCGTCACCACTCGCTGTATTGCATAGTGTGGATTACCGCTGTTCGTTGGTCTTCAGTTTCTTCCCCGAGTGAGTGACTGACTGACTGAGTGCTACGACACCAGCGCCTATCCTGCTCTATCTGTCTCAATGTCTAAATCCTATGATTGCTACGCGGCTGGGCGTATGATTGTGAGAAGATGATGTGATATTCTATGTTAGCGACTAACGTGGCTTTGCTCTAAATGATTGCGAGCTCTGCTAGGTCTGCACGACTGATGTTAGGTTTGCCATGGAAATGGGAAGGGGTCCAGCAGAAAACTTCGTCACTTGCCCTCTTGATTCCACTACCTATGTGCTGTCAGCACCTCGCCAATAAGGACGCATGGTCACCATGGAAGTTTGGTACTTGCAATGTGGAACACACAACTCGCAGAAGCACTCGTAGAGATGATTTACAAAACGCCACCCATCTGAGCCGAGATTCAGACAACTATTCCATTCAGAAGTCGTTCTGTTTGCGGATCGAATCGGAAAAAGGAAGAGCAGCATTCGAACTTCGGTGTTCGCGTCAAGTTTGAACGGTTTGGGAACGGTTTTGAGCTCCACGGAAGAACTGATAAGAGTGCGGGATCCTATCCACAGCTGCATCCCGGTGCGGACGGATCCGGATTTTCAGTTCATTTTTCCCGGAACAGTGCTCACTTGAGTAACTCGCTGCCGTCGTCTTGAATAACTTTCGGGAACGATTTGCGAGATGGAAGATTATTTCTCGCTTGTTCTATATGACAGACGATAATAAGGCGGAATGTTTGGCATGGTCTATTCGCTAATGACATCAGTTAGCAGACCGCTTCCCTAAGTTCCAGCTCAACAACTACGAAACAACCCAACGGCTTCGCGAGATCTTGAACAACCCTTTGGGTGCCATTAGCGCAGCTCAAAGTAAGTCAACAATAATATTTTCCAGCTGACGGAAACCGAAGTTTCTGGGGCTCCAAAAGCTGCTCCCAAATCGTCTGTCTAACTGGCGTCCACCCGTTTGAGGGTCCGTCCCTCGATCCGTCCCTTGATCCGTCAGTCAGTCAGTCAGTCAGTCAGTTGGACGGTCAGCTAGTGAGCAGAGCAGTCGATCGTATAATTATTCAGATGATCAGTCTTTTTTTCACTCTGTTACCTCACCTATTCATTCACATCAGCTAACCAGACACCCAGCTGAACGGGTGGTCATTCGTCACGTGGAGCTCTCTTCCTCTTGCACGCTACCTTGTTGAAGACAGAATCCAAAGTTCCTCAGTTGGAAGAAGAGCGACGAAAGGGCTCCCAGCAAGGGATGACCAGGGTTATATCATTCATGAAATCATGCGGGCGCGTGATTTATCTTAAGCACTAATGGGTCTTTGTGGAAGTATCATAAACCTCTTTGCCTCACTCTCGACCAGAACCAAGAGTGGCCATGAATTAGTAATCGAGAAAGTGGCCCGAGTTTTGCATAATGACAAGAAACAAAAAACATGCGGGAGAAAAACTGTGGTCAAAGGTTCTGTTTCCTCAACGAGGGAAACCGTCACAACGATGTTCAGGGCGTTCCACTCCCCGACCATCAGAGACTTCAGTTCCTCGGGAAGGAAGAGGAATCCCGCGCGACGCAGGTGCCTTGGATGACCTATTTTCCACCCTGGAAGAACCCTCTGTTCAACTCCGCAGTCGGAAAAGTTCTTCCTGGAAGTTCTCCGGCGGTTCGATAGTGACAGCTCACCGCACCACGACTCTTAACAAAAGCTCCTGACGAGAACCGAATCAATGTCAGTAGGTTGGAAGAAACTGCCACAGTAAACAACGTTGGAAGTAGTGTTCACTTGACTTTGTGCTTCTCGTCGAACTTGTTGTTCCTCTCTTTTTGCTGCGGGAAACCTCTACAGCGGCAGTGGTTCCCAATCCGGTTGAAATTGAAGCAGTAACAACACCTATAGTAGCAGTACCAGTCGTCGCGGACGCGTCACCACCCTTCAGAAAAAAGAGAGTACCTTCGACAACTGTCTTCCCTCACGCTCCCGTCCAGTTGGGCATGTGTTATTTTTCTCCACCGCAAAAGCGAGCCAACCGAGAACTTTTCTCACCGGTTTTTTCTTGCTCTTGTTCTTTTTTTTTGTTGCTCAGCTGTCGATTGCAGATCTCCGCGGAACAGACATTCAAACATTTGAAAGTCAAGTTGGACGTTGTCAAAAGGAGTCGCTCCAGACGACCCGGGGCTGTGCACCGCGGGAGTTTCGACATCGATCGAGTGAGTGCCCTTCAGACTTCATGCGGTTCTCGGAGACTTTTCCAAGAAGCTCTTATACTCTACTCTTAAGATCTGAACCCTCGTTGTTCACCTCGGAAATCCTGATTTGGGAATGAAGACCACGGGAAACGCGGGAAGAATCCAGACCGTGCCCCAGGTTTCGTGCTCGGGCCGTGATCTTCGATTCCGCTGGTGAGACGGTTCCCGTTCGATCCACAATCAACCGGGAGCGAGCGTTTTCGAACGCGTTTGACGCCAGATAAAAACGTTCCGACCAATCCAAAGAAAGAACGAATCTGCGCAGTCATTGGCTCGAGACGGACGAGTCGGTGAGCCAGCGAGCGAGCGAGCGAGCGAACGAACGGCCGCTTCGACAAATAATGCGTCCCAGCGTCCCTTCCAGTCGTCGTTGCCGTTTCTGTGGCTATCGCTGCCATTCTTTTTATTGTTGTTGACGTTGTTCTTCAGCGTGTCCAGCCCGTCGCCGACCGCGGCTCGTCGTCTTCGATGTCACTGCTTGTTCTGCAGTTTTGAAGAAGAAGCTCTGGTTTGCTTGGTTCGCTCCGGTGGGTTCACTTCTTAGCGGCACGTCCCGAGTCTTCGAAGAGCTCGGCCGCCGCCAATCGGGGACATAATGTGTTCGGGGCTGCCTAGAACATCGCAGTGTGAGGAAGAAGTTTCTTCTACTGAAAAGTGGAGGATCCCGTAGTGGACCCTCTCACCAACGGATGCGCGGCCTTCTCACAGGGAGCACAATTCACTTACGAATCATTAGAGCACACAATTACACATCTAGTTTTGTGCGCACTATGGAAACTTGTGCTTGCCGCCTTGCTTGGGTGGTCCGGTGTCTTATTGTTAGTGGCTGTGAACTCGTTCACGACGTTCGTCGACATCCCTAATTCTACTAATTTTCTGTCGACTCGAAGCCATCCTTCATTCGGACGCCAGGAGCATGCACCACGAGTTTTATACGGCGGAGACTTGGCAGCTCATCATAGTTGCGTTACGTCTCCTATACAATCATTACAGAGCTGGTTGTCAAAGTTACCATCCGTGTTTATGATCACTGTTAGTCAGCTTTGCGAACCATGGCAAAACGGCAGTAGCACGCCCTTTCTTGGGAATTCAAGGCGTCAAGAGGATGATATGTTTGCCGCATGAGCCCTATGAAGCATCATGGACTTTGGAATACTTCTTGGGCCTATGAAATAACCAATTTAACAAAAACGAGTTCTATCCTGCATAATGACCGTCTGAAAGACCAATTGTGCTTCTCCCCGGATGACTTTCACAAGGAGTGATACCGTGGGCTATTCAGCCTGAACACGCCCAAAATCATCGATGATGAGAGCAAAACACTGACATAAGAGGTCAGCGATTCGGCAGATCCTGTTGTCTACCACGCGTTCGGCGTCGTTTTCATCGCTTGTACTCACGCCATCATCCCGAAAATTATTGGATCCGAATGTTTGTTTTGATTCAGCGGGATGTGCATAATTTGAGAAGAGAACTCGAGCGTTTGAATAGTTCAGCAGTCGGTGGGGATCGCACGAAGACGGTGACGGAAGCCCTCAATCCGGACAAGAGATTTCCGCGCAGCGAAGGTCTTGAAAAGCCAGAGGTAGCCTCTAGTTTGATAGGATTGAATCTTCTAATCGGGGAAACGCGACGGTCATTTCACCTGAGGTAAGTCCGTGAATCTGCTCAGTTTACTGGAGGTTTTGTCTCATCCAGGGGCGAACGAGAATCCCTGTTCTCCCAGTAGAGCTCTATTTCAATCATGTGATCCTCATTGGCACCCGGCAATCAAACCAAGGATTACAAGGCTTATACCGCCGCCACAAGGATCGGAGGAAGTTGAGCTGATGCATCAAGCGGTGTATTTCAATTCGTCAAATTTGCCTCGGCAACAACAGCAGCAGGCAGACAGGCCAACCGACCGACCGACCGACTGGCCGGCCGCTCGGTCCTCACATCCAAGCGGTCAGGCAGGCAGGCAAGTGCTCAGGGCTGTTTCCTCCACGACTTGTCCGTCTATTTAGACGTCAGCTGTCATCCTCTTGCTCTGATCGCGTACTAAAATGTCAGACGAAGCAAGCGCTCGATCGACAACGAGCCGCGAGAGCTGACTGAGAAAAACAGCTCAATGCTCAGTATGTGGTTAGGCTTTCATGAACTTCTTTTGAAAACTCTCTCGACGTTGTTTCCCTCCGTCCTTCCTCTCCTCTTTTTTGTCTTGCTGTTGATGACTTTTATTCTTTCGCTCACCACCTCAACCACCGCTGCCGTTACTGGCATTATTGCTCGACTACGGCGAACTTTGTTCTTCCTCGAACATAATTGAGACGCCATCGCAGACGATTCGAATGCCAACCCTTCGGCCGTTGTTGCAGGTTTCGCTATTCCGTTCCCTTTGGCACTTATTGGTCGCAAATTTCGATACAAAGTTTCAATCCGGCGATTCAATAGAAGGCGAAACTCTCAAAAATATCTGTGATCCAGTAGATCGTTATGCCTCCATACGGGTCGTTGTTGTCGCGGGATAGAAATTCGGAAAAAGGAAGGTTTGAACGAGACGACATCGAGTCGGTGATCGAGCGCGGCCGCTAGCTGAGCTAGAAGAGTTTCGGATCTGAGCGGTTATCAGAGGATCGTGCAAAGTTTGTCGGCGTGATCCAACAACGTGGCATGTATTTTCCCCTCTGTGTTCTTCTTGTTCTTGTCATCTAATCGCGTTGACTTTATTACAAGCTATAAAACTCCAATAAAAGAGTCGGCATTGCACCGAAGCCGACTCGGTTCTGGTAGTGGCGGCGGATTACGACGCGTTCTCTTTTTTCCTCCTCAACCGAAGATCTGAGATGCCGCCTCGTGAAGTCCGCTACGCCACCGAGACCCTACGACACGTTTCCATCGTGTCCCATCTCAGCGGTGAGCCGACGGCCGGGTGAAAACATCGGTCAGTTTTCGATAGCGCGCTTTCTCGTCTTGTCGACTAGGTGTAGCGAAACAAACCGCGATCGCTGCAGCAGGAAAAAATCAGAAATACAAGATAACCATTCAAATATCGTTGAGCCGATGGATCCACGAGGAGGAAGCTGCGAACAACGCTTATCGATACGACGATCAAGACGTATCCACTGATCAGTGTAAGTTAACACTGCTAGGACGACGGTGTCGACGGCGACAACACAGAGGTACGAAAGCAACGACCGAACCAACGCCGGACGCGAGCGTTTGATGTTTCGTGCCACGGGTCTATTTGGAACAGAGCAGATATAATAAAACTGTCATCCCATCGTTTTTCTCTGTTTTTTGCACAAGGAACCTCTCGCTGGCAAGCGAGCAAGCAAGCATCAAAACGCACACGAACACAGACACACAGACGGACGAGCGGACGTAGACATCAGGTCGGGGAAGTTGATGATAATCGTAATAATAATCATAACAGGACATTATGTTTGATACGAAGAAGACGGCGCTCGATGACGGCATCGACACTGGAGCGAAATCTGCTCAATCGGCTTGATGGTTATCGAGAACCCATGATGCGGCACCTAGTGCTCCGAGTTGACGATGCGCCCGTTTCAGTGATGGTAAGAGAAGCATCGCGGCGAGGGGCGCAGATCCTCGTTTGTGGAGATTGCCAGCTCAAAATTCATCGAAATCCGCAGAGCGGAAGGTACGCGTGTACGCAAGTTAATTTCTCGCATACATACCCTTTTTCGGAGAGCGCTCTCCGAGTGAAAACTCTTGATCCCGATGACATCCAAAAATGCCCAAAAATCAAAGCAACAGTCATTTTCTTCGACGAGAATAGGTTATCTGAACGAAGGCATTCCGGTCCTTGCGGAGCTGAGGGAAATTTGGAGAATATATCCGAGGTGCGCAAGGGCAGTCAAACGAAAAGGGAAAAACATCCTCTTTACGGCTCTAGCACCGTCCACCTTCGTCAACATCATCGACCAAACTCAGCGTTTGTCTATAGTGCCGCTGATTCGTTGAATGGCTCGGACCGCCAGGTAAAGATCCGTTCTCGACGGATTCATCGCGCGAATCCGAATACTGTCACCGAGGTCGAAGCGAGAACGTGACAATTCCTCCTCAAGGTCCTTCCCGACCTGGAGGAGTGTAACCACAGCGCTCCCAAGTTTAAACGAATCCCATGTATGGAGTCACGGGAACATCCAAATCAAGCGAGTGATCAACACATTCATCGGATAGCTGAATCCATCTTCGCGTCGCTTACGCGATACTGTCGCCTCAAAGCATGTGGAAACCCGAATGCTGCTTCAATGATCACAAACAGAAAGCAATGACACCCCAACGAAAGACTGACAAATGGACGAGCACTTCACACGATGGAAGTCACCGATAATGACGAACATTACAAGCACACAACGCTCGCGCCACACAGATCGAGCGAAAGACTGACACGTAGAATGGCCAAGGAAGAGGATGCGTGAAAGATTCCGAGATGATCAAGAAGAATCAGCAGCAACATCTAAAGCAAGCTACAACGACAACAAGCAACAACAAGTTTACCCTGTTAATGATTCGAAAAACAGCGGGTCGTTCCTGAGTGTCATTCTTCATCTGGGTGTTCGCTCCTTCGAGGCGAATCCAAGTGTCTGATCGAGGTCATGAAGGTGCAAGTATTCTAAGAATCTTGCCGCTTTCGAATTTTCGATCGACGCCATCCACACGTATTTTCGATCATCACAATGGGGGGAAAGTTTCCTGCTCCTCAATTCAGGTTCGGTATTCGGCATGATGACGGATTGAAACGGAAGCGGAGATCTCCGCAAATGATCTGAGTTTCAGTCGTAGTAGGTCCTTAGAGGAGGGTATAGGGTTGTCAAGCGTGATGTTGATGAGGCACACAGAAGTGAAACCGTCTGGACAAGCTCAGAGCTCAGACTTTCCGTGCCTACGACGCCGACGTGGACGACGAATTTGTCAGCAATAAATAACGCACTCCAGAACACGTGTCTGGAATAATAAAAACACAAGAACATTACTTGTCGACTCCAGCTGAATGACGCTTTGGTCGACAGTTCTCGGTTGGTCGCTTGTCGTACATCGTTCCCGCATGAGGAGGTGTGTCCTCATAAAGTTCCAGAATAAAGAATGTCATTCCTAGCGAGCGTACGGAACTTCTCGGTAACATTCATATTCGCGAGGGCTACCTGCTGAAGAATTATTTGGCCCGCGGTAGAGGAGGCGGAGAAAAACGGGAAGGATCGTGCGCGACCGAGCGGAACAATGCCCATCGATGTCGCGACGGAATCTCTGCGAGCTCTTTCGAGCGATATTCGGGACGCCATCTCTCTCACACATGATTTTCGAGCGTGGTTGATGCAATAGAGAATTCTTACACTCACTCAGCTATGTAGGTCATTGCTGAATCGTACATTTTCGCCCTCTCCTAACGCTCTCAGTTCTGTTCTGTGGCGTTTTGGCTACCGAAGACAACTTAAAAGGAACGCTTTCAGGTTCGAAAGAAGAAAAAAAAACGAAAGTAGGAGGTGCCTCGTTTTGCTGGCGTTGCTGCTGCTCCTGACTCAGTGTGAGTGTGTGGCGAGCAAGCGAGTGAGTGAGTGAGTGACGTCCAAGAGGGCGAATTGATCAGTATTAGCAAATGGTGGCGGACTTTTTAAAAGAAAACATTCTTTGCCGCTCGACCGACCGACCGACCAAACGGCCAACCGCCAATGTGCGAACCGAGAAAGCTGGCAAGCAGACCGAAGAACGATTCGCCAGTTGTAATAACGTTGGTCTTCGGCCGCGCCTCCGAAATCCCGCTGCTCTCACAGATGTCGCCACCGCGTGAAGTTGGCTTGCTGCACTCTGCATGACCTCTCCGTCGTCGCCGTCCTCATCGTCCTCCCCATCGTCGTCATCATCATCGTCATCGTCGTCGATCGGCGTTCTGATCGCCATCGTTTTCGTCGTCGCCGTCGTTGTCATGTTTGTCATCATCACACGAACCGTCATCGCGTCATCGTTTCGATTATCATTCGTGTTTGCTCGGTCCTCAAATATGGATGCGAAGTCTGTGCCTATGTTTTTATCGGGAAAGACGCAAACCCCTTCCCCCGATTTTCTCGAGTTTCCTACGAAGACCCAGACTCTCATCTCTATCAGTCGTGAGTTCAGCCCGCATGCTCTGAACGAGAGCGATCGTGAAGATCGATTTCACCCGGCTGAGGAATAAAAAAAATTGAGAAGCGCGCGCGATCGGCTCAGATTTCGCAAAAGAGCGCGCTTTGAAGTCGACGGAGATCATAATGCTGATAATGTTAATTTATTAATGATTCTCCGCTTCTTTCAGCCGCTTCGCCTGCAGGCCGCCTCTCTTTCTTCTCGAGCTGTTGCTGCCCCTGTTATCTCCGGGTATCTTTTTAACTGATAACAAGCCGTTGGTCCGGCCGAGCGGGCGTCCAACCTACCGGCAGTGTGCGCGACGCCGGAGAATAGACAGATCAGAAGAAGACCCTCCCATTTCACTCGCATAAAATCACTCATACTCATCGTGTATTGTACCGGCAGCGAGTCGTCGCGATCTGAAAAGATAAAGCCACCACCGATGCTTTCATTAGCCCTCTGCTCGATCACTGCTCAGTGTTGTATTTTAATGAATTTAAGTCGGAACCTTTCCTGGGACTTCTCGCTCCTAAAAGCGCCATCATCGCGATCGGCACCGTGGCCGTCGTCGTCGTCGCCGCCGCCGCCGCGCCGTTCCCCTGAACGTCGCGTCGCCTTCGACTCCGCGACTGCGCTGATCCCATATAATCGTGCAATTCTTCAATCGAGAAATAACAACTTCGATAACAAATCCTATTTCGCTTCTCGTTTACTTTGTCGTGAGCTTCATCTGTTACCTCCGCATGATGAACAACGAGGGATGGGACGAACCCGTTGGAAAGGCATTCCGTGTTCTGGCTAGATGAACAAATTTCTCGCTGACTGCAAAATTTTGTTTTCGTTCGATCCTCCCGTTCCGCCGCCGGAGTGCTGGGCGCGCGGAGATTCATTAACGAAAGGCATTTTTTGTTCTGTAAATTCATTATTGTTTTTCTTCTTTGACGCAATTAATTATTCATATTCCGGGCGTACGAACAGCTTCCACATGCTGCGATGCATCCACCTAAATAAATCCATTTCTTACGATATTTCGACCGACCGGTGGACCGACTGATGGATAAACGATGGATCGTCCGATTGATCGTTCGTTCAATGGCCCTGCAGATGATCATGAACGCGACGACTTCCTCTGCAAGTTGAAGCGTGTCCTAGTTCAAATCTTCGTTTTACGCTTCTTTTCCTTTCAATCCATTCGATTCTTTATTCGTGTACATGTATCCATGCCATGCCCCAGTAGAAAGGAGCCGTCAGGGTTCAGCTGTCGTTTTTGACAGTAATGGAAATATTTTCGCATTTGGCGGGGAGAAAACTCTTCTCGGACTCGACCCATGTCGTCCTTGCTTCTGCTCTGCGAATTCCTGTTGCGATGCGTTTTGCGGTTCATGACGGTGCCGAGACGCCCAGCACTGTGGCAATCAGAGATCTCGGCGCAATCATCAGCTCCAATCAACCAATCAATCCGCAGCCTCGATTTGGGGTTTGACGAGCTGTTGCTTCAGTCTCTCCCAGTAAGTTTGTTAAAATTCCAGACGTGGCGACCTCGAACCGTCTCCGTGTATGATTGAATCAACAGACCTTTGTGATGACCTCTTCGAGCCTGACGGAGTACAAACGAACACATTATCTCGCTGCGAAGATTTAGATGTTTAGAGTGGGGAACATAGGGAACTTCTTCCTCACGGAGAAATCGCCAGTCGTTTCAGGATGCACCATAGGCTCACTTCATGGTTATTTGCTAATGTTAACGGAAACTCACGGGTAAGGCGGACAGTATCTTCCGGAGCGGACTTCCCGTTTATCACTTGCTATTCTGCGTTATTGGATTGAAATCGCTGAAATCAGGCGTATGTTCTGATTGGACCAGTAGTCCTGAGTCGGCTATTAGGAAAATAAAATCTTTGAAAACGGTGCAAGACCGAAATTTTCAGTTTCGGGGAGTTCTGGTCGGGGAGTTGGTGGACTTTTATCGATCGATGAAGCTTCCCATGAACGAAATCATCGGTGATTCAGCAGTAAAATATCATGCCTGCCATCCAGTCGGTCAGAGCGACCGACGAACCGAGCGGCAGGGAGGCAGGCGGTCGGTCGGTTGTTCAATGCTCGCTGAACAAGGCGGAGGTATGCCTTTAAAATGTCGGCTTTTTAAAGCCACGTATCCTGTACAATCAATTTGCGTAGATGTTCTTTGGGTGCTCTGCTGCTAAATGGGTGTGGGATCATCGACACAACGCCTACCCGGAGGCGCGGCCTTGCTTCACACCTCCGGATCAAGAGTTTCAGCTCGACTGAATCATTATCATCGTCGGCGTCGCTGTCGTCGTAGCCCTCGTTGTCAGCCTAGGGTAGTACATATAAAGGTCTGGCGATGGTCAGGAAAATACGACATAAAAAGCTACTTCCACGCAACCGAGAGAGTGAGAGAACGTTTGTAGGCCACGAGATGAACTTGTCCGAAGGCACAGCGAGCAATAGCGAGAGCGCAAGAGCCGCGCAGAGATTATTCTCCCGGTCAATGGAGACCCTCACGAACGTTCCCCGCCCTTCGCACAATGGCCCTTGTGCCGTCGGCGACGTTGTCGTCGCCGTTGTCACCACCGCTGGCTCTGTCGTCGTAGTCGTCGCCGTTGTATTCTCCTACTGATAGTAGAGGACGGCCTCCCACCGTCAACTTCGTCATATAATAATAATGTTGATGACAACAACGACGGCGGCCTTTACAGCAGCAACGACGATAGCGACAACAACAAAACAGAAGCAACAACGGGAAGATCATCTCCAAGATATTTTGAACACTGTGGGTGAGGTTTGACTTCGGACGCCTTCTGCTTTTCAGATGTCGTTTGCTTTGCTCGTCCTCATCATCCGTTGCTTCTGCATGACTTGTTGGTGTGCAGACGACGACCACAATTTTCCAGAAATCGTGACTCTGGAAAAGCCGCATTGTTTGCAGCATTGTGCTCGCTTCACTGAAACAAACCGATCGCCGTTTCCTCGCGTCTCCGGTGGGCGCCGCTGGACGATCTGTTTCAATGTACGCGAACCCTCGTAGTTCTCTCACCGACCTTCTCCGACGTACAGCGTGCGTGGCCGCTTGGAGTAGAGTCGGCATTTCGTCGAAACGCTAGGAACAAACGTTTTCTACCTCCGCTGCCTTGGCGGTGTTGGTGTAAAGTCGGTGTGTACTGAAGGGACGAGCGAGTAACACCTTATGCTCTCCTCAAAGGAGGCCTCAGGAAGTCGTGCACTGGCTCAACTGTTATCTCGTGGCCAACATCACCACCAGTACGAGAACAACATCAACGGTGGCAGCGGCGGCGACGGCGGTAACAACAACGACGGCACACCGCCATCTACAACAACCGCATCATGCAGCAGCATCAACAACAACGACGACGACGACGGCTATGGCGGCAACAAGAACAGCATTAAGAAGAGGAAAAAGTAAATTTGTTGCCGGTGGTAGCGTAGCGAACGCGACTTAAATTTCATTGTGCACGATTTGTGCCGCACAGTCGTGCGCTGGGTGCCTTTCAATGCTTCGTCCTAACCACAACCTTTGGTAACTGATGCCGTATCCCCGTCGTAGAACCCAAACCTACGTTTCTCTGGCCTTCTTTCTTCTACGGGCCTTGTGTTAAATCTGTGACCGGCACCCTGAGCCCTCTTCAATTTAGAAGCAAAAGATTGTACGTTTAGATTTTTTTCCATTCCGATTCTTCTCCGATACGCATTCGGGTCTCCAATACGATGAGCGTGTTTTTCACTCATTCGATATTGAATGGAAGCGGTCAGGTCGTATCCATTCGTCTGGTCGTGGCTTCGAACGCCACTCCCTGGAATTCATGCATCGAAATAATCAAAGGTCCTGTCCCGATTGAATAATTGGGTTCTGCAACCTGACGCCGACGAATCGGTTGATTATTCATCAAGCTGAAAACTCCGCACTGTTTGAATATTCATTGATGAATTATTCCCAGGCTTGCATCGATTCGTTCAAGAGTGAACCGGGAGTGTGGCTTCGCAGCGACAAACTTCCGTCTCGTGTTTTGCGGACCGCAGCGAGGAACGCAGCCGATTGTGCAATGTTGATCGCATGATCACGGAACAGAAATATGGAGAAACCTTTCTGTTCCCGTCCCTACTAGCTGTTTGCTTTGACTCGCTTCCTCTGGATATCCATTCGAATTCGGTTCCACTTTGCCTTTGACGCCGAAGCAACGCCGGCGGAGCGGCACAAGACAAGGTGCCCAAAGGATTCCACTCAACTAGAATAGTATCATGAATACGACAAGCCGATCAATTCAGCTTCACGCACGAATGAGTGTAGGTCTGTCAAATGACACAAAGACTTCAATCGGCGCCGAAATATACTACTGTTACGATTGGCGGAGACGTACAGATCGCTCGATCAAAACGATGCTTTCGATCTGTTGGTGTTCACGGGCGTCCGTGCTACTGCGGTTCCGGCATATCGGAGCGAAGCATCTATGAGAGGAGACTTCGCGCGGTTCCACCGATGATGTTGAGCATCCTTTCATGAGGATACTCCCACGCCACCGGAAGTTCTCCTTGGAAGCGAAAATGGCCTGGAGCAGTATTCCTAGACAACAGGGTGATCATTCGATGTCACCATTCGTTTCTACCTAGGCGCATGAGTCCATTTCGGGGCGATACGGATTCTTTCAATGGAGAACTGAAGGTTTCCGTGGAATATCACAGGTGTTCCTCCGATTGCTCGAGGTAATATTCCATTTGATCAATGGCCAATCCATGAGAAACCGATGCTCTCCGGTCGTTAGACCTACGATCTCCGAACCGTTTATGGTATACGTGACTGAGCTTGTGTCCAAGTCTGCAGTCGCAACGTGAGATTCGGAGTGCATCTTAGCAACAGGGCCGTGACCAGATCGGCTCCTCGTAACTCAAAATCATAAATGAGCGAAACGTTCTCTGGTGGTTTATTAACGTTCTCCTGCCACGTGAAGCGGAATTCGGAAGCTCGGAAAATGCCGCCCTTCACTAGTCTCGTCAATCTGAATCGTTACTCAGAATGACACATGAGAGATCGTCGCGCACCGCAACCGACGACTAACAGCCTGACTACACGAGCAGGAACGTAGTGAGAGACACGGCGAGCAATTCGACGGACGGAAACACTCAGCTCAGGTTTCTGAGACGAACACCTCGCACTGCAGTAGCCGCAGCTGATCGGGATCGGGGTGGGCGCTCGAGCAAATGACCAGGAGGGAATCCCCTGCTGGCGTCCGGTCACCTCGTCTTGGTTTACGCATCAGCGTCGCCTCAAGTGGAAAAACACGAATGCATAAAAAGTTATAATCAAGTTCATCAGAAAATTCAGAAGCCGAAGCCAGAGAAGTAGCATCAAAATCACTAGCAGTCGAGCGCTACTCCAAATGAGCTGACTACGAGGATTCAGATTGCAGTTTGGCATCGCTTTGGATGGATCAGCTAGAACGGCGCTGAAAGATGCAAATGCGAAGCTGGCTCTGGGAGAAGAGTGGATAACGACGGAGGAAACATTTAGTCGTCATCAAGCCCGAACAACTCGAGCGAATGAAAACCAACACCAACAACGGGATCTCCGTGAACTTGTTGGCGTTGCCGAGACTTCACTGATGATATGCGTGAGCCTATATAGATGATGCAGGCCCCAGGTTGTTGGCGGCGGTGGTCCTCCTCGAATGACTTAATTGACAGCCGAGCGTTGTTGAATCAACTAGTCGGCTCGGAGGAGAATTTCTTCCAGCATTCGGTCACTCTGTCCGTCCGTCTGCCCGTCGGTCATTCGGCAAACGGTGCAGCGAGCCGTAGCGTGTTGTTCCCGTTCTTGAGAAACTGAACACAGACGCAATTGAGAATGATACTGGATTCCGATAGATGTTCTGATGCATTAGTTGGCTGAGTTCGCATGTAAGTTGATGATCTAATGCAAGCAGGTGGAATGTGCTGAAAAAGAAACCAGGAAAAAAGAGCCAACCAAGTTGACCAAAGCTTCGGCCCCCGTGCCTCATGAAAAGAGAAAATGAGAGAAAAGTCTCGTTATCTAGCATTCAATGATTCGGATCGTCCTCCCAGCGCAGATATCTGAATTTCTCTCCTTTTGTGCATGGAAGTCGCTTTACGCGAGATATCTCAATGTGTTGGACACATTAGCGCCTAATAGTGGTGGTCTTGGTGCGGGCAACGTGTCTCACAAAAGAGAGTTGGAGTCACAGCCAGGAAGAGAAGCGCTGGAATGAAGGCGAAAACGAGCATCGAAGGAAAAAGAAAGTTCGGGGAGACCTCCGTAAAATCTTACACATGTCGACGACAAGAGAAAAGATCACCTAGATTGTACAATATCCTCTTTCTCAACGCATTGCAGTCGGAATCCATCATTCGATTATCATTTTGGTTACGTTTGCTGTGAACCTCGTGAACTTTTCATCGTCGTTCGATTCACTTATCTATCGTTTCCAAGGGAACGGTTATGGAAGCGACTTCAGGCGACAAAAGGATACCAAGACAACCCTGACGGGAGAGATGACGAACGACGAGCCAGCGGACGATTCAAAAAAAAAAGAGAGAATCTCCACCCGAGATAGGAAATCGGGCTTCGTATTATTATAAATTCGAAGACGATCTGAATTCATCGCTGGCCGCATTGACATCTTTTCAGCATTCTCGATGGTCGCGGTAGCCGCAACACCAACAACAATAACAGCAATGGTAACAACGAGAGCAAAGACAGAGCGCCGATCATTCTTGTGTTCCGCCCTATTTTCAATTATATCCACATTGGGATTAGGATTCTCAATCTCTCGCTGCTTGTTGTTCATGCCAAACGTTGCATCTGTGTCGCTGACGGCAACAATCCGCCGTTGTCTTGAGATTTTAATAGATTTTTAATGTTTCTTCTTTTTGTTTCCCGACGCGTTCGTTTCGCCGTTTTAGAATATCAGCGACCGCTCCAGTGGATTCATTACAGAGCACTTAGATCACAGACGAACGCACAAACACACTGAGCGATGATGACTTCATTCTTCTTGAACAACGGTCCGAGCATTTTTTCTTCGGCTTGGAGAATTTTTTCCCTCCGAAGATGGTTTTCGTTCCACCCGGTCGTTTGGGAAGCTCCAGAAGAAGAAGAAGAAGGGGGAAAACGCGCACGCAGATAACGATGATGAAGAAGAGTTGGGAATGCTGGAGCTCCTCCTGACAAAGCTTGTCAAGCCCCGATTTCAGACAGGCACGGTGGAAAATATCTCTATCGAAACTGAGACTACCGCGAGCATGAGATTGGCGATGAACAGATACGCGCAAGTCCGCGACGCCGGCGGAGACTGCCGTCAACCAGACTCCTCCGAGATGCCGTCATTAGGGCTAACGAGAGAAGTTCATAGATACCGCGAATATTGACAGAATGTCGCTTCGGTACACTCCATAAATCAATGTTACTCGGAGCGAATCGTTTTCGGCGACACGACACACAAACAGCCGATACGTTCCGAGCCGGTTGCTTCTTGGCAAGGGTAATTACCGATAATGACCACCCGGTTCTTCAATTTCTGTCCACGGTCCTCGCAGAGAAGCGTCGCGACACTTCTCATAAGGCACTGATCGTTACGCCGAAGCAGACTCGTTCAAATATTTTCATGCGAAAGTGCGAATGAGGCCCAACAACCACTGCGAACTCTTGAAGTTCTTCCAGAGACTTTCGCACACACATTGGGAGGATATCTGCTTCGAGAAAAGGAAGCTAGACGGACTCGCTCAAACAGAATCATCATAAGTTGTTTATTCGGCTCCTTCTGAAACCCCGCTGCAGACAGGGCCGGCGAGTATTTTTTCGTATGATCTTTCTGCACCGCGGGTCATGAGTTTCTTCTCCAACTCGAACAGCTCCTCAACAGCGTCATCGATTGCCAGCTTTGCTCTCCAGTTCGCCTCCACGATTTCAATGGCCTCTCGCTGCAAGTCTTTGGCCGCAGCGCTATCCGTGTCTTCGACGATACTCTTACCATCCCACATGACGAGATTTTCAATCATGTCGCCAGCGTACTTCCCGATTTTATTCTTCAGCCGCAATTTCTTTATCCGACCATCGACGCTTGCTTGCCGTGTGCCGACATCCTTGTAGAGCTTCAGGATTGCTTTCTGTTCTTCCAAGATATACCTTTCCTCCGCAACGAGTTTGTCGAGCTTTGGTTGATCTACGATGTGACTCGAGATATCTCGCTGCTGCTTTGCATGGATGTCGGATAGAGTACGTTTCTGGAAGTCGGTAAACTTCTTCGGATTTCCTCCGTGCGCCGAAGACCACATCGCGGAGGCGAACGTTCACTCTGAGCTTGAAATTCGGAACCTCCACACTCGACACTCACAGTGACTCGATAGCTTCGTTGTCACGAGCGTGTATGGGTCGCTTTGTGATCAGCAGATAGGCATCGCAATCGACAATCGAAGGTTTCATATCGACAGACTTTCGATTGAAGCTTCCCGTTGACCAACGAATCATTTCTTTGAGCTCCCTCGAACATATCTTATCTGGCTCGCGCTCATATCATTTTCGAGGTCGCTGGGTACAGTTCACAAGGCTCTCTCAATGTCTGTCTGGGTTCCAATTCCATTTAGCCAGCGTTTGTGGCGCAAAACTGCGATGTGTGTTTTCCAGAAATCCGTTGAGAACTTCTGTTTGTCTGCGCACGGCCTGCAATCGGTCCGCGAGTCCATCGTTGGTCATCCGGTACTTCGCACGTCATCTGCAGAAGATGAATCGACTTTGAGCCCGCTTCGAAGTCGATTGAAGTCTTTCTAGAGGTAGCGAAAGAATATTTGCTGTGTATTTAGCATTTTAATGAGAGACTCTTGCCTTGTTCTACCTCTCATCCTCGCTTCCACGAGGTAGCTTCCAAATATTGTGTTTGTATTCAGTGATGTCCGGGCGGCGGCCCTAGGGTCGAATCTGGCCCGCGGATGTACATATCCCATAGAGCCCGCGAGATAGTTCCGAAGATGACATTCGATGTGGCGCTCAAAAAGGCATCCAGAGTATAGTTACTCGTTCGCCGAATTTTCATACGGAAGAGAGCTCCTATGACACTGAGCCACAGCTTGACTCCGCCTCTTCTTGGCTCGATTCACGATCCATCAGTCGTTTTCGGAAGATGCAATAGAGCGTCGTACGGAGATTCCGCTCTCATTAGTTAGTCCTGGGAAAGCTTAATCCATTCTGAATTCTAACCTGAAGGCT
The DNA here is from genome assembly GCA_028455905.1 of Neoseiulus californicus. Classification (NCBI taxonomy): domain Eukaryota; kingdom Metazoa; phylum Arthropoda; class Arachnida; order Mesostigmata; family Phytoseiidae; genus Neoseiulus; species Neoseiulus californicus. The sequence continues at coordinate 6,009,892 of JAMQGS010000003.1, forward strand.
GTAGACTGATTTTTCTCGTCATAGAGAACGGTGGAAAGTTTGGGTTTCTGCGTCCAGGCATGTGACATGTTCCACGGTTTTCTCGGAAACCCGGAAAAACTCCCTCAGTTTAATGCAGGTAGAGACGAGAGGATCGAAACACGTCATCATAATGTGAAGGAATCCCGTGAGCGCCCGTGACAGCAGTACAAGTGCTAAGATCGTACCCGTCCTTGGATAGCTCAGCTCAGCAGTTCCAATATTTACTTTGGCTTCGCCCGGTGTTTGCCAGAGGGCGCTGGAGCGCTCGCGTTTGTTTGCTTTACGACCTCCTACCCTACGAATGAACATCCGCTGGCCGCTGCTGCCGCATAAGGAGGATCTAAATCACGCCCAATCTGAGATTCAGACAGAGCTGCATCCATTCTTGTCGCGTTCGGCTATAGCTCAAACTCTGCGGAGAGAGTTGAAAACCAGCGACTGAGAAACTCGAAGGGATTTAGGCTTAGGTTTCGAGATCTCTTGCAGCGGAACTTTTCAAGTTGATCTCCTCAACACGAACGATTACCCGGAGACGATCCAACGATGAATCCTCTTCGATAACTCATGAAGAAGAGCAGTAAGTACGAATGCTGGCTGTTCTATTTAACCTAAGGCAACTGAAACTGGGATCAACGAGGTTAAGGAGGACCCTTCCGGGGATCTTCTGCGGGGGAAGATTGCAGTTGAAGCTCACTCTAAGGCACCTAAGTAGCACGACTGAATCTACGGCTGATTCTACACGTCCGTGATGTAACGAGTTTGATTGATGACTCTGTCTAAGATGAAGCTTTCGTTACTGTTTCGTCGCGAGAAGTGAATCGCGTACAACAGAACAGTGGAGAAAAGTTTCCTACGCAGGAAGAATCGCAGTGCGAACTCGTTCGGAAGCTCAGGATATTTCCCACAGCTTTCGCTGTGTAGAGGAGTTGAGAAAGGGAGTAACGATTCAGATTTCCACTCAGGAAAAATAATTAGTGAAAGCGGTGACGAAGACCACGACAAGCCCAACAATAATTGAGCAATAATTTTCAGTTTTCCGCCCCTTCTTCAAGTGCGCCATGATTTATACAAGAACCCGCCTGCCCGACTCATCCCGGGTACGACGGCGCCGCTTTCTTCCCGGCAAGAACGGTCGAACACAAGAGTTACTTTGTTGAGGTGCCTAAGAGATCAAGTTTTCTGAAGCTCGAAGTCTGAGGAGTGATGGACTGGCAGAGAAACTGACAAATCGTTGGTAAGGCAAAACTGTGTGTTTTGGACACGGGAGACAGCATTATGATTATTATTGTTATCCATTAGTCTCTCGCGTCCTCTTGGACACCAGAAGCCAGTACTACATGAGGGCGAGAGAGGCGCGGATGATTAATTGAACTATGCACTGTGTTTGTGCCTTTGTCTTGCCGAGCTGCTCTCAGAGTGCTGCGGTCGTCCTTGTCCCATACGTCCCCCAGGAAAGAGAACAGCGTCCCGGACGACCAAACTGTTGCCGGGCCGAGTTGCCACCAAGCGGGCTCGGCAGAAACTCACTCAGTAGAGGAGGGAAAGCTGTCGCTGAAGAGACGTATCGCGAAAGGAAGGTCTACCGCCACGGAACAGACAACGAAATTCCGCTTGTCATCCGCTTGTCGTCGACGATAATGGAGCGGTACTGTTGTTATGGTGGTTGTATAACAAACTGTGAGAGCGGCACCTTTTTCTTCGACGTGAACACCGCAAAACGTTGATGTTGTTTCAGTGGAACGCTACGTTGATTCCAGCGTAGCAGTACGATTCCGTACACAATCGCGTACGGATCTCTCTTTCGAGAATGAATAGTAGCCACCGGTCAGTAGGTCTTTTGAACAACAGTGGAGTCGTGGTGGCCACAGACGGTCGGCTAGCGCGTCGCTCCGTTTGTTGCTCTGTTGCTCGTTCGGTTGGCCGGTCGGCAGACCGACCATTGGAAACGGAACAAATGGAAGAGGAAAAAATAGGAGGAAAGCATCAGAACGAAAGACAAGATGGACAAGAGGGTGAAGCCGCAAGAAGAGGTTTCGGACGGACACACGATTTCGCTTCCACACGCAAGTCAACATTTATTTTCGTGATTGCTCTGCTAAATTATTCGGCTTTTCTCAAGTGTAGCCACCGCCGCGCAATCAACCAGAGGTTCCGACGGGAGGCTCGACAGCGGTTTCACTTCAGAATATATACAGTGTTGGATGCACATCATGATTTCGACTGTTTGCACCATTTGCTGACCGTTTCCCTTTCGGTCGAGCATGGTGCCGTAATCAGCCGCTTCTATTTATATTCGTTCGTCTCTTCTCGCCATACTCGTGTCTCAATTCACAGCGTCTCTACGATTTTGATCGAGGTGCTGCCAATGCGATTGAGGTCCGATCTCAAAGACCTAGAGCAGCTGCGGAGCACTCCAGAAACGAGCCGTTGAACGGCTTCCACGTTCTCTGCCGCAGAAGCGAGATAAATGGAAACTTCTGTGCTCGCGAACGAAGTGTTCGCGAACGATACGAGTCAACTACCTGTCGAAACGAGCACAAAGATTGTTTGACGGATCTTTTGAAATAGATTGGATGGAATGATCGATTGCAAAACAGACACGACTTGATGAGCGCGTGGACATCAAACAAGCCAGCCTCCGGATGATTCGTTCGGTCCATATTCAAATCAGCAACTTGCTGCTGGCTGAGCGTTGTTGCGGAAAACAAATGCGACGCGACGCATGACAGAACGCTGGTATAGCAATCGAGAATCCTCCCAAACCATCCACTCTGAAAGCTCGGTCTGGTCGGTTGAGATTCTGGTCGCCTTTCGATTCTGAGCCGGATGGAAGACTTATGGTTTCCTCACACTCGATGTGAAGGAATATTTCGGATGGGATATGGGTACTATTGGAATGAATACTCGGTTCACACGAAATTGTTTTTCGTTTGAGTGAGTAAGCCGAGTTGAACGAAGCGCTAGAGAGGGTCGCTTGTAGCCAAACGTCGAGCCAACGGGCGAGCAAACGATGGTATCCGCCCCTCCCCTCCAACCCACAGTAGCTACGTTTATGAACGTCGGGCATTTGGTTTTCGTTGTTGGCGTCGTTGTTGCCGTTGTTGCTGTCGACGGCAACGACGACGATGGACGATCGGCTTCAGTAAAGTTGTATAACTCTGCTCTGATTGGCTGGCTGGAGGCTCAGCGCTACGCTCGCCAACTCTCTTCACTCGTCTCGTTTCGTCTTGAGTCGTCGTCACACAGCGCCCCGCATACAAACGTTACGTGAAAGGAGGAGCAGGCAAGCAGACAGACCGGCCAACAGGCAGCCAGGACTCATCACCACTACGGTTGAACTTACCATTGCCGCTGTCACCGCGCCACATTCAGAATCGACTCGGAACGGCGGCCGGTGCTTCAGAATCTTCAATAGCAACGGATGATCTGGGGCTGCGGATGAGGAGGCTCAAACAACGACGGTGGGGCTGCTCGGCTCCATCCCAGGTCCTCGTTCCGCCACGCATCACATATGTACTCAGAAGTTTGTATAGCTCCCTGGACAAACGGGAATTGCCGAGTTGCTAGCGCTGAAGATCAGAGCAAAAGTTTGAGGCCTCGGGGATCGATTGGAACTAGAGCATTTTAGAGACGTCCATGCTCGACCACGCTGAGCGTGCGCCGTTGGTTCACTGATTTATTGTATCGATCGTGTTCCTTTCAGGCGCTGCCTGGGAGCAAAGGGGCAATGGACGTGTTGACGACCGATCGCTCGTCCGATTCGAGTCTATCGTTCTCTTCATCGTCATATTCGTCATCTCCATCACGGCCATTTACTTGATCATGAGCAAAATGGCGCCGAAACGATAAACATTTACATTGTCGTCGCTTCTCTCCTGTTAGGCGGCTGTCTTCGTCACTGGCGGGCTGGAGTCTTGAATGCTCGTAGCCAGTGCAGAGGCTGGCGTTTTGACGCCTTCTCGGTTCAACCCATAAGTCGCCTGAGAGGAAAGCACCTTGCATTCAACGAAGTAAGCTCGTCGTCGTTGTCCGCTCGCAGACGACGTTGTTCGCATAACTTCGAGGTATAAAAACGCGCAGAGAGCCGAGAGGTGAGATAGTGGTTGAGCAGCAAAGAGAGCGCCGTTGAATTATCTAATTACACAGAAGGCGACGAGAAGACAGACTCGTTTTCGTTGCGGCCAGCCAGAGTGGAAGTACCAATTGCTGGCTTGGCTTTGGAAACCAGAAACACCTCTCGTGTGAGACAACACCGAACGGGAAGAAAAATCCTCCCCAAAGAGTTGGCTCGCTTCCTGCACTTGTGGTCTGAAAGAGTGTTTACTCGAGGTAATTCCAGTTGAAAAATGCTCTTTCGCGTTGAGGAACATGAAACTACCCATCCACTGAGACCTGTTCTAAGCTGAGAGGAAGAAAGATAGTAATTCACGGTCGTATCTCAGCGACGCTACGAGTTGAAAGACACGGGGCAGTAGCACGAGCCTCCGAAGTGTCGTCACTGAAGGGATAGAATTGACCGACGATCAAAACAACAAGAAGCCGTGCCGATCTTATCTGACGATCTGAATGTAGCACGCAAACGAGTAACCGGAGCTCCAGAGTCTTTCGTCGTCGATTCCGTGACGAGGCTTTCAAACGGTGACCTACGCTCTTCTCTACCCACCATCGGAAGATGACGCCGGTCAAACCTCTGTCGAGACGTTCATCGTTCATGATGCATGGATAGAGGAGCTCTATCCCCCCACGAATATATCCTCTGTACCATCCTTCAGGTTGAACCGGATGAGCTGGAATAGAAGACTAGAATCGCACTGCGAGGAGAGCTCCGAATTCTCACGATGAACTGCACTGTCCGCAACCTTCTTTGATCAACAAAAGGAAGGTCTTCAGTTGTAAATTCGAGAAAGAAAGAAAGGTTCTCTTCCGTTTTAGCCGATGGGCAAACTTCTGCTGTCGTCCCCCTGACTGGATGTTTTTTATATTCGTGTCCTAAACCCGTTCATGATCGCATCATCGCAGTCAACGGAGTCGAGCATCAACTCCGCCCTTGTCGACGAGGACACACCTTGCAGTTGTTTTTGCCATATCATCCTAACAGGGCACAAAAATAGGTTTAAATCCCTCACGCGAGATTCCTCTGATGACTCCTTCTCCAGCCCAAACAACTCAGGTCAATTCTCACCTACGTAGCTTTATGTACATTCATCAGCTCCATTTGGGGATCCCGACCGCAGCTCTTACCCCCTAGGTACGTTGTGCAAAACGCTGTACCTCTAACGTGCACGTCCCATTGTTCTTTAGTACTTACAATTAGATACTTCTGATAACTCCCATCTGAGCTTTATCATCGATGACGGCTCTTTCGAGCTTGCACGGAAGGTGTGATGGCATCCCGAGTTGTGTATTGCACCGCTGCTTCGTCGCTGGGCGCGGCTCTCTATTTCGGAATGGAGCGCTGAAGAGACACAATGTTTCTATCGGCTTTTGAGGGTCCCAGAGGGCCCTGTGGACCTTTCGGTATCGTCGGCTCAAAGGTCATTCCGCGTCGAGTGATGCATTAACCATGGTTGGTAACGTTGAAGTTTAGTCACCACTCAACGCTTCAAAACCGTGATACACTCGATGACGGAGGCGGATTCAAGCTCTTCCTACAGGACGACCATGAAGAGTCCGTAACGGGTTTTTCCAGTTCAGAGAACAAGAGATCTGCACACACAGGGTCTCGACCGACCACAACACTCGGTGGTCAGTGAACCGACCGGCCGCATGATGTGTTGTGGAGAAATGATGTACGACCCAGCCGTAGTTTGATCACACAGTGCTTGGCCTTTCAGCACCGGACTGTGGATGGCCGCTGTCGCCGATCTGCACACAAATCCATTCATATAAACTCGGACACATAGCTCATATGTCCACACAGTGAGTGAATGAGCGAGTGCGTGCGTGTATTCACTCACACTCCGCATCGGAACGGAACGACCAAATCAAGAGTTGGAGACCCTTGCTTCGCTCGGATCTAATTGATTGGAAAATCGAGATCCGGCGAAGGCTTTGTGCCGCCGGCCAAACGGAATCTGAGTGCATCTGTTTGCGCTCGAGAATGACTTTGGCCAACGAAGCTAAAATCGATGATGTGAAGGCATCGTTTCGCGGCGGCGGCGCGGCGTTGGGCTCCGTGAAGCTGCCGAAGAGGTAGTTGATTTTTTTTTCTCTGTTCCTCTCCGACTGATCGATGGGATCACCTTCCGAATGCAGCTTGACCTCAAGAAAAAAACGCCGTCGACGGCAACGACAACGATGCCAACTACGTGGACGATGGCGGCTGTGGTGTCGGCGACGATGTGCTGTCCATTCATTACTCCAGAGTGTCATTTAATACCTTCGATCACAACACGCGCGGTAATGAGCAGATGTCAACTCGTTGTTGAGGAGGGCTGAGGTGCTCAATCTTTTCACAATTTGTCCCCTGGCCTCTGATCGTCACCGATTCATTAAATTGATTAAAAATAGGAATTACTCGATGGATAAAGCCGCGCGAGCTGCGAACAAGAAGAAAAAAAAACCTACCCGAAATGAACCCGGTTAAGCCCAGGGCGTGCGGACATCGGAAGGGCCCTTGTCCCCGCCGTCTTTGTCGTCTCGTCCATCTCGTTCCTTTTTTTCGTGCGAGAGCGCGCGCGCGGAAGAAAACCGATCAGCTGATCTCGTAATTGATGACCAGCCACTGGTGAATACTGATAATGGAGCTTTAATAAGCATTCTCTCATTAATAATATCACTGAAGGAAAATAGTCGTCGGACTTTCGACCTGCCTTTTAATCCGTCGTCCGCCGGTCACTGTCTCGAGGGGGATGAGCGATCCCTCGAACGAACGAGAGGAATCGAGAGGTCGAGGGCGACAAAAGATTGTCCATCAAGCGACCAGATGAGCGGATGATACGAGCTAGTGATCGACGAGGCGTTCATCTAGGGCGGATCCATGCGTTGTTGATTCTTGACGTGCAGCCTTTCGAGTCGTACACTGTATACTGTGAATCCGCGAATCGACGTATTCTTCCGCGCTCTCGAATGAAGCCAGGCTCGTTGAGTGAAAAACACGCTGACCAACAGATCGCTCCACTGCTTGAGTGTATTTTCATCCGTCATTCGAAGACAGATACTTCGACCGTCCCACGCGGTTCGTTTCTTTAGTCGGCTCAGCTCGAGGTTTGATTCGAGCGACTTTTGTACGATTCGTGTTTCTCGCTCACAAAATACTTGAGCGATTTTTCTCGACCTAAAAGAAGGAGGAAAAGAGCTTCGGACCTAAAATACTGGCCACCAGATTTGCGGCATCTGAGACCTCAGAAGAACAAATTACATCGGCCGCTCGCTCGCTGGCTCGTTTGTTCTTTCTTTCGTTCGTTCGCCCGCTCGACAGCGGCGCTTCGTAATAGTTTTGGTCACACCTTCCGCTTAGTGGCGGGGCGAACATACAACTGAGAATACAGAATATATCTTTGAAGGGTGGCGCGAATCAACCACGGATTGATCGATAGCCACTTGCAGTATCAGATCGGAAACGCCACGAAAGGTAATATTGAAACCGTTCTGTGAGATAGCTCGTTTGGACGGAACAGTTAATCAAATCTCGAGATGAAGAGATTGCATGGCGTTCCGCCCGCGGATTCCGCGGCACCAAAACCAACTCGCCGAGGGCCCAAAGGTCGCCATCGCCGCTGCGGTCGCAACCGAGACAGCTTCTTTGACTCGAAGCGTCTCAAACAGTTGGATAGTACAAGGGACGGTGAGCTCGAATTCCGCGGCTATCACTTCCAGTCCGAAAGATTCTGAAGAATTCCCGCGCGGGATCCAGTAGAATGAGAATCGGCGCAGAATGATCTTCAATACGAATATCGAGTCAGGTAGTACGTTATCCTCCGAGAAATCTACCCCGACTTCCCGCTTCTCATGTTACAAGCACGAAATTTCGTTTTTTTTTTGCTGTGAAAATCTCTTCTTCGAGCCACAATCTCACATGACTAAAAATGCCATCTGTCAGCATTTTGGATGCTTTAGCTTTGAGTACATGTTTCATGTACACTCCCCGCCCTCTTCGCCGCCCGCCCGCTCGCCTGCCTGCCGCTTGTCCATCGAAGTGGGTATCTCGCCAGCTTATAGTTTAGGTGTGAATGTCAGCTGCATGGCGTCTGCTGCCGTAGTTGTTTTTTCTCGCTGCCGGCAAATGTTGTTCGATGGGAGGACATGTGCGCTATCATGTGTTCGGGTCACGAAAAAAGCGACTCGGATGTGGGCATTCGTATAATGCCGAAAGATGAGTTACTCACAAATCGTCGGTCAGTCACTCACTGTGAGTGAGTGAGTCCGTGCGTTCGTCCATCCATCCGTCCCTCGGTTACTCCGACGCGCAGTCATTCGGTTTCACACTAAGTCACACGGCTCACTCTGAGGAGGCTTCACCCTAAGTAGGCGATGTTATCTCTTTGTCGACAGCCATCTGATAACGACATGTGTTGGATAGAAGGTGTCAGATGCAAATTAACCATCCACTACGACGACCACGAGAAAGAGAATGCCTCTTGTTGGGCATGAAACACGCAATTGACCGCCGGCCGCGAGAGACCGTTCCGCGCAGTCCGATATCTTTACTAGAAATCGAGTGAAGTCAACTTTCAGAGAACTCTGGTCAGGGTTCCTCGTGGTTAAGGCATGGCCGCGTAATGGAGTGTTGTCTAGGATCCTCCTCGTCTGGGAGCGACCCTAGAGGGAACCGCAAAGGTCAATGATGCTGATAACGTTCCATTGTTGTATCAAAGATGTTTTTAATTTACAAAAAGGCAACCCTTGTGGATTTTCCGCTCCGAGAACGGCATCACTTCGGACATGGAGCGCAGTCGACGCCGGCGCCGCCGTGGTTCGCCTGGCTTCGGATGAGCCTGCCCTTCAAAAAACAACATGGTTTTATTAGTTCATTTGCTTAATGGAGGCATAATATGATCCTCCCGTTAGCGTTGTCCGGACCAGACTGTCCGGCGTGTATTATCAGCCGATCGGGCTGAGCCCTCGGGCTTCAATGTTGATGAAAGTGTACTCGTGTGCGAGCGGGAACTCTCGGGTATTTTTGGTGAGAAGTGATCGCCAGCTAATTTGTGACGGCTTTCGAGAATAAAAACAAAAACGTCCCTCATAAAATATTCACAACAAGCTCTATAGCCAGACCAACGCTGCCCCTGTCTGCGTAGGAAAACACCCGATACACCTTGGCCCACCAAAAACAGCAAATCTCAGAGAAATAACAATCGGGAACGTTTTGAGACTACTCAGGAGGAGGAGGAGAGAGAATTCGGAAATCTTGTTCCTGCTTCTGGGCTGCTTGGAGCCATGAGGAACTAGAACAAGTCCGATTGGAGTTGATTATGCATCCAGTTGGCCTGTCAGAGTGAATCACGCAACATCTACGCTGGGAAATCGTTTGCGAACCGCGGGTGGCGTCTTTTAAAATTCATTCAGGAAATTTCGAAAATCGGCATCACAAGAGAAAACGGAACTCGACCTCATGCTTCGGTTCGGAAACAACTTTTGTGTCAGCTTCACTAGTTTTCCTGTAATGAAATTAGAATTATCTCCGCGTGCAACTCGCCGATTCGGATGCCAAGCGCGTTCACAAAGAAAGCCGAGTGAAAAAAGAGAACGTTTCGGTAAAGGTGTGCCCACGCGCGAAATGTACAAACGCGCAAAACACGCTTCAAGCTGTGATAATTCTGCTTCAACAACCAAAACTACCACCACGAAGCCCGCCACCACCATGACAGCTCTGCAGCCGCGATGACCGCGTTAACTGCATGTTATTCCTTTTTCTCTTCTTATTTATTTTTCTGAATAAATTTGGTTGGTCAAGCCGGCACGAAGACGCAAACCGTGGCCTGAAGTACCAAAAAAGGACACGGTTCATCGCGAAAGGAAATCGGAAATCGTACGCTCTTTGTTCAGGGCCGTTGTCCGCAGTTTGCCGGACATGGATCTCGACAGAAACCTAGGTTTCAGCATGGATTGCAACGCTCCTCGTTCTCAGATTCTTCGTGACCGCCGACCAATGAAGCCTTGGTCGATGACATTACTCTAGCATGAGAGCATACGTGTCCAAAGAACGGAAGAGGAAGGACATTGTATCGTCGAGTTACTCAGCTCCGTTTTCATTGAAGCGCTGACGCAGACGAGAGAAAATTTTCGCTCGTGAGCTTTCAATGCTTTCAAAAGAGACACTTCGAGCACTGCCATGGCTCGCCGCTTTGGCTTGGGTGCTGGTGGTGTCCTCGTTAACCGTTTCGAATCAGAAGAGGATGTTACCCACGACAACGAGGAAGAGCAGCAGCAGCTAAAAAGACAATTTCAACTCCCCTCTCGTGTTCTACCCCCTACTGCACATCCCCCGACTCAGGCAACGAGCAAGCAGAAGCTGCAGGAGCAAGAACATCTGCGACGCATTCGCAACGCCCGAAGCAAGCGCTCGTAGCGACAGTTTCTCCAAAGAGGGACATTGTGAACGTTTGGTGTTTGTTAAGTGCGCCTCCGTTCGCCCGAAACCCTCGATTCATTCAGACGAACATCGACCTAGCTTCCAGAGGATGTTTCACAACACGACTCGAGAAACTTCAGCTCACTTCGTCCTACATCTTCTTCTTCCTGATCTTGTACTTTGTCCGTTATCTTGTCGAGCGAATCGCGTCGGGTCGAACGACGCGACGCCTTGTGACTACCCGGGGAGCTTTTCGAGTCCAAAACGCTTGGGTCGGTCCGATGCAGCATAACTTGTCGCTCATTCAGCTTGAACAGGCCACGATAGCGTTCACGAAAGGAACGAGGCCGCAGGAGAATCGTCTGGTAACAGGGTGCTACTTAACATAACTCTAGATCCAGAATTCGCTACGGGATGATATAGTAGCACGTGATAGGACACGCTAATAAAAATCTCTTCCGACCCAGTCGAGTGGTAAACTTGTGCCGTAATTTCTTTTCTAGCCGACAGATTTATAACACACTCGCAGCCATTCGGCCACTTACTCACAATCATTGATGCGACTGCTCGTACCAGTCCACTAGTCGGTCCTTCGGTCAAAAGGCCAGCCACTCACCCAGCCGATCAGCCCCATCGATGCTATGAGATGCCTTTGTGGGTTGTTATCGAAGGCCCTCCAGCTGCCTTGAAGTCATTGTCGTCGTGGAGAGCGTCCAATCTGTGTTGTGTTAAACGATGTTCGATCCCGCAAAGCTCCCCGGGATCGACGGACGAGCAAGCCTGCCTGCCTGCCTGCCTGCGAACGAGCGAGCGAGCATCGTCAGCATAATGACGTTGCTAGCAAGAGAGGCAACGAGTAAGCAGCCGAACTTGACAGACGGCTGACCGACCCTGTCAGAGGCGTTCCCTAAAATAACAGCTAAGATATAAGTTTATTACAAAGCGGTGCCGTCCAATATTAAGACGCTTCTATTGATCGTTCGTCGCTCCGTTCTCATACTTGGATGTGGCCTGTTCGTTCGTTCGTCCGGCCGGCCGACCGACCGGCAGGCTGATGGCTGGCGCTGCTTCCGTAATATACAGCGAGTGTTGATTTATGTCTTGAACGTACCCGTCAATCGGAGCGACGTTCGACAGCTTATTTCGGAAGAGCTCAGAACTCAAATTTAATTCTGTTGGCTCGACCAAGTCGGCGTAACACTACCAAACAAGTCGAAGCGATCTGTAGCAGAATCGAGAGCCGATAGCGAACCATATTTCGAGCCGGAAGATGTCTGCGGGAAGACGAATCGGAACCAAACACGAGTTCTCACGAACACGCCGGCAGCCCGCATCGAGCCGGGCGAGTACTCATGACCGGCAACATTTGAACTCGAAGCAATTAGGGAACCTACTCTCACGAGTAAAGAGACTGTAAGCTGAGAACCGGGGTAAGTTGAAAGCATAAAGTACAGCTAGAGAGTCATGCGGAGCAGCTAGAGTCCACGACAACGGTGTGTATGAGGGCGCTATTAGAGAAAAACAGCGCACGCCAGTAAATGCGAAAATAGAGGGAATCGAAGCTTCCTCGGCGATCCCAATACTTGGTCGGTTTTGACAAAGAATCGCCGAGATCCCTCAAGACCTTGAGTTTCCATAAAACATCTCCGCCCGTGTCCCTGACCCTCGAGCTAGAATCCGGCAAGTCGGTAAATCCGACCAACAGCAGCAGGTTCTACGATTCTGCTGCTTACCATGTTCAGGATTTCCCAGATCGCTGGAACATGCCATAAGTCACGTTGTCGTCATGCAATGCATTCCATAACCTGGCTTGGCGCGCTACAAGCTTGGGTGCTTGCGTTTCTTCGCAATTGTCGGTGAGCATCCGCTCCCCGATCAGACGGCCCCGTATCACGCCCGAGTCCAGGCGGTATCTCAGCAAATACAGAGCCGAAGCTCTATCAATCTCATCGCTGATTACCGGCTGAAGAGAAGCCGTTCGACATCATTCCTTGGTGCTGGCGTCGATGTTAAGTGTGAGCACCAATGCGCGGCTGCCGCTGCCCTGGCTTCTTGCTATCTTCGAATCTTGGTATAGAATTACTGACAATTACCTTTTCTCAGCGAGCAAGTGTCGTGACATCGGCGCCTTTCATCGCTAACGCATCCGCGAATCACGCTGCCAACCAAGCAACTAGCTGGCTGGCTGGCTGACCGAGCGGCTGGCCGCCCGGCCGTCCAACCAACCAAAGCAGCCGAACAACCAGCCAGCCAAGCGTCCGAGCAACGGACCAGAAATCTGACACGACAGAAGAACATACACACACTTCGGTCCCGAGCGCTTTGTCTACCTTACAAGCGCCTTTGTGTTCCTCCAATCGTTGGTCCGTCCGCTCGTTCGCTGGTTGGCCAGCTCCTCGCGATCGGAGTGACTGACTTCGACTGACTGATTCAGTTTTTCTGACAGCCACCGCGTCGTCGTTGTGTTTCAGAGCACCAGAAGTGGTGCACGACCTAAACTACCATTCGGCACCAAACCTCAAAACCCAGAAATGACATGGTCTCATCGTGAAAACCTGAAGACCGCGACCTAATGCATAGAAACCCGTCTGAAGTCGAAACTGCACCTTGGAGATAGTCTTGGCAAGGATCGTACCCCACGGCGACAACCTATTCGAAGTGAAGCAAAGCGGCTCTGGACGTTACAGAGCCAGAATAATCATTGGCTTGCCATTTTGGCTCCGTAGAGTATCCGCCTGACTGACTGAGTAAATGTGGAGAGGGATATCAGCTACGGATTTAATTGTAGAGCCCTGTAAGTGTTTGTTCTGAGACGTGCGCAGACGGAATGGACGGACGCGGTAACCGCCGCGTCGGTTACGATGGATCGTGATCTCTTCGATTGGCTTTTTGAAGGGTCGCTTCTTTCTTCTCTTTTGCATACGTTCAAGCTGTTCCGTACCTCGTGCATCTTGTTCACACTAAAATTTGTTTTTTCTTTCGGCTGTTGTTTCTGCCGCCGCCGGTCCTTCTTTGGCCGCCCTCTTGTAATAACTTCAACGAAATGTGTATCCGACCAACCGGCTCGACGACCGCCGCCGACTGTTGCTGCGGAGTGCAGCCTCGAGGCGCGAAACTTCAAACTTCAAATATTAGCCTAAATGGCTCTTCGTGTTAATTACAGAACAGCAGAAGGCCGGTCGCGCCTCGCGGCCTCAAAGGGTGTGCAACGGCCACGACAAGAAAATTCTCCGTTCAGCGGTCGCGACGGACCCTCCACAGAAGGAACTTTCGCTGCGCACCCGGAAGGACTCTTCCATCTTCGGATGCAGGTTTCTTTCGGGAACCTGCCGGGCTCAAACTTCAACTTCGGACCAAGGTCGTGGCGGGAACTCTCTGTCTGAGGGTGCGCTTCGAGGTTCCGCGTCACCCTGTCGCGGAACACAGATGCACAATAATTGGTTAATTTGTGTATGAGGCTCATGTGAGGCGAGTGAGTGTATTCGCCGGGGATCAGATGTACCGACGCTTCCCGAGAGTGTTGGCGAGATGTGAAGCACACCAGGTGTGAAATGTGAATACTGGAAGCGTTTGAGCCAACTATAACCCCTCGAAACGAACGGGACACACTTTAGGCTCGGCCGAGAAAATACGGCGGCTTCACGTAACACGCAACGGAAACCCCCGCCGTACAAGGTGTCCGACGAATATTTCAGGGAGAGTTTCGCCGTACACCAGGCGTCATGGTTGCTTTTGAGGGAGCTCAGAACCTTGCCTCGAACTTCCGAATATTAGGGATCCCTCTTCTTGTGTTGTATATATTCCGTGAGGTTCCCCACCACTTTTTTTGCGGATATCCGAACAGCCATTTTGTCTGGTTGGCTGGCTGTCGCTTGATGCCTTGATTCCTTGTCTGATGATGAAATTGAAGGAAAAGGGATCACTGCCTCGAACCGCTTGAATAGATGACTGAACACTAGACCCAATTGTACCCCAAAAACCGAGCTACCTATCGCGGAATCAGTCGCGTAAAAGATTCTCATGTTTTCCTCGGGTATGCAGCCTTTCTCCATCGGTAGACGAGTGAAATCTCATGATACGAACGACTTAGGAAGTAATGATCAGATCGGAAGCTCCTAGCATCGTTTTTCGAGATAATGAGAGAAGGCTAGTCCTTTCACAATTTTCAAAAAGCGGTCGAGTTTTTGTTCGTTATTCACCGACATCGCCACCATCTTTGCTGTGATCTTGAAGATCCATCTAAATTCGGGATCCTGTCGACGTGCGATAATGTTGATCTCCAAAGAGGTGGCTGCTTAGCATTCATAGAGTTCGATTGATAGATAAAGTCGGATCGCCTTCCACTATCTCGACCGAAATTCCACCGTTTATGCGAGAAGCTTTATGCTTTCCGTCGGTCCCGGGCATAGAAGTCTGGGAAATCCTTTCTCATCAAACCTTTATCAGCAAGGATGATAAACCTGCGTGGAGCCGAGTGCTATGATTCCGAGAGCGTGCAAGTGGAGCGAGCGCGAGTTCAACCGATTCGAGTTTCAGCAGCGGTGTCCAAACTTTATCTTAGAAGAAAGGAGCTGAATAGCAGAAACGAATTGATCTGCTTGAAAATATTCACGAGGCGCCCTTATCTCCGTTCGGCCCGCCTCGTCGCATAAGTATCGCGGCTGCCGGGAGGCGAACCTCGGTGTTTATCCTGATAAGCCATAATTTCAATCTTGATCCCCTCCTCAAGGAGAAGAAGTGAAATGAAGAGACGGAAATACCAGTAGCTCACCCATTCCATCGACACGAAAGTGGTCGCCAGCTATCGATTCGAGCATCGCCACATTTCAGGAAACTTCGAACGTTTACTGCTTATACTTGGACGGATGGTAGAGCGGGGCCGTGAACGAGTCAAGTCATGCTTATCTTTTCAGAAGACGATCTCACGTCTGACGGAAGGCATTCCGGCGCGGAATCATGTGCAGGTCTCAGATGCTTTCATTTCTGCCAAGCTCTAAACAATGAAAGTTAGGAATGAATATCATCTTCCGAAGGAGGGCTAGCTCGTCTCATGCTCGGCGAACCGGATCCGGCATCCAAGCTCGAAACGGAGGTTTCGCATCTGCAAAGTACATCCTCGAGGACACAATTGTCGCCTGCGATAGCATTGCGTCGTGAACCGGAAAGTGACTAGCATATGTTGCTCAGATCTCAAGTATTTGTTAGGAAAATAAATGTTTAATAAATTACATACGTCAGTGATTGCATTGTGCAGCGTCAGCGGCGAGAACACCTCGAGAGTTTGAGTTCACAAAGGGTGGATCGATCCGATGCTGCTCGCCCGTAAAGAATCAGGGCGAAACCGGATTTGCAATCGTCCCGGTCAAAAACTACTCCTCGTTGTGTTTATTCTTGAGTTCGAGATTTCAGTTATCATCTGCCTTTGTGCATTCCCATCCCGCAACGTAGATACGCGATGGAAACCCCCACTGGGATCGAACCCGCAGTCGCTTCGCCCTCAAGCTCGTGGTCGGAGGTTCTCGAGAGCTGTCTAACATGGACTGGCTGCTTTCTTGTGTTACACATTACACGCTTCGCATGATCATACACAATGAGGTGAACATGTTCACATTGTACTCGAGAGGATCCTGTCGGCGCCTTGCCTTTCGTCCGTCGAGTTGTTCGCTGACTTGTACACCGAGTGTGCCCAATTGCAGAACGATTTGTCATTTGACCCCGTCAGCCAACCAACCAGCGAGCCAGACAGTCAGTCAGCCAGTCGAGCACCGTCTAACCGGAACCGCCACTCCGCGCGGTTTCTCAAACCAAACTCGTCGTAATCCATCCAGCATTTCCGATCGTTTTGCTTCTTTCGACGTCTCCTTGAGCCGCAACACGGGACAATCATCAAATCTATTTCGAGGTGTTTGTTCCCGATTCTACGTCAACTCTGTTGTATGAGCGGCATCAATTTGTTTGTGTTCAAGTGGTCTACACCGACGACGGGCAATAAGACGGACTTCGGACCACATGAAAACCTGAAGTTCGAGTTTGAAACGCGTCAGAAATTTGTTTACCACGCCGTACGAGTTTGACCCCGATTGTAGTCCTGGCCCTGTAACGATAAAAGCGGTGAGAAGCGAAGAAACATCAACAACTATGACAGAAGAACACTCGACGGTTCGTGTTCCAAAAAAAATCACTGAAACATAAACAGGCGAGCCTGTCGAAACAAGCTACCCCATCGCGGGCATTGATTCCTATAAGTCAGCATCTTCTCGACCACAACTACTGCTTCAACCACATGAATCCCAGCTGCTATTGACACTCTCGGATATGTGTGAGTGAATTTTTTACGCAGATGAGATTTTTTGCGGTTGAAATTTCTCCGCCTGGTCTGCCGCCGGGGTTCTCGATTCCCTGACGCTTGATCGGCGGAGAATTCGAGTCGCCATTTCCATAAGGCGAATAGAAAAGGGAAAAAAACCAACGACGAAGACCATTGAATCCAGCCGTTCGCTTGAACATATCGAACATTGCGCCGACCTGTGTTCGGTTCGTTTTTGCCTTCAACCAGAAGAACCAGCGAGCAACCCTTCAATTTCTTGTCTGGGTGTCAAAACCAGAATCGGTTCGTGTCGAAAACGGCTGTTGCCGACGCTGGCCTGCGTTCCCTATTGATATCCATTTTACACTTGGAGCATTGTTCACCAGAATCGACTCCTTTCGCATCGATCCGAAGCGCGCATCTCCTTGCCAACGTACCAACCAACCAAGAAGCCAGCCAGCCTCCTTCTAACGCGAACTTAGTTTGACGGCTTCCGTCAAGTTGAATCACGGCAAACAAGTGCAACAATAACGTTCCGGTTCTGTCACTGTGAGGAGCATGAGCGCGGCGCGACAAGACCGAGGAGCGAAGTTGAGAATGCCCCAACTTTGCGCAACATTATGGCCGCGAGATTTCAATTTTTTGAGGGACGGACCCAACGGACAAGACTACCGAGGGAACCTCGGGCTCGCGAAGAGAACTCGTCGAAGCGTAAACTCCGATTTTTTGCCTCGCTCCAAACATTAACAAGTCATTTAGACGATCGACCGGGCACCATGGACCGAACTGGCACCTCTGACTTCTTCGAAACTAGTTTTTCGGAGCGATGTCCGAAACGATACCCCTTTCGAATAGTTAACAACCTGCTGTTTGGCGGTTCGCGCACCGCAGCACTTCATGTGACTCGAGAATTTCTAGAACCAACAGAAAGGCTTGCTAGGAGCACCATAATTGTGGGACTTACGATTCGTACTCTTTCGAAGTTTTGACATAATCAGCTTAGCGCCGGCTCACTTGGACGGGATTGACTTCGCGGCATGAATAGACTGTCGAAAACACCGACGAATCAGTAGATGGATAGCAGGCAGATACGTAGACACACGAACGTAGAGATGGACGAGGGACGGACGAACGCATGGACGTCCAAGGGCGAAAAGGTCTCGGAACCACTACAAAAGCAGCCGGTGGACATGCCGACCGTTGACTCAATAGCGAACGAAAGGTAAAACACGGAGGGGGAGGACGAGTACAATGAGAATACAATGAACGACTGAGATATAAACACAGAGAAAGTCGTGACTCCGAAAACGTCTCGCGATTACTCTCAAATGAGTTTCCCCATCAATATCGCGACGTGTTTAGGCCGCCAGCGTTCGTCGGAGCCGTACACACTCCGCAACATTCCAGGTCTGCCGATGTGTGCATGAATGCCGAAGACATGGAATAGAGGTCGCTCAGGAAAGGACTCATTCGAAGTGGACGTGGTGAGCACAAGCGCTCTGTAGATCTGATTGTGAGCTTCTGTAAGCTTCGGTTAGATCGCAGTCGGACGAGGGATCAAATTTCCATACGGCAAAGATGGGGAAGCTGAATCGCTCGACTGAGGCTGCAGAAGTTTCCATCGCTCCGTGCTAGAAATCACCGCGTCCCGCTGTTCCTGACGGAGTGGTCTCTAGCGCATCTGGTTTGCCGTCTGAGCAGAAAATAACTACATCTAATTGGATTAGTCTGAATCCTGGGCTAGGGAGCTCCCATCCTCGTGCTGTCCTCATTTGCATTTCCATCAGTTGACAACAGAAAAAGATGTTCTTCTGGGGTGAGATATTCATTCCTCATCCTTCCTCTCTCCTGCTTCCCACAATGATTCCAGGCTCCCGTATACTACTTTGGAGCTTGCAACGCTTCAAAGGAAGATGCGCGAATGCATGCTCAGATCTGCTGACGAGTCTCATATGTTTTGAATTGCGTTGCGAAGTGGATGTGATTATTCCATGAATTGTGCACAATTATCATATATTAGTGTGTAGTAGTGATTCCTTTGATGTGACTTACTCGCGCTCATGTCTGCATACCTAGTCTGACAGTTGTCGGTCGGTTGCTCGGTTGATTCAGCTTGATTGAGATGTTTGGGCTCGCGCTCCGGTCGTAATGGTAGCAGCAATAATAAACGATGCTTTATGCAGATTTTTTCGCTGTCGCTCTGATAGTGCTCACTCATTTTCTCAATCGGTCGGTTGTTGTGGTTATCGGTGCTTCTTATGCAGCAGTAAACCCGAGCGGAGGAGAATGAGATCATTCGGCCATAGTGTGAACTGTTTGAAAGATTAGCAGAAACGAACCTCCAGATTCGCGGAAAATGGACTCGAGGTACAACAAGGTCACGGGACTCTCTCTTTTCCGCCAGCGGACAGGCTCAACAAGTAACTTACTATCACTGAATAGGGAGTAGAGGTTGAAGAACAACCGGGTCGGCACAACGACCAAGGAATGATACATTGAACTTTTAGCGAACGTTCTAGCGGTCCTTGTTCTGACCACAAGCAGGTAACTATGTTGCGCGAGCGTGAAATTCGAGATAGAGTCATCAACTAAGATTAATTTCTGGTCGACACCGCGTTATGAAAGCTCACACAAAGGCCAGAAAAACATCTTACAGCTTACCCTGGGAAAACCTCTCACCAGATGGAGCTGCTCAGACCCACCTGAGGAGTGAACACGTCCGGGACGGCGCGGCGGTTCACACACAAGATAAGGCAAAACCCCATTGCTGGCGAGTCAATCATCAATAGTTTGATGACATCCTATCTTGACAGCGGTCTCGAGGTTCCATGTAAGCTTCAGGATCAACATCATTCGATCAAGGCAGGATCAAATTACCTTCGGTGCGCTTACCAACAGGACGCGAGCAGAGGATGCGAGCAGGGACGAACTAGCGGACGAAGGTTGGAAACCTTCTATTGTGAGGTTTACAGTGGGTATTCTCAATATGAAACTATTATATTACACTTTTGGCATCTTCTCCCTTCTTTCTCCGCTTTCGGAGGATGATTCTTTTGTTTCTCGGACGAGCAAAGTGAATGTAGAAAGCAGTATAATAACGAAACAGAGAAATACGAGCAACGTAAGCAAACGAGCAACACTGTTGGTTTCTTCTGTTTTAGCTGCTCTGGTGGCTCAAGCCAATTATTATTATTCGCCCGACTCTGGGGTCAGTCGTTCTCGTCGTCGTCGTCGTTCGCTGACGCGACGGCTCTTGGCGCGTTTTGGTTTCTTCTTCGTTCTCTTTCTCTCATCGTGCTGACAGACAAATGTTCATCTGTTATTCACATTAAAAACACATTATGAATAAGCGGCAAGTAAAATAGTAGCATCAGAAGTGGAATCAGCACGAACAGACACGGTCGACGAGGGCGATGAAGACAGCCACGACGCAACAGTTTACTCGAAGCCGGCGAGTTGAGCACCCGAAATCGGCTGCGGATACTTTCTGCTCAGTCCATCGCCGAAAAGTTAATTTTACCGAACGGCGTGGAGAAAAAATGGATCAGAAAAACGCCGGCCTGGTAGAAAAAGAAGATGACTTGCTTGCTCAGGCTAAAATGCTGGTTTTAGGCTTAATGGATCGTATTTTCGATGAAATTTTTCACGCCTCGGCACCGCTCAAGTGACAGCCTTTGAGCGTTGTCGCCGTTCGGAGCCGTTCCTCCTCTGGCTGCCCCTGTCCCGATCGGTGAGTTATCGGCCCAGTGACCGCCATCAGCTGAGAGAGAGCGGGATTTTAGCTGTTTCTAAATCACTGTCGGCCATAACACCTTGAGGTGAAAGCAAAACTTTGCCATCTTTGATCTTTCCGGAATCAGTGACTCACAATTACGAGGTGGACAACGCGACTCTTGCCGTTATGAGCGCCGCGCCGTGCCGCCGGTCAGGTGAGCGGACTCGTTTCATCGGACAAAGGCGGTATTTGGTCAAGAAGAACTGAGGCGGACGGAGACAAAGTAACAGACGCTCCATCGACTTGCCAAACGGTTCCCGTCGACCGCCGCGCCGTTGCCGCCGTTCGGACGAGATCCGATGAAATTTAGCGCGTCATCATTTTCATCAAGATCATTGATGGTGGGCTCCGGGACATCGCGCGCGAAATAACGACTGTTTTCGTTGTTCATCTCGCTGTTCGTAGTCGTCGACGACGCTTTCTGGTAATTTTCTCATTTTGACGTCGGAAATTTCTAAAGCGCGTAACGATCCGCCTTTCGTTATTTGATCAAAGTCTGGGCGGCAACGGTCGGAACGCGTAGTCGCGACTCTCGCTGACTCATCTGAACGGCAGGAGATCCACATAGAGACGAAAACGGGCGAAACCTTTGCATCGTAAACGGATCGTTGACATCGACATAATTGAGTGAATGATCTGGTGTTTCGTTGGGCACCTCGTTATCCCATCAGCCACTCAAATCGGGTTTTAACTCTTCGGCAAAATTATTCTCGTTGAGGGTTTTCAAGAATGCCTCGTGATTTATGCTCGTCATCAGTCAGTTTTCTCACGTGCGATTAATTCGTGCACCATAAACAGGCAATGGATTTCCAAGTTTCGCATCTCTCAACGAGTTTGATTTCTCTGGACGCAAGCGCTCATCTAAAACAAGCAAAGAGGAATAAATTTCGCTTTGATGAGGACGCAATTTGCTTTTTTCGTTCCGAGATCCGAGGCAGACGCTACGGGCGGGATACGTGATGTTACGAACGACATCACCGACCCTCGGAGGCAACAGAACTTTGCGGCGCTGCGTACGTGTTTCACTTCCTCCGGTGTAATGATAATTCCATTCTGGAGTCTCAAACAGAACGTGTGGCGATACGGCACACAGAATGACATAAGTGCAATAACAACAAAAAACAGTCGTAAAGCAAATTACATTGTAGGGGGCGGATCTTGAGGAAATCGTGAGGACTTTGACTTTACCGAGGAGGTTCTCAGCAATTCCGATGGATAGCCAAACCGGCAAAGGGGAAAACCGTGGAGTGAAGGAATGAACGCGCGCAGAGAGAGAATTGGTGCAATCGCACTATTCCGTGTGTAGTGTCCATAATGGTTCCGTTTGTGTTTCTCTCCCCCTTTGGTTCTATTTATCTCTTGTGATATTCTTCGGTCCGATCGACGCATCTGCCATTCTTCACGTTGTTATCGCAAACGTTCTCGTCGCTCAATTCACCGAGTTCAGATTGTAAACGTTCACAAACTTTTCGAGCGCATCATATTTTTAAGAACATACGCGTGCGACTGTCAGGATTGTATTCCGCCTCATTTAGAGTATATCCTTGGAATATCCTCGAAAAACCGATGCGCAATGCGAAGATCATTCTTCTGAGCTCAATATTCGATCGCAAGTCATTATTCTGAGTGAAAATTAGCGGCTGTCGAAGCAGATGGAGTCGTTCACGTTTGTCCGATCTGGACTTCCCAGCGAATCAATGTTATCCCAATCGATGCACGAGTATGTACTTGTAGCTGAGTAATGCATGGGTTGCCACCATCCGCGCTGGTTCTAGAGCGTTATATCGTGTTTGTTGTCTTGGGAGGATTATTTTTTTTTCGCTGTTGGTTGACTTCACTGAGATCTCAATCGAAGGACAGCGGAGTTGTTCAGCACGGCAAGTTCTCGTCAAGCACCCAACTCACTCAATTTATTACACAAACGCAGCGGACGAAATTCTAACAAAGAAAGACACGACCTAAAATCTAATGACTAATGCACCTCACCATACATCTATCGCGAATATTTCCGTATTCTCACTTCGCGCTGTCAAACGGATACTGCGATTCGTTGCAACCGAACCGATCGACACTTTGTGAGCGTGATGATCGGATCGCCGAGCTTCGAGAATTCCGAGATCGGGTTCTGAACGTATAAGTGTTATTCTGTGGCCGCTGTGGATTGGTCGATCGGCGGCGTTTTCTGTATCGTGACTCCATTCACGAGGTCCACGGCGGCGGCGGTGGCGGCGTTATCGACGCGTACAACTGGAGATCAAAATGGCTCGGCAATGATAACGGAGGTGATCATCGGGCCTCTCCTCATACACCGTTCGGAGAGCACAAATATATTCGTTTGCTCTTTCGTTCTCGCTCGTCCTGCTCTCGCTCCCTGACCGGATAGCGGGCGGGCGGGCGGCCTGACTGGCTCGTCAGTCCATCGCTCGGTGCGATACATATATCCATATATTGTCCAGCCACCTAGGCACTACTGGTATTCACGTCGCATGCAACCAACCCTCCCCGTGTGTCGAACAATGGAGACATCAGAGAGACAGCCCCGCGATCAGGCAGGCGAGCGAGCGACCTACCTACAGACCGACCGATTGAACAACCATCCAGTCACTCACTCAGTCAGCAATGCACGGAGTCGAGGAAACATAGATACCCGGACTGGATCTGAATCGAATTCGAGTTCTATCGCGTGTGCGACCCGGTCACTAGTACGCCGGGCAAAGTGAAATTGTCGATTTGTACCGATTCGTATGCTACCTCACCGCTGCATGCGCGACCTTGAGTTCTTCTTCCAATTCCATGCTCCCCTTTATCGCTGGAATGACTGAAGTGAACTAAGAATTTCGGTTTGTTGGCCTTTGATGCCTTTGCCTTCGGGTCGTGGCAGCAGCAGCATCATCGCAACCACCAGAACTTGTTGACTTGGTGGACATTCGTAACGAGGACAGGTTCGAGCGGAACGGAGTGGCGCGGTGAACGTGGGCGGCATTTACAACAATCTGAACATCGAATGAGACTTGTGACGGAGCTGGATGGAGCCAATAACTCGTTGCCACCACCCTGTACAGCGAGTTCCAACCCGTTTTGTTTTCGTATTTGGCCGGAGTTGCACGACACGTTCCGTGGTCCAGCGTAGTTTGCTCGCTGAAATATTGCCCAGTTGACATTTCACAAATGTATCGTACCACTTCCGACGGACGGCTCGTGGTATATAGACGCCTGTTAGTCTCGGAGAGAATCAATCGAGCCTTCGAGTGAATGGCGACCACGTTACCTGAACGAATTCTCACGGACACAAACACGCAGAATCACTCGCTTTACCGCTCTCACCGTCGAACATCTAACGTGTGACTGGCGTCGAATCGAAAGCGCATCTGGTTGGTGTGAAAAAGCGACTCTTGTCGATTCTTTCACCTACCGCGGCCACTCGTTTGGTACATGATCAGAACAGCGTCGACAAACGCCTCATCGGCTTTAAGGTCCGGGTTTGTAGCTGTGGGCGCACTTACTGTCCGTTTGTCGGCCTTCACAGATGTGGCCTGGACCGTACTCAAGGAATGGACTTGACCAACTTGGATTCAGATGCGACCCGTCGACGAATCTGTTTGGAGCACCTGCACCCATAGCCGGGGATCAGTAGCGTATCCAGCTAGAAGCTAACGATGCTATAGCTTCGTCGGACTCGAAATTTTCGAAGCTAGCTTCGTCCATTTTCGAGTCCACCAACGCCATTTTCAGCGTGAAGCTCACAGATATCAACCGTTATAATATGATATGATCGTTATCATTTCAATATTACGTGTCTACTGAGTGTTGAATATTATGATGGGCACTGAGAAACCATCATGAAGCAAGAGCTTCGTGAAGGTAGAGATGAAGAGAGAGGGGTTTAGTTTCGTCGATAAAAAATCCTGGCTACGCCACTGCCGGGGATCGATTTTACAATTTCGCTGTTGCCTCACTCAGTTGGCCCGAGAGAGAAACAATGACGACGACGCTTCTCGTCAAGCAAACCGAAGGTCGCATCCTCGGAAGAAGAAGAAGAAAGCCCAAAAGTCTGTTCGGAAGTTTATTGGCTCTGAAGGAGCTTCGGCTAGTGCGCTCCGAACTCTGTTCATAAGACTTGAGTAGGGGTCGCCACCGCCACCGCCACCGCACCGCTTTGAATCTATTACTGTGGCTCAGCTACTGTGCCGCCGCTGCTTCTACGGCTCTCGCCGACAAAGGAGTTCAAAACTCAGCTTTTCTTCAATTGACTTCTAGCCCCGCTCATCAAACATATCGACGCCCCAATGCGCTAAATTGCCAGTGCAAACAACATGCGAGACACTTTCAAAATGCCGGGATACAGACTTGGCGGAGCCGCGGTCGGTCGCCTCAAGAGGACATTATTTTGCACAACAGTACAGGGTGTCCCGAAAATAGATCACAAGTCGTCGTTCGGCGCAGAATATGCAGTCATTTCCCGGTGCGTCTCTGAAAATATTTCCAGCTCGATTTGGCGAATATGGTCGATGATGAAGAAGCAGCAGCAGGGGATGATGTATCAAAACAAAAATGATCGAATTATACATCCATGTCGATTGGATAACTACCGAACGCGGGAGGTCACAAGTTTCGTCGATTGCTGGTGATAACGTGAATCACTTTCCGTTGGTGCTGCCGTTGTGACGCGCCCGCTGCTGTCCTTACGATCGGCACGAGTTGACCAAAAGTTGGATGCTATTAACGTCTTTATCGGGTACAATAATAATATTATTATTATCCATGAATATGAGTCGCTTTGGATCCACGTATGCACGACTGAATTCCACGGCGGCGGCTGCTCCATCAGTTTCACTGTACTCTCGATTGTGGAAACGTGGTTTGGTCCCTGTTCGACTCGTTTTACGGCTGTTCGCGCAAGCGAGTGCATGCATGCACCAACACCAGTTCCATGGCTGCGGTGAATCGACGAGGAAAGCGGGCCGACCAGCGAAAATAAAGCCGGAATAAAAACGTCGAATCAGACGAACACGAAAAGTAATATTTGTGTTTACAGGATTAATGATCAACTCGGGCGTCGGATCCATGTATCGATCGATCAATGACCGACCACGGTGCCTGGGCGAGCCATGCCGGGTCTGGATTTGGAATTTCGGAAACCACGCTTCTTTTTCATTGCCGAAAAGTTCGCCATTCGACCCGAGGATTCCACCGCTGAATATCGAGATTCGGTAGATTCGGACACACGCTCTTGCTTCAAGAGCGGCAAGTCCATTTCTTGCGCTTTTTTGCTCACCCCGTGAACCCGAGTCGGGCGTTGGTCGGTTGTTCCTTTGAAAGCCAAGTGAGGAGAATCCTCAGAGCGTTGCTTTGTACTAGGAGGCATAGATCTCTCGATGTGTGTGTTGTGTGAGTGTGTCGATGTGACTGGAGCTCGTCTGGGTGATGCTTTCTTGTCAGCTTCTTCAGTTCTTTGGCGCCACGCAATCGACGATGATTTGCTGCGGTCTGTTTTTCGAGTGGGCTCTTGCATGTTAGTCGGAGGAGGAGGATCATCGTCAAGCTGCTGCCGGTCTCAAATGAACATCGGCGCTGCTTTGACTGCAGATCGAGGAGTACGAAACCTCTTACCGACTTCCAGTAGACGTCTTCGAGTCTATGGATCGAGTTAAGATGATTTTGGCGTACATTCTGACACAGAATTCAGTTAAGATAGGGAAGGGGAATGGTTTTCGGCTAAAGTAGCGGTACTGGTGACTGGAACCTAGGGGGCATTCAAATGATTGAATCTTCCGATGCACAATCGGTGTCAGCGGCTTTCACTCGAGTTTGCTCGAGTTGCGCGTTCTCCGGAACCCTTATGTGTGTTTCGGAGCTCGGACGTGACAATAGAAAGGCGGTTAACGTCTCTCATGATCGAATTTGCTTTCTGTGTTTCTTTCTTGCTACAACAAATGACGACAATACGTTGAATGAACTTCTGAGAACGAGTCGTCTGTCCACAGGTGTCTGAAATCCACGCCCTTCAGTTCGTTGGTTCGGCATCGTTTCGGCCAAAAGTCAACATTCGAGCCGTCACGGTGGGAGTCTCTGCGTTTTACAGAGTTTTCGAGTACACGCTCAACAATGAGGCGTACCTTGATTCAGCTTCGAAGCGAAGTTGTCGTCGAAACGTCTTTTCTCGAATCGTAGTTTCAACGGAATCAGGAGTGATCAGGCGGTCTGCAACATTTTGCGCTTCCGAATCGGAAACTGATTGTCAGCGACATTCCCACCAACGCTCGAAATTTCCGTTGGGGTGGACTACTGCGCAGTTTTTACTGAAGAACTTCGAGTAATTCCGCAACGAAATGCTGCACAAAAAGCTCGTGCGTGCCGAAGCAACTTGGTAACGGTTCCAGAGGGGACGATGAGAAGCGCAAGCGGTAAGACGCAACCAAAAGCAGTATTTCGCATTCAAGAAACAAACAGTTTCCTGTGAATTGCATTCGAAGACTACATGAAAACCGCGTCCGCATGACAGACCAGGGTAAGAGAGTTGACAAAAAAGAACGAATTCCGAGTTTTTGGTTGCACTTGTGGGATTTCCGCAAGGGCGCCTCGGCAGTCACCGCACTTCGCGATTCGGTCCACGAGAGCAGACGCGTCAACGCTCGGGCGTAGATTCCAAGCTGGCCAGAGAGTTTGCGAAATGGATCCCGCTTGCTGTCACTTGACCAATATTTCCACGGAAAAAATCGCAAACCGAGAGCTAGAGTGAGATTAATCCGGTGGTGATCCGGTGAGTTTGAGTCAGATTTGAAATCGCCTGAAGCTTCGGAATCATTTGAGCCAGTTTTTCGCGATCCCCACCGAGTATCAACCCCCGAGTCAGCATTCAACGCGCGGAGACCGCGGTTCACGAGTGGATACTTCAAAGAAATCGGAAAGTCAACACGCCCTTTCTCGATAATCGTTACCGACTAGTTCGCTATCCAACTCGTTGGCTAGCTAACCAGTCACAAGGAACTGTAGGTAGGTCGTTCACGATCGCCTTGCAGCTCTCGTAGGCGGACTTGTGTATGTATTGTGTTCACAGGGACTTCGTCGAAGTCGACGAGATCCCGTAGTCACCGCAAGCTGTCGTAGACCTCGGGCCCACGAGTGACTTTGTGGGAAATCTTTTAACGAGTGGCCACGGCAGCGAAGGAAGAAGCTTGCGAATCGTCCGAAAAATCGAGCCGAAGTGTGAACTGCTTGAAAATGAGGAGCAATCATGCGAGTTCTACAGATGCATGTGGATCGCAGTCCGTCTCAATCGAATCAGGAGCCGTTAGCCGAGCGGATACTTCCACCGTGCCGGAACGCAGGTCTTGGTATCGCGTTCCTTATTCGAGCTCAGAACTCGAGCTTTGTCCCTCGGTCTCGATGGACACGGTAACGAGGTCCACATACGATGAGGAGAAGCTTAAACACTCAGATATTGGCGAGAGAGTTTAATGGGACGAATTCCTTGGGATTGTCGTTGGAGTTGGCCCGCACGCAATTCACTGCCAGCTTCACAGTCGGATTCGCCGAGCAGTCTTCGGCGGCGAATAGGCAGCCTGGCATCGACGGCGGCAGTGAAGTCGGCATTGCCAAGCAGGTACAACCTCCTTCTTCAGAGAGCTTAGATTAATGTTTCTTCTTGTGGGTCTTGTGCACTTTGAGCCACAAGCCGCCGCCATAGTCGGCGGAATCTGTTCAGATGGCGTAGTAACACGTCGAGCGGCGTTTAACGTCGGCCGACCGAGGAGGAAAGACTCACAGACTAACGGATGGAGGGACGGACCGAGCGCCCGATCGACGGACAGACAGGTAGAGCAAGTCGTTCGCTTTACCTGCCTACATCTCTTAAGGAGAACCCAACCGAGCGCTCCGAGAAGCTCCGATTAATTTCATTGCCTCTAAATCTTCATGAACTTTCAAAAGAGACACAGTTCGGTTGAAAGTCAACCAACGGCGGCGGGGATCATTGAGTATGAGGTCTTCGCCGGTACTGTTGCCGCTGCGGTCACATCGAGATCTGAATAAACTCGTCAGTTTCCGTGACATGGTAGACAGCTGCGCAAATGTACAAACAATTCCACAAGCCGCAGACTGTTCTCGAGTAGGAGCCTGAAACCATTCAGGGCACGCGACGGTTGTATGCCGTTTTCCTCCGACACAACTCCGTTTCAGAGTTGGCAATATTTGCGTTACGGAGCAACCTCGATGGCTACTCGATTGTCACCCTGGAAGGCACTGAAAGAGAACTTCAACTCGTTCTGGAAAAAGCGATTCGACCCCTCAAGCTTCCCGTGGGTCGGAAACTTTCGGAAACTTTTGACCTATGTCCTCGAAGGAAGCGCCAGCCATTTCTCAGGAGAAGCAGCTGACCCCTGGAGACGTATCCGAAGGTCGCCTGACTTCTGTCATCATCATCATCATGCGCAGTCGGAGTAGCTGAGCTCCGACCGCATTCAATGATGGATCCAAGGTGTCACGAGAAAAGTTTGCCGAAAACGAGCGAGCGAGTGACTCGGCTCGCTAGCCTTGATCTCGGGCCGACGGAACAGTTCCATGAACGGCCGGTTGAAGTCCATATGCTCGTACGGAGGCTCCGTCACCGGTCAAATTTGCACCTAGAACTAAGCTATTGTCTTGACAGAGACCCCCCGTATTCCGTGTTTTGTGCCCGTTCACAATGTCGTTCAGTTAACACACTCTCTCGAGTGTTTATTGCGAACTTCGGTCGCGTACATGCGACTGTGGCGAAAGCCGACGTTTCGGCACAAGCCGAAGGGCGTTTACAAGCTTGGCTTGTGCTGCGCTTACCGCTCGCGGCTGCCGAGATCAATGCGTTCACAGAAGTCCGTATTGTCCTTCTCAGTTGAAGATCATAAGTCATAAACAGAGTTGTTCTGTTGAGTGATTCTACGAAAAGCAGCCAGAAAGCAGCTCAGATGAGCTGTAAACAACGCCGTCCGCTTAGGCCCGTCTCCACGATCACAGTCTTCCGAGTGAGCCCTTATGACTGATATGCCTCTGGGTGTCGGTGAGTAGGTGTAGGGAACTAAGGTAGGTGGGTATATCAGCCCGGAGGGACTCCAGCTCTGACAATGAGTCTCACCGTGTCTCTCGAGACTCGACAATAACAGCTTGTCGGATTACAATGGATTTGCGGCGGGTGCGCCTAGGACCCGTCGTTCTTCTGTTCGTTCGTCCATTCCGTCCGTTTGTCTGTTTGTCGCTACTTTAAGGACTGTCCGTCCGACGTGCGGACAGACTTGGTTCCCGACTGAATGACTGAAATATCCGCTGACAGCTAAATCAAAACATCTCCGGACATCTCCATCCGAAACAGCTTCATCTACAGCTGTTTCTAATTGTCGTTAACGTAAAGTACGGTGTTTCGATATCCAAGTTGCCGCTTGGCGAACGACCGCTCACATGTCCGGTTGCTCGCCCGATGGAACTGGTGTACTGCGCTTCCTCACTTCTCTGTCGGACCCGGTGATTACAACAAACGTGGATTCGTTTCAGTTCCTCTCGTAGCTGCTACTCGGACTAAGTAAGCAGGCTCTTTAGCTGCCCGATATGACGCGGCCCGGCCGTCGACTTCGGGATCGCAATCGTTTGATGTCAGTTACCGATCCAGCATCGGTTCGCACGGCATGAGGAAGTGCGGGAACATCTTCGGAGGTGTTTCGTCAAAAGCTGAGCATGGAGGTTGTCTGTCATGGTCCGGGTTGTCATGTTCTTAGTAGCGGCTGCAGTCGACAGTAGCCGGCACTTATGCTGGAGCAGATGCACGGAGCTCATAATGACAAGGATCCTGCTCAGTGGGGAAGCCTGCCTGCCTGCCCGTGGCTATACGGGCGGACCACACACAAACGTACGAGATGGACTCACCGAGCGCAAAATGCTTCAGGACAGCAGACGTAAGTACATGCGGCAGCCGAACAGAATCAGCAGAGTTCTCTACCGGTGGGTTCTCATCGACGACGCAGTCGGTCTCGCATGCTCGACACGACACGATGCAGAAGACAGGAGGAAGGTGATTCCCAATGACCTAATGGGGTTCGAGATTTTCTTGAAGGAAGCCAGAGCACACCTTTCGTTTTGTTCCTTTCGGAGCTCCGAAGACGGGTCATTATGCCGGAACTCGGAGCTACAACAACAAAATAAAAATAGGAACGACGTTTGCCTCTTATTTTAAAGTCATCCCCTGCCGCTTCGTCCGGCAAAACAGTCACGGACGCGGGGGAACGATGCACCGGAGTTGTTTCTGCCGTCATTTGTTCTGAATCTAGTAAAGTCACTGGAGCATTTGTAGATTGTTCCGAAGACAATGTCCCTCGCCAACGGCAATATTGTAGTTGTGGAAGCTAGCTGGGCACAGAAAGGAAATATTTGCTGAGATCCGCGATCCGTAACTTCTTTTATTTTTTGTCTCTCAGAATAAGACGCAATATTGCGACTGCCGGCAACGAAGAAGACGCCTGCAGAAATATCTCATTTCGCTGCTCCAAATCAACATCACGGCAAAGGCTGTTCGCTGCACTTGCTCGTGGAAGCTCGTCGTGTTGACTTCGATGCCAAATGTTCAGCTAATCGCCAATTATGGATCCGAAGCTGAGATCTGATTTTCAGCGGTCTGGCGTTCAATTTATCCGATCAGATTGCATGGGATATTTGTTGTCGCTCGCGCAGGATCTTGATTTTACCAAAACGAGGAGGTTTCGGGAGAAGAGAAAGCGTGAGAAACTCGAGAATCATGCAAAAAAACACTCTCGACTTGCGTCACATAACGCGTTCGCCACTTTCCAAATAACATTCTTGTGGCGATGTTTCCCTGGGTCGGTGCGGTCGATTTGTTCATGAAACGAGAGGATTCCGGACTGAATCCGAAGTGAGCGAATATCCAAGAGCAGGCGTCTTCTACACCGGCGCGAACACAAGTTTATGCAGCGCAGCGCCCGTATTGATTGGGAAGAGGTCTCCGAATGCAGAGTTGTCGTTGACGTGATCAGGCGGGAGGTCATGAATTTTAAACAATCTCAATTCTCATCCTCGAATCAGAGTTGCTCACAACACGCCAACCAACGTTACACATACGCTCTGTAACGGACACAAAAAAGCGTGTTCATTGACGAGGACACGTTGTCAAAAAGTTCCTGAAGCATTTTTACCCTTTTTTAATCAGCCGACCACGAAGCCGTTTCACAGCGTTCTGTGACTCCGCTTGCGGCGGCGGGGGTTCGCCTAGTGTGGGGTTGCGGTGCCGGGCCGCTAGATCAATTAACAAATTCGGTTCATTGACTCAAAGGCGTGTGCTCAATGCCTTTCGTGTAGGCGCATCGCCCAGGGGTCAATGTCGGGTTACTGTCGATGCGACGCACGCTCGGCAGCCGCGGGTTCGGCCGATATCTCCCGGAAATCAAGCAAACTCATACTGACGGAATTAATCCGCGATTCAGAACAAATTGATTTCGTGCAGTCAAACGATGAGATGAGAGGCGTTTTCGTTGACGAAGCTGAAAATGAAGAACTGCCGAGCTGGAGGAGCCGCCGCGTGAGAGGAGTTTCCACGAGACCGCTTCCGCTGCTTGCTGGGTCCGGATGATTTCGGGCAAATGTATTCATGATGAAGGCTAGCACAAAGAAGAAAACGCACTCGAGTTTGTTAAAAATTGCATCGCCTTTTGTTGTGTCCGTTTGTGACGACAGCTTTCATTAGAACGACGCACACGGACCTCTGTCCAATTTTCTGTCTACGACATCTGACAATAGTCCATTGAGGGCTCCTGCCGTTGCTCCTTTCCCTGGAGTTGTTGTTGTGGTTGTTGTTGCTGTTGCCGCAGCAGCAGAAGCAGCAGCCGCCGTTGACGCTGGTGCATTGGTTTGTTGAACCCTCGAAGTCGCTGCAAGTTCAACATTTGCTGTCAAAGCACAAAAAGACAGGGAGCTTCCTTATCTATCTAACAAAACGATCGTTTTCGTTACGACTGACGCGAGCAACAACCAAAACCAAACTCCACTACGCTCAACGTGATATTGACGCGTTTGCTTGTGTACAAACTCCTGCGGAATTCAATCGTCCACGTTCCTTGATACCCCGTGAAGCCTGGCCTAACTGCGTTGTGCTCACTTCACACATGCATTCCAGATAGCATCGTCTGCAAATAGGGATCTGCCCCGGAGATCGATGGCAATTTGCGCTTGCCAAGAACAGCTCACTCTGAACAACCGATCCCAGCTCCGAGCGCGGCGGAATCTACTCCGAATCGTTCTCCGTCACGGATTGCATGCGCTGCGACACCCTCGATAAAATCGAAATCAAGTTTCGACACATATCATCAAGCGGCATGCTCGTACCCCAAGAATTTCCGCGAGTGTCGACACAGTTTTGTCGTCAGAACTCTTTTTTTCCCTCTTCCCCTCTGCAGCGTCTTCTTGACGGTTCCGTTGGACCTAGCGCTCCGTGGTGTAAATCAATAAGGGTGTCTCCGCGAGTACTTTTGTGGCATTAGACCGTTTCGCGTTTGTATCAGCACCGGAGCGGCAGCAGCAGTAGTATTTTACAGATAAATAAAAGCTCCGTGTGTTTCGTTTCGGATCATCATAAGCCAGCCCTCGCTGTTTGCTGAATACATATCTGTCCAGTGGTGTCACACAGTGGACGCGGCGGTTTCTCGTTCAAACACGGAGTGAAACGCTTGTCTGCTTTTCCTTCTTTCATGCAGGAGATTTGCTGCTAATCCGTCAAGATTGATGATGTGGATCAAAACGATCCAGAAATGCAGCAGCTATAATTTACATTTTACGAGAAAGAATATGAAGCAAAAGTAGGGAAACCCAGCTTGCCAAGGCTGATGAGAGTCGCCTGGACCGTTTTCCTGCTCTAGCCTCCAGCATTCATCCGACTGAGAACGCGCCCTGGATTTTAAAACCCCGAAGTTCACATCGCTGATTGGAGGCCAAGTTCCGGAACCTATTCGATTCCTCCTGCCGAAGCCCTGGCTATAAACGGAGGGGATGGTAATGTGTGCCGATGTTTCCAATTCCTGAAAATATCACCACGAAACTTGTGCTCATCAGAGATAAATACGTATGCACATCCACCGCTGTGATCGGAACGACGGACGGCAATGCGCTCGCGGACAAAGTCAAGCCGCCATTTTGTCCGTTCCCAGCATAAAATATTCTCCACTCGGAAAAGCGAAGTTGACGCAAATTGAAAATTTCCAAAAAAGGTCAAGTATCAATATTAACATTTGATTTGTATCGAAGAAGAATTGCTTCTTGCCTTTTGGGTCGGCGCTCTTTGCGTGGGCTCAGAGCAGCAACCAAAAATTATGGCTCGAATCTCGCCGCACTGTCGCTACATGGAAAAACTCCATTTCCAAAAGATTTTCACAATAAATATCGGAAGTTCTCAATGCAAGTTTCAAATTCTCGCTCTGGCTGGGGAGAGACATTGGCTCCGTTGTCCCCGACTGCATCGGGAGAGTTGAAACGGAGTCTTATTCCGATTATCCGCTCGCTCAAGGCAAGACAGCAGATATATTGACTCAGGGTGAGGGAGAAGAATTTCCAGCATTGTAAATAGTGGCGCAGAACTGAACGTTGCTAATGTGGTCAAATATTTTGTTCTGGCTAATCCCTCGAGAATCACCTGTCGCTCGTCTTCTTCGTTTTTTCTCTTCGCTGAGCTATGTGTAACACGATTAGAAGACGTGTTGGGATTTCAATGCCAAAGCCTGATTCATTACTTGAAACACCTCGCGAGGTACTCGCTTCACTTACAGGGACGGCTACAACAACGAGAATATTTGTCTCCTCCAACGCATTTCGCACATGCCGATCGTTTTGCAAGAATTCGAAATTTTCTCCCTCTGTGTCGACTCAGGCTTCGAGGCTTTCTACGGCTCACAGAGAAGAGGAATCTGTTGCTTTAGCTTCCGATATCAAAAATGGCAGTGCGGATGGCACACGGACGGGAACTGGATGTCATGAAGTTGCTATTGCTGTGACGCGCGTTGCGCCTCCTTCAAATCTCGATCCTCATGTCAATACACAAAGGGCTGAATCGTTCTGGTGACACAAATGACATTTCGAGAAAAGGTGTGGCTACTATTTTCGCGGCTAAGTGGCGGCCAGCCTCCACACTTTCCCACAAGCCGTCAGCCCACTGTTGTTGCCTGTCGGCTTAGCTCTCTACCGATGATGTTAGTAGCTGCGGAGTTGTACTGATGGTGCTCGTAGCGGCCATGGTAAGAATTGACTGGTTTCACGTGTAGTCAACAGATGTTGTCAGAGGACAACATTTTTTCGTGAGCCTGTCGATGTCCTCATCTTTGGAGAAATCATCCAGGCTGACAAAACTCATCCTTTCATATCTCTTACGGGCGTGATATCTAGACTCGAGAAGGTTCTGGCAATGATCAGATTGATGTGTCGCCACTTATGGAACTCGATCCGGGAAACCGACACGATCTAAGGTTAGGTGAGCATGGTCATCGTAGAATCGGACGAAGAAAACGCTGAGGACGGGCGTTGGAATCTCTCTCAAAATCATCAGATAGTTTTCTACTTCGGAGCATGCATTCTCAAAAAAGAGAGGTTTTTG
This sequence comes from Neoseiulus californicus, assembly GCA_028455905.1. Taxonomy (NCBI): domain Eukaryota; kingdom Metazoa; phylum Arthropoda; class Arachnida; order Mesostigmata; family Phytoseiidae; genus Neoseiulus; species Neoseiulus californicus. The sequence goes on from JAMQGS010000003.1 coordinate 6,045,122, forward strand.
TTGTTTTCAATCACTTCTCTTCATTATGTGACATTTATTGAGAGGAACATTGCTTTGAAATCTACGCGGCAAGGCCACCAGCGACTTTAGGGCTTAGTTTTCACTCCTTTCGTCCATTAATCTGTCTCCCCTTAACTTAACTGTGTTTCCAAGCTACTCAGCCATTCATCCCACTGTCTGATACTCGAATACCGGCAGAACTCATTAAAATCCCCCCTGAGACATCCCATATGTACAGGCTGGAAACGGTGAAGGACATATTTCTACGAGGAATCTCCGATTGAGGACGATAGATAGAGGAACGCACCGGATATAGAGGATCACGTATGCGACACCTCGATCACCGGCTGTTTGATTAAATAGTTTGTTTTGGTTGTTGGATCAATGATTGAGGAGACCTATCCATATTTCTCTCTTTCTAGTGATGAGTTGATGGCAGATGAATGCATGGATCAATGATGCATGAATAAATACGGTCATTGGAATGGTCGAACAGTTGGACTACCCTCAACGTGGAGTGGCATGAAATCTCTACATTCACTCTGTCGCTTTCTCGCTAAAACACTATACACAGCTTATGTACAACTCGCTCGCTCGTTCGCTCGTGCTCGCGCGCACACACGACACAGCTCCGTTCAGGAGCTTCCCTTCTACTGGCTATCACATCTCAAGTTGAGTTTAGTAAGTATTGAGTTTCGCTTTCTTTGAGAACAAAAGACGAATGAGAAAAAAAGAATCTAGTTCCTTAAAACCTCCGATGACACCACGTCGAGATCGTCGTCATCATCAACGTTGTCATTGCCGTCTTCGTCCCGCTCGCTCGTCTGACTTGCAGGTCTTGAGAGATCTTCGGCGGCTGAGAGGTGCGCCTGTACTGCGGCCGCTTCGGCGTACTTTCGGAGAAGGTCTGCATTGGCTGCCGCGGCCAGTTGGCTCATCATGAGTGCCTGCTGGGCTAGCGCGGGGTTGAAGGCACTGAGGGGCGTGCCGGGGAACGCAGGCAATCGTGACAGCAACGTATTGAAGTCTTGCAACTGCGCCAGAGAATACTGGGGAGGCATCGGTGGGTAGGCGCCACCTGCAGGGTTGAACTGGGGCGGCATCGCAGGCACAGCGGTTTGGGCCGGCGGGGCCACCGGTGTGGGGGGCGTTGAAGTCGACGAACGATCGCTGCCGTTGTTACCGCCGCCTATGATGTTGTCAATCGAGAATGACTGTTTGTTTTGAGATCGTTGGAAAGGCTGAGCGGACGGAGACGGAGATGGCTGTGCACTGATGTGGGTTTGGGTCGGGGGAGACACCGAGGGACGGGGGTTCAAATGCGTAGGAGCCGCCGCCAAGGCGTTCAAGCGCATCTTCGCCTGTTCCTGGACGGCGTTTTGTTGGTTGCAGACTGTTTCGTAGTGTTTCAGTTCGGCGATGGCCATGGCTGTCGCGTCTTTGACGTGGCGTGGCAGTTTGAATCGCTTCCGGCGTCTCAGAAAGCTACCATTTTCGAACATATCACCACACGAAGGATGCAGAGCCCAGTAGGAACCTTTTCCAGGCCGATCGGGTCGTCGAGGGATCTTGATGAAGCAGTCGTTGAACGACAGGTTATGGCGTAGCGAGTTTTGCCACCGTTGCGTGTTCTTGCGATAGTATGGAAAGCGATCCATGATGAATTTGTAGATTTCATTTAAGGTGAGCATCTTTTCTTTTGAGGATTGTATCGCCATGAACGTGAGCGATATGTACGAGTAAGGGGGCTTCTGATCGCCGTACGTTGGACAGGGACCCGTGGACGGGGGAGGGGAATAGCTGTCGTTGTTTTGGTAACAACCCCCGGCACCCTGTCCGTCGGATTGGTACGCTGACGATGGAGGTGAAAACTCTCTACTAAATGGCTTCTCGTCTCGAGGCGAGAACCCTGGTGCAAGAGGCGCCGGCGACGAGAACTGTCCAACGGGCGACTGGATTGGCGATGATGGATATCGTGGCGAGTTCATCTCGGACTCGGGAGATTTCGGCGGAGGGTAGCTGAGTGGATTGAACAGCGGGAAAAGCGGGTGCGGGGGATTGATTCCGGGCGGAGGTACCCGGACTAGACCACTCAGCGGAAGGGCGTGCTCTTCGTTGATAACCACTGCAAAGAGTTAAACATTTTCAGTTAGCCTAATTCGGAAACTGGAGATTCGTCAGCCATTCTTCTTTGTTGGAACGAAGAACAAAAACAAAACGTGACCACACGGTAGCCATCGCTCCTCCCCGAGACCAGCGTCCTCGAACAAGGGATCCATCTCATGACGAGAGAGACAGACGATCTGTCCCCTGAAAGGATCTTCGAACTCGGAGGAACTAGAGTCGAGAAGTATAGGTCGTGGCTCATCTCTCGGGACTAGCTCTGTACGCGATTCCTGGGCACGGTAGGCGATTCAAGCACCCAGTGAAGACCTTCTCGGTGCCCCTAAACGTGCGAAGTCGGCAATGTGGCCAAAGGCCTCTAGCTGAGCGGCTCTGTTTGAAGCTAATCGCCCTCATACTTCAGTCAGAGAACATCAGACACTTGTGAGCTAAACTGACTGCTGCAAATCTGCTGGCCGCACCTCGGGCCCCCCAACTCATTTACGCCGTAAAACACCGAAAACGAGTACGGCGACGGCGGTGGCAGAAACTATAGTTACATTCGAAACAACAACTGCATCAAAAAACAGCTACAGCGACAATTTCAGGCAGCTGTTGTACGTTTCACGGAGGCTGTTCCAGACGAATGTAACGAAACTTGTGGCCATACACTTTAACCTCGTGGCTGTCGCTGCTGATGTTGACGTTTCTTATGGACGAAGATGATCCGATATGCAATTATGATCGAATCACCTCTCGGTAATCAGCTCCTGAGAGCCAGGTTTATGCGGTTGACATGGAGCCTTAATCACAACTTCATTGATTTCACAGACACAGGGATAATTGCGGAATGCATACATGTCACCATCGAGGCAGACGAGAACGTCCTCCAAGACCGCTAGAGACGTAGGGAGAAGCAGAGAAATATCTCTCGCACAACCGAGGAGTGTTTGCGATCTAAACCGAAGTGCGATGCATGCCAAGATCGCTTTTTTCTCCTAGGATGGAAACTGGCACCGTTGTTGCCGAAGTTTCATTGGATCGGTATCAAGCCTTTCCAAATCCAATGAGCCCTGATTCTCTGGTTGTGGTACGAACCAATGTTTTCTTCTCGGTCCTGATCGATTTGAAAGTTCCCTCTCATCTTAGCCGGAATCATGGAGATCATCCTCGCAACTTGTGGAACCAGAGTTTCAAGGGGTGGATTTCCTTGAGAAATCGAATCCGTTCATGGGGATTTCTGGGACCACGAAGTTCTCAAAGAATCATGGAAAGATTTGAAAAGTATTTCCAACGGAACCGCAAACTTATTCAATTTTAATTAACTTACTTGAGGCGGATGAGGGCGCGAAATCCGTGTCACACAGAATGCTCTGTTGTACATCCAAGATTGAATCACAAAATCTATCGATCGAACAGAAGCGATGGAAGGGTGGCAGGAACGTCACTCGGTGCCAAAACAACTATAACAACGACAGTAGAACTCTGCGACGCGACACCGATCGGAAATTCGTCAGCGAATGATTCGAAAACTATCGAGCGAACCCAATAATTCCAAATCTCGGAAAGTGTCACGGGCAGACGCTCTCTCTCTCTCCTCTGGACACTTTCACAGGTGCTGACAGCTGAGACACAAACGCGAGATTCAGAGATGATTCCCTTCTTCCTCTGGTTGAACGAACTGTAGCACGTGGGCAATGTCGTATGGTTCTCTTCACTTGATCACAGACACTCGCTAGCGGACTCTCGGGTACTCTGAGGTCGACTGACAGTCAGCCGATCCGGATGACGAAGTCTGTTTGCGTATTGTTAACCAACACCGGCCAGCCAACCAACGAGCAAGCGCGCACTCCAGCCGCCAGTTGCCGTTTGTAAACGACTACTAAATCGGCAAGAAACAGCAGACCGAACCATCTTCGCTAAGTGATTCCTAGCTCCGCCCGCTCCTGGGTGAGGAGAGCCGCGGGAGGCGGCGCATCGTCCAGCCAAGCCACGCCTTCTCTTTCCGCGGGTTTACGACGAAAAGAATCAACCGGCGAACCAACGAACGAAAACCAACCGCTGCTGCTGCTGCTGCAGCCGCCGCCTGAGCCGCGGCTGCTCCTTTGGCAGCATTCTACGACAGCATGTCTTTAGTCACTTTGACTTGTTCTGGCGAGATGAACGGCGCGGCGTACGAGGAGGAGCACGGGGTAATCGCAGCAAATTTTGACAGTATACATTGTGATCAACAGGATAAGCGGAGCGATAATCGAAAGCTGAGAATGAATCGGCGATAGATAGATGCCGATTCAGCTCGGAGTCGGAAATACATCTCAATCCTATCGAGCACTATTCAACTTCTGGCAGTGTATGGCCTAAACCATACAAATCACACGTGAGCACCCCAGCACCTCGACGGTGAAGAAGGTTAGATACTCAAAAAGTGAGGAACAACAGGTATGATCATGGAGGCGCATTGAAGTTGACCCCAACCCTCCGTTCAGATGACGAAAACCTCATAAAGGTGCGAGAGAAAGCGTCTAGAGTCCAGGAATCAGGGCTGAACCCATGAGGAACTTTCGCCATCGGGGACTCAAAACATATTACACCAAAAGCATTCTTATTGCTAACAGATAAAGGATTGAGAGGTAATGACTCGATCCTTCCTTAGCATCGACGGAGTTTCGGCTTTCGGTGAGCACCTCTGCTCGGCATGGACACTGATTGGGCAGCAGTTTTCTGATCGTCGTCCCGGGTGCTCGATCGCTCATGATCGCTACGGCCCTCTGTCCTCTGATACTCTTGCTAAGTAGACAGAACAACGCGGTGCACGAAAAAATGCTGCTTGTGCGACCGCCGCCGGCATCCAGTGAAGTAGGTAGGTAGGTAGGCAGGCAGTCAGGCTGCCTGGCTGAAAAAAGGTGGGGGGCGGTGGTTGAAGGTGTCAGGCTCGCGTACTTCATGATTAATTGAGCGATGCGGTCCCTCACTGTCGTAGCTATCTGGGTGACCGAGAGTGAGTGCGAAGGCGAGAGAAAGCATGCCAGCGCGTAGAGAGAAGGCGATCATAGCCAAAGTCGAGTAGCCAGCCAACCAGCGAGCGAGCCGACTCTCTGAAGAAGCCGCTGTTTTTCCTAAAACTCAACAGGCCACAACATCACACGATTTGTCATGGAGTTAGCTCACTCTCTGTCCTTTTTTGAAGCGGACTCTTCTGAAACAGTTTGCTCGCCTATTTACCTGATCCTCCCCGGCTCGCAGACTCATGTCTCTTCGGTGGAGATGTCGAGTTTTCGAAGCTCGACCTCAACATACTTCCTTATCCGATGTTCTCCGGCCGGTTCCTGACCGACTGAACCCAGCTTCCACACATCCTCGTGAGGATTCCTAGGATCAACAGTGTAATGCCAACAATTGTCCGCTGCTGCGGAAAGGAGTAGAAATCAATTCGTTGCGATGCTCGCCGCCGACGAAAACATGTTCATGATTGGCTCGCGCTTTCTTATGTTCATCGAAACTTGAGATGATGATGATGATGATAATCGATCCTCTGAGACGCGTCATCAATGGAAAGAGATTACCTCTGATCGGAGAATCTCTAAAACCTTCTGTACCAGGCCTGATTGTTCCGAAGAGTCGAAATGCACGATATGCGTCGATAGTGCGATAAGGGCCGTCAGAGTCTAGCTGAATGATAAGTAAAATCAATAGGTTTTAATAACCCATCTTCTCTTCCGAGGCCTCAAAAGCAATCATCGAGAATGATTTGGTCTCGCTGAGTCCCTTTCTTTGGCAAGTTTTGTCACGAATTCCCGAGCTTCATCAAGCGGCCTCGATGACATTTTTCCGGTGCAAATCTTTGTTTTGGAAATAGGAATCCCATGGCAGCCAACACGATTAGGGGAGCGGTTACTGGTGGGAACATGATTATACAAATGTATCCATTCTACGTTGGATTGAATCGAGTTTTGGTCCCCTCGACAAGTTATGACAACATGGTCCGGATCGAGACCGAAGTCAGCCTTCATTCCAGCCTCCGCAAAGTCACTGAGATTTCGCAGTTCGACGGAGACCTTCCGGCGAGCTACTAATGAGCAACAACCGTGGAAAATATCCTCCAGTCCCGATGATGTCCTCCAATGATCCTCGAACTCGTTTGAGAGAACACTTCCTCCCCAGAACATCGCACCGGGCACTCTCAAAGTTCCCGCAGGACTTCTGCTGGGCTTGCCATCGCGAGCATCCGTTACGTTTCAGAGTTCAAGTTTCGTTTTTCAACGCCCTCAACTTGAATATACCTCCTGAAGTCGTGTTGACTTACGGACTTCCTAACGACTGGGACGAGAGCGTGCATTCCCAGGTTGAACGACGGGGAGTTATTATGAACCCTTACTCTCAAGCTCAACATTGGAGAGCCACAATCAACAGCTTAGAAAAGGCAACCACTTGGATCTCAAATTTGTACAAAAATGTCTCAATGTCTGCAGAGTATTGAAGGGGACAAGAGAAATAGAGGAGAGAGGGAGGAGGACCCTGCTCTCGGACGGGTGAATTGTGGGGTTCTCTTGCGTCGTCCTCGAAGACGAGCGGTGCCACCGCTGCAGCTGCAAGTGCTGCTACTCCTTTTTTCTGCCTCCCTATCTAAATCTTTTGCTGAATCTCTCTCCTCTATCGTTGAAAGGAGAAAACTCTGCGGTGCCAGCGACCGCTGTGGTAGTAGCGTCGGTGTCTTCCTCGATGATGACGTGCTGCCAAACCGGAAGTCGAACACGCCTCGGTGGGCGCGAACACTCAAAAAATGATCTCTTGCCATCGTTGTCGTTCGTGGCAAGTAGAAGAAACTCTAGGCTGGCTGACTGGCTGGCTTGCCCACCCAAACGCCCGCCCTACTTAGCTGTCCCTCAAAGACGAACGAACGCTCGAATTTCCCCTTCGATGCTCCGGTCATGAAGAGGAGCAACCTAATGTACAATATTATGAGCAAGGGAGATGTTTTCGTGCCATCGACGGACGGTTCGTGTTGTTGGTTTGCTTTGTTGTCTGTTGACATCGGTTCCGTCGGTTGCGGCTGTGACCGCATTCACATTTCTCCCTCACACTCGCGCCTCCGCTCTCCCTCTCATGATGGTCTGTCTTTTTTTGGAGCTTTCGCGCTTCGGAATGCATACATTTCTCGTTTGCTCTTTCACTGATGTGGTGATCTCCCGTCCGTGTCGATCCCAGCTTGTCTACAATGCTTTCGAGCGTGGATGGGTGTCCAGGAGGTTTTCCCTCGGAAGGCCGAGTCGAGTTCATCAGAGATTGTTACGCGACGATTTGTCTCGCTTGCAAGTGAGCTCGCGGTGTTCGACCACAATGTTCTACGGGAGGACAGCATATACTTTCCGCTGCAGTGCTCCCCAGTGGAAGCCAGGCGCTCGTAATAGAGCCCGCAAGAAGAGGAGGAAGAGGCTTCGCTGGAGCTAAGCGATAAATAAAAAGGCAACGAGACAATGTCTATAACATCGAGAAGGCTCGAGTGCGGGAAGAGTCACTCGACCGAGCCACCACGCAGGAGTATTTGATGCTGAAGAGGAACGAGAGGAGTTGAGGGAAGCGAAAAAAAAATGAGCCGAACGTCGGAGAATAAAGCCAGAGGAAACAGGCAATGTTTTATTGAGACTCTACTACTGATTTCTCATCCGCGGCTTCTCGATACAGCAATGTTGAGCGAACCACGAGCCCTTTCTTGAGATGGTGCAGTCTCACAGAGCTCACTTCGAGGTCAACGAGGATGAGTTCCCCATTGAAGAGAAAGAGGGGTAGGGAAGTAGCTCATTTTCAGCGAAACCATTCGTGGACCTCGTGGACCACCATGCTTGCGTTGTTCTGTTTATCCCCGCCGCGAACAGAAACGCTGAGGCTAGAAACAACTGTAAGAATGAATGGAAAAACGGCTCCGAGTCACAACGATATGGTCACGGCCATTGTGCCTGTTACTTGTGATGTTTATCCAGTATTAGCAGCCGTGACGACGTTGCTCCTGCTACCACGGCGGCAGCGGCGGTGGCCGGTGCTGCTTCTCCGGCCGCACGTAGCTTGTAGTGCTTTGTGCATTGTGATTTGAGGTAATGTTTTGTTTGGTGCGCACACGCCAATAGGCACTCCGTCCGACGCGTCACTGCTTGAAACATCCATCGACTCAGGTGTGGCGATGGAGTTCTTCAAACAGAAAAAAACGTTCAACAGTTTTCACAACAATTTCTAGCGGAAATGGTCATCTCATGTTGTGTGCTTGTTCGCTCGCTCGCTTGCTTGCCTGCTTGCCTGACTGTGTACCTGTTCCCACTCCCTCGTTTTGACGTTGCTGTTTTCTCTCGACACCCTTCGCTGCCATCTCCGTTCTCACATATACTTACTTTGCGGTCGCCCAAATTGATTCTTCACCGCGACAGAATCGATTCTTCCCCTGAACTGAGCTTGAGAAACCCCGCATAACCCCGGCATCATATCGATAGCATGGCGTCTATTTTGGCTTTGATTCCGATCATTCGTCGACAATTCTTGCTCAACACGTGCCACAAGTTTTGCTTCTCCTCGAAAGCCCTCCGAGGAGCTCCCTCGAAACCACAGCGGTTTGCGAGCAATTGGGAACAACCTCGCTCATTAGAGCTGGAAGACAAACATTCTTCCAGAAAAACGCTGGGGCCATCTTGGAAAAGCTCAGCGGAGAAAAAGGGAGCAGAATACTCTGCAGAGTCATGGAGTGACTGCACTGGCACACATCCGACTTGACTTGATTCGAACTTGGCGTTTAACGCACGTCCAGCCTATCTGTCTCTTTCTTTCTTTCTTCCTTGGTCAATCTTTTAGTCTTCATCCCCGGTCCACTCAGCACAGATCGGGACCGGATGAAGCATCGGCTGCAAAGCAAAGCATCCGTCCAAGAACAAATCCAGAAGGACAAAATTTTCTCTCTCTTAAGGCTCGTTATCTTCGCTGCTCTTCGCAGCAGTTTTTGTTTCTCCGAGAGTGTCTCCTCTAAACCGAGGCAAAGAAAAAGTCAAAACGACAACAAGGAAAGCAGGAGCAGCTACAAGAACATGGGTGTTCCGCTCCGTTTGTAATCTCCACATGTAGACTTGGTACACACGTCCTCGACTTGTGTCGTCCGAGTCTTCCTCCAGCAACTAGATTGATAAAATAGAACAAGTGCACTCGACGGCACCTCGACGGGGAGTTCAAAACTTCGGATTCGTTATGGACTTTCCTCGAATTCTTTCCAGAGAAGGCTCCAGAATTTCGTTCACTATGCTCAACTTCGAGTTGTTTGAGTCACTATCTTTGGAGGATAACATATATGGCTGGGTTCTTTCTTGGCGGGGAAGCGGAGGAGCGGAAAATCCCGCCATCGAATGATTGTCACGGAAGCGATGGCTTAGTGTACTCGATTTGATCATGTAGGATTGGCGCTCCAACGACTACGGTTTGATTTCAGGCAGACTCAAAGGGGTCGATAATAGTCTCAGCCGCAGACTTACCGCGTAGCTGAACATATTGTTTCGTATCATCATTAGGTTTGTGGACGAGTGTAAGTGTGTGGTCTGTTCAGTTACCCTTTGTCGCTTTGCATGAAACTCAATCGAACTTTCATTGAGGGTGAAGAGTTCCGATGTAAAGATCGCATCCATCATTTTGTGCGCACTCCGGCGACGCGAACCTCTCAAGATCGAATACCAGTGGAAATTCCTTCGAAAGCTAACTCCAATCGAACATTCCGGATGAGAGTTTCATATGAACGCCGGGATTTAATTTGGGAGGATGCCAGGCTATTTGGACTCGGAAGAGAGGCTTCCGCTGAGCAAAACGCATCTGATGGCTTTGAATGAATGGCAAAGTGTCGGAAGGCGCTCACCGAGGCACCCCCTCATATTGACAACCAGAGGTGTGATGACATTTCGCACGTCACATTTCGTGCATTTCAAATATTTGACCGAAAAAAAGGTTTCCGATTTTGTTTTGCCGTTCTTAATGGAGCTATCGATCTTTCCCGCGAGCGTCGACGACGACGATGGTCACATAGCAGCATATCAGACTACAATGAAAGACACTCTCGCGGAGAAACCTACTCACACCATGAGCACGACGATTGACCGCTTGACGTTTCACATCAGAATCGCCGACTGGATTCGATGTCGTGCACGTCATCTGCGCGCGTGACACTCGCGGTGATTCCCATTTCTCAACGGCTCCTGTATTTGATGTTGACTACTCCGCTATGCTGCCGACTTTGTGGGACTCGCATCGATATCGTCCTGCCGTGAATGGGTTCCTACACCAAATGTGCAGTTCAGGACGACTCGGTCAGATCATTTCGGTCGATTCCTATGATCCTCCGGGTTCGTCCTTTGTATTATCGTCCTGAACAGCTGCTCTTTTCCGCTCATTTTCCGGGAACTTTATGGCTCGGAACACGAAGAAGGGAAGCGAATTTCCAGGAAACCCATTAGAATGGAAGTAGCCAAAGATAGGTGCTCTACCTACTGGAAGCTTAATCAGTTTTCTGGTGATATGAACCACTCTTGTCGGAATGGTCAGAAACCACAATGAACCACATCGAAATGAGTTCTCGCGTACTTCTTCTGGCGTGAAACCGAAATGCCTTGGTGTTTGTGACACGGACAACGGTTGTTGCAAGCCTATTGTTGATTTTTTCAACGCTCCCAATATCGAAACGTGCTTTGCTGCTCGATTCAACCGTTGATTTGCTCGATCGGCTGCTCGGTCATCTACTCGTTTCATCGTTGATTCATTTATTCGCGGTCCGTGGCAGAGGGAAGAAGTTGTGTATGTAGAATCGAAACCTGTCGACTGTGTCCGAATATTACGATCGAGACAGAGCTGACGGATCGGGCGAGGTTTTGATTGACCACGTCACTCAGGTCGTTTGCTTCGGCAGCTGCTGACGTCCCATATATTTCATTCGTTTAACTCATACAACGAAAACGGAATGTATTCTCTTGACCGCGACATTTCCAACACTCCATCGATTCCTTCGTAAACTTCGAAAGGGAACACTCGAACTTCTGGAAAATCTGGCCGGCATTTCCAGCCCGCACAATAACAAGCAGACCTGCTCGCTGCCAGTCAGTCAGTCAGTCAGGAACCTAAGTTTGCTCGCGAGCCAACGATTCCAGAGAAAAAACATCGACAGGATGACGTCTGCGGCTGGAGTTGGAAGTCGAGAAAGAAAGCTGGAAACGAACGAAGTAAAAAAACATCGCCAAATGACAGCAAATTTATAGTTAGTCAGCCGGACAGCCTTTCGGTCGCTCAGGCGGTTGGGTCCGAAGTCACGACTCAGAACATAAAAAGCTTGAAATGCGAGAGCTTCCAACTAAGCAACTGTTGCCATATTAAACCTGTCTCAGCGCAACGAGCGATCAGAAAATTTTGAACACATCGAAATTGAGCACCGCAAGCCATAGGACGAGTGACGAACTGAGTGGAGCTATTCAAATTCGAGAGGGAACAGGTGATCTGCATCTCAAGCAGACGGACCGAACAGACAAATCTAAGCCGAATGGTCGAGTGGCAGGAATCGATTTTGGCATTCTTGTTCCTTGTAGTTGCCGCCGCCGCCGCTGATCTTGCTCATGACGCGTCGGTAGAAAGAAGAGGAACAGCGTCAGCCCATTTCTCATTGGCGTCCGCCGCCGTCGTTGAAAAAGTCCATGGCTTCTCTCCGCGTGCCGTTTCAAGTCGAAGCTATTCATCCATAGAATCGATGTCGCTGCCTAAATAGGCGAGCGCTGTTCACTCAAGAGAAATGAACGAATTCCAAACACCATCGTAGTTAGTCAGCCTGTGCTTCGGCCGGCTTGCTGGATGGCTGGCATACCTGCCCGTCCAATCGGCACTCCATTTACACCTGGGCCGAATACCTCGGCGGCTTGATCAACAACGACGACGACGACACGTCCGTTGTTCTTTTCTCTCATTTCCATCGTCGTCCTCATCACCAGCAGCGGCACCTCATTCTTCTCGCTCCGATTTCGTGCTCATATCGGAGCGGCTTGTTAGCACCCGAGACAGCAACGGCCACTTCGAATCTCAATGCTCATTGACTTTCAATTGAAGGCGTCAGGCGGATCACTGATTTTAGTCGATTGTAAGTCGTTCAAGGCATGACGCAAAAAGAAAGGCGTGCGTTTCCTTGACTGAGATATCCTCCACTCAACCCAATCATGATCATCGACCCCATCTTGGAAGCATCGGCTGCCAGGCAGACTCGAGAATGATTGCTTGGAGCTTTTTTAGTTTTCTGCAGCAGCTTCTCCATGACGGCCAGTTGAGGAGCTCCAATCGCGTTTCAGGCTCCATACCGTTAGCAAGCATCGGTTCTCTAACAGTCCGTCGTTGCTCGACATTCGAGATGGAAGACGGGTTCCAGACTCGTCTTTCCATCTTTGAACATTTGATGCTTCGCTTGAGCGGTGCCGACATCTGACTATTGTTTCCTGAAACGCGACCCCTATCTTCACGAGCAAACGTGAACTTCAGATCTCTTTTGTTTGTTTTCTCTTCGAATCAAAACAAACTTCGTCGTACACTGTGGAGCCACTCAACAATCGAGCCTGCTATCTGGGCCGAAGCTGCTGTCGGAGCTGTGACTGCCGTTGTCAGTGTCCGGTGTCCCTCTGCCGGAGGATCACCTGATAGCGTGCGCCGCCGCCGCCGCTCGGTCCGCACAGGCAGAACACCAGTTGTTCGAAACGTCGCGTCTAGCTGCTATACCGTGTCTTGTGGCACGAAGAGTGGCTTCCTGCAGAGGTGGCCACAGAGCGCGCGGTTCGTTGTCTTGCTGGACGCTTGGCTGAAATTTGCTTTTACGTGTGATTGCTGAGTCGACTTCACCAAAGAATCTTTCGCAGGGAGTTCGCCGTGCGACATCCAATCATCAACACACTGGTCACCGAGCGTGTGTCAACCGCAGCGCACGGAATGAAGACGCTTCGCCACGCGTCGTCCCAGACGCAATCGACACACAGACGGACACATGGGCGAAAGTTTCGGAGGAAATAACTAAGCCGCAAAACTGGAACACTTGATGATCGTCGTGATGATGAAGCTGATGGCGACAACAATCGTCAACACTGGACGTCAATGGAACGACGAACTTTCCATGACCGCTCGGGTTCCTCGTTTCTCGTGGGTCGGCCGTTGTGGCGCTATGTTTCCTCGACGCTCGACACAGAACCCAATGGACATTTAATTTCATGTCCAAAATATGGGCGGAAGGCCGCTCCACAAACTGCCCTGCAAACAGACAGGGCAATCTTTTCATTTTCCAATCTTGTCGCATTCTCTCCGACATTGTTGTCCATCCGGCTCAGGCGGCAGGGAACACGGTTCCCAATGACCCTAGAGGCAGATCGGAGATGGCGGATAGCGTATCCAAAAGAAACGAAGAGAATGGCGGCGCATGGAAGCTGAAATTCGGGAGAATCGCTCATCTTAATCAGCGCCTCCACCACAGCATCCGTCGTCGGCTCACGGGACGCTCGTGATTCACCCCTAGAAATAAGAATCATTCGTGGATACCTATCATCGATGGATGGACGGATAATAAATAGATTTATTGATAGTGCGACGAAGTCGGCGTGAACGACCGACCGACAAAGCAACCGGAGTGATGCGTATGCGGACCAAACATCAGTGGCTCCACGTGTGACCAAAGCTCCATGTTAATGATAGTTAAGCAGGCAAACTTGATGATCATCGATGATTGCTTTCCTCATCGTCCGGTTCAGTGCGACTCAAAATCAGGCTGGGAGGAGCATTACCAATGCCACATCGCAGAACATACGGTGACTGCGGCCTTATTATGGAGCTTCTGGATCCGTGCTCGGGCAAGGCCCTCGGACAGGGCCCCGATTTTTAGTGCCTTCGATGGGAACGCACGATTATGTGCGGCGATAATCTGTTCTATGCTATGCGCCTCGAATCTCATCAGAGAGACTGTCACTTGGAAAGGGCTCGGTATTCAAAGAATCTTCGGAAGTACAAGAAGGGGAAGCGCGTTGGTCAGAATAGGATGATGGCAACCGTGGTGGTTCAAAGTTTCTTCTGCAGTCGCGACGCCAGGTCCGTCCATCTGATAACTGTCCGCGATATGGAACATCGGCACTTCCCACCAGGGGGTAGCCTCCGCTCCCGACAATGTATAAGAGTTTTTGTCTCGAGATCAAAATTAGGATGCGCAGAATTCGTGCGTTCCTTTTCCGGTGATTGGACTGTCGTACCGCAGAGGAAATCGATCCCTGCAACCTTAATCACTCTGATAGATTTCAAAACCATGCACGTGCTGCCTCCAAGGACATTTCCTGCCTTACTTTCAGAGAGATTATTCTCAAAGCTTGCGATCAATATTCGAACCTAATTCATCTTGGGCATACCTCAACTCGCACTATCGTCTCGAGGTTTCAAGGCACATCGGCGTCACTCTCATCGGTTACGACTGAAGATTCGACTGGAGCATTCACTGACTTTTCAAAAACAGAACGGATTCTCCAACCGAATTGTTTTCACGACAGATTCCGCGATGATCGGACTCTTGATGGTGGAGTGGGGAGCTCGAGCCGTGAGCGTTGTAACTCGACTTCTCGCATCATAAGCCCCACATCAAAGAAAGATTCAGACTGTGCTCAGCTTATTGATCCGGGAGAAGGGCAGCGTTAATAAAACAACTTCAAATCATGAACCCAATCTAGATCCCACCGTCGTACAACTGTCGAGCCTCCAAGAAAGATTCTACTCCGCTATGCCTTGCCACACGCTTGCGGTTCTGAATCGATCCTGATTTCATTCGGAAAATCTCTCCAAGCTTCATTTAAATATTGGCTTACCTTACTCGATCGTTCCGACTCGAGACCGCAGGAACGCTATAGCATTGATTGAAGAGAGCAGGATCACCTCAGTCCCCACTGCGCCAGGTGCGTGTTTTTAAAACGCAAAACCTCCGGCAGGTCTTGTCCCGTCCATACGGATACGCTGTGCAAAACTATGACGATATAGA
Source organism: Neoseiulus californicus (assembly GCA_028455905.1). Lineage (NCBI taxonomy): Eukaryota > Metazoa > Arthropoda > Arachnida > Mesostigmata > Phytoseiidae > Neoseiulus > Neoseiulus californicus. The sequence continues at coordinate 6,060,264 of JAMQGS010000003.1, forward strand.
ACGCACATTTCTGTTCATCTCAAGAGATTTAGTGATTCCCCATCATTTTTGGCCGCTGCTTGCAAAGAGAACAAACGAGAAAGTTCGGGCGGATCAGGATTCCATGGTTTCTTTGAATCTTGGGAAGCTAGATTCCCGTTCGCTTCGAGTGGCTTCCTCTCTGCTGTGGTGATCTTTCATAGTGATGAGCTTTCTGATGCACGCTGCAGAGCATGCCCTACGAGCAATATAATTTAGGTACATAATATATATTGTATCACTATATGAAGAGCGCTAGCAAGCCAGGTTGTCCAAGCGTGAGATTGTGCTCGAGGCAAGAAGAGAGCGAAAAGCAAGGAAAATATATAAAACTCTCATACGACCGGAGCAGCGCGCGATCGGGCGTGACATCGCGGAGCAAGCCATCATCCGAAGTTTAGCTACGAAACGAACCGTCTATGTCCATACAGAGGATTCTCCGAAGCTCCTGCAAACTTTTTCGGACATATTACAACGTCACTGGACGAGGGACACCAACTAGAGCGCGATACGTTACACTCGCGCGCCGGACTTAGGTTAGTCCATCCGGACAGTACATATATCGATTCCCGGAGAGATATAGACGGAACTTCGTTCATACACTGCACGTTGAAGTATGATTCTCAACCAACTTTACCCCAACCCTTCGGAGTCTCCGCCTGTCGCTGATGCCCTCGACACGTTCAAATATCGTACCGAAATAAGCTGCGAGATTTACACCACCATGGAAGCACGACTCCCTCAAGTACGGCGTTAAACTTGAACGATAACGCATGGCTTCTGAAAGTTTCAGATGGAAAAAACCGTCGGCCTAACAGGGTACGAGGACTGCGGATTTCATGTGGAAGATATTATCCTTTCGCGCCACCTATTCTCCGTCACGAACTGTCACGGACCAAATTCACTTTGATGGAACTGGCAAACGTGCTCCAGAATATGAACCAGAAGATGAAATATGTTCCCAAAAGTATTCTGGGATTCCCAAACTGAGCATGACACGGATATGACGTGTTCCAGACAGCGTGTAGTATTCGAGATCTTCCAGGGATCAGACAAATAATAGTCATATGTCCCCTGGTATCTGCAAGATTCTCAACGAGTACGGCCGTGTACGGGGCTCCTAGGGTCCGCAAAAGAATGCTGGGGGATGAGGGAAAGTTAACCTAAAGTCTGGGAGATAAGGAACCATCTGTCACCCTCATAGAGTCCAATGCAGAATTCCCTCATCTGATATGCTCCTTATACGTCAGACTTAAGGGTGATACGAGTTCAGATTCTTGCCCGGCAGCAATGCCAGCTCTCTCCATGTCCGGCGTCTCGGTGAAATATGGAGAATCTGTTGAACTCGAGCCGTCGACTGAGAGCTGCAGGAGCGAAGCAGAATATTCATCCACTTGAACACAGAACGACATCAATGCGGAGTTACGGACCGATCACAACCCGAATGTTTTCAGAATAGTTTGTCTCTTGAGTGGTGACTGACGCTCGCGGCATCTTGCGAATGATTCGGGCTCCCAACTCTTCGAACGGTTGGAGCTGCGAGAAGGCGACGACAGTTTACGCCTGACGGAGGAACTTCTCGTGAGAGCGAATATTTTATGTCGCAATGCAGCCAAAGCTCGTCTTTGCGCTCGACTCCTGTGGTGGAAGAACCCACCGTTTCGAGCTGTATCGGGAAGAAGCAACGAGCAGAATTTATTCCAAAGAATCGGCTGCTCGTTCGGTCGTCGGTATGGAATCGTTGTGAACCACTGAGTCAATCGTCGAAACCGCCTTTTCCTACACGGTTCACTATTTATATGACCGCAAACCATCCGGTTCAGAAGATGTTCGTGGGATCGACGAGAACTTCACGTCGATCGTCGTAAGAGCCGTAAAATAGCTCGTCAGATCAAGTTTTTTTCGCCGACTCTGCTGACGTTCGTTGTGCGCGGCTCGTCAACGAGCAACGCCGATCGTCGCTTGATCTTCGGGAGGAAAAATGTGGAAAATGCTCGAATCGGTGGCAGCCCACAAACTGACAACTTCGACTGATGGCTCAGAACTTGAGAACACTTGCCAAATGTCTTAGTGAGTGTGTCTTTATTTTGTGTCAGACATTCTGAGGGAAACTAGGAAATCGTTCGAATACGCTTGCTTGACCCCTCGAATGGAATGAAACGGCGAGAATAACCGCGGGAGAAAAGAGTTCTTGATATCCCGCTCACGATGGTCGAGATGTCAAAAAACGAGTCGCAAAAGTGTCGGAAAACTTTTGTTGGACGATCTGACCGTATTCTCCTCTTGGAATTTCGTCTGTTCATTGCAGTCATGCCGGTCATTCTTGTCATTCGCTCGCTGCCAAGCAGAAGAATCGTAGCTTCAGCTCAAGACTCGGTCGTCATTCCGATTCCATGAGGACAAACAGAGTCGGAGGAAACATTGTCGAGGGGTTCCTGAACTCGTCTCCGGACCGAGGCTCGCTACGACGTTACAACAATAATTTGCCAGCCAGGAGGTCTCCGTATTTGAGGAAATCATTCCCCGTGGTTTGAGCCTGATACGAGCCTCGAGGTTTGATTTAGCCTGATGTCCTGATACGGGACTAGCAGCTTGATGATTGCATCGAGTGTCGATCGATAGCAAGTGCGAAGAATTCAGTCATCTAGAAGCGCGGTCAAGGCGGAGAGCGCGTCGAATCCAAGAGACGTAAACCAAGGAGATCCTGTTTGTCTTGCGGTCGACGATGAGATTTCATCGGTACTGAAGGTGAAATCGTTCGAATCAGCATGACTGAGCCGATCTGAAATATGCGTCATCCTTGCATTCTCGCGCCATTTTCGAGGCTGCTTTCGACTCATAATCAGTCCTGGTCACTCCATTCCTCTTTGGATGAGACGGATCTGATTGTGAGACACAAAATTATCCATGGGAATTCCTGAATGGGGAGTCCTCATGGAACTATAAACCTCCTAGGTCTCTATTCGCCTAGGCACATTCGCGAACAATGTCCTGTCATTCGTTATTTGAATGCGTCTGTGTTGCACTGAGCCGACGAGAACTTTCTGTTCACGAGCAAGGAGCATCCCTGGATTGAATCTGAAGAGTTCGCAGCATTTCATTGGACTCTTGTCAGGTTTTTAAGGCGATGATTATGATTATTCGGATGACACAGCTGATGATGATGGTCCTCTGATAATGAATACAGACCCCGTCGTTGTTGCTGCTGGTGCAGCTCCTGCTCTCGGGAACATAGTGGTCGTGTTGATGGTGAAAATCCTTTGCCTCAAACATTATGTTAAGCGGAGCGAGGAGCGACGATTCTCTCGTTTCCTTCACGAAACCTAAATGAATTGCGGCAAACCTCTTGAAGTGGAACAAGAGAAACTGCGAATGCGAAACGATAGAAGAAGAAAGCGGACGAAGCTATGGAAAGCGAGATGAAAAAAAAAATGAAAAACTAAAAGGGCGAGCGAATCCTGTCATTTGAGATTCCGCACGGAGTCGTTGTTCTCCTGTTTAGCGCCTAACGAAGCATCCTTTTGTTCGAAAACTTTTCCTTATTACCAAGAGCTCAGAGGGAGATGCCGCGGTTCGTTCCTCGTGAGCCTCCGTTCATTGCTATGCGCTATTCCGCCGCGGTGAATCGAGTTCAGGAATGTATCGATTCGTAGCATCTCTCTGGCTTCGCCCAAACCCAGAAAATGCTTTCCTATGTCTCCCGAGGTGCTAGCACGAGTTTCTGATGTCTGCGACGGGGATAGCGAACTGGTGCACATCTTTCCGAAGCTGTTACGACAATAACTACGATTTTGCGGGACTTGAAACGATATTGACACCGTTCGAATGTGAATCTGATTCGATTTTGAGCGTTATTCAAGAAAGCATGGACACGAATCATGCCGCGAATCCCTCCCTTCTACGGGGTCGTAGCGCACTCTCGACACGCTGTCGTCTCTCCGGCCGTGGCATCCTCACCCGAACGACACGGCTGCTGAGCTGACAGCGAGCAACGAAGTTAGGGAAGACGATTTTTGCAAATGTTGGAGTTCCCCCAAGTGGAAATTCTGCCGGAGGTACGGAACAAGGGAGTGCTGGCATGATAAAGTTTTTCGGAATATTAAGTTCACTTCTCTCGCATTCAAAGCGAGCGTAGACGTTCAGTTCATGTCCCGCCTCGCATTCATATTCCTCTAATGGAGGGAAAGCGAAGCAGGAGCTGCTACTCACCGATTCCTCATGAGCGCGGACAAGTTCCTCCAAACCGGGGTACCATCATAATTTTTGCTCAATGGTTACGAACCAACCGCCCATTCCAGCGCCTCGAGAGTGGAGAGTATGAGTTCAACAACGCAATGCGCAACGGTGCTCCAGCATCAACGTCAAGCTTCGAGTGTTCGCATCCTCCGGCCTGTTCGTAGAGGAAACTTGCTCTAGAATCTGTTCTGACTTTGGACGAGCCAAACAAGTGAGGGAGACATACTACGATCACCGTTGCAAGTTCGAAATGGCTCTCAACGATTTGGATCGGAACAGAGCGCCGTGGAATTTTTTCGAGTTTACGAGTTTGAGCGAGTGTGATCTTCCCATTGAATCCGAGAAACTCGATCTGATCTCCCAAACTGTTCGTCACTTCCAGAAACCATTCATCTGATTCCCTCCGATTTTACACGTTGTGCGCTCCCGGAACGCTCCGGCTGCTAAATGAAATTATAGTTTCATTCGTCGCGAAAATCAGATGAATCTACACAGCATTGGTCCGTGTCCTGAAAAGCGCGTAGTTCACGGGATTATGAATTTGCGTGACTGAACTGTGCACAGTTTAGAAACACTGATTACGGGGACGGTGTTTATTGTGGTCGCCGCTCCTAGCGGCGACTGTCTCGCCGCTCGCCTAGACCAATAGGCCGAGCATCGGCGTCGCCGTCGTTGCGAGCCAACCCTGCTGGCTGCTGACCATTCCCAATGAAAATAAGCCCGATTCGGACGGATATTCAAACCAAACTGTTTACAACGCTGACAAATAGGTTCTGTTGTCGGTGGTGCCACGGTCCGCTTTGTCAACGCTGAGCTAATGTCACAGACGTAACGGACAATGGACGCTTGGACGTCTGATGTCGGATCGAGTCCATGACATCTAGTTTTAATGCTGACACGAATCACCCACCTTCATATTTCACAGCATGTAACACCGACAGCCACTCGCCTCCTAAATGGAACATTGCTGCCATGTCTGAACTTTATGGTAAACAGTTACCCAATTCCATCGAATCCGCTCGACTCTGCATTTGCATAGAGCCAACCCATCTTTGCCAGCGTTTGAGGGACACGCAAGATGAATTTGAACGAATTGCCCGTTCGATGGCAATCGATTGCCAGGGAATTTTATTCTACCTCCAGAAAGAACAAAGTTTACGGAGTGCTATCGGACATGCACGCGCTGGTGATTAAATGTTCGAATCCCCTGTAATAACGCATCCGTGGGCATCCCATGAAATTACCGTGCCATGCTATCATTTTGAAGCTCCCTAGGATCAGAACAATGACAGCTGAGAGAACTCGACTACAATCGGAAGGAATATCGAGAAGATTTCTGACGCAGAACTTTGATCAGATAATCTCCGAAGATCTGCGCTCCTTTGGAGCTGCTGTTGAGTCAAGGTATCAACAATGTTTGAACACAAGGTCTGCTCTCTTGCAACAACTAAAACGAAAAAGTCGCAAAGACGAGACTGCGGCGGATAGTAGGAGCAACGTGAAGTCGTCTTCTTTGTTCCCTCCCAGGGTGCGGAAGTCGTTTGAGGTTTGTCGATTGAGAACGGGAGAAGGAAACCATCGATGGTGGATTGCAAGGGAGACTCGCTCCATGAGAAGCCGAAAAGAAAGGGAACACGGTAGTATCCGGTACGGCAGGAAAAGTTTGCTCAGCAAAATTAGCCAAAGAACTACTTGGCTCTCTCGGCCGTATTGGCTTCCGATACAACAATATTAATATTGCTTCAGTCGGGACCAATACTAGATACACTCTCGTTTCTTTAACGACGCCATTCCGTCGAAGAAGCTCCAGGGTGCAGGACTTCCTTAACCCTGGCGGGAAGTGAGCCAAGAGGTGCTGAAGGCAAAGAACATGAGCGACTCAGACGATTCTTTCACGGATCGATTCTTGGCTCACGATGATTAGCAAACCGATTGCAATGTACCGAGATCAGCGAACATTCGAGTCTCCACGAAGAACGTGGCAGCTGGAATCGGATCGAGTTGGCCTTGGTGAAAGATTTCGCTGATCGAGCACCGGTGCATGAATGGCTGCATGGGCGCAATGGTCAACCGATGAGACAATTCCAGCTTTTTCATTGTTTGTTACCAGCTGCCTCGCTACGGCCGACTCGATTTGTTTATTCGGTCCAGTTCGTTAGCTCGTTCTGAGATGCGTCGATCAGAAGGAAGCTTTTTGACTTTGGAAACTCCAACAGTCCCGAGAATGCGCAATACCCTTTCCTCTGGGTTTTGGGAGGGAGCGATCCTTCTCGATTCGGTGGGAGGACCGAGCAATCTCTTGTCAAGACCGTCCGCCTCCGACATAGAGCCACCAAGTCAGCCAAACTGCTTGGATGTCAATTTTATTAATAGATGGATTGGGCAACGGCAGGACGGGATGGAGTGTTGCTGCCGGTCGTCAGACGCAGCGACGGCGCGGTTGCGGTGGCAGTCATGTATCTTCACCCGGCCGCTGCTGGAGAAGTACAGGAAACAAGGGAACTCAGTCATCAGAAGTCAGGCGACAAATATTTTCCACACCACAAGCACCAACGAAAGAAGAAATTGTTCGGGGACGAGAGAGGAAGTGATTTTGGGGATTTTTATCGAGGCCTGCTTCCGTTTCGGGGGTGTAGGTGTTGAGTTCGTCCGTGCGCCGAAACGGCGAACAGATGATGCATCTTCTTTTCCTTGCTTTGCTGGCATCCAGGGAGTTCTTCCCGCAACCCAGAACTAAGAGGTATCGAATCGTATGAATCACCGAGTGACTTCGTTTGCAACCGATTTCTCGTATTGGATAACATTGCACGCAACATTGTTGGGGACGACATCGTTTCGAGAGTTCCGTTGGGATCACCGCACTGCATGAGAGGCGCTCGCGACCGATTGAGACGATCTCTCGACCACCAACTCTGAAGAGAATGGACGTCATCCTGAAAATCTCAAAATCACGACCAGCTACATCCGAGGATCGGGTTGTTGTCCGCGTGAATCTGAAGTGAGTCGGAAGCGTTCAGTTTAGGGGCGATCCGATGGATTGCTTCCGTAGTTAGATAAGATCGTTTCCTCTTTGAGCAGTCCGTTGTACAAACAGATTGTCCCAACGGGCTAACGCTCGGTTGTGCGCCGAAACGGGCGAGAAAGCCTCATTCAGTACAAAAGTCGTAGGCTTCGACTGTAAACTTTTCGCCGTTAGGAAAACTTTGAGACACAGCAGATGATGACTCAATGTCCTCTGAAGATCACGACAGACTCCGATCAGCGGTATGCGAGCCAACACAGAGCAGCTTAGCTGTCAGCCAATGTACATTTGCATAACATGAAACAGAAAACAACGACATCAGATTGACCCAAGAGATAAACGTGCCTGGCCGATCGGAAGGCAGATAAATTCGCTCGTCTGACGACCCGCCGAAAAACCCTTGCGGCACTGGTGTCGTTTTTGAGTAGACAATCAGGCACAGTCCGCAGTGACGGATCCTATCAACGAGTCCGGGATGACATCGAGGACGTAGCTTCGTCGATAGGAAACGAATGACTTCCTATGTTTTTGTCGATGTCGAACCGCGAGGTCATTGGCACCTTGCCCGGAAGCTTGGATAGAGGGTATTTTCTCGTTAGTGGGTACTCTTCAATTCCTCCGTAGCTGAGGCGCATGAGTTCAACGACGACCAGCCGCCATTGCACCACGGGCATCGAATAATATCGGACCGCATTTCATTTCCAGTTCGGATCCTTGCACCAGAATATCATTATCAAAATAGTTTGTAGTTCTGGCCGTCCTGGCCGAGTGGGGTTGTCACATCTCAATTACGATTGTGTTCACTGTGGTCATGGCAACCATGATTATACACCTCGCTTGAGCTACTGCTTGCCAATGCCACCGGTCCCCCGTCCTAGCGGCCAGTTGGCCAGTCAGTCAGTCAGGCAGCCAACCAGCCGACCGGCCAGCCAGGCAGTCAGCTCTACCTACTCCTATATTAATATTTATCGACACCATCCACTCACGGCAGGTTCGCATTCATACGCATTACAGTGGGCTGAGGCCACCGCTGGCCGACAGGGGTTGAGAGAGGGTCTTTGAGCACTGGGGGGAACCGATGGCGCCTACGGAAGTAGAGTAAGTACATAATGTAACCATAGAGTACAGGAATCGAATCCGCCGAGAACGGAGGTGCTGCCGAAAAAAATACGTGTTCGTGTGATGCAGACAATGCCACCCTCCCCCAAACAGCTCGCACGCCTGCCGTGTCTTCGGGTCCGTCCGCCTGCCGGTCCGATTGCTGGCTCATCTTCCCGTCGCACATCGGTCGTGACAAGAAAACGATGAGACTTGCATTGCTGGTCAGAATTATTTCCATGTTCATACTTCAGCATCGGGTTGATGTCTAATAAGATGAGTTTCTCTGTCCGCGTACCTCGTTGGTACTCGATACCACGCGAGTCAAGGCGAGAATCTTTGACCCTCCATCCGAATTCTCGCTTCGGAGCATACTGGTTAAATTCATACACAAGCTTCTGATGGATCGTCAAGAAGAATCGTTGCGAAAAATCCTTGAGGTCAGATAAGACAGGGCGGAGTTGCAGCCCATCCAATGTCGGAGGCTATGTACACAAGATACTTCACGCGATATAAGTCTGCCGCGTCGGGTTCAAGTTTGGGGTTCTTTGCAGTTGACTCGACGTCATCTTTCCAATTCTGCGTTCAGAAATGAGGCTTCTACATCAATTTTCATGAGATCTCGCCCGAGCGGTTCCCCCAAAAGCCGAGATGCTCCGATGGTAGTTTCGACGGATTCGCTCACGAAAGATCTGTGAGCGAATGAAGCTCCTCCCCGGGGGCTGAACTATCGTCTCCTGGAGATCCGGGGTTGAGAACTGCGAACAAGGAGGAACTTGAGATTCAGAACTACTGCCGCAACCCCCGAGTCGGAAAAATTCACCCAAAACACAGCCAGGACTCTCCGGTCCATTCGAACGATCCTCTTGTGCGTCCGAGCTCGAAAATGTTGGAGACAGGAGTTTTCATGTACCTACTTTCGCAAAAACTCCAGAACCTGAATGTTTGAACATTTGGACGCGGTCAAATCCCTGAGCGGGAGTCGATATGCTTCGGAAAAGCACGATAAACATTTGTTCGCGATGTTCAACGGCAGAAGGCGAAGGCAAAGTGTATCCAATCTCCGCTGGCTCGCTGCTTCATTAGATGCTATTCGACGAGATTCGCTACGAGTCTGAGGGTCGCCGACAGTGCTCAGCGGAGAGAAATCTGGAGATCGCGCAGTGTGGAGAGCTACGAGAAACGCCGAGCTTCAACAATAGAGTTAGCTCACTCCTCAAGAAGATGTCCGCGACGAATTTCAGCTCTTAGGAAGCATCGCTGAACACTGCGTCTTGGCGACGAGAGGTAGCCGCACAGCGGCCAAGACACCTTCAAAGTCTGCCGAAAAGTATCGATGTCTCCAGCACTCGTCTCGCATCTCCAATGCGGAACTATTGCGCGAACCCCATTCCGATATTGGTCCTTTTTCAATTTTTGCATCTGTAGTATTCAAGATTGGGTTGAGATATAGTGCCGCCCTGGATTGCCTCGTGGTGGGGCGATTCATATCGATTTTGAGACTGGTATACAGTCGACTCCGCTTAATTGGGTCTCCGGATAATCGGGGCGACCGCTTATTAGAGCCAAAAGCGGAATTCCCGAACATGCCACCACTACCAATATACCACCGCTTTATCGGGGCAACCGTTTACCGGGCCAGAATGGTCTCTCCCGATTTATCCCAATTTAGCGGAGTCGACTGTACTCCCCATATTGGTCGAACTCGTATACAAGAATACAAAAACGGTCAAGAACGTCGGCAAGAGATGCGCAGGATCGTGGATTTGCGCCATCCTTAGAAGATAAAGATAAATACAGGTTGATCATTATTTTCTCCATAGAGACCGATATCGTGGAATTTCATTTCATCCGCCTCCCACATGGAATGCGCTACGTATCTTACGGAACATCTACCATGTTATTCAAAACTCAGGTTGGAATCACCATCTCACAATCAGAGTTCAATTCGCGCCCAAAACACAACTCGATGTAACTCCCAAACAAAGGGCGAGAACGTCGAGCGGGAAATCGCCGGGAGACAGACGCCTCACCGCTTTTGCGCTGCCGACGCGAACGAGATCTTGCGCGTCATAAGTGCTGAAAGTGATCTAACTTGTTTGCACGTATTCAAGGCCTCCAGGAACGTGATCGAAGAATAAGCTCTCATTCCAGCCGTGAGCCGGGTTCATTCCGAGAGCTTTCCCTTTCGCGACCGGGAAATTGCACATGTTTGCTGCGTCTTGTTGTCATCCCACTTTCGGCGCCACTATCGGCCAGTGAAGCTGTTCCCTGGAAGACAGCATACCTGGTGTCAGCACGTTTGGCGAAACAAAGATCCTCGATGCATCATCCAGCCACTTCGAAAGCCATGGTGAGTCGTCGCTCTTTCAATTTGATGCCATCCGAATGACCCATCAGGGCGACAGGCGATAGGATATCGCCCCAAGCTTTGAGTTTTTACGGCGAGTCATGATTCAATCGACCGAGTGGCATCCTGACTCTCGCTGTCATTCAAGGCCATTGGAGCGGGCAAACACTTAGAGGCCACAGGGATCATCAAGAAAGTTTTCCCGCACACAACCGACCCATATGGATTCGTGCTGTTGCTGACTCCCCTTGAGCTTCGCGGTCAGGAAGCTTCATTCTTTTATTCCGATCTAAAAATTGATGCCGATGAGCGAGAATATCTACGCGTAGGAATGCAGCTGACATTCAGTGTCATCGACAAACCGGTGGATAATATGAGAAGCCCGGTCGACTATAAAGCTATCGAGGTACGTGTTGAGTTTTTCTGCCACAAATCTATAGTGATCAGACCATTGATTCAAGTCGAATTTTCCGAAACGAGCAATCTCGAATTTTCTGCATGTATACCTCACGGTTCCAGCTGATGCCGCTGACACCTGCATTCTACCAAGCCGCGGTGGTGAGACAACCGAGTGAGCATGGTACTTCCTTGCGAGTCGCGGTAGATCTGACGTTGGAACAAGTGAAAATCACCCCGGCATCCTATTCGAAATTGAAACGTAACAAACATCTGAAGTTGGGAGACCCATGCGTCGTTCAACTTGAGTGGAAAGAGATGATCAATGCTACAAAAGAAAAGAGGACTCTAGAGGGCGAAATCATCTCCGCGTGTCGTCTGCACTTACCTGTCGGTGGCTCTCACGAAGGAATCGACACCGCATCGGAGGAAACGGTGCCATCGTGCGAGGATTCGTCACCTGAAGAGATGGAACACGCCCCTCGAGGAGGAAAGTCCACCCCTAGAAAGCTCACGGAACCCAAGGTCAGAACGAAGCCCCAGACGCCAACCACCCCCAAGCTGGTCGGTTCGTTCAAGGCGGACCACGGATGCCCTGGGTCGAAGCAGGATCCTCGTCGGTGTTTCGCACCCTGCTGCCAGGATCCATGCGTTATGACTCCGAAAATTCCGCCGTTTCCCCTTCCCACTATGAATGGGCTCTGCCCGTGTGCAGGCTGCTCAGTAATACGGCAGAACTACGCTATGATTCCACCCGGCCGGCCGCCATGTTACCCTATGGATATCGGAGCTCCGGCATGGTCGAATGTGAATGGTTATTGAGAATTTCCCCGTTCGCGAATTGTTGCCGCTCTCCTGATAATCTCAGATTTAGAGTTTGGGCCGAAACCAGAAAATTTAGCAACCAGACCTCTGAAATCGGTCAGAAGTAGAATGTTATTATGACTGTTCTTGAACTCAATGTGACTGGAATGAGAGATTGTCTCATCTATTGACTAGGTTTCATTCGTGAGCTCCTGAAAGAGTAGTGTCCTCCATCATGGAATAGCGAAGAACTTCAGCTGTTGGCACACGTTCACCGTCTTCATATCTCGAACACATATCCCGATTCTTACCGAGATTTGAGTATGAATGTATCACTTGCGTCGTGTTCTATAAATGCGAATAAATCTATTCGAATTGGTAAAAAGGAAGAAATACAAGAGCGATCCATCCTTCAGATGAACCTCATCTGCCGCTTGCTCTTTCTTGGTTGATGCAAGACACCAAACTCACGACATAACTGGGACCGATATTGAACAGTAATCTGAGAAGCACTAGTCAGCCGAGAAGCTGAACAATCGAATTCAGATGATCGACGTACTGTCGCGTAGTTCCTCAGGATGATTCGCTAGCAAGGAGATGCGCCTTTAGAACGCTCGAAAGGAGCCGCAGGGACCGACCATGGGCCTCTCGGAGGCTGACTGCAGTGTGTGATGACGTGCAAAGCACGCCTCGATTTGAACGCGCATGTCGACATTCGAATGCCAGTTCCAGCTTTGGAGCTGTCGAAACGCCAAATGTTCCAATTCCCCGGCGTTGACGGAAGTGCAGAATCCGGATAAGATGGTGAGGCTCTCTGTAATGTTCTACCATTTTGCAACCAGTCCACGTCGCAGCGTCTCCCTTGCAGCGACGAGGGAGCCCCGTGGTTGCGTGTTTGCTTCAGATTGAGCGATCCATCCGCGGAGGATGTCAGCATGACGTACTCAATCGAGCTTTTGCGATCCTAGGGTCCAGAACACGGGACAGCCTCGGGAATGATTAGTAACATTTTCCCGTGCTCGATACCTCCTCGCGGCTTGATCCGTGTGCTCACGCCTCTAGAACTCCGAGGTCAAGAGCTCAGTTTCCTGTATGATGATGTGGAGCTATCCCCAGCCGATAAAGCATACCTATCGTCGGGAATGGTGATGGAAATCACCATTGATGGATCCCACGCGACAAACGTGAGTAACAAAGACCACGAGCAGGGAGAGGAATCGTACACGAAAGAGAAGGATTAGTTCAATCAACTCTGGCCGATTACAGGTCAAACCGATACCCGTGGCTGAATATCAAGGATCCGTTGTGAGAGGACCGCAAGCTCGAGCGTCGGGACACGGGTTCATAGTATCGCTCGACCTCACCCTAGTAAATGTGAAGGTTTCCGCGGACTCGTACAACCAGTTAAAACTCGACAAGCCGCCTCTTCCCGGAGACTTCTGCAGAGTTAGCATAACCTGGGAGGAGATGCTCCTCGCGTCAAAGGAAAACAGAACGGTTTTCGCCGACATAGTGTCCCTTATGAGACGACCACCTCGAGTTTCCGTGAAGCACAACGTGGATGAAACGCTTGATTTAATCGGCGAAATGTCAGCGCTCGAAATAACATCCAATTCAATCACTGATCGTGCGTCATTTGAGAGCCCAGATGAAACGTTCAGCGATGAGACATCGTTTCCATCCGGATCAATGTCCCCCGAACGTTCCTGGAACACCGGCGACAGACAACGTGACTGTCGCAGTAGCGTCGACGACTGGAGTCGCGTTAGAGATGGTGCGCAGCGATCAAATGTGTACGCTCAGATGGAGGCTCGATCTATCGTGTACAATCGTTTCATTCGCGCGACGCTGCGTCCCCCAATGACTCCACAACTACGCGACGCATTCATGGCCCAAGCTTTCCATGAAGCAGCAATCCCTAACTACTCTGCAGGAATCTGTAGACCGTCTCCAGCGGCTATGAGCGCTTTTTACCTCAATCATCTCCGTCCGTCATTCAACTACCAAATACCATATCAGTATACATACGGTCCCGTCCCGATGTGCCCCACCCATGGCTACATCCTTTAGCGCTTTTAAAACTGCATGAAGTAAACGATTGCGATCGATCAAGCGACAAGCTCTTGGAGACGGGAAAATAATTCCGTCTGGAACTTTGTGAAGTCTGCTCCCATCTGCCGTTTTCATTTGTATATAGGCGGGATTGAGCATTCGGAAATGCTTGTACCTCAGAGAGAGGAAAGCATCACAGTAAAGCGACGCGCAGCCGATCTTTCAAAGTTATGTTTCAATTTATTCCCTGAAGATAGATGGGGATACTCAAATGCTTGGTGATAACAATCAGGGGGAATTTATCATACAACATGCTGCAAGCAACTGCATTCAGATTCAGCCAATTCTCTGCATTCAACGCTGTCTTGAAGCTCCTCACAGATGAGTGTTCTCTTGGTCCTCGTTATGATTCACTCGCAGTGTTCGAGACACTGGTTCTGTCCAAGACTCAGCCTTCGTCGGTGCAACCTGTTTGGTGGCAACAGCCTGAATCCATCGATACGAATCCGAGCCGTTGAGGCAGCATTTTCCCTGGAGAGCGCTTCTCTTTGCAACGAAAGACGGACTCTTTGAAATAGTAACTTGATAGTATCGCGCAAGCTGCCCTTTGTTGGATGAAACTCGTACAACGTAGAAGCTGAGCGCCCATCAGCCTTTCAAAAGGAGCTTCTCTCATTCGAATCCATACCATCGGGCCACTCTCTCAGGATAGTATATGTACATATCTCCGGGATCACGTTCCGTCTGGCTTCTGGGTCTCCAACGCCAGGCGCGACGAACCAGACAATATCGTGGGAAGGATCTGCGTGGTAGATCTCTGCCGCCACGAATCAGCGTTCACTCCGAAGTCGAATCCTCCCTTGCGAAGGTTCGGTGCGTTATGAGCACGTGAATTTGGCTTCCCAAGTTCTTGGCTCACAGTCGAATATGTCAAGTTCCACCTCGGCAAAATCTGCGAACATGAGGTGACCGGAACCACCAGACGAAAATTAGAGCCGCTCTGCGAAGAATTATCATCAACGTTGTTCCGATGGCTTCGTCATGAGCAAGAGCCCAGCCTCCCACAGTTTGGCGTACGTTACGAACTTGAACACGTTCAAAGATGGCAGAACGCCTGTAGTCCGATTCCGGTTTTGCTACATCACAGTTGCTGTTTGGAAAAATTAATCTCGATATCAGTGTCATAACCTCCGAGACTGCGGTCGCTCATCGGTTCTCTTATATGCACTGTGTTTGTACATACGAGGCATATACTTATTTACAAGACGCTCTCGTCCACCAGGGAGGTGGACCTCCATAACAAATCATCCACAATCGCCAGAAGATTTCAACAAAATATTGTACACTAAATTCGTCAGTCCATCGTCATCAGCGGAAGTAAGGGTGTGGACGTTGTCGCTTTGGCATATTCTGAGCGCTCCTGAGCCGCCGCACAGCTTCTCGGATATGTTTCGGCTCGATCGGGCCTGTCGGATCACCTTCTTCGGTGTGATTCATGCAATCCATCGCTTTCTCGACAACTTCTCCAACAAATACTTTTGCGATACCGGATATTGCGATGACTACATTCTGTGAAACCGAACAACCAGCGATAGATTGGACGAGACGTTTGATTGCAGCTTTGGGGAATGCGGCTCTGTGGATAGAAAAAAAACGCAGGTTAACAGAGAGTCTCAGAAACGCGTGCACGGAGTCCAAGGATTGACTCGACGTGGGATCATCTCGAGGAGCTCGAAAAATTGTGCACGTACCGTCTATACATTTCGTATCGGTTCAGCTGATCCTCCGAGAACGAAGAAACAAGCACTCTCATTTTCTCCCGCTCCTCTTGTTCGATCTCTTCTCTTGTTTTCGGCGGGGTTACCGGAACGACGCTCGTGGACGGCTGCGGTTCATCCTCAGGCTGGAAGGAACGTAGTACAGTGAACCGATCGCGTACAAGGGTGTACGATATTTCTTGGTACAAGAGGCATTTCGGGGTTCGCTAGGATGCAGAATGAACCTACCTCGTCGGGTTGCGAGTTGTGCGCCGGCGAGTCTGGCGTAATGATGCCTGCGACTTCGGCTGCGTCTTTTGGCTGATTCGAATTCGCTACATCGGGCTCGGTGGACACTGGAGGGGCGTCGCGGCTGTCGTCTTCAGCAACATCGTCGCTACCCGGCATCGCGGTTGGACTCTTGGGTTCGACTGCCTCCATATCGTGCCGAATTCTGAAAGAACGAGTGATTTTCCGTACCATCGGAAAGCACAAGATCACGCCTGGCTAGTCTTCACGGAGGATCGTTATTGTGGCGCAAATCTCTCATAGATTGTCTGAGTCTCATATGCGTAAGTTTCACCATTTCGAACGGCGAAGTGAAATTTGTTGACGAATATCTTTAGCCGAACACCGGCCCCTGTTGTGCGGGAAACTTTTTGCTCGACGAGAGCTCGGCCAAGATCATGAGCGCTAAACTTACCAAAACTGTAGGTTCAATCACGAGAACTTCCCAAATGAACTGGCCGTCAACTGTTCTGTGGTACTTCGCTTGTTTGTTCCGAACTACACTTTCAAGTCAGCCCGATGAATATGTTTACAAAGATGCTGATGATCTCTGCCTAGTAGGGGTTGCAACACGGAACGGTTGTTATTAACCGCGGTTGAACCGAAATTTTTCGCGGTTATGAACCGCAAAATAACCGCATTTTTTCTGCGGGTAGCTGCAATGAGCCGCAAGGAAACGAGCTGAAATTGCAGCCCCCTATTATATGATATCATTGACTCCTACGTCGGAAATCCTCTCATTGTACACGGACGTGACATGGGAATCCATTTCTGACTCAAACCCGACGCTCATCATCCGTCCGCGAACCACGATTAGTGAGGGTTTGAAACAAGA
Organism: Neoseiulus californicus; assembly: GCA_028455905.1. Lineage (NCBI taxonomy): Eukaryota > Metazoa > Arthropoda > Arachnida > Mesostigmata > Phytoseiidae > Neoseiulus > Neoseiulus californicus. The sequence goes on from JAMQGS010000003.1 coordinate 6,077,120, forward strand.
TTTCGACTTCTGCAAAACTGGCGCCGACCTCGGCCGCCTACTCGAGCGCTGCTTTGATACCTTACCCGCAATCCCTCGCAGTTCTGTTCAGGCAGAGCAAGGTTTCAGCACAGTGGGCCCCATTCTCAGAGAATAGCGGGCAAGTCAAAAGCCCCACCCCCGACTCAGTCTTCACAATGACGCCGAGCGTTCCAGAGGATGGTCTGAAGCTTCGAGACGAATGAGAGGGTCGAATCTGAGCGGAGATTCCATCGGGAAAGCATAATTTCACTGGCAGGGAACAATATGGATTCACTTCGGAAGGCTCTCGTTCTGAACGATGCTAGTTTTGGCTATGGGGCCGATAAGCTTTTGCCGGAAAACGTTTCCTAAATCCTAAAGTTGATATTCGGACGGAATCGGTAGTTTCGTAGCGTTCCAGTGCAGGCTTCCTGGAGCAGATTCCAAGAACTAGTCGTCATCAATTGCGACGTACCGTAGAAAGTTCGGATCTTGCACCAAACCTATTGCAAAAACTGATCGCGGTTATTTTGCGGTTAACCGCGGTTTTGGCGCTGCGGTTTGCAATTAATCGCAAACCGCAGTTCTCCAGAATTGCGGTTATTTGCGACCCCTCTACTACTGCCTAGTGCTTCTTAGTCCCTTCCCTTCAGAGATCATCACCATCATCTTCATGATTCGGGTCGTCTGCTAACGACGAATTACTCTGCTTGGCATTTAGAATTATATTTAGTCGTTTTCCGTGACCAGTTCCTCTCGTTCCCTTGGAACGTATGGTCGACACACCGCTCAGTCCGTACCACGAGGAACGCCGTTCCTCAATACCGTTCGAGAAAATTGAATGTCTGAATCCTGAACAGCCACAGCTGAGCCATTCGGAAGCCCCCGAACGCAGAAGAGGTCAAGCGAAAAGCAGCGAATTCCTCCAGTGTTGCGCGGCTGCGGATCGTTCCATCTTGAGTTCACGATGGAAGCCTGCAACGCAGTCGAAAAAGAGGTCGACAAAGTGGTTTCGAAAATGCAGGGTTTCAAAAAATACTCCAACGCAACTCTGCAAGAGCTCATCGATTCCGTGTCTCAGATGGAGCGGGACTTCGAATCCGGTGCGTTGGTCGATAGTTGTCGCGTAGAAACAGCTGGGGCAGCCTCGAAGGCAACCGAGTCCAGCTCTGTAAAGATATCATCGCGATATTCATTATGATGTCGCGGGTAGTCGAACTACTCGCAGCTGTTGTCTTCGCCGCTGCTGGTGTGATTGGACGAGCTGCTCGTATGACAAGACCTCTCCCGTGAAGTTTGTCTAAATGTTTCAATTGTGAGCAGGGAACGACGCGGAGATGACGGAAGGGCACGCTCTTGTTCTGAAGTCGAGTATCCAGAAAATCAAAGATGTTACGGCAGCGCTTACAACTCAGCACCGAGAGCTTCACGGTACAGTTTCCCGTGTGGGGAAAGCTATTGACAAGGTAAGTCCACGATATAGATGGACGTGGTGTGCTGAGGAACATTCTGCACTTCGAGAATTCACGAATTCAACAGATCACAAATCGAGGATTCTATTTTTAAAATCATTGGGGGAGCTAAGTCGCTGTCTGAGAAACCGAACATGGTTCTGGCGAGTCGGAACTATTCAATGATACATTTTTCTCCCCAGAATTTCTCCTCTGACTTTGCCGCTGCATCTAAAGAAGGTTTATTCGACGACGACAAATCTCAAGCTATGGTTAATCAAGTTGTCTGCGAATACTTCCTCCGCAAAGGCTTCCTTGACATCGCCGAAGAGCTCATGTCTGAAGCTAACATGCAGGTTCCAGAAAACTACAAGGAACCTTTCTCAGGTAGGAATGAGCCATGTCTAGAATCATATCCCATGAAATAACGCTCCCGAACGGGGCGACAGGATCTGATGTCCAAATGATGAACTCTTTCAGAATTGAATCGGATTCTCGAGGCGTTGCGCCAGAAAAACGTCCAGCCGGCATTGCAGTGGGCCGCTCACAATCGAATCAAATTGATCGCACTTAGATCTCAATTAGAATTGAAGTTACATAGATTGCAATTCCTCAATCTCCTCTCTAACGGGGCCTCGATCGGCGAGGCTCTGGAGTACGCCCGTCAAAACTTCCAACACCTTGCTGAACGCCACGAGAAGGACGTTCAAGCCTTGATGGGATGCCTTCTTTATATGAATAATGGCGGACTTCAGCAAAGCCCTTATGCTAGGTTTCTCGACAATAGTTTATGGACGGACATTTGTCAGGTAAGTTTCTCGTTGACCTCAATTTCGAAACCAAAGTGACAATAAATAAGTAGTTTCCCGAGCACAAACATCTCACCGCTGTGCATCCGTGACGGTGATTGCAGGTGTTCGTGAAGGACGCCTGTGCACTCCTCGGTCTCTCGGTTGAGAGCCCGCTTGCTGTTTGCGTTAATGCCGGGTGTAAAGCTGTGCCGTCCTTGTTGAGTATCAAGCAGGTAATGCAACAACGGCAGGTTAACATGTGGTGCGCGATGGACGAACTCCCGGTAAGCACCTACTACGTAATCGTTGTCGACACTCGGATTCCTCAAGATCGAGACAAGCTTCCCTGATATTTACCCCGAACTCTGATCTTCGCACTGCTCGAACATCTACGTGAACGATGTCTGATGCAAATTTCAGGTTGAAATTCATCTAGGACCCAAGTGCCAGTTCCATTCGATATTCGCATGTCCAATTCTACGGCAACAGAGCTCTGATCATAATCCTCCGATGAGACTAGTCTGTGGACACGTTGTTTCTCGGGACGCATTGCACAAACTTGCCAGCTCCACAAAGTGAGTCCCTAGATCCAGCCTTCGATTTACTGATTGAGCCGTGCTCAACAAGTTTGAGCTCCAATCGATCGACGAATTTGAAAAGCCAGCATAACCCAAGTTCTCATGGCAGCCTTCCGGTTACAGGTTGAAATGTCCCTATTGTCCAATGGAGCAGAACCCAAACGACGCGCGCGAAATTCATTTCTGAACTACTTTGAGTCGTTTGTTCGCTTGACCGTTATCATGCATGTATCATATTTGAACAACTCCCATCAGGCCGCGAGAGAGTACGTTAGCTTCCTGGCTGTGTTGTTGAGGTCATGGAATACGAAAACTTGTATATTCGCATTGAGTTGAGATACTGAGTCTTTCGGCGCCGAAAAATGTTTCGCTGCGGGAGAACTTTCGACAGATTATTATTCGTCGAAGACGACGACCATACCTATACTGCTTATGACCCACTAGTAATACTTCGACTGATTGAAGGGAAAACGATTTGTATACCAGCTTATTGAACCACCCATAGGTGAAGAGTTCGAGACTTACAAACATATAGTTGAATATATATATTTATAAAGGGAAATGAAGTTCAACATCCTAAAGGCGATGTTGATCCTTGGATTCTGCGCTCCCCTTCAAGCGAAGAGGAGAAGATGTCAATAAAGCCCCAGATTCTAGGTACCGCGCGGAGTCATAGTTTATTTTCCGATCTTTGCATCCGAATATCCGAAATTCTCATGCATGGGTCGTATAATTCCGTAAACTGTCGCGATACGGTTTCTCGGTGAAATTACAAAGTGTACAGAGACACACATAAACACTCGTATGTCACGTGGATCATGTGCTCTTAAGATTTCCTAGGCGCTCTGGCAGTAAACACAAAGTGGAAACTCATCTCGGCGAGTTCACGAACGGGTGTACGTTTTTCAGACACTGCAAACTAACTAACAGTAAGTAAACCTTCCGGACAACGGGAAGGTGTTCGGAGAGAGCGAAATCCGGTGAATTACAGCGGAACCCCACAGAGGTATTGTACAGAGTCAAGCGGAAACGTATCAACTGATGCTACAGCTGGGTTGATCTACAGTTGAAGGCGGCACATACAGGGGAGGGTTTCGCGGGTTGCTGGAGGAGGAACCCGGGCCTTGGTATCCTCTTGATCGTGGAACGTTTTCGATCAGCGAAGCTTGGATAGCTCTCGCCAATTCCTCGTCTTCCCGCTGCAAAGAAGCGCACTCATTGAATTCAGAGTGACGAGTACTCTTCCCAACCTCGAGCCATCGGGACTGATTGTAAGCATGACTTACCTCCTGTCGTTCTATGCTGTCCCGATCCTGCTGCCTTACGGAAGAGGCAGAACTCGAGGCCGGTCGGCTTGCTGTTTTGTCAGGGCGACACTCGTGGTCAGTTGGGTGTCGATGTTTGAGGCAGAAGTTCTTGCGACACTGGCCGCAGCGGATCGGAACAATCTCTTTATTCTTGCATGTCCGCGCTGAACATCGATTGGAGTAGACTTTCTTTCCTGAGTTCTTACACATATTGTCTGCAAACGGGAAGCGGGATGAGCCTCATTTCGGAAGGACGCATACAATATCGTATATGGGCTCTCACAACCGATCTTTCGCATCGAGCATAAGAACTGGAGAGGAGCGCCTCAGACGATCTATAGAGCCAAACACGAAATCAATTCGCGACTCACCTAGGTGTTGTGAAACTGCTATGTCTGGCGGATCTCCGCGTTTGAATCCGGATACTGGGCAGCTGCATAGGGGGCACACGGGTACTTGCACGTCGTTCGCATGGCGATGGGCACAGCTGTGTGATTGGTAGCTGTAATGGTCCCCGCTGAAGAAGAGAAAAGTCAGTCAGTCCAGGGCACGGAGAATCAGCAGCTCGACGAGGATTGATTTCCCATTCTTGAATGTCATGCAGCTCCGGAAGCTCTTCCGTGATCATGATAGGAATAGTCACTGACGTCGGGACTAACATTGTACCAACACCTGCTGTCGCATTTTCTTGAAACACCAGTTGCTTCAAAGATTTGCCATGTGATTGAACTCACCAGAATGTTTTCGAACAGGCGTCACACTTGATCGGTAGAAAATCTGGAACAAATGGCGAGAAACCTCCGTGAATCGCGTCATCGTATATTATAGCGTGGAAGCTTTTCATTAAGCGCAAAACTTTGGTCTCCCTGTCGTCTCGATGTAAGCCGAGCGACGGAACTTGAATATTGGATGTGGTCCTATGATGATTCACAATATTACCGGTTCTGCGAAACTTGTGTCGTATCGAAGAACGCGAGTTTCATACTATCGACCCCAACGGAGTACTCACCGAGGATCTTGCAACTCGCAACTGAGCAATGTTCACCCAGATGGGGGAACTCCATGTTGTCGCAGGTTCCGTGGTTTGCGTAAGAATCAGCTTCGGGGAGGACCTGTAAATATATCCAACGTCGGAACTGTCTGGGGTCTTCTCGAACGAAGGCTTCTGAGTCAGCTGTTTTGGGTTGGAATCCACCGTGTCACGTACGGGTATTTTCCAACAACCTCACGGCCGTATTGTTTCAAACGTCAGATTCAAATATTTTGGCGCCTATCGTTTGTGAAAGGGGTTTGTTCGACTGCACTAGTCCGTTCCGTTGTGATGATGGAATCGCCTACTTTGCGCGGAGTGACGCAGACGATGACCTGAGCACAGCGGGTGAACATCCAATGAGTCTTTCCCAGAGATCATGGGAGCTGGATTTTGTCGCAGCAAGCTTTGCGAAACTGCGTTCGATTCGAGTCATGGGTAGCGATGAATCAGAAGAAAAGTCACTGCCTTGACCATTCCCTCATACCATATGAGATAAGAAATTCTGCACTATTCACCTCGTGAATCAGGATCTAGATGAGATCCAGAGGCAATAGAATTGGTAGGTTTCTCAAAAACCAGTGTAACCTCAGATCCAGCGAATGATGTTTCCGAATGAGACCACGCGGATTTAATGCTAAACACAAATTCTTCCCAATAGGCCGTGCTCTGGTGACATCTGTGCACAGCTTTTGTAGCTTTTGCACAGCTGTTATCGTACTTCTGTGGAGGAGGGCCACTCCCGAGACTTGAGTTTTCTCATTCGTGGCTTCGAGCGAGATTTCAAGGCACCGTCGTTTTCGATCTTTTTGAGCTTGTCTTCCAGGATCTTCAGTTTGGCCGCTTTCGTCTCCGCTTCGATCCTACGACTCCTCTCTTTCCTGCTGCGTCGAGTCTCAGACGACACGCTCGAGTTCTGGAAGAGTAGGTCAGACTCACTGATTAGGAATCGAGCCGCCTCTCCAAGAGACGACGCTCGGGGATCGAAAGGCGTCAAAATGGCAGAGATTGGGATGACGGAACTTTCCTCAAGCCCCTCTCATCACATACTCACCGAGGTCGATGATGTTTTTGGATTCATCAGCCGAGTTACTTCGTTCGCAATCTTGAGAAGACGCTGACGTTTCTTAAGGGGTGGCTTCACGAAACATGAGGCCGTGCTGGAGTTCGGTGTGAATGATCGGATGTCTTTCGGGCCAACCGGGTGGAAATTCACTCCGGGACTTTTCTTGTGCCAGAATCGACTGAAAGTGTTCTTGCCTTTATTCGACCGCAATATAGATTTCGGTGGAGCCTTCTTCTTCAGGTTGTTGCAAGAGGGGATATTTCGGCAGCCTGATCAGGAATATTCCAAATGGAAGTTTCTTCCAATATCGCGTCGCCATTCCCGAGAAACTCATGATCCCGCCTCGCTCTAGAAGTCATGTCTGTTGTACGCACCGCCGCAAAGACTCCGTAATTTGTCCTTGAGTCTTGACCATAGATTTCCCTCGTGGGTCTTTGAGCTGGATCTTGTAGTCAGCCTGCTTTGGCTGGCTCTGAACGATTCGCGCCGTCTCCCATTACTGTGCATTCTTCGTTGTTCCTATGTCGTTCGTTCTTCACGATGTCAATTCCATTCTAGCGAGATAATAGTCCGGCTCAAGCCAGAGAGCATAGAAGGTTCGCTGATAATGAGTTTCATCAATCCTCAAGTAGAAGAATGGGGATGTCGGGCTCGCGAGACATCGGGTTCGCGGGGAATTCAGGCTCAAGGGGATTTGGGATCGCGGGAACTCGGGATCGCGGAACCACACCGCTGATTGTGAGTCACGCCTATTGTACCTATAACTGTATCCGGTCCCCTTTAGCAAATTGAACAACACAGATGGCCCAAGCTTGTGTTCGCGGCTATAGAGATTACGAACATCGAGGTGACAGCGATGGATTGACTCAACACACAGCAAACAAAGCACATGGAGTCCAAATCCACATCGGTCATCGATCGAAAATTTAAAGAGATGAGAGTTCTCTCAGCCGAACTTGTAGGACAACGTACGAGACAGTCGTCTCTTAGCCCCCGCGAGGGCAGGAATGCTCCAGAGCAGCACCAGTGAAACCTTCCATCGATACAAAATGAGCCCAATGCGGGATCCCGGGAACTGTCGTTCATCAATCAATACGTGGTCCCCGAATGCGACGAAGGGGAGAAGCTCCAGCAGAAAATTTCCCACCGACTCGAACTTCAATCCGGCGCTACCCCGACGGATCTGAGGAGGACGAAGGATAGCCTAACACGATGGGAAAACGGAAACCAACAATCATTTCACAATACGGAACATTCAACCCTGAAACGATCGAAATTTGAGTAGTACAATCAAATGTTCCCGTTTCCTTTTTCGTTTCGTCTTCATCTTCCCCTTTAGCCTCTCTTCCTCGGAACCCCCACACATTTTGGTTTTCGATGAAGAATTTCGTCGTTTCCCCTTCAGTTCAACTGCTTTTTATTGTGTCCCAGCCATTTCCGGCTTCTTCACGTTCCGCTTGACATCCAGGCCCTTCGAGGTTCCGGTTTCGCTCATCCTTCCTCGTTTTCCTGCAAAAAATTAAATATTCGTCGATCATTAGAATGATTTCCCTTGAATCCTCCAGAGATAGCTCCAAAACTCGCCGAAACCACGAGGATCGATCTTGACAAGAACAAGACAATCCCACTGAAAGCGACCCTTGGACCCAGCACATACGCATCAAATACGTTCGTGCTAGCTCTAGCGGTACGAACAAAAAAAAACCTGGGATACAAAAACCATACCATACCATTCAACGATGCAACATGGAACGAGCATCGAGAAGACCTCAAAAATGAAGAGGATCGGATCTCAGAACGCAGACTTCTCCACCGGGCCAGCATTCTTGGGAGAAACATGCAAGGGCGCCAATCAGAAAAACGGAGCCTACATACGCCGGGCAACATAACACGACTATCATCACATTTGTCAGAGGAAAAACTTTTCTGAGACTACGAACGATTTGTGCGTAGATATTATGGAATGAAGCGTATAGACCGCCATCACGTCCTGAACTGTGTGTTATTTCAATACAAGACGATCAGTACGATCGTCGGAGAGATTTCAAACCACTGCGGCTGAACTGCGAATGAATCACTTCAATCAGTGGTCGCCGGGAGAAACAAAGAACTTACCGCTCGTAAGACATCCATATGCATGATCATGAGCTCTATCGCCCCGGCGCCGGCCCGAGGAAGCGGTTTGCGAGCCGCGCCGTCACCCGCTGGAAGAATGCCAGCGCCCGCTCAGCCGTAAATGGACGCCCCTCTTCAATGGAGCTCAGGAACTCGATCGTCCCTGAGGTCTCATGTTTTCACGAGCTACCTGGATTTGTCTCACCAACTCTGACACAAAAACCATCACTCCGGCTCCGGCAGTGATGATGTAATGCTCCTCAATCGGAAACTCCCAATCCTCCTGCTGCTGCTCCTCCTCCTGCATGTTTCACGATTTTACAGCGCGGTTCTAAACGGACCGACCTCTCGACCAACCGCGGAAACATCTCCCAGAGTGGAAAGGAGGTTCCAAACTTTGAAAAAGAAGCGCAACGGATTGTCGGGGCGGCAATCAAAGACGCTCTGAGGACCGAAATGTGAATATTTATGCACTGGGAAAAAAAAAACATTATATGCATGTACATGAGCACTGAAGACACTCCGTCGAGCTGCAGGCGATCAATTTCGAGATGAGGGAGTATTTGGAAGACGGCAACACCAAGAATACGAATTCGCGGTCACAACAGATATCGAAGAGGCGTTCAACCAATTCAAGATCGCCGAGGGAGATCGCTCAATTCCGCGGGGAGTTTTGACGAGAAACTCCTCTCCAGTCTGGCTCAAGTTTCCGATCTTCTCAATATTCTGGCGTTATCCGCAGGAGAAGCGAAAGTTTTGCTACGAGATCTGTGGAAGAAAAAGTGATTCCCCGGACTGATTCTTGTGAGTTGGAGGAAGCTCACAAGTCGGAATACAACATATTCATCGATTGCCTAGCGAGAGCGGGATTCATCTCTATCCAGCGAAATATGAGATCGGGATCGGCAGAAAATGTGGATCGACACATTTGAGGCGACGCCAGCATTCCAGCCTACTGCTGTATGGTCAATCCACGCGAGCCCGGTCATTCAGAATCCAGAACCGAAAGTTCCATTCGTCATTGGCCAATGTCGCAGTGGTACGAGAGGGACAATGTCGTGTGAAAGCCGCGTAGTCTCACGAGCCACCGTTCGATATAGAAGACGAGCAGTTGGGTTAACATGCTCGCATGGCGCACTCGATCTCTAACACAAGCTTCGCCATGTGCGGGACCGGCAACGAGAAACCAACGAAAGGAAACCGGAGAAGTAAGAGATCACGGCCGGAGTCGGCGCGATGGAATTCGTTGCGCAAACGTTGGATAGTGTCGAGAATGTCCGTTCTGTAGCCGAGGACTTATGTATGTCTAGGGAGCTACATTTGGTAGACTTCCGTGATGATTCGGTGCTCATCAAGTTAAACGAATGAGCTCGATGGTTTGCACTGTTATGATCATGTTGATAGTTTCCCGTCCATCCTATCCCAACATTAGATTTCTATTATTGATCCAGGTTTCTTCGGAGAGCGCAAGATTCCTGTTCTACGAGCCAGGAGTCAGCGACGCAAGCAGGATCACCATGTTTGCGACAGAGAGCAACCAACAGCTTCTCAAAGAATGCAGTGAATAGTTTCTCGACGGGACTTCCAAAGTGTGCGCTTTAAGACCGAAGCGCCCGAAAGTGCTAGCCCAAGCGTACGAGAGTTTCATTTGCTCAGCCGTTGATAATATTTGGTCTGAAATAAGGATGTCCTGGTGGAGGCTTAAATGATACAAGCTCGATTCCCAAAACTGTGGGGTCCCGCAGCCCCGATTACTTCAATCTCCTGCAGCACATTCTTATCCAAGCAAAAATTCTCCTTGACGAAGAGCGTTAGGTCGAGGGATCGCTCATGAGTCACTGAGGCTCACCTACAGGCGACACTGGAAATCGCTAAAAATCGAGTCTTCCCGCCGCTGTGGTACAGCTGGACACGAGACAATTTTGAAAAATTGCTCCCTACAAATTTCTACCATAGGGCGCTCATGATGCTCGCTTCAATTTCAAATGCCTGGAAACTTGGGATCAGGTGACCGCAGGCGGGCGAAGCCGCGCTCAGCACAGACCATCGAAAAGAGCTTCGTTTCGCACCGAATTTCGTCGACTTTGGTCCCCGCTTTCCCCCGTTCTTTCCCGCATTAGGAGGGTACCGTTCCTGCGTTCCTTCGTAGGAACGCCGTCCCCGTTCCTCCCATTCCAATTAGGTTCATATGTTGTCGAGAATGAGCAGCATCGCGGCTGATTTTTGCTTTTGAAAGTGAGGGATCCGGTGTCTTTCACGCATCCTGCAGGGACTTTTTAGGAAAGGCGGAGGATAGAATGGACAAATGTGGGGACATGGCGGAACGGAATCGAGTTGGTGGCTTTGCAACTCGGGGATCTTTAAGGTCAAGCATATCTCGTAGAGCTACGCGGGAAGTAGGCTTCCACCGGATCTCAAGCTCTCCGCAATGATATCCAGCCCACGGATATTATAGATTGCACCGTATATTGTCAATACCCGCACTTTCATTGGAGTTCGTGAAAGTGCTCCAGCCTGACTAGCAGGGAGCGGCGCGGAACAGCACGGAGGCTTTTCATACCCTTGTGGCAAGTTGCCGTTGTGTTGCGACATCGGCAGATTTCATTCCTATGATGAGATAAAGAGTCTCGAACTCGATGTTCAAGTGAGAGTAATGACAACGACTGGCTATTGAGACAGGGCCGGTTCTCCCACGGGTTCTTTTTTGGAGTGGCCGCTGGTCGGCCGACCAGGTTGCTCGCCATTAACGCTAACAGCCATGCGTTAAAGACTTCCTTCTCAGGCAGTCGTGCTGCGAGTAAGAGTGTGTTCCATTTGCCGCTGCATCATTGATTTCATCGTTCAACAAGCGCTAAGAACCATCGCCGAGACTACGGATAGCGGCCCTAGCAACACATAGTTATAACAAACCTCCGGTCCCATGTCGTGCGGACGTGGTTCCAAAGGCGAGCCTATACCAATCAGAAGTGAACGTCTAGAGTCAATGATGATTTATAATACCGACTGCGACGCACTGTCTCATGGCCGAGCCTGATCGTCAGGTTGATGGCTACGAATCGAGTTTTTTCCCAAACAACTTGGAGATTGGATCCAGATGCAAGGCCGAAAATAATGCCAACGACCCTAGCATCATCGAAAACAATGGCCTCAGCAGGGCCAGTTCTGCGTCGATGAAATGTTGAACTGAAATGGAAACCCGTCTCGGTCCTGAAAGCTCCGGTAGCGGATTCTCTGGAGAAAATCATGCCAAATATTCCGCACTCAGTGGGTGCGGCTCATCGAGTTCTGCTGTATTGCTATACTTGCATATGTTCCGGATATGACCATTATCGAGCACGGGTTCATCTCCTGGAGAAACAGACTCTCAGATGAAGAGCCAGCTGCTGCCGATCGACATCATACAAATCATACGACATCATTCGAGTTCCAGCTCTCAATGTGTAGAGTTACGTTCATCTCAGGACATCCGGATCTGATTCTTCAATATGGCCCTCTCGACAAGGAAACCGGGAAACGGGAAACGAGAAAGAAGTCCGAACGCGTCAAGTTTTCATAAGATGAGTCTTTATTTTTCTCGTCGTTCGTTGAAATTATAGCTCTCTAAGCTTTGATCCGGCTTCGAATCGAATCACATGGTGGGAGACACGATCATCTCTCGGAGATGATGTTCATTTCGCACACTTGCACTGATCTCCGCACTTGCAGTCGCTCCCGCATTTGCAGTCACTCCCGCATTTGCAGCTGGCATTCCCACAACCTTTCCCGGATTCCTTGCATGCGCAGCCACACTTTCCGTCGCAAGTGCACTTTCCACCGGATTGGCAATCGCATTTCTTGTCCATGATGATTCTGGAGGTATCCGCTCCTCTATATGGAATCTGTAAAAACAATCGGGATTGGGTTATCGCTTTGAACGACGAAATCAAGAGGATTCACGTCTGTCGTCAAGAGAAACCAGGACGAGGAAATCTCGACTGGGGGCCATCGTTTCCGCTGCCTGGCCAAACCGTACCTGAAGTGGGTTAACTGATATAGGTGTTTGTTGTGATGGAGGATAATCGCGAACGTGTTCTTTAATAGTGTTCCACTGCGAGAGAAAGGGATGTTGACGTCTGACGGAAGCGGGAGCGAAATGCGCATGCGTGGCTCGAGGGGCCGTTCCGTGCCTGTGGGTCCCTCAATCTGCTCGAACGTCTGAACGGTTCAATCTTTCCATATCTAGGTGTGCGGAGATGGCATGAAAACTTATCGACTTCTAGCATCCCGCGACTTCATTCCAATAACGCGGCCTCTGCAATCCACTGGTGATGCTGGATTCCCGCGGGGGTCTCTCCAATCTCGACCTTGGAGTCGTGAAGAGATGTTTCGGGCAGAGTTTCCAGAAGCAGTTGCGTTAGAAAGGTACATCCTGTCAATCTTCGCTCTCATGACATTCGTCGGGGTTCAACTCACGAGAGGTGAGCTGGTAGGGACGACGTACGGGATGGGCGATACTCGCGGCGACGATAAGTTGTCAAAGATCACGGTGACCGCCACTTGTCGCCTGATTTCCTAACAATCCTCAAACGAGCGGGTGTCGCCCGGTGTTGAATCCAAGAAGAATTCTCCAAACTCGAAGAAAGCTTCAAAAAGTTGCACATCGAGTCAAAGCGACTAAATGAGAAGATTGGAGACGAATCACCGATTGCAAGATAGCACTCATCATTTTTGGAGCGGGATATGTTTTGTGAGGATTTCTAGCCACCTTGCGGGAGCTGAAGATCGTGAAATTTCTCATTCACGCGGGGCCTACTGCGACCGGCTCGCGATAATCCCGCAAGAAACTCACACCACCAGTAATGATCTGAGATGGAGTTGATCGAGGAATTTCGTTCGTTACCGCCGCTTTGACGGTTTCCCTCATGAGCGTAGAACACCGGCACGGGCTAGGAGTCATCGCGGTCTTGCAGTCACGAATTCCAACAAAAGTCCGGAATACGACCGAAAACGAGGGCGTAGCCCGTTTCGGTCCGATCGCCAATGATGTAAGAGTCGAGTGCGAATTCGGGGAGTCCGAATCATGGTTCTCAGATCTGAAATGATACGATGGCGTCAGAAAGGACTGGAATCAATTGAGAACGGGCCAAAGGAATCGAGTGCAACCCGCCGAGAGTGAAAACATGCCGCGTTTTGGTCATAGACCCTGTTGAATCGGGCTCATGTGCAAACTCGGAATGCCCTGAATGTCTCGGGTTCGGATTCGAGGTATCAAGATGACGTCAGAAATGACGGTAATTCGGGGGCAACAATCGAGGGTGGTATAGAATTCGACTGCGGTACCCCCGGCAGCGATACCGTGGACACTTGTCTAATCGAGACCTTGATTCCCTCATTTCCCCCGGAGTCACGCTTTCTCGACCGCGATTCGAGCGCAAATGCAGGAGGAGGATTGAATCTCCTGTTATGATAAGATGGATTCTGATGAATGCCAAACATCCGCTACAAAAACTGTTCATCTCAGTGCAAAATTCGGTGAAATTTCAAGGTTACAGTTGCCTCTAGAAATGTTGTCTCTATAATAACATTTCGGGTGTGATGGCTAACTCTCTTTCGCCCGTGAAGCTTTATTTTTCCAGACGCCTCCAAGGATTGGGAACGATAAAATTGGCCACTTTGGATATTTCCGATCGCGATGCTTCGATCATATGTCAGATATGCCGCGTACTTGAATTTCGGATCCCAATAACATTGAGCCGCCGGACTCACGAGGAATAACCAATGTCAACTCTGTGTTTCGGTTTATTGAGACACGCGCATTCCGGACCAGATAGTATCGAGCGCCTTCTCGATGAAGCCACGTCATACGGAAAAAAAAATCATCAGAGGTAGTGTTAGTACACTACCGTCGGGGGTTGCGCGAAAGCACGCTTGCAACATTCAAATGAGAAGGTGATGATCTCGAACGTTTTGCGTGCGTGTTCACGGAGCAACGGGCGGCGCTGCGGAAGTCATAAGCCGAATTACGTTGTCTTCCACATTCCAATTGGTCGTCGAGTGAGTTTGTATCTATATAACAGAGAGGATTACCAATATGAAATCCGCTCGTTCCACCGTGGTTTTGTCATAGGTGGGTTCACAACCTGAGGGGCTGCCACTCAATAGAAATGGACAGTACTATGATCGTCATACCACCGACAATAGCATTTTTTCTGTATAACGCCGAAATTCGGTGACTTTCGGTTGAATTTTCCAAGAACTGGATATTCCACACCCAACGTGTGAGATATTTCAGATCAGGCTGCTAGTCTCGCCCAGATTGCTGGAAACCCTTTCCTCACACGCCTCTTCGACTCCGAACGAAACGGTTATTTATACGGATTTCAATGATCTGACGGTGGGGTCATAAATCTACATCAGTGACAATGTTGTCGGGAACAAACTGTAACAAGCCTCGAAATACAGATTCTCCCGTAAATCAGGAACCTTTCTGAGAGAACCGGAACGTTTTCGGTGCGACCTAAACGCAGTTTGAGCTCTTTACTTTGTTACAAAAAACGTTACATGAATGACGAAGTACGAGCATTCTGCCCCCTAAACAGAGACGCTTTCGCGTCAAAACCCTCCCGGAACACACGATGAGTGACGACACACATGAATTTCACTTGTAATCGTTGCATGATACAATATCGAGGCCGGCCTGAAAAATGATCGATTCCCACCAGACATTCCAAGCATTCTATTCCGATGTTTCGACACTTTCGACGTATCGGGTTACGCGCGGCATGACGGTTTCACGTCCAAAGTCGGCGCATCAGACTCGATTGCCCGTCGTTATCAGTCTGGTCGGATATCCCGTAGGCTTCTTACGTCGCACAATCGGAACATCAATGGTAAGAGATTCGATTTCAAATATTGACGGATATAGCTCTCCATCAAGGGATTAAAAAAGAAGGGATGGCGCGAGGGGAACGAACGTGAGCAGACATTCAAGACATTGCGATTTTTGGGGACAGTTTCACTCTCATATGAAGTTTGAGCTTATTGGAGGGGTCGCGAATCACAACTGAGCTCCCGCAAGCTGGGGTGAGGCGTCAGAAACGCTCAATATTTGCCAAGGGAAGAAACAGGTTCGACAAGCAGCTGAAGACAGCATCGCAGTTGATGCCGTTGCTTTTTTTTTTCTTTCTTGAAAACTCTTCACGAATATACTTCTTTTGTTCCGTGATCACTGATCACCGTTCGGAAAATCCTGATCGTCAGGGTGCGAGTGGTGATAATATCTATCCGTGTTCCTCGTACTGAAACGTTCTCAGAAACGGCTAAATACAGTCATCACTTTGGATCGCAGTTACGGTTCTGCCCCACTCATTCAGCCAATTCCGATTACTCCACCGGGTTTTGTCGACCCGACCCGCGGCTCTCTCTGGGGTTGACCAAGAAACCCCAAGTTGAGGTTGCGCACTTCTCTTGTGAGTCAAGAGTGGCATTTGCGTTGCGCCGCCGCCAGCCGAAAGCCGTTCATCGGTAAACACGTACGTCATAACGGCCTCCCTAATTGTTTCTTGAGGTCTCAAATCCGGCGCTCTTTGAGCGGCTCTCCGATGAGCGATTCTACGTTGCATCCTTCCAACCGTCGGAGGTAGTGCCGCGTGCAAAAAATCTTGCGAGCCGTGTGCAGAACAAGCATGCGCTGTTCTCGTCACGACGAGCGGAGTTGACTCACAGGTTCGTGCGAGCGCTTTCCCTTTCGACGCAATCATGTAGAGCGGTTGGCAGTCCGTGAGGGATGACTGACAGTGCAATCGTGGAATCATTCCCTGGAAGCTTCGTTCCCACACCAACACAAACGTCGTATTCTCGCGAAACATCGAGTTCGACCTGCAGATCCTAGCTCAGCCGGATCCGTTCTGAAAATCACAAGAAACTTCAGCTTGTGAATGAATTGGAGGAGCCGCTTCGACGCTTATTCTAACTGATGAAAATTCCCGGTTAAGTTTCCAGTTGCGGGATACGGCAGGCGGCCCGCAGTGTCCTCCGCTTCGAACAAATTCTCATCAAGAGTTCTGGAGTTATGAAACCTTGAGCAGTCGTCCATGCCGGGATTGTTTGCTTCAGGACTGCTGATCTTTTGACTTGCACAATTCCAAGTTTGGAAAACCACGCAGAAACAGACCGAAGGTGGGGACCCAGGCCCCTTCGCGGACGGAACTCGACTCCCGATCGACTCCAAAGCCCCGCCCAGAGGACGGCTTCAGAATCGGAACTTCACTTGAGAATAATGATACGATAGCTGAAGAGGAGCGCTAAAGTTAGACACTTCTCTCCTTTGATATGCATCATTTTATGAGTGTGCTAGAGTGGTTTGGAGACAAGACTCTATACTTGGTGACAGTGACACGTTCATCAAATCGTCAATCGCATCGTGGAAGAGCTGATACAGAGCTGACCTCGCCGGTTTCCTTTCATGTTTCTTCAGCACGAGGAATATGTTAGGACACGTCCACTTCACCTCGATCCATAATTCTGGAGTCATTCGCTGCGGAGCAGGTTTCAAGAAATTTAGAATCGGATGGATAACTATCAATAAAGAGGGTCAAGAGTTCTTCGCGGCGAAAACGCGTGAAATTCGCGGAACTCCGCGATTCCCGTAGCCGCGTCATTGGAGAAAGCCCTGAAAATGCCGCAAAAATCGCGGGGAAATCACAGCCCGCGAGAAGTTCACAGCTCGATCAATAGAGTAGCAACGAACCGCGTTGCTTCGATGGGATTGTGAGGCATTGGATGAGTCCCTCATTCTTGATGTACTCACGTGACTGAAGTAACGGAGCCTTGCCTCAGGGCCTTTTTGGGGATCGACTTGCATGTCACACTGTATCTCGATTCTTGGAACTACACAAACAACCTCCTTCTTCGGAAAAACGGTATAAAACTTCACGTACAGATGAAACTGGAAGTCTGTTATTTTCACCAAGCTTCGGGCTTCGCCGGGAACCAGGAGGGAGGTGAATGATACTTGAATTGACTCATCAGTCCGGTGTCGTCGAATCTGTACCGAGTCCGACGAAGCTGATTTGGGGGATATGCGAGCTCAGAAAAATATTCAATCCGGTTCAATGAGGCATGGGTTGACGTTGCTGGAAGTAGAGTCACCGAATCCCATTTTATCGGTTTGTGGTGAAGATTCGGTTTTCGTAGAGTAGTATCCCAAGTTCACTTTCGCCCTCGTTGGGTCCATATCCTAGTGACACATTGGACTACTGCAACCGCCGCGATTGGAATTGAGACGGCCATTCGGCAAACGATTGTATCAACTCCGCAAGATTCTCATTTCATCGGAATCAAGTATTTCAGGCCAGATCTCAGCATACGTGAACCTGGTCGGAGGGATAGAGGAACTGAACTTGAATGTCCCACGAGGGAAACAGATCCAGTTCACCCTCGAGAAGAGGTTTGTGAAACACCCATGCGATGTGCCCAAGTCATGGTTCAAAAGCAAGTGATCTTACCCTGTATGATATTGAATCTCCTCTTAAGCTGCATGCTGAACAGGTTCCTGATTTTCAAGTCTGAGTAGCCATATGCGCGATATATCTTAGGCGGTTTCCCGGTTTTCGGGGTATATACACTGCGGTATTGACGCTTAAGAAATATAACATAATACTCGATACACGTTTGTGTTTTCTCGGTCAGGGATTCCACATCGTCTATTGCGGGGATCAGGTTCAATGGTGAGAGGAATTCTAGTCAATGAGCTCTCACTAAGCTCAGTTGGGATTGACGCATTCTAGTATGACATCACAGCCGCTCAGTGGACGACGGCAGTACAGCTCGGCGGCTATGCAGCCGGTCGCGGAAAGAGCTTCTGATTTCTCTGATCTTACCCGGAGGGGTCGTGACGATCGCAGTTCGTGTATTTGTCGCGGTATTTTGAGGATCCGTTTCAATGAACGTGGTTCGAGAGCCTGCAGAAAGTATCGAAACTTTTTGAACATATGGGTTCCTTGGAAATCGATGCAAGGCTGCCTGTATCCTGATTTTCGGGAGATTATCATTTCAGATTACCCTCGTGCCTCCGTCGTTCAGGAGGAATGTCAGAACCCCATAAGCGATCCGCGGCCCAACGACCAGAGCACAGGCTCCGATTGCGTTGCGGTTTTCAAGTTTTCACTCACGAACGATTTTTCGGGCTCATCCTTTGTCGCGCCCCCCGTTTTGGCGCTCTCCCTCTTCGTACCTGTCGAAGTGGGATTTGTTGAGACTACGGTTTTTAGCTATAAAAATTGCGAGAGCCGCTAACCCGGTCGTACTCTGTAGGAGCGGCCGTCAGCTTGACGCAAAACTTTCTTCCCCCGATCCCGGAAAGTCTTCTGAAAAATTCAGACCGCGGGCGCCAACAGTTCCAAGGCAAGAACTACACCAAAAGGTACTCCCGGTCGCCCTCGGTTTCTTTCGCGAGTTCTTTCGCTTACTCTAGTTCCGACTCCGCGACTTGACTTATGAATTCCGTTATATCATCAGCAAGGCTGTATATATTTATGCGCCAGAACCACAAAGGAGTCTCGAGGTTCGGCTGCTTCCACTGATCTTCCATCGAGAAGCGAACAGGACATGCGGTGGAAAGTGCAAGTAGCTTATGAGCTTTCTTGACATGCGCGGAATGCTATTTGGGGCGCCTGTCTACCAACCCGCCTCCAGCACTGGCCACCAGGACCGCCGGCACCGCTGGTCACACGCCAGAATATTTTTGCGGCATGTCTCCCGCTGATCTGATCAAACCGGAGTTTGCACAATGCGGGACCCAGGGATTCGAGACCCCTTCGCGCCCTGAGGATGACTCTCCCGAGATTCGATGACCCCTCCCTCACGGAGGACGTATGCATAGCAGCTTTTTGGTCTCTCCGAGTTATGAAGTCTCACCGGATGATGTTCCCATCGACCCGCTCTCCGATCCGCTCCATGACCAAGTATTCGACCCGCTGTCTGACCGACTCTTCGGGCATTTTGTCTTGGCTGATCTCGTCCGATCCGTTGAACCTGTTGAATGACTTATTTACTGACGATTTAGGTTGGTGATGGTTCATTCAGGTGGTATGGCCCAACCAAGCAATCAAGAAATAATGGGCGCTCGACACTGATTGAGCCTCCAATTCAAGTCATAGCTTTCACCTCTCAAGCTCATGAGTTTCAGGTATTCGGTTGAATCGAACTCAGATACATCTTTTCGCGGAGGGCGGCATGTGGCCGATCAAATTCTCAGCAAGAAAAGTTCAAAGCTGGAGTTGGAATGGGACACGACACACGACGCTGATTGATTTTCCAGTTACCAAAGTTAATCAAAACAGCTATCCCCTCTCTTCTCCAAAAATCTCCATCCACCATTCGGACAGTCAAACTCGGAGACTCAATTGTAAACTTCGCCCCCAGCGCTAGATGGCTCGGTGTCACGATTCACGAGAATCTCAGTTGGAGATTCCACAGAAGAAACCTCAGTCGAAAATGCTATGCCGTTGTAGCTATCCTGCGTCGACTCCGCCTTGCCGGCATCCCCCGAGAGGGTCTGATCTTGACCCACAAAGCCCTACTCGTTCCTATTCTGTCATACTGCATATCCATATGGGGAGGTGGATTCAATACTGTCATCCACAGAGCTAGTGTTATCCAGAACGATGCCGTTCGGGCCATGTTTAACAGGAGGAGATCAGAGTCCGTCGCCGATCTCATCAAAACACATGACGTCCTGCCGGTCTGCAACCTTCATTGTCTGTCAGTTGCGGTTCTAGGCTTCGGGACTTTCAGGGGAATCATCCCCGAGGACATAAGGCTGCCGCTCGATCGAAAGCCATCTAGTAGTTCACGTAGACCGACCACATTCGATATACCCTTCTCACGTTTGACAGTAGTGCAACAATCTTTGAAAAGACGCCTTCCAGCAATATGGAACGCCGTTCCACGGGAGATCCGCCACCTCGGCTCAGCGAGAAAATTTGTCAGGGAATTCAAAAAGCATGAAAGTGATAAACTATACATGATTTGTGATAAGTAGCTGTAGATAATTTCGAATAATCGCAAATAATTTGAGAACCTAAGCAACTTTGTGTATGCAGTTCCGAAAAATAAACCGCACAGTCATTCACTCATTAATTCCCATGCGTTTCAGCTGCACAGCGCATAGCGATTGTTGAAGATATGAGGAAGCCTTGTCGGAAGCACCATCATGACATAGGCCGATAAACTCGTAGTGCAGGAAAGTGATTCTTACCCCGAGGACCCTCCTCATCCCCGAACTCTCTCCTCCCACTTTTTTTCCGTCGTTTCCTCAACTTGCTCTTTCTACATCTCGAGTTCCGCTTCACTGTGCGAGGGATAATATGGCATCTCAGAATCAATGCACGGGGACCCTCTCAAGTCGTCAAAAGACCGAAAGACAGAAGACATGGGGTCCCCTCCGCCTGTTTGGAACATTATCATCGCGACATTCCTCCTCGGCACGCCTCGCCGCCATGTTCCGCGCCACGCAGGAAATGGATATTCTTACATACTGGAAAACAGGTCTACGACTTTTCGTCGACACCGTTTCGACTCCGTCATGCAGCGACAAAACGGTACTTGATCTTGGAGACGGGATCGTGAGCAGAGTCAATATCCAGTCAGAACAAAACAGTTTATTGTGACTCGTGAGAGACTCCCGCCGTCCAACAGGTGTAGACAGGGCCGGATTTACCATTAGGCAGTTTAGGCTGGAGCCTAGGGCGGCACATCTAAGGGGGCGGAAAATCTGACTCCAGATGGAGCGGTGGTAGGACGATTTTGTCATATGAAATTCAGCGACAAAGTGCGAATCAAGCAGCGCCCGATGGAACCCTATAAAAATCTGATAGCCCAAATTTTGTAACGCGATGAGATCATTGATTCTGATACTGCTACGTGGGACGGCAGTTTTTTCTCAGACATGGGGCGGCAATTTCTTAAATCCGGCCCTGGGTGCAGAAAGCCAGGTCCTTGGCGGGCGGAAGGGAGCAACCGGTAGCTCGATAATTGATCTATGATTCCGACCGGACTCCGATTTCTGCATCTATTGACAGGACTTGGAGATTGATAAGAGAGATGAAGGCGACTAAGGTTTTTTCCCTGGGGATCAGGCATTCTCGGCACGGATTTCGTTAGACGTAGAAGTAGCTTCTGAACACAGATATGACTAACCTATGACTAATTTCTGATATGCAAGTGCTACGGTATCTGATCCCTTGCCCGAGGAGTTCAGTCGGAGAGCCTCTGCCAACGATAAGGACAGCGATCGGACAATATTTTGTTCGGTACTATTTGGACCGCACCCGGATAGTTAAGTCAGCGACACTAGGTCGAGCGGAATATACCGCAGGAAATCAGAGTCGTCGCAGTTCATAATACCTTCATCTTGTGAATCGCCCTCCCCCTCTATGAAATCGACGCACATCGGTTCTCCCCGTCAGGTTTTTGAACCTCGGGAACCTCAAAGTTCGTTGTTTTGAGGGAACATTGTTCTAAGTCGACTTCCACCGACAACAGATTTTCAGCAGATTTATCGAAAACCTCCAGTATTATTCATCTCCATTTATTTCTGGGTGCACCAATTTCGCGGTCGCAAACCACTATTGCAAAACCCCTTCAAACCATGCTTTATTCTGTGGAACTCTCCGAAATCCAGTCAGGCCGAAAGGCCATCGTCCAACGCCTATCTCTGCAGAATGAACTTCAGAAGGCAATTTCCGCGTCTCATGCGCTGAGCCGAAGATCCGTGATCCGTAAAATGCGCCCCTCGTATTCGGATGGTGTCGTTTTGTGACGTTTTGTCACAAAATGTCAGTGGCTCGGGTAAGGAATCGATGAAGGCTTTCCCGAGCCTACTCAGCCCTTCCTAGGGAACTCAATAATGTCTTCGACTTTCCAGAATCGAGCTGGTTATGCAACAAGACCGAAGCGGAGTTCAGCAGAATGGCGGTCCCCTCGCCATGGGAGTCCGAACGTGCTTCGAGGAGGCTGATTTTCCGGCGAACCAGGGCAACAATGGCAACTCGTTGAGCTCTTCCTGGTGCCAAGTAGGTCCTGCGGAGATCCACCTACCATCGGGTGTTCGTGTAGGGCTCCATCAAGATGTCCGTTAGGACGGTCCCGTCATCTGGGCACCGTTGGTTTCGATCCGGCTAGTGTGTCCGGCAAAAATATCAAAGGTGCCGTTGCGAGCTCCGTGGACGCGTTGCGTCGCTCACCAACTACGCTCGGCCCTGGGCACGGAACTCAGACCGCGTTCCAGGAACCGCTGATGAGCCCTCGTAGTTGGCTGCGATACAAGGTATCGCGAGCCGCTTTCTCAGAACTCGCGGATCCTAATCCTCGCAGCTCCCGTCGATATGACGCCAGCGAAGATAGAAATTCTCCCCATGGTTTGCCTACCATAAGCCCTCTCTTTAACAGGTTCATCCAGTGTAGGGACCGATCAAAGCTGTTCTAGAAAGGTGTTTTTTTCGAGCATTGCATCAGTCCGTGCCAGATAGCCGATTGCATGCCACTAGCGCAAGATAGACGGGGTCAAAGAGAGCGGTCCATCGCTTCCAAATCCGTGCGGTCTTTCTGACTCGGCTCAAAGGACCACTCAGCAGAGTTCGTGCAAAAAACCGAGGTACCGAGCGAGTCGTCAAATATTCATGGCTGAATCCATCAACATCGGAAGAAGCCTTACTGAAACTGCTTTGACTCCTCTTCCGCGGCAAGTTTGTAGGCATCATAGCTATTTTGTATTCAGAAGAAATGTTCCATGGATTCGAATCAGGAGCGAAACCGCTCCCTCTGGTCTATTTTTTAATGGTCGAAGAACGGAGCAAATCGCGGTGAGCACCGCGACAGCGAGCCCGTGTGACTCGGAAAAAAATCTCTAGAAAAGTGTGCATAATAACAACGATGACGATGCGCGAAGCATGTCTTATATCAACGAAGCAGCGGTGGCTGCCGCCTCTTACTGTCCTACGAAACATCTTTCCCACAGAGACGTGAACGTTCCTTCAATGAATTCCATCAAAGCCGTTCGAAGATTCCTCTTTAGCACTGGAACCGCATGCTCGTTGTAAGACATTTCCCTCACGTCATCGCACTCGATGTTTTCTATCTTTGGAAACTGGAAACAAGTATGCATTGTGAAGCTGATCATCGGTCGTCAACGAATCGAAGAGCTATAGGTTGGTTCGTTATGCGGCGTTCCAATCCGAACATTCGATCGATAACTTTCCTCAGTGAAACACGAGAACACAACCATCCCATATCAGAGCTGAAGAACGTTTGCAATTTCAAATATACTGCTCTGATATCGTGTGTTGTCCAAGGAGGCTAATGTTATGGGCTTTCGAGGCATAGCTCATTATCAAGGCTATGATCACGGAAATCAGCTGCCAGCGGGGGATGATTGAATCCCATGGCAGCTTGGTGGTCAACTCTCCTCTCGTGGAAGAAGCGAATACTCACGTCGAAGCGTGCGATTTTGAGTTTCGTTATCGGCCCCTGCGGTAACTTTGTCTCCATCTGAATGGTATATTCACTAACTTTGCATTTGAATTTCACAGTAGAGAATTTCACCAGTGGCGTGATAACGTATTTGTAGAGCCCACTGTATTCAAAGTTCTTAATTCGCAATTTCCATAGTGCCTGTGCAGGCTGGTCTGAAAATGACGAGATTGAACGTCATTTCCGATATCCTCGCCATGACCTGGAATGACCGAGCATCCTAATCCAGTTCATGAACAAAAACCCGGTCACGGGTGTCTGATATTCATGCTGGCAATCAATTGATATGAACTCACCGTGACGTGCAACTACAATGTCCAAGTCTTCCAAACTGTAATCATTGAGATCGGTCACATTGAAACCGTGAAAGCCGAACAGCTTATATCCTTGCGGGTCTGGTTCATGTGCCGGGTGGTACCCATGGATCCTTCGACTCCTCAACATCTTGTAAACATTTTCCAAACAAGTTTCGAATAATCCGCGCACCCTCTGGAACCCGATCTCGATTGAGAACTGATCCGATCCTCAATGGTACTTTCGGACAGACGACCGACGAGTTGAGCTCCCCAACGGCAACACTCGGGAACGCCGTCAGGAAGAATTGCATTATGCACTGTTGGAAACCCCATTACGATTCCCTATGGGAATGCGCAGACACTTCGAGACATCAGCAGATCTCTGTAGAGTAGAGATCAGGCATCCGTCGTATCCGATGCATTGAGTTATCCAACTCAGGGGTGTTCAAAGTCGTCCACTCGCGAAGCTCAATAGAATATTCACAAACTGCCACGGACCCGTTACGGATTATCACCTGGTCCCACTCTTCCAATTCCTCATAGTCAGGAGATTCCAAGGGTTCCGGAGGTTTTGGTCGAGTCAGTTTGCTCAGCATGATCAATGCAGCCCCAACGACGATTGCCAACGCAATCCAATATGCACGTTCATTGCTGGCCTTTTTAGGTTTCCTTCCCGACTTTCGACGCCCATGTTTCTTTCGCAAGAACCGCTGATTAGCCAGACTTCGCCCTCGGTGGCTCCCCATGTCTGGGAGGGTTTCGAATGAGTGCTCTCTGAACGTCGAGTTGATGTTGCTGCCCGCCGACATCCCGAGAGATTGGAACGGCACGAAGGGACGATACGTTGTTGATAGCTCGATACCCCCTGATGCTGCGTTCGGAACCCAAGCCAGGTAATCCTCTGGGAGATCGTCTTCTGCAAGGGGTATGAGTCGAGTATTCAGCGTTAGTGATTTCCATCCTCATGAGGCGATACTGAATCAGGCTCATCTGCCCGAAGCATGGCAACCGAGAACGGCTCCGACGACGACGAATTTGGGAGGAGAATTCTCCGTGTTCGGATGATTGCATTCAGAGGATATTCAGAAGCACGGCACCTCCGGTAGGACTCCTGCTCGGCTCATCGTTGGCGGAAGATTGCATTGCATGTGCCGAAGCCGCGAGCGATCAGGATTCCGAGTTCGTTGTCATGACGGAACAGAGGGAGGGAGAAGCCGCAAGAAACTCAGGCGAGCCATCAAAACGTCGTGATCCCGCTCGGAGGAGGTGACACGGTCTTCTCATGTCACTCGATCTGCCAGCTGTAACTGAATGCCAATGAGAGTATTGATCTCAAGGCGATCGTCGAAGAAGACAACTCGATGAAATGATGGACAGTGTTATTTAGACAAGAACTGTGAGGAATCGCTGAATCATCATCACGCCGCCTGTGGCGTGGATCGGGATCCAGCATGCGTCGATTCCTCACAGCCGTTGCGATGAGTCAACCGAAACTCATGGAACCGACGCATGAAATGCTTGGATCGAGTCGGAAGAGCTAATTTCCGCGAGCTCCCATGACGAGTATGGCAACAATCCTATCCAGAACAAGAGACCTCACATGTCAACGTAGGGGAAAGGGTGGGACAGAATAGATCTCTGATTCCGAAGACGGCAATTCCGTTCTGACGCAAATGGAACTCGATAGAACCAATGAAACACAAACAGTTTATTCCTAGCTCGAGCTGCTACCTCTTCTTCTTTGTTCCTTTCTGTTGACTCTCCCAGACTTCCTTGAACGAGTTCACAATAAACTCTTGAATGAGATACCGAAAACTAGAGGCCGTGTACGATTTCGCTATGCGTCGAGAATGCCTAGCATATCTGTGGAACCTGTTGCACTTGTACTTCGCCAACTTCGGGAACTGAAACAGAGCAGCGAGATTCCGTATATGGAGGTAGATGATGCTCATCTAGAAGCGCCAATCTCGAGAGGTCTCAGGGATTCGGATCGGCTTATGAACGGCTTCTGCGCGGTCAGGATGTCATCTTTACTCACCTCTACCTCAAGCAATTCCATGTTCTTAGTTTCAGGGTGAGGTAGCGAAATCTTGAAAGTGAAGTTGTAACTCGGGGTTGTACAATTAAAATCCTCTGCGCTAAACGCCCAGCTCCATTTGGCTTTCCCACGGTACTCCAGGTCCGTGACTTGCATGTCACCACTAACGTACGGCTTCTCGGCTGATATATTTCGTCGAGTTATGTTTCGGATTTCACTCCAGAGGGGGGAGGAACGCACGTCTAGGTAATATCGCATGCTATTGATAACAACCTTCGGGTTCTGTGGTCACGTCGCCCACCAGTTCGATTTGGTCAACACCATCCAGACAGAAGTCATAGAATCCGAACATGGCGTATCCACGTTCATCCTCCTGCTCTTGGCAGTATTTGGCCTGCGAATCTTTTCTCACCTGCTCGTTTGTGGCTTTGAGAGACTTATCCAAAAGCTTCTCAAGCTCCTGCAACTTAATTTCTGTTCAAATTCGAAAGATTCTCTCGGATGGAATACCGAGAACATGAGAAGAAGGGGTTGAGCTCAACGGCTCAAACTCCAATCACGGGTCGACACAGCTGAGATTTCCAGAGACTCAACTGGAGCTCCCAGAGAATACCGACCCCGCAATATTCGCCTGACTTTTGCAAATATAACCCGCAAGGATTTGTTTCGGTTCTCGTTAACTCCGCCATATCAGTTCCGCGCACATTCCACTTTCATTCCTCAGTTCAACGAGGGTGTAGACTCGTGGATTACAAGATCGCCGGGCTCTTCGACACAGGTCCATCTCCCCGGACTTGAGTGCAAGAACAAGACAACTGTTCGCACTTCCGGCAGGGCAAGAATAGTGATCCGGACAGACAGAAGTTTGATGGAACTTCATTCTATCGCGCGGCGGCACGACAGCGAAATCAGTAGGGATCAATAACGACATTCTTCGGAAGATGCAAATCTTGCAACCTGTTTTCTCAGCGGCTGCAACCGTGTCGGAACGAACTGGTGGAAATCGCAAACAAAACCAACAGTCATCCACGAACCTTTGGCCTTGAAGGGTTCTGTCTTGCTCTCGAACTTGACCACATCAGGAAATGTTGGCTGCTTCAAGCGACCATAGCGTATTCGCGCTAGGACCAGAAAAACCACAAAAACAGCCGCGACTGTGGTGGGTGCACAGTAGCACAGAGCCGCATACTTTCTTAGCCCTATCTTTGATTTTGTTGCCGTTGTTCGAGTGGACCGAGTCGTAGAGGAAGCCTTCGTTGCCGCGGAGCTGGAAGTGAAAGAGCTTCGCGTGCCATAATCGATCGGGGCGCAGAGTCTCTCACAGTGTCCCAGCTTGGGATTCCTCCTCGGAAAAGTGGGTGCATTGTCCGCAATCGATGGCACAAGTGCTGGAACTGAAGTTCAAGGTTCGTATCCTCATATCGCGGATATAGGCTCCTGGAACTACGTCTTTGAGACACTCGAAAACCGAGCTCGTGAACTGAGCAGATCCCCAATGCAGTCATGACTGAAGTTTGGATTTTTTCTCTTCATGGTGTGCCTGATTCCGGTGCGACGAATATGAAATTTATGAGGGCTGCATTCATAACGGAGATCGCGGGTTTTCTGGGGAATTGTCCGTCACATTGACTACCAGAGTTTCGTCCAAGCGATTAATCACTTGACAAGTCGTCGGAATCTTCTTCCGAGGCGAAAGACCCTTAGGAGTAAAAACTACCTGTTGGAGTCTTGACTGGAGTCTTTTTCGCCGGCATCGAACCGTGTCAAGCTCAGCTTGATGGAGTTCGTCGTCACTGAAGAATACCCATGAAGTTTTCCCTGCTGCCAAGATGTGAAAACGATTTTTTCGGGACGAAGAGCGGGGTGGCAACTTGGGGGTTCTTTGCGCGATCTGATTCAGAAACAGACAATACCACAGCGAATTCGCTCGACAGCTAGGCCAACTCCAGTGAACTAGCTCCTCTGGCGAGTATCAAGGCTGTCCGACATTTCCGACTGAGCGACAACGGAGTTCTTGACCACAGTTTAGTCTCGTCGGCGACTCTAGTTTGGAGACTATACAAATATTATCAAACTGAAATTGAGATCCCTTGCGTAGCTCTAGGCGTGGCCAGAATTGGTGCGAACCACCGAGTTGAGTTCTGCTTTCGCGAGTCTGTGAAAGGGCAGAAACAGCAGCGAAATCGCGCTTAACACCCAGGAAACTTTTCGCACTTAGCGAAGGGCGGTTCGGCCGAGCAGGAAACGTCGAATTTGACTGCTCCGATCAATTATAAATGCAGGTGCCTCTCTCGGAAGGTGCGTCGCAGCGCGGTGCTCAGAAGAAATAGAAAAGAGTAGTCCTCACTTCAACATTTTATTAGTTTCAAGAGCAACAGCCCGCGGTGATTTACAATGTGAACATGTTCGTCCATATACGAAACCTAGGTTCTGCGTCCAAACGCTCATGTAGAGAATTGACACATGGGCTCACGTGGGAGCGATCACCGAGTCTCGATACAGTCTCAGAGATACTTAATTCGGTACCGCCCGTGGGAAGTTGAAAGAACAGAACAACAAATATCAGTGGCTATGAGTTTTTTAAAATCCTATTCGTCCTCGGAGCTCGGCGGATCATAGAATTTCTTCTTTAGGCGTCCGTAGAGGTCAACGACTGTGCCTCCTAACAACAACGCAACGAGTGATCCTTGGGCTGCGACTCGGAGTTGCATGAGGTAGTATGAAGTTCTTATCTTACTGTTTCTGATGTTGTAAAAACCGTAGCCAGCAATTCCGGTGCCCACAGCGATACCTGAAAAAGGTAGAAAATGTTCAGTCAGACTTCCGAACAACAGCGTTCTAGAAGAACAGTTGCACCGATTCGTCAGGAACCGGCGAAGACGCTCTCAATCATTGAATTCCGCGTCGAATCGCCAGGATGAAAGCAAGAACATGCTTCCAAACCGCCTTCCAGGAAATAATCCGCGAGTAACAATAAGGCAATCCGGACCGTCCTCGATGGCAGTCAGGATCACGTGCCTGTATGGTACTCGCAATCGGGAGCTCGTTGTGCGATATGGGTTTAATACCGAGGAAACCGATTGCGAAGAATATGGCCTTGAGGGTACCCGAATCGGATACAGGTCGCTAAGACAAGATCGACCCTGACCTTCGGTTTCTATCTGATGACGAGCTCATGTCGTCTGAGATCTGTGAAGTTCGATTCGTAACTAACCGGCCACCATGAACGGAGATTCCTTCAGTTTCTTCCTCAGTCTGCCCTCTGAAGCTGCAGGATCCTGGAGCTGCTCACTGAGTCGCATCATGTCCTCAGATTCGGACGACATCGCCATATATTCTGGAAAACAAAGATCAAGGACTTTCGATGAGAAAACTTGCGTCTTGCATGATAGAATATCCGGGATCTCATCTGTGGTCATAGAATAATAATGAACCGGGACATGACAGGACTGCTATTGGAGATGAATTCGAATTCGCGCACGGTTCCTGTTGCAATATTCGTGCATCATTTCATCATTCAAGGTCTCTCCACGACTTCATGGCTAAGGAGTTTCTCAGAGAATCAGGAACGCCTCACGGGTGTCGAGATACTGGACTCACCTAGAATTCGTCAGTGACCTTCAAAAGATGTGATGTATAGCGCGCTCCGAAAAGAGTGTTCGAATTCAGAGCTCACGAATGTGTGTTAATGCTGCCAGCCTTGAGCAGACGACAAGGTGACACACCACCGGCGGGCGGGCGGCGGCAGATGTCAGATGACGACGTCAGTCTGCATAACCGGGAGGCCTTTAAGCGCATGGCGGCGGCGGGAGTCAGGAGGGTTTGGCTCAAACTATTCTTACGAGAGTATTCTTGAATGCTCATGAGTATCATTTTCAGGACTCATGGCGAGGGCTGCGCATTTCGCTATCACCCAGTGTTATATCCTCGAAATCAGCGAATCTTCAAATTTTGCCTGAGAGATCTAGAGATCATGGAAAGCTCATTCGTGAACCTCATCGCGGGCCTCGGAGTATCAATGCCAAACATTGAAGGGATTCCATCCTAAAACCACGTCCAACATTGGGACAGAATATGAATATCCGATCGGATCCCTTCCACAGGCAACTTCAGGTTGCCGTTGTCGAAGACAACAAGTATGGCGATCGAGAGAGTATGGCGATGTGGCTGGTAGAGCCTGCGAGAAACCGCGGTTTACGTACATTCTTGTGCCGGTCTGGTTTGTTGTGAGTTGGAGGCTCAATCAACTTCGGATAAGGTGAAGGCAGAAACTGCTGCAAACTCTAACGGCCAGATAGCCAGAACGCGGGAGGGGACGAGGAAAGTGGACGTCAGAATGCGGCTGGCGAGCTGATATCAGATCGAAGGCACTCGGTCAGAGATAGAGTAAGAATGAAGGATGTAATAGGGAGACGTAATCGTGCTGATGACTGAGGAGAAATTCACCAGAGAAACTGAGTATACGGGAGGTTCATTAGCGGAATGAGGAGCCCTCCCTTGAGTGCCGACAGAGCACGCCCGCACGAAGTTCCTCGGTTGGGACGCTTTTCGCCAGGTCTCTTTGCGCCTTGTAGCGACGTTTCCTTTGTAAGAACTTCACTTGGGCCGAGGCTGTATAGAAGCTACATTCGGTACTTCGTTGCCCATGTGCAGGGTCTGATTCGGTTCCTTTTATCACAGCGTGGCGGCCTCGCCACGCTCGGCTCCGTCAAACCACGTCGTTCCAAGGCTCCGGTGATCCTTAAAGGGATCTTTTGGTCTGGATATTCTGCTTGCTCTTTCCTAATATTTGAGTCAATCCACTGAAGATTCGGGTGAGTCGAGTCAAGTACAAAAATTATTTATTCATCTTGCTGCTCTTGATTGAGTGATAGTGACGGTGCCGATGATGCAGATGATCATAATTGTCAATGTTGACAATAATTATATTAATGCTCATGATACGTTATCACAGTGGTGTAAGTAACAAACATTCCAACGAATGTTGTACCTTTTGGAAACTTGAACATCAAAAAAATCTTCGAAGTTACATCAGTCTACACACTCCGTCCATTCGCGCAATCTTCGATAGATAGTTTACGTGACTCTATCATCGACCTAGTGGCAGCCCTCATTCCTATAGAAAGGAGCGCTATTGGTCGACAGTGTGTCAACTGTTTTCCACACCAATCCGCTTGTTCATTTCGAAAGAATCTCAAATTAGAAGAAGGTTCCATTGTACAAAAGGTAGAATGTCACCTCCGAAAAGAAAGTTCCACACTAGCCGTGTGCGAACTCGGCCCAACATGTTGATTGTGAAAAGCTGCTTAGAAGGGCTATGGAGCCAAGACCGGATTCGGTAATGACCTATAACTATATCTGTGTCTGAGGCTAGAGTTTCATCTCCGATTCCACGATCTGAGTGCACAAAAATATATATATGACTCGGCGAGACCTTCTGGCTCACCCGTGCGTCGGTGAGCGTAATTCGATACTTCTGTGTTGAGTGAGGATGTCAATCGTGGTTCGGCCAAAGTACTGCGACTCGTGCGTGCAGCAGTGAGTTGAGAAGAAACATCTCCGATCGGGGGATTGCTGTCAAAGACTCTAATCTAGAGCAGGAGCGAGGTTGAGGCAGATTTTCCGCGCGCCTGTAGTGCAGCAGGCGTTTCGGTGTTACATCTACGATATGCTAGATGGGTTTGTTCATTTATAGCTCTGTTGATCAACAAAAGGTGATGTACTTTCTCAGGTGCTTCATCAGTCGTCATTCGTATATTTGAGACTTGTAGAGGAACCCGGAGGAACTCTCCTCGAAGGACACGTGAAAAGCATCGGAATTAGTTTCCGCTCTTCACAAAGACTACGGTTCATGATCCTTAAGTTGAAGATGTAGTCCTGCCTTCGTGAGTGTGGCCGCATTAGGTACGAAATGTCGCATTTAGACCACGCTCGGTATCCCGAGCCACTCTGCTTCGATAGATTCGGGTTCCTCCATGATTTCGGCACAAACCTCAAACGACGGAGTGCCGTATTCCCTATATACACTATCGGACCCCGGAGGGTCCTCTAAACATCAAACCCAATACTGATTCTTGCGTAGGACAGGGAGAGGAGAAGAGGTCGCGCCCTCCTTGGAGTCGGTCTCCTCGTTGCCGCTTGCGCAATCCTGCAGACTCATTTCTTGCAACGACGATGTGTAATCGAGGATGACGGGCTCCAGCATGGGCGTGACCCTGCACTGGGGTGGCGGAGGAGGCGCTGTTTGAGCGATGAATCTATCGACTTCATCCTGTTCTAGGAAGCCACTGTTGGACACGTACGTGCTGCTGTTGCTGGCCCCACCTTGACTTTTGCAGCTGGAAGAGCTGGACATGCGAACGACTTTGCACAGGAGGATTGCGAACGCGATCGTTATAACGATGACCGCAATGAACACCAACGACAACAAGAGAATCACCTGATGCATTTGGCTCCTATCGAGTTCGAGCAGGGACACACTGGTCGTCGAAGCGATGGGGACCTCGATAGTCGGCAAAACACTCTGGGTGGTTGATGGCGGCTCAGATGCTCCGACAGGTCTGGTGACGACGATGATTAACTGTCCCTTGCCTGGTTGCACACCGGGCGAGCAGAGTTTGAATTCGAAGCTGTCCTCCGACGGCGCATCGCCGCTCCGGGACTGGTAGTACACCAGTGAGTTGAGGACGTCTTCGTGGCTGAACTGATCCACCGGACCGACGCCAACCTTGCCGACGATTCCGTTCAGCGGTTTCCTGGTAATGTGGAATCGGGGGTTGCTCTGATGCTTCGTGGCAATTTTTGTAGCATCCAGGTGTCGTTTGCCGATGACCCCCCGACTGTTCAACGGTACTTCCAACAGTCGCTCTTGATTCACCAAGGCAATCACGCTCACATTCACCCGGATGCCTTTCAGTGTGGAGCTTTGACAATGCACGTCTACGATGAAGAAATCCTCTGTTGCGGACATATTGTTCACCTGGACATACTGAACGTTGCCCATGTCAACGTCTTCTTGACGGAAAAGCGTTGTGTTGTTCCCATACACGTGTACATGTCCGTTTTCCGGTGGTTGTACGACGTCGTACCAGCATTCTTCGCGTCTGCTATCGGTGTCGACGTCTAGTTCGAATGTCGTAATCTCTCGGTAGAATGAACCTTGAGTCAGGATGACTTCTGAGTTTTTCGCCATACTCAAAGATGGCGGCCGAACCGTGATTGTCAGCACGGCTTTTTGCGCGTTATACATGCCGTCGTCTACTTGGAATTTGATTTCGAAAATTGCGTTCGCTTCGGTGTTGTTGCACGAAACCGAAATTCGCATCTCGTCAACGTCCTGCTGGGTAAACGTCCACACCGGGTTCGAGTCGTTCTTAACAAACGTCACTAGGTCGGTGTACTCCAAGTTGTAAACGATTTGGGATGTGATGTTATCGGCATCTTCGGTGAACAGCATTTCAGAGGTCAGAGTGGTCGATTGACCTTCGACGATCTCGATAGACGGTGATTCTGTTTTCAACACTGGGGGTTGATCGTTAACGGGGGCGATTTCGACGAAAATTGATATATTCAGCGGCTCTGCTCCGGCCTTGTCGAGCCGCTGAACTGAAACCACGAACTTGTCCTCGAAAGTCTCGCTGTCATCGTGATTGTACCACACCCGACCGTGGCTTATGTCATCATCCGTGAAAGTTTCTGTGGGCTCGACTCCTTTCGGTCCATCCAAACCAATCCAACCGTGAGATGGCTGACGTATCACGGTGACATTTGCTTTCGGAAGAACGTTCCCCAAGGCGAGAACTTCATTTTTCAAAGCAACGAGATCGCCTTCTTTCGCTTGCACGACTACTGGAGAGTCGATTATACTTTTTGGCGATACGTCAATTGTGAAAGTATGTGATTTCAGATTGAGTTTTCCTTTGTTCGTGGAAACACTGAACACGAACGAATCATTTTTCGTCGCACCCGTGTTCTCGTAAAGTACAAGAGTTTGGTCGATTTCAGCTTGGGTGAATTCTTGAATCGCCTCAAGAGTTCCGTCCAGTTTCTCACGGACGATTCTGCCGAATTTCGGCGGCTCAATCAATGTGTAGATGATTTGGGCGTTGGTGTTGCTCAGCGGTAAACTGCTGACAGCTTGAAGATGGTCCGTCGTGATGCTTTGTTGGCCACGTGGTTCGACTCGAAGTTTCTCGTTTCGTGAAACATTGACGGTGATCTCCTTCGCCCGCACGATGAACTGTTGACCGCTCAAAGTATTCACCCCGTCGTCCACTTGGAATTTGAAGCCTCCGGCCTCAGCACCTGCGTTCAGGAGAAAAGCATCCTGGTTATACCCTTTTGGAATCAGCCTCAGGACTGTCTCGGGATTTTCCTGGATATTCGCAGAGGTCACTGATATTTTACTCGGAAAGATATCGGGAGATCCTCGGAGCGTATTCATTCGGAGCTTTATCAAAATCCGTTGGATTGATTCTCCTTACCCGTGTGCGTGAATACTATAACGTTCCTATTTATTTCGGCTTGAGTGAAGCTGAGCACGGGTTGCATCTGGCTGTTGACAGCCACGAAGCCATTGGAAGGAGGTTGCGTGAGCATGAACCTCAGGTCTTCTGGAGGAGTGTCTTCATCAATCACTGCCAGGTGGTCACTTGATATGATGGCCCATTCGCCCTCCCATAGCTCAAGTCCGGTGTTTTCCACCACTTGAGGCACTTCGTCATTCACTGTGGACATCAAGCACAAGCGTTAACAATTTGTGACCCCTCGAACCCGGGATAGCTCGGGATGGCTGAATATTCCGACTGCCTTTCTTGCTACGTTGCATTCACAGAGTATCGATCGGTCGGAATCGAAGGGAAGCTGCGCAACTGTGACGATCGGATGAATCCACGTGAAAAGTGGCGATCGCGGCCCGAAGTTCCGGAACCGAAGCAACTACACAAAAGCGCTCCGAACATATCGAGGAAGTCTGCTGCGACATCTGCGGTATCTGATAACAGGGTGCGGACGGAATCAATCTTTTAGAGCTTTTACCTGGCAGCACCTTGACGTGAATAGTGGCCGGTGCAGTCTCCTTGCCCATAGCGCTGGCCCGGCCGATGACGGTGAAAAAATCCACGAGACTCTCATCCCCGTTATGGTCATACTCAATTTCACCTGACAAAAATCCCATCGTTTTAGTAATCTCTTTGAGTCGCGGCGTTTATAAAAAAAATGAGAAATATGACCCAATAAATGTACGTACCTCTCTGGAGTTGTATGGGCTGGAAACTGTTCACGACATCCTTGCTTTTCGAAACGATTGCACCATGTTTTGGAGGTTCGATGATAAGGTATTCGCTAATAACGTCGAGACTCCCCGTCTCCGCAGGCAGCGAGAGGTATTCGACCGTGAGAGTCACCTGATGATGAGAACCCCGAGGCCGTCAGCGAAGACTGGACAGGACATGTCCGGTACAACGAAGGATGGTTTTTATTCGACCAGATAAGAATCGACCGACCGATCCACCGCCTCCATGGCCGGACTACGGCCGTTCCAATCACCAACGAACCTTTGACCCTTCGTCGACGGTGAGGTTTTGAGTTCGCAGTGATATCTCTCGGAGCACCGCTCCGATGCGGACTTCGAGTCCTGTCATCTGACTGAAACCGTTCGTGACATCGACCACAAACGAATCCTGTCCGGCCTGTGCCGAGTGAGCGTACTTGAGTTTTCCTGCAAGCAGACGAATCCGGTGAGGATCATCCGATTTGCTACACCCCAGGGAATTCAATTTTCCTCTCCGTATGAGCGAAGTCTCTGCGAGGGGGAAACGCGCCGAACGCTGGAGTGTTCAGAGCGCTGGGTCTTGGAATTTTTTTCGATTCATCTTGTCCCGGTGCGATCTCACACGGGTTCCCAAGGTCTCTCGGAATTCTTGCTGGACTTCAGCTGCGCATAGGCATCTCGGGATGGTGTTGAATAAAATCAGCAGCCAAACCATTGGATCCCAGAGCACGAGAAATCGGGAATCGATGTTGAATCGCTGATATTCCGGCGTTCAGAAGTGTTTTGAATATCTCTCCGTCAACTCGAGACTCGACCCACCTTTATTGATGTCAGCCTGCGTGAATGTCGAAGTGACTTTCCCCTCGATTTGCAGCTTGCCCGAATGAGGTTTTCTGATCACAGTGAAGACGATATCTTCAGGCTCCAGTGTTTCGTGCACCACGTTCAAATAGGTACGGCTGACGGTTGCAGTCGATCCCACGTCCAAGAAGAGCGTTTGATTCCCTGTGAACAGAATTTCATGGTTGCTTCCCGCGAACAGCGATGGGGAAACGCAACGTTTTGTTACCCCTCGAGAGGAGAGTGCCGTTTTCGTTGCGAACAAAGTGCTCCTGACGAGTCTTACCTCCTCCAGCTCGCAGTTCCATCGGAGTCCAGAACGTTGTCGGGTAGACCGTGATTTTGAACGAATCCTCCTTGCGAACCCCTAACGCGACGGCGACGAAATCGAAAACATCGTTGTGGGCGTTTTTGTTGCTCGACAAATGAACGTACTCTATGATACCTGTGGAGACAAAGCAGGCTCGTGTGAGCTCCTCGGGGAATACGATGCGAGGCGTCACGCTCTTGAGATACATATATCCAACATCGTTCTCAGATGGCTGCATCAAGAGAAGCGAGTATGAATAGGAGCGGGGAAGAAGTTGTGCCGGCGCCGCGCCGTTGTCTAATGGCGTCATTTTGTCGTTTCATCGATCAACACGCGGTTGAAAGCTCGTTTTCTGCCACTGCATCGCGTGATGCTTCGTCGCACGTCGCCATTAGCCACCTTGCATACGAACGGGGGCGACATCGTTACAGTTAATTGGCTTTGATCTTCGGTAAACACTGATGCTTCCTCTATCACCGCAACCCAAAGCTCACCAACAATAAGGTTAGCTGGGAGAACACAGGGATACGGGAATCCTGATTTTGTCCGATAAACGCGACGTTCAGAAAATGGGACGGGTTAATGGAAACTCTTGCTGCGGATCATGGGGAGCTCTTCGCGGATGAGATCATTGGGAACACCATGCCCCACCTCTCCGCCTTTTTTCTTTCTTCCGCTAGCATGCTCGTTCAGCTGGCTAACTGGTTGCCTGCCCGCCAGTCTCGAAGGTTTTTCGTAGCTTCCTGAAGTGCCATTATGCGTTCGTCGGGACCCGAACGTGCATCATCTCTCGCCGAGACCTAAGATATGGCTCTATGCGTGCATGCTTGCATGCCTGGATGGTTGTCGCATGCGTGCGTTTTAGAGCTCGCGCCTTTTTGGAGCCCGGCACCTGAGCCCTCACTCTCGCACTCGGTTGCATGGCCGGTCGGTCGGCCGTCCGGCCAGCCGAGGGCCGCTCGACGTTGTATGACAACGCCTTTTAGCGCCGAAAAAGACTCCAGGATAGGTTGGAGAGAAGCGAGACACTTAGAGCCACATGCAGGCCCGTTGAAAGAAAACGGCGGAGAGGAGCATGGCAAGAACGGTAGCGAGAAATGCAGAGTGCTACGAATCCATTAAACGACCGGCGGCGCTCGTTGGAACCGAACGGGCTGACGAAGGCGCGTACAAACTATTCGCATACTGTGTCAGGCGGTCGACACCGAAGGTGAGATCGTGCCAGCGACTCCGGTATCCACCACTACGGATTCGGGATCAGGGCTAAACAGTGTCTGCAAACTCATGTTCGTTCGCTCGCTCGCTCGCTCGTTCCCCAAGAATGGCTTTATTGACACCTTCGAAACGACGTCGAGATATCTCAGGAAGGTCATATCCGATTTGGCGACTGTTCTCGCTTCACCTGGACTTACAGATAATCTCCGCATGAGGAAAGAGAAGCCATCATGTCGGTCAGGTCCGTTTTTGATGGGCTGAACCCACGTAACCAAAAAAGGCATACGTAGCAGTGCATTTACGCATATCACTCAGGAAGTAAGTTTGTGCTTGCCTTCTTGTATGTCGCGTAGAGTGAACTTGTCGATGAACTCGTCGGAACTTTGCGCGAAGCGAAGTTTCCCCAGCGTGGGTGGTTTTGTCACTTCGAATACGACCTCTGATGGCTTGACGTTCAAGTTCGTGTCTAGGGAAAGGTTGCTCGGCAGCAAAAGAGCCGATGATCCCTGTTCCAACAGAAGACCTGTGTTTGTTGTTATGTTCAGGTAAGGTGGCGAAGCGACGATTTCCAGGATGCCTGCGAAAATAACATCGGCATCACCATTACGTTGTCTTTGTACGTGTCCGCTGGATGTGTTTTCGATGATATCTGAGGCAAATTCCTCGAGACTTTGTGATGCCTACCCGTGGCGTAGAATTGACCATCGGAAACCCAGAAAACCGCTCGGCCGTAATCCCCCCCAGTGTGACGAATCAGTATCATCTCGTCGTCAATGTCCTTCTGTGTGAATTGCTGAACCTCTTTCCTGCTGTCGTCATTTCTGCGAACAAACGTCAGCTGTGTTAATCAAGTTGATCCCGCGCCCCCGCAGTCATATGAGGTCCTAGGAAGGGAGTCGCTTCTCAGAGCAAAACTCGAATCACAACGATGAGCAGCTGCGGATAGCTTTCGTTTGACAGAATTAATTGGAAATCGGAGTCCTCCATGGGGACCCTCATGCTCGTTCGCTGCCTGTCTGGGTGGCTGGCTGCCTGGCTGGCTGACGGACGGACGGACCCTCTCATCAGACTGAATATTCTGTCCTAGCAACCAACCTGACGAGCATCGCATTCGGAATCTCTTTGCGGCTGATGGAGATTTTGCTCGGATCTGTGTCGGTGTCAGCATCTTCGTATCTGAGGTAGATATTCGAGAGGATTTTTTCCGCTTGGTAAGCGATGTGGAATACTTGCTCCTGGGTTCGCTTCGGCGGGTTATCGTTCTTGAGGGAAATGTCAATGTTCACCTGCGGATCAGAGTCGAAACACGTCGCAATCTGAACTCTAAGGCCCTCCTCGCTCGCATCGACACCATTTTAAAGTATTTTCCATCCTTTTTGGAAGAGGCACGACTCCTTGTTCCAGTTGGAACAAGTATCGTGCTGAAAACCTTCATTCTCCCCGGACCCAACGTGAAACGCCCGATTTCACGAACTAACCTCGCCCTTCTGGAAAGGTTCGGTGGCGTTGTCCTTGTAGAGTTCGTAGATGACTTTGTCATGCATTGATTCGCTATCGTCGTGCTTGTAGAAGATTTGTCCGTTACCCACATCCTCCGTGGGGAATTGGAGAACAACGTGGAATGCGTTGCTCTCCGATCGTTCGATGTTGCCGTGCTTCGGGAGCCCGGAGATCTGTAATGGATGAGGAAGGTCACCCTTGAATGTTTCCGCGACCGTAACAACTAACGATGCCTCATTGGCCAAATAGCGCTCGGCTGCTGAGCCGCGCTGTTATCTTGAAGCTTATGAGTCCGCTATCAATCGCAGTCGTCTCCAATCGCGGGAGACCACGGCAGCGGCCACAGCAGCAGCAGTAGAGGGAGCCGTTCGCGAGAAATCCGAGTGAGTCGAGCAGCTAACCAGCTCGCAGGAATCCGAACGCTGCCTCGGTAACGAGAAAGCCTAACCCGGGCCATCGCGTCGTGGCTTCCGATCCATCCGGTTTATAAATAGGTATATAGAATTCCGAAAATTCCTCAAGGGAAGACAATCAGCTTAACAAATTAGAGTAGGTTTCATTGTTTAGGGATCACGGTCAGGAGTCCGAGGAATATGGAGGAGACTTCCTGTATGAAAGGCTAGGAGGAGTATAAAGGAGTGTGCGTAGACTTCTTAGCTCCTCGAACACCACTGTCCCTCCTGCTGTTGTTGGCCAATCCTTCAAGCGGCGGCGCATCGTTTGAGTTTATCGCGCAGCCATCCTGTATGGCACAGAGGACACCATTCAGAACTGGCTTCCCTCCTGGCAATGTCCCTCCTGGCGGCAGTAGCAGCAGCGGCACCGCTGCCAGCTCTCGGTTTGGCCCTAGACGACAACGACGACGACGACGGCCACCACGCCGTTCTATCGTGGTCCTATCTCGACCGATATTTCCTCCTTTGTGGTCGTGGTGGTGCTTGGTCGCCGTTGTCGTTGTCGTCGTCGTGGCTACCGCCGCCGCCGCGGCAACTGCTGCTTCTGCTGGTCGTGGCTACTGAACGCAAGGCGTCGGTCATGGCGGCGGCGGCGGCGAGAGGCCATGAAGGCAAGCAGAGTTCACTGAGGCGAAGCTGACTCAGGACGGGACGCCTTGTCAACTTTAATACCCAGCCCGACCGAGCAATACATAATAGAAGCGGCCATGGCACACTCTCTTAGAACGAGCGTTTCTGTCGTCTTTCACAGTTCTCTCTTTACTAGTTTTCGAGCTCTAACTGTTTCGAAAAAGCCGAGAAAAGGCCACGCTCGCGCCAACCGAGCCGTTGCAGCATGATACAAACAACAACGTTGAAACTTGCACTCCGTGACTCCTTGAATCTTGGAACAAAATTTCGAGGAGCCAACATAGTGGAGCTCTTCGACTATAAGGGACTCTCTTAAGACCCGAAAGCAGCCCTCAAACCTTACGACCATCGGAGTTAGTGCTCGTGGTTGCTTTGAGTGTTGACAGGAAATCGGACGCAGGAGGAATGTATGCAGAACCGAGTCATCATCAACTTACCTTGACAGTGTATTTGTTTTTGTGAGCTGGCTTGGCGAGTTTGAGTGCTAGGCGTTCTCCTTCAGGAACCCTCATGTTGGCCACAATCAGCGAGTCACTGTTGGCTGACCGAAGGGTGAATGTCTGTCCTAGAAGGCTCGTGCTCGAGCCGCTGGAGAACACGTTGAACTTGAAAGTGTCCTCAAAGAAAATCACCGACTTTGAAGGTCGGTAGACGAGGTTCCTCTGTGCGAGGTGCCGCTGAGTGAAGTTTGAGCCGACCGTCAAAACTACTCCGTTGAGCAGAAGCTTCCCGAGCTTCGGGGTTGCGGTGAGTGTGTAAGTGATCCTCGCCTCTGCTCCGTCGACGTACTTCAGATCCTTCTCGGTGAGCGTGATTTGTTTGGTATCGTGAATGATTCTCGTGTTGTTGGTTGTCACGAAGATTCTATCCGTTGTGAAGTTAAGCTTGAATGCGTAGTGCGTAGACAGTTTGGCCTTCTCGCAGGACACGACGAAGCCTATGTTATCCTCGAGTGGCTGATCCCGAGCGGCTCGCGGAATCGGCACATACCGTACCTTGTGGCGGGTCAACTGTCGCTGTGAGAAGTGACTTGTGTTCGTCCAGACCGAATTGTTTTTCAGTCTCTGGATTGTGCCGTATTTTGGAAGTTGTATCATGTCGAAGCGGATGTCAAGTCCCTGCTCCGGTGCGTTGGTCACGAACGCCAACATCTGATTGGTCATAATTGTAGGCGTTACGTATGATGCTTGCACACCAGTGTTGTTAACCATTCGAATTTCTAGAGGGAACGTCCGGATCTCGATGAGCATCTCTTTGGTTTGTGCCGGTGAAGTATAAGTCAAACCGAACGAAGTCGATGTCGAATTTCCCCGGTGATTGAACCAAATCGTGCCTTGTTTCATTTCTTGAAAAGTGAAACTCTCGATCGCCTGGCCTGGATTCTTGAAATTATCAACAAATCCCGTGTTCTCCGGATCTTCGATGTGTACCATGAATTTGGCAGCATTCTCATCAACGAACTGAACGTCGTCGACCTTTAAGAGTTCGTTGCTGATCGCTTTCTTAGTTAGGCGAGCCAGAGTCAACGTGGCCTGGGAATCGTAGTTGTGACTGCTGGGTGAGTTTTGCGGTGTCAGTATAGCGATGTGCAGCATGAATTGCATTTTCTCCAACAATGCTTTCGGCAATCTCTGCAGCAGCAACGTAGATGGCTCCACGCTCATTTCTAGAACCACTGTATCATTTGCGGTCTCACTTCCATCGTGGGTGTACACAACTCGGTAGCGGGTGATGTCTCTGCAATTCACACAGGAGGCCATTAGCATCGCAAATCGCACTGCGGCTTTGTTCGCGTCAGTTCAGAATTCCTTCGCTCGTGAAACAATTCGAGACTTTCAAATAAGAGATATGTAGAACAGATGAAATCTAAGACTCCGCGCAGACTGCGGCTGTCTCCGCTCATAATCTTGAACTTGTCAGCAACGAGCGAAAAATACGCTCAGTGAATTTTCGAGAAACGGGACAACTCTTCCGAGATTGAAAGAGGCTGAGATCGGTGCGGGCTCCGGCAGATTGCGGAGAGTGGTCAGGCACTCACCTGTAGGTGAACGTGGTAACTTCACTCGGAGTTTTCGTCCGTTCATTCGACAACACGCCATGATTCGGGCCGACGAGTACGGTGAAGTGTATATCGCCTGGACGCAAGCCCAACTTCGGCAGATCTACTAGAAGCTGGATATGCTCTGGACTGAGGTGTTCAACCCCGCCGTCATGAACCACCACAGGGGTTACGGCAAGCACCTGTGAGGTAAACGGGTTATCACCGAGCGAGCAAGAGGTCTTGGCAGGGACTCAAGTCGCGACCCGGAGCCAACTGACTTTCCCAAAAGAGATTCCGTGCTTCAAGCTGGAATATTATTCCATTCTACGGATTCCAGAGGACGAGAGTAACCCGGATTAGGGTTTCCCTCGTCGACCGAGTCGTCGAGGTTGAGTAAAGGCTTCCTTGGGGAGGGAGAAAGTTGAAAATGATTCAAGCCTCACGTTTTCGCCAGGAGACTCCTCGTCAGCGCTGGTGGCGTAAGTTTCTTTGTAGTTGGCGGTGAAACTTTTCTTCGTGCAGATCTTCTTATCGCAGACACACTGGAAACTGTCGATCCCGACCTGAAATGTGTAATGGCTGTGGTTGCGTATCCGACGAGGTCGTTCGTTGCCGGCGCGGCGGCTCAAGCCACGCTGTGTGGCCGCTTACGAAAACTTACGGCTTCGTTGCGCAAAGCGGGGCGACAACGAGAGCCCGCACACGGAGGTTCGCAATGGTTCGCAGGAACCGGTGGCAGTAGGAATACGTGCGATGAATGTTGTCAGTTACAGGCATTGTTCTAGATAGTATGATGTGCTAAAGAAATGTTGCCTGCAGCTGCGCCCTTGTGATCACGAATGCGCGCTAACATAAGCCTCCTCATTAACTTCGAGTGGGCGGCCGGCTGGCCGGACGGCCAGGCTGTCGGGTTCTGTAGCCCGCCGTGCCGTCTGTCGGCTTGCCATGCTCTCCGGTGCAAGAACGAGCGGGAGTCGTGCGAGAACCGAGCGAGGAAACAAAGGACTCGAACGAGCAGACATCAAGCACAAAAGAAACTGAGGCACACAACACTTCCTTCACTATTAGTTACTAATAAGCTTCGGTGAATGAGAGCGAAACAAGTAACGAAGAGAACCCAGCACGAAAAGGGAAC
This sequence comes from Neoseiulus californicus, assembly GCA_028455905.1. NCBI lineage: Eukaryota > Metazoa > Arthropoda > Arachnida > Mesostigmata > Phytoseiidae > Neoseiulus > Neoseiulus californicus. Next base: position 6,120,699 of record JAMQGS010000003.1, read on the forward strand.
ACATCTCGAGCGAGTTCACCGTCGTCAGCCTCCTCGGGACGTACGGGAACATTTCTTACCTGCAAGCAATCGGCCTCCGGGAGACACGGCTCTTTCAGGCATGGATACTTCCAGACGCAATCCTTGGAGACAGCTTTTGTGACCAGTGCGTCTTCTAAACCGATCGGCTTGCTATTCAACCTCATGTAATGGACACAACCTGGAAATGTGGAATGGAGCATGAATTCCAGAAGCCAAAGCTGGCCGTTCGATTGCGTCCTCCCACCGACGAGGACAAGATGTCAGAAGGTAAGAGCAAACCTTTACTTCACTCACCGGCGAGAGAATACTGGAAGGGCTTCACCCCTTGTGCTTGTGCGCGAGCCCGATTTTTTGCGTCAACACCGCCCACGTAGAAGTGAGTGTCGAAGCTGCAGTCATCATTGAGGGTTTGGGTTGTGCGCGTGCTGTTCGCTGCAACGGAAGAAAGTATAGTCTCAGCGTAAGTTTTGCAAATCCCTTCCCCTCCATTCGCACTGGAACAAAGTCAGGCGTTTCATCATAGGACAATGAACCGCGCGCATAACTCGTGGATTGGAGTCCGATCCTTCCATCATGAAAATTTCGAATTCTCCACGTTTGGGTTTTATTCCCAGAGGTAGACACCAAGTCGAGAACCCGCTGAAGGGTTACCCAGCAACGATCGCGTTCCTGTTGGACAGCTCCTCCAGCCGTGCGGATAGATTGCTCGGTAGCGAGGAAGCTGAGGCTTTATGAGAGTCTCACGATTGCGGATTCCGGGAGGAAACCTGATGTAGGCTGCGCGGCGTCAGTAGACGTGGACGACAACTCTTGGTTGGGACCATTAACAAGGCTCAGCAAGGCTCGAGTGTCAGGTACTGTTTGGAATTTTCATTACTTACAACGAAGCAGCGGACGACGGTCTGGCGGTCGCCGTCCCCGCAATTAGCTCCGTTGCCTCGAGCCAATTGACAAATAATTAACCGCAGACCACGTCCAACCAACTCTGTGTCGCTTGTCCTCTCGACGGGAAGATCAACGGATCGACTCAGGAGAAGGAGAAAGGAATTAATGCATGGAATAATCAATAATGGACGCAAAGATCGATGTCAGCGCGTGTGGAAACGGCTCGCGCTGTTTCGTTTGTTCAGTGATATCCCGCAATCTTGCACGAGCATATGTTACAATACAACGGAGGCATCAACAGCGGTTTATTCCTTCTGGTTTCACCGCAACATACCGTCACGTACACTCCCCCCCCCCCCCCTCTTTATTGTGAATAAAGTGCGATGGAATGAATTGAAATGAAATGAAGTGAGCTTAGGCTTAGGCGAGCACTCGCATCCCGTGAAAACCTTTTGCCACTCGTGTGCCACACCATTTCGTCAAGCGAGGCTACGACTGCATCGGGAATCTCGATCGGCTCACCCTCCTCGGGCTGTGGGCATTCGACGGTTGCCCCCTTCGACGTTTGCCACTGTTCAGTGATATATTTATCTTCCGTCACGTCCGAAAGGTAAGTGCGGAATGTGCCGCGGTAGCCGTGATGGCGTCCCCAGGACCGGCAGAAGTCTTACGGGCTAATGTATTAACCCTTTCAGCAGCAAACATAAAAATTGCTACCGCGGCTCCATAGATCGATCGATCACAGGAGTGTTTCATTTTTTGCCCTCACCGAATGGGAGAGCTCATCGCTGTCGTCTTTGTCGGCTCCATCCCATTTCCACTGAAGTGCGAATCACGGTCCACCAGGAGACACCACGTGGCAGGCGAGAGTGACTTACACGGCACTCACTGCACTCGATTTGAATCGTGTTCGGGCTGTCCAAGACTCAGAACGTCCATCGAGCAATCATCTCGGCGGCTCCAAATCATTACGTTCCCACCAGAAAAACATTTGGTTTTTTCGATTCGATTATATTATCCAGATTTCGCAGGGTATCCACCGAAACCTCGGTCCCTCCGCGGGATCTTCTTTCAGGAATTTATGAGAGACTTCTCAAGTGCCTGTCGTCTCCCTGATTGTGATCCGAGCGAGCGTTTTCTGGAAAACTGACGTGGATAATTCTGGGAGCTCAGGAGCTTGAGAGCGAGTTCACTCGCTTTTTTGATCCATTCTACTAGGTATAATGGACGAAGCACAGTTTTCTTATACTGTACAAGAGCTTCTGCGACCGGTGCCTCGCTACCGGAGAGGCTGCCTCCGAGAGACCAAAAACGGTGGGAATGCGATCATGATCGCTTTTTGATATATCGCGTTGGAAATGCGTGCCATGAAGATTCTGGTACATGTCGAGCACCCACGGGAACACCCGATCCGTATAACGCTATATAAAAGCTCCAATTTCCAGGTTGCGCTTGAAGCTTGGAGCTTTCGAAGGTTTTGTCGTCGACCAAGTCACGCACAACTGGTCAAGAACGTCGATTCCCAACTCACCGACAGCGGAACCATCTTAGCCTCCGCGTGCCCGTCTAGTTCTGCGCCAGAAGGATTCCAGGATTTTCCCTTTCCTGAAGTAGCCGCTGAAGGGACTTGCAGTTCAAGATCGTGACTGTCCTATCGTGTCTGAAGTATTCGAATTTCGTAGGAGGTTGCGGTCTGCTGCGAGCTCCTGCTCGTACATTATTCAACGTCGAACAACAACTTCGGATCATCAACAACTTCGCATCAGCTCAACTCAAGAGTTGAGCTGATGAAACTCTGCATCGACTCGATGATGAAACGAATGATATCTCATTCAAAGCTCGAGACACTGAGATCCTCGTGGTGATGCTGACCTTCCTGAATGGGTCCGTAAATCTTGTGCAATGAAACTTTCGTAGAGAACGAATTACAAAGAACCCGGACTGAGAACAGACTCGATGGCGCTCGATTCTAATCATCGATCTGTCCGATGATAGGCCTAAGCATTCATCAGTCCGATATGTCTGATACGAAGCGACGTGGGCCATTTCTCACCCGTTCATGGCTTCGTCGGTCCGGTCGCTCGATGCCCGGTTCTACCGGGCTCATCGGTTGGACGGTTATTAAACGGGATAGATAGCGCGTAGAATAGCATCAAGCCACCAACTTCTCGAAGTGTTCCATGAAGCGTGAAGAAGCTATAACTGCGATTTATGGATTGCTGTGTTTCTTGCAATCTCCGCGATCTGTCTCTCCGCTTCTCTGGCTTCCGCAAAGTAATGCTCCGCCACGACTTCGTTTCTCATCGATATTATCAACAATCGCCACAAATCTACTCAGATCCAATTCGAATTCAGGATGCAGTCGACTGAGTTTCCTCCCATCAGACCGGACGGCCTAACTGCATCGCTTGAGCTCTGCACTGCAGGAGCGCCTCGTCCAAAACCATTATTTAACGATTTTTCAGGAGTTGTGCCCTCTGAAGAGATTCTGATCGATGAACGCTGCTTCCGAGGCGCAACGGCTGGAGTGTTCTCATCACGCCAAGCTATCTCCTCACTCAGACGTCCTGAACGCTCTAAACACGACGAATGCCAAACAATGCACGTTGAGGCGAACCGGGCATCATCGATGACACCAACAACAGCGTCTTCAACGATAATAGCGGCAACGATATACTCAGAGATATCAACGCCCCTTTCGTCCGCAGACTCAAGACGTCACCTCGACCCTCATCGTGTGCCCGATTTTCCCAACTAACAGGATCCAATTACCCCATGATCAGAATTTCTCCTCTGTCCCAGCTCCGCCCGCTAGCTGACCGACAAGCCTTTGCTCCTGAGCTCATCTTTCTTGGCCACGTCTTATGACTTGGCGTTGTATGAAGTTCGCCGTCCCGACCGCCCCTTCTCTGGCTTCAATGAGAAGCACTCGATCATGGTCCACTGTTCGAGGGTGCTCAGTGAGATTAAATACTTGCAAGATTGAGAATATCTTTAGCCGTCGCAGCCGCACCGTCACCCGTACACCGCTGACGGTTCATTGTTGGGCCGGGGTTTCCGACCACTTCGAGAAGAACAGCTGCTAACAGCTGGAAGTACGGGTCAGTGGCTCCGCGTTCTCTAATTGCTCCGAGAGCTGACACAGGTGTTTGAAATACGCTGGTGCACCTTGGGGAGCTCGGAAGGTCTGAACACTTCGCCGTAGAATCCACGGGTGGCTGTTTATTGCGAAGCGAGAAACGCGGAAACCGCACTCGGACAAAAGTGCGAGGGGAGAAAGCGCCTCTCAAAGGCCACGATATTGTCCGTAGGTCCTAACCCTCTCCTGCACTCCTGAGCCAAAGAGGGGAATTGTTCGGCAAAAGTGACACTCGGCGGCTCCTTTCACCTTTCTTCCACTGGCTTCGTTGAAGTTAATTCGTTCCTTCAAGTTCGCTAGGTGTCCCACAGGCTTGTTGCCCACGGCCACAAAGTCTCCGATATTGAAGTCTAGAGTGCCCTTCTCGATCTCCGGCTTCCAATTTGGACTGGCGCAGCTTGACCTAACCCGGCTCGCTGACAACTTTATCACCGTTTCTTCAGCAGTGTCAGAAACGACACTTTCATGCCTCGGCCCGACGATACTTTCGTCCATCCATCCGTTCCGCCCGCCCGCCCGCCCGCCTCAACGTTCGTCCAAACAAACGGATGCGTTCACAGATGAACAAATCCACTGGACGAATACGTTTATCAGTAAGCGCTTATCAGTGGCCAGGTACCAATTGGCGGTTATCAGGTGGATTTCGCGATGCGTCCGCGTGAAAGAAAGTGAAAGAAAAAGGACTTTCTGCTGTGACCTACATCGGTCGTGGAGAGGAAGCGACTGGCTACTTCTGGGTCCCATGTCGCTCGGAAGACTGTCAGTTTGCGATCGGCAGGCCGGCAGCTCGAACCCCAAAGGTACGTTCGCGTCTTCTGTCTCATACAAGCTGTCGGAAAGCACCGCAGCTCGACTTCGCCGCACACGGGTGGCTCCTGTTCGTGAGACTTCGAGTACCTCGTTCCAAGTTCATGGGACTCGAAACGGGGAGCGCAAGTTAGAGAGCCCTAATAAGCTCGTTTGCGTGGATTCCCAGACAAGCTCTTTCAGCCAGATAGGTGCTTCGAGGCTTCAGGATTTTGGTTCAGGATTTTCGCGCAGACGTTTCTCAGCGAGATCGCTCGAGCGGCACTCGTTCCGATGGGGAACTGTGTAACCTCGCTGTAGAATTTACGACGGGAGTACTCTTTCATCCTTTCCTAAACTTTCAGATGAAGACGCTCCTCACAGCGATGGCGCTGGCGTGTTTCCTCCACGTCGTCATGATGGGTCGACCGGCAACTCATTCGAGTACTCAGGATTCTGACCTTGATGACGCGGACGAGAAAAATCAGGACGACAAAGAACTCGACAAAGCACTCCATGAAATCTTGTATCAAGAGGACGACCAGGACTTGCAGGTATGCTTTTCGAGTCGAGTTTCTTCGAGCATGAACGAATCCGTTCGAACGAACTGAGCGCCGAACATTTTCTCTGAACAATGTTAAGTCAGTCCCGAAAAGACCGGACCGTTACGCGAGTTGCGCTCAGTTTCGTCATCGTCAAGTGTCTGGAATTTTTCTGCATTGGCCGAGTTCTTGAGAGAGCACGAAAATTCTGACACCTAGCTGGAAGCTATCTGATGTGAGCGATTCACACCAGCTTCAAACACTCGGGGATCATTTAGACGGGTTCTATACCGGAGTTTGCTTTTCGCAGGAGCGAGCTGGGCAGGCTAACGGTAACGCAACTCTGCAGTGCACGCTTGCCCTCCCCAACGTGACCAGTGTGATCGGCTACACGAACAAGCAGCATCCTTGCGTGGCGTTTTGCAAGTATCGATACACCGCAAATTTGCACGGTCGTGTCAAACAGGCCTACGGTGGAATGTAAGTATCCGGTCATCTTGAAGGTATTTCGGTCAGGCTGCGCAAGCTGTCGAACTACACAGTATCCATAAGTTGGTCAGTTGCCCAAATGGGCTACCTTACCATCTAGTCGCCTGTAAGCAAGCGTAATAAGGATCCTCAAGCATTACTTGGCCGTCCGCTGGCCGGTAGGCGTTCATCTATCTATTCGGCGGGGCGTGCGTGGTGCAAGTGGTCGCCTCCGTCGCTTCCAGGCAGCTGGCGGCCAAGCAGGCAGGCAGTCGGTCGGTCGAGTGAGGCCGAAAGATGAGCATGGAAGATCGTGAGAAGATGTATTTAAGGCCATTAGGCCAAATCTAGCGGAAGTTGGTTGCCGAGTTACGAAGGGGCTTGCCATGTACGCTCATTGCTGCCGAACACACAGCCCGAGGCTGAAAGGGAAGTGCTCAGGGTCGGCTATGCAACAACCTCCTTCGGGAGACGCCTCCGTACTGCCACAGCTTCGGCTATCGCTCGAACCACCCTTAGCAAGAACGAAAAGGGCGACGACGACAACAACAACAACAGCCACGTCGCGACCGGCGACAAGAACAACAGCAAGGACTACGAGATGGGGAACAAGACTAATTCGATTTGTTATCTCTATAATGTTGTCTCTCCACAGAAAACAGGAAGATTGTCCCGTTACGAGCAAACATCCTTTGAGCCAGTCATCGCTTCTGTCGCTCTCATAGTTCCCACTGCTTTGGGAGTGATGCAGCGCGGAGCTGATGGGCTCTGATGAAACATTTATTTTTCCAAAATTGACGGACAACTGGCACCGCTTACTTCTGAGCGACGGCAGACAGAACACTTCAGGAAAGCCTTAATTTCAAGTTTCGCTTCTCATTCCAGGTATATAATGTTAAATAACCTGGTCACCTGCGGTGGAACTAATCAAGAGTATCAGTGCGCTGGTAAGAAGTGTGTTTTGCCAGCGACGGATAACGCAGCGAACATCACCTGCCAAACCCTACTGCCCATGCCGACGGGTACGGTCGTGCCCTTCATTGCTGGGCCCTGCAAACTTCTGTGCGCAGACACCGGAGTCTTCAACATTCACAACAAGAGCGCGACGATCTACACAGCTCAAGACGACGGTACCACGTGCCAGTATCACGGACAAACCGGAACCTGCTTGAACGGGCATTGCATGTTGATTTAGATCAAACGACAGTTTCTTCCTCCAAGGGCAAATATCGGATCATCAATTCATTCCAGAGATCGATTGTGTGAAAAGTTGTGAGATGGAAACCTCTCATGATCACGTTGGCGCACAAGAAGTCATTCAGTTTATGCAGAGATATTGCCATCATGCAAAGTCATGCAGGGAGTTCATGAGGATTCTAGATCTCGTTCGTCGGCCCCGCAATTCTTACTGTAACGCTCCTAGGACTCCAGACCCGAGTTTCTCGATCGCCTTTGATGGTAATCGATTCGATCTATTTATTAACGAATCCGTTCATTTATTTTCGTGTCTACCAATAAATATCGATGTCGATGGAGGATTGAGTATTCGTTAAAAACCTCACGAGTAGCTGGTAGCTTGGTTTTCTCGATTCAGGAACCGATCTTCCCTCTTCCAAGTTCGATTCGGAAAAAAGGCTTGAGGCCTGCTGCTTGTTTCGATCGAGCCTCGCCAAGCGGGCTGTAAGTAGTGCTTTCTCGAGAGTTGCTGCTGGTACAACAACTGGCGAGGAGCTACATTCCGAGTCTCCTTGGAAGTTTTCTTCCTCTTCAATTCTCGTAGCTTGTTCAACTCGTTCCCTTGTTCGCCGTTCGCTGTCTTTCGCCGTTGTCGGGAGGAGGAGCTTGATTTGCTTCTTGGGTGTTTTCTCGTCCAAGTTTCGTCCGGAATTCCTATTCTCGTTCTGTCGATACGTCTCCCAGTTGACGGTAGTGGCGATCCCCGCTCCCGCCTCAAGACTCACAAGCTGGCTGCTTGGGGCTGACCATCCAACCGGCATTCCTGCTCCAATTAGCTCATCCTATAGTCCCATCCGATCCCATTAGGAGTTGGTTGGGTCATTACGTCGATGCAAGCGGGCTCAAGTAGCAGGAGGCAAGCCAGCCAGCCAGCCAGCCTCCCTGCTCGCCAGCTAGAAAGAATACGACAGTCAACGACACCAACAACAGCCTTGGCGAACAAGACGACGTCTGTTCTCCGCACGAGGCGAGGTTACTCGAAGTTAGCACATTCGTTCCACACTTCTCGAGAGCCGCTGTCGTTGGTAGGCCTGTATGGAAGAGTGCAAGCACGTGCATACGTCACTCCTGCCAGACTCATCTGTTCCACCTGTACCTCGCCGTGAGTAAAAATCGCATCTTCGCGGTGACTGCTATATTTGGGTTGGAGCTTATTGCTGATAGCCCCTGGCATCTCTGTCCGCTATTGAGGAAAAACTGCGTCTGCTGACACGGAAATACCGCGTCCTCGAGCTTTCCCGCCAGTATCGATATTTGCCTGTGTCACATCAACACGAACCTCAGAAGATCAGCATTCCGAGAATCTGATTGCCTACATTTGTACATATACAGAAGGAACTCACCATCCCAAGTGATTTTGTTGGTATCCACGTAGAACACAACACTTCCGTTGGCTTGCAGTTCCACTTGCAGTTTGTGCCAGTGCGCATCGGTGACTCGGTGAGGACTTGTCAGGGTGTGCAATTCGCCGCCGAATTTGAACAGAAGATTCACTCGGCCGTCGTCCAGCTCGAGTGCCAAAACGCTCCGACGGCCGGACTGGTATGCCAAAAGACCACGTGATGTGCTGCTTTGGAATTGCATGTTCAGCTGGAGCCCTTGAGAGCAATCTGGAAACGAATGAACGGTCATCCTTTTTCGCCGCAAAAACCACCTCGGGGCGACGCCACCACACGGTGACCTGCCTCTTGTGATTTTTCATTTTGCACTCCAGCATTTGCCGCGCTGAAGGGAATACCCCCGTTCTCCAGGGCATAAATGAAACGTTCGAACAATTGCACCAAGCGCAGAAGACGAAGCCACCCGGCTGCTCCTCGGGCATTGCGAACGAATATTCCTCCTGTTTTTCCCACCTCCTGTTGGCTGCTATCCTGCCTCGGCGCGACCGTGGCGATAACTGCTACGAGGCTCACTATGATAGGCTTCTCAAGGAAATGAGCTAAGTTATTCCGTATTTGACTCCAATCTGTTGGATATTTTCGAGGAAGAAAAACTCGCAGCGAGCATCGACCCCCTATCGACGAAACTTTCACCCCCAGACGGCTATTCTCTGATATGTGTAGTTGTATAAATAACTATTTTTTTATTTCCTCTTCCGCGGGATCCCAAATCGGCAAGCGGTTCCTGGGGAGCTGCGGAATTCAGCTCACGTCGTCTTACTGCGGATAATCTGGTTAGTTCCGTAAAAGCAACGGAGAGAAACTAGGCGCGCTCCGAGGCGACTGTTCCCTGGGACCCGCAGTTGGGTGTCGGCAGGGGAATCGAATGAATGGAAACGATGACAATAAATTCCATCGTTCGATGAGACGAAACAGACAACGATAACTTCGATCACCTCGGCGTGAGCTGGGCAGTCCCTTGACCCCCGGACATCGGTGACGCGCTAGCGGCGTGCCAAGAAAAGTACAAGGTCGTTCTAGCAACCAACTCACGTGTCAAACGAGAGGTGAAGCCTGTGCGTGGCTCTGGCGTGCAGTTAGGCAGGCGGCTCGGGAGCCAGGAGCCCCACGTCAGCCCTCTAGTACTTCTCAATGTTCGCTGAAGGAGAGAGAGCTTGGCCGGAGCTCCGTGCAAACAACGGGGGAGCCCGGGCGGCCCTCGACAGTGGAAGGTGAAAAAAAAAACACGGCCAAGAACGAGAGTGGAGCTTTTCAGGAAGGTGAAGGGTATGAAGAGAGAGAGAGAGGGACAGGGAACGCGGTGAGGCTTTGTTTGAATCTGCTCGAGCGAGCCCGCTAGTCAGCCGGCTAGGCACAGAGCGAATTGACGAGAACGTCAAGCCTCTCGGCGAGCTGGAAGCGAGATCGGCATGAACGATCTCGCCTCTATAAAACAACTTCCACGGTGATGCCAACAAGTAGGGTATAATAGCGACAGCGTCGGCGGCCGCGTTCATGATAAGCCAGCTTCCGACGTAAAGGGGAAAAGGCTTCATTGGCGGATCATGACAAAAGCTGTTCTCCGCTTCCGACAGCTTAGGTAACAAACGTTTTGTCCGAGGATCCCGCATCGATGACGTGCACATATTGTAAGTCTCCTATGAAATCGAGTCTACGACGATCAAGGTAGAGAAGATTCAAATAGAAAGAGAGAGAGACAGATAGAGAGAGGAGATGAGTGTCGTTGACCAGGAACTCCTGACCGCGGTCTTCAAATGAGTTTCAATGAGAAGATTTCTGTTTCGAATATTCATGACGCGCTCCCCCGATTCTCATACCAGAAGCGGGAAGATAATCATGAGAAACCTAGAGGCGCAAGGCACAGCCAGCCGATCGTTGAACGATGAGAAGGAGAGGGTGGAAAAAGGAATCAGGGAGCGGGGTTGGGACGGCTCGAACGGTTAAGGGGAACATCGGGACGGGGGAAAATGGGGGAAAGGAGTGCAGCACGGCAAATATGATGTCATGGCCTGTTCGTCCGCTTATCCGAGAAATTGTTTCCATGACCAACGGATGCATACGATCCACATGCTCCGTTGAGCCGTTTTATTTTCACTGTGAGAAACGCTTCCTACAATTCTGTTCATCCCGAACGCCCGACTCTTTGTCCCGTCGCCTTGGCTCGGAATCTCGCTCCCTGACCCGCCGGTTTCCTCTTGGCTTCCCCGAGAGCTACACGCTTCTCGCATTTCTTCTTGAACGTTGTATGTACTCTTTCCTCGCTGTCAGGGACAGTGGACACACTGACTGACTGACTCAGTGCTGCTGCCGTCTATACTCCTGTTTGTTTGCTTTCGCTGGTAACCGTTCACTTGGAGCGTTTTCCTTCGAAAGCAGCGCAGTCAGTGAATCAGCGAGGCGGCTCACGGCGGGCGCAGGAGTTTTTCATCCCAACCCACCGATGTAAAACAAACGCTGAACGAGTCCGATCCTCGAGAACTTCGGCTTGAGCGAGAAGGAAGAAAATTGAGAACGAACGAGCGAAACCCTCCCGAATGCGACAGGGGGGATCCGAAGACAAACTCAAGGCCCTGGTTCGCCGCCTTCTTCTTCGCTGTTCTTTGTCGCTTGCCAAATCCTCTACGAGTTTCGTGCACTTCCTCCCGCTTCTTCCTCTGATGCTTGCTACCATCAAGCCCAAGTTTGTCTGCTGTCGTCTATCGGAGGCACTTATTCGCCGTTGACATGCGCCTAGTTACGGCATCGGCAACTACTGTTGTCGGCGTCTCCGCTGCTTCTTCTGCGGACAACAGCGGTGCTGGCGCGCCCTTTGACGCCTCGATCTTTGATGACAAAAGGCGAGCCGCTTTTTGCAACATATCGGACATGTAGCCCGCTTGGTTGACCGGCCAGGCAGACGGGATCGACAAACAGAAGCGAGAGAACCCTAAGCCCTACTGTGAAGATGCTCTGCTCATCGTGAGCGAAGAGAACGCTACACAATGTCGGCTTAGTTCCCATTTCTAGCACTAAACTTCCTCAGGCGGCGTCAAGGAGGACGGGATCCTTTGAATCAGTGTGAGAAACGGCGAAGAAAAGCCTGAGGGGGGGATGGAGAGCACAAGAAGACCGTGGATTACCCCAGGGGTCGGGCAGGAGAAAAAGAAAAGAATACAATGATTTCGGAGTCGAACCGCGGAAGGGTTCAGACCTCACAACCTTCGACTGGCATGAGGAGTCGGCAAAGGAGCGGAACAACCGTGTAGAGGAGAATAGAATTGCATAGAAGGAGAAGCAGGAGAACCAACACAGTTCCATAGGAATTCGAAGAAACCCAGAAAGCGGGATCCGCACATACGAGTGCAACGTGCTCTCCGGCAGGGGACCCGCGAAAAGTTCGCTCTCGCTACGCTCACTCAGTGTGCGGGGAGCTCGCCAGTAGTTTCGCAGCGGTCGGCGGGGTGAGATCGAGGTGGAAAGACACGAGTCGAGAAGGAGGGCGAGAAAAGAACGCTCACTGGTGAAGACGCTAAGCAATAAAAGTTCAAGCCAATATCGCTGCCAGTCACTTCCCAGCCTACGGCGCAAACTATCGACCTATCCGAAAGGAGCCGAGTCATTTTCGATATTTGGAAAAAGCAGGCCACAATTGTTAAAGGCTCCTGGGAAACGCTGCCAGTAGAGTGGGGGAAGAAGGAGAAAAATGCTGCTGAGAGAAGAAGGAGACCAATCGGCTTGCGAAAAAATCGAAAATGATGCTGCCTTTACCAACGCTTCTTCAAGAGGAAAATCTTCCTCTCCTATCGGGGATATCACCCGATAGCTGGCGAGAGCCTCAGGGACGTTCGGAGACCCGGAACCTAGGGGCGAGAGATGGAAAAATATGCGAGAGGAAACCTATACGCTCTGACAGAAACGCATGAGTGGCATACGATATGCATCGTTGGCCTATTCGTGGAAGCGTGTTTATGCAAATCCGCGCTGGCAGCTCACGGCGATTCCAGAAGGTTCAAATCATCCGATGCTACTCTTGATCGATTCTCTGAGAAACAAAACCCTTTGCAGGACCGTCGGATCGGCTCCGATTCAATTTCTATTCACTCAGGGCGAGCAGTCGCTGGGACTACTCAAGTCTCGAGCCGCAGCCGCACAACGATCGATCGTGGGACCGCCGATCTCGGTCGAGGGAGCGGGAAGCAGTTCGATTGTTTTCCCATCGTCGATGCGAGAATCGTCGACGGTAGACATCACAGGCCATCCGTCCAATCACGCAGAAGTTTCAATCATGCCTACTTCAATCCATCGAACCCTCCATTCCAATTACTTCGAGATATTTTCTGTTTCTAGCGTGGATATTATCGATGTAGCTATCATTAACGATGAGCTCCAGACGTCAATCTTCTTACCCGGCAGAGTAGGCAGTGCGATGAAGGATTGCTGGGCGTCCGTGAACGAGATCGCATCAGTGTTGGAAGCCTCAAACAGTGTCGGGCAGCGATGTTCGAACTCGAGCTCATAGAGAACCCCTCCACCTGAGAAAAGAACCGAGCTGAAATCTTCCCCTTTCCATTGACGAACTGAAGCGATTCACCGTCGGTCGAGAAATACGCTGAATGAGAACTTAGATTTGCTCGGATTGTAATTTCCATCCTACTAGCTGGAAGACTAAAAATAAACGTACTGGTTTTTTTGTTCGCCTGGACTCTGTGGAAAACGTTGATGTTGTTGTAATAGAGGGATTCCAGACAACCCCGGAAATTAGGGGGTCTTCCGGTGGATAGAGGCCCGGCATATCCGCCGAGACTTCCTACGTAAACCGTAGTTTTTTGTCCCGGGTGATCCAGTGATGATAGAGCTCCTGCGGAACAAAATGAAATCCTGTTAGCCAGACCTCAGCAATGATTCCGTGCGGAAGCGGAATGTATTCTCCCATATGCGGACGAGGAGTTCACGTGGTCCACGCCGCCGTTTAACCTTCTGTGTTCCGCTGTCGATTCAGGGAACGCACGATTCGAGCGCTTCTTTGTGCGCGTTCCGTCCGCTGTCTGCCACCGTCGGACTGCTAGTCTATTCCCAACCACGGAGAGACCGAATCAGCTCAGGAGATCCGGTCGAAGCCGTTCAGTGTCTTCAGAGAAGACAGACGATCGCTAGAACAGCAGTTGCGGCAGCATCAGCAGAAAGGGAAACCACCGCGGGGACGGCCGTATCAAAATAATGGCTTATCTTGCTCATAATAAATCATGTTGAGTTCCGATGCAAGCAAATTTCATTCTCCGTTCCATCTATCAGGGTGCGCAGCGCAAGACTCGCTTGTCTCGTCGTCGTCGTCGTCGTCGGTGTTGGAGCTTGCCTCTGCTTGTTCTCTGGGCTGTGATTATCTACCACGTCACTTCGAACGAACTGACGTAGCCTTCCCCACTCCTTTGCACAAACACACATTTTGGCAGAGATGAATGAGAGAACACGAACTTTGCAGATCAATTTTTTTTACCTTTCCACGGTGATATTTCTCGCGCCATCCCGACCAGTGACCCTGACTCCATTTGGATGTCTTCATGATCTCGATGCATGACGTTTTTGAGTAAAGTTCATAGAGAGGAGGATTTTCTCTCCCCGTCGGAGCTCCTTCCCGCCAAGTATTGCCTCGAATGTTGCTCCGGGAGGAGAAAACGGTGACTGCCGGACATCGGCCAAGCTATCGTCGGGTCGGAAGGAAGGTCGGCGAGTCGATGCGGTGCGGTGCAACAACTCGATCTTCCGTCAGGTGTCGGCGCCCAATTTCCGTTTAGGCTTGGCCCTCGCCGGAAGCTGGGTGCGTAGCTCGCAAGACTCGCGGACTGGCATGTCGAAGAAACTTGGATCCGCCAACGACCCACCATTGAATATGGGCTTAGGCTCCAAGGCTCTACAGGCACTAGGAGCTTGAATTCGGGGTCTCGATCCACGATGACGACGACGACGACTAACTAGCCCTCGCTTACCCGTTGTGTGCTCTCTCTGTCTGCGCCTGTGGTTCCCGTAGTGTGATGTCAAGCTATTACGGTGCTGTTGTAGGTAGTCATTGTGATGATGAGGGTCGTTGTGGGTCGGCCCGCCCGCCCCGACTCAAGCTTCCCCACCTTGCTCCCCGGGCCCTCCCATGAATAGAAGCTGAGCGTGAGCCCCTCAAACCTAAAGCGACCGAACAGACACACGAGCGAGCGTCGGCGGGCCGAGCAACGAGCTCCGAATGTCATTGATGATAATGATGACTAAGGTAGGCCATGGCTGAATGAGCGACTCGATGGAAAGCTCGATATTTGCTTGCCCCTTTCCTAGAGGGCAAACAGTTTCGCTTCCAGAGCTTGTGAGCTTCCCGCAGCGACCGCTCGAGCACCTGGGCGGTAGCAGGCGAAGCGGGCGGCTGTGGGGGGCTGGATGGGTTGCAGGCTCCTGCGGACCGGAGGCAAGGTACGCAAGCCGTACCGACGAACCAACTAAGCAGCAAGAAGAAAAGCACTTGGTTTTCGTCGCCCACGCCCCACATGAATAGAGTGAAGCGACCGTCAGCCGAGCCGTCAGTCAACCAGCTACGACAACGAATAGAAAAGAGTTTGCGAGCAACCATTCGCAATAACAAAGACAGAGAGAGAGA
This sequence comes from Neoseiulus californicus, assembly GCA_028455905.1. NCBI lineage: Eukaryota > Metazoa > Arthropoda > Arachnida > Mesostigmata > Phytoseiidae > Neoseiulus > Neoseiulus californicus. Next base: position 6,135,792 of record JAMQGS010000003.1, read on the forward strand.
GAAAACAGGAAAGGCTCTCATCGCGTTTTGTTGTCGGTCACCTCCTCAACCCCTTTGTTCGAAGCTCCGCTCGATTCCTGTAGGTTCACGCATCCACGCGCAAACAACCACTTTCGCATGCGGGATCGACAGCTCCTCGCGAAAGTTGTGAGTACGTTGGGCGATCATACGCCCTCACGTCACAGGATATGGAAAAGTTTCCAGCAGATCGATCGTGAATGAGAATCCTAGGGCGGTCGAACAGGGGCGTGCTCATTCAACGTGTGATGGGTGGGGGGAAGGCTCGGAGAGCGTGGAGGACGTCCTGGAAGGTGAAACCCTGTCGGGAGTGGACCCCTCTCACGCAACCCTGAAAAATCTCGAATGCCCTGCGTTGAAGATTTCAAGACTCCTCGTTAAGTGTACGATATGGAGCAGAGAGGGGAATGATGAGTTGTGTCATGAGACGGCAAGGGAGTCGATTTGCGTTCCCGGAACACGGGAAGTCGCGCTGCGATACCGTGGTCTGGCTTCATTCGTCAACGCTCCGTTCCCAATCCGCCAGCTCGTGACTCTCTGCAAGTAGCTCCGATATGAATCAGGCTGCTCGGCAACAGGTCCTCTCACCGGGTCCTCCGAACCCTCAAAAATGCACACCTGCGCGAGGGTCTCGAAACGGCGACTCGGGGCTTTGATTTGGATCGTGTCTTGCTGAAGTCTGTCTTCCGAGCGCGCTTATTTTATGACCCTGATCAATCGTCAGTGAAGATTCACACGCGACACGATATGGAGACTTTTGCTCCGCTGATTCCGTATTTCCCAAGTGGAGAGCCGATGATTTCTCCCAGTTGGTGACGGCCGTTCGAGAATTTGTCGCGGCTCAAACGCCGAGAACTATGCCGTTCTCTGTTCTCCTGCCATCCGGATTCTCGGACTACACAGGACAACGACTCGGTCGGAAAGAGTGGGTTGAACGCGAGGAAAGATGCTACTCGTTATCAGCATTAAGAGCAGGCTCATAACCAAAATTAACTTAGCTGTCGCTGCTCCCGCTCCTTCCGTTCATTTGTCATGCGCTAAACCAGAGAATTTGCTCTGGGATCGGAAGCTCAGTTGAAACCTCGGTTCCGGCTAGCGTCGCAACATCGGTCGGAGCTTATGTTTGGGATCGGAACTCTAGTCGGGCGAGTAGGGCGAGTCCGTTGAACAAGACCGCTCGAGTAAGTCTGCAAACGGCGTTCCTAGTGGGCGATGATTTATGTTCTCACTCTCACGCCGGCGATGGCCCTCGTTCGACGGTTACCACATCGGCCATTTGTCGCAAGTCGTACCGTGGATTTTCTCATTGAGCGGTTGACGAGATGTTTCTATTCCTCCTGCGTATGCTTTCTCCTTCCCCGGATGGCGATAATTGACACCCGGAACTCGCGAAGGGTAAACTGTTTCATTTTCGCGCTTTTTCTCTCCGCTCTCTGGGTAATCCATGTACATACGTGGACCCGGAGGGCGTTCGTGTGACGACTGCGGTAGTGTGCAGGATGAGTGAGCGTCACTTTGAATCTACAAATATGGCTGAATGGAGGTCTCTCGCACGTTCCGCTGTGCTGGCAGCTGACGGCGGCGCGCCGCAGTGCTGTAGGTAGTATGAGCTGGCGGGAGTGAAGTCGTGGAAGCGCTCAAGCGATAGAGATTGCGATACCGATGCAGATAGCAGCCGACAGACGAACGGGAGGACTGACTTCGTACTGACGGAGGTGCTTGGAGGAGAAACGAGGGAAAAAGTGGCCAATTCTGTACTGGAAACGACAAAGCGAACGCTGCAGCAGATTTATTGCACTATTACGTTTTTCGCTTGCCAAAAGCCCGAGCCAACGAGGAGTCGGTGGGCGACTTCGGCGCCGGAGCGAGTCCACGCGACCGAACGAGCGAGAATGAAGAGGAGCGGAAGGAAAGTGAGGGAAAAACGGAGAAAGGAGAGGTATCAGGTAGGGGTTCGAGAAGGATCAGAAACAGGCCGACAACGGTGCGAGCAAACACCCGAATAACCAAATCGTGGACGATAAAACGAACTGAATATGTCGCCCAATAAAAACGGCGAAGTCATGACGGACTCATGAGTTTCACTGGTGGTTCATACCGGATGATACGAGCGCTGGAAGTTAAATAGAGCTCGAGAGGTGAAGCTGTAGTCGTCTCCTGGCCGGGAAGCTCACCTACGGTCGCAAAGGAAGCTCGGCGCGAATCGGTCGACCGCACACTCTGCATTTCATCTGTCATGGTTCGCGTCGAGTTAACTCAGAACGACTCAGCATAGGGCAGGCAGCGGGAGTGTCCCGGACGGTATCTCTGCGTCGTCCTTCGCAGGTCTCCATGTATCCCTCGCCAAGGCTGTCTCAAGCCGCCGCATAGCTTCCTCATCTCTCATTTCAAATGAGAAAGCGAATAAGTGATAGATAGAGAGAGATAGAGAGGAGCCATCTCGGTCTTCTCCAGCTTGCCGTATGGCTTGCCCGGTCGCTGTCGGTCGAATGAGGCCAAATGGGGCTGTCTGCACTCGCAGCTGGCCCATCCGTCCGAGCGAACGCCTCTTGCAGCCACTCCTTGAATGGAGGCCTTATTTCTTGAAGGAATAAGGACGCCGATAGTGGACGAGTTTTAGAAGGAAGATTTGATATACGCATTGCCGAGTCCTCCGCATTTGGGCCACTGCCTTTCCTCGCTGGACTTTCTTTGACCGAGCGATCCAAACCTGAGTCAATTCTTAAGCGAACAAAGCAAGGAGCTGTCCGACGTGTCCAAGACAAAAGACCTGCCTCGAGCAATCAATGTACCCCGAAACCACCGAGGGGTTGACAGGAGACAATCGGGTACCAATCGAATTTTCGAGCGGAACAGATAGGAAGAAGGATAAGCGTCCAGGGGAGAGTTCCACACCTACACTTATCAAGTCAATATCCCTCGCCTTAATCCGCAGCCGAGCAGTTTTCATCCGACAACGGAGTCCCATGCGTTGTATAAGAAGCGTCTCACGGACTTTTCTTCTCCACATCGGATCCGCGTTCGAGCAAAGTTCAGACTATCCCAAAGTTTGTTCGTCTGCCCCTCTGTATTCCATCTTGCCCGCCCGTCCTTCAAGCGCGTCTATGTTCCCCGTTGCCCCGACGAACGACAGATCTGTTCTGAGATCCATTCTCCCGCACTCTATTCCAGACCACCTAAAACTCCCACTTTCCTGAAATTTCCGCTTTCGACTGCTTCGGATGCCTGCTATCTGGAATTCGATTCTTTACGGCTGGAGACCAACGTTCGCATTCGCCTCCAATGCTCCATAGACGAAGTTGATCTTCTATTCCGACTCGTTGGCTGTTTCTTCCTTGCTGCTGTGAAAGTGACTTCGGACACATATTCAGGCGGTAGCAGTTGCCACGCCCCATCGGTAATCCTCCTCTCAAAGCGTGATACCCCATCTGAGCGTGAGGAGACATCAATTGGAATAGTCAACAAGTTGCCAGCGTTGCAGCGGTGAATTGGTCGTCGATTGCTGCGGCTCGGGCGTCGAAGACACTTCTCGAGCTCTCATTAGGACGCGTAACAGATTCGATGAAGCTCCCCGACGGAGCTGAATTTTGAGGCACAGGTGTCCTAGGATCCCAATCTTGTTCCCAAAAGAGCCTGTCAGGCCGAAAAATAGGCCCAATTTAAGCCCTTCGGCAACTTCGCGCGGCAAGATCACCTGATAATGGGATATTGCTCCTATCCCGTTGTGGCCTTGCTCCTTCCAAGCCTCCCCTCCATTCTCCACAAATTTGCCGATGAATTCCACTTCTTGCTTCACTTCCGACCGCGATTCCTTTTTCGTCGTTCCTCATCGCATTTAATGAGTCGTAGCTCTTCAATGAGAGCTACGATACCGGAACCCCGACTCCTCCCGCGGTTCTTCCGTTCCTCCCGTTTCCTTTGGTGATTCCCCTATCTCCTTTCATTCATTCCTTCTCCATTTTCGATTTCGGTTTGGAAAAGAGAAGGAGCCAACGTGGAGGAAATCGAAAATAAGCCTCGGCGCACGCTGGCGTGTGCCGGAAGTTAGCAAGACAAATTTTCACGTATCGCCATCCATCGAATAAGGCAGTCACCCAACTCTCCTGGCCGTCAACTAGCCACCCACGAAGTCGGCTTCTCACTGCAAAGGGGATTATGGGCTTGGTCGTTGACGTTGACGTACTCGCTGATATCATCAGTTTCAAACGACTAGTAGACGAAAACCAGCGCAGAGCGAATTCGTTTCTTCGTTCAACGACCGCGAAAGTCTCTCCCACAAACCAGGTGAACGGCTCTGTCAGGTCTCCAGATACGAAGGTTTCATCCCGGAACTAGGGCTCCGGCTGAGGAAATGAACTCGGATAATGTCCCCTTCTGGAGCTGATGTCCATCGGCCTCAAAGCCATTCCAACATCTCCAAGACGAGGTGATCGGAACACCGAGAGTTATCTTAGATATCGATCCGCTTTGTTCCTGTACTTCCAGAAAGGAAGATTTTGTGTTGGAATCGAAATGACCAACATTCTGAATTTGTCTCAGGGGGAAACGGGACAAAAGCATGCCTTGAATTCCGCATCGGGAAGTCGCGAGACCTATGACTCACCGGTGGTGACGGGTAATTGATGCGTAGTGTACTGCTGATCCAGAGCTATGCTGACGTTATGTCCAGATTTATAGAAGACCATCACTTCATGCCATCGGAGATCGTTGCACCTTTCCTGGCCGCCTAAGCTAAACTCCTTCGAAATGCTGGCAAGTTTGAGCCGAACCTGCAATGAAGATTTCCTATCAGTATCGTCGACCAGAGACGCGCCTGGCGCGCCAAAAGTACCGAACTTTTTATGTACTGCGCAGATCATCTTGGAATGAGTTCACTTCTAGTCGGAGCCTGCTCCGCTCCGAGCCAGCCGGGGGAGTCACACGCCTTGAACTCAAAATTATGATGACACAGAACCCGATCGTGAAGAAGCTAAGCCAGGCCGCGGCGGGCGGCGGTGGCGGAGCTCCGTGCCGTCCCGGAGGAATTGGGACCACGAGGGCGAAGGCTGTAATACGGCTGAATCCGGTCGTTTTTGCTTCTGATGCCATGGCGCACCGTTGCCGTCGCATGAATTGCCGTGGCAGGTGGTGCGAGCGACTCGAAAGTTGTCCAGAGAGACAAAGTCGTCAATCAACTCCGTTATGATTCGTTACGAGGCTGTTACTGGAATTTTTTTCCTTGTCGCCGTTGCTGTACTATCGAAGCGGGCCATTGCGACGGCGACGCTCCCTCGCTCCGTTGGCTGCAAGCGACGTCATTTTCGTCAGGGCTGGTGATGCTGCTGCTGCTGCTGTGGAGGTCGTTGCTGTTGTTCATTGTTGAAGAGTAACGTCGATGTACACCTTAATCGAGTTGTTCCATTAAGGCAGTTTCGTCGGGCAAAGACTCGCCGGGCCAGAAACTGAGCGGGCCGTCTCTCGAGCACCCTGCCTTTAAGTAGACGGACAGGCTTATCGACTCGCGTTCGCAGGATATGTATGCGTTGCGATTAGCAAGGCCAAGCAAGCAGCGAACGTGGGATGGATGGCTGTCCATGAAGTTAGCGGGCGGTTGCAGAAGTTGGTTGGTTGCTTGCAACCCAAGCATCAGCCTTCGCTATCTCGGAAAGCTATGAGCAAGCGAAATTTGATTCACGATCTTTCGAGATGGAACGAAACCTCCCGAGGAATTCTTTCTCCCGTCTTGAATTCCGCGAGATTTGCGTCAAGAATGGAGGAGTCGGAGAAATATGAGCGCGAACAAGAGAACCGAAAGAAAACAGAGGAAAGAAACATCGAGGAGGAACCCCTCTTGCGAGGCCGGCGAACTCGAGCGTTGAGCGCCCGAATCGAGGCTCGGTGTGAGGGCATCCAATCGGATCCCACTCCAGGCGATGTGTCCCCTCTCTTGTTTGCACTGGGTCTCATCCAAACACCCGGCTCAGCAACTCACGTTCGTCGACCAGAAAACTGAATTGATGAGTCGAAAATGAGAGAGTTTCTCAGGGTACGGGCAGAAGAAAAACACAAAGAAAAGAGGACATCGAGAGATTGGGGTGCGTTTGTTGTTCCTGCCACCGCCTCGGGTTGTCGACCCCCGAAGCAGCAGCAGACGACGACAACAACGACGACGACGACGACGACGACGACGACGACGACGACGACTCAAGCTCAAACGACCAGCACGGTTGGTTGACGCTGTCACGAACGTTTTTTTCTTAGCTTCAAGTTCCTTGTGGAAGACGTTTTTGTCGTAAGAAGAATCGGTGCTACCTTACCCCTGAGCAGCCGGGGCTTTCAGTCTTTTGGAAACGGGCAAGCCGAACACTGGCTGAGAGACAAAGACAGCGGCGCGGCGTCGGCGGAAATGGAGACCCGCATTTCCTACGAACGTTCAGTCTTCCTGAACTCTGCTGGGTCTAACATAAGATGTGGAGGAGAATGAGCGAAGACGAGACTGAATGCTTCGAGTGAAGAAGCTCGGAAAGACCGGGGCGCAAACGCGGAGCCCGATTACTCGATGTCCTTCCCCAACACAATGCTTCGACAATGATTGAAACCTGATCGTCATCAGAGTTCAACAGAAGATGATCGAAGGAACTGCTCGGGATCTATTTCTAGGGATGTATCGCGTGTTCGACCGGATCGTTGACGACCTCCAGACCCCGGAGGAGAGAAAACTTCTGAGGTCACCGACGCTTGAACGATTTCAGCGCCGCGACTCGCTCAAAAGTAGCTCGGAGGAAGAGGAAGAAGAAGAAGAAAAGGAAGACTATGAATGGATTGACGCGGAGATTCTGTCCTCACTCGACGCGGCCGTGGGGGCGGGGAGGGGGTCGAGTGACGTTGCCGAGATCAGTAGTTCGTCTTGTTCTCCCTCTTGCGACAGCGCTCCGAAGCAACTGAGTGAGGCTCTTCGCTGCTACTTCTGCTGCTGTTCTCAAGGTTCTCGGGGACCTCCCATTGAGGTCGACAAGACATACTGTTATCTTGAAATTAGTCCTCGCGCTGCCGCGGGTGCTGCTGCCTGCGCTTCCTACACTGCCGTTGCCCTCTCGCTGCATGCCTGCCTGCCTGCCGGCCTGCTTTCTTCCCTCCCTTCATTCTCGTGCTCGGTCATTCTCTCTCGGGATGTCGAATGGGAAGAAAAATCCTTGTTCTTTTGATCGGCAGGCTGTTCATTGCACTCTTCTCGTGCCTTTGTCCGGTCTTTACTTACCTAAGCTCGTTCCCATTTCTCCTCTCATTCCCCTGCTGTCGAAACTGTTGAAGGCTGGAATCCTGAGGCTTGTGTCGCGTTTGCGCGCGAAAGGTGAAAGCCACAGATTTCCACAATTCCTCCTCAAAGTTCTTCGCACCTTCGGAAAACGCAAACCTCCCAGGCCCGAGCGAAGGCTTCGAAAGCAACAGCTTTTGCTCTGGATGAAACGTCCCATCCATGGGGCTCCGTAAATGGGGTCCATCAACATTCCGTATTGATGTTGCGCCTGCGAATCCCGTTTCCCGAAAACATCTCATGAGGATTGGTTCATTGCAACGAAACGTCCGGAGATTGTCACCGTGCTCTGGGTTTGGCCGCGTCTCGTTTGACGAGCCGAATGACATTTGGACGGGCATCCGGTTGAAATATTCCTCCCGAGGGACCACGACTCCACATTGGAGGAAGTCTTCATCACCTCCAGCCTCCTCCTCTTCTCCTGCTCTCTCGACACGTGGTCTTTCGGACGCTTCGTAGGATAGCTGGTCGGCCGAACGATCGGTTGTTAGCCATGGCCGGACAGTTTCCAGAGCAAAGGTACTTTCCCAGACTACACTTCCACAGGACGGCAAGAACAGAAAGAGTCTCTTGAGACCTCACGATAGGAGTGGATGTTCCCTCTCAATCTCAGCTTTTCATCCTCCGGTTGTAGTCCGACACTCCGTTCTCAGATCATGACATTCGATCGACCGCTGTACTTCACCCTTTCCCTCGCTGGAAGTAACCCGTCGCAAAGTTTCGATTTCGTCTTGCTATATCAGCCTCGTCCTTGGATCATTCACGTCCGGGCGAACTCGCGTCTGCTGGAACCAACGCATCGAATGTTTGATTCGCTTGAACTTGGTGTTTGGTGGCTCCCATTCGTTCGCGGTGTGGAAAACTTCGATGGTGATGATGATGAAAGCCGGTGTGGTCTCACTCGGTAAAGATAAGGAATCGACCCAGATGGCGGAGTCATTGCGAGAGTCGTTGTTGCATGGCTCCGCTTCATGGCCTCTGGGGATGATCTCTCCGCCTCGGAAACCTCCGACTTCGCTCCGGACTGACCTCTATCAGTCAACGCAGAGTTCCGATAATCCACTTACGAGCAGCAAGAGTCAATGACGGCCGTTGTGGGAAGTTGGTACCGGCGACGGGGCGACTGCGTTGCGGGCTGAGAAAGTCGGAAATGAAAGCAAATCTAATGCCGGTGTTGCTTGGCCCATAGAGTTGGTCAAGTGAGCGACTTCCTCTGGAATTTTCGCCTGGGTTCATTCATTGGTTTCGATTTCACCAAGCAACAATAACCTTCTGCGTGGCATACATGAGGCTTGCTGCGCATACTATCGGCACGCACCGGGGACGCTCCCAACGATGCCCGGGAGGAAGCGTATCTTCGGTCCGGAAACCTTGGACTTCTCCCGAAATTCGAGCATTCTCATCCTCGAAATGAAGGGGTCACCCGCGGCACGTTCCCGCGGGAAGGCCCTGTGGCGCTGATTTACACTGCTCGACACAGCCTTCAACTCCTGTTTCAAGTGGCAGCTCGCCGCTCCACGGGGCTCACCTCTCTCCATAACCTCGGAGTTTTCTTTCGTCCGATTTTGATGGAACGTGTCCGTCCGCTTCGTTAAAACAGCTGTCCGAACGGGGCCGGCCGAGTGGCCAAGGGACGTTAACGCGCAATTATCGAGCACTTCGGAATCGAGAACTTGTGCCAGCCTCTCGCCTGCTTGCCTTCCCTCCTGCCTGCCTGTTGGTAACGACGATCTCAATAATCGGCACCACTCCGCAGATGCCTGCTTCAGCAGTCGGAAACTTTCTGCTGCTCCGTTGGTCGTCTAGAAACGTTCGTGATTCATACTTCGCCTCCAACTCCTCCTTCCCAGGACTTCTCGAAGCTCTTTTCGCAGGTTCCGTGATATGTACATTCATCAGAGTGAAGTTTCATTCCGGGGTTGAATGACCCAAATTCATCGAGTGTGGTCAGTTGGAACACATTCGAGTGTAGTCGGTTTCAGTCTTGCTGACGACGAAGAAGGCGACCAACGAGAGTTTATGACCTCGAGACTTTCATCATCGTCGTCGGTTTGACCAGGTGACGGTATTCCTGCTCTTCGGCTCTTACTCGGCCTCGCTGCCGCCGTCGGCCGCTGCTAGGAAGCTGTTTTGCTGCTGCTGCTGGTGTCGTCGCCGTCAACGTCGCCTAAGTAAAAGTGGTGGGCAAATGTGGGTATATGGCTTTGGCCCTCTTGCACTCTTGTCGCGTCATAAGCGCTGAGTCCTCGGCTGACGAGACTGGCCGATCTTCGTTCCTCGGTGTGCACGGACGACATCGCTACAATTTTTGGGCCTAATGTACGATGTTGTCCCAGCAGAACACGGTTGCTGTCGAGCTGTTGATGGGAATTCCGCTCGTACGTCCGCTGTCGTCTCGCGATACTAAACTAAGCAAACGACGGGACAGCAGGCCCGCGCTGGCTCTTTCGGACGGTCATTCGCTCGGCGATATTCTTCTGTTTTCCTCGCTGGACCCCCTTAACAAAGCACTACATACAACAACCGCATTGCTTCGAACTTGGCGACAGCGCACCTGATCGCTGTGAGACGTCCTCGTCATCCGTTTCGAGAAACAGGTGCATCTTTTATTCATGCCGACTGTTTCGTCGGCTCCCTCCGTGCTTAGAAAGATATGTCGTCCGCTGGCCGTATGACTCGCATGTTACATGTTGCATGTACGATCCTCAACACATGTATGTATTGTACCTACGTGAACACTGCGCTCCTTGTCTGATATAACGACTATGTAGGTGTAGGGCTATCGCCCGTGAAGAAGTTTGGCTCTCGGGATCGCTATCTGAGGAGACTTTACGAGGAACGCTGGGATCAACACCAAGTGGAATCGGCTTCTTGGAGCTCTCAGTGGACCTTGGATCGAGATCTTTTGTTGACCGTGATGGGAGATGCCGAATGGTTCCGCGAGGAGTACGGAACCCAAGATGATCAACACCGGGTATACTGTATTCGCGCGCTGTGTCTCATTGTCCGTGTTTGAGCAGGGGAGCAAGTGGAACCGGGAGATATTCCGATTCATCCATCGTGAAATTGCGGGGTTGTTCTCGTTAAGTTCAAGTTTGAGGATGTACACGTAGATCTCTGGAAATTTACGATGCTTTTCATGAGCGTGCGAGGACGAAGGTAGAGCTATTTTTCACGGGCTCCACACCGGAGCACTAATGAGAAGGGAGCCACGACCTCACTTGACAAATTGACGGAGGAAGAAAATTTTCCCCTACGCGGTGTCTTGAACTCAAATATCGCCTTCATGGAGCTCAATGATTTCCCAGCTATAAATAGCGAAACCGATATGCGGCGCGGAAAGGGCAGTACGGCAAGCAGAGTCTTGACAAAGATCGCTCGAGGGGAAGGAAGGTAACCGTTTGGAATTGTTGTAAATCAGCGCTTAGAACCTGGCGCGCTCGACTTCCACGTTGACGAGTACCTATTTTTTGCTCCAAAGTTAAAAGATTACCTTGAGAGTTCCTCGTTTGAGTTCTATGATACAATAATCGGCCCCGCTCGCCGCAAGCAGAAGGAGCGCGTCTTCACTCCGAGTTTTGAAGCGGAACCTCGTGTCAACTCCAGAACCTGAGCTCGAGTCCTGCAAGACGAGCGATGCGAAACTGCTTCCGTAGAATGAAGCTGAAAGGAGAAAAAAGAGGAGAAGTCAGACTTCGGCGGATTTGGATATCGCGAAAAGCTGAAAGTTCCCGACTTCACACTAACCGACCGGGCTACCTGGTCCCTGAAGCTTCGATCGAGCACCAAATCGTCAGAGAGTGTGCTCCACATCGAGACTTCCAGCGGCGATTCTCTCCACAAACTGTTGGAAACATGCGATCTGGAGATGAATAGAATGCTTTCTGCCTGGGAATATCTGCTTCCCTGCGCCGAGTACGACCAACGAACCCTATGGAGAGTGTATTTACATCCCTTCGTCCACCTCTACCACCAACCACAAGCGCAGTGAATGACACGACCACCAAGACGGCGCATGCCTTGCGCCAAAATCCTGAGCTGTCCCAGCCGCGACGCGACGGTGGCTCTGACAGCGTTGCTGGCACTCATTACGACATGCAAATGACGAGCGCATACTTCTGCTCGCAAACGATAATTTCGGTGGTCGCATGCCACAGCAAAGCCTCACAGCCTGCCTCTGTACACAAACAGGCTTTATAGTAGTTAATTAAAGAAATCTACAAAAGCACTTTCTGAGCGGAGATCAAGGTGCTTGCTCCCGACTTGTTTGCTCGCTTTTCCGCCGTCTCGCTCGTGTGCTCGAAAGCTGGCTCAGGTCTAGTAATGTGTTTGCCTGGCTGGCCGGCCGGCCGACCGCCTTCATTCCTGTGGTCACCGAAGTGTCAAGCTCATGTTTGTGCGTGATGCATTTTCATCGCCGACTCCGCACAGCTCACTGGACTTGGTTCACTGAGTTTCTCCATAACAAAGTTTCGGAGCTTTCGGAACTTTTGGCCAGTGCTTCTGCTCGACATGAAGCTTTGCTTTTTTGTTCTCCGGGTTCAGATTGTTATCTCCCACTTTTTTCTCTCAAATCCGACGACCGAACGCAGGGTATCGGTACGCTCGTGGATCTTCCTTATTGTTTTTTGAAGACGAGCTGTACCCATTTGAAATTGACTCTTTGTGGGAGTTGTTTCGTGGAGCGTGTCCCCGCCAATATTCCGCCCGCTTGAGCTCCGAGCGCAGCCGCGGGAGCGGTATCCTCGAGATTTTCTTATGATGATAGCGATTCTTGAACGGATGGCATGCGCCACAACGGAATGGCTTTGTTCAACTCTCGAAAGCAGGCTCGTTGACGAGAGATTCATTCGACTTGTTTTTACATGCATCCAAATTAGACGCTCTCGGGGAGCGCTGCTAAGGTGAAGGAGAACTCGTATCGATTCCGGTCTTGCCGAGCGCGAGCGCGGTGGATTCGAACGGAGACGATGGATGAATTTCGCAATATAATCTGTCCAACAGAGATTTTGCAAATTTCAACTCCTTAGTTTTGTTGAACACGAGCCAGTTTCAGCTCGACTGTCAGTTTCCATTCTTCAGGACTTCCCGGAAACATTTCCGTCCCTGACGGAGAGACATCACCAGTCATCCTGTTCACCTTCTCTGGGGACTTGCCAGCTTTCATGGTCATAATCGTGATAGGCCTCGTTCTTCGTAATAATCTCCCTCTCCTACCGGAATGGATTCGAACATCCTGTCTGAGAGTGTTATTGTCTCTCGGTCCGACAATAGAAGCAGTAGAAGCCACCGCAGAATCAGGCAGCCCAGTCAGAAACAAGCTTGCCCAAAGCTCAACCGCATGTGTTTAGTTAAATGCTTGGAGATGGACATCGTAAACTAGGGAGGAAGCATTCCCTCGCTTCCTCTCTCTCTCTCTCGCTATCTCTTCTCCGTGCGACTTTCCTTCCGATCTGAGAATTGTACCATGGAGCACATGGCAAAACAGAAGAGCACTATGAAAAGAAAGAGGAGAGAAGAGAGGGCTTTGCTATATTTGGAGCCCTCGCGGTCGTTTCCGATTGTTGATTCAAGACGAATATTCAAAAGCTGTTCCTCTCTGAGAGACTTTCGCCCGTCGCCCACAAGACCTATAGCTTACAGCCCTTCCGACCTCTTGCCGATATGAGGCGTGCGTTGGCGTTTTGTCGATGTTTCCGGAGTTTAAACGGTTCCCAACAACTGCTGCAGCCAAGCAATTGCACGCCGAAATTTCTCTCACTCCCACGAAGCGAACTCTAGTGCATATAACTTCGAGCGTCGATTGTTGCTTTGTCGGAATTCGAGATTTGTAAGATGTCTTCCACTATTCACGAAGAGCCTTCGTCATTGCCAATCCCACGAAACGCAGAGGATTCCATTTTCGGGAACGTCGCTCTCGTGTCGAGCGGAGCAAATGTCGTCGTTCTGCAGACGGGAGGAAGAAAAACTCCGTCCCCCCACTTAGCCAATCATCGCGTAGCAAACTCATCAAGTTCGAGAACTCCCTTCGGCTATCGATTCGAAGCGGATCCTGTGTTTTGCAGTGTCAATACAAACTCGAATACGAGTTGAGTTCTTGACGTCTGCCGACTCGGTTCAAGTGAAAGATAGAATGAGCGAGAAAGAGCGGATGAGAACGAGACAGGCACACGACAGGGAACAGCTTCGAGCGGCAGAGCCCCAACAGCAGCGGCATAGCAGAAGTCAACTTTTTGAATCGTCGCTCTGCGAATCGGGTTTCTTCTTCGGATTCCAGATGGAAACCCTTAGCGCATGCGACACACAGCGACCCTAGCCGCGGCCCGGGGAGGCTTTGGTGGCATGCGCTGCCACCGCCGCGCCGCCGAACCGAAACCCAGTCGGACGGAAGCCTATATATAGAAAATGGAAGTGGCGTCGAAACATGGCTGTCGCTTTACGAGCTTCGAGACTGTTGCTTTTGGTGCGGCTGCTGGCACCGGTGCTTAGCTCTTAACCAAAAGGACGGCTGGCGAAGATATTGTTTTCATACCGCTTTTCACAGCTCTCAACTACCTAAAACATATCCTCTCACAAACCACGCTAGACACGAGCCGTCTCCGCAATACACTGTTGAAATGTTTCTGACGCTCGCTACTGACCGAGACGTGATGACGACTCGTTTTGAAACGAACTCCGCGAAACGCGATGACGATCTCCGCCGAAATTTTACATCCGAGAAGTGCAATAATTGCATCGAGAATCGTTTTCGACCGAGTGAGTCTGACAGCTAACAGATGATGCAGCCTTACGTTAGATAATATTCAGACATTCAAATCTTGTCGCGTCGGATGATCCCTCGGCGGATCATCTACTACCATGCCATCCGCTACGAAAGAAGAGGTTGGAACTTGGCAGGCTCTTCCAAGCTATCTTACTTCACATTCAGCGCTGTGTCCCGGTGCGAATGAAATGGACGTGTTAGGTGTCTGTCTGAATTTTGGGGAAAAAAATATCCAACACTCATTCAGAGGGTCTCCTTGTCCGTTCGTCTGCGTTCCGGGAACAAATGGTTCAGCAACCGCTTAACCAACGTGGAAGAATGAAGCAAGGCAGAATAATGAGCCCCGCATAGAATTCCTCTTCCTCTTTCGTTTCCATCTCTGGCATGCGGTGCTCGAGGAGCTCTCTCTATTCGATTTGTCTTTTCCGAGTTTCCAACATGGGTTTTCGACCGCAGTTCGGGTTACTGCAAACCGAACCATTGAAAAGTGATTCAAATAGTGGTTGGTGGAACCTTGCAGTATTCGTTAGTCTCGGGAACAATTCCAACTTTCGAGATGCAGGTTGACGATTCTCCACAATCGAGCGATCGCGGGCGTCTTCTCGCAGTTCTTTCCGCAAGAACCGAGAAATAACAATGTCGAGTATGAACTGACTATGTCGAGTTTTCCATTTTCGCGATCTTGTTAAGTGAGCATGATCGAGGAGAAGTTTGATACTCTCGATGAAAGCACTCGCGGATCTCCTCGTCGGGGCGTGCAATGAGTGCAAATCTGGGAAGACGAGGGTCATGATGTTGACGATGATGAGCCAAATGGGCCAAATCCGAAGTGAGTAGGATGAGACCGAGGCTGCTCATAAACAGGGAGCCAGGCAACTGATGTTGCCCGTGATCTCCTCCGTTTTTAGCTGCGTTTTTTTTTCTCCAGCTCCGACTCCACAGAAACGTGTCAGCCACCTGAGAGCAAGAGCGGTAGGGTCATAAATCTTGCCTTCGGTCCACTTTCAGTCAGTCAAGCCGGCAGCTAGTCGGGCAGGAAGCCGAACGAACGAGCGAACGGCCGAGCGAGCTTGGAGCAGCTAGTCAGTCAACTAGACAACCGAACCGCTGTCGAGCTATTAAATTAGCTGGCGGTCGCTGCGGGTAGGAACTTACATATGCAGCCGCCCACAAGGTCGTTGGAATCTGGGGAAATCTCATACCACCCACAAAAGACGATGGCTGGAGGAAGCTTCCCACCAACCGCGGTTTCCTGGCGTGAAGCCGCTACTTTTTCCGCTAGTTCGATCCGCTGGGACCGAGTTTTCTGGAATTCCGATCCCTTATTTTCCCTCCGGGGCTCGACTACACCTCGTCCCGAGTTGATGGAATCTATTTTTCCTTCATGGACTGCGCTTCCAGACACTCCAAGTTAATCACAAGATTGAACAAGGAATCTTCGAGGAGGAGGAGCCGAATCCTCACTTGCATATCACCTCCTCAAAACTCTAGCTGTCAACGAGAACGAGCCAATCTTCGATGAGTCTAAACAACGCTCTCGAACTGTTCGAGCTCACCATGCCTTCTTTTGTTTTTTGAACTTGCCCGCACAGGAGGAGCCATGTGGGGAATGATCTCCAACCGGCTGTTATTTCAAGTTTCCGTTTTGGTGGGCTCGGAGGGCGGGAAGCTCCTTTCCTTCTTATTTTTCGATCCAACGAATTCGTTTGAGTTGAATGATCCGCGGCATTCCTTCGCATCTTCCCCGCTCTCATCCAGTGGAAGCGAGGAATGCTGCTCCGAACGGAACTCGAATGAAGTCAGGAGCTCGAGTTTGCTATTCCTCCCACCTCTTTCCCGGAGCGGGCCCAGAACCCTAATCCATTTCGTTAAGTATGGTTTTGGCTCCACTGGCATGTGCGATAGGACTCTTGGGGTTCGCCGTCTGATCTGTATCGCGAAACTCCACGGACGCAGGCGGGGGAGTCGAGAACCTTGAACTACCTACGTTTCGATGGTGAAGTGAGTCGAGGTTTTGGTAGCTCACCAGGAACTCAAGAGCGGAGAGAATCGCTCGTGAGTACCGACCGACCACTCCTCTCCGCTGGATGTATTTCAGCTTCTGGAATATCATAAAATACCGTGGGCGGATCCGAGTACAAGGGCCCGGGAGGTTTCCCTGGAGGTCGTTGGACTCCTACTCTGATCTCCGCCCAAAGACTTTTTCTGTGAAAATATTGCCGAGTGCCTGTTGTATTGGTTCGTCCGTGCGGAAGTAGGCGTACCGCGTGGAGTTGGGAACCCACTCCGCCTTTGCCTCGCTGTGGTGGATGGAGCGTTGTTGTTCTACATGCAGAGAACTTTCGCGAGCTCGTTCCGCTCCGCTCACTGTTCAAGTTCACAATGTCGGCCGAGACGAAACAGCTAATTGCATCCGACGCGAACGAAGCACAGGAGAACCGAAAAACCGAGGAGAAGAAGAAGGAGAAATTGCTGAGGAACTGCCGACAGACAGAACGACAACAGACGAGATAGTGAGCGCGCGCGCGTTCGGGTAAGAAAACAAGCAAACGGTCAGGCGGCGCACGCTGCCTCGGTGGATGGCTCCTGCTGCGAGTGCAGTGGGAGTGCGGGTGTCATCGATTTTCGATGGGATCACTTCCAGAAGGAGAACAAAAGAAACGCGCGGGTGAAAGAAGGGGAGGTGGAAGGCGGAATCTCCGATTGTTCAGGACCCGCATTTCTCACCCTTCTTCGTTCCCATGGAAAAGTCGTTCACCGCAGAACACGTAGGGTTCCCCGCCAGCACGATTTGATTCCGTATTCCCCATTCGAGGATTTCAGACAGCGGGGAAATCATCCAGAAGGAAGATGATTCCGGGACCCGATCACGGGGTAATCCGGCAGGACATTCTTACGGACGGTGTTCGCGGCGGGAAATCTCTCACTTCACTATGTCGCTGCAGGTTGCGACATTGTATTTACCGTCAAAGCCGATTACGAGAGACCCCTTGGGATGGCGAAAAATGTCACTTGCATACGAGTTTCTTTTACCATACATGCGAAGCAAAATTGTCAGTACCGATTCGGATGGCGCAAATTGCCTGCCCGTTGAAGACGCTGAACGGATGTAAATGATGACAATTTCAGAGGAAGGAAGGAGTTCTTTCAAGGCATATCTCCTCGCGTGATCATCGACCCAGTCAAAGATGTTTCGAAAGAACGTTTGGGCAAAACTTGGCCTCCTTTCCGGAGCCTTTTCACATCTCCGGTATCCAGAATTCTCTCTTGAAGGTCATCTATCGGTCTAAGCAAGCAGTATTCACTGTGATCTGAGTTGATGCATTCAGTAGAAGTGCTGAGGTTATAGTCATCGACTCTGATCCTTCATCGCTCCTCCAGGCTCTGCTCCTGAAGCGTCTCTCATGATCCTTGGACCGAACGGTTTCATGCTAAATCATCTCGTCTAGATGAAGATCGGACGCCGAGTCTTTGACCGCCTGACGAGGGAATTTCTCTCTCACTAGAGTGAGGTTTTGCTCGAGAGTATTTTGTTTTTTGGAACAACTTCAAGAAGCACTCGGGTCGGGTGCTTTATTCTCGCTGAGAAGCATCCCCGGCGTCTTTTCCGCAAGTGGTTTTCACGGAGTGGCTCCCAATCTCAGAGATTTCTCTCACTCAGATACAATTGGATTCGGTCCGCATCGCAAGGGAATCGGCGGCCTGTGGCGGTCTTTCGGATCTGCCTCCGACGGTTTGCAAAGAATCTGAGAATCTGCTTTCAGCCGCTCGACCTGCAGCCAAAGCCGAGGCCATAAAATGCAGTGAGGGGAGTCAGTCGTGCGTATTCCGGATCGCCATCGCCTCTTTCAGGTTCCTCCTCTTCTTCCTACTTTTCTTCGTTCAGGGCAAACTTCGGCGAAAGACGCTACAGTCTGACCGGGAACGAATCGCACACGCGGAACGCATTCCCGACGACTCATCGGCGCATTGCAAACGACGACTGTCCGCCGAGTTTCCCGCGGCGAAATATTTTCTCTCCATGATTCAGCATCGCAACCGAATTCATCTCCACCGCTCATTGACACCGCGAACGATTGATGCGAAACAACAATAAGCTTGAGGCCTGTTATGAGGAACATTGTCACAAAGAACTCTCCGCTTCAGCGAACAAGTCGACCAGTCCGTCCCAGGAACGGCATTCTACCTCAGACCTGGGAAACATTCGGGAAGATTGCAGAAGATTGTCCCGCGAGCGTCACTGGCTCAACAGAGTCCTGGGGAGCAGTTCAGGAGGATGGAGGTCGACGACGGAGAGCGACAATCGGAGGAGAACGACGAGACGCTCGGAAGACTCTTCTTAAGTGATGTCGTTTCAAGCAGACGCGGCAGCTCCTCGGCTTTCTTGTCTGCTTGCTTGCTTCCCGCTCGCTCACTCGCTTCTTTTTCGACCAATCAACCTAAATGGGAAGCCATTTCTCGGCTGATGCAGGTAGTCATCCTGCGCCGCGTGCGCGCTTGCATCCCGCTTTTCAGCCTTGCTTGTTCCCCTATGTTCGTCTTCACTTTTGTTTCATCCAAGTCCAATCATCCCTCGTTCGACTACTTTCTCGTACCCGAACAAAGAGGAACCGGACGGAGAAGACTTCCTTGCACCGCTCCCGTCGACCTTGCCGGCTCGATGGCGGATACCGAGCCCCACAGCGAGCACCAATGGCGGGCGGGCGTAGAAGGAGGCATGCGAGCCACGGGAAATTTGCAATTCTGAGAAGAGATAACTTAAACGCAAGCCAGCAAACGGAAGGACAACAACACAGCCTGCTCCGAAGCCGCCTCCTGCCGTTCCTGCCACCGCCACTCCTCCCGTCGTCCTCTTCCGGAGCTCCCGCCACCGCCGCCGCCGCGCCGCTAGTGGCATGACTGCGGATGCTGCCGCCGCCGCCGTTGCTGCGATCAGAACGTTGCTCAGCATCGGAAATCTGGCCAAATACGACTCACTTCAACGCACTCGCCCTCCTTCTTGGCTCACTACAACGCCCGCCGAAAAACTCGACCGAGCGACCGCCATCTACGATACGACCGAGCGCACAAAGCCACGCATTCCGCCAAACAGATGTTTCACTTACTTTGGACTAAGCTCTGGCGGGAGTCCGAACCGTCCCTGCTCCCCCCCCCCCCTCCTTTTTTGCCCAGCCTTCCTCCCCAGCTTTCGTTCGTTTTTGAGCTCTGTGTCTGGATATGAGTCCCGATTCGGTTTCCCGCGTTGCCTCTTGACTCAAAACGGAGGTACTTATACTAGTTCCGTGGAGCGTCGCGGAATTTCGCGAATTCCGCGAAATTCCGCGGGATCCTGCGAAATTTCATGGGATCCTCAAATCGAGAAACCTGGCTCGAGAAGAAGGTCGAAAACACCCTCGTTTCCCAAGTTGACGGACCTCACTCCGCAGCTCGAAGTCCGCCACCGAACCTATGAGTTCAAGACGGCCTTTCTTCACTCGGTCCGCCGTCTCCGCCGAGCCACCAACCGATCATTCATCATCTGCGAAGTTGGTTTCTGGCGTCTGTGAGAGCATTGTCTGAAAGCTCGAGTGTGCCCCCTCTAATGGATTCACAGCGAATACGACCGACTACGGCTCGGATTGTACGGAGCTCTGTCGACACGGTCATTTCTGCACGTTGCCACATGATTCGATGCGAAGCGACTCCGCGGAATAACCCTCGAACTTGGAACATCGGAGTTTTTGATGCATGCCGGAACTTGATACTCATGAGCTCACTACGTGTAGTTGACCGGGGTAGCAGGGTGCGAATCAGTTGCTACTCGCCACAGTACCACGATACACCGACTTCAGTGGTGGTGGAGAATGGAGTTTGTTCTGAGTTCTGCTCGATTTGTTTCTATTCCAACAGCTTTAAAGTTTCTTTTCTTATTCAGGAATCAGAATCCGCGTCAACAAACGAAAGTTGCGCAAAGGGCGCCTCCGAGACTCAGAGAACGCGGGCTAAGTGAGGCAGGCTGTTGGAGCGAAATCGTAATTCGGAAATCAAATTAATTCAGGCGGCTTCGAGGAGGGAAGCAAGTGAGAAGAGCTACGACGACGACGGCGACGTGCCGCACGCTCAGGAAGGAGGAAATTCTCGCCTCCGAACTCAGTTCGAATCCAATGTTGGATGGAGCTTCCTCTGCGACCCGGCTCCTGCGGCCTGCCGCGCAATGCCATGCCACCGGAGAGGGAAGACCTATAAAAACTAAATAGAATAGAATTCATGCTCAGCCACGGGGAGAGAAACCCGGGTGTTTTTCCGTTGTCACTCCCCCCGGAGCCAATTAACAACCCCGGCCCTCCCCCCACCACAGTACGGCTAAATTCCTCGCATTCGAGTTTTTTTTGGTGCCCTCCATTGGTCCGGTTCGTTTTTGTGGGCCATGAGAAGGCAAATCCGTGTTTGTTGTTTCCTCGTACACGTCTTGACGGCTCATACATTCTGAGCGTCGCGAAGTAGATACGAAACAAGAAGCACTCCCGATTCGTTCGGAGCCCCGTTATCGCATAAGCTTTGAACTTCCGTTCGATGATTGGCCATCGGAGGTTCCCGATGTTGATTTTGAGGACTGAAATTGAAATTATTCATCGGGAGAAGGGACAAGATAGACGAGCGCGAGTTTGTATAGAAACGCAAACATCTCTTGAGCCAACAGCAACGTCGACAATGGTCCCGCGAGCGGGGAATCCCAGGGCGCGGGCGTCAGACGAAGAGACTACCGACCGAGAGAAAGAAAGAGAGAGAGAGAGAGACAGTCAGTCGTCGACGACGACAGCGGAGACATCGAGGGGAAATGTCGCAGACGAGAGAGCCATTTTCATGAATCAACACGTTTGTGTTCTCACCACAGCTCACTCAACTCAGTCTTCATCTGCATCGTCATCGCCACAGTTTGCGGCCGACGACATTTGGCGGCGGGCCCTCGGGGCTGCTCCTGTTCTTTCTGTTTTGTTTTCTTATCGGAAACTCCCTCCAAATCGCCGAGCTCGATTTGGTTGACGTGCTCGAGACCCGCACATTCCTCGATTGACTGTGAGTCAAGAGGAGGAAAAATTCAATTAGAGAAAGAACGAAACGTCCAATGTGATCAAGGATTAGTTGAAATTGCTAGATAAGAATGCCGAAGATCGCTGACCGTAGTCCGAAAGATACAGGGTGCGGCACCCAAAATGCTCCGATTACAAACGCCTGTTAAATCTGAACCAGATGAGATATCGAAGTTCTGTTTGCGCGAAAAGTTGCGTCTTGGATTGCCATTTTGTTTGCGATTCGTCCGCCTCCAAAAGCTCGAAGCGTCGAGATTTGCCTGGAGAAAAACCGCGAAAATCTGGGTTCGTCTATGGGACGCCCATAGTGAACGTCTGTCAAATCTGAACCGGATGAGATATCGAAGTTCTGTTTGCGCGAATAGTTGCGTCTTGAGTTGCCATTCTACGGCTTTGAGCTATCGGGAGCGAACAGATTTCAAACGGAAAGGCAACTCAAGACGCAACTATTCGCGCAAACAGAATTTCGATATCTCATCTGGTTCAGATTTGACAGAAGTTCACTATGGGCGTCCCATAGACGAACCCAGATTTTCGCGGTTTTTCTTCTGACAAATCTCGACGCTTCGAGCTTTTGGAGGCGGACGAATCGCAAACGAAATGGCAATTCAAGACGCAACTTTTCGCGCAAACAGAACTTCGATATCTCATCTGGTTCAAATTTAACGGGCGTTTGTAATCGGAGCATTTTGGGTGCCGCACCCTGTAGATAACATAGACTGAGGAACATGAGAATCTTCGTTGTATCTGTATTATTGTTGCTTTATAGCGTGTTCGCCGACAAAGTGGGTCACGCCAACAGAGACAAAAGCGAGCGTTCAAGAGCATGAATATAGAGAAGCCTCTGATCCGGACCGGTATCCGCATGGCTGTAGTTAGCAGCTTTCGGTATCCAACGAGACCTCCACAAGGCTCTGGCAACTTGTTTCCTCGAGAAACAGGGAGGTGGCGACTACATCGCCCCATCACCTATCGAGCTTCCAAGGTAGAAACGATTGTCATCAATTGAAAAAAATCAAAAAGTGAGAAGCCATATCATTCCATGTGGACATCCATTGCAAGACTTCGTGCGAGTTTCCTGGACTTGGGTCCCAGCTCCCAGGATCACGAGCATTACGAAGAGGAACGTGCGTTTGGCTCGGAGCAAACATCCGGCAGTCGAGTATTTACAAGTCCATCAGCGCAGATACTTCATTGTGAACGTTTCATGAATGAAACCGTGTATTTTTTTTTCGCAGGCGAGAGTGATTTCCCGATCCTTCAGACGCTCATTGTTCCCCGCGATTCCCGTTTTCGTAAAATGTGTTTCTGTTCGTAGCGAGCAAAAACAAACGACGAAGATGGTGCCGATGATTTCGGCGAGCAGAGTAGAGCCACAGCAAAGAGTAGAGTTCACTCGAGAAGAGGCCCATGGCTTTCTTTATATGGTGAAAGACGCCAACGACAAGCGCGACGCCAGGTAGCACTCGAACAAGGAGAAACGACCTCTTCATCCACCCATGCAGCCTACGATCGACTTTGGCGAGTGGGCTACGAGAGTTTTTTTCACATTTGCTGTGTACGGCTGACCCTACGAGTGGAGTAACTAAGTGAGGATCACGATCCGTCACCCCGGAAGAAACCAGGAACGAAAGCTCCTCGAGCGTCTCCCAACAAAACTCGAATCTACGAGTTCATCACGAGCCGACGGTTTTGAGATCCGGGCAGATCCTGAAACTAGCAGTCGCGCGCTTACTAGGGAAGTTGAGTCTTGTTTCTTTGCTCCAGTTGCCGAGGAGGGAGTTTTAAGATGACGTCGTCAACTTTTTTCCGTGAGCATGTGCGTATCCGTACGTCCGCATAATGACTGATTACTTGACTCCGATGGCTTCCACGTCGGCGCTCCTGGAGACATCGATCACGTAGGAATATTTTTTCACTCCCTGATTCTTTCCTCGGTCCTGCTTCCCGGTTAATCTAAGCGACTTATTATCTCAAGCCGGGCTCTCCCGCGTTCCCATCAGCATCCTGAGCGGAGCTGGAGGAATTCAGTGCCATCTCAGTTTATCGTTGAATGGTTCCCATGGACGATGACTTGCAAAGCCACCTGATAGCTCCAATAACCAAATTTCCCTGATACACGAGTTACATAATACAAAACGAAACAAACAAATTATCGAAACCAAGGTTTGCGAGTTTCGTGAGTTCGAGACTGGCAATCAGTGAAATTACCGAGGCGCCTTCCAAGTTCGAGAACTGCATTTCATGATGAATATTTGTAGAACATGATCGAAGAAACAACGAGAACGGTTCGTGAAACGCGAACACATCGATTGCGTTTCTCCTGAGCGTCCTCTGCCGCCGTTTCCTTTCTTCCTCTCTCTCTCTCTCTCTCTTTCTTCTGCCATCGGGACTGCCTGCAGGCGATGAGGAAGAAGAAAAGAAAAAATTGTGAAAAGCATATCGAACAAGTAATCAGGGTGCTCGATCGAATCGGATCAAATCAGTTGCGACGCTCCCGTGGCGTTCCGCTATTTTGGCGGGTGCACCTGATGGCATTTGTCATCTGACGACCGAGGCCGAGCAACGAATGAATCAACGACGACGACGCCGACGCCCATGAATCGACAACCGTTCGCCATTAGTGTGAGTCGTCTCCATTGTTTTCCGGTCGAGCAACGAAGAATGGAAAGAAACGAAAAGGAGTAGAAGACTCCTCTGGCGTCGGTGCCTTGGTGGTCGGGTTTGGATTGGATGAGTGACAGTGATTTCTTGCTGGAGGTCGTGATGTTCAGATCGAGTCTACATCGCATTGATTTCCATCGACTTCTATTTATCCAGCGCAGTCACCGTCGTCGGCAGCACATGGCGCGCATTATCTAGAACTCTCCAGCCAGCGAGTCTTTGACCTGGGCTCCGCGCGGCGGACTCGTTCATCCAGACTGACTGCTCTCGAACCGACTTTCCTGCCTGCCCGCCCGCCCGAACGACGGCCCGACCGACCGAGTGCTTACTCGCTAGCTCGACATCCTGCCCGCCTGGCCGAACGACCGGCCGGCCCGTCGGCCGGCTGGCAGATCGACTCAGTTTCTTTAATTTTCTCGAAGGAGTCGATCTATTCTCTCTGTTCTCACTCTCGACCGCAGACAGTTCATAATTCAATCAGAATTGACTCATCTCTCGCTGCTGCCGCATCGCTTCTATCCTTCAAGTTCTCACCCGCAGCTGCACCGGCTGCAGACAGCGGCTGTGTTGGCAGCTCCTGCTGCTGCTGCTCCAACTTCCGCTACTACTGCGGAAAATCGGGGAAACAGGGCGAACCACGCGAACGACCAGTGAATGGAAGCCACGATACTTTTCTACCAATGGTAACGACAGATCGATTTTCTGAGCAGCGGGGGCCGTAGCCGCAGCGGGAAGAAGCAGCCAACCGACAAAACCATATTTCATCCATCCAGAAAATAATTAGCCAATCCAAACGCTCCGCCAGGGGAAAAATCGCCGTCCGTCGAATGATTTCGCGGCGCTCGCGATGCGCTTCTCGCCGCCCTGTGCATCTGGAATCGTGTTCTTCAGCGAACAAGGGCGTACTGGGAAACAAGCGGGGGGGGGGGGGGCTGGAAGTTGAAGTGCAGCTTTTGTCTGCATCCGTGAGAAGGTCTAGGAAAAGAATTCCCTTAATTTCCGCTCCTGCAACTCTCCCATCTCCGTGTGTGCTGGCCTCGAAGCGGATTGAATGGAGGAAGCAGAATTATCTAGGACGTCGTCTACATGCACAATGCGTTCGCCGGCTCGTCATGCGGATATGAAGACGCTGCATATCGCACCAAGCTAGCTGGGCTAGCGACCCAAACATAGAGATCCGACTAATTGCCAACATCAACGCTGATGCGCCATGATCAGCTGCCTAGACGAGACCCGCTCCGTGTTGTGAGCATCTAATGGCTGATCAAGTCAAGGCACCGCGAGATCCTGGGATATGAACTCGGCGACTTATGAACCATGGCTTCTAGACTCGAATGGGTCTACGAGAAAGCTTTCGTTATCCGAGAAAATGCAATCGAGACAGATTTTCGGGACTCCTCCAGGGCGGGTCGGGTGCGAATGAAGTCCTTCGCAACTTTGTAGCCACAAGTAGCATCAATGAAACTCGTTCTCATGCGAGATTCTCTTCTTCTTCCCTTCTTACGTCATAGAATGTTCGTCTCACGTGAGTTATAGTCGGAAGCCCAGAGTTTCCAAGTCTTGCGAAATGCGAAACACCCATGCAAAAGTTACCATGGAAACGAGATGGTTGCATATCGTGGACCTGGACGGCCCCATGATGTAGACTCCGTGCTGCACCTCGGCTGCACCGGCGACCAACGAGTCTGTACGAACGGCTGTACAGGGACGAATTGGATTTGCATTCTGAGGCGCTCTCGATTGTGAGTGGACCCTCGCTCAGTTGGGATCCTCGGATTTCCGTGCGGGGAAGCAAACGCACTTGCGTTGAAAGAGGCGGAAACTTGAAACAATCCACAATGAGATGGAAGACTTGTCTTACATTCGCCTAGCGTAGTGTTCTTCAAAAAATATGAGGCCGATGCGAATGAAGAAAGCATGTAGTAACGTTCACTCCTGCTCTCCGAAGCCTGTGATTGAACGATTCGGGACAAAAACATCGCGCATGGTAAAAGCGTGGGTTCCTTCAACTTTGATTCGGGGGAAGCCTGCTCCGATCTTCCAGAACACGGCAGTGAGAACAAAAAGCCCGGAGAACACTTGCTCCGTCCTGGAACAGTCCCGTAGTGTGCCGTAAACCGTGAAATTCTACGTTCGAGAGTCACGTATCGAGTTGTTTCTGGCGTAAAATTGCCATCGAGAAAAGACATAAAAAATCACTCGTTCCCCAATCTCCCACCTGAACCTCCGCGGCTTTCGATCCCGAACGACCCGGGCGAACCACGCGGTCCCTCTCTCAGCTCGCAGTCGGTTGCGAGCTCCATTCTCTCCGGCAACTGTTCTGACTCAACCGTGAACCAAGAAACAGCCGACTCGGCACATCGCAGATATTCAATACGGTCGACAGGCTTCCAAACTTGTCGTTCTCACACAGTTCCAGGATTGAAACGATGGGAGGACTCGGGCAATCTGGAGCGACTTGAGACGCAGCCATTACGAGTGCCGGAGCTGATCTCATCGCTGCATGCGTGTCAAAGACATGTTCGTCGTTTGCATGCGAGACTCGTCAAGAGCGTCATATCGTCAAAAGTTGAAACGCCCGAGATGTGCGCAGCTCTGATCCCCGCTCTAGAACGAGCGAGAATCCCAAGAAGTCACGCATCATTCGCCTCTATTATGATTCCGTGTGATTTGTTCGAATGAAGGAGTATTTGGTTGCCTCTAATGCCCTAATCTTGTTGCGGATATACGGACTCAGATTTTCTCCTCGACGTGTTTCTCCGGGTCGACGTATCTTGTGCGATAAACTCTTCTCGTTCTTCTACGAGAGCATCTCTTCCTTCACACTTGTGTCTCCTCGGTTTGCTTTCGCACTCTTTTTCCGTCGTTCTCCGTGTGTCTGTCTATCATGGTGTCGGAATCGATGGAGATCTAGGGCCGCCAAGTTCAATGATCCAGACATTATTTGTGGATTTCCGAGGAGAGAGAAAGAAGAGGAAGCGCCGCACCCACAGTTACCCGCTCAATGCACTCTTCTCCATGTCGGGCCGATGGCTTCTCTCTGATTAGACCATGGAGTAGCTAGTTCGGAACGAAGATGGATCCACTCCACGCAGCTGACGATGGCGGATGAGATTCTGTTTCGCTCCTCTCAACGAAATTTTTCCAAACGTTGTGGGTAATGATTCATGTTGTGATTGACTTGAGGTATTGACGCACGGAGTGACAGTCTGAATCGGTGCGTGCAGATTATTTGTCTCTGAAAACTCCGACTTTCCTCCTAGAGGAGTTTTCTTCTTCTTCTCTGAATGAACTTTAGTCCAGTCTACACGTAGAGTTCCTCCTGGATGGAAAGATGTGAGATCCTCCTTTGCAAACGATAAGAAGGTCATGCGTGATCACGCTCGAGCCATGAACCGCCTACGTGGGCCGGCTGTAGGGAGTCTCAGTCACTATGAAATCACACAAAACCGTGCCGGTTGTCTCGTCCGATCGATTCGTGAATCCATCTAAAACACCGGTACTAGTTCCATCTGACTGTTATGAGAAATCGGCTCCGACGCAAGCTAGACGAATAATTGCCCAGGAGAGAGCGAAATAAGTAGAGCTCCGCTCAACGCACACCCAGAGTTCTGTTCTCCACCGCGCCGCCGCCGACAGGCTTGCGCTACTCAAACAGGCTTGTAGCGATATTCGGAGTACTACGGTGTGTAGCCCCGATTCCGCGCCTTTCCTCGTCTTTCCGTCAGGATCGAGGGCTCTTTTTTTCCGCAGGCCTACGATGATGGCATTCGGTGATCCGTCAGATAAAGCGAGCTGCTTGCTAGCGGCCGGCCGAGTACGCCAAGCAGCGAAAGCAGGCCGAAGAATGAATACCATAGAAGCTAGGCTTGGAGCGAGCCCATAGTTTCGGAGTGATCATCGAGATGCTTTCTGCCGTCACCACAACGAGGACGACGCATATCGTGTTTCCATAATCTGAGGGCGACTAGGAAGAAGGGAACGGGTAGTGGGACGGACGACGGAGGGGCCGAGGAAGAAACGGGGCACAGCAGAAGATGCGTTCGCCGATCGTTCGCGTTGGAAATCTTGTATTCCGAGCAGCACGCGCTGTGGAAGCCAGACGAGTCGACCGGCTGGATGGCTGGCTGGCAGGCCGGCGGGGGTATCCTCCTCAGAAAGTGCAGCTCGGCGGGGAGAAGGAGTGGAACGAAAATAAATACACCCGACGCAAACAATACAGGGCACCAATAATATGGATTCCAATACATCGAGCAGCCCCCGCAATGTAGCATACTACGGAAGAGGAAGGAATATCGAGCTTGCACAACTATTTATTCTTAGCTCAGTAGGTCAGCAGTGTGCACCGCTTTGTGTAGCCGATGCTTTCGGTGGAGGATTTCAATAGAAAGTTCGGGGAGGAGTTTCAATCCAGGAAGGGAAGTTCGAGCTCTAAACGGGCTTGGCGCGAACGAGGTGGATACGAGTGAAGCTTAGGGTGAAACTGAAGTTTGGAACTCAAGTCAGAAATTCCAGCGGAAATTTGAAATATCATAGCGGAATTGTGAAATCCGGAGCGAGCTCGGCGGAAGTTTGGGTCATTGTTGGGGTATGGGCGCAGCTCGTGTTAGCGAACGCGGAAGTTTGCGGCGATAGATCAGACGGCAACTCTGGACCTATCCTCAACACCTCCAAGGGCCAACTGTTTGGTACCGAGTGAGAGATATATAGGTGAATCTATCATCTAACTCACGATGACGACTTTCATGGGCCTTTTATCGAGTGGGGAAACTCTTCAGAATGGGGGTTTGATTGGGGCATCCGTGGCGTTATTCGATTCCATCCCCATATTTAGGAACTGCGGGACTTCACGAAGGAGTCTCTCCCGAAGGGGTCAGAACTCTGTTTTCCGCCTACTCAGAACCGTTTTCCGCTTCCAAACGAGAAAATCAAGTTTCTCGCCGACTTCGGAATGCCCCACCACCGACTGTCGACAATGGACTCCATCCCCGCACTCGAAGACAAATAAGAAAATATGAACATGGGGAGCGTAACAAGAGGAGGGTCTCAAACTTGAAATACGAGGTACTATATTGAAGACCCATCCAAAGGCGGAGGTCCAGCATGGCGAACAGAAGAAAGGGAGCGTTTCGGAACGGAGGCGAACGAGCCTTCGTGACAGGAAAGGTGGAATTTTGCTCCTGAGTGGCTGGCTCCAAGAGGCCCTCGAGCAAAATGGGGGAAGGACCATTTGTTACACAGAGCGGCTCCCAGTCAGGAGGAGTCTGCTGCTCCTGTCGGACGTTGGTTCCTTTTCCAATTCTTTCCCTTAGATCCTCTTTGGTTTCCTCGTTACGTCGTCCACCCGTTGAGGAGAGGATTCGCTAGTAGATTGCTTATCGTGATGATCCTTCCTTCTCCCCTAATCATTCCTTTCGCGAACAAGACTCCTATGAGACGATTCCCCGTCAGATCTGTTCATAACGTTGCGGAAAAGACGCCACACGATCTCCAGGCGATGGAACGAGACGAGGAAGGTCTTCCGCAACGTTCTTAGAGTTTTCCCGCGTCCTAGAGTGCCCCCTCAACATTCGCGGTCTGAGAACCGACAGGGATCGAACTAACCGTGTTTCACATTCGGAGGCTAGCTGCCTCTTTTGCGGGAAATTAACTGATTGTAAGCCGCACAACGTCACCACTTTCGGAAAAAATCGCTCAAAAGCGGCGTCTCTTCCCTGGAAGTTTCTCACCCGCCCCAAAAATACGAAGAAAACGACGTCGTGGACTACGCGATAATCATCTGTATGTATGTGGATGATTGGTTGTGATATTGTCTGCATGAACCGGTGAACTCTTTGTATGAGGAATTCGCAACTAAAAAGTGAGCGGATATCACTCCAAATCCTAGATGGGGAAAGACAGCGCCAAACTTCGCTGGTAGCGACTGCAGCAGAACCACCGCGAGTACTGCGAAGCATAAAGATGAGTGAAGCAACGAACGAACGAACGAGCTGAAAGAGTTCAGGCGAAAATGACTGACGCTAGATGTCAAAGTGCCACTTCGCTCCCTTGCTGCTCCTCGTCGACGTCGCCGTTGCCGCCGCGGCCGTCATCGTCGTCATCCTAAGCTCTCTTTTCGGCGTCTTCCTCTCGCTAATTTTCGTCGCCGCTCTCCTGCTTGCTTTTTCCTCTCAGCCTTCTCCGGGTCTTGCTCCTCGCTTGTCTAGCCACCCGGCCGGCTTGCCGACTGGATGGGAGCCTGGCAGGCAGGCAGGCAGTGTTCCCGCCACGAGTCCTTCCGTTGTTGTTCGTCTGCTGTCGTAGACGATGCCTGGCTGCCTGCCTGCCTGACTAGCTGTTTCTCTCTGGAGATGATAAACTGTCACGCAATAATTACACTGTGCGGAAACTCCTTCGCAACTCCGCCGTAAGACCCTGTCTGCCTTCCTGCCCGCCCGCCCGCCCGCCTGTTCCATCTAATCTCCGACTACCTCCAAACTAAGCTCGACGCTTGCCGGTCTCCTCCGGTTCTCCGCTCGTTCCACGTTAATCTCTCGAGTTTAATAATGAATGTCTGACTAGTGGCCACCTCGCCAGGTTTTCGACTTTGCCGCGGCCTGCCTGAATGCGTTTTGAGCCGATATATGTAACATGGCTCTATGGCACGCTCAGGAGAAACCAAGGCAAAGCGTGGAGAGCCGCGTCAATCTCAACTCCCTCGGCAGATGATGAGGATCAGAATGCGTTTTGAACGTAGGTTCGGGAGCCAGTTCCCTTGCGTTACTCGATAGACAGAGTCGGAGTCTGCAAAGTTCAAGTTTTGAATCGATTATTTACCGGATTCTGACGTCGTACCGGCAGTTGAAGGCACGAGCGCCAGCACGGCGATTTGGCTCGATGAGACCAACTGGAAAGCCAACGGGTGAGCAACTCCATGCATATCGGCACGCTGACGGGCTGGCTGGCTGGCTTGGTGGCTGACTAGCGGAACGTTCCAAAAGAAGCGCGCGATTGAAAGACACGCTTCGTTGGAGGCGGTAGTGGTGTGAGAAGTAGAAAAAAAGAAACGAAAGGGAAAAAAACACAGGACAACGTTGAGAAAGTGACGTCGACGGCAACAACGACGGCCTTTTTGTCAACGACATGCGAACGATCTATCGTTCTCGTTGTCGTCGTCGACGTCGCTGTACTTGTCGTATGTTGATATCCTTTCGACGATTGAAGCAATATCCTTCTCCTCCTTATTTCCTCCCGCTTTTCTTTCGTTTCCTTCGTCGTACCCCTATGCCCCCCCCCCCCCCCCGTCCCGTCTCGATTCTGTATCGATGCCGTCCGACTCTACTATCGCTCTCACAATCGCCCATCACGAGCTTTCCGTTGACGCCACACGACTTTGTCGGCCGAAAGACATCACCGTCGGAGACGACGGCGACAACGATGATAACGACTGACGTGAGTGAAGGAGACCGAAAGGACGACGCAAGGGAGGACAAAGGCGAATTCACCAGGTCTTAATGGAATGTCCGTCTCGTCGCGAATCGGCTCCGTCTCGGACCTTCCCCGGGGGCCCGGCCGCCCAGTTCGCCCTAGTTGTGAGCACTTGGATCGATTTGGAGTGCGTTTGCGGCTTGAATTATCGACTAGTTGAGTTCCGGAGGAATTGACATGTATCGGATTATGTCTGATCTTCATGAATGTTCCTCGAAGGTCGTCAGACGGTGTTGACCAATAGCGCGTGGCGGAATGTATGATGTACATATACACGTGATTCTCGCGTCCGACAAATATTGTGACTTCAACTCGTTGAACTTGCCTCGCCTGAAGCTCGAAGCACTTGGGTTGTTGGCACGGACCCCTCTCGGACGCTAACAGCCGAGTTTGTCGCAGTCGAGGACAGCGACGGAATCAACAATGAGCCATGCCCATAGCTGTCTCGGCTCATGCGACCGCCCATCTACTCAGCCAGTGCTTCGTCGAATCAATTTGAGCAGCCGTAGGGTTTCGCAAATCGTATTCGATCTATTCGGAACACCAAAGCCGAAAGCAATCAAACGTGGATGAGCAGATGGATTGGAGCACAGGGACGCCTCCGCTATCCTCTGCCGGACAGACTCCGTCCGAGGGAGTAGAAGTTCGCTCCTTTGGCTTTATGCTCATTTATTCCTCGCTGCCCAACCCCTCTACCAGGAGTAGCAATTCCGTCCACGACGAATCGTCTGGCAATCTTCATCCACTGCAGTAGTTTCGCGTAGTCTCTTGTCCGACGTCGCGTCGTTAGCCGCCCACATAGGGTGGTTCGTTGAGAGCCACTGCCTACTTGTGAATTGATCGGTGTCGTGTGAAATCATCGAAATCACGATCGAAGGCACTTACAAACGCTCGCAAGCCTTCTGCCTCAAAATAGTTTACGGAATGTGTGAGGGCGGACGGAAGACGTGGAAAATCGATTTTATGACGCATCTGGACGTCTGCCTTTGACCGAATATTCCCACGAGTGGGAATGCTTGCGTCACGCTTTGCAAGTGAATCTTTGACAATGTGCTTCCTATTTAATCATGGATGCACGCTGCTTGTTTTACGCGTGGTCTCGTTGGTGCAACGCACGGTTGAAATCAAAGCCAACTCGACCTCGGCGTTTGTTAGCTCGCCTCCCAACAATCCCTATCGAATCAAATTCGACCGGCGATCCTTTGAAGTTTCAAATCGAATGCTCTTCCACGGACTCTGGTTGTCCTTTGGGCAGCAGCTGGATGGTGTCGTATTCAGGACCGCGTGGCGAACCTTGTCGGGAACTCTGTTGAATTCTGTAGGCTGTTTGAAGAAGGATGCAACATTCAAACGAGAACTGTATTTGTGCCGACTCGTCCAGATTTCGACATCCAGATATCTTGAGGGCCCATTTGTTTTTCGCTTCGCTACGAGTTCCGTTGAATGTGAGTACAGGCATGCCTCCGTCACGGCTCAATTGTGAACGATACCCTTCGGCTCACTATGCCGAGATAGATGAGGTGAGATGAGGCTTTCCTGCTTCTACTCCCCTCCTCGCTTTTGTTCTGCGTTTCCACCTCTGCCATATGATGCGGCGAACATCGTATCGAGTCGGGCTTGCTGGAGCATCGGAGCAAGCCAGCGTTCCATCATTCGCTGCCACATTGCAGCATCGGTATCTGGCGTGGTTCTTACTTCTGTGAGCGTGTAGACCTGCTTGTTGTCGGTCCGACCGTCCGTCCGTCTGCCCGTCGCTCGCTCGCTCGATCGGTCCGTCCGTCCGTCTGTCTATCTGGCCGAAGCTCCGTGTGCAGTGAGAGCCCACAGCTGCATTTGAATGCATTCCGTTCCCAGTGATTGCTAGGGCAAGTCCCTTGAGCTTCTCAAGCAGCGTGTTATTATACATGAGCCTCAGCCATGTTCGCCGAATTTCCAGATAGGAGGATGTACCTCGACTTCCATCGAGGAGTGATTTACGAGGTTTGAGTTTCCCTCTTCCTCGAACACTAAATCACCAAGAAAGTCAGGGACGATAAGCTTCTGGTATATCGAGGGCCATATTGGCGCTATGCCGGCAGATTGGACGAAAATCGAACTCTGGGGGCAGTTCGTGTTCAGAAAGCATATGTTCAGAAACCACTTGAGGAATCTTCGTTTCTCGTGAAGAGACTGCTCATGCTCCTGCGATCGCCCTTGCCTCTTCCCCTCGCTCCTCCCGATGTTGAGACAGAGCCGATGCAGGGCCTGTAGGGTTTCAAGTTTCGTTTCACCGTTCGACACTGTTGTCGCGTAGGACTGATTGGTGTTCATTGATGATAATTGATCTCAACATGAAATGAGGTGGAACAAGGCCGTGTTTTGCTTCCGACCGGCGGCGGCGGCAACAACAAGCAGCTTGATAGAATAATATCGGTCGTGGGCGAGCAATCGCTAGAAAGACAAACACTGTTCCTTCGCCATAACAACCGTACTGTAATCGACACCGACAATGTTAACCATATTCTCCCGCGGTATCCTGAGTAACGTTCCCGTGCGACGCGACGCCGCCGCGTACGATATTGTCGAACGGGATCATGTTCCGAGCGAGAATGGGGCCGACAAAATGGCGAAGGAACGAGGATGACGTTATTGCGAAACATCGCGAACAAAGACATTTGGCAACGAGGGATCACATTCGGTTGGGTTAACGCGGATTTTTGATGGGTCTGACGTAACCTGACCTCTAGCCCCGACATCGAGAGACCTTGCTGGCACCTGCAAAACGATTCCAAACGCAGTCGACGAGTAATCAGAATTAGCTGCACATTGTCGCCACGCGAAAATCTCGACATGAATCTGTCTTGGTCGCGACAACGGCTTGGTCGCATCGACCTTCGGGATACTCATCGCCGCGTGAGCTCAGATCATTGGAACCGGAACCAGGTTTCAGATTCGATTCAAGTAGGGCCTTGAATCGTATCTCAGGTCAGACCGAGTGAAAGCCTCAGTGAACGCATCAGAAGTCAGACAACTGACAATGAGTAGCGGGAGGCTGACGAAAGCAACTCGAGCAAAACGAAGTGTTGTTATTGCCTTTCAGTCGTGCATATAGAATATATATTCGCAACGGGTTTCCAGTCGGATGAGATTTTGCCGGGGGAAGCTGCTACGTTTGGCGGTGGCGAGGCGGCAGCCACCAGCATCGGCAACGACCTCCAAGAGGTGCTTGCGCCTATGTGAGAACGGCGGTGCCAAGTGAAGTCACAAAGAGGGTGACAAAGAGAGTGGGCGGCCGGCCGATCAGACGAGCGGGCGGGCGGCCGAAGAGGGCAGAAGCAACCGCTTCACCCCCGGGCGGAAGGAAGAACGGCGAAAGAAACGTTGTGTGATTGTGATTAAAATGAGCCGCTCACTCGCATTCGGTCAGAGCAGCGTCTGTCGTCAGGGCCTTCCTCCTTTTGGCCAGGGCCGTCGCTTTATCGTTCAGAGCACTCAGAGAGGACGGGAGACTCTCTTAGACAAACCTACTACCAAGGACCTGGAATGAATGGAAAGGGAGCCGTCGAGAGAGGGGGAGAAGGGACACTGAGGAAAGCAGCAGCTGCTCGCCCCCCAATAAGAGTCACCTATCGCCCTCATAACGAAGAGGCGATCAGGCCTTCGTTCATCGATTCGCACGTCCTTTCATCGGCCCGCGCGTCAAAAACCATGCGGTTGTATGTCGATCCCGACGAGCATGATCAGCTTGGAGAATCTCCTTCCGTGCTAGGATCTCCCGAACCATGAAACCTGACTCTGATGAACGATCACTCCACGGTTTCCTCGTTTTCGTCAACTGCTTCCGGATTCATTGCCGTGAAATGAGCCGTCCGCATAGTGAAATGACTCAGAACGATGGGAACTAGAGAGCGACAGCGAAAGTAATTGAGTGATCTCAAGCATTGGCGAAAGGACGGAAAGAACTGGGACGGACAGAAACGATCATGACAGCGGCGGCGGCGACGGCGACGATCACGACGATGAGCGGAAGAAAATGGGAAACGAGAGGCCACGTCAATATTCTTGCTGTCGCTCGCTCGCTCCTCCTTCGTCTTTCCGCTCGCATCGTTCCGCCATCCCATCGTAGCCCAGCCCATACACTCTAACCCGCACACCCACACTCAGAGAGACACAGATGGGACTCTTGGAGGGACAGAATCGCTCACTTGCCACTTCAACGACAAAGACAGCAACGACGCGCCCGCCGTCTTAGTCGACAGCGGCCATGATGACGAGAAAAGAGTCGATGGTCGTTTGCTCGGCCAAGGCTCCTCCAGCGCCTCGGACATCGAAACTCATCGCAAGCGGCGAGAGGAAGAGGAAAATACGGAAAAGTAGTTTTCAGGCCGGTCGGCCGGCCGGCTCGCTGGATCAAGTAGAAAGAAGATCTACCAAGCCTCCTTCCCAAAGTCTGAAGGCTGAGAAGAGGTTCCCCCGAACGAAGATGGAGTACGGACGGCACAGGTGATTCAAGAGCGGTTCGAATGGACTTCCCACGGCTTCAATCGGTTTTCATAGAGAGAATATTTCGGAGAAAAATTTTGAGTCGTCCATAGTGTGATTTCTTGTGGCTGACAGGGAGCTCATGCCACGACTGGGAGCGTCTTGAGCGTCTTGAGCGTCTTTCGCAAGAGTTCAACGAGCCAATTCCTGACTAACGCCAAAATTAGCGAAAATTCCACTTTACCGAACGGTTTGGTTGGAGGGAACTCGGCTGAGAGCACTCTCGGCGAGAAACTTTCAAGGTATTTCGAGCGATCTTGTCACTCGAGATGGATCACGCCTGCCTCCGTGATAAAGTTCATCTCAGTCAGCGGTGGAGAAATCCGCTGTGGGGACGGAGTGAAGAGAATCGATGATCGACACTTTCCTCCAACCATCGTCGTGAAAATGACCTTCCCTGCGTCATTAACTAGGAATCGTTAAAGGAGGAACAAAATCCGATGAAACGAAACCAGAGCAACTTTCTTCCTCTATTCGTTCGATGTATGACGACACGAAGTCGGTGACTTCATGATCATGGTAACACATTCGTATACGGGCTTTGTTGCCTCAGTTTCCCTCCTTCTGTTCTCCTTGATGGAGGGGACTTAATTTTGAAACTGCTCTCAAGTTGATGCCTTGCTTCCAGTATGAAGATGTCAACGAGCGGACGCTTTTCGTCCCTCAGATAATTTCGAAAGCATGATTCGTGACCTCCAGGGACCATCATGGTCTCCCTGGCCCGCGGGGAACCTGGCATCGCTCTTTCTTTCTTTCTTTGACAGGACCGTATTTCGAAAGTCTACGGGACGAGAATGCTCTCAGCATCCTGTGAAGCTTCACGGATTCGGAAGTTTCGAAATACACCAGCCAACTCCCGAGTCGACGAAGAAAGAGAACCAATCGGCAAAGTGGTGCCCGGGTTTCTCTAAAACCTGAGCAATGTAGACTCTCATCTGCTTGGAGCATTGTCCTGGGTCCCACAGAAAAAGGAGGAATCCACCATCATTGCCGCACCTTAGAATAGTTCCCTCGCTCACTCCTTGACGTCGAGCCCACGTCAGCGTTTTGAGCATCTGTTTGTCTGGTACGAAGAGTTCTCTGGAGAGTGGGAATTCTCGCGACGCGCCTGTCGCAAGTGAAACACTGATTTCCGGCAGATTCATATGAGCGAGAGATTTCCGCTGTTTTTGCGCTCGGAGCGACCGCCTGAACGGACCGGAATGACTAGAGGATTTCCGCGGAACAGCTCACGGTCCCGCGCCGTGGTCGAGGCTAGGTTACGAGGAACATGGAAAAGTTGGAAAATATAAAAGACGCACACCGGTTGAGAGGTAGAGAGGGAGAAGCGGAGGAAGTTGGCTTTTCAAGTCGGCTTACGACTTGACATACAAGCCACCTGTGTAGGCGCAACTGACTGCCTCCACCGCTGGCGGCCGGGGAGGCGGGTGCCAAGCTGGAGCAACGCCGAGCCCGACGGACGACTTGAACGAATTCTCTCTGGCAAAAGTTTCTTCGGCGCCCGGAGTCGTGTGCGTCTGAGTGCGATTGGGTCTGTTGACAAACTGACTTCATGTCAGTCCGACAGGGGAACGAGAAGGGGCGCGAAGGCAAAAGGAAGAGAGAAGAGCAGTCAGTCAGTCAGTCAGCCACTGGGGCCGTTCGTAAATCTTCGCCCGAGTCGACTTCAAACCACGTCGCTCATGAAACCAATATGGTGAAGTCGATGAGAAATACTCCGAAAATTCTCGAGACCCCCTCCCCGCTGAAGCGCTAACTTCTTGCCTTCCTGGTGCTGCATCGCTTATACCGTTTTTGTGGAGTTCTTGTTCTAAGTAAGCATCTATGGGTGTAACGATGGTGATGATGACGGCGGCGGCATCCGAGTCGGGTTCTCCTATTCAGGAGCCTGCCGCCGGTGCTAGCGGTAGGTAACGATCTCGTTTGCTGTACAAAGCTCCTGTTCCTTCTTACAAAGTGTGTGTGTGTGTGTTCCTCTCAGCCTGTCTTGGTGGTGTAGAGCCAGTCGGGAATCTATATCAGAGCGGCGGCTGTATAGACACTTAATTCGCAATTAGCGGTCAGAGAAGTCTTACGTCCGGCGAAACGACCGACCGACCGGCGTTCAGCTGGCCAGCATGCTGCCGCGCCGTCGACTGAGCAGCCGAGCAGGCGAACCATCACCAGTCCGAACGACCACGTTGCGAGTTCCCACCGGCCGGGCAAGCAATCGAGAAACAGATGGTGTTTGTTTTTCCGGACCAAATGGTCTCTGCTGGAAACCTCGCGGTTAGTATCAGACACGTTCCACCGTGAGGCTGGGCATCAGTTATTACTTTTTTTCTTTGTGTTTCGTTCAATCGGCCCCCTCCCCCTCGCAACCCTGAGACGGACCTCATCATGGGAACAATGTTTCGTCCCGCGTATCTACGATACTTCGGGGTTTTCTTTGCTTACGGCGGGCGCTTCTTCCCGGCCGAAGTGTTTTCCTTTCTGGAGCTGTTTCGGAATAAATTCTAAGCATGGCCCCGCAGAGAGGTGGTCCAGGAAGAGCGAACCTGAATCAATATTTCGAGTGCGGAGACCGCCTGCAGAAGATTTCACTCTCGATCCACTGATGGCGGACATATTTAGAAGATCCGCCCGCCCGCCGACGTCTATGCGGGAGAAAACCGGAGCCTCTTCTTTAGCAGCTGAGCACAACTGCCGACACCTGTGAGCGACGTGCACAGAGCGTGCTATATTAGCATACTGGCACCATACTCAGCAGCCTCACTATTTCTCCGACTAGCTAAACGATACGTCGGTCGTTCGTCCGGTCCCTCGTCCGCTCACCGGATCTTGCTTAGTCAAACGACAAGATTGGAAACAGGTCTAGCGATCTCTGGTCTCTGGTCAGACCTGTGAGTAGGTAAGCCAGCCGGCCAGCCAGATCCTCCGCCTGCATGACACCGTGCTCTGACCGAAATTGCGAAAGTCGGGCCAGTTGGAGTTTACGCGGCTCTTTGCGGGTTTGAGTTCCTTTCCGGGTCATCTTCGTCGAGGTCGGAGAAACCCGACGACACAATCACGCCTTTTGAGTGAGTTCCTCACCAGATATCTTCTGTTCTGTGCTTGGCGCACACCATGGGACTATGGGAGAAAGGCTTCGCAGGCTTCGAAGACCGATTCACAACGGTTTTCGCTAACAAGTTGGCATACATCCGTTGCTTTAGACTTTGGATAATCCCCCAGCCACCGACAGCGTGCGACGACTACGAAGTATGCGATGGAAGTATGGCTGTCAAGCAAGCAGCCTACTTAACGAATCACATCAGCAGAAGATGCTTCAGCAGTCGCTCCCGGCGAACCGTGTTGGCACTTTAAGTACCTCGCGAAATTTCGTTCCAGTCAACGGTATCATCACCAGAACGATTCCCCGAACAACGAGTCCCCCTAGCTCCCAACC
Organism: Neoseiulus californicus; assembly: GCA_028455905.1. Taxonomy (NCBI): domain Eukaryota; kingdom Metazoa; phylum Arthropoda; class Arachnida; order Mesostigmata; family Phytoseiidae; genus Neoseiulus; species Neoseiulus californicus. The sequence goes on from JAMQGS010000003.1 coordinate 6,175,016, forward strand.
AATCTCCGATCTCCAGATCGGTGGAAACGTTGCCGTTCATCCAAAACAAGATTCCAAGGAAGGAATCGCGCGAAACAGAGCGTTTGCGGAAGAAACAACAGGAATGAAACCAGCGGTCAGAGATGAGAGGAGCGACTCGAGTCCTCATGGCATCCAAATCTGAGATTCTAGAAACAGTTCCCGGAAAAAGTTCGAGAGAACGAACGCCACAGGACCGAGAAAAAGTGGGGAAAACGAGGCGAGGAACACACCCCCGCATGCATCGGAATTCGAAAACGTTTCTGAGAAACTGTTGTCCGTCTGTTCAGCGGGTGCGCGGGCTGCGTGTCCGATTGTTGTGCATTCCTGCGGTGGCAGTCGAGGCGGGAACACGAGTACGTTCGTCACTTCGGAACGGTTCGCATTGTTTCTCGCTGGCCGGTACAACCAGGGCAAGATACTTCACTTCGCGGCCAATCCGCGAACTTGCTGCAAATGCACGAAAAACACTCGAGCTGCTCCGTTCTCGAACCCCGCCCGTCACACACTCTGGTTCGCACGGGAGAAACTTTCCTATTAATGCTCTGTCCGAGCAGCATCGAAAGCTTGTCGAAAGGCGATCGAACAAAGAGGGAAAATATGGACATAAGTAGGTCTGCGGCTGCCCTTGCTTATTCCGCACGTTGAGCCAAAGCATCTCTCGGGGAAGGATTTGAGGAGCAGACGGGTCATGCGTCGCCGCACGGCTTTCGCTGGCAATCGAATGACGTGAGCTGTCAGACAAACAAGAGAACTTTGACACACACTTTTCACAATTATGCGATTCGAAGCGGTTGATGGGCTCCTCAACCCCGCTAAATGGTAATCCTAGCCACGAGGCGTAAACTATCGCATCGGTCATTTTGCATGCATTAACATGAGAATAACTTCCCACGAGTGACCTCGGAGCGGGGCAGCTGCATAAATAGAATTTTTTTTACATCTTCCGCAAACCCTGCAAACTTTCAACCTCATGTCATTAGTTCGAGAGGCCGAGAACTGAGATGCACAATTGAGTGCGACAACTTGGGATTTGATTGCGGCAACGTTCGTCCTGTCTGGCTCGGTAGCCGATTGACTTCTTCGCTTGCTTCTCGGGACCTCGAGGAGGTTTGCGAGGTGAAGATTTACCCAGATATGAGGTGATTTGGCAAGCTCACTTTGCCCTCCCCAAAAAATGGCAAAGTCCAAGCTTTCTAACTCCCCATATCTGATCATTCGCCTATAGTTCTTCTCCGAAGCACCGAGCCTGAACGACGGAGCAGAATAAATCCATGATGACGATCCGACGCAAACTGATCCTCCTCGACGAATTGAGAATTATATCAAGCGTGCGTTGCAGTATACCGGAAGAACCTCCGCAATGGTGTTTTAGGCTCTCCTGCGACGAAACATCGTTCCGATTTCGTCTCCGATCGGCCCGAATCGAATGACGCTCGATGCATTGAAATACGATGGGTTCAGACGAAGAATATTTATGCAATAAACCGACCAGTAAAGAGACGTAAAACCATGAGAGAAAGGAGAAGGCCGGCCGACTGACCGGCTGGTATTGACTGGCCTCAGCTGTGCCGCAGGTTCACAGGTGGCAGGTGGCTGAGAGATCCTCGACGTTTGCATTTTCCGCGATAACCAATTCAGCAGGTTGAAATGTTTGCAGTTGGGGGAATAGGCGTCAGGATTTTGCCCGTCAGGCTTCGTAGAAGTTTTGAGCCAGCCAGGATGGACGACACATCGAAAAAACTTCGCAAGACAAACTGAAGGCAGCCTGCTCGAGAATGCTTTACTTACGATACCCCAGCTCGGAAATATTGGGACGAGCTCCTAGGTCGCCTTCTTGGGATCAGATGTCGATTCTCTCGAATCTCGATTGAAGTTAATCATGCACAAGGTGCTCAACTCTATCGGAGTATCGTCGAGCTCTCTTGATCTTCGTCCCCGACTTCCGTCCGAACGTCGCGCGCTTCTGAAGGCTTCCAGTGCCGTTCAAGAGATCTCAACCGAAACAGCTCGATTCATGCTGCTCAAACTCGTGCTGAATTTTGTTCTGGTCATCACACTCGTCACAGCACTCTACGCGTCCTCCGTCGGCTGAGTCGGAAGCCTCTTGGCCAATTTTATAATGACGAGCATGATCGTTCCAGAGCGAAGCAGCGGGCGTTCGGGACCGACTGGCGAAAATCCGCAGCGCAGCGCTCCGGAAGAAATTTAAAGCTTTTCAAAGCTCTGCTTTGCAGTTTGATAGGTTTGAATCCTTTGCGTCGCTCAAAGCTTCCGTTGGCTTTGAGCCGACTCTCGCCAACGAGACGGCTGCGCTCGACAGGTCTCTATCTGTGTCTGGGACTTGCGGGCATCTGAAAACACTGATTTTGAGCAGTGGAATCCGATTCCTGGGCATCACGCAGCACTTGTGTCGTTGTTTCGTTTCGGATGATGCATTCAGTACCTGGAATATCCGAGCGGGAGAGACGAAGATCAGCTCGCCCACAATCGGTGTTCGTTTTTGCGGTTGCCGCGAGCAACGTATGCGACTCCACTGCTTCTTCCGCCAAAACCCACTCCGAAGGACCTAAATGGTGTTCGATATCGATGAGTGAAGCGGAACGCGTCCACGCGTGCCCGATAAACTTCCTCCGGAATCTGGCATCGGTCTTCACGACGGCAGCCACTAGGAACCAACAAATGCGACAAAGCTTCGCATCCCACAAATCCGATCGTTGATAACAACGTGCCTCACACGCATCGGGCAACGGTGCGACTTTTCCGCTGGCGTGCGCGCGTGACGGCTGCCGATGACGCATGCACCCAATTAAACAAGTTTTCGTCTTCGTGGCGCGTGTTGTCGCCGTCACCGGCGATGCAGCCTATGCAACAAGAGGTTGTCGTTGTCGAGGTCGTCGACAGCAGTATCGGAGACTAGTTCCCTTCCCCGTGCCAACGCGTTTCCCTATCGTCCCAACTTCCCGGAGTTCGCCTCCCCCCCTCCGCAGGTTTGGGAAACGGACCCAAAGAATTGAGGAGACTGCGGAGTCTCTGATTTCGAACGAGCAGAACTCGGCTTCAACTGAACCTTAACTACCATGGAGATGTAGACCGAGAGGAAAAAGACGATGGTGCCCGCCTCAATGCTCAATTTGAATACGTCACCGACTTAGTCGTTCTTTCTCTCCAGGTTCCACTTACGAGATGAGGGGAATATAGAATGATCAGAAGGGCCGACGGCGTATTACATTACACGACGACGAACCGATCTTACGGATTGCTCTACGGTCGACCAACGCCCGCCGCGATTGACGGACCGACGGAGAATCGAACGAATCTCAGGGCGGGAGACGCAGAAACGAAGCGAACTCTCCCATCCGAAAGAACCGCCGCCACCACCACCACCACCGCCGCTACCAGAAACGAATGAAACCGTCCGGAGGGAGCCGACGCTGAGGATAACGGAAAATACGTCGGCCTCGGCTTCGCCCTCCGTCACCTTCCTTCCTTCCTTCCGTTCTTCGTTCCTTCCATATGCGTTCCCTGGCATGCGCTGCTTTCGGAACCGACCGACTGAGTGAGTGACTTGCCGCCTGCTTGCCTGGTTCGCGGACTTGGACGAGGTAACGAGAACGTCTATAATCTATTTCCCATATCCCGTTTCCCTTCACAAAGCTTTCGTCCCTGCCCATCCGTCCGACACTCTCCCAAAAGCCTGGAGTAGAAAGAATGTTTGCCATCATCAACGTAAGCGCCTCACCGCCCGCGTTGACTGGTGATGTTCGCGATGCCTGCCTCCGCTTCTGCTGTGAGAGGCGGCCGATCCCAAACTTCCTCCGGAGGAAGCGAGTTGCCGCCGAGTTTGACCTCATCATCATTTCTCGCCCGAAATTTCTCTTGACAGCCTGCCGTTGCCGCAGCGAATTTCCCGCGGAACCGCACGACTGATTGTTCTCTCGAGGATGAACTTCAGCATCTCGATGGCAACTTTCGGCAGTCTCCGGGGGGTGGAAAACCTCGTCCCCAGTGCGAAACTATGGCGGAGCTATTGCGAGTGCTATCTCGATAAGCGCAATGGAGGAGGTTTCTTTTTTTTTTCGGTCAGAGTTGAGTAATTCTACTCCATGAGCCGCTCTTCAACTGTGGGTGTCACTGACGCTATTAGAAGAAGTTTTTAGCCAGCTGGATTCATGCTCTCGCGCTGTTTCTCTAGAATCACTTCAACTCCTCTTCAGAAGCTAGGAACAAGTAGTCGACAATGAACTGAGAAACCATTGTCCCGGCTTGAGATCAGGTTCTTCTCCCTCGCGCTCTCTCGAGTGGCAGTGAAAAATTCGTACTTTGTTTCAGTCCCGTCGACACCCGCAACAAGGTCATCCATCAGTTGTTCGGTCGAGTCCGTGCCAGGAGACTTCCTCGGGGACTATAGATAAATGAATGGATACACGAGGCATGATGACGCGAAAGCAACGAGATAAGGACGTGGACAGTGAGTGGAGCGGAAGTGAGGAAGGAATAGCGACTGGAGACAGCATCGTAGGTAATTTGGCCTGATTGGCAGGGCTCGTTATCACATCGGGTCCCATTGGGTACGCCGGAGCCGCGAGCACCTCTTCCCGATCCACAATCCTGATGGAATCCAGAGTCTTGTTTCAGCAGAGAAATCTTCGTCACTCAAGAAACGGCGAGCGACGTACGATAATATAGGTCTCGCTGCGAGGGGAGCTCCACTCAACATTTGGAGAGAACAGCGGAGGGGGGATCTCGCTCGGAGAACAAAGCGGAGTTGGAAAGCAGCAGGTTACTGGTGATCATATACCTGTATTTCAGCCGTCGAAGATATCCGGACAGGCAACCGCCCGGGGGGGGGGTGCATTGTAAGTCTCCCCGACACTTTAGAGCGTGTGGCATCAGTGAATTGTGTTCGGATAGAGAAACTTGGAAATTTCGGGTTGACCCGGCAACCGCCAAGTATTGAGGCATTTTATAGAGTGGGACTCATGACTTTGTCTCTTATTGCACTCACTAGTTCGGAACGCATGTTTTCCGTTCTCTCATCATCCCTGATCATCTCCGCGGCATCGCTAATCGGCCGTGATGCGTGCCGGTGTTGGCCCGCGTCAACCTGGTCGACGATGTGAGTTACATTGCGAAATGAGAACCAATCATGAGCGAACAATTTCGGAGTTGTCCGGGTGAAATCCGACCTGAACAATATTCAACAAGCCCCTGGGAGCAGCTGCCAGCAATCGGTTGCCAGTTGTTAGTCAAACTTACTCACTACATATTTGGATTTCCTGTCTGAAACGCTGAAGATGCTCGACGGCACCTCATGCGAGACTCCTGGAGAAGCCTGACATACCATTAGGACTCATGAACTCGACGGAGCAGACCATGGATAACGCGCAAAACTATCTCGAACGATGAAAACGTTGTCTCGATGCGATTCGAACGAACGACCTCCCCGTTTGCGCCAGGAGGGACACAACGCTCTCACTGACTTCGTGTTGGGACGCCGCTAATCCGAAAGCCTGGACTGGGTGGCGTCGAGGGCGCCGCGGCGGAGCGTTATCTGGCTATCTTCTGGCGTCTCTCCGGGAGAGTCAAGCTTCATCGGTCGCTTTCCGCAGCAGCTGAGCGACCGACAAGTTGGCTGGTTGTAGCTCAGGGTAGTTGTTGTAGAGGAGACTATTGGTGAGCGCACGCAGCTTTACGAGCTCAACGAGTCACCATAAATAAAATAACTGGCTGATATACGACTCTAAAGGCATGGCCACGTTAACGACTTCTACCTTTGCCGGGTCACACTTTACTTGCCGGAATGAAATTCTCTTCGGAGGGCGGAGATGGAGCGATACAACAGATCATAACTTTGTAAAAGCAATTTCGACTTTGCACGAAACTTACGCCTTGCATGTAGCTTCTGTCCCGAACTCGGTCTGCTGACTCGACTCTCGCCAGGCGTCACCGAAAACGGATTCAGGAGCCTCGAAGACCGAGCGAAGAGGTCTCCATCAGCAAACAGCAAGTCACGAAGAAATGAGTGATCAAAATAAGAGACATCCTCATGCACTCCACTAGCATGAGTTTCTCGCGGCTAACGACCACAGTGTCCGTGTTCGGTCGCTTTCGTCGTCACCGGAGTTTTTCTGTCCTCTTTCAATCATCCTTGACTCCGCGTTCCCCTGATGTTTGCTTCGGCGAGTGCAGAGGAACCCCGAACTCTAGTATCGGCCTCGGCTCTTTTTTCGTCGTTCGTTGTTCATGATTTATGGAGCAAATAATTACACGCGCAGCCCGCCTACCTGGCGGGTTGCTTTCGGCCTGTTGGTTGGGTTGGTTGGTTTTTCCTGTAACTGACGGCTTGATCTCAGCTCCTTGCCGCCCGCCAGGCCTCGCTCCAACCGCAAAGCAATTTCTTCAACGTAGCGCCTCGCTCCCCTTCTCGCTGGCCTTGTTCATCCCCACCCGGCTCCCAACGCCCCTCATCTGAGCAACGCGACGGTTTCACATTTCCCGGGACACCTTGTTGCCCATGTTCTGCGCTCAGGCTTGGTGGTGGCCGTTTGTTTGGGCATGTTCGCTGAAGTTGCTGGCGCACATCGTTTAATCAATTTGATGCTTTTTCCAACAGCCGGTCAGCTGCTCCCTCGACCCTGTTCCATCCACACCGCCCCTTCGAATTGGGGCTTACGCGAACGTGACCGGAGTTCTGGTTGAGCTTCTTTAAGGCGAGCAGAGGCTTGCCGAAGATCGGAGAGATCCGTTAAACTGAGATCTAATGAGTCTGGACCAATCTAGTTGAGTTTCGCGCAAGCCTCACTTTATTTTCGGCTCTGCCCGCTTGAAGTCCGTGTCAACAACAGGGCGAAACGTCTTGAACAGGACGGACGCGGTTTTCGTGCGCCAACTCCCACCTTAAGAGCTCGGTTGTGATAATTGGACCGACTTCACTCCTGCGCAGTGCAAGTATTGTGCTGATAACTGAAGTTTTGGAAGTAAATATCTGGAAGGGCTCGCCTCGTGCTCACGAACTACTCTCGAACAAAGATCCGCGATCTGCTGAGATCTTCACTGACAGTAACTTTCCGCAACACGTTCCCGTATGAGAAGGCGTGAATTGAGTTTCGAATATGAATGGATGTATTCAAATACGCATCGCAAGACATGTGCGGCAGAGATGAATGGTTGTATTCTGCTACTCGTGCAGATTTATGCACCATCAATTATGCTAATGGCGGGCTAGGAGTCTCTGTAAACGCGGGAGCATGAGTAAAAGCGCGTGGGCTCAAATTCACCGACGTGCGAACGCTTATGTGGAGAAGAGGTGATCCTAATCAGACATTACACCTGGGCGAACGAACAAAAAGTTCTCCCAAGCTCCATTCAATTTACGAAAAATCGTAACCTTTCGGAGCACTGTCAATCGCGCTCTCAGGACAGAACATGCTCCTTGATGGTCTCTGTTTCCTCGACAGGGAACCCACGTATGGCGCACTACGAAAGCTTCCATGAGGATGGTTCATGCTTTCCGTTCCCGAAGTGCGCAAGTATCGCGATGATGACCGACTTACCGCAGATTACGCGGCAAGCAGAGCAGCTCCACTTGGCAGGAGTATCTCATGCTTCCGTGGAACCGAGTCTGCGTAGGAACATGAATCAATTCCGATAATTATGCATTCCGCCGCTGTAAGCGCCGGTGAGGGAGGAGATGGATAGCGATATGAACGAAAGACAAATGAAAAAAAGACAGGTTTCCAGCTTGCACGGTCGATAATCACCGATCGGTAACTTGATCCGCGCCGCAGTGTCCAGCAGGGAAATCACCGCAGGAAACTAAGCTGAAGCTTTAGTCGAAAACTCACCGGTTTGCTCGGCATTGATCGAGACGGCGGCTATCCAACACAATGCGAGAGTGAGAAGCGTTGGGTTCATGATGAAGAGGAGTGGTTTCGTTGATGAAAACAGAAGTTGACACCTCACTGATTATCAATGATATGCACTCGGTGATTTGTCTCGTGATTCGGACCACTCATAATAGTGTGAGAGTCGCCGAGTGAGTATATGGTGCACAACGATGAGTCACGTGAAAGTTCGCCGAACTACCCGAGTCTGTTGTCAGAACTTGATTGGCGGCATTCTTGCATTACCTTCCCGCTCGTCTTCTTCCTCTCGGTTATGGCATTATTAATTCACTTCCGAGCCGTTGACAGATCGTGTCATTCAACGAAGATTATCCGACGCATGGAAGTTCATCTTGTATTCATTCCATGTTCGTGACGTATATTGATTCATATAGTCATCATCACAAAAACGAAATTGGTCTAGCTGATATTTTTTTCGTGTCTCCTTTCACTCGACACTCACGGGAGATTGAAGAACCGATCGAAACCCAATCGAAGTGAGCCGGGGCTCGAGGCCGGCAAACCGCGTCGGTTTCACTGTTAGAAGCGAACTCGTTGACGCACGTGCTGAGTTCCGCAAAGCGAGAGGCCCTGGAGGTCTGCGCGCTCCGAGAGCTTGTCTGAGACTGAATCGCTTTTCCACGGGGCCTTCCACCCGAAACATCACAGCGGCCCCTGGTGGAGATCGAGGAAAACCTTCTGCGTCCTCTAATGTCTATTTAAGAATCCCGTCCCCTTCTCTGCTGATTCTTCTTGTACCCTGTGGCTCTACATGGGGAGGACGAACGAAGAAAAAACTTGGTTTGTTCGACTGAAAACAACTTCCTCGATCACGACGCTGTTCGATAACGCGATGGATTGAGCAGAAGAGCGTCAGAGGGGGAGGGACGTGGACATTGTCTGGACCGAGATGAAAGCGATTCCTCACGAATGTCTCGCCTCAGAAATCCGAAGTTGACTGGCTAGGGAGCCAATAAAATGTGTAAATGATACCAGCGATGATCGGTGGTTTCTACAGGGCGGCTGCGTGCCTGTCTGGAGAATTGTAGAATCGTACCCATGAAATGAGCGGACCTAGAAATGAAGGAGGAGGAGGCCAACAGTTCTCAGGAGCATCCCTTGGTCCTGGAAGTCTCCCGGAATTCTTCCGAACTCCTACTAGGCAAACGGGGAAATAGAATTTAACGAAGTTCTTGTAAGCTGCATGGTAGAATATGATTGAGACTGGACAGAGTCCGTTGCTGATTTATTGAGAATCGATAGAGGAGTTCGGAGAGGAGTCGGAGCGACAAATATCTGACGCCTATTTTTTTGATGGATTCAATTGGTATTCGGATGGACGAGTTTGAGGCCGAATGGTTGGTGTCACGAAGTACGTTTGCGATCTCGAAAACGAGGACCAGCAGGACTACTGAGTGACTTCTTGGTATTCGCTCACTTCAGCGTTGGGCGGGACATTGCTCATGTCTGCATAATTCGCCGGGACGAACGCCATTGATGCCTTGTGGGAGAGGATTGGAGGAGAATGTTAGATGGGTAGCTAAACTTTCACTCGTCATGGATTCCTATGTAACACAACATTCGCCTCTGCAATTTGAACCAACAGTGATTCTCTGCTCCACGCATCTTTGCCCGGAACGGGTGGGTTGGTATTCAAGTTACGCGATAGAGACGCGGAGAAGTGGGACTCACATCGTTCTGGTTCGGGGCGGGCGGTGATACCGCCGGCGGATAGCCATTGGGGTCGATTGTTGATGCGGGATAATCCGTAGCGACTTCTGTCACAACCTCCGGATAGCCGGTCGCGGTCTCTTCGACAGGGGCAGCCGTTGCATACTGCTGGGGATCGGCACCAGTGTTGTAGCTCACCCCTGGCTGCGGCTGTCCGGGTGCTGCTGCAGCCGGAGACGGGTAATTCGGAGGTGGTTGATTGTTGAGTGAGTTTCGAATGAGATTCAATGAGTGTTTCACGTCACCTGGAATGATTCGATTGGATATAGTGATTGCGGATCCCTGATCGTTTCGCTCAGAGGGTGAGTTCTCTACGAAGGGTTGGAAAATTTCCCGGGAGACTGTTCCCGAACATTGACATCTGCGATAGCTCATGGGATGACGGATCAGTGCCGGCAATGGGGAGTCATCTTCTGAGGTGGCAGAGGAATCACACTTTCCACATCGGTTGGTTTCAATCCGACCTTGTCGTACCGCGAAGTCGGTTGCTCAAGTCTCCCCGTTGGCGCGGATCTCGAAGATGACGAGCGCGGCATCAGCGTCGTCAACGTTCACCCAAATAAAAGGGAAAAGAGCTCTTGGGCTCAATTGGGCCTTCCTCGGGGTTATTACCTCGGTGGGCGAGCCTGCAGGCAGGCAGGCCGGCCTGGCTGGTTCGCTAGCAGGCGAGCGGCACTTTTCGTCAAATCAAAATAGCTTCACACTTCATTTGAGTCTTTTTCGTCGGTTGGTTCTCATCTCTTTTTCCCAGTTCGTTCGAGAGCAACGCATCGACTTTGACTGGCGGGGGGCCAGCCGAATCCAGTGATATTTTTCCACCACCAGGACCACCGAGCCTGTCCCTTTCTTCCTCTCGCTACTCCTCACTCGTTTACATCAAAAGAGAGAGAGAGAGTGTGAGGAAAAGAGCGGGAAGCGACGGAATGGATAGAGACAGAGAGAAAACGGCACTCCTCGACTATGACGATCAATACGAAATGGAGGAAACTGCTGGTCGTCAGACCTCGTTCTCACACAATAACTGCCCCTTGAAATGAGGTGCCATAATTCATTTAATCTCGATTGAATCCGGCCCGATACTTTCTGTCGTAATCTCACAATTTCGACTCGATAGTTGTGAGCCCAAATAGAAAATCGATGCTCCTATTCCCCATGAATACCCTGGAAAGGCTACTGCCGAACGCGGATCACGATACTCCACTGGTTTCAAGAACGTCAAGATGCTCTGTTATAGGTCAGAGTCCAGACAGTATGAAAGCTTGCTACAAATACTCGGGTTCGGAGTGCGTCGATGTCTGCGCAACTTACCCGGTCTCCTGAGCATAGCCATGAGGAGATCGACGATGATGTTGCCAAGGTATCTCGAAGGTTCCTGCGATCCACCTGCTGCCGAGCCTGGGTTCTGCGCATTTGCGTCCCTCAGAGTCGAAGAAATCGACGACATTCTTCCCATGACGTCATCGGGAGAACCCTGAAACGAATCAGTGAATCGTTGATTTGCTCTCGTGCCTTGACCCGAGAGCTGCTCCAGGGGGTATAGGGTTCTTTCGTTCAGTCAGATCCGGTCGACAGTCGGTAACAAATTTTCATACTGTGTACAGCGCTCGTCGGAGGTCCACTGCAGCCAAAGCAAGGTGCGATCTTTGACCGTCGCTGAGTCCAGGTTGACGTTGGATGAAGTTCGTTGCTATAGAGTGGGATGGAATGGTCAATCGAGTCTCGAAAGGGATCGTTAGCAAGTTGAATATCTATGCCGACCTAGAAGACATTTCACTTGATTGCTCTGTGTTGCTCGATTGTTGTCTTGAATTGGAGAAGTACCTTGAGTGTAAAGGTTGTCCATAGCGTCGTTCATAGAATCAGAGTTATTGGCTCTGAGCATGTGACGAACATGTGGCCAAAGCTTCATCAGAGCTCCCGGTGACATCTTGACTAAAGTTTCGCCCAATTTATTCTTCTCTTCGACATCCTCTTCGTATACATCCTGTCTGCAAATGAATTCATGTCGTATCATCTAAATGCCCATGACGAAAAGCGCGCTACTAAGCGCCTCAAGATTCCCATACCAATAGCTTGCTGGCTGAACGACAGAAAAACTTGAAGTGAACGTTTCATCCGGAGTAATTCGACAAGAAGAGATCGAGGAAATCCGACGGGTATAGGGAGCGATGAACGAAAAAGTTCGCTTCACGCCCGACTGTAAGGACGTGCGTCCCATACCATCGGCGCCTAGGCTGGTGTCAAATTCTCACTGGGCTTCTTTTCCGCTCTGGCTTGCGAAAAATTGCTCGAAATTCTAGGTTTCTCTTTCCGTCCGCTTGCTCGCCACGGCCATCCCGCTCTCGATTCCCGGTCCCTCCACCTCTAACAGGACCGCTATTCGGGACACGTTCCATATTAACCTCCGGTAACAAAACGGTCTGTGGTCCGCCACGGGCGAAAATCAATAGCGAGGCTCTCATCTGCTCCTTCCCAGTACTGATCGCTTGTGTTGGTCTGCCAGGGAAGCTACATACACACCGCATGCAATCCGATACGTTCGAAAGGGATGGATAAACTCGCCTGATAACAAACAGAGGCCTTGGTTGTCCGTAGGGAGGATTTCCATAGCCGATGCCTTGACCCATGTAACCATACCCAGCACCCGGCAGGGGATAATTTGGAGGGGGTCCACCGTAAGCAGGAGGGGGACCTCTCTGGTAGGGACCGTAAGATGTGGGTCTTCTTCGAGGATAACCTGCTCGGTAGCCTGGTTGATTGTAGGATCCTGCCAATGTTGAAGAAGCTGTTGAAAGACACCTCCGAGCTTTTCTCGGTCGCTCACAGGGACGGTCATTTTCAGCACGTCAACCATACGCACCTGGTACGGGAGGTCCGCCGTAGCCGCCCGAGGCTAATGGTCTTCCATAACCTGCCGGGGATGCCGATCCGCCGTATCCGCCTGGGGCTGCTGGTCCACCGTAACCGCCACCAGGGGCAGCTCCACCGTAAGCGCCAGAGCCTCCAGGTCCACCATAGGCAGGGGCCGCTCCTGGTCCACTGTAGGCCGGGGCTGCTCCCGATTCTCCATAAGCGGGGGCTGATCCGGGTCCACCGTAAGCCGGGCCTGCTCCAGATTCACCGTAACCAGGGGCTGAAGCTGATCCACCATAAGCCGGGGCTGCTCCAGATCCACTATAAGCGGGGGCTGATCCGGATCCGCCATATGCTGGGGCTGCTCCAGATTCACCATAAGCAGGGGCTGCTCCAGACCCACCATAAGCCGGGGCTGCTCCAGATCCGCTGTAAGCGGGGGCTGCTCCCGGCTCAGTGTACGCCGGGGCTGCGCCCGATCCTCCATAGGCAGGCGCAGATCCAGATCCACTGTATGCCGGGGCTGTTCCGGATCCACCATATGCCGGGGCTGTTCCGGATCCACCATAAGCAGGGGCTGATCCACTCCCTCCGTAAGCTGGGGCTGCTCCCGATCCAGCATAGGCAGGGGCAGATCCGGATCCACTATAAGCCGGAGCCGCTCCTGATCCACTATAGGCAGGGGCTGCTCCTGGTCCGCCATAAGCTGAGGCTGATCCAGATCCGCCGTAAGCTGGGGCTGATGCGGACGCGCCATAAGCTGGGCCAGAAGCAGATCCACCGTAGGCCGCTGCAGACTCACTATAGGCCGGACCTGATCCAGATCCACCGTAGGCCGGACCTGATACAGATCCACCGTATCCCGGAGTTGTTTTAGACCCACCGTAAGCCGGAGCTGATCCAGGTCCACTGTACGCAGGGGCCGATCCAGATCCACCGTAGGCCGGAGCTGCACCAGATCCCAGGTATCCTGTAGCGGTTCCATATCCACCGGAAGCGGGAGCCAACCCATATGCACCGTATGCTGGGGCTGCTGCATGCCCACCGTAAGTACCTGCTGCGGTTCCGTATCCTGCGTAGCCACCTGCTGCTGCTGCGTGCCCACTGTAGATACCTGAAGATGCTCCGTAACCACCATACGGAGCTCCTCCGTTGTAGCTCCCATGATAGTTACTCGGAGGAGGCTTCCGGTACCCGGCACCGTGTCCGTGGTGTTCAGCGTATGAGGCGCCGGTGTAAGAACCCGCTCCGTACCTCGTGCCGTAAATATTTCCGGCGGGATAAGCGGATGAATGTGATTCGCCGTATTGCCCATACGATGGTCCGCCATGATGCCCGTAGGCTGATGGAGTCGAGTAATCATGAGCCGAGTACCCAGGATGAGGAGCGCGGTAAGCGCCTCCAGAGTAGTCCGAAGAGTGTCCATAGGAAGATCCGGCAGAGTGCGCTGATGAGTATGGGTGTTTTTGATAGCCGGTCTGCGAGTGGGTGCTATAAGCACCGGCACTGCCACCACCATAACCCTGAGACTTCGCGGCTCCTCCGTATCCGCCATAGGTGGCCACGGGTCGTCTGGCAAGATGGGAAGTGACGTATGCAGAACCTTTCCGATATCCTGAGGACGGTGATCCACGATACGTCGCCTTCGCACTCGGTGCTCGGTACGGTATTCTGCGTAAAGCATGGTGAGGGTACGCAGATCTCGGCCTGAGTGCTTTTCGGTTCTTAGAATATCCGCTGGTGGCTGCAAGAGTAGATGATTCTAGTAATGAATGGAAATGGTCGAAATAACAATATTCATGCTTTGTACGGTGAGCCACAATCGGGCTCCAGCCGCCAAAGGTTAGTCAAGTTCCGACTTTTACAGGGTCTCCGGTAGGGGCGCGGTCTGGATGAGCGACTGTACAACGATTTGGGGGGGGTTTTGGCTGCGGGACGATAGGGCTTGCCGCTTCGGAAAGAAGAGATGAGCAAGGCTTAGACATGAGCAAGCATCGGGCGATGGATTTTTGTGTCACTGAATCGTCGGCCGAAGCTTAAGGTTTGAGATGTTTGGTCACCATGATGTTATCCTGCTGACGCTGTTGAACTTACGATGATCTGCTCTCGGCGGCGCGATTCGGGCATCGGTCAAGGAAATTCTGGAGGTCTTCGATGTACTCCTCGCTTGCTTCCATCAGCCAAATCGTGGACAGATCCAGGTACGGAACATCGCTCTCCGTGTCACGTTCCGCAAACAGGATCAGCTGGTCACTCACTAAACGATAGATAGTGGATGCGAGATATGGAATCATATATGCGATTGAAGTATGGTGATGGAATATCGTGCTTGAGGATCCTAGTGCAGTCATCCTTATCAGAAGACAATCGCTGTCGAATTGAGTAGTTATCAGGAAGAAGCTCACGATATCTTGTGCAGTTAGTCAGTTCGATGCTGGTGTCGGAGAAATCCAGATCACCGAAGTGGTTCATTGGGGATTCGATCCGGAAGGTATCGTTCACGTCACGTACCAGCGACAACACTGTGAAGAGAATAACGATTGACTACGACCATTCCCAGGAGGCATAGTTCCAGAAAGCTTCGACTTGCTGTTCTATAACTCTTCATCACGGCCGGGGAATCTCGAGCTGGAATCCATATAAGGGCCAGGGTGCACGAACCGTAGAAGTCGCAAACGAAGTCCGGAGATTCGTCGATAGGTTCATGAAAATTGATGTTGAGCGGACACGACGGGTCCACGGGGACTTCTTCATCATCACCAACTGGCTCTGTTCCTTCACCTTAAATCGAACAAGGCATCTCTGTGAGACTTGTTGGTGAAGCTGGGACAATTGTTCAACAGACTTCACCCAAGAATGGTGCAACTCACTCGGGGAAGGCGCGTACTCCAAGAAGTCAAGGGATGCTAGAATAACCTCATCAGAATTAAGAGCGGATCGCTTCATATTGGTGTGGACTTAGACGCCGAGTCCGGTCCAAAAACACGAGCCTGAAGTGCGTGCAGCAGATATTGTCTCACATGAATCGCCTACGTTGCTTAGATTTTTCCGAAAATAGCTTACTACGGTTTCTGTCAGGTTCGTTCGAGTTTTCGCCTGCGGCTCTGAAAATATCCTTGAGCGTTAAACATCTGGATCTGGTCGATTCTTCGCGATTCCGAAATCACACATCATAACACTTAGGCGCAAGTCTAGGAGGGCGGCAACAGCTGCATATTTTATCGCATCTGTTGTTGCAGGCTCAACGCGTACGTCACTCGAGCAAATCCGATTTGGGCTCCAGTAATGTATTGACACATACATTGAATCCTCATGCGAGACGACGACGGGATTCTGCAGCGAGACCTCGAGGCTTAAGGATAATAGCAAGGCCCCCAGCAGAAGCCTGGCCATCTTGGAAACGTGTTGGCAGGCAACTGATACTCGTTCACCGACGTAGATGGAACATCGACTGGATGATTCTACAACTACTCGTTTCGATCTCACGGTACTCCGGTGCTGACCAAAGTGATCGCGTACAGCGCATCCATAGAAGACGAAATGTGGAGAGCGTTCCTGTCTCTAGTAGCTTCCGTATGAACTCAGAAGCGTGAAGAGGAGAGATAACAATGTCTGCCTTATGACTCGCTGTGATCAAACACAAACTCACGCGAGTATCGCGAGCTAGTCAGTTCACGATCCTATCACGGGCCCATAGTTTGGATGGATATCTCCGGAGTCACCTTTCCCCTAAGATTTGCCCCGTCGACCGGAGTCAGGTTTGGAATCAGGAGCCGGATTCTGAGACAATGCTCGATCAGCCGCTGCCCCTTGTTCGGTGAGTGATTGTTCTCCCTCTCTCGGACAATGCGGCACGAGTGAACACAAGCGCGGCGTATTCCGCAATCGGTGTTCGGGTTAAGCGGCTGATTACAGACGACGAAAATGCAGTTCTACACTCGACGGGACCTTTCCCTAAAGTTTAGCTCCCAACCGTTTGCCGTTCGTCCCCGCACGGCCAGATCATGGATTTCTTGGAACTTCGTGGGGAGAGATCCGAGAATTACAGTGCACGGGCTCCCAATCATCTCCTGGACCTGCGGTGGATGCGCGCTCCTGAGGAATCAGCAATTTTTCCCATAGAGAATTCGTTCCCTGGGTCGGATCCAGCACCGGATCCCAACGGAGCCATCTGCAAGGCAAAGCTCTCTATCGCCTCTTTCTCATTGCATCGGACTCACCCAACCGTACTAACGAACCTCCGTCACGATTGCCGATCGCTGATACGAGATCGTTACTCAGAAATCAGAGATTCGGTCTCCGTGGCACCTGGTGATTCATTATTATCATGTTACAGTTTTCGACTCCTGTTAGGGGAGAAAGCTCCAGAGCGGTGCTAAAGGCGAATCCACACTGTTTCAATATCGCGTTGAAAGCAGGCTTTCAACGCCGATGAACGGACGGCAATGCATTGAACGCTATGGAGCAGACGGAGGAACAGCGGCGATGAACGCCGTTGAAAGCCTGCTTTCAACGCGATATTGAAACAGTGTGAATTCGCCTTAACATTCCGACCAAGTGCCAGTGCGTATCACAGAACAGAAAGTTGAGAGCTCGGGGGGTCTATGAAGAGGCAAGGCTCTTCAGATCGAGGAAACTACAGTCAGAAGCTTACGTGCGCTTGTATGCCCGCTCATACTCTCAACGAAATTGTTTAGCGATGAAGCGGTCCTTCTTCGCCCGTCTTATGAAGCAAGCTGCGCAACCAGCTCAAATGTATTTACCGATATAGTCAATATATGTTCTCTAGGTTGGAGTCTTTTCGCGGATAATTAAAGTACATTCGGCTGACAGGGCTGTCTGCCCCGGTATAGAGATTCAGGGCACCAGAATACCCGAAAGCCGCATTACGGAAGCTCTTGTTTCCCCTACACAGGTTTTTCATCCGGCAAAAGCATCTGTGACCGTCCTTCGCGGAGTTGATGGACCGTGGTGTAACTCCGATCTTGTAGGTCGAGAAGCACCTTGATTCTCGTGTCTACCCGCGAGCGTCACAAACCACGCTTCAGAATGCATCCGGAGATGATTCGATCGTTGTGTTCCGAAGTTGCGACGGAGGCATCAAGATAGAATTGTGCTCTCTCAAAGCATCAAGCGGAGCATCCGATTCACGCCTCGGGCCTCATACAACCCCCTCAAGGCTCGATACACTTCTGATGAATGCGTCAATTCATAAGTGTGATTGATTGAGAGTAATTCATCAGTCGATCGAAAGAAAGCGGCATATTTTCATATCTATGTTTCAAACCGATCCCGCGCACAGCGCCCTCACCCGCCCTTTCCAGCTCTTCTGTTTGTTGATGTTCTTTGCTACTGAGCGCTCTTTGATGGGACCGGTGGCTGTCTGGCTGACCAAGGGACTGACTAGCTTCACATCATCAGAAACGATAACAACATTGAATAAGTTATAATTTTTGGACCTCGCAGTCCACCGCGCCTTGAGCTGCATCGCAATGGTGAGTGTTCAATAGAAGCTTGAGGAGTTTTCTACTTGAGGGGAACGCGTGAATCGGCTCTGAAAAAACATCTGGAGCGTTCCTATACGGTCTACACGTCATCGCTTCATTCTTGCTCGACGAAGAAACTCCGAATCATCCTACCACTTGCGTGTGAAGCTCAGAAACGCGATGTAGATCCTCACCGCTACCGTGGAAGAATCCCTCTAACAGACACTTTGATCATCGGTTTCTAAACTTGAGGGTAACAGCTCATCATAGCAAGTGTATGCATTCGTTTCAGACGACGGTGGTTAACACGGTGGACACCACTCATGAGGACATGATCGTAAGTTGATGCCTTAGGGAAGCCTTTTCTTAGCCTTTTTCCGATAGTCGCGGTGCTTATCTCGATGTACTGCTTTTCACTCTCATCTTCGGCGCGAGGCAGACTCGTAAAATGTCCCTTTCTGATTTGAGCGCATGTTCGATGCGCTACTGTCGACGTTCTATTCAGCGCGAACTCTCTGATTTCATCCAGAATCTCCTTTCCTTTCTTCCAGCATGATTGCCAAATGGATTTCTACGGAGTCCGTTTGGCTACCTGTTCGTCGGACATGAGTGTGAAGATTTTCGATCTCCGTGGTGGGAACCAAAAAGTGGTAGCTGATCTCCGTGGGTGCGTGAAATCTTCGTGAATGAACGAATCAGCTCTCAAATTAAGTCCTGGATCGCTGTCAAGCATAGCGACGTTTTCTGACGCATTTCTCCGTTTCTAGCCATGAGGGACCTGTCTGGCAAATATCATGGGCACACCCAATGTACGGACCTCTCCTAGCCTCCTGTTCCTACGACCGTCGAGTGATTTTATGGCGGGAAACCAACGGCGTTTGGCAGCAGTGGCACGAATTCAAGAATCATGACAGCTCGGTTAATGCGGTTCAATTCGCGCCCTACGAATTCGGATTGATGCTGGCATGTGCCAGTTCAGATGGAACCGTTACCATTCTAAGCAGCAGCAACAATGGCGCCACGTGGGATGTCAACAAAATTACTGGGGCTCATCTGGTGAGCGTCATCCGAGAATCATTTCCCGTTGCCGTTACTTTACCTCTGATAGAATCATCATTTTGGAAAATGACGCGCTCCCCTGCGAGTCCCTTGAATGTTCCGGCTGTTGGTCGAAGTGGACAGACAAAGTTCAAATCAGTCATGAAGAGCGTTCTCATTTTTGTAACGTTTTCCAGATGGGCGTGAACAGTGTCAGTTGGGCACCTTACACAGCTCCATATTCCCTGTTCGGCAACGCGGGTGATCAGGACAGCCAACCAGAAAATAGACAGATGCGACTTGTTACAGGAGGCAGCGATAATCTCGTCAAGATATGGAAATACAAGTAAGTTTTCGCCGCTCCAAACGCTGCTGGAAACTTTCGAAAACGCCCCAATTATCGAAGTTCTGCTGGTGTGGTCGAACTATTCGATTCTCCTCCTGCGATGCAGAGTTTCCAGGAAAGCCCCGGAGACGCGTGAATCAGGCGAGAAGGGCGCCAGAAATTCAGGGACACATTTGCACCTGTTACGCGGGAGAATGAAGTTTATTTGTAATCTTATGACAGAGTAGCGAGATAATCCGGTAAGCGCGAGTTGCCACCGCAAGCAAACACGACTTCTCAACCAATCCGTCAGAATTCTGATCGGCAAGAGTGTATAGCGAGCTCGATCAGAGCTATCAAAGAACCTAAAACGATCTCGAAGAGGATAAGACGATGGAAATTCAAATGGAAAGCTTCCATGGTCAGGACTCGGTAGTCGATGTTGTTCCTGTGTTTCTTTATCTCAGAGGGTCGCCACCTCATTATGTGACCGCTTTCCTCAAGTCGGCGGAGGACCACGGAGAAATTCTTCCGTATGGTGCATCCTTTCTGCAACAAGACAGTTTCGTACATGTTATTCAGGCCAGTAATGGCGTTGATGTAGGTGTGTCGATGCGGTCGATCTCGTTGAGCAAGATGGTATGCAGCGGCCGATTGTTCGTCCATTATGAAGTCGTTCTCACTTCCACCGGCGTAGACGGTGATTTTACTGTTTTCGGGTCTATAACCAAAGTCACTCCGATGCCTCAAGAGTTCAAAGAGAGCGGTGTCTTGAGGACTCAACTTCGCCCCACGTTGCTTAACGGAGTTCAAACCAACCTCGACCGAGTCGATGGTGTGAGGGTAACCCCACAGCTTAGTCTGGGGGTACTTCTTCAGGTGCCCACTAGCTCCTATGATGTCTTTGTAGGCGAAGAGGACTCTCGACGACATCATCTGGTCGAGAATGTTGGCGCTCAGATGAGTTGTCAGTACGATTCCGGTGAGACGTAAAATGGCCAATACCACACAGATCTTCTTTCCCGGTATTTTAATATTGGATGCCATGGGCATCAGGATGAGCGCAGCGAGCAAACTCGGAAAGTTGCCTGCTCCTCGCGAGCCCCTGAGGTGCACGAAGATTGAACAAATGATCGCTGTCAAGACATACAGATAGATCACCTCAGGTTGGACGTTATCCAGCACGAAGCTGCCACTCGACGGAATCCGCCGAACTTTATTCAAAAGCAACACGTCCTCGATGGAGAAAACGTTCGTGCTCGAAAAAAACCGTTCTCTACTCGCGTATAAAGTCACAGAGCCTACGGCAAAGAGCGATCGGCGTGTCATCAGAGCGTTGAGACCCCCGTCCCAGGCGTGAGTCATGGTCAGATGTCTTCCAACGGTGTGCATGGAGAAATGTTGTCCGTAGAATTCGTAGCGAGACGGCTGGAACCTGAACGACATGTTGAATCGTTGAGAGAAGACTTTCAAGATTTTGTTGCAATAGGGGAGATTCGCTTCCGTTCTGGCTTCGGGGAAGGGTGCAGAGTGGTCCTCCCCGGGCCTGAAAATCCATGGGCTCCTCGGAACTCTGATGTGAACCTTGGTGTTCTTCGATGTCACTTCGACAATTTGGCTGGAGAAATTCTGCCATGGGCCGCACTTATTACACACTTGCTTGGAGAAGAACGGGATCACCTTCTCGTTGAACGCGTCTGTCTCGAATTTGAACTTTCTTTCCTCGATTCTCCCCTCTTGGTAGAACGCATCGCAGCATCTCAAAGTCTCATTGCGCCTAATTCGACTGCTACACAAGATCGCAACCCACGGATAACAGGAGCGAATCGCCTCCTCGATGTCTTTCGTCTCCGAAATGTATCCCAAGAACACGACAACGGAATGGAGCGGGTTGAAACTCTGATAGGAGCTCCGACTGCGGTTCTCGAGGAAGATCTCAGCCTGGTTGAAATAACAAGGCTCATGCTTGGTGGTGAAGTAAACGGCGTCCGAGTTCACGAGAGGGATGTGCTGAAACTCTTGAAGTAGATGTCGGCCATGAGTGACCGACGCAGCCAAATGCTCTGTCACATTTAGGATGTGAATGATTGCACTGCTCATCTTCAAGAACTTTGCAACACACTAAGGTCCCCTCCGCAGCGAGGGGATGTTCGAATGACATTGACGACGGCTAGCGAATCTGCGGTCGTTTTCGACGCAATGACTTTGCATAATGCAGGATCGTTCAGTAGGCGTCATCAATCGATTATCGGTGTTTCGTGGGAGAACATTCGCTCGGATATTCAAATCGATTAGAGACTAAGACCATTCATCCTAAGAACGTTTTCAAACCTTTTAACTTCATCGGATCATGAAGAAACGACGGGTCAGGGGGGGGGGGGAACACTATGCGAGAATACGAGTAGCTCAGAAAATACGTCTCGTAGCTCACCTTTTTTTTCAATCGCAGTGATGCCCAACAACAATGGATCGAGGATCAAACTTTGGAAGCTCATCTCGACTGGGTCCGTGACGTTGCATGGTGCCCATCAACAGCTTTCTCCAATTCTTCCATGATCGCATCATGTTCTCAGGACCGCCGAGTGATCATCTGGACATCAACCGATGGCAACAAGACCTGGAAGGGTCAGGTAAGCTGAACCATGACCTCTTCGTGGGTCGGATCGGTGAAAAACTCGCGCCATGCATTTGATACCTTGCAGAAATTCGCTTCCAACATGACCAACTATTCTCCAATACAGGTTCTCAATACATTCGATGATGTTATCTGGCACGTGAGTTGGTCACTGAACGGTGACATGTTGGCAGTATCAGGCGGTGACAACAAGATCACACTGTGGAAGTGCTCGGCGGACCACAGGTTAGTTGATCCTCTCCCTCATTCCGTCCTTGAAGATCCTTGTTTCGGGCAATCCTGTCAAATAGGAGTCAAACATTTAATGGCATTCTGATACTTCCAGATGGATTTGTATCTCGGAAGATGGAGGGCGCAAGATCCGGGGGCATACCCCACATTTGACGGACCGAGCACTTTGAGGTTTTTTGGAGTTACCCGCACGTCGCGCAAATACGTTCCCTCTCACTTAGTGATTTCTCAGCTATTCTATGTATTCTCAATAAAGTCGAGTATTGTTCAGCAGTGAATAGAGAGCCTTGGATATCATTTATCGATCCGATGGCCTGACGCGTGGCAGGCTCACCGAGATTCCATCGATCCCCAGATTTCAGATGCATGAACACGCCGTTCTTTTGTTAGATAATCTAACTGCGGAGTCGTTGCTCGAGGTTTCCCAAGGAACGGTGTGAGTAACTGCGTCACCAGTCGAGGAAACGATATTGGATAAACCGCGGGTGCGCTCTCCTCTGGTGAAGTTTCTTAGTCATCATGCTCGCGAGTCATATCATCATCCTCCACATACTCAACGCAACTTGGCTTCATCATTGGGAGGCGAATCCAACCTCATTCAAGCACAGTTTCGCTGACTTGCCTCACATTAACAGCTCGACATTTTTCGTCACTGATAGAATTCACCCGTGTCTATTCAGTCGCGATTTGTCGTCGCTAGCCTCGAGGAGCCGCGGGTCGTTCCGCGGCTTCCACTATTCCAATGCGACCGTGATTTTCTTGGGTGAATCGGATCCTGGCAGTCTCAGGGATGCCGTGAGGTTCTGTTATCCTTGGATAACTAGATTTTGTCGCGCGATGATGGCGGGTGAACGAGGCTCCGAGTGCTGCGACGCCTACCTGATGAATTCAAATCGGAAATATCGGGAGTTCGCTCTGATTTTCCGCGATTCCGACGGAAATGAAAAGACAGTTCATCCAAAGTTCTTCGAAACGAGTCAACAAGCGTGTGGAAAGTGTGGAGCGTGGCAGCCGCTCAGCGGCAATCTTTTCATGATCACATCTGAAGACTCCATGATGCGCTGTCGCGTACCTAGCAACGGATGGACCTTTCATCCTAATGAGGACTGGTCAGCCGCCTACCCCGACGTCAGGCGAGAACTAGAACTGCCACACGGAAACCAAATCCTCAAAGTTCTTTCTCAGAAATTGAATTTCTCGTTCCAGTTCGATAACAAGTTTCCGATCGAGTATTACGGAAATTGCTTCCTGAACGTTTCCCTCGTCAACGGGACCACCATCAGGAAGGCGGAGTGGGACGGGGCATTGGACGCGTTAATGAAGCGCGGGACCTTGCTTGCGATCGGATCCGTGTGGCTGTACCAAGAAAGGAATCAATACTTCTCAAGCGCAGGGGTTTTCTCCCAGACTCACATTGAGCTTGCCAATCACGTGGAGAGAATTCATTACGATAAGTGCGTACTGCTCGACTCGCTGTCTTTTGAGGCCGTCGCTTTCTTTCTCTTACTCGCTCTCGTATCGTCAGCTGGGATTTGGTTATTCAACCGAGGGAGCTTCGTTAAAGTGTTCATTAACCTGATCGCCATGCCAGTGGCGCCCTCGAGTAGATTTTTCCCCAGAAAGCGGTCCTGTATCCTCCTCGCATTCCGTGTAGCCAATGTCTTCATTTGTATTCATTTGACAATCCTGGTTATGGAGAAACTGATTACGCCTCATTACCGATCCCTCTTCTTCGATCTGCGCCAGGTTAGGGATCACATCCGTCGTCATCCAGATAGCAAGATTTGGGGGAAGGAGGACGAGATTGAGACAGTCAGGCAAGGCCTCAAGGGTGCCTATTGGTATTCGAGCGCAAGAAGCAGGCTGCTGGAAGAAATTCTCAACAAAAGTGCGTACTTCTCGGACCCTCCCTCGCATAACAAACTGGCCATCTTCGCGCGTCAGCACGTATCGGATTTCATATTCGAGGAAACCAAATATCTAGCCTATCATACAAATCTGCGGAACGAAAAGCGATTCCTTCATTCAGTAGCGCCCGTGAATTCACTCTACGAGACTGTTTATCTACAGAAAGGGTGCTCGATCCGGTTCGAAATTTCGAGAATTCTGCGACGCCTGACCGAAACTGGGCACATCCATCATTGGCAAAGAGGGAACGATCTGAAGAAGCACTCACGACATCTAAGCTTCTCGGTCATAGACGAAGAATCCATCAGAGGTGTTCGGAATCAATTCTGGTGCCTTATCATATTTGCGGTGTTCATTTTTGCGGCCGAGTTAGCTACCGATGAGTTTATCAATATGTGGCGTTCCCGGCTTGCGGACAAGGCCGATCCTGAAGCTTTGGAATGATTTCTCGAGCCTACCGATCGGTTTTCGGATTCTCGTTTGACTGGATTCGATTCCTCATATGGCGAATTCTGAAGCAACGGCTCGGCGTTGGCGGAGCTCCGAAAAAATCCTTGTCTCCACCGGAGTCTCTTGGGAAAATCGGTAACTTGCTCAAGTTCTCACTTTGAGCTTCGACTTCGATTCGAGTTTGAGCTTGACATCTCGCATGGAGTGACACTCAAAGCGCGGCTCGAGCGAGTGCCTGGCGAGGCGAGGATGACACCCCGTAATGCTTCTGGAAGGGGGAACCAAGAAGCCCCAGGCGGCGGTTCCGGGGGCAACGTAAAAGGGATGTGAGGCTGGAGGACTCCCTGAAGGGTGGCCCGGCTCACATAACTCTGGAAATTCGTACCGGATAGTTTCAACACTGAACCAGATTGTGTCAGAATAGTCCATACATGAGAATTTGGTTCTGATAGCGGGATGGGAGTTAATAAATAAATATCTATGACATAAGATATAGATGCGTATAGATAGATATAAGATAGATGAATTCTATCACGTCCAGCCCCGTCAGCAGCAATTTTTCTCTCGGAATCCTGAGTGGCTGTCTCCCATCTTGTGAGTGCCATAAAACCGGTGGCTACGCGGCTGACTTTGATTAAAGTTCAAGGTCGAGCTCAAGTTCGTCTATTTGATCACCGGTCCCTAACGACATTGGTGCATTATTTGCAATTCGAAATATTTGTATCACAATTTTGTCATTGTCAAAAACAGTCTTTTTTGTTTGAATAGCACATTGGTATCTCACTTGATTCGATCTGTGAATTTACTACTTCGAATGCTAAGATACTCTGTTTTAGAGTCATGAGGTTCTTCACGTTAGGAACTTGTATCGCTTTCGAACCGTCGATGAGTCTTCTTCACACCTTGGGAGCTCCTAGTGACAGGAAATCTCCAGTGCACAAGATCTTGTCTCCGTCGATGTCCGATTCGTGTAGGAGTTTTGCTCTTTCCTGCGGCCTTCTAAAGTCATGGCGGGTTAAAGAGTTCTCCGAGTTTCGGTCCCGAGATGAGCTTCATGGAAGGTAGCTTTTTCTGCAAGAAAAAAACGGAGGCGGCCGGAAAACGACTTCGTCCCCAGGGTTTCTGCAAACAGTTCCTGCAGGTCCAAGGAGCGATTGCAAGCAGTGTGCCGATTCCTCCATTTTTTTGGAGCTTTGGACCCAAGGGTTGCCCGAAGTCAACGAATTCTTTGCCAACGAAATCTACGTCGAAGGAAGCGTCGATCCCACTCCGAACGTCGAGAATTGCCCATGAATCGGATCATCACTCTGGAGGGTCAGCTGTGCTGCCATGAAAAGGTTGCGGAAGATCTCGAAACGAATTCTCCCGTTCACTGATCGAGCCCTGTTGCACGCAGATAACGCGACGGTATAAAACAGGGGTTACTGCCATCAGTGAGGTATCTGGTGTATTCGAACCCACTACATCAGAGGTGTTAAGAAATCCGGCCCAATCGCCTGACACCCTAGCACACCAGAATACGCCCGGGAACTCGGCCCGGCGTCGCGATCGATTAGAAATGAGATCTACGGATAATTAAGTCGCTTTATTGTATGATATCGAAATTGTTGGCTTCACGAGAGAACGTGCCCCCTCTGACAGAGTCTCAACGACGACGAACATCCAATAAAATGCACACAAGTGAAAGGAGGATCTGAACCCCGCAGAGAACACTGATTGTATTCTCGTTGAAGTTTGGCGTGTCTCTTTGCGTCATAATCATCGCCAACTTCAGGCTTGCCAGTAGTATAGCTCCCGAATGCATCGAGCTACTGAACTTTTTCGGAAACACGAATTGGTTACCTGCCACCATTATCACGAGCAGCAGATAGAAATAATTCAACATCGAAGTACCGTATGCATGGCCGACGACAGCTTTGAAACTCGGCTCGATTTCCAGGTAACTCTCGAGGGCGAGCAAATCTATGAGATACGCGGTCAGACTGGAGACGAATGCCGCGCACAAAAGATAGAAAAGCGTATTCGAGCCTGCATCTGTGGCACTTGCTGTTGTTGTAAACATTGCTTTTCATCGCACCAGTCGCAGGACCGGCGATGCGAACTCGTTATCTGCGATTGTTGACGATTCGCATTCGCGAGAGAACAATCGACTCCCGGATCGTGTAGGCGGGAGCAAGAATCAATCTAGAAACAGGGCAATCGAGATACCCCTCAGTCTCTCGATATTTCTCGAAAGCAGCCAACCGAATGCGTGCATGATCCGAGCTTTGTATGATGGACTTTTCGCAATAACCCCAAGCGACCAACTTCAAGAGCTCCAAAATACAGTTTTGTGAGTGACACTTTTAGGGGAAAAGTTGGAATTAACCAAGACTGGATTTAAAGTCAAGGCGAAGGGAAATATGTTCGAGCTACAACAGCAAAACACTCCAATATCAGTGGTTCATTGTTCGCTGATGATCGCCCGCTAATGGCACAATCAATAGCAAGCATGGATAGACCACTGAATGCTGCATCGCGATTCAGGAAAATAGCCAAAGTGAGGAGAACAAACTCAAAGAAAATATTCGGAGTGCAAGACCGAGTGATACCGGTACTGCACCCATTTTTGTATCTGGAAATAACACTGCGCAACTATGAAAGCTATCCGCGATAGTGGGATATTATCTGGGATGCAAAAGTAGAAAAAGTGATCAGACAAATGCGCGCCAAATTGCTGTGGAGATTCAACAGGTTCGGAGCGACCCGATCCAGCGGCAGAGTACGGCAGTCCCAGCATGAACGATTTCAAATTCGATTACAATCATATCCGCAAAACTGTGAAGACGGCTCGGAACCTTGCTGCGGCAAGCAGGACGATAGGCTATGGGACAACCGAACTCAAACCCCGCCGTAGATAGACAGGGATTCGGGGTGGCCTACTTTCAAGGCACGTGGAACGAGAGCTCCCGTATAATCTCGGCTAGAAAAAACAATATGAGTTGAGGGCGGTGGCTCAAAGCGATCCAGCCCATGTTGGAGATCACAAAGATGGAAACCACACCGGCGAGGAAGACCATAGAGGTTGAGGAAAGTTTTGACTGCGAAGAGCTGAAACAGTCATGAACGAATGTAACCAGAATCAGCCGCGGAAGCCACAAGAATGTGCGATAGAGATTTTGAAAAACAAACTCGACAGAGAATGGCGCATAGGTCTGCCGGGGGAAATAACTCGTACGATACTAGACGCTGCCGACTGCTCGCGGATTCCAGAGCAGAATTTCTGCAGACCAGGAAATATATGTAGGTCGAAGGAAAGCGATTAAATGGATCATGTCCTTCTAGGATGCAGAGAAATCTCCGATGCTGAGCGTACAGCACAGAAACGATCAGGACAACACAAACGGAGTGTGTTAGGAATGATAAGCTACACGAAGACAATACTTGGTAGAGATGGCAAAGGAGGAAGGATCCGGGCCATGTGTCGTAGAATAGGAATAGGTATTCGCATCGTTAGATTTGGAATGTAAATAAGATGAGAAGATGGTCAATGAATCACCAATCGATCCCCTCCTCGAGGAATCAGATCGTCGATATGAGCGAATTTCAAACGGGAAACTTGACTTGCTACGGAGTTTGATATCCACTGCGGATACGCGGCCGGGCCCCTTCCACGATCGCGTCGAATTCGATCTACGGCTGCGCCCAAGTTTGCGGAGCATTGAGTTATATCCCGGCTCGGTTCCTGTCTCTCAAACTTCTTCCCGGCAATGAAAAACTTCCCGACGGATGGACAGAATCTTACGGCGTGTGCTATGCCACCAATACAAGACGAATCGTCGCGAAATCAGTTAAATACATTTTTTTTATTAATTTCCGCAGTTCTGGTGGGTATGACCATGTGGGATGCTGGAGAGAATAGATAAACCTGATGCTGCATCGCATGAAATACGGCGAGGTTCGCAGAAGATTTTCCGAAGTCAGCAATCGTGACTCCTCGATTCAATATTTGGACTAGATTGAAGCGAAGTTTTCACCCTGTCAGATATTGCACGGACAACCGTCTCCTGACTAGAGTCTAAGGAATGAAAATCGTCAAAATATTCTCCCCCGCGATAAATAACCGCAGTCTATCTATCACCTTCTGGAGTCGATCACCTCTAGATCTATAGTCAGCAAAACTTCAGTGCCCGGATCTGGACCGCGAAATGAAGAACACCCTTCAAACCACTGAGGGGTCACGGCTGTCCGCTCTGCGATCCGAAAGAGGGATCAGATGAGTCCGATAGTCCGATACCTCAAGAAGGCCTGACTACCAAGTATCGGAGTCCCGGGTTCGCCTACTAGTGATCTAGCAGGTACATCTCATTGTTACGCACTCCAGCCTCCTGCTAGCGATATTTGAGTACAGTGATGCATATCAAAATACAATATTTTTGTGCACAAGCACGCTTGCCGTTAGGAACTTGGAAAATGAACGATGGGGATGCGGGATCGGTGTTGAGCTTCAAGCCCTTACAGCGAGGCGGTCCATTATATCCGTAATACTTTGTTTCCTCTCTGAGTCGCTGAGTTTCTTGTAGTCTTCCGTGTTGAACAAAGCGATAAGATTTGCCGTCTCAAAAAATGCAAACTTCTTGTCTAGCGATGTCATCGAACTCAGGACACTCTGTGCATTTTTCTTAAAGCGATCCGTCTGCGGAACGAGCGATCGCACATGTTCAAGGTGGCACAGGATGGTTCCTAGGCCAAAATCAGGTCCCAGTTTTTCAAACTGAATGCGTTCCAAACATTGGCTGAATTGCACTAGCAAACTGACGTACAAGTAGACGTTCGGCACGCAGGTATTTGGGGCCATACTGTCGCAGTTGTCCAAGAGAACAGAGATCTCCTGCCGGAGCTTCGTTTCAAAGAGCAGTGCCAGGTTGGTGTTTTTTTGCCTCAAATCCAGCCAGAGCGTTTTCATTGAGCTCACGGCTCCAGACATGAGGCCCGTCATCACACATTGGAAGCCATAAAGGTCCCCAAAAGCGGACTTGATCTCCGCCGCAATCTGAATCCATTTCGTGAGTATCTCAAGTGCGGCCCCCTGATTTTCCTCAATCACAATTGACGCGATCACCAGCAGTTTAAGGTACTGGGCCCTCTCGAAGAGATGTTTCCTCAGTTCGTCTCCATGCGACAACGTGAGTATCTCGAGAGCGCTTTGAGCTCCTAGTGCACATTCGGTCTTTTTATCCAACTCGAGAAGTTTCACGTGGACCAGAGTCAAGCTCCGAGCGAGAACTCTCGCACCGTTTTCTCGCAAATCTTTTTGTACCTTACGGAGCTGACATTCGTTGATGCCGCAATTGCTGAACTCCACCGAATCGAAATTTAATTTACCCATCGACTCATCCACAGTTTGAAAAGATCTCCTCGAATACTCTCTGCGCAGTACCCGTCGCTCCTTGATCTGCGTGCCGTTGTAGTTTCGCTCGGGCTTCGGCGGAGGAAGGGCATCTTGATGCACACTGAGGCTTGCTTTCCTGAGTACCGGTTTTGAGATGTGCGCTCCTGAACGCTGGGTAATCGGCTGTTTGTTGCCGACGTAGAACGTAACTAGATCCGCGATGGTGTCGAATAAATCGTCCTCTAACTGATACTGAACCCTCT
Source organism: Neoseiulus californicus (assembly GCA_028455905.1). Classification (NCBI taxonomy): domain Eukaryota; kingdom Metazoa; phylum Arthropoda; class Arachnida; order Mesostigmata; family Phytoseiidae; genus Neoseiulus; species Neoseiulus californicus. Next base: position 6,205,211 of record JAMQGS010000003.1, read on the forward strand.
CATACAATGTGTTCGGTAGAATATACACGCGGTTGATAATGAAATGAAGCTTCGCTGCGGCGTGCTGACATGACAAGACGTAATCGTTCACTTGGGATAGGCAATCACGCACTAGAAATTGTCCGTCTATCGTGAGCAGGGATTCGGCGACGGAACGAGGTATCGGACCGTGGTACCATCCATGACTTCGCAGATCCGAAGCTGGGAGCCGAAGCTCTTCTTCGAGGCTCAAATGCATTTCTGAAATTGAGATCACGAGATCAAATTCTATCCAGACGAGCAAAGGGATCCGGGTTCCCGATGCGTACTTGGACACACCCGTATCGACAGAATTCGATAATCAATACATTCACGATGAGGGAGACTGCACTGAAACTTGACACAGTATCCCCAGAAAGGATGCGGCGCTCATCGAGGGACACAATTTTCAGCAGCGAACCGATATGCTCGACGAGTCTCGAATTCTCCGCTGTCAACTGTCACTCGCACCGAGTGCTTTGGCCTCCTTCAGTCTGAGTCACCCAATAGCCTCAGGCAATACAACTCACCGTGATTCGAAGCCGGTTACATCGTGAACTGGAGGATCAGGAGTCTTAGAGAGCTTCTCAGTGCATCAATGGATGGTTTTCTTTCCACGACATGCTAGAATTCAGGGACTCTCGCGGTACGCAGAGCACGGCGCACTACCCTTGCTTGTTTTCAAAACAGGAAAGGTGCGCGAGGAAACAGATATGCGATTCCGGGGGATGGAGGCGCGCGAAGGAGCGAAGTATCCCGGGGTGCGAGGGAACCGCGCCCTCCGTGATGCGGGACAGACGCTGTCTTCGGCATAGGTTCCCGTAGAAAGTGAGTATCAGGCTGTGGAGGATTGTCGAATATTACTCGCGAAAACTCGGCGGATTTTCAGTCGACAGCAGACCACTCGGCCCATGTAAATGGTGATGATGATCTTTGTCGGAAACTCGCGGGGAGTTGCGCGCGTATGCGAAAAAAAGATCTCGGCAGATCCTGGGACAAATCGGCCTTAACTCCGGAATCGGGTCGGAAACGATGGGATCGTGTAGCCCGGCCAAAGAAAAGGAAGACAGTCCAATCGGACCGGTCGGAATCGCCATGTGGAGGCGGGAATCGCAAGAAATGTCGATACGACGATCGAGTCGACCTCGGATTTTTAGTCTTAAATTGCTCATAACTCCGCGACCGTGGGTAGGTTCCGGGCTCGTAGGGTGCTCATCGGCATCCTCGTGCTTGAAGCTTCCAGGTCCGCAACTCATCTCCATTTGAACTGATCAGGAGACGCTCTGAAACCCCCTGCGATACGCGGCCGTGGCTCCCGGTGGGCTGCGCCAATATTAGGTTCGCGAAGAAGAGACTAGAGTGGGAGTTCGGGAAGGAATACGCACAAGATCGTCTTCTAGTCCAGGATTTGGGAAAGGGAAATGTTGGAGACTCTACCAGCTCGGGGAATCCACTACCTGAAACGAATCTCATCCCTCGAACGTTGGATAACGAAGCGTACAATGTCAAGCGAGGCTAGCAAATCGAAATCGAAGCTTCGCTCTTTCCTCGGCGTCATCGAGGTCGCCGTGGCTCTCGGCATCGTTGGATTATGCTGTCTTAACAACGGAGGGAAGGCAGTCATGCTTCTGTGCTCGATAGCGTTCTTTAGCGCCGTGCTCGGGATCGTCATTCCGATACTAGACACTTGTTCGTCTCCGACGGTCTCCACCTTGTTCGCGACAGTTATCGCAGCGTTCTGCACGTGTGCATACGCCATTTTCTCGTTATCAGTTTACACATCGGGTGATCTAACGCCAACTCTATCGATTGCCGCAACTGCGGGTTTGGGGGCGTCGGCCGTCCATGCATGCAATTACTATATACGATATTGCGGTGGAGACTAAGCTCAAGGAGGGCCGAAGGAAGAAATTGATCTCGGAAGGCGTGCAAAAGACACATTTACGTGCATTGTGTGCCTTATGATGAGACTAATAAACTTTTGAATTTGGTTTCTCAGTTTACTTGGGGATCTGGATGACTCATTACGGATCATTGTCACCACCAATCAATCAGCTACAGTTTCATCATGTGCTGATCTTATCCGTCCCACGTCTTGGACGCTATGGAGCCGCATGCGAGAACTGTGGGGTTTCCCGCTGGAACTGCGACATAAGTTACCTACTTACGCGATCGCGATACCAGATTCGCATCGGTTGTCCGCTCACCCGTTTTCTAAGCTCTATCGGTGACCAGGCTCGGACTTCGCCGCCTCAGGAGCCGAAGGATGGCCGCCAAATCAGGACACTGAGGGAACATACGCTGGGGACGCTGCCTGGGAGCTCGATGCCGCCGCCGCACCTCCTCGCTTGCTCAGAGGTGTTCTCATCAGTTCAGAAGAGGACCGGATGCCACGCAGTGGAGCTTTTCCTTGAAAATTTCAGAATACATCATATTGAGTCGCGAAACGCACCTATCGGATACATCTCGGTCCACGCAATCCCTCGTTCTTTCGCGGTGTTCCTCACCGAATGTGCAAAATGCTGCAGTAGCCTTCGTGGACTCCGATTCAAGGGCACCTATCATCGCAGATTCCAGAGCATTTCTTCTCATCTTCGATTTTACCGACGAAGCGTGCGTTGACCTAACTTCTTGTCGCTCGAAAGCAGTCAAATGCTTATCTCGCGCAGGTTCCATCCCGGCCGCTCCCGAAGTCGAGCCCCACATTTGTTTCTTCAGAGCTGTCATTCAGCACCGGATTCGGTTTGAGAGCCCAGCGCATCCTCGGCACTCGGGGAGGTTCGGTGTGATGCCAGCGGCATAGCGAGCTGTGGGGTGTCGCACGCGACATCTGGCCTCGTGTGTCGTCACAGCCGGTTCACCTCACATCCATTCAGCCCGAGCCGCTCCACGCTCCACTCTTCTGGCTCGGCCTCTCCGGCATCGTTCCTTCACTCCCCCCGTGCCATTCTCTTCCCTTCGACATGGCTTCGTGGCTACTTCCCCAACGACCCGACCCCCTCCCCCCCCCCGCGGCGGCTCTGTCATGGCGGAGATACAATCAATGAAATCCTCCGGCATGAACTGGATCTAACGATTCAGAGTGGCTTCGATCTCGGATGTATCCGAGCGTTGGGTTGCTTTCATTCGAGCCGGCTCTGGATAGAATCGCTCCGCTGACGCGGGCGACAACGAAAAATTCGAATATTCGATGTCTGAACGATGAATTCGAGAAGAAGAGCGGATACGACAATCCAGCTCAATGTGCACAAATCGTCCCCTTATGAGATAAAAAGAACAACTGAAACTCCACCGTTTGGAACAACCGGATTCGCGAGCACACTGGCCAGACGCAGCTTGGCGAGCTGATACAAAGACTTCCAGATCGAAAATCTTGAATCATCAGTCTGGTTGAACACTGAGTAATTCGATCCTCGATAACAGTTTTGTCCCAAGGCAGACATATTGTTTCTGTATCTCCTTCAGCTGCAAATGACAGGGAAATCCCGCAGGCTCCGGTGGCATGAGTTTTGTTTGTGAGGGCGAATTCAAAGTGCGGGTTGTTGGTGTGGATGCCGTCGATCCAGCTTTGAAAGGACGCGAGGGCCGTACGCGGGAAAGACTCCTCGACTCACTTGAGGGACCCGCTATACCTGCAGTTACCAGTGTGCTCGATGGCATACTCTCGGTTTTAGCCGCTGGCTGACCGGCTGGTCGGTCTGTTGGTCGGCCAATCGGTCGGCGATGTGCGAGCCAGCCAGCCAACGAAGAAGCCAAGAAGAGAACTCGGCTGTAGTTGCTGTGCCGGCATTTGGCTCACCCGATGGCTAACTCTGGCTGGTGGTTCCTGGCTCTATACGACACAGGTCTGTCCACCTTGAAAGCAGCTGAGGGCCCAGCCGTCGAGCTTGCAAGCAGTCGAATGAGTTTTTCGAACGAGCCAGCTAACGGTAAGTCGGAAAAGGTTCCGATTAAAAGTCCCTGCAAATATCCTCATATCCGTCTCTCTCCATCACTCACAGTCAGAAGTGGATCCGGCATGAGTTTGTCAAGTTCGTCCAAAGTCCATCGAAAAACTTAGGAGCCGTGTTTCCTTCCCACTGCTCATCGGAGATCTGCTCTGGATCACCGATGCGAAGGAGGGTCGCCCGCTGTCCATGGGAAGGTCCCGAATGGTGACGAGGCATCATAGCAATGTCGAAAATCGGATCTCCTCTTGTAGAACCTAAATGTTCGGAGACGGACAGAGAACTTCGAGGCACAATCGCTCCGAGCTTTTGACGCACTTGCCAGTATTGCGGAACCAGAATCGCAATTTTTAGCTATGCGCGCGCGACCCGAAGGACATGTCAGGCTAACTTCCTGGAATCCGGAAGACCTTTGGATCTATTCCGGTCCAACCTATCGAGGTACTCCGAGCGATCCCAAGACCTTCCCGGAAGCAACTGTTTCCAGGAGGGAAAGTGAATTCAAGGAGGCGGCAGCCCATCGCCGAGGAAGCAGAGGACGGACGAAGTGATCGAAGATGGCAGGATGCGACGACGATGACGACGACGACGAATGAACCAACCGAAACCTGACCAGACGAGTAGATGAATGAACAAACGGACAGACGGAAGAACGCACGGCCACTCGCTCGGATCGGCCAGGAGCCCGGCAGCAGCCGAACGGCTCACAGAGTGACGGAGAGACAGATACACACTCAGACAACTAACGGCAACAGTTGTTTTCCTCCTCTGATGCCATTGCCGCCAGCCGCTGCGCCGTGGCTGCTGCCTTGCTGCGTATGCTACGACAGATCTCCCATCCATCCGGATCTCCGTTTGTAGCTGGTTCGCCGGTGCACAACCTTCCGAGCCGCGTGCGCTTGAGGCGTGCTCAATACTGCATGCGTGCGTGTATGTGCGTGTTTTTTGGATTATGAATCGGAATCCAGAGGTAGTTTGCGACATCTCGCCTGACCGACCCTTCCACCGAGGGACCGGTAGGAAATGTATCGACAAACAACCCCTCGAGCACGGAAAGACGCGGGAAGGAAAGACGACCCAGGCAAGCGACGAACAAGCTTGCCAACAACCATCGAGAGCGAGCCAGCCGACCAAGCAAGCAAGCAAGCAACAAACAGAGCGCTGGACGGACAGACCGACCGACCATCTGAGCAGCAGCGGCTGCAGCGCCGAGTGAGCGAGAGATCGACCATCAACACACAACTGTTCGCCGCTGTTATGTTCTCGGTTCCCGAGAGCCAACCAAACAGCCTGCCTGCCTGCCTACTCGGTCGGGCGGTCGTTCGTTCGTTCGTTCGGCTGGTTGGTGTGCTGATGCTGCTGCCGTTGTGTCGGATGGCGGCGGCCGCGGCTGTCGTCGTAGATTTCTGACAACAACGGTGCTGCCTACCACCACCGAGAGACTACGTACGAACCTACTGCTGAGGCCGAGCATCAGTTGTAGCGGCACATTACCCGAGCGGCAAATGATCCAACCAGCCAACAACCGAGCAAGCAACCAGCAATCCAGTAGAGCTGGATAGATGGCTGGCTGGCGGGCAGCCTGGTGGAGGCCAGTTACTCAGGCAGCAATTGATTGCTTCGTGGCAGCGAGCGACTCTCCAATATTTTGAAGCTGTTCAGTTCGGAATAACCCACATACGAAGTTTGGAAACAACAGTGATCCCAATCAGCTGCTACTGTTATTGGAACGGTCCCGCGTTGATTTCGTCGGAGTTTCCTGCGTGTTCTCGACACAGACCAGTGAGTGGATGGTTGCGCGCATTCAGCTGCTGAGCTAACGGTACTTTATCCGCGCACGAGGATTTCGCGCTAAGTTCTTTGCTACCGCCACGACTGCGACTCCCGTTGGCTGTGGCATCGATTGTTGCTCCGGTGCTCTCCGGAGACGCGTATTTCAACACGAACGGAATTGACCTGGACACTTACTGGACACCCGACGCTGCGTGCACAAAAACAAAAAAACTCACTCGGAACCAAGTGTTGTTGAGAATCGAGCCCGTGTTGGAACCGGAGGTTTCGGCGACGGCTGAGAGGTCGCAGGAACTGTGAATTGAATGCCATGCTGAGATCGAGTGTTTTGTCGAAAAGTTTCGCAGTTGTTGTGGTGATCTACTTCTCCGCATGCTATCTATCTGTCAAAACCAGAATCATTTGGACGTCGGAGAGGAAAACTCATTTGTGTTGAGGTGAGTCGAGAACAAGCTAACGGTATGTGTTGTTCCCTTGCCCATCAGTCACGAAGTCATTCGAAGTTTCAATCGAATCCAAGTCTGAATTCTGAGGAAGTAGTTTTCGGCGGTGGCAGTGCTCCATGAGCGTTCTGGGGCGACCAGCAGCCATCTCGATGTCACTTGGTCGGTACAACCACCTGCTGCAGGGCGACATCGGAAACTGCGTGCACAAGCTCTCTTCGGAGGCTGTTGCGCGGTTGTTTCCGATTCCGTGATCGTTGTTCGAAAGACAGTTTAGTTTGTAGTTGAAGATCGAGGATTATCAGCGGGATTCGGGAGTTCCGCGAGATAGGATAATATTCCGGTGCGTTGAATCAACGGAGCGGGTCAAAAGCATCGCTCAAAGTTCCATACTTCGGCGATTTCCGTAGATTTCCTCTGGCGAAGAGCGGATGGCCGAAGTGAAGGAGTCGAGGCAAAATATTTGTTCAGTGTCTCTGTCCGGGATTCGCCCGATCTCCGCACTGTTGTGTGTTATACCTGGCCTAGCTTGAGCTGCCCGGCTAGCTAGCTGGCTGGCTGGCTGGCTTGCCTTGGCTCGCTCGGCAACGGTGGACGCTGTTGTCGGAGTCGACGGCTGGTTTGTTTGCTGGTCTGCCAACTGGTCGCCCGCCTGCCCGCCCGCCCGTCTGCTTACCTACCTGCCTGCCTACCTGGATAGCGAGTTGGCTGGCTACGTCAAAAGACGTTTCCTACCGCTGCTACTACTCCTGTTGCTGATATTCCGGATGGCTCTAGTTGCTTCGAATGGATTGCTGGCAAGCTAGCTGGTTCTTTCCACCACGTAAGTCGAGGGGGCCTGTCTGCCCAGACAGCTAACCTGACTGCATGTTCGTCCGTTCGTCGGTGCGTCCGCTCAGCTGAGCTCATGAGTTCATCAGGCTGGCTATAATCTATGAGTTGTCTTTGAACGAGCGAACGGCTGGCTGGCCGCCCGCCTGCCGCCCGAGCAACCGACCGACCGACCGACTGACGGACGGACGGACCAACCAACCAGCTCAGCAGCCGACGGACGAGTCCGGTTTCATCGGCCGTGTGGCTCGCTCCAAGCAGTCAGATCTCCGAGGATGGTTGTTAGTTGTTTCTCAATTGCTCGTTCATCCGCTTGAGGAACTGGCTGCCGTTCTCAGGACCAGACGCTCGACAAGAGAGCAAACGCTGTGGCAAAATTACATGTAAAAGTAAGGATAGCTCAGTCTGTGTTCCGTTGTGCTCAGAGGTAGGCGTTGATCTGGAGCTGCAATTTGAACGTTGTTCCCTCATTGAGGGCGAGTCAAAGGAGACTCGCCGTTACGAACTGGTTCCGTTCCCCTGGATTCATCGATCCACTGACTTGGTCAACGAGAGCTCAAAGGTTCGGCATGCGCCTTGTCTGGGAGAGTACTCAGTTTTTTTGCGAGCTTGAAGAGCTCGTATAAGAGAACCGCAAACCCGAGGTCTGCGGTCGGATACAGAACGGGAAAACCTTCCAGAGAGCTGGAATTCCTCTACAGCGCGGCGTCTACCGTGTGTGCGTCTTTGGTTTTGGTCTTGGTTTGGCTCAGATTCACATCTCCTCGAATGCCGTAGACTTGCTCATTGAACGTCTCCACGGACTCCGAGGAGCACCTTCGTGGAGATTCTCTCCTTCTGTCGGAAGATTTACAATTCCGAAAAGCTGATTCTCAAGTTTGCGGAAAACTCCACGGTAAGACTCTCGAACATGGAGTACATATTCCAAGTAGAACTGTTCATTGGCGATCACGAATCGTGATATTCTGAGGAACTGGATGCTAGAGATCATCTGACTGGGTGACGTGTGCTCGTCTAGAGAATCTCGGAGCGAACATACGGCTCGCTACTATGATGAGAGATCACCCAAGGAGTACTTGAGCGCTGTCTAACGGCTCCATGGACTGTTCCTGATGATGACGTTTGAACAGGAGTTTTCGAGCTTGATGGGATCGTGTTGCGTTTGAAGTCAACCGATCCTTCCGACGCATACGACATGGTGGACCCGCTGTTCCTGGTTGGAATCCTTGGAATAGCCAGCCAGTTCGATGTTTGTATCCATCACTCTGCGAATAATGCAACACCCAGACTCGAGTGTACCTGAGTAGAAGTAGTGCGTTCCTGCAATTCCATCCCGCGAGTCAATGAGACGTAATGAAAGTTTTTAGATCGTTGAACGCGCATCATAGTATGTCCAAAGCACAGCAACTCGAGTCGCGGAGCCACGAATGCCACAGAAGCGATGAGCGGGTTTAGGTTTCCGTGACCACGGTGCGATTTGAATCGTTTCCCTCGAGATTTCCTTTTAGCTTACGTGTTCCTTGGGCGAGAACTCCTTTCCAGAATCTAAACTTGAGATTTCGTGCGGGGAGCACACATACCATTCGGTACGAGAGTCGATCGCCGTTGCGAGTATGGAAACGTCGAATGAGCACCGGGGAATCTCTATCGAGGGACCTTTTCTCATCTATCACTCAGTTTTTCCTCTCCGAGTCAGATCGGAGCGGCTATCTCTATTCCGGCAACGACGCGACGTTGCTGGCATGGCAGCATCTGATCCTCCCAGCCAGCTCGAGCGACTCGGTTCAGATGCCAACGATACTCCTTAACGGCTGGCAATCCAATTTGTAGTCGAACATCAACCGAGTTCGGTCAGATGTTCGTTCGTTCGCTCATTTGTTCGTTCGGTACTGGTTGAGTGCTCCCCGTCGCGATAGCGGTGGTTCTCCTCTAGGCGGCCGTATGTCTAAGCTGTGTTTATCGTCGTCGTCGTCGCTGCTGCTGCTGCTCCAACTGTCCTGGCTAGATTTGGAGTAACGGTCCCCCGATTGAACCGAGCCATTCAGTCAGCCAGCCAGCCAGCCAGCAAACCAGTCATAGGGTGACTGAGCGAGGGACCGGCGAGTCGGGAGCCAGCCAGCAAGCCAGGCAACCAAGCCACGAACCAACCAACCAGCTGAGCGGTCCACGAGGAGAGTGGTCGTCCCCATTCGCTGCTCCGAGCACCAGGGGGAGTTTGACTGGAGTTCAGAGGGAGAGGCGCCCGGTCGGTCGGTCGGTCGCCGGCTGGAGCTGGCTCTTGGCTTCGGGTTGAGGGACAGACCGAGCGCCTAGCTGACAGGCCCACGAATCCAAGGATTCGCCGCCGGTCCGCTCACCGACCGAAAGAGAGACCATAGTTCAACAACAAGCTCACGCAGTGCCATCAGGAGTAGCCGCTTACTCGGAGCGCTTGCTTACTTGGCTCAACGTCCGGAGAAATAGTGACCAGCCAGCCAGCAACCAAGCAACCAGCTAGCCTGCCAGCCTCACCGAGCGTCAGACGGACCGAGTGACTGACGGACTGACTGACTGACTGACTGGCTCACAGTCAGAGTCAGGCACTCCTTAGAGAAAGCAGCTCCTGCAGTCGACTTCTGCTCCGGGGACCGTGGCAATTCAGAAGCAGACGGACACTTCGCGCAGTGCGCTCCAGACTCCAACGTTGAACCTGATAGAATATAAAACAACAAACCGTGTGCGTAAAAGGTTAACAGTGCTGTGTTCATTACGGATAACCGTCGGCAACAGATCGCCTCCCATACGTGGAGCATACGAACACCTACTTTCACGTGGTGAGTTCCGCTTAGCTCCGCTGGCTGAGATTTCGTTCTTCTTTCAGAGGTTAGTGGCAGTTGGTTTCGAGTGCTTTTCCTCAATTTGAACTCGTTTCTGCTGAAGGAAGGAACACCTGGAATTGCCCGCTTCTAAAGGAACCCCGATCTTCGGTGAATCCTATGTTCCCTGAGTTACTTTAGAGTAATTCCATCAGGATACGGGACTGTTCTTGTTCTGTTCATGTGTCTCTCTTGCGGCATGTCGGATACAACGAGCTTGAAGGTTTTGGGATGCCCACAAGCTCAACTTCGAGCAACTGACGGAAATGATGAGCGGGAAATGGATTCGTTCTCTCAAGTGTCCTTTGTACACCGTTGCCAATCTGGAAACGTCATTTTCGAGAATGACGTTAACGGGTTGGACACATACTGGTATCTCTGCGGACTCATTGTTCATCATATGATTCAGCCGGATTGATCTTACTTTCTCGAGGATTCCCGATGTTCGAAGATTGCAACTCCAGATTTGGACGACCGTTCGTTTCATGCCAACATGCTCGTTGTCATGATAATCGTTTCGGCTCTGAATAGTGCGGAAAAAGCGGTCGTTCGGCGCGGGCAGCGGAGTGTGCCTGACTGGCTCTCTTTGCCGACTGATTTCTAAATGCAACTGTCGCTGAGTTGCGTCGATCTCCAGTTCGCAGATGGTGTTCCGGAGGTCGCTAGCCGTCCGGCCCGCCTGGCTGCCAGCCTGTTTGCCTGGCCGTCCGCAGCCAGTTCGTCCGACCGTCAGAAACTGTGCCACCACCACCGAGCAAAGTAGACTCAGGCAACTCTGTTTTTTTTTCAACGTTTCTCCTGACGTCTCTCCCTCTCGTGTAAATGGTGCATACGCAAGATGCCCGCGCGGGTGCAGCCCAGTGGCCGAAGTAAGATGTCGAGGGTAATTGAATGCGAGTCCTTCCTGGTTGCCATTCGTACAGGAGATGTGGCTAGGAGTGATGTTTGTGCGTGCATCATAGCTCCAGACTATGTGTGTGAGGGTGTGCTTTTGAGGGTCGGCGTATGCGTATCCTCGGATGTTCTTACAAAGAACCAAGAGCATGGCGGCTATGATTCGCGGCTACGTGGAACCGTTGGGTGTCGGTTACCGGATTCAGGTGGACTTTGCTCAGAGTCTGACAGACGGTCTTGGAATCCTCATCCGACACGAGTTTACGTTTACGTTAGATCCGACGTCGGTATCACCCGCCAGACCGATGGACCGACTAACTGCCTGCCTGCCTGCCTGACGGTTTGCCTGTTGGACTGCGGAACCGAGCCCTCACGTAGTTCGCCAAAACAAACATTACACTAGTTTGTGCTTCACCCGTCGGAGAAAATATCTGACAAGGCGTCAGACAATGCTCCCAAGTTAAGCCGATTCCGAAACAAAGCAACGGTCTGCACTTTATCCTCTCTGTAGGGTCAGACCGCTTGACGGAGCTGAAGAATAGGCGGTCATTTGAGTTATTCACAAGCAGAAGGGTGGGTTTCAACATCTTCCATTTATCCATTCATGCCCACCGTGTCGGGCAAGTGAACCTTCCGAGAAAAGTCCGAATTGAAGGTTCGAGATTCGATTTGTTGAGAACGCGTGAATCATTCCAAGGTCGGGCGACAGCTTTTTTTTTTTGGCAGCCAGCGTATCAGCTACAGCCTTGGCGGCAAATCAGATCAGGAATCGCCGAAATCTTGCGGCGAATTCCGGGAGAATTCGCTCGAGGTGAATATTCACCTATTTTTTGGCGGATGCCGGCTCCCGAAGGGGGATTGTTTCAGCGACGATGGTGCCAGGGGCAGCTCCTCGACGAGATCATCTTCAAACCCGGTCCATCGGTATTGCGAGCGTTCCTCGTGGTCTCAAGTACGAACTCCGGCCGCTCTAGATTCCAAAAGCTCCTAGAGTCATGCATTTTCGCGATTCCTCTCGTATGGCCATACGTGAATACGCTTTTGTTGAGATTAAATAGAAGCTTGAAATTTTGGTTTCAGGAGCGTGGCATTGGACAGTACCAGGAATGGGTTTCTCGCTTGGACGACGCTCGGATTCAAATCTGAACCAACGAATCGACCGGTCGCATAGAGGCTGCGAACTCGACAGATGGATGGACCATCGGATGGATAGAGAAACTATCTGGTGACGGTAGCGGCGTTGGTGTGTCCACTTCGGGAAACCGGAGTGTGCTCAGCTGACTTTGAACAGACAACAAGTTGGTCCATGGAGCTAGCGCAGTAGCCATCGGCACATGGAAGCGTCCCGCCGCGGACGACGCTCGACGTAACTGAACAATGCCGTGACCGGGAAGATATGTGGGCGGCTTGAAGTTTTTCAGTTTATAAATCTCGGAGAAAACATCTGAGTCAGTCTAAATCTTCATCAGGAAGAACAACGTTATTCCTGTCTAATCATGGCGTTCCGATGTTTCAGAGGCGGATACCCGGGCGGTTTCTTCATCGCGACTAACGGTGGCTTTTGGCGTGCTTTTAACTCGAGAGCTTCTCACAAAACTTCGGAAACGTTTTGAGAGAATAGAGTGTTACCTATACCTATTCTCATTCCGTTTGGTGCTCCCTCGAAAGGAGTTCATTGAATCACCCAATTAGGAATCTGAACTGGGGTCTTCTTTCAGGACTAGGGATCATACACGACGGACCCGGTCAGTTCATGTGCCCTTACTGTGAACGAAAATTCAATTCGCCTTCTAACGCACGACGGCATCTCCAGCTGCACAATCCGACGGCCGAACCTTTCAGATGTCCTCTTTGCACACGGAGTTACGGTCGACGGGACACGATGAAAGCACACTTGAAAATCTGTCGCCTGAAGTTTTGCCTACCCTCTGATAGTGATATCTGCCTGACTTGAGGTTTTGAAGGGGTTTCTACCAGAGTTTGAGGGCACACGGGATCGGACGCAAGAGATGAGCTCGGAACATCCCCACGCGGGACCTGAACATTTATCTTGTGATACTCTTCGCAGATTCTTCCGTCAGACGTTGAGATCGATTCTGCGACGAATTTCTCTGTTCAAAGCAAATCATGCAGGCCATTAAGAGCTCGAGCGAAGTTGATTATCATCATGATGATTGTCACTGGAATAACACTTGAGACGCGTACTCGCGCAATACCAAGAAAGGCCACACATCGTTTGAACACAACTGTACATTCACACATGTAACCGGATCGTGAAAAATCACAAATCGACGTCCTCCTACACGCACTTGTAGACGTCTTGACTAGGAATAAAAGAAATTGCGATCACAGCTGAGAAGCGCGCCTATCATTCAAGGAGCATGCTCATTTTGTTAAGAAACTAATTCGAAATTGGTTTTGTTGCAGACCCCTCGTCGTTGCCAGCGTCGCCTTGACAGTTCTCACTTAGAATTGAGAGATTCGAGCTCATGTTTTCTGCATGCGTCCCAAAGCTCACGAACGTTTCTCGATCTCTCAGCCGGAGACTCTCTCTCTCTCGTTCTCTATCCATCTATTCTCTAACTCGAGCACTCGGTCTTGCACTGAACTCTGAAATCGCAAGGGGTCTTTACATGCACTGGTGGCTGGCTTTTTCTCTCTGGAGCTCTCTTTCCCGATTCGTTCAGAGAAATATATCTAAGGCATTCCGAGGGAAGGGTTGTGTGTTTCAAAACGCGGTATTCAAGCAGTCTCCTGTTTATGTGCTTCATTCACTCACGCGACAACTCCCTTATATTTACAGACGGACGCAAATGCCTCATATGCGATCGAGTTTTCTACAACAACAGCTCACTGCGAAGACACATGGAACGCCATGAGGTCGTGCGAAGGCGGTACAACTGTCAGGTAACACATGCAGAATTGAGCAATGTTGATTCCAAGCACGGTCAAGAAGTCGATCCCATTCCAAAACCATTCCGTTGCCAGAATATGAACCAGTCTGAAGATAATTTCGCTTTGACAGGTGTGCAACAAGCAGTTCACTAGGAAAGATTACATTAAAGACCACATGATCAATGTGCACGGCATGCTGATGATGCGGGGTCAGGAGAAGAGCCTCATCGAAACTTCGCTGCTTCCCGAAAGCCTCGAAACCGAAACCGACTTGGATCTCTCGCCGCACACGGCGGTGCATCTCAAAGAGTTCATGCGATCAGAAACCATCTTGTAACGGTGACATTTGTTGTTATCCGCCTTCAATTACGGCAGCTGTTGACTGCCAATTGTGTTGTATCTCGATTGTATATAACGAAAAACATCGGTAGCAAGGTTTGCGATAGATAGACCAAAACGAAACGTTAGATACTCGGCGGCAGTGAGCGCCGCGGAGAAAGGATCTATCCGTCTATATTTGCATCAGCGTATGTGTGCGTATACGGTGTGTTATATACATATGCGAAATGTATGTATACGTTCTGCTCGGTGGGGTGAGGGCATTCCTGCGTGAATCTCTAGTCTGAGTTCGAATCTTACTCGAACTGCTGTTGCTGCCGGGTCGGTCGATGCAAAGCCCAGGATTTCGATCCAACCAGGGTTCGATACCACATCCACGAGTTTGATCCGATAAGACACCCATCCTCGGGGATTCTCGAACCATTGTAGAAAAACGGCCGTGTCCAAGGATTTGAGTTCTCTCGAATTTGAAGTCGTGTAGGTCCTGGTCTGAGAGACTCGACGCTAGAGGCGCAAAGCAGGTTCCTTAAGGTTTTAGTCGCGATTGGTGCTTCGAAGACGGACGTACGCTTTGAAAAGTCAATACGGCCTGATGATCAAATCCGATAGCCTACCACTATTTTATTGCACAGGAAACCATGTCGATGGCTGCCAGCTTGGCAACCACACATCATAGCTAGAGTAATTCCATAGTAACCATTTGTAAGATGTGGAGGGCCGCTGACGCGCGAAACCCCCATAGTTTTTGAGTTGCGCTAGTCCAAGCTGTACCATATTTAACATTCCGTAAACCATTCCGCTGGAATCAGTTTCTCATTCCATGATGAAGGCAAGCTCATCCCGTGGCAGACATAATATATTTAATAGAGTTCCTTGGATTCAGTTATTCCTGAATTTCCCGTTGATGGTATTTCCCAGAGAGTCACCCGTCACCACATCCGAACTACGGAAATCTCATTTGAGAGTAGCTATCATCCTTCGGAACAGAAGGAACCGGGATCGAGACGGATCAAAGCTAATCTTGCTGCGTATCAGAAACGAATTATCAATCGGCAACAAAACTGAAATCTCACAGTCGGTCGTTAATCGGCTCTCAAGAACGGCTTCCTGTCCTCTTTTGGATTGGTCGCCATGAAGACTGGCTCATCCTTTGAGGTGGATGATAGGAACAACTTTCGTGGCAATATGGAAATCCTAGTCATTGTCCCCGATCAAACCTGATTACCACCATTGAAATCGCGAGATGTAAGCGGTGTGGAATTCCAAAGATTTTTTTCTAAAGCATTCCGTTATTTAGATTGTCAATGATATTTACCACCCTCTCGTTCTGAACCATCGAAACCAATATTACCATAGTGATTTTTCGTCCGATGGGCTAGAAACGTATTTTGCGGAGGAGTTTATCGAGACGAAGGAGATCGTCTTTATAATATATAAATAAGAAATATATAAATATGAGAATATATACATAATATAAATATAATATAAATGCAGGAAATTCACATTTAACCATAGTGGAAGTGGAAAGATATCGATGATACTTGCGTATTAAGTATTAATTCTGTCATCGTCATTATTGTGTGTACACGTTATGCAGTCATTGAAGTATATTGTATTCAAAGGGAGCACAGAGAGGATTGGGAGAAAATTTATGATGGTCGCTCTCTGGCTCTCTCTTTGGATCGAGCACAGTTGATATTACCTAGTATAATCATGTGGAAGGGCATAATATATGGTCGTGACTGATAGCAAAATTCAAGAGGTTGCTACTGATTTTTTGCACGGTGGGAGTGGTTTTCCCGGAGTTTTCCACTCGAGCGGAACGAACCAAGCACGGCAAAGACAGATACGGAAAGAGAGATAGAGCGAACGGGCACATGAGTGAAGTTTCGAGCGTACATTCCAATGAACACTTCCCTCACTGCGAAATCTTACTGGCTTCTCACGATTGACATCGAGAGTCATTTGTTGCACGCAAACTTCATGCTTTGTCGGTTCCGGACTTGAGTCGCATACGCTCGCCGCGCGCCCGGCCGGAAATGAGATCTTTATTTTTCTACCACTGTGAAGAATCGACAGCATTGGGAATCTTTCCTGTTCGTCTATATTTCTCTCTTCTGTGATTCGAAATATTATATGTATCTAACTTATGGTGTACAGCAGCCGCAGGAGCAAGCCTAGGATTGAACACCACATGGTACTTGCGTCGTCTCTTCGATACCCGCGATCTGACGCGGAGCAAAATCTTTTTCACTGGAAATGAGACAGATGGACATTGTTTGATTGAATGTAATAAAATATCTCTGCAGGAGAAATCTGAGTATTATAAGGAGTCGTTCCTCTAAACCCCATTCCGCACAGCCAGTCGTCAGTTCCGGAACGAGGGACGCCGAGGTTGACTGATTGCCTGACATGACACCACAGCAACATGCAAGGTTCGCTCAGATCGGTCATGAAACCGAGAAATGTGCGGGCTCGGAGTCGATGCGTGTGTTCAATCCGGGATAAAATGCGGAGTCGACAGAAATTCCCCCTCAAAGCTGGTCTCTCCTTCTTCGCGGAATCTTTTGCGTATTTTCTCAATTCCTATGAGCTTGGACACCCAACGGAACCGACGGTCCAACTCCGTGATTCGTAATTCTAGAAACGTTTTTCGTTCATGAGTAACTCTCGCTAAACTATGTTCTGAAGAAGTAGTGTCTGAATCTATCGAGCTTGGAGTGAGGTGGAGATTGAGGACGTGGAAGCTGAAGTACCGTTCCACTTCATCTGCACCTTCACTCCTGACCCTCTCTAATGCGTTTTGAAACCCGATTCTCTTCGCCCCTCAGTTTTCTCAATGGATCGTAAGGCAGCGTTCTCAGAACAAACAAACATGGAAGTTTCGGGGTGACAATTTTCAGGCAAACGGTTCCCAGACGATCGTTTTTCGGGGCGCACGGGGAGTTATCTGATCCGTGGCGATCGTAGCAAGCTCTGCGGAACGTTGAGCTTATCAGCGCTCAAAACCCCCGTTTCCGAACTTTCCCGACGCAACCCCTCCGCAGGACATTTCACAATCAGATTGGAAAATTTCGCCGAATGCAGTAGAAAAGGTCTTTGGACCCACATCTGGACGATGCGTTAATCCCAGAGATATTCCGCTTGGAGAAATCGGCATTTTCCTCATTGAAGCCGACGGGGGAGGCTGTTTAAGGGAGAAAAACAATCGGCACTCGATAGCATCCATGAAAGAATCTCATGAAAATATCTGAGCTGACTGATTCGGGAATGAACCTGAAGGTTCCCTGGACACCAATGGGAGAATCGATTCTGATGGAAAAATGACCCTGGTGCCTCGACGGTGCCGCATTGATAACCTCCTTGATTACTTCGGTCTGAGATCTTGCAAAACTCGAAAGCGGGAAACTTGAGGCTCGCTGTCGTAGTCAATTCAGATATTTCCCGGAAATCGTCCCATGGAGATCGGTGGTCAGAAGGCTGTCTTGAGATTCCGGTATGCCCTGGGATTGTGAAATAGAAATGCCGGGTCGATCTTCATTCACACTTTTTCCTCTGAGGGGCCTATTTGTCGGGAGAAACCCGAAGAACCGTTTTACCTACCACCCTGCATACCTGCGAGCGGAAACTGGTTCAATCGAGCCGGGGAGGAACGGTCCCGAAATGTTCCCATCTAGCCGAGTTGACTGTATAACTTTCGGCGCTTCCGCCCACATCTACGCGCCTTGCGATCGCTCTCGAATGTTTCGATATTCCTGCAAATGATCCCCAGCCAGAGGGGCCGAAAACTTTTGAGGATGCTCTGTCCCGCGTATGAGGCCGAATTTTCATGGTCAAATCTCTCAAAGCGGAGACGTTGATTCGAGGCAGATGATCTCATCGATTGCCGCATCCTCACGTGGGAGCGATCCCAATCGGTCCACCATCATACATCTGAGAACTGAAACCATCGCCGCGCTAGCTTTCCATTTAACCCCGTAGACAGCCGCTACCAAGCAGCCAACCAACAAGGCAACAACTCGGGCTGTTCGAGCGGTGATTTTGAGCACCAAGGGTCCATCGCAGGTTGAAGATGATTCGCAGAGGCGACAAAGGCTCGTTTCTACATTTCGAACAGGATTCGAATCGTACGATCAAGCTACCTGTGTGACCATCGACAACTTATGAGTAGGGCTGTCATTTTTTCGCAGCGAAAATGCGTGAAATTCGCGGAGCTCTGCGGATTCCATAGACGCTCTATGGGAGATGGCCCCAAATTCGCCGCGAAATTCGCAATGACCTCGGAGGAGGAATTATGAGATGGAAGACCAATGAAGAGGCCCTCTATTCGAATCAGTTCGGAATTCAGATGAGGTCACAAACCTTCAATGAACACAGAAATACCTCAGATCTTATAGTTGAGCTGAGCGCTACCCCGCTAGGAAATGCTGATTGTGGACATCGGAACCCTCATCAATAAAACTCCATATAAATGTATCGAATCTCGTTGGAGAACACAGAAGTGAAGGGCTCAGATCTGTTGGTATCTGTTGATCTTCGTCCGACTTCTGCGTAGAAAATCCGCAGAAACGATACGTTCGAGTCGAATAAAAGAAACCAATCGACAGCGCTGGACTAGTTGTGCAGCCAGGTGTTTCTCCAGAGTTGATGTTGGAAAATACTTGTTAATTCAAATTGCTCTGGAAGCGTGTTAAGAGAATATATTCTGAGCCTGAGAGAATAGTTGCAAAAGCAGTTGAGGAGAACTCTGACATTTTCCAAATAGTGGGTGTCTTTCGGAAAAAGTCGAGAGCTCTCCCGGTAGGCTTCGAACGACAACAGACCCGTGACTCAGGCCATGGGCACAGACTAGGAGAGTGTATGAGCGCACATCCGAGGTATAGCTAGAAACTGAAAGAAAGAAAGACAGCCACCCTGCTAGTTCACTAGCTTTGTAGCCGCACACACACCAGACATCCCCTAAAAGTTTACTTGGCTGTGTCACACGACCTGAGAATGTCCCTTCTTACCAAAAGCAGCCCACCGGTTGCGGTGGCTTATGTCAACGCCACTGCTGCCGTTGTAGAACCACTGCAGTGGTCGCAAATCGTGAGAAACGCGAGCTTTGTATCAACTGTCCGTTTTGTACCTGTCGAATTATGTACATGGAGTCGTCGTAGGGATTGCAACGAGGAAATTCCCGTTTCTCATCTTGTTTTGACTGAAGCGAACAGTTCCTGGGTTTCGGACAGCTCGCTGCTCTTGTTTGGAATCTCTCCCGGAAGAATGTTTGGAACATAAGCCATCAGGGAGCGAGAGAATTCAGTGGTCGATGATTTAGACGTTCCCAGCACTGAACGAAGTTCCACACGTAGCTCTGTTTGAACAAGCGTTCCGAATGAAGCGCCCTGTTATCGCAGCCCTCTCGATTACCGTCTGATGTGACTCATCGTGCGCACATATCCCGAAAACGTTTTCCGAGCCATTCTACCAGGCCGACAGAAACAATAACGAGGGTGAAACGGAAAAATACGATATGGACACTTGAGCCGTGGAGACATCGGTGGCATATGGGTCAGGGATGAGAGCTTCGAGGTCGTCGTGGGTTGCGCGCACGAACGAAAGAGAACAGGCCCTGCAGGAACACGACCGAGAATCGTGGCAGTGGCACTAGCAACAGCAGCGGCGGAAGGCATCTTCCCAGACCCCTTGAGACTCTTGCCAGGTAGACTTCTGGGCTGCAGTGATACCTGCGTTGATTTCTATTGTTTATCAAGCGGTTATGACTTTTTGTCCAAATACCGCGAATAACTGAACCAAGCCGAAATTTCGTACTCAAGACTTCATCTAGAACGGTGAAGTGTCACGCACAGCGGAGAGAGTTCCCAACCTCATACAGGAAGCGAATCGCCGCGTATGGCGAGTAAACCGAGTGCTTCGAAGTTCCCGGGCTGGCAAGGTTCCGGATTGTTCTCTTGAACGTCCCTATCCCAACGTCATCGTGTCCGAGGCTGGAACCCCGTGCATGCGAAGGCTGAATGCTCCAAAACGAGGAACCGCTATTCGACCACATGTCGCTCTCTGAACAGAGCGCAAATCTTTGACCTCTTGGGTCCTCTTCTTTAGAGAAAATTCCAGGTGGTCTCCTGTTTTGCAACATTACGTCGAGTTTCCTTGATCTCTGCTCATCCTCGGGAAGCTCGCAAAATATCCCTGAACCCTTCACAGGATCTATAGATGATGTATTTTTGCCTCTGCGTGACATCAGCTTTTCGCGGTGCTGGTGGTGGTGGTGGTCGTCGTTGTAGTCTGGAAGAGAAATCGATGTGGGCTTCTGAAGCCCCGACTCGAGTAATCTAAGCAACCACTGCCGGAAGCCAGAAACGAGACCAAGCCAACGTTGAATGAATTTGCCTCATAGGCCGAGAGCAAAGCTCAGGAAATTCGCTAAAATGCAACGACGGGTGAGTCTCGATGGGAGAAGCATCGGCGTGGTTTCTTGAGAATACGGGAGCCGGTTCTCGGTGGGAATGAGGCACTAGTTTGCGCTCCGCCCGAATCTGAATCATCGGCATCGGCGGAAACTTAAAGACTACGCTTTCCTAGACCACCCTATGATCGTGGAGGTCATTCTATGGGGTAACAGAACTGAGGTTGGTCGAAAGCTTGATGACATTGTTCTTTGAGCGGAATTCATGATGATGTCTCTAGCAGGCGGTAGACACCCGGAAGCTCGAGGAACTGCTCCGGGAGCTCCGGTGTCAGGGTCTGGAATAGAATCACAATTGCTCGATAATGGCGAGAAGCCGCCGCCCTCGCATGCTTCCAACTTGGTTAGCGGCTCAGAGGAGGCTGGGGAAGCCTCTGCTGGAAGACCTAGCGCCATGGCAGCCCACGACAACCCATAGGGAGGGGAAGCGGTCGCTGTCGCAAGCGAAACGCAAGCGATCGACCGACCGGACGAAGAGTCTGGCGCTGGAGAAGAAGCTGGACCATAGGCCCGTCGTGTTTATAATTAAGGCGAGTGACTGGTGGCAGGGAGAAACGAAAAAGGAAGGCCGTCATAGCCCAGGTCTGTCTGTGAGTCCGAGCGGGCGAGCAACTGGCTGACTGACTGAGTCTACGGAGGACTGGTGCCGCTGCTGTTTTTCCCTTCTCGCCCATTGTGGGTTGCTTGGTTGGTCCGCTGGTTGCCGGCCGGTCGGTCGGCCGGTGGGCCTGCCTGCCTGCCTGCTGCCGGTTCAAACCTACGATAGGTTCTGGTTGTTCCCTCTTTCTCGGAGTTGAAATCTCTCGCGCCTGCGCGCACTCAACAAGGGTATCTATAGGCTATCTGGTGTTAAAGCAAGCCAGTCGTTTGTGGCCGTCGGTTAGCAGTCGTCGTTGCCTCCGTGTCTGCCTTGTTGAGTTTTTCTCGGAGCTCCAGCACCGAACCACACAGAAGGAAAAATGGAGGCCATCAAGAAGAAGATGCAGGCGATGAAGTTGGAGAAGGACAACGCTGCCGACCGTGCCGATGTCGCGGAACAGCAATCCAAGGAAGCCGTTCTTCGTGCCGAGAAGGTTCGTCGTCTTGTTTGTCCGTCGCGTACGAGCGTTTTCGAGATGATTCCGTTGTTTCGCGTGATATCATCCCGGATATCTTCTTCTGCGCGAGCTTGATCATCTTCTGCTGAACCATGCGACCAACCGATGTGGTCGATGTGCTTTCGTCCCTTGTCTTGTGCTGTTCAGTGTTGTGTGTTCACGCCTGTAGGATAACCACGAAGTCATAGTGCCTCGCTTCCTCTACACATTGCTGATCCTATACTCGAGTCAAACTCGATCCTCAAAGCTTGCTCTACCGCCGCGAAAATGTGTTGTTTGCTAATGGCGCTCTTCCAAGATCCTGGACGGAGAGCTGAGCCGAGTCCACGCATCCAACATGGAATCTGGAGGCCTCGTCCCGTCATTCGTAGACAGTAGTTGGTTCCCGATCACCGAGCGTCCAACATACTAACAAACTCTACTGCTCTTGAGCTACCCTGTCGACGCTGTGCAATTATGTCTGCTTCATCCGAACCGTAGTCGACTCTTGAATACTTCTAGTTCTTTACCGTTGATACATTCACGTCTCAGAATTCAGTCCCACGATCGCACTCTCCACCTAAACGTCCGAGGGTGCGAAATAGAACAAGAAGGCCGATCGCGATCATTCTCAATCTACCCGAGGAATTCCTCCAGCTTGGTTAACCCGCCGAGGATCTGCAGAAATCTCTCGATATTTTTACCTCGCGATCGTTGAAATTCGGCATTCTTAGAGATGAAGATCGGCATTCTTCTTCATTGTTTTCCGTTACTTCCTGTTCAGAGGTGAATTGTATCTCGGCCAGTTGTTCAAGATGGTCCGGCCCTTGGTCTTGGGTTGAACTGCCCACACCCTACAAGCGGCTGGCCTGACGCCAACTGTGACGTCAGCATTGCCTTATTGGTATCTACTCGGAGCTGGCCACTCGAAGCATACCAGAGTTGTTTGCAGCTCTGAGGTAGCGACCAACAGCCCATTGAGTTTTCACTGCAAACCAGACCATATCACAGATATTGCTGCTCTCCCATCGCAGAATTAATCCTCATGTTTGTTGAATAAATTTGAAGCTACAGCGTGTTTCCACTCCCACCCGAATGCCCGTCAGCTCACACTCCCATCGCTAACGAGCATGAACTCGCAGTTGAACTCGAAAACATTGTAAGTGGAGAACATGGTTCAAACTCATCCCAGGAAGACAGTGAAAATATTGTTGCGCATCCCATCCTCGCAAACCGATATCTTCAGGCTTACATATTGTCAGAGCTCCCGCCCCTATCGTTGGCCCTATCATTTTTCAATTGATTAAGAATCATTTCTCCATCCCAGGCTGAGGAGGAAGTCCGCGCCCTGCAGAAGAAGATCCAGCAGATTGAGAATGACCTCGACCAGGTTCAGGAGCAACTTTCCACGGCCAACAACGCCCTCGAGGAGAAGGACAAAGGCCTCGCTGCCGTGAGTATCACGAATCGTATTGATATCCCGTTTAGTCTCGCGCCGAACGAGTTCGGAAACTCTCTTTTCTCGAAACTTTTTTCCGTGATTTTTTTTCGCGCTGTAGCAGGAGATCACCCGCGGAAACAATATGTATGGATCCATTTCCATGGGAGCAGCTCCCAGAATATATCGTAATTCGCTGTCGGCACATTTCGCGGCTGGAGACTCATTTTCCCTGAGGGATCCCGTTACCAGTGAATTTTAGGCTGCGCGAACTTTTGAAAGTCGCGCCATCCTTCACGCCAACTTTGTAATGTCTATTTATGGAGGAGCACTTCGGAAATCATTTCCCCGCCCAGTCTCTGAAACCTGACAAGCGGCGAAATCAGCTCGAAGCTGAATAATCGAGTCTAAGCGTACTGCTAACGACCTGTTAATCGTGGTTTCATGGGAACTACCATAGCATAGTGGTGGTAAAATGTGATGACCACCTTCTCCATAAACATTCTACGTCACAGGGTGTGTCGCTCACTTTCGATGAATTTCCCTCCATGGAATGAAATTGTTTTCTCGATCCCGTTTCCTGATACGCCGCCGGATTCGAAAGTTATCGGTGGTCACCAATCTGATTTGCAATGTTACCGGTCAGTTTGGGAGCACTTGCAAGTTGGATCTAGTTGTCGGCGTCATGGATTCGTATCGCTCCGCTCCGGGTATACAGCGGGCTTAGCGCTAGCGTCCAGACACAGACGTCCCAGTAGTCAAACTGACTTTCATCCTGTGGTGTGCGGAGCGTCCACTGGTGCTACACGATCACTGCCACGATATTCCTGCCAGAGTAACTAAAGTTGATTTCGATTGTGTTACTCGTGTTCTGTGCTGTTGA
The DNA here is from genome assembly GCA_028455905.1 of Neoseiulus californicus. Taxonomy (NCBI): domain Eukaryota; kingdom Metazoa; phylum Arthropoda; class Arachnida; order Mesostigmata; family Phytoseiidae; genus Neoseiulus; species Neoseiulus californicus. The sequence goes on from JAMQGS010000003.1 coordinate 6,229,090, forward strand.
GTTTTTATCGTTGACATCGTGAACGGAATCCAACCACCACACATCAAGCACCATGTCGAACCAAAGCACGACCGGATCGGCGCTGCTCGAAACTCTCAAAAAGAAGATGATGGCAGTCAAGTCCGATCTCGAAATGGCAAATGAGCGGAATGAAGAGCTCCAACGATTGTATAATACGGAAAAAGGCAGCAGAGATAAAGTAAGCATGATGTTTCTCTCCATGTCTTTAAATCGGCGACTTCGGTGTCAATCGAGCGTTTCATTCATTGAAATCACCGCCACGGTTTCATTCTGGACGCGCTAGAGTAGGTTAAGACAGCCTGAACAAGTGTACGTCTCTAACGTCCCTCGTTGGTAGCTCTCCAATGTGTCCCCGTTGCTCGAGGTGTCTCCGCCCAAGTGCCGGCGCTTAACGTTGGGCGCTGCCAGGGTGTGATTCTCATGAGTTTCCTCGATTGTCTCTCCGATTCGATAGTAAAAAGCTGCGATCCTCGAAACTCGGATTTCTTTGAAACTTTCTTGTGAAAATTCGTAGCGAATAGCTCGATGCTTGACAGAGTTCATGTGATAGCCTCTTTTGTTTTGGTGCCTTTCTCAGATAACATGATTCAACGCGTTGAATATAGAGTCCTTGGCTCAACGAGCCGCTCTGGTCGACTGTCACTCGTTGGGAGGCAACTCCTAGAGTGTACCACATGCAGACCCTGAAGGGCGATTCACTCTGGTGACGGACGCTCGAATCGAAACTGAGAGGGTCAGCCAGGAAAAAAAATTATTAAATTAAAACGTGCATCAGAGGAAAACATTTCTGTCGCAACGCGGCAGAGGCCTCTAGAAGAAAAGCTTCCCAGAAAGGCTTTCGCTCGCTATCTCGAGAAGAATGGAGCAAAGCTATCCAAACTATCTTGCGACTTCCGACGTTGAAAAACAGCAAAGGCAAGGAATTTCAACTCAATGACGGTGCCCGTGTCATTTCTCTTGAAACAGTTTGAGTCATGGCCGAAGATCCAACAGTCCGCAGAGATTGGACATCCTCAGGTCAAGTATCGATGACTGATGTGACCTAATATGACATGTGGGCATAGTTAGAACTGGCTCCCGTCTGAGATTTTTTGTGCTCAAATGATTCCGTCTGATCCGACTTCGGAGCGGCTTTGTCTTGGACGCTTTTCCATGTGAACAACTGTCCGAGGAGTCTCAGGAATGATCGCTCTAACGATCGTCTCAACACGAACAGCTGACCCAAATGCCCCAGAGTAACGCAACGAACGTTCTCAATTGAATCCTCATGGTCAGCGATCTCACAGCCGCGAGCAAATCGAGGTTCTCATTCCGTCTCGATATTTTTCAATTGAGGGGCTGTTCGGTGTTTCATCTGTCGGATCTAATGCAAGGAATCAGGCTTGCTGAACTCGTCGATCAGGTGACGGCGCGTTTCCCACCCAGCGCCAGAATAGGCTGCAGCCGAGTCGCGACCGTGAAGTTAAGGAGATGATGGAGAGTTTTCGGGAGGAATGCCGTCGTTTCGTTGTTGTTGTTGCCGTCGTCGTCACTGTCTACACTGACATTCAGGGACAGTCACTTTTAGCTTCGAAATCGACCTTGGTAGACCAATCCTCACAGACGTCGTCATATCGCTCCGTTCGCGACCATTGTGCTCGCTGCAGTCAGTCTGTTTGCTTGGCTGGATCGTTGGTTCACGGGACGCCGGTCGGTCGGGCGGGCGGGTTGGCTGACTCTGTGCTTAGTGCGCGGGAGTCACACCCGACCGGGATGCCCAACGATTAATGACGGACTGACAACGAACCGGCAATGAACGGTGTTACGAATTCCGGCATATCATATCGCCTTGCATCGGTTGAGACCCTACCAGGGGTCTAGGGAGCATCCTCAGGGAGGGATGGAGCAGAGATATCCGAACAGAAAGGCTTCGCATTGGAATTCCTGTGTCGGTGGTTCCATGTTTCAAGTGTCGGTAGTTCACAATGCGATCCGAACAGCTGAGCACGTCGAGTGACTCACGGGATGGCTCGGTTGGCTCGCATGGCTGACACGGCCGCCGCGGTAGTCGGCTCGAGAGAGCGTGCGCGCGCGCTCTGTCCCGAAAGCGCCGCAGCTTCTTCGTTAGAGCTGACGACTAGGCGAGCTCCACAATTCGTTATGAAGTACGCGGGTGTGGCCCGATAGCTGCGTTCAATTCACGGGACAGCTACACGGCTAGGATATGTATCGTCGACGCTGTTGCTACTATTAAACAAATGACGCGTTCATGTGTCGATCCTTAGCCAAACGCCGGCTTTTCGAACACTTCATATAAAATGGGTCATCATCGACTAATGGCACAAGACAGACCAGACAAACACACACTCGCTCGCTCGCTCGCTAGCTCGCTCACATCCAGCTAGTCAGGCAGACGGACAGAGTGACGCGCATCACACCGATAATTACTGACGAGGAATAGCTTCCTATACAGGGGACGCACGGACCCAATTCGGTGACAACGGATATAATACAAATTTCTGTTGCTTCTTCCTAATCTCACAAGAAGAACCCATCATCTCGCAGAGCGAGTGCGAAACGCTGCCGTACTGTGATCCGGTGCGATTTCTCTCTCCCTCTTTCTTCTTCTTCTTCTCTTTGAAGTTCCTACTCTCAAGGATCAGTGTCCGCCGGCACAGAGCGAAAAATGAGCCACCTTAATTATTTGGTATCAAATTTCTCCACAATACCAGCGAGATATCTAATCGATGAACTGCTTGCTGTCGGTGCCACTCGCAGCCTTGCCGGTAAAGTTGGCGGTGACGCTTTTCGGCGGTGCTCAGCGTGACGCATCGGTTTGTGGCATATTTGATGCCGTTGCGCATCCGCATTTAGAACTCGAGGCCGCTGGGCGCCGTTTCCTCAGAAAAACACAACAACCGGATCGACCAGCCGGGCACGCACGCCCTCCGCCACCGTTTTGATCATGATCGCATCAATAGCCGTTCTAGAGAAGGCTTATATAGTTATATACACTATAGAGGAACGGAGATTCTCGCGCGGGCGGTCTGAGAACCTGAACTTCTGCTTCTGTCGTTGAAGACGAACTGTGTCGCTGTCTTAGTTCCGTGGAACAGTGGGCCTGTGTTTCCACAGCTTCCACTCGCGGCGGAGATCGATGATAAGGATGACGATAATAATAACGATCAAAGCGATGACGGTGTTTTGTAGCAGCTGAAGAATGTTTTCTTTTTTATTCGCTCCTCTTACCGTTGTCTTGCTCTTCCCCATGGCGGATGCGCTTGCATTACCCGTATTCTACCCAGAATTTGGCCAATCGGATGACTTCATGGCGCGTACCAAGCAGTCTGGCTCGCCGGCTAGGGTGACCCCAAGCGACTATGAAAAATTGCCGCGTAGCGTCGCTATTAGTAGAAAGCAGCATCAGCGGCGGCAGTCGCGAACGAGTGAATGAAAGGAAATTCCAGAAATCTTCGGTGAACGCCTTTCTCTGAGAGGGCTGAGAGACGAAATGGCCGGCGATCGGGAACGACGCTAGGTCCAGTTTCGAAGTAAGAGTTACAATCGAGAATCGAGGGCGAGCCTCCTGCCGACTGCCCGATCGAATGAACTCCTGGGAACTCCAGATGTTTTGCTCCTGGAGTTCGCCGCTGCGGACCGCTCGACATCTCACTCGATGAACTGCCGGTCGATGCGGTCTGAAAAGACAAGTCGGACACGATTCGGTATCGTTGAGAAATTCTGATTCTTGGCCTGCCGCGCGACGATCGTCTTACGGCATTTCGCCTCAGCTTTATTCCATTTCTTTCCCGTGGTTCAGAATCGTCTGTCGCGAAGGAAAATAGAAAGAGCGAAAAGAGCATTCGTTATATTATTCTTTTTTTTTTCCACAAATATATTTTCCGTTGCCGCACCGTTCTTCTGTGCGGCTGTGTGCGCTCGTAAGAGGTGGCGACCTTCAGCCACTGAGCCGAAAGACGATCGACGCTACCACAACAACGGGCGAAAGAGCCGAAAATTCACCCGAAACCCGAAAGCTGTGTCTGCTCCGACTGGTTTTGCCCTCGGCTCTCTGGGATTGTATTTCACGATTAGTCGGTCGTCGCGCAGTCTAAGCCGACAGTCGCTGCGAACTACCGTCCTAGCGGAGACCTTCCAATGGAGATATTCCATTTGGCTACCGATGGGAATTCCGTCCACATTCCGCGTGGCGATCGAGAGTGAAACTCGCTAGTATGTTCAGGTGTCTCATACTCTCTCGGAAATGGAATTATGACAGTTCGCAGATCAAACCGTCGCGAATACAGGAATAGACATGGTCTCTTTTTTCCCTCTCTTCGAAGTATGAGCCGTCAGCATTGCTATGGCTCATGCAACAGGAGGACAGTGACAGGTACTGAGGGATGGATTTGAGACTTGGGAGATTCTCAAAGGGTTGAAACGAGAGTCACGGCGGATCGTTTTCAAAAAGAAAGACTGTAGGAGTCGACGAGGCTCAAGTTCCTGAAAGCAATGAGCACGCATGTGTTCTGATGGGTGACCGTGAATGCCCATTCATATTGACGGCTCTGCTCAACGGAAAAAAAAAAACTTCATTATGGATGAATTGCTTCTGTTGAAGCGGAGCGATATCAGCGCGAGTTACTCGCCATAACACCAGGTCTCTGAAGTTGTTTAGCTGGTTGGTCGGCAGGCAAGCTAGCTCACTAGCTCTTGTCGTTCGCAGAGCGATTGGCTGCTTGGTTTGGTGGCTCGCTCGCTCGCTGGATAGCCGGCCGGCCGGCCGACCATTGTTTGTCGAGACCGACCACCGCAGCAGGGCAACGGCGCTATTCGACTTTTGGAAGCAGCCGGTGCGCATGTTGGTTTGCCGCCGCGGCTATCTACACATCTAATGGCCATTCTAAATCGGTGGAGGAATTCTGCTGTGTCTCTCCGTCGCCTTTTGTCACTGCTGATGCTCTCTCCCTGAAGAACGGGCAGCATGACGCTCGCGGTTCTGTGAGGCTGTCGTAGCCGCCGTGAGAGCCTTTGATGATGGTTTTCGCATTGATGTCGCCTCCAGGCTCCATTTCTTGACACACTTCAATTTGCTGGCTGTGTGGACCGCTCACAGCGGCTCTTTGCAACGTGCAAATGAATCACGTAACTGCTAGTCCGTCGCGTCGCCGAAGACATCCGCCGTTGTACCCCGGCTCCGACTCTCTACGATGCGGCGCTTTGACGCTCCACATAGTGCGGTCGCTTGTGCTCGTAGTTCTAGTAGTAGTACTCGTAGTGGTGGTGGTGGTGGTGGTCGTCGTCGTCGTCGTCGTAGTACACTACGTAGGAGGGAGAAAGGAAATCAGAACGGGGTTTCGGTGGTCCGTCGCAAATGAAGCGGCTCGTGAACGGCTCTTCTCATGTCGCAGCAAACGGCGGCGGCGGCGACTGCAACCGGCACGACAATCAGGTCGAAGGGTACAGGCGTTCTCAGATGCCGTCGACTTCAAAGAGCGCTCATTTCATCGTGAATATGCAAATGATGATGATGATGATGATTACTATGAAGTTCCCAACACGGCTCGTCGTGGCTCGATGCGTAATCCAGTACGCCTGGCCGAGGTCGCTAACCTGAAACCTCTTCAATTGTTCGATTGCATTGGGCGATCGAATATTCGCGGGCTGCACCACAAACATAACAATCAGAGCAACAGGGGCCTGATATGAAAACGAGAAAATGTGCTCAACAGGGGAGATCGACTGTCTTTCTCTGCAGTATAGAAACAATGAAATTCAAGCGACCTGACCACGAAGCTTTTAGCAGATGGCGAAAAGTAGAGTGTCAGTGCCACGAACGGCGAGAGCGACAACAAAGACGCTACTTGACGACTCCGTGACGATGAGACTTCGCGGTCGGTGAATTATTATTCCATATTTGAGACTGTTCGTTTGATTCGAATTTTCGTCTGATCCAGCGGAGCTGCGGACGAGATTGGAGCTGGCGAGAAGAATTTCCTATTGTTATGTCCAGGCGTCAGCGAATGGATTTTCTCGCTCCTCCAGAAAAAGAAAAACAACTGGGAGCCACGGAACTTCAAAGCCATACAGTTCTGGCATTGGCTGCCAGCTTGCCGCGATGGCTCCGAAAGTTCGAACAGGAAAAGTGAATTGGAGTCCGGTATGTCGATTCTCGTGATAGAATCACACCTCGACTCAGTTCCGAGGGGGGGAAAGAATTTGCTCCGATGCGTCGGGCCGGTGATTGCTGGATCGGAGTCTGCTCCGTCCGTATTCTTTCAAGATACGTGGGACCTCCAGGATCTCACGGAAAAAACGTCGTTTCAGACGACACCATAATTGCCCCGCAGGCTTGAAAACAACTTGGAGATAAATTCCTTCTTTTTCTTCTTGTTTTTTTCCTTTCCCTCTGGACCGTTCGAGTCCCCTTGCTGTCTGGTGCTGAGAATCCGGCCAGTTCGAACGTGTGAACTTTGAAACACGCTTCGAGAAATTATGACTTGTTCAGTGGTACACGACTCAACTCACTCACTCACTCACTCACACGGATCGTGGTGGGGATGTATGAGTCGAGTGGTCGGCGAGCCTTGCTTCCAAAGGTGATTCAGAAGTAAACAGTAGAAACTGAGAGCAACGAAAACCACGGAAGGCTGCTGCTCCTTCCACCACACCACTGGGGCCGGTGTGACTGACACTTCGATTTAGAAGGCGTGGTTTGTATTACGTGGACATCACTTCAAAAACAACCGGAGATGGCAACCTGGTGATAGCTTTCGAATTTTTTGGCGGCCGACGAAGTTGCTACGGCTGGAACCGACGGCGACCACACCAATGGCGGCGATGGCTTGTCCTCTACCCCGCCAAAGCCGGAGCCTTGACCCAAGTAGACGGACAAAGGCGCACTTTTTGAAGTTCCCTCTTTTTTATCGCCACGACTGACTCAACAGTACCGATCAAACGGTAGAAAAAAGAGGAGGCGTCGACCCGGAGACGCCGTGATCGATTCGAAGCCAGCGGATAGAGCGAGAAGAAATAATATAGGTAGCTCTTCATTGAGCGGTTGATACACGAATACGAAGACAAGGAAATAGACGAAGGTACTTTGATGAATTGTTTTACTGCTCCGGATGCAGCGAATTGCGCCTTCTTCGCGTGGTCGGAGTCGCCGGAACGCGTCGAACTGACCAACTGTTGAACGAAAGCTCAGTAGTGTCGCGCGACAGCGACGACCATGATCGTAAGCTTTGCGTTGTTTGTCCCTCCGACTTCGAGGATGAAGCTTCGGCTGAAGCTGGACGACCGGAGAGATCGGAGAAGTATATAGGTATTCATCTGGAATCGACCATTTCTTCGCTCATGTGCCGATATAGTCGATATTTTGTGCATCGACGATTTTCGGCAACGTTGCTATAAACTCTTCATGGACATTTGTCTGTTATGTTTTCCCTTTTCCCGTTCCGTTTTCGATGATCTCATTGTGATCGCGCGCGCGCGAGCGAGCGAACGCACAGATTGGCACACCGAACGAGCACAATGGACAGCGAACTCTTCTAGTACAATTTTTTCTTTGGTGGGCGTTCAGGGGCCAGAAGCATTGTTCCCCGAAAAACACAGCGAGCCAGGGCTTCGGAGAGCTTCGTTTAGTTCCCGTTCTCATTGTGACACCGAACCACTTGAGCGCTAGAGCACCTGCGGCCTGTGGTTTCCATTTGATCAACGGGCTCCAATAGGAAGGCTCTTTCGCGAAAAAGTGTTCTAACACCGAGCGACGACGATCTGATGTGACCATCGGTGTCCGTTACCAATGCCCGGCATAGACTACCGGAACCACGGAACAGAAAAAAGGGAAAGATGCACCCGTGACACAAATTAACAACACTGGAAACGGTGAAAATATCGCCGTGTTGATCGAAGAAATATGTCAGTCAGTGTGTGCCTCCGATCCACTATCGATGCGGGTCGATCAACGATGGCGGGGCTGCTGTGCCTTACGGGAACATGTTGACAAGATGTGTTGACCGCCTTTTCTATTTACATTGCTCATCGAATCAGCGTGTGAGACCGCTGTTAGTGTGACATGAACTCATAGGTATCGTCCATCGGCACAAACACGTGCGGACCTGGCGGTATTCGAGCCCCTGGATACCTCCTTTACTTATTTCCTGGTTACTCTCTGGCGACCGGTTAGAGTTGTACGCGGATATGTGCCCGCAGGCTCACCGGATCATTCAAGCTCTTTGAATATTGCTGACGACTGTGAACGAATGTGACATTCCCTTATGGACAAACTCCTGAATGGCAAATTATACTTGGCTTCGTCACCGAATGTTGAAAGAGATAAACCAACCGGGAACTGTACGTGGAACGCCGGGCCCACGCCTCAGACAAATCGGTCAAGAGCGTTAACTGTAGTCCCTGAGATCCGGAATGCTGCGACGACAGCGGCAGCAGCAACAGCCCCTCGTACGCTGGAAATCGGAAACTATGCGGTTGATATTTTCCACGGTTTTCATGTCCTTTTTTCATGAAAGTTACCCTTGGGCTGCTCATGCGTACTCTGAAAACATCCACTAATGTTCATTTAAAAATCTTCTCGCAGGCTGAAGGAGATCTTGCCGCCTTGAACCGTCGTATCCAACTGCTCGAGGAGGATCTCGAGCGCTCTGAAGAGAGGCTGAAGGTTGCCACTGCCAAGCTTGAGGAAACCTCCGCCGCCGCTGATGAGTCCGAACGGTGAGTGTCGCAGGGATGCATCAACATGGCGTCCAATCAACAACCCTATTCTCTAAGTCCATGAGGCCAACTCCTCAGGAGGCTCTAAAAAAAAACACTCAGCACGGCGATTTGAGAGGTTTGATGTGTTTAGAAGTTGACTCACTAGAAGACACCAAAATTCCTTCTGCGATGCAAGAGAGTTTGACTAACGGTGCAGTTTCGGAGTAGCCGTAGGGCGAGCCATTGTGTGAACCTTGAATATCCGCCCAGCCATTACTTCCCTAGTTTGCGGTTCTCCTCGAACTCGAATCGGAATACTCCAGCTTTGAAGAACTCATGGTTTCGCGGTTGTGGACGTCAGTTTAGAGATTCCCACTCGGCTCACCATTGCTGATAAAATTCATTCTACATCGACGGTCTGATCCAGATGAGATTATTCAGTTGTTCGTTTTTTGTCCGAGTTGCCGGATCGCCGTCGGGCTCCTCCGCTCGCTGACCGCCTAGCTGGCCGAATCTATGTCCGTCAGTGAATCACGGCGGCTACTCCAACTGCCAACGTTATCGGCCCACGTTGATCCTTGCGTGGGGCTCCTTAATCGCAACAGCCCAGAATATTCTGTCCAGCATAGTGACACGAGTGGTTTTATCTCCCCTTTTTCGAAAACTCATGGTTCCACGCCGCTGGCGACATCGCTCCGATTGATGTGGTTTGACTAACTTCTCATAATTACTCTTTTTCCTTCCTCGACCCGCTTGCGTGTGCCTTTGTAAATGTGTGGAATGCAGCATCCGCAAGGCTCTGGAAAACAGAACCAGCATGGAGGATGATCGGATTAATACACTCGAGGAACAACTTGGCCAAGCCAGATTGATCGCTGAGGAGAGCGACAAGAAGTATGAAGAGGTATGAGGAACAGATCTGATTTCGATTCAAAAGTGATTTCTCGGTCTCAATGTCGAGTACAGGATGACGTCGTCCGCATACCTGGATGGATACCGTTATTCCCCCAACATTCATATCTGATGCGGTTGGCGCTTCATCCTCAATCAGGAGTGTTTTCCAAGTTTCGCGGTGAATGTAGTGGAGCCAGACATGCGGAACATTTACCATTAGCTTATTAATACGACGTGCGCCGCCCATTGAATGATGCGTTTTTCTGTTTAATGCACGATGCCGAACCGCGTTACGCGGCCGCTCGAGACCTATTCGTCTTCCGATTCGGCGAGTGTTGTGGAATACATTTTGTTTTTCAATCTTCCATGGCGGGACAACGCTATTCAGCTCGAAGATATTGATAACAAAGAGGAATCGTGTGCTTTGGTGTTAATACTCATCAACGCAAACAGCAACATCGAGAGCCTCTAGTTGGCGTGGCTATATAACGTGATTTATCTCTGTACTCGACATTCGACTGACTTTTATATGAATTCTTTCTTGCCATGGCCAGTATGCGCAAGATGCTCGAGCACAGGAACATCACTGATGAAGAGCGAATGGACCAGCTTGAGGCCAACCTTAAGGAGGCCAAGCTGATGGCTGAGGACGCTGACAGGAAATACGATGAGGTAGAACTCCGATCTAGTCGAAGTGGAAACACTGTACCGAATTGCCGTGAAACCCCTTCCCCTCTTTCCTCCCAACACTCCCGGAGCAAATCTCCACGTAGATCTCACATCCGTGAAACCGATGGCTAACATTACCACGATACGGTGGAGTCAATTCAAATCGATCCCCATTGATGCGGGGACCGTCTTTCACTTGACTCCCTAAACCGACATCCTAACGAGTGTTCCCTCGACTGACAAGTAGTTCCCTCGTCTTCGGTTTTCGAAGACGATACGTCGTTTGTGAGCCCCGCGTGTGTTTTCTAGTTTCAAATTCGAAATTGATCTCTGAAAGTGATGTTCTGTGGTTCAGGTCGCCCGTAAGCTGGCCATGGTTGAGGCTGATCTTGAGCGCGCTGAGGACCGTGCCGAGACCGGTGAGACGTAAGTACCCGACGGTTTGCAAAGCGTTCGCTAACTCAGAGTTCGTTTTCCTTCCCCCATGACTGCATGTGTTTCTGACCTAATCGTGAACATCGTGTGGAACTAAAGATGGCCAGACGGATCGCCCTTCTGGAAGCAGATCTCGAACGAGCCGAGGAACGTGCAACCACTGGTGAAAGGTAAGACAGAAGCGAGGCAAACGCGCCCTCAACGCCTACGAAATGACGTGATGCATGGTGATGACGTCTCTGTCAGACTCCGTCGGGCTTATCATTCTGGTTCGGAGCATTTAGGCTAAAGAAAACATTCGAATTGCAGCAAGATCGTAGAGCTTGAGGAGGAGCTGCGTGTCGTTGGTAACAACCTGAAGTCTCTTGAAGTGTCTGAGGAGAAGGTGTGTATCATAAATTCATGTGCAGGAAAGTTCAGAAGCCGATCGATCACGCTTATTCGCTCAATTTTCTTTGTGTCTCTATATTATCTTATGTACCCAGAATTCACGACTCCTTCAGTTGAAGTTCTTCGTTCTATGCCTCTTCTCAAGGTATCCTGTTGCTCTGATTTCCGCTTCCCAATACTTTTTTCTGTCCTACCCTGTTTCCCTGGATATTAAACCTTCTCGATTATCCGAACTTCCCAATCCTGCTAGACACCCGTGTTGGTTTTGTTCGTCTATTGTAGAGAAAAACTAGAGAAACCTTGGCGCTGAATTATCATAGAACCTCATTCGCATAAATTAGTCGACACTCACAAAAGATCGTCTATTCCCCCAATAAATGCTTCATCTGCACGTTGGTAATCGAAGAACGAGTTGAGCTTGCCCTACGAGGGTGAAAAATCTGTAACAAGACCCGCTTCTATCGCATGACTCGAAAAGGGTGTGGGCGGGTTCTGGTCGATCTGGAATTTTCTCGGTAGAGGACCCTCGAGCTTCCAATTTGAAATCTAAATCCAACCCGACGACCGTCCTTGGAGATACCTTTTTGGGCTCGAGCGGTTGATGAGTCAGTCGACCAAAAAGTCTTCAACCATTCCACTAGCGAATGGTTTCTGACATGATGGGGCTCTTGATCCGAATCCATTCAAGGAACGAGGATGCAGAATATAGTTATAGTCGTCGACGTCTGAAGGTGTGAACGAGTTTTTATGGAACTAATCAAATCGTAGAAATCCGGCTCATGGTTTTCTGTGACTAAAAGCAACCGCTCCGCTTTGACCCGTAGGCACAACAAAGAGAGGAGGCATACGAACTTCAGATTCGTTCTGTGACAGGCAAACTGAAGGAGGTGAGTCTTTATCGTAGCGATACAACGATAACAAGCATTCATTTTCCTCAATCAGGCTCTGCAAAAGGAAGAGACCTACGAGATGCAGATTCGCCAGATGACTGGTCGTCTCCAGGAGGTATGACCACGGTTTGAAATGTGTGCCGAGTGACCGTCGAGATTCGTTTTTGAGGTGCATGAGTTGCGCAATCGGCAACCATACTCTTGGATCGATATCCGATACAACGAGCCATTATCAAGAATGATTCGATGCTCCATGGGGTTTTGCTGGTGATATCCAAACCGCGCCTTCAGAACTAATACCTCAACGAGCTCCACCCAACGAGCTTGGGTCAAGGACAAAACTTCCTCCGACGACTGTAGTTTAGAAGCGAGAGCATGGTGACGACGTCATAGAGGACCTAACAAACAAGCATATCTTCCATGTATCAGTAGAAACTAGGCGAATCTGATTGTGGAATTTGACATGTGGTTGACAACTTATGGAATTGCGTCGTCGCGGTGATATCGAGACTCGCTGCCTCTAATTCTTGGATTGTTCTCTTAGGCTGAGGCCCGCGCTGAGTTCGCTGAAAGGTCTGTCCAGAAGCTCCAGAAGGAAGTCGACAGGCTCGAGGGTAAGTTGATGAACAAGCTTCGGTTTTCCGACATTCAAGTCAGTCTACCGGTCAGTCTTGTGACAGTTGATATGTTTGGCCTAGAATACCGAGTGCGGTGTGTGTTTCGATGGTTTGCATAACTGCGAGTGTCTTCGAAACCTCTTGCTAGCAAGCCCCGCTCGCCGATTATCTCTTGACAACCTTCGCATGGTTCCATACCTAACGTGTGTTGCAGATGCATTGGGTTCTGAGCGCGAGAAGTGCGCCTCACTGCAGAATGACGTCGAGCTAACTCTGAAGGATCTGCAGTCGATGTAAACATTCCCGGTTCACCCGCCAACGCATTTTAGATCAGCGAATTTTCTACGCGAAGCCGCCGTCACCGTCGGACGATTTTACGTGTGGAATTTACAACCGCAACCGCCCCCAACTTTCAACTTTTGCTAGCCAGGCAACACGAAAGTCGCAAAAGTCTTCAACATCCATTCCACGATTGCAATTTCGCACCTTTTCTATTCATAAACACATACAACATACGGAAACGAACATAGTTGCATACATATACAAATATATATTATCGAAGTCGGATGAACACGAGCGACCAAGCTAGAGAACAGAGAGTTTCTATCTATTCAACAAAGCTATACCTAAACGAAGACGGGGAAGACATTGAGAGAGGGAAGCGAAAGACGAAACGAACATTGTAACGCAGAAGACGGAAATCTCCCGTGCTTGATGAATCCCAAAAAAATGATGTCACCGGAGTCATCAAAACTCCGCTCACGGTCGATTCCGTTGTAATCCTTTGCCGAACGTCTGAGTGACTGGTTTTTTGCTGCCGCTTCTCATCTGCTTTCTATAACGTATTTAAACAGGTTTGTAGTGATTCACTAACTTTTGCGGAAGTGTATTTACTTACTTGATTGCACCTACTCTACGAGATTCAGACCAGAAAACACGATTTCAATACAATAGGTTCCAGAATCCCTACCCATCGGATTATGTGATCATGTTTGAGGATTCGTTTCCTAATTCCGGTTGGCATGAAGTGTTCATAGCTCATATCTCATCCCACTGATAGCCTGACGTTCCCCGTTTCTCTTCCCCGGAATAATCTGGTGCATTCCGCCCAGTCCCGCTTCGATCGCAAACCGTCCAAGTCTGAAAATTTTCCATCCACCCTTCCAGACGAACTGGTTCAAGAGAAAGAGAAGTACAAGAGCATCTCGGACGAGCTCGACCAGACCTTCGCCGAGCTCACCGGATACTAGACCGGAAAACGTCGTCCAGAAGAAGTTCGATTGGACGTTCCACAACCGGAGCTTCTTCTCTGGCCAGCTATCCTTCATCCCCGCTATTTTATTTCTATATGTGGTTTACGAACAATATTCAATCATGCTGCTCTACCAAACAAACAGTAAGCCAGCCAACCAACCAACAAACCACCTCAGTCAATGTTAGAGCGAGAGAAGAACATTCACCATCCTAGCGACGTCTATCGATTCGTGTTACCATCGACACCCAATCACGGATAAACTGCAGCGAGCTTACAAAGTTGAGGGGCCGCGAAAGCAGTTGCAAGCAGCATGCCAACCAGCAAACCTCGTTCGCCTGTTTTTTTGTCGTTCGTCAACTTTATCGACTCTCATTCGCCAGATTGTTCAGATTGCTGGTTCAATCGTTTGGTAGTACAAGCATTGTTCTAGCATCGGGACATCTTCTTCCTTCTACACTGTCTCCGTTTGTTGTTGTGGTTGTTAATGACGTTAGTGCAAGTGATGGGGTGCTGTCTGTCCATCGGTCAACTGCTGCGCTGCCTCCCAATTTTTTGACAGCCTCAATCTGTCTCATCCGAAGAGAGTCGAAGAATGCGTTGAGTTGAGGTTGGTACGGAAAGAGCTGCAGCGACTTCTCGAATGAATGAATGAAGGCAACAACAGACTAAAAAGCGAAAATGAGAAAAAAACAACACCTGTAACAAAAAAAAAACCGTGTAAGACAGATTGTGGCACTTGTTGGAGTGGAAAGTCTCCATACGATCGGAGCAAAATATTGACTCCAACAACTGCTATCGTGCTGTCTGCTGTTACGACTGTGAAAAATTGAAAGAGACAGAGATCGAGGCAAAAGCAAGCAGATAAATAAAACATAGAAACTCGATCGCATAAAGCATCTCGGTGTGTTTTTCTCGTAGCATTCCGCCGGTGTATAGCTACTTGCTTTCAGCTGATATTTCGGGGGTTGACGTATAAGGTCCGATTCTCGCGCACTGACTTGTCGGGTTTCGACGCGTTCATGGTGGTCGATATGTCGAAGAGCACTTGAAACCACCCGTCAGCTGTTCAGGGATATCCGAATCGTGTTGGGAACATTCAGAAAGCAATCAATCTCTTCGAGATTGGACCGAGCGTTGTGGCAGAGTATATAGGGACGGACAGATATCGTGGTACATCAGACACCCGAAAGGGGGAGAGACCCCCAGAAAAAAAAAACCAGAAAAAATCCTGCATACGCGCCTGTGTAGCGTTGAGGGAACTGTTATTGGCCTGGCTAGTGATCCATAGGAACAAATCAGACACTCGATCAAGGTTCTGACTGCCAATTGTCACAAACTTTCGATGGAGGCATGTTCACATTAATAACGGATGGGTGGAAATTTTTCCGTTCCGAAATCTCCCATTGAAACCCTGAATTTTCGCCGTCTACGTAATTCCCATGATGTCTTGGAGAGACGAAGAGATTGGCGGGGGAGAAGAGCCATCGCATGGTGATGAAATGAAGGGCGTTCAACCTGCGTCCACAAACGTTCAGCAGAGTTGTACGTCGACTCCTAGCCGAGGAGCTGCTATCCACTTGCTGTTCTCCTCTCATTGCGAAGGACCGAGACCTCCGGAATGTGAGAAGGTTCCGCTCCAAACCTTGGTGATTTTTTTCGTTTGTGCCAAGAGAGTGAAGAAATTCTAGGGTTTATTGAATTCGCCATTGGGTTCACCTGACTGACAACTTCCCCAGACCCCCACCTTCCTCCGCCGTGAAATTCAAGTCGTAGGCAAAAATCACAAGCAGCGACGTTCCCGAACCAAACAAATAGTCGCAAGCAAGGAACGTAGAAACATGACCCGTTAGCGCTCTCTTAAATTCTAAAAAGAAACCCTGAATGTCCAAGCTTGTGTATTCCCACTAGAAATCGACCGAAGTGGCGGTTGATTATCCATATCCAGATACTCCTCGAATTTTGATGATTGAACAAGATCATGAGGATGAGTTTTGAATCGAACGCCGGTACTTATAAAGTTCGCCCGAATAGTTTCCGATGCAGCATAGAGAACTGTAAATCTAAAGCAGCTACAGGTGAGTCGATCCCCAGAACAACACCGCCAGATCGATGCTTAGTCTTAGATGATCCCAAGTCGCTTCCGAGCTGAACGAATAAGTTTAACTTATCGAGTTCTGAGATCTAATTCCGAGTTTCGTTCCACAAAGGGAAACAGATTTATCCGATACCAAATGGTGCCACTCGATGCTTGTGGCTGGACGTTGTGAGTTTTTCCGATATGTTTAATTGTTGAACCGGGGACGATCGGCTCCGGTCGACCGCTCCTGAGAATGGAATTGTTGCCAAATGTGACGCTTCGAAACTTGTGTCAATCATGCCATACCCTCCCGACAAGTGATCAGATCATCTGAGTCGACTAACAGCGTCTTTCGCAATTGCAGATTCGGCGTCACAACCAGGATCCAAACCTGGCGATCATCGGATTCGTATGCGCGGATCACTTCTCAGATGATCAAAAGTTACCGAACGGCCATCTCAAGGTGAGTTCGGTGGTTCCCACGAGCAGCCCCAAGGGCACACCGTTAGCTCATTGCTCGACAGAATTCACTCATCATAGCTCTTATTTTCACGCCAGACGGCGTGAGTAAGACAGAATTCACTCCGGGAAGACTCGCACATATCCGGCCGTCAGGAGCACTCGCGTGGTATTCTATTATTCTGGATAGTTGCGTTCGAGTTCGAAACTTGCAAGGGAGAACACATTAGCGCATACGACTGCTATTAGAATCACTCGGTTGTCTTTTATGTTGGAGAACTACTTTGAGGGCTTCCAAGTTCCAGAGACACGGAATCATTCCACAAGGTTCCGTTTCGAACAGTTCACTTCTTCATTGGGAGGAGGTCGGCACACGGAAACAACTCAAATTATCCGCGGGAAACTGAAAGCCCCAGGAACTGAACCCCATCCGACTTTTTATGGTTGTCCCCACGAAGTCCAAGAAAGATGGGTCGAGTCATATGCAGAACCCAGACCGTAACAATCAGAATATCTCAAGGGGGGGGGGGGTTGAAATTTCGCCCCGATCAGATAAGATTTTGGAGGAATCACTTGATTCCGAGAGCATGCCTGACGGGTATACGCAGCTCAAGCTCTTCTCGGCAAGTGACCGATTGTCGAGTTTGATTTAGATAATCCTTGAAAATCGCTGTTGATTTCAACACAGGATTGGCGGAGTCAATTCTGTGAGTGAATCAGAGTTCAGGTTCACAATAGTTCTCCCTCCACACGAGTGCGTAACAAGATCTGATCTGTTTGTTCCCTCCGTTTCAAGGGCAATGCCATCCCCAACATATTCCCATCAAGTTCGGGTAGGATCGACTCCTCCCCAATAAGCTGTCAATTCTGCAATGAGGTGTGCTACACTCGGAAAGATTTGCTCGCACACGACAAAGCGGTGAGTTTTCTCAAGACAATGATATTTTCCAGGTTATTTCGGGACGATGATCTTTCTTTCAAATCAATAGCTATGGGTGACTCCTCGAGAGCAGTTTTCATCAATCACGAATTGCGGTTGCAAAAGTTGCGGTTCCAACAGCGTTCGCTGCCTTTAATCGCCTCCAAGTTAATTGGAGAGCCACGCGCGACGGTTTGCAATGTGCTCACTAAACTGGACGCCGCGGAAGGTGTCTCTTTGAGCTTGACCCGTTCCCGACACCTATCCCCATAGGTCGTGAAGCTTGATCGAGTCAAAGGCAAGTTCGTTGTCGCTTCACATATGTAGCGGGTCATGAGTCAAAAACATGGATTTCAACAACGAAGTCGTACTCGTTAGGCAGCCTCCCGCGCGGCGAGGAACCTGAAAGGTGGTGGCAACTGCGGCGAAAGGCGAACATTTCATGACAATATATAAGGATATTCTCCTCGGCCATGCCCCCAAAGCGACATTATATTTGTTCGCGATCAAGGAACGCGAGAAAGATGAAAATTTCAAGACGGAAAGAGACGGTGGAACAGAAGAGAACTAGACTCGAGAAAGCTCGTCAACACCGGGCTCGGAAGAGAGGAGGGGTCGAAGATCGTTCGAACGGACCAAGCTCGATGAGATGGTCGACCATAATTGATGGTAACGTCCCGCTGCCGGTCAGGTGTCGTCAACCCACTCAGGTATGGGAACGAGCGTTGAAATATATCCGTGATAGCTTCCCGTTATAGAGGCCTCGTTGCGGCTCTCAGTTGAAGCACCATTGTACAAGTATTGCAACACGAGTGTCGACTTATATGTTTCCGGTGACTTGGTCAACCCCACTGAATCAATGTTTACAACAGGGAATCAGAGTCCTCCGTTGAATCCAAAGTATATTGTGATGTCTGCGCACATGTGAGCACATCACCCGTACCATGGTAGAGAACCTCGGATTTGTGGGAGCTTTGACGAGCCCTGTCATATTCGAAGGGATTCATCAACTCAGTGAACCCACGGCTTTCATGACCCCATGAGCCATTGAGATTCAGTTGCCTGGCTAGCTGCGCATTTTTCATCGTTCATCGGATGAATCCGTGTCACTCGGGGCTGACATCGAGAGGGGTAGTGTTATACAGTGGATTACGCGCGTACGAACTTTATCGCGTTCGAACCATTCTGATCCGAGTAAGCGGAAGAACCGATAGGTAATCCAATGCGGAGATCGGTCGGAGTCCACCCAACTCGGCGACCTTGATCCTTACCAAGGGGCATCTCTGGAGTGAGAACCCTTTTACTTGCGTATTTCGTTTCAACAGAATGTCTCGCTTCGTGATGGCCATGTTGGGTTCGAAAAAAATCATGCAGCCCTAGCGTCCTGAGCTGTCGATTATTGCCTGCGTATGGAATGGCAGCGACGATGCAGTCCACATGAGGGCAAATCCCGCTAAAGAGATGGTGGAGAACCTGCATTCCAGGTGATAACTGATGTGTTCGGCGTCGACGAAAACGATTTGAAAGATGGAAGTGACGAAAAACGAGACGCATGAGCATCTTTTCACATTTACGAACAGGGGACAGACCCGATATCGTTTGAACATTTCTTCCGTATTCCTGTACAGCCTCTGTTGTAGACTACCTCAATGAGGTGGGTCGTGGGATGAATAATTGGCATGAAGAGCTCAAAATTCATGGATGCCGGAAATTAACCGGGCAGTTTTACCAACATACGGATTGGATCGGTCTTCGGAAAATTCGAAGAATACCCTGAGAGCTAGGGAGTATATACTCCATCCCGGTTCCTTGCTTGGTACGGGTCGATGAGACAAACGCAAGAAGAGAAGGTAGGAGAACCCGTGAATGACCGGGATGAGAATCACAAGGAAGGAACTGATTACGAACACCGGGTGAAACAGCATGATCGGGTCGCGGGAGTCATCGCTCCGTATTCGCGGATTTCCGAGGAAGTCGTCCAGAAAATTCAGCCCCAGGACTAAATTTTTTGACGCGAGAGCGTTTCTGCTGAGGGTACCGAAAGCTAGCACTTCGTCATCTATCGTCACATTCTTGTAACAAAGTAATAGGCTCGAACGACGTCCAGGGTGGACTGAACACGTCCCGGTTTCCTCAGACAGACGATAAATTTCCGGGAAATTTTCCGTTTCCATTCCTGTGGCGCTCACAACTCGAGAATAGGGTCTCTGGTGATGATTCATCGACCCCCCATGTATGTGATCTGTCAAATCCATATAAATGATCGTTATATTCCGTTTTGAAGGCGCGTAGAAACAACGGGTTCTCAGCGAACTAAACGAGACTACAGGCCCGACTTGGGATATCTCATTGTGAGTGTAGGATACGTTCAAATCCGGAAAAATTCACCCTAAAGTCACCTACTGACCGTCCTGTCCAGAGAAAAATCAAGTCGGTAATGTCACACTGGACTTTGCGACGTACATTTCTACCGAATAGCAGCTTTTTAGGTGGTGGGGTGTCCCTTGACGGAATCGTTGCAGACTTTACATATTTCAAATCGAAAACCTGTATCATGAGTTCTTCCCATGGATCGATTGTCGGAACAACGAAGTTGTGTAAACTGAACTGAACTGGAAAGGCACGGCCGAAAACCCAAAGTCTAGGGCAGAGGAAACGTAGAGCAAGCGGAAGTGAACAAAGGCCAGCGAAAGAGCCCAGAACGTCCAGGGACGTTATCAGACATACCGGGAACGGCGTCGTATTTCTCCATGCGAGCTCACTCACGCCCTGAGAACCGTCACAGCCAGATGATGCCGTAATTATGAATCTAACGGTATCGTTTGGTATTCCAACCAATGTTCGGGAAATTTCAGGAGATACTCGATACACTTCTTGGATTGGACTTCTAATGGATTTTTGCTGAAAATGTAACGTTTGTGATCGAATTCGGTTTTGGCTGGACTCGAAACAAGCGAGCAACCAAATACTACCTCCGTCCAGGGGCGTGCACAGGATTTTTTTTTGGGGGGGGCCAAGGGCACTTTGGCAGGGTTTTGGGGGGGGCCAACAGATGATGATGATGATCCCTCCCATAGGACTCTATGGGCAGGATCAAAATTTTGGGGGGGGCCATGGCCCCCTCGGCCCCCCCCCTGGGCACGCCCCTGCCTCCGTCCCATAATAGTAGTCCCATTTGACTTTGAGAGTCGGTATTAAGAAACCTTTGTGGAGCTTCTGAAATGATTAACATACTTCACATGCTTCATCACATGGTTCACTCCAAACGCGGGCCTCATTCCGTTCTGGGTAAGAGAGGGAAAAATGTGGAAATCGGCAGATGCGACCACTAATTCGGGATAAAATTCCGGGCTCAAATGGGACTACTATTATGGGACGGAGGTAGTAGTTGATTTCTTGAGAGTATATCCTAGATGGGGATAACTCTGTTTCATCTGTGTGGTAATTGTTGCTAAACTTCTTGGGGCAACGAAATTCCATGGATGATTAGGAGCAATGGTTACTAATATCCGCCGAGACCGCCTGATCTGCCCAAGTTGGATCCCCTCCCAGAGCGACTCGTCTCCCCACGGATTCCTGCTTTCTGGACTGGTTTCAACGGAATCCCGACTTTCTTGGTTTTCTACTACTAACAATACTCGCAGACGCCAATATTACTCCTAAACTTCTTTCACCACCTTTGCGCACACACCGACGCTTTCGCGAAACCCCTGACGGTAGTGTTACCACGATACCTCTGACGATTTTTTTCTTCAAATGTGGATCAGAGAGCGTCAAATCGATTACGGAGCACTGCCACATGAACACTCCGATTGCTCAAAACCAAGATTCGAGGATCGAAATGATGATGTCTTAACTTCTCCCATTCCAGAAGCATGAAAAAGAGCTCGGTGAAATAAGAATCAAGGTCTTGGAGACTGCGCCCGAAGTACCGAAGAAAACCTCGCCATGCGCAGTAAGTTCATGCCGCGAACATTTACTGTTATCCGACAGATCAAGTCGAGGAGAGTGTCCTGGTTACGGTCGGTCTGATAAAGTTTTGTCCACCTGAATTCTCCAGAATTGTGTCGGGCTCGAGCAGATCCGTCAGGGTCTTCACCGGAGACGAGCAAACATCAAACAGGCCATCAATGATTTGAAGACGCTTCGCGAATCTTGTAACCAGCCGCTGAAGTTGGATGTTGACATCAGCAACCTGCCCCAGATCAAGGTGGACAACTAGCAGTAACGCACCGAGGGAGGGGGGTAGGGGGCCATGGCCCGCCCCCAAGATTTTTCCCTGGCCTCCATGCTAAACATCATCATCATCTTCATCTGATGCCCCCCCCCTCCAAAAATAGGGCGAGAATGTTCTCTCTTCTGCATCCTTTCCGGACGGAAATGCAGGGCTGTGGACGACTGATGATACTCGAACCGCCCGTCGAGCGGAATGCTCCGTGGAAAGAGTCCGCGAGACGCACAGAAAAATCCCTCTATCGATTCGTTTTTGTACATGGACATGTAGATAGTCGCAGCAGTTGAGGTCGTAGAGGCAGCATCGAACATGATCATCGAGATGACCCTTGCAGTTTGAGATTACTGTTGAATAAAACCAAAATCAGGTCCTGTTACCGCCGGCCCGTACGACACAAATTCGCACAATGTCTCATCCACTACGCTTGTCGCCTACAGGCTGGGCTGAAGTGCCGCATTTTTTCATGAATCAGCTGCGAACTTCCTCGGATGCCAAAGGGTGCTGAAGGCTTTCGTGAACTCTCGCTAAGCTTTGATGAGAGAAGCCGTGTGAACTAGTCCCCGCGTACAATTCACTAGCGTCAAGAGACTTCCCGAGAAATCGTCGTCAAACCGGATTTCGTTATTGTAGCCTGTAGGCTCGGCAACCCTTTGGGAGCTCCGCTGCTGCCCCAACATCGCGGACATCATATGGAACAGTCATTAATGCCTCCGAGACCTCGACACACGAATCATTGAAGCTCGTGGATGAGAAGCCTACCCCGCGGCTTCCTCAGTCCCGCGAAGGTGCACACTGGATTTGCTCTGTCAACCGCGCGTAAAAGACCAATGCCCGTAGCTAAGACTACAATTCGGATGAACACCAAACCATCATATGAACGCGCGGGGGATATATCGGAAAAATTCCCAATCCTCCAATATTGCTCAAAGATCATCGCGCGCGCGGCGAGGGGTCTAGGACAGAGTGCCCTGGTGTTTACATCGAGGCGCCATCTTGCAGGGGGAAAGGGAAGATGAATCCACCGACCGATTGAGTTAATCGACTCAGTTTTGAGCGTTTCTAACCTAACCTAACCTGTCCTAGGCCATGCACTGGCTTCGGGCCTCGCAGCCACCCCATGAGCGGGTCCAGTTAACGCGCTGCGACCCAATGATTCAGGTCCCTCTCCCTCTTCAAAATGGCGCCTCGATGTAAACACCAGGGCACTCTGACCGCCACCCGCGGCGAGGTGTCCAAAGTCTCGTCTGCTCGAGCAGCCGATATTTGGGGAATTTCACACACTTGCAGGTAGGTAACGCTGCCAAGTGGTAATATGCGAAATGACGACACGTGGAGAACCTGTAGAGGAAATTGAGTCCCATGTCCACACACCAATATGGCATATCCCCCTGAAGATATTATTTTGAGCCAATTCGAGTTGGGTCCGCCATCTCTAGTTTACGTCCCCATGATCGCAAACCGCCGCTATTTGAGAGAGAGAGCTTCTCGGGTTGGGGAAGGGAAATTCGAATTGGCAGACGACGAAAGGCGGCGGCCGCAACCACTGCTGCTATCTCGCCGTTCCTCTGCATTCGTTGGTGACGGTTGTAGGACGTATGAGGTGTATTTACGACTGTATACACCATCGGAAACTCTGTTCCAGCCGTTGAGCCGTTCGAGGTGCCAGAGCTCGGGCATGCCATAGCCACCGATGATTCTCCTCCCTGTGGACATAACGACAATCAGCGAGAAGATTTCCCGACTCCCCTTCCCTTTGGGAGAAGTCGTTTTCAATGAGCCACACCAAACAGGTGTCATGCGCTGGTGCTGAACGAGCAACGGCTTTCGCCTGCTGCCTTGGTCGGGTGCCGCGACCATCGATTGTTTGCGTGTGTGAGGCCTCCTTATTAAACAAAACACGATGAGACTCGGACTCGTTGGACACCGAGTGAGTGCTTCTTGAGAGCGCACACTCGATTGTCAAAACCGTTCACTCCAGTGCCTTGAGAGGAAAGCAAACCGGAATTTCCGATGGAATCCAAGTGCCTGCCTGGCATCGGAGTTTTCGGCGCTGGGCGCGCTGCGCGAGTCATTGTACCTCAATTGCGTTCTAGAGGCTTTCGCATAGAAGCATTATGGGCACGCACACAAGAACTCGCCAGAGAGGCTGCCGCGGAACTCGATATCCCCTTTTGGACTACTCGAGAAGATGAAGTGCTCTTAAGGAAAACGGTCAGTCTCGTCGTGATACTCTGTGAGCCCCATCTGCACTCCGGAATAGCCGTCAAAGCCCTAGGTATCGGGAAACATGTGTTGTGCGACCGACCGGCTGGATTGAACAAAGTGGACGTCCTGAAAATGGTTCAGGCGTCACAGTATTACCCGTCTCTTATATCAATCGTCGGACACACACTGCGATTCCTGCCGTGCTTCGTGCAAATGAGGAAACATCTCAATGACGGATACGTTGGCCAGGTCCAGACCATCGATGTGAGAGTTATGTGTGGAAGTTTGTTCCAAGACCGCTACACCTGGTTGCAGGATTCCAGAGTGGGTGGTGGAGCTTTGGCGAATTTCGGAAGTCATCTCATCGATATAGTGAGTTTCATCACCGGTCTTCGGGCTCTACGAGTTGTTGGTACATTACGAACGCTCGAAACGTCGAAGGACATCTTCCACCAGGTGCAGGCCGACGATTTCTGCGCTTTCCAGATGGAGATGGAAAACGGGGCGCTTGTGACAGCCAACATCAACACACGATTCCGAGGACAATATTCTGAAGAAATTACTGTGTGCGGTAGTGAAGGTATCCTCATGGTTCGTTCCGGCGATCTTTACGGCCAGAAGACGGAATCCATGAAAGAGGACCTCCTGTACCTTGATGTCGAAGATTTGAAACAGTCTCCTTCGATACTCCCTCGGAATATTAGTGACCTCGCCAAGGAGAAGCTTCAGGATAAAATTCATCCCCCACATCTACCGAAAGCGCACGTGAAGGGCTGGATTAAACTGATCGGCTCCCTGAAAGAGGCGTTCATCTCGAAGTCGAACCAATGGCATAAAGACAGCGTACAAAGCGCAGCTACCTTTGAGGATGCGCTGTATGTTCAATGTGTGGTTGATGCCGTTCGAACGTCGGCGATCGACAAACAGTGGATCAGGATTGTCGCCGATGCCAACGAAATTCAGAGAAACACTTACGACCGACGTGACTCTCCGAACAAAGTGTACGCTGGCCCCTACAGCACCGCTAATGGACTCTCCCTGTGAAAGTATTCCACATCTTCCGCGGATTTGTTTCGAGGGGACCAAAGAAGCCTTAATGATGATCTCACAAGTGCCATTCATAGCACAGTTATACTGCGAACGCTTGAGAATGCCACAAAGAACTCTATATCCCCTGAAGGCAGCATTCTCCTGATTTGGTTTCATTAATGAGAAGTCGTTATTTGCCGTCGATTTCGGGATATACCCTGGTGGAAATGATCTGAGAGTTAGTGCGTGTCATTCTCCACTTGGAACCTTTGGTTCGAAAGCTAGTCAGATGTTTGTACAGACTCAACATTGGAATGTATGATAGTCTATCGGGAGCGGCCGTGTCACGACACGACTAATAAACTGTATTCTTACGCTTAAACAAACTCATCGTCTTCTGTGGAAATCGCGCGGTTTCGGGTTCGGCAGCGTGTCGGCTGGAATCTCTATCCTTCACTTCTTCGACGTATGTCGATGTGTTGACGGTCGATTACCGTTCGATGATTTATTTAGTCTGAGTTTTACAACTAGCCACATTCTGTCACTCGAGAGTTCAATCACTTCATCGTCGCCAAACCACCCAAAATTCCATTCCATTTCTAGATTCAAAGCTTCACATATTGTTCTACTGAGAATATTCGCATGCAAAGACACCACCGACGAATCCGCCATGGGAGCAAGCCTTTCATTGCTCTCTACGAAGGATGCCATCACGGGCGCGCATACGAAGAATAGTTCACGCTTTTGCGTCGTTGACCGTTGCTGCGGACGTTCCCTAATAGAAGATACAGCTCGACAATCTCCCGGGCTCTGGGCAACGCAATATGCGGCATATTCAATATCAGAACATGAAATATTCACAATATGTATTCGCTTTCTGAACGGTCAGATTTCCGAATCAGGGCTCTGTTGACATTTGAGTTTTCAACAAATGAGTTTATCAGTTCATTCAGCTTGGCCAACTTGAATATCAAGAACTGACTCCAGATTACATTGTTTGTGAATTTCGAAAGAACCGTTTAAATGAACTGCGTCATGCTGTTGGCGATTCACTGCTTTTGAAATTCAACTGGAGAAGAGTAAGTGATGAACCGGGGAATTCAAGGATCAGGCGGTGTTACGTGAGGAAGATCCTCGGATAGAAGCAAGATTCCCCGTGAGTTCCTAGATGTCCGTCCACGAGACTTCTAGGAAACTACAGCGCTTTCTCTGGGACGGATTCTAGGCCGTTTCGCGAACTGGCTCAGCTAAAGAATTCTGAGATCTCGTACAGCCTTGACTGCTAAGGTTCAGCCACTGGTTTGGTTGTTTGTGTCTGACCGGCTACGCGCTGCGTGGTTGGTTCACTCAATGCATAGAGCAGGGCTCAGCGGCCCGAGCAACCCTGATAGCGGCGGAGCGACAACGGCGGAAATGTATGCGCAGAGCAAATACAATGTTTCGAGCGAAACGCGGAAGGAGTGACCATTTCCGACGCGCTCGAGTTATTACGTCCGCTGAAATCGCAGCGAAATCTTCGAAATAGTCGCCAGGAGTACGCTCAGAGTGCACTGGAAGTCGCTCTGCTATCTTGCCCTCCACCTTCTAGTTTCCCTCGAGCGATTCTCTTGTGAAAACTACTTACACACAAACGCTCTTCTGTGTCTTGCGAAGAACGCGTACCCTACCAAACCAGCGAACATTGAAAATCTCGCCAAAAAGGGATGTGTGGAGTCGTAGCGAACAGTGAACACCCATTGTGACCAAGTGGCGTGCGATGAAGTGGGAGAAACATGGAACGTTTTCTGATGATCGTCGACGAGCGGGGAATCGACTTTTCAAGCTTTCCCTTCGCACAAACTAGAATTTCGAATGTCATGACTAGTCCAGCCATCGTTGGTTACGCCGGCGCCGCGCCGTACCTTCGCACGGTGGTCGCCAGCTACTCATGAGGCGTTGCATTGGACCGAAGCAATCTGGACCATAGATAACCGAACAATAAGATAATGGGGATGTAAGGATTGAACTGAGCACGGTCGATGAGTGACACGCATCTCCTTTGGCCCTAGCGCGGAGATACAGTCAACTCCCGACCAGAGCCGTACCTTGACCAAACGAGCGATGTCTCCGAATCGCTCGATATCCTGCCTCGGCTGTTTTTACGCGTTCAGCGATGACGACAAACGTCATCTGTCATTCGTTCGCGTATGCCCTGCTGGAGTTCATACGTAGTCATGTCAATAGCTACGGTTGAGCTGACTCGCATACGAAGAATGGTTTCATGGCACTATTGTGTATGACCCTTTCATGCGAAGTCCGGTCGCGAAGTTCTCGCCGCTGTAAGATGTTGTCGAGTTGAAAATTTCTAGTCGTGTCTCCGCTATGATCTTGGGAGAGCTCATTCGTCTTTAGATCGACTGACGAATCGCCCACGCCTTGTTTACACCACTTGAGTTTGAGATCGTCATTCTATAGACACGCTGAGTTACAGACACCGGTACGGCATTCAATCTCGTCTGCAGGGAGTCAATCTGACCAGTAAAATTGATTGCAGGTGCCCGAAACGCGATGGTGTCTCCTGTCATCACCCCAGACAGACTTCCAAAATCTCAGCTTGCCTGAGTCACTTGGATGGTGTTATGAGCGTCTCCTTGGTTTAGCTATCCGCAAATCATTTCCGAAGCCGTTTCCAGTCACGTTCGCTGTTGCGATCGCTAGTTAACAATTTCGAAGCGATTTCATGGAATGAGAGAGCTGAACATTTATGGCTCCAGTCCGGAATCACGTTCAGTGCAGCGAGTCGCATGACTCTATGTTGAATCCAACCAGATGACATGACGCATTACACTGAATTAGTAACCGAATCAGTCAAACATTGGAGCCATTCGTGCCGGTCCATGGGGGGGTTATTTTCTGCGGTTTGAGAAGCATCGGTAACAACGGAGTGGAGAAAACAGAGAAGAAGACATTAACAGACTTGATGCTACACGCTACATTGTGCTTGACACGGTGCTTTAATGAGGCCCGAGGCAACGCCTGGGAGATCTCGATGACCCGATTGGATTTGCTTACCGCATCAGAAGACATCTGATCCATTCGGAAAGGCCGAGCAAACCGACCGCTCGTCCACCCAGAAGGCGACCGAGCCAACAGCCGCAACGCAGCTCCGCGGCGCGGCGTTCGAGCTTTGTTCTGTTCGCACTTTCTCACTCTGTCGCCTCTTATGACAACTTTCACGAGACCGCCAAGATCGTCAGCTCCGTGATGATCACCGCTGTCGTCAAAAGTTCCCACGGAGCATTACTGATCGGGTCGAATATATGGTGAGGGACGTGAGACATGACACTTGACTAATATGCCCCCTGGAATTTCGTCTGACGGGAGTCCCGCAATTCATGTTCTATTTTTCTTCCGTTCGTCAGTTTCCTTCACGGGATACCGAACAAATCCTTGCAAGTAGTCTACTCGAGGTCTACCCGTGCGGTCTCTTGATCGGTATTCCCTCCGAACGGCGAACATTCCGGGCGTGTTGGGTTTCCCCAACGTCGACAAAGAAGAGCCCTCTTGGATTGGAGCAGAAACAATGGAAATAATTCCATGGCTGGTCCTCTCCCATAACTCGGGTTGGACGCTGTTGTAACACTAGAGTTTCTACAGAAAGGAGCTGGCGTTGTTGAGGACGGCTTGTGTCAGAAATAGGTACTGTTGACGAGCTTTGATTCTGGATTACTGATCTCTGCCACACCACTATTGATCGATTCGCTTGACGAGCTGTGATTGTTACTCATTCGTTTTCGTTGGCTAGCAGTTCTGATTCCAGGGTTTCATACAAGTTCAGTACGAAGTAAGAAACGTCAGGAAGAATGACTAGAAGACGCGCACCAACTCGGTGCACATAGATCTGAAATTGTTGGCCTCACCTATAAGCCAATCTCGGAGCAGGTGGGCACGCGCGTCAGCCCTTCGTCGAGGAGAAGGTTCGTGTTGGCTCCGTTGAAACAGATTGTGTACAACAAATGACCTTTCGACTGGACTTCCGCGTTCGAGTGGTTGGATCCATAAGAATCAGGGAATCTACTGAACCGAGGGAGATATCGTTGAGTAGACAGCGATTGTTCAGAAAGCGATACGGAGGTAGAAAGGTTGATGGATATTATATCTTTTGGGGCACAGTCGTGTCGGCAGCGGTCAGCTAGCCGTGAATTTCCAATTTGGAACGATTGGCATCACCTTCCGAATGCCTGGATTCGGTTTTGGATTGAAGAACCGGACGTGGAATGTCCTTGCAGCGATCAAAGCCGATTAGTCACTTGCAGGACCTTCACGATTCGGAATTAATTTTCAGTAGAGTGTCGTCTCACTCTGTCGAAATCTCTTGTATTTTCGAATCCATAATGTTTCGGCACCTGATCGTCTAGCTTGTCAACATTCGTGATATGTCGTCATCGGTCTCCGGATCTCAGCAATCTCGTGTATGACATGTAAGCATATCGGAAGCCGAAGTCAGCGATGGGAACTGCTCAGTCAGCATTCCATCACGGGGTAATCCAAACCTATGCGAGCAGCATTCGAATGATGCTGTTCGGGATGGTCATTTCGTCCAATATGGAGTTCATAAGCAAGGATAAATCCTCTGCATCAGTCCGGACCATGACTGGTGAAATTCTCCGATCGTGAACGGCGAGTCCGATCATCGATATTCTTCGAAGATCACTAATCAAATTCTCGGTCCTTGAGAATTCCGAAAGAATTTAGAGGGAACCATTGGATCAGGAGAGTTTTCCGCTCATCAGCTGAGCTCTCAAAGTTCGGGAGAAACGAAGCCCACATCTGTTCAAATTCTACTCGTCACAGAACAGAGGAGTTGAGAGTTCCAGTGAGCCTTCCGCTGTTTTTGACTTTCACGGATGACAGCGCCCGTGAACATCCAGTGATATGATTCCGATCCGGTGAAGCGCAGTACCAGCCGCGCTCCCAAGCTTCTTCTGAAGGAATATTGTCACCGAGATTCGACTCGATTGCCGATAAATGACATCGATGCCCACGGGAATCCCTCAGGTAGCATAACGGTGAATCAACATGAGCGTTCGATCGAGTTGGCATCCGATCCATAATGACACCTTCAGAAGCAATACTACGACTTTTTTGCTTCTCAATTCTATGGACAGACAACGGTATCTTTCATACGTGACGGTGAAGTGCGAAATCCAAACGAGAGATTGCTGAAGGTCGATCCCTTTGCTTCCGACAAGCTCCGTCGGCTTCCAAGCCTCATTTTCGTCAACCGCCCGTAACAAAGACACCAACGGCGGCGATAAGAAGTCCGGCGAATAGTGGCGGAGAAAGCAAGCTTTGATGCGGAGGTGCAGACAAGAGCGGAATCGCAACCAGAAATGAGCATGAGCATCAAATAAACGACTAATATAAACAGCGACCTCCGGCTGGAAATGTTTTTATTTATTTTTTGTTTGCCCCATTTCGACTCTCCCTACGACAACAGAGCTCAGACACAAGCTTAGGCTCCGGCAAACATCTGGCGGTCAGATGCTAGCGCACGAGTAGCTACCAAGTAATTTTATTTTGCGGGATAGAGCATGCGTCCATAATTATATCCGTGATGGTTAACATTGTCTTCAGCCTCGACTCTGCTCCGTATTCATGACTCGGATTTCTTTTGGAGTCCTCAAAACCACCGCGATTCTTCTGGTGGACTTCTCTCCCGTCTGCTTAGGCCCGCGAGGAGAATTCCGGAGCCCGAACTCCAAATCCTAAGCCTTCTCATGCATAGCGCTTCGTGAGCAACAAGGAGCAAAAACTGCGGCACGTCATAACTGATCGATTTTAGTCTGGAGAATCGAAGCTCGGGTCGTTTTTCGCTCGTTGTTTTCCGCAGGCATTGGACTTCTCATCCCGATCAGAGGTGAAGGTCGATTTCGCGAATGCTACCGACCAACGCGCACAGATGGCCACACAAATGAGAAAATCCACGCGAAAGCTGAACATTTTGTTTTCCGTCGTTGGTGGGAGTTCACAGTTTTCGCCGATTTCACTGCGGAACACTCGGCGCCAGAACCTTCAATAAAACCCATACCGTTTCGATATTCAATGCCGACTCCGAAGAACCTGTCGGCATCAGCACGATATTATGATACATGGCATGAGATCGAAATGTGGAAGTTATATCCGATACCGAGATACTTCATATGCTCATCATTCAGAAGGGTACTTCCCAGATTGAGGGATCCTCCAACGTAGCAATATGACAGCGAGGTTATATCCTTCTCTTCCGATATTTCACTCCATACTCCTGCGCCAAGGATTCGGAACATGATCAGCAGCAATCGACGACTTTCGCGACTTGATCCCTGGTGGTGTGAATACACCTCATGAGCAGAGATCAGTCGGATAACGAAAGCTCGGGAACGGGCGACCCGGGATGAAGAATCGGTCAGGCACCACTGTAACACGATACCGACAGGTTGGATCCAAGCACGAAACAGGACCGAAGTTCACACGGCAGGGTTGAATCTGTTTGATGTGGCGGTGGACCTCCGTCGCGATATTGTGACCTCGTAGGTGAAGTCGTGACCACTGCAAAACCACTGCTTCTGTGTTCCAATCCACCTACAGTGTATTCGACTCATTGATGGCAGCGGCGACGGTGTTCGATTTGTCTTACAAAGCCACCGTCGTGTCGCCAGCAGACCACCATTGTCCTCGTTGAATGATACGCAAACTACGAACTCCGGACGACGCGACACGTCGGTGGACGCTGGTCGGCGTTCGATTCCATCGGACCTCGGAAGATGGGGTCGAAAATTTCACCAGAAACCAATTTGTTGGGGCTTGTCGTCTCATTTTCCATCGAATGGATTCAGCCAATTTTTTGGTTTTTTTCTCTTCTTTCTCTCTCAAACCCCTTCCGCCCGTTGCTCTGGGTCAGTGCACCATCTCTTTGCCGGCTCGTTGTGACCGGCCCGGACTACGTTTGGTGATGAAACCGAAGCGGGGATGCAAATTACCTCCTGCTTGAGTCTCTGGAGTGTGACTGAATGTTGTCTGGATATTCGAGCTAGGAAGCCAAAGAGTTTCTCAACGTTGTCAGTTCATGTGTCACCAGCTTTTATGTTTCTGTGTTTGTCTTTCCTTTGACGAACCACAGTCTGCGTTTGCTGCGAATCGGCGAACGGACGGCATTGCTCACAGACTTCCGTTCGGAACGTTCCTCTCCGCTTGGAATGTGCCAAAGGAAACCGACAAAAAGGTTTCAAACTGACGCTTATTCGCTTTTGCTCGAAAGCGCCGCAACGATCTTTTTCCACCGACGGCGATGGAGTGCAACACAGAACCTCTAGAGAAGCCGATCTATGTTCCGTTCTGCTCGCTCAATCGTTCGTATAAACCCAGAAAACTCGTAGATCAGGAGGAACTTTTTCGATTTGGAGCAATTACGAAGAAGCGATGTCAATGTTTTCGCAGTGAAATTGCCGACAGTGACTCAGCTCGAAACAATCCAACAAGACTTGAATATTGCTCACGGCAACTTCGGTAGCTTGTCTTGTAAATCGAGTTATTTCAATTTATACCTTCGTAGTAAAGCGTCGGGTTAGCGAAAGTCTGCTCGATGCTAACGGGTCGGAGGCATGACCTGCGAATCGCGGAAATCAGCTGTTTTCATCAACGGTGATTTCGTCTTACAGCGACCTTCACCAGAAATCTGCGGAGGAAACTACTGCCAGTGATGTCACACTCCGCCATCGTTTCAAAGATGTTTCCAAAGATTATTCTCGATACAGTACATCTCGCGCTGGAGCTCCAACTCGTCAAGACCACGATAGATTTGAGCTGATATGATCAAATCGGTGTAAATGTACGAAACTTGTCGTAGATGATCAGTGCCTCCATTTGATGCGGAGAATCCCGGCGTTTCAGAGTTGGGATGCGCAATTGATGATCGCTGCCCCGACACATAGATTCTACCACATTTCCCTTCGTGAATTCCTTAAAGCGAGAGTTCTTGAAATCGCGCCGAGGATCTCGTGATTTTCCCGTGGGAAAGGTGCCCCCGTGGTTAATTTGGGGGTTTCGACTGACACCTACGATTGGTTTTGTGTATTCAACGCCAGGCATTGGGTACGCGAGAATATCCTATGGAATTAAACGAGGCCTTGGATTAAACTTTAAAACTCAAAGACAGATGAAACGATTGAACAATCTGATGATTCGAATGAAGGAGAAATGCCTCAAATCAATGAAGAGAGGCATGTTTTGGTTAAGAAGATAGTTCAAGCTGCAAGACGCACGAGAACCGTGTCGAACGTACTCGGCTACGCAGCCAGGAGAATTTTCAGCGGTGAGCTGTTGTGAAGTCCTTCGTGATTTTGGCGCTGATTGTGACGATCGGCTGTTTCCAGTCGGACTCACAACCGCTCTCAACTGTGTTGATCCATCCAAACCAGGACCGTCTCATTATCCCGAAACAGACTCCGGATTAGGTTTCACTAGTCCCGGGAAGCGAAATATTCGAGGTGGTAAACACGAACGCTTAGACGATCTCCACATGACTCTGACAAAGATGTTGATGTGGGATCATGTTCTCACGGCGTTGAAAACACAGAACATTTCTGTTGATCATGTGAAAATAATGCACAATAAGTCATCTGTTTGTGATTTCTGTGACGAATGGGTCTCGGTTGTGCTAGGGAATCTGATGGCGTGGAAAGGGAAGAATAGAGAATTTATTCAGACCGAAAGTGAGTTTTACGATCGCTTTTTGTGTTTTATTTGAAGGAACTCCACGGAAAATGAATGCGAGCCATTTCGAGACCGTTTGCCCGCGGGCGACGAAGACGCAATCGGTAAGAGATTCAAGAAAGCCGAGAGTCAAAAGTCACAGCGAGCGAATTGTCGGGGCGAACGCACCGTGATTTGATGTCATCTTTGTGAGCCCGTGAGCTGGTTGTGATTCCGCGGAATAAATCGGCCGAATTCGTGGGTTTCATCTGTTCTGCATTTCTTCCCCAGTGTATGTTTGTGCAAAGAAGCAAACTTTGTATTCGGAGAAGTTTCGAGAAAATCACGCAGCTTCAAGACTTAGACGAAGCGCGGCGATTTTCATCTGGTCGGCTTCGAAGTTTGTTGGTTGATTGTTCGAAACTCACGCAAGACATCATTGGAACTCCTCGTAGTTGGCTTCGGATGTGAAGTAAGACTCGAGTCACTCGTTATTCAGGAGAGCCACGACAGCGATGGGTGTTCCCCGCTTTTCAAGTCGTAGTTGGACACTCTCAACCTGTGGAGTTCACTTCAGATTCTATGATATTTTTAAAATTATGAGAGCGCTTTCTCTTACGTTCAAGTGAGGGCTGGCTTCTCTTAGCCTCGACTCCTCCACACCTTGACCATTTTCACTCCGAAAAATTCCAGTCCTCGAGGAACCGGTCGACGCATGCGTTGGCACGTGTCAGAAGGGCTCCCTGAGTTGATCTCAGAAAAATTTTCCCCCGAGCATTGCTGTCGAATGCCGGGACGATGTTCTGCTATGGATCATAGAAGCTTTCGTGGTCACTCCTTGTAGTGCCCAGCCCGTTGAGACTATTGTCTTCGCTCACGCGTTCCGAGCAGAATTCCGCAATAAAATCGAGAATGTCGAGCGACACTCTGAACGACTGTGTCGACGGCGTTTACCTGGGTGATGGACAGCCCTTACCAGGAAACACAAAAACATGACAGTGCCTAGCCGGTAATTGGGCCTCATTAGATGTTAGCGGCGACATCGTCTTGGAACGCTCCAGAAACTCCCTTTGGTTTTCGTAGCTTCCCTTTGGTTAGCCAGGACCGTTCGCCGCGCTGAAGCGAGTGAGTCAAACTCAACTGAAACTAAGCTCGGCCAGAAGTTCACTTGCGGGCTGATATTTCTGTCAACGTAATAGGAGGCGAATGGAAAGTGGATCGTATAGTAAGAGCGGTGTCATGAGCTGCGGAGCTTTCGCCCAGCACCAGGGAACGGCGCTGGGAACGATTCGTCTGGCGTTGCATGATACGTATAGACGGTAGAACCCGTTTCGCACCAAAAATCTAAGAATCCTCAGTGTTCCCGCTAGGTCCTTGACAATTCTCCGTAGCAGTTCCCCGTCGGAAAGTTTCAGCGGCGAAAATCACGAATTCGCACCGCCTCACAAAGCGTTGTTAAATGGGTCGTGTCGTCGGTGGCTGAATTCCTCAGTGGGACTGTTTTTAGATTCGATCACATCTGTTTCTCGCTGTTCGCTCAATCCAAGTTTCGTTGACTCATTCACTATAATGAAATAAGTAAGTCATGGTCTGTATCAGCAACTTCGACCGAAAAATCAAGATCGAGATCCATGGATCTGTCTGTAAATGATATCACTTGAATCTAATTTCAACGAATGCGGGCGCTGCTTGCAAGGCTGATTCCGTGGTAGGGATTCTGGTGGATTCCGATGTCTTCGAAAATCCGCCGTGCCGCGAATTCTTTTTGAGGCTGTCGGGCATGGTCAATCAGAATTTGAATACGTTGTGGCAAATCTGCACGGTCCGCCGTCAGGGTACTTGCTATCCAATTACTATACAATCCAGTAACATCATTGAATCCACGATTCTTTTCAATAGCTCGTGGTGACGTACTCTGGAATCTTACCATTGTAAGTCGGCAAGACTGTCTCCACGTCACGAGAATCGGGTATTGGAATAATTACACAACGAGCCCGCTAATTCCTAAGGGTAAGATTTCAGAGAGTTCCCAAGTCGCCGTTCGGGGGGATTCGGTGTTCGCAGCGATACTTCGGCAGGCTCAGAGATAGACTGATGAAAAATGCCCCACAACCTTTCGGAGCGCGAGCTGATTTGGCCATCCATTTGTTCACCTTGAGCGACCTAGGGGGGCCGTCGGAGAGGCATTGTTGTGTGAGCCATCCGGTGTTGATTCGATCTCGCAGAACGCGATTCACCACGTCATCATGAAGCGGCTTGAGAAAAGTGAACTCTCGTGGGATCTTCATTCTCGGAAGTGCGTTAGCGGAGATAGTTTTATTTAACCTCAAATCGGATGCTTCCGACTGATCGGTTCGTCACTTCGTTGTATATAGATGTCCAGCGAGGTGTTCATGTCGAGCGGAGCTCTCAATGTTCCAATTCACCTGCATCGAGAATGGAGTCCGGAGGGCATCACAATTCCGACTTGACCACGGGAGCCTCACCGTGATCTTCAAGAATGAAATCACCGGCTTTGTGGCCGATAAGGATCGCGTGGGCGTTCAAGTGGCCGGAAGGAAGCTCCGGAATGACGGAGCAATCCGCAACTCGGAGTTTCTCAATACCATAAACCCTGTAAGAGAAGAATGGAATTGATTAGTGGTTCACTACACTCGCAATGAGCTCATTCGGAGAATGAGAGTGACCCGAGATTCTTCGAAAGTTCTCACTTCAGCCTGTGGTTGACCACAGCTTGGGGATCCTCGGGGCGGC
Organism: Neoseiulus californicus; assembly: GCA_028455905.1. NCBI lineage: Eukaryota > Metazoa > Arthropoda > Arachnida > Mesostigmata > Phytoseiidae > Neoseiulus > Neoseiulus californicus. The sequence continues at coordinate 6,265,344 of JAMQGS010000003.1, forward strand.
CAATCCTACACGTGCCCGACGGATGGAATATATTGAGAGAATGGTGCGTGATGAGACACCTAAGGTAATCTTCTGAGAAAATCTCATGGGGTTCGCAGGCAGGGAACTTATGCTCAAGAAGTGTGGCGTTTGCGGCCTTCATGGCAGCGGACGATAAAATCGAAACTGCTTGTTTGGCACCTGAAGAATGGAAATTGAAATTCAGTTTGCTGATGCTACGGGAAATCAGGGTAAGCTTAAAATGGAACCGAAAGGAAAAAACAGCCAAGGGATGAATTGATTGGGTTCTACTGCCTTTGACGAGCGTCTCGATGTCTTGGGGATCGCTGAAGTATCGGGGATCGACCGAGGGATCATCGGAAGGGTTTGAGCTCTTCAAGCAGACGCGCCCCCTGGACTTTGGCCTCATCAAGACGAGGAGCGGCTGCAGTAAATTTTTATGTATGACAGGGCCATAAAACGAGAGCAGCGTCTGAAAACAATCGAAAACTTGATTCCGTGTTCTCGTTTCAAAAATTGAGCCGACGAAATAGTTGTCTGAAAACATGCAATGAGCGTTCGCTCTCCGCAGTCTGCATCTCAGTTCCCGTCTTCATATTCCTTCGGCTCGCTCACCTCAGTCTGCAAACCAGTGTCAATTTCTGCATTTTTGTAAGCAAAGAAGAGCATTTCAACGTCAGACTTGCGCTCTGGTGTCACGTTCGCGTACATAACACCGAGGTGCAATCCGCAAGGGGAGGTCAGGGGGCCTGGAATGGGATCCGAGGAGTTTGAATACATACCGAACAGAGACGGCCGAGCCTTCGACAAAATTGCAATGCGAAACGGTTGACGACTAAATTTGTCGTTTCACCTGTGTTATCGACCAGCCATTGATGCATAGCACCAACGTCGTTGATGTCCACAACAGCATCTTCCGTTACTTCGGTCAAGAGACCCAGAAAACCGACGTGATCTTGAAAATTTTGGCCTACTGCGGCAAGCTCATGGACGAGGGGGATCTGTCGATGATCTCAAGGGTCATGACATGAGAGAAAACTATGTTTTTTCCGAAACTATAATCCAACATGGAACGTTGAGCTTTTCACTCACATTAAATGTAGCGAGATGCTGTTTCGGACCAATCCCAGACAGAAGCAATAGCTGAGGAGTTTTGATCGCTCCGGCTGACAGGATGACTTCTTTGGCTGCTCTTACGAAAACCTTCTTCCCGTCTTTGAAGAACTCTACACCGGTGGCGCTCTTCCCCTCGAAGGTGACCTTTGGCGAAAAATACAAAGGATTAGGTCTTCCGATTTTTTTTTCCAGTTCATCATTAGTATCCAAGCGAATGGGGAAACTCATAATGCCATCTATGGCGAGAGAGGAATATGGATGCGGGAATCTAATCATCGAGAATTTGAAGGATTCGATTCCGCGGTTTTCGATCTTTATGAGATTCTCTCGTGAAACGTCCAAGATTGACCGGCTTCCTTAGACTCAAAATGGCCTCCGGGAGTAACATCTTCCGAATTCCGTAAATGTTTCCCTGAAAGTGCCTCAAAGGTCCCCTTCACGAGCACTGTCGATTCGGCCCGCGAAGAGTAATTCGAAATTGATTGAAGGTGAACTTCTCAGCTCTGAGATCCGCCCTACATGCATCTCTCGAGCGTCGCCCCTCTCCTGCGGAAGAAGCCCATGGGTTCTTCGTAACTCGAGAAGAACTGTCTTGAATCTGTAGAATTGAGGCATTCCTGTGTTACTCCGGGTGAAGTCCCTATCCCTTGGTAAGATTGGGCAGGAGCGCTTCTCACATCATTACGATGATTGTGCCAACCATCGGAGCCTTCTCCGCCTGCATGGCGATTTTCGGACTGAATCTTACACTATTTTCTGCCATGGCTGAAGTATACGGATTCGAGTACAAAGGCCTGAGCTTCATGAAGACGGCCCTACAGCTCCCGAAAAGCGACACGACGTCTACCCGGACGGTATTCGAGCAAGAGGTCCGGGACTCATTCGTTTACGGAGACCTCATCAAGGGACTGATTCCGATAAGAAACGAAATTTTCGGCATCAATCGTCTGCTCGAGACTCTGAATCAACCGTTTCGTTCGAACGATTTTGAGGCTGAAGCACCTTCGGCTCTCGACCTGATACAGAAATTCGACCGCGAACATTGTCTGGAGAGCATGTTGTGTTCGTTCGCCGCTGGGAGAGACACCGAGCAGCGGCGTTTCGTGGCCAACGTCTCGGTTTTCCTCAAGAACTTTCCAGAACTGGAGACCGCAAGAAAATATTGGGATGCTGTGAATTCCGGTTATACAAAAAGAAGCCTGATGCTCTGCCGACTCCTGTACCCTTGTCGATCCTTGAAAAGTCACAGAATCCTTGGATTCGTTCTCAGGGCTGGCTCCAGGAATGCTACATGATTCATCACCGTGTCACGGCGCTCACAATGTTGTTGGGCGGCCGGGAGCACCGCGCGAGTCGTGGTAGCGTGCCACAGGTGTATCTCGCGATTGAACGCGGCGAATAAAATCTGGAGAAATGGAGAACTCAGTGTCTTACTCTGGAAACGGTGGAATACAAGGTGATGTGGAGATTATCTCGGCCCAGGTTGGGCTTGAGGAAGGCATCGAAAGAGTTCACCCTTCGTCCATATCGAACCGTAGACTGGAAGTGGAAAGCCTCTTGAAGGGCAGCATCAAGATTGCCTCTCCAAACACACAGAACTATATCTCAGTAGTAAAATCAGCAGAATCAATCCAATTTGCATATCCGGTATTGAGTCCAGACACCGCATGACTAACTTGGATGTGATAATATCCCCAGTCGTCCCCATCATTCGTATCGCTGAAGGCCAAGCCCAAGCCTTCCGCTGACTTGAACAAAGCCTCTTTTATCGGCGAAAGTTCCCGATAGGTATGGACGCCTAGTTGACCCGTTCTGCCATGGAACGCATCTGAAAATTAATCTCGGGAAATGATCGAAATCTTGTCAGACGGTATATGCTGGTGAACGTACGATTCTTCCGAGATGATCCTCACCCTCAAGTTCGTCGTTTTCCGAACGCTCGTCCTGCTTGAAAATCTTGAGCGCATCCTTCCAATTCCATCCTTTGGCACCGAATTTCTCCTCCCAGTTATCGAAATCAGATCGAGATCCTCTCTGATAAGCCATCAAGTTGACCGTTGATCCACCTCCAAGCACTTTTCCCGCGGAGTACGTCCTCCTCTAGGAACGAAATTTTCTGTGGAATATCCTGGACTGACGCTGCGTCGGTCTGTTCATTCAAACTCAGGCTATTGGAGTCTTTTCTTCTGATGGTCAGAAACTCACTTGTTCCATATTAGATAGCATAGCATATTTCTGCGGCTCAGATTTGATTTGCCAATCATAGTTTTGGTTCAGCAGAGCCAAGGACGCCATCATCGGGATTTCAGAACTGGAGGGTGGAGGTCCTCCGGCCTCAATCAGGAGCACCTTGAAACGTTTCACGGAAGAAACTTTCTCCGCTAATCGGCTCCCGGCTGATCCGCCGCCCACTGCAGATCGAACACATTATCAATTCTGGTTTCGCAAGAAACCGAGCTTCTAGGACGTGGTCAAGAGTGATGCTCACGATATTCTGCTTGGTTTGAGCAGTGGCGGAATTCGAGTCGAATTCATGGATTGAGAGACTCACCAATAATGAAGTCATATTCTTCATACAGATCATCTAACCGGGTGCCATTGTAGATTGCTGTCGAGGACGCGACTAGAGAAACAGCGAGTAGGATCAAGAGGCAATCCATGACTCTTCCGCCTGTTGCGGGTTAGTCGAGATTGTTTCAACTTAGGACAATGTTCCAGAGATCGACTCTTGCGATTTTGAGTGCCGGGTTGAGAGAGGACATGGGATGCGGAAATGACGTGCTCACGACGTCATTCGACCACTGGTTGCGGAATCATAAATTCCCCGGAGTCCCGAGCTGTGGGGACGCGCAATCGGAAATTTTCGCGATATCACCACTACTTGAAGGGAGCATCTCACGTATTGTTGGTCGTCGTGATCCCCATTTGTTGTCACCTTAGAATTTTCTTGCACCCGGTGACGTTACAGTTATCGGAGACAGCCAGCTGAAGACCGAAGTGGAGAGGGCGCGCCGGCATGTAAACATGTCGCTCGCGACCCATGCCCGCTCACGGGTACCACCATCTCTGAAGTTTAGCCTAAGACTCCTTGGCAGAATGCCTTCTCAAGTTCGAGATAATGATACCCACTTGGCATGAGGCGCACCATTTCCTATACCGTAAACTCGACCATCATGCGATGGGGTGCGTTGATCCGGAGATCCTTAGAGCTGGCCCGTCCTTGGCAATCAGCGCATTCCCGTTGAGGAGAGGTCATTCACGAGCAGGCTTCGGCCGCTCCACTCCAGACCTGGTTAGCCCGTACTGACCAAGTTGAGATTCATGATTGAGAAACCGATTTGCTGGGAATTTCACCAGGGGAAACCATTGACGAAGAATATTGGCCCCCTCTCAAAAGAAATCCTGCGCACGCGCCTGCTGAGAGACTCGAGACAAGCCGAGGCTCATATTCGCCGGGGGGCTCTTATCCGACTGCGACGTAATATGGGACCGGGACTGATTCTCGAGGCATGTGATTATGAGGCGGAAACATGATATTGATGCGCGCTGTGATTCTACCAAAGTTCCCCATACCCTTCCCTCCAGACCTGTTCATTTGCAATGACCAGATGTCCCAAACTATGTTGCGATTACAGTCCCGAATGCGGCCGAGGCTGGAACAAGAAATACGGATTCATTGCGCTCGACTCATATCAATACCGTGAAACACATTCCAGCAGGTATCCATTACATGGAAGCGACTTTTCGTCGCAGACCACTGCGTGGGTACTACCGTCCGTGGACGCTCTGTTCACGTTATCTATGGGGCAAGTCGTAACACTCACTCAATTTTACGCAGCCATTTCGATCGTAATTCATCGAAGAGTTAACAGAAGGACGCAGCATCCGTGAGGCTTGAGTAGCAAGACTCGAGCCGTCATCATTCTTGGGCCTTGGGAGACACGCAGCTACCAAGGTAATTTTTTCGGTTGACGCCTTCAGATTGCAGGCTGCTTTGCCAAAACGACTAATTTCAACAAAATTTCGATTCGGTTATTTGTCGGGACTCCGTGCAATTCTATTCTATCATTCAACGAGATGTACTCCAGTCGGGAAAGAAGTGGAATGAAGGAAGCTAAGTGCGTACCTTGGAATCCGCCCAAAACCTCTGGTCGGAGCAGAGTTCCTCAGGATTTTCTGGAGCAATCAAAGATGTCAACATGATGCCCGACAATAGCTTCTCGAATTGCCAACAAAATTTCTGTGTTCACTCCCGCGAGAATTCTCGCCATCCTGCGCTGCCAGACTCAGAAAAACGCGCTCTCTCGGAAGACATTCGATGCGTTCACGCCCGCCTAATCTTATGGTGAAGTCGAGCGACGAATTTCGAAAATTTTCGATGGAAACATCGCAGTACCGAGTCGATAAAATAATCTCACTCGGGCAAGCACAGCACTGGAATCGGATTAGAATACACTCGATTGTTTTTCCGTGTTTCGCAAGGCATCAAATCAGGATTTTCGAAAAGTTTCTTGCGTTTATTTTCGTCGAGATGACGTAACATCGGTGTGCTGCCGGACGTTACTTTTGGTGCATACGGACTCATATTGCAATTTCTCCGAACGCGTATCGGATCTGAATTCAGATGGTTCTTTTTTGTGCGAACGATCACGCCTCAGACCAACGCATTCGACCTCAACATTGTAAATAAATTTGTACAAAAAGTTCACAGTTTCACCCACCGACTTTTTTGATTCTCTCATTGTTCAGTGGTGTTCGAAGAACCTTGGTGCGTCGATGGCCACGGCAACAACGACTATGAATACAGCGGCGAATTCTGTCTCGTTTTGGTTAAAACCGGCTCTTGGAGTTTCCCTTCAGAAGCATTGAAAGATGCTCGACTCAACTATGCTGATGATTCCGACGGCATCAATGTATCTCTCCCGCCCAACCGATGCGCCACCCGCCAACTCACTAACCAGCCTTTCAATGGCCCAGCTGTTTGTTCGGTCTGCCTTGAAATCAGCGGCTGGATCATTTGTGGGGTTGTGCAACACTCACTCACTCACTCACGACCTGTGCTGTGATGGACGAGTTTGTGATTTCGCTCGAGTGCGAAACATCATCTCGCGCCGTGAGCGTCAAACGGTTCTCGAAGCGCTACCTAATCGACTGCTGAAGGATGTCCCCCACCGACGACCCATGGAAACAATCTTGATTTAAATAAACTTCAGACGGGCGCACTACACTTGAATGTTGTTGCTGTTGTTGTTATTGTTGTTGTTGTTGTTCTGGCGGGCAATGATGTTGATATCCCTAACAGATTCGCCCGACAGGGCAGTCAGGGTATTGCTGCCGTTGAACACTCCACCCGGCTGACCGTTGGCTTGCTGCGGATTGTTATTCAAGATGAGGATTTGAGGCTGCTGGATCAGCTTCTGATACTCGTAGAAGTCGCGGGCACTGCAGAGCGGGGTTTCCACTTCGTATGTATTGTTGAACTTCGATAAGTCAACCAAGTATTCCGATGAATCACGCTGGAAACGCACGAGCTGCTCGAACCTGTGACCCCATAGAATCTCCGAGGGCAGATAACTAGACCTGTGTGACGAAAAACGAATGTTATCAAAATCTGCCGACAAGTTGAGTCTAGTCATAGCTCTGATATACTACGCGTGGCCCGACAGCCTGCCCGTGAAAATTCAATCGCGGATGGCCGCCGTCGCGTCCGGTGCAGAAGATAAGATTCCGGCGTTATCGGTTTTGGATACTACAGAGAAACAAACCTTGCTTGAATGGACTGCCCCGTGGACTCAATGGTTCCTTCGAGAACTACGACAATCTCGAAACGATCCTTCATGATGTCTTCAGCCGACAATGTATAGAGAGGCGAACGCTCGTTGATCTCGTGAACGATAGTAGCCGGCCAGATGAAAAGGATGGATTCGTTTCCGGCATCGAAGCGGACATCGAGCGTTGTGTGGTAGTATGGAATCACTTCACCCTCCTGCGTCACCTAATAAGAAGAAAACTCTCTGGTCAGAGTTTGTAACGATCGAAACTAGCTGCGTCGTTTACTCAGACACCGCTCAAAAACATTTGGGCATGATTAGGGCTCGACTCACTTTACGCTTTATGATCTGCGCGCTGATGCTGGTGCCGATGATGTGCGATTTACGCATGTCTCCCACTCTGAACAAAAGACAGAGCTTTCCATCGCGAAGGCATATAACCGCATGCCGGCTGAATAGGAGGGTTTGGGAGCGTTTCTTCGGGCGCGATAATTTTGCGAAGACAATGCCCACCATGAAACACTGGATCATGACTCCAACCACCGACTGGAGACATAGGATGAAAACAGCTTCCGGACATTCTTCCGAAATGTAGCGGTTGCCATACCTGGAATCAAGACAGAAACTTATATCTAAAGCTGGAGTGCTCCCTGAGGAATCGATTCAACACCCAGAATGCATCCTTGTTCGTTTCTGAATTTTCCGCGATGACTTCTGCAATGACTATGTGGCATGCTGACGCGTGGATATTCTCTCTTTGGCTTGGAATCAATCATCGATTTTAAGCTTCAATTTCCATTCGCCATTGAGAAGACATCGTGATGTCTCACCAGGGAAGAGTTGCTGACAATGAATTTCGATCGCTCATACAATACTGTATCCGCTCTCAGACGACTTCATCGATCTCGAGATGCTAAATTGAATTGTTCCGTCGGGGGAATGGGTTTTCTCCTGCATTAGCTCTCATCCACTGTCTCCATTGAAGGAAGCTCCGCCAGTGACCGATTAAAATGCAGTGTTAGAGTGCAGTCCCACGATAGAACAAGATGGGTGTTTGCGCAGCCGCTCCGAAGTGTCCCCTTGGTTTGATCCGAGCTTCCCGGGTCGCAGTCGACTCGGTGTTCTACGTCGTCGTGCTCTTTTATGGACTGGATCTGACATCGAAGCACGACTTGCTTGCTAGAGCGTTCCAATTCTTTTGGCTCTTGTCTTACGGAAGTTTCCTCCGCCAAAGGCTGATCATACTTCATCTAAGACTTTTCATCGAAAGCCCAGGGTGTATCGACATTGCGTTCTGCACCAACGAGTTCGTGAATGTCTGTTTTTGTGCCTTCATGGTACGCCTCATACTGACAAATCAGAAAGAAATCCAGACGCTTATTCTTCGGAAAAAGCGCCGCTCGTTCTACCCCATTTTCTGCACGTTCCTCTGCGACATTCCCTATCTGTGCAATCTGTTTTTCCATTTCAAACGCGGCTACAAGGGGGGGCCGATGGGTCTCATCACGGCCTACACTATGGCGCATAGTTGGCAAACTCAAACAGCCTTCTTCCTCGTGTACATGGAATGTGTCTCCGTGCTTCTCAGCGATCAGAGAAAAGCTGCGCAGCTGATAGCAACAGGAGCCACGCTCGACATTGAGAATGTTCATCGCAGTAGACGATGTTTGAGGAGACTCGTCGAGCTCAACAACCGGCTTTTCACTCTCCCTCTCGGTATAGTGCACATCAAACTCTTCACGTGCTCGATATTCACGATCGGGATAGCGTTCACGCGCAATTTGACGGACTTGCATAGGTTCACGCTCCTCGGAGGTCACGTGGGCTTTGTAGCGCAACTTTCCATGATGGCTCTACAGAGCAATTATTTCAAGGAGGGCTTCCATGGCATTGAAACAACTCTGCTCCTGAAAACATCGGAGGTTGGGATGCGGTACGATCGAATGAGACTCATACGAGCTCTTCGTTACGAGAGCTTATGCGATTCGCTCAAAGTTGCCTGGGAGTTCGATCACTGCAAGACAACGTTCTTCAAATATGTCGCGACTTGCATAACCTGCGCTGCGGTAATGCTGCAGTTCGACTACAACCTCATCCGGCATCTGCAGAACGGGTCAATGCAGGACAACGCGGGAGAAGCTTGATTTTGTAGTTCACCTCGAGCTTGCTTCCACAAATCCGGATCCGAGGCTCTTTCCACGACATTCGAAGAAGATCAATTGCCGTTAGGACATGAGCTATCCATGATCGAGACTCGATAAAGAGAGCTCACCCAATTGTGTGTTGTGTCTCCAACGAGAACAGGAACGCCGCGGTGAATGTTGTGACTTCGGTGACGCAAGGCTTCCAGGTTTCATTTTTCGCGTTGGTTTCTTCAAAGTCTCCGTGGGCGAACATGATGAGCCACCAGACGACGGCGAAAATGAGCCACGAAACAATAAAACCCATGGCGAACACGAGAAGATTCCATCGCCACTGGATGTCGACCAGTGTTGTGAATATGTCCTGAAAATAACGTTTTCTCAAATACTTGTCGTCGACAATGTCCTATATACTGATATCTCAAATGGTTGACGAAGGAGCGGATCTCCGTGAGTTGAGTTCGGAAAGGTGTTCGGAAGTTTCCCGGGTTCTTCGCAGCATGATCCTTACCCGGTGGCCCCCAAAGACTAAAGCCCTCGCTCGTTTCGGAACAGATTTCATAGACCACCTTGCCCGATCGAGGGTGATGCATACATATATGTAGGTTGGTTGTGAGGGAATTTCCCTCGTGCGTTTGTATGGGGAAATCTTCATCGATTGGGCCCCCGCTGCGCTCTCTAACCGTAAAAAACCTATTCACGCGGGGTTCCCTGCCCAGCTCTAGGAATCTAGACCTGCGCAACATTTGAACGAGGACTCAATTCTTAGGTTGAACAAAGAACGTGCGATGCAGGAGGAATATCGCAGGAAAAATCGCCGGGTCGCGCACTCCGAAAGACCAATCGGAATCGCTTGTGAACACCAGACGCATTCGATCGAATTTATAGTTCGAATTCGATCAAATCGAATCTCATGCATCCTGCCTCCCGAGTGGTCGATCCTCGCTTCGCGGATAGCAGCTCCATGGCGAGGAAAACTCCAAGCTTCGTTGAATGTCAGCGCATCGGGCTTGTCCAAAATCAATACAGAGTTTCACTGCTCTGTGAGTTGTTACTGCAAGGGGTATCACGCTACCGGGAGCGATTATGGCAAAGAACGGACGAGCGCATGCGGTTCTGTAGCGTTACCAGGCGATTTCGACCGAATGTCGATACCAGTAGTTACAGGTCACTCCAACAGACAAGCGGACCGCTATCGGGCCGTAAAGTATTGCGAAAACTTCCTCGGTGAATTGGATCACCTAAAAACGGTTGTTGCCAGTTTCCTGCCCTGGCCTGGAAGGGATGGACTTCACTCACCTGGAGATATCTTTGACTGCGTTTATATACATGCTCCTTGGACAAGTTGACGTTGCCGTTTTTGAAGATTACACGTTTTCGTACGCGGCTGGGAATCACTTTCGTTTTCTGATACCTGGAACGAAAATATTTACTACAAGCTCTTGTCGAAAAGATTGCGAAAGCATTCTCGTCAGCGAGCTCGCACTCTACCGTCGACATCATCATCTCTGGTATATGAGATGTGAAATATTTGCACTAGGTTTTTCACTCAGGAGTATGCTGAAACATTTATTGCCGGATTGCCAGACAGACCATGCTGCAGCAATATCGACACAATTCGGCGGCAATTATACAGATACATTTGAGTCCATCCCAGCTATCTCCCTATCATGAATCGACATCGAACAGGATGAAATTGAGGAGGCAAGAGGCGTTCCCCAGCTCTGAGCATTGCTCTTGTCAATTGTCGCGCGGGAGGACGTTCGAAACTTGATTCACAAACTGAGCATTCATCAGTTTTCCGCGCAAGATCCGAAAACTCCAAGTCCCGAGAACACAATTAAGCGCAGCATCATGCCGCAGCAACTGAACTATGGGCTTTGGATTATGCGGGGCAATATTTGTACATCGGCAGTAGCCATCCTCCGGGAATGATTGAAAACAAAACTCGAATGGCAGCTCCTGGGTCGTCGTAAAACCCACGAGCACGGTCATAAAGTGAATTCACCTCTTCTTTCCGAAAGCTATTGTATGCGGAAGAGTCGAGGTGGTCGAACGACATGAGGAAATCGTTATTAAAAGAATCCGGACAACGCGTCTGATTGTTACGATTTTGGCCGGAGAGAATTTTGCTCTCGATCTCTTGCTGCGTGTATGAATGATCCCGACCCAATCACCCCTTTTGTTTGTGTTTGAAGATGAAAAAAACTACATCAAGAAGAGTCTGGCGAGATCGCCGGCCGAGTTCCGTCCATCCATCCATCTTGTCTCACAATGTGTCTCCATGTCGGGAGGATATTGTTTGCAATCTTTATCACGACGGACGCAGCTACCGTCGTGGTTGATGAAGGAAATGATGGTACTCCCACCAGGGGTCCCAGCCTCCAAGAACTTCTCATTCAGCACGCGTTCCTGAACTCATGAAGACCGTAACTCGACGTCGAACAGCAAAATCGCCGAGTTATCGACTTCGAAAGTGGTGACGGCACTGGTTTCTGACTTGCAGGTGGTCTTCTCCGCTCAGCTGCTCTTTGAGCGTGAACGACGTTCGGTTGGTCGGGTCCGTTTGCCTGAACTCAATGAGGACAGTGACGGCTCCCGTTCTCAACGGACGGTCGACACGGAGCGATTTCACTCGCTCACTCACCAAGTGACAATCCAATTGTCGAGCGTGTAGAGCGATTAGACGTTCCACAACGATTAGTCTTTCGGCGGTGTTGGTCATGTTCAAGTACCCTTCAATGGTCGCGAATAACATGCTATGTCGAAACAAATAGTTCGCACACGTAACCTCATCAGATTGATCACCGTCGAAGTCGTCCACAGTATTTGCATCGACATCTCTCATTCTAAGGTGAATCAGAGTAACGCGAGACTGCGGAAGACACTAGGATACGAGCATTGTCTTCCGGGCCCGAAGCCAGAAGACCTGCAACCAACAGGACGCTGAACAGAGGATTAACCGGAAGCTTTTTGTTGCACTTCAATACCAGTTTGGAGCCGGTTCGCATTCTTAAACTTTCATTTTTCTCGAACGGAATCCAGAGAGGGTTCCCTGCGGGAGCTTTGATGGAGCCGATCGAACGAGGGCGTCACTCAAACCTTGCGGCAGGTTTCCGAGTGGCGAATATAGGAACGGAGTTCTGTTCTCTGGTTTGATCCAAACCGCACTCGAGTTGTGGTGTCCTCAAGAGAAAGTATCAGCAAGACCAGAGCTTCTGGGAATAAGACATGATTCATTTACCCACACCACACGGTTGAGGAGATGGCTCATGATCGGCCCGGCCTTTGATGTCAGGAGAGCCCACGACGGTACTCTATCTTGGTTCCTTTGTTTTGAGAATCGGCTTGTTGAAACGTGACACTATCTTTCCCACAGAGTTGCTCTAGCGTCAATCATCACTGAAGATAATACGCTCACATGCATGCACTCCAAATACCAGCGAGTTGATCAAGGGCTTTAGGGGAGCAACAGGAGCGATTTGTGGCCTGACGGCGAATCAGCGAACACAAATCAGAACAACTTTCCAGAACTCAGACAAGACGTTGATTCCGAGACGCGTTTTTCGGAGCACCGCGTTTTTCGATGTGCGCGAGAAGACCTCCGTCGCGCTGGAATCATCGCCGAAGTCTGAGGAGAGTTCTGGGGAGAGCGCCTTCTGCTCGCTCTTCGGGCCCTGTCAGGACTGTGTGTGATGCGGCTTTGGCGTCGACCACGACGGCAGTAGCGGCAATGACAGCCAACGATTCCGAAGAAGCTTCCCACGCAAAGTGCTACCGATAGATTGAACGAAAGGATCATGACAAAATTTTGCTGAAATTGCAATAATCGCAAGCGACGACTGTCAGAACTACCGTTTTAATGGCACTCCTTCCACAATTATCCACATGAGAGGTCGTCACCGTCAATCAGAACTTTCAACAAAGTTATGAGGCCGTTCTTCGGGTGCGATTTCTAGAAATTTTAGATGCTCATCAGATATGGTTTCTCGTCGATACAGAATTGGCCTTGACTTCAAAGTATCTGGTAGTTTCAGCACTGGTGTACGCGCTGATCAACATTATCCTTCAATTAAAAAAAAAGGGAGAAAACGCGTTCACGAACGAACACTCGAGTTTGTCAGATGTCCATGTCAGTTCTTGAGCGGGCGGCGAAGGCCGAGATCCGAGAGCGGTAATCACGCTCGAATCTTCATGAAGTTGACATGTAGGCCTACTCCATTCTGAAATCGTTCATCCCCTTGGTGGTGATGAGATGTGACGTTGTTTTCGGCTTGATTAAATCCGTGTTCTCCAAGATTCTACGCACACTGAACCAGGGCGAGATGAGAAGTTCAAGGTAGCGCGACGGTTCCGCGACGAAACACTGATTCATAGCTGGTTCCAGCCGGACGACAAATTAGGCAAGAATGTCGCTCGTCGTCGTCGGCGTCGAAATACCACCATGAGTTTCCCGTTATTGTTTCTCGAGAGCGAGTGTTTTCTTTCACGGGGCAGCCCGTCGAACCCGTCCTTGTGTCGAACAAAAGTTACCCGCCTGTTCGACTCGAAGACACAAAAAACTTCGTGACGTCATGATCCGCGCCAGTCAATTATATCAAGGCTTTGATCTAGTTGTTACGAGCGTCGTTCTTCTGTATTTATTGATTTCCGGAAAACTGCGAATACAGAGTCAACGAAAGTACGAGAAAGAAACCGAGTCCAGAAATTTCCTCTCACAAGTTTAGTAGAAATGGTTGGTGGGACGATAGTATCTCGTGGTGTTGTTTAACGGAATTTTTCCGGTCTGCACTGTCCGACTCGGACCACTCGGACACTGACAATGAGGAAACGGACAGGGAGCTTGCGCCGATCTGATTCGGTTGCATCATGCTCGTCCCGCCTGAGATCTCCTTTATCATCAGAGGGGATAATTTTCATCGACAGGTCGGCACACCCGTGCTCAGCTTCTCTGGATAACGGTGCAGGACAGGCCCAGACTTCGAATTGCAGCCACAATCAATCCTCCAACATGGGCAGACTGCACGAGTGGTGGAATCTCACGACCCCGTCAACCGTAATAGCAGCGGCGAGAACTGAGACGTCTATATGTAGTACAGAAACGTACAATGGGTCGGACAGAGGGTGGAACCAAAATCTTCGTGGCAGACGAACCAAAACGTTGACAGCCATAAGAAAGGATTGGATGCACAAATGGACGATAGAAGATTTGCGGAATCTGATGCGAGAAGCAATCGGTTGTGAATGAGGTCACATGCAACAACGCTCATTATTTGAATGCTCACACGGTTCATCGCAAAGTCTCGGTCGCTGATCGTACACACGCATGTCAGCGGCTGTCCGAATTTCTGGCTGACGGTTCATTCTTCGGCTGAGCACCGCGACAATCCGGACTTCTAGATGAGGACTTCGAGAATCGGATCAGAGAGTGCGTCTCAAGATTGCAACGGACGTCTTGTATTCCTCATGCCGGCAACAGAAACTCCCTCGAGACCTTCCCCACAGCAAGGAAGAACACATAAATTATTATCGGATGTGAGATCGAATACTTTTTGTGGGCTTTACAAAGACCGGGATCCATGTCGGCTGCAGTTTTGGGGGATGTTCCCGAAGCGTGAGGCGATGGGAGCGCATTGTAATGACCAGTCTATTTTTGAGCTGATGATTTTTCAGCGGCGAGTATCTCGCTCGAATTTCAATCTGTGAGCCTTTCGATCAAATCGAAGCTCGGAACAGGTCGCTGACACGTTGGTTCAGTCCACCGCATCTCTGAGCAATTATGCGTGAGCTTATCTTGTTACAGAATATTGTATCCGTAGAAACCATTAAATTCGTACACCATGATAAGGAATCACTTCAAATGTGAATTATCTATTCAAATTGAGGAAGATATCCTAAATCGGCGTCCGCAATTTATTTCAAGAAGGATCGATTCGTAAAGATATAGATGCACCTCGTAATTCTGTGGCACCGGATTGATTTCCGGTGCAAGAGTTAGACCGGGAGTCAAAAGGCTCTCGCATGTGAATGCTGCGGCGACTCGTTCCGGGGAATTTGATCGCTGCGCTGGTTTCCGACCCGAAAGGCCACACCTGGTATACGTCATACGTGCTTTTGATCATGAAGGCGATGAACGCCGCTTCTGCGATGAACTACGTGTCTCGGTGAGGGAGGGCTTCGGTGTACAAATGTATGCGCTCGTACCACGACCGGAGGCTCGTACGGCATGCCCCGCCCAGGCGCCATTGCCTTGTTAGAGCCAACAGGTGATATTCAGGCATCTGATGCAGCTTTTATCATGAGGTTTTCCAACAGCGGCTCAAATGGGCGGGAAAACAGAGCCCTGAACCCGATTTGTACGAAAAGTGTGGGAGTTTGAGTTCGGGATGATGGTTGACCACAAGCTGCGACGCCGACGGACGGAACGCACGCCGATTTTGAACAGAGAACGCTCTTCAGATTCAAAGAAACCTAGTTTCGACGCGATTGACGTTATTCTATCCTCAGACGTAAAAGAATCAACCACAACTCTGAGCGTCCGATCAGATGGAAACGTTTGACTGTTCCGTCTCCGCGAAAATCACCGCAAGAACTATTCCATTCTCGTCGGAAAGTCGATAGAACGCTAAAATGCCGTTGAGGCTCTTCCGCTGATCGTGCCTTCAACGTTGAACTTGACATGATCAGCTCATTGATGCGGATACAAGCGCAACACCCGTTGCGTGAAACACAACACTACCCAGTACGTATAGCGAGTGGCGAGCCAAACACTTGAAACTCATATCTTGGAGGATGGTCGTGGTGTCTCCTTTCTCAAATTCCTCGACGGCGACTCCCAGTCTGAGGCGCTAGAGCGATCTCCAACTTCGGGAAGATAAAGGAATTCTTTCTACTCACCGAACCATAGGTTGCGTTTCGTCGCTATCATGGCTTCCGAGTTTGGAGCCATTCTTATGTGGGGGATTGTAAAGGCTCGGAAGCGGTTGATGGTTATTTCGGTGAATTAGGGTGCCCACTTCTGACGAAATCGTGTCATCGTTGTTTTGAGCGTGTTCCAGACGACGACCGATGAGCTGTTGCCAATCTTTTTCGCTGGCATCCCGTACGGGATCACCGTAGCCTCCTTTGCTCATTCTGATTTGCGGAAAGACGCCTCTAGCGGAGAGATTCCCACAACCTCCGTTGGATCTGAAATCAGTCGAAATCCAATGTAATCAAGTTCCCGGTCTAGCCTCAAGCTGACTCCACCCGGATCTTCGGCAGAAAAACTCAATTCATACAGATCCACGTTCTGCTCACTGTCAAATCATGCTCGGATTGTTATCATCCGATTGACAATCGATTCCATTCGATTTGCGTATCAGCGCGCTTCCAGGGAACATCATGGTATAACGAAGCACAAGTGCCTGCCGTAGTACAGCTGAATCAGGTATGTTTTCGAAACGAAAGTTGTACAACGCACAATCGCGCAGGATCCGTGGAAAAGCAGCCCCCTTCTCTCGATTCTGAGTGTTCTTCTCGATATACTACGATGTTCTATGCACAAAAAGCATAAAAGCTGTCAAGACCAGTGGCGATGACCTGGACCTATCGATATATTCTAATCTTCCGAGAGTGCGACACAGCTCGGAGCGCCGACACGCTGGAATAGTTCCCCCGAAGAAAATCCCTACTTTTGCACATTGTGAACGTCTAGAAGGACCAACGAAAGAACAGCTGTTCTTAATACAATCCAGTGACATCATTTACACCGCGGAAATAAGCGACGGAAACGCTACTCATTCACTCGGATATCACCTAGACCACCGCCGAGCTCACACGGCTCCTCATCAGCCGGCATCTGCAGACAAAACTGTACACGGAACCGTGTAGCACCATACAGAACTCAGCACATGTTCAGTCCCCTTGCTTCTGATGAAGATGCCACAAAATCTCACACTTCATGCCCGAACAACTGAATTCGCTCACGCATCTCCAGAGTTCTGACGCAATAAGTCAAAGACTCACATTACGGATTCGGGGCTCATCGCGTACTCGGGACCTCTAAAAACGGCAGACTGTTGTCTGTGTTCGACTGGACTTATCTGTGTCTGGATCGGGTTACGCTTCAAAACGTTGACCATCTCCATTGGCACTACACGATCAGTGGCGTCTCCCAGCGCTCAGCAAGCTGGAGCGTTCTGAGGACTCACTACATCTTCATAGAGGGAACAAGCTCTCGGACTGCGGCAAAGTCGAGTTTCCTCCGGGAAAGCGTGGAGTCGTTTAGCGTGGTGGATGTAATCAGTCAGCCAGAGAGACGACGAGATTCTCTCGATGACCTGCACAGAGCGCCTGTCACATTTTAAACTAGAATGGGGAATACTCTGCGCATGCGAGTTGACCGAGCCTCGATCCAGAGAGATTGAGAGTTCCACCTCGAGAGCAGCGTCGCCTCGCGACGGCCTTGCGGATAGAGGCGACTGAATTTTCTTTTATCGGTTCCGCCATTTCGGTCCGTTTCATTTTCGACGAGGGTCTTTCTAGCCGGGATGCAGTTTACTCGTCCAGCTAACCGCTCGACCACCGTAGCTGGTTGGCTCCTCTAATCTCAGATCTTGACGGTCAATCACCGACGGCCGTGACATCTTGATAACGAGATGGAAATAAAATGAAAGCACGCTTGGGCGCAATGTCATTCCAGGAGCCGGTACGATTACTGAAGAGGATAAGCTTCCTCGACACACGAAGTAACCGGAAGATCATCAATCAGAAACAGCAGAACAGAGCCAAAGACCTAGGTCATTCAGCCAGCTCCGAAGAGACAACTGACGGTTGTCGAGTATGTGTATGATGGATTTCGGGAGCGGAGCTCACGTTTTCGTATCGTTGCTTGTTTATGCGCACCGGGAGAACGGGTTGGTATTCATACCGAAATCCGGTGACATTGGTTACTGCCGCAAACAGCTAGAGCTGTCGTCAATCTGTCTTCAGAACGTGCCACACTAGCTGGGTTCCCGATTCCAGCGGAGTTTCTAGCTGCTACCAGAACACATGTATGATGTATCTCATGGATTTTCCTACATCCGATCGGCAGCACACAGATTGAAGTATCGCCAGAATAACAATTGGTCGCCGCAAATCGCGAGCTCATGGAGTTTTTCTTCCACGGATGGCGCATATCTCGGAAACAATCTCCTTTTGACAACAAAAAAAACCAAAACGAGGACAGATCGTCATCCATTCCGCGAGTCAAGCTTTGATTTCTCCAAGCTCCGCCCGATCGTCATTTTAATCGATTGCGGCAAAGGTGAACGATACAAGACATTGAGCGGTGCTAAAAGCATACGATGCCGTCTGACAGATCCAGCACAGCACGATGTAGCTCGAGAGATCTTGAGAGGTGCTTTCGGCAAGCATTCCCCGATATCGCCTTCTTGACATCGAGCTAGCCAATATGTCTTAGGCACTTGTCGTGAACACAAGCTTTGCAAGGAGCCAAATAAACTCTAATATCAAAGATCCAACGTCCGGTGTGTGGTAATTGAATCTTCAAAAACTGCGAGTGGTCACTCTGCCAGCCAGATCGCCAATAGTGCTCATTCTAGAGACGGTAACATTCAAAGACGAATAACTTTCTTCCGATCAAGAGTGAGGCTACCCGCGTGAACTCGAGAAAACGGACTGATGAGTGATCATCCAAGCGCGACCGTATCCTTTCTTTTCAAGAAATCCGCGTCAGACGTGACAGAACAATGACGAGCTGTCACTAAAACGATTCTTTTTGTCTCTCACAAGGCAGACGTGTACCGGAGATCGACTGAGTGTCGACAGCTATTGAGAATCAAGCGCCTCCGAACAAGTGATCAATCAGCCAACAACGTCCAACGTTAGCCATTTATCCTCAATAGCGTCTACATAGTCTACGGAGCTGTAGTCAGTAGCTTAGATGTGTCTGTTCGACCGTTCACCTGTTCTCGCCTCCTGCACCTACCGCAGCTCTCTACTCACCTCGATCGAAAATCGACAGGGACTTCTTAGACTTGTTGAACTTTTGGCCGGCTAACCATTGGCCCCCAAGATACACTTGTAGGGGGCCGCGAAGGCTCAGCCGCACCTGTAGCAACACCACCTGCACCTCGGTAATCCTTCAGAAGAGCACGTGACGGACCGTGGCCGTTGGAGTACGACAAACTTCCACTCAAACACTCACGGGTGAGCTTGAACCGCGTGACAAAATCAACTACTATGAGCGAGTCCGCGGCACCACTGGAGGACTCGCGGTGGATGAGCTTCTAGCTTGTGCCGGCTTGTGCGGATTGACCGCTCGGAGGAGAAGGAGCCGACTGAGACTGTGTTGCTCTCAAACGTTACGGCTTTAGCGCAGACGAGCAGCGAGTGATTGCGTCGAACGAACCAGATGCAGGTGTTTGTTGACGGTCGGAGGTTCGAGTACAAGGCTTGCTGCGGACACGAAGCGCTCCAAGATCTTTGTCTGACTCCCTTTCAGCAAAATATTACTGCGGTTAAATGTTTGTCTCATAGTCGTCTTAAGGATGCTTTCTCGTTCGGCGAGGGTAACACATCGACCATCTCTCAACTCAGGACAGGACTGGATCTGGTTCCAGGCTTCAAAACTCATTCCCATGTCTTGGCTCATGACATGGTAGTGATGGCTAAGAGCGCCGCCGAGAAGCACTCTCCTCGTGGATAACCATGAGAGTGAGTCTACGGGAAGTCGATCGGGGAGGATGTCAGGAGCGCTTAAAGATGTCTTCTAGATGAAGTTCCGTTTTCGATTCGCCGCCGAGCTCAACGAGGAAACTTTTCTGCATAAAATGAAAAAACTTCGAATTCCCTCCCACCATGATTCAAGCCAGCTAAGGATTGTGTCTGAGCGGATCTTCCACTGTTTCAAAACTGTTTCCCTTCCATGGAGGGAAAGGGGTACGTTCCCGATATTCACTTCCCCCCCTCCACCCATTTGCAGCATTTTCTATAACGGTATCACGACTCGAACACGGCAGAGCAGTAGAACCAAGTTTCAAGGTTAGTCGAGCACGTCATTTGAATACATATGAGTGGAGAACAGATCATTATGCCAACCTACACATGACCCTTGTGACTAGCGTTCGACTCCCTGTAACGCTGCGTAGATTCGTAGAGAGCGCGGCTTACTTCTCAGGCGTTTTCTAACATTCCGACTGGACAAGGGCAATTATCGTGAGAACATCCGAATATACAGGGAAATCCATAGATGGCCTCGCCCGGCTGCTGGATTGCGGGTCGAGGAGGCAACGGACACCGGGAAGTTGGAGAAACAAGAATTGTTGGTGAGAAACTTATCAGCTCAGCGCTTTGAGACTGCGGTTGTTTGTTTCCGGTGCGCTCGGCATTTTCCATGGCGGAACTCTCAGACCGAAGATGTTGTTTGTTGGAAAATGACCTCCCGGAACCGGAATCAGATTCAACGGGGAAAACGATCAGTGCCTCGTATGCCTCTTCAACTGAATGCGATTCATCGGAGATTCAATCCATTCGGAACGCATGCCACTGTCAGTGTTGGAACCGGAGTACAAAGGTCGCGACGCATTCATTCGCGAACTCGACACGGTTGCTAGGCTTCGTATACCACCGCCGGGATTGTGGATATGCTCGCCTCGTATAAGTCCCGTAGGAACACATTCTCGTCAAATGGGCCGATTCGTAGATATACATTGATTAAGGCTGCTGACCCAGGTCGCCTGTCTTATCGGAGACTGATGAACTTCTCGAGCTATATAAACATTGCCAGTCACCTGGATGGAGGGGAGAAACCGAAAAAAAAGAAGTCTCGCGATATGTGCGAGTCGCTACAAGGTTGGATGAAGATCTCGGTCTCAACTCTGTAAAGGTGCATGTCGAGCATCGGTCACTGTCTCAACGATGGATGAATATTCATCACGGGCTTATGCCAGCCTCTGCCGATCCCTTTTCGAATACGACAACATTCAGTTTGCAGTGATGGAGCGAAAGCTCTGGAGATGAAGAATGATGAGCACCATCTGAAGCCCCTTCCGAAACGGTGCTTCGGAATATGCTTCGCAAATCAGATCCTTTGAGTGACTGCAGAGTCGCGAACAGCTCAGATCATCATGTGCTTCGAAACAGCGCCTCAAAGTATGTCTCATTAATCCACATAGTGCTCAGTCATCTGTCTTCCGCACAGGCTGCATGAAATATTTTTCTCAACTGTTCTTCTCAGAGATACACCCCTCTCTTGCGCCTTCAAATGATTCGAAATCAAGGTTAAATCGTATATAAATATCGAAGCAGGAAGGGATCGATGAGCCTTTAACTCAACTATTCACCACGCTCCGATACTAACTACGGAGAGGTTTCTTGTGAGCCGCTCCGCTTGCAAAGGAAGTTCGCCCCCGTCCTCGTTCTCACATCGCGCAAGTTGAACACTCGAAGGTGGGGATACCTGTTTATAAAAGCAGCGAGACGACAGGGATTGCGCCGAGAGTGTATTCAAGAGCTGATCGTCGAGACGAGAAAGAATTAGGGCATTTCTCAAGAATCTCTCCCACACTTTTGACCTAATGTATCTACTTCTGGAGCTCGATGCTCTCGCTCGGACGAAGGTCTCTATCAAAGCGGCGAAAGAGCTTTTAGCGTCCATTAATAGCTTGTCTACTTGTTATGTAGGACCGGGTCAGATAGTTCATGTATCATGGCTGCTGGAGTTCCTACACCTACAATTACTACTGTTACAGCAACAACGATATCAATAGAAAGAGCCGGGAAACCTTTTACAATTTATAAGGCGGCAGATTCCAACCGCTGATGCTGTTTCGAACGTCAGCAACGACAGCGACGTATTTTGTCCGGCACCGTCGCGAGTCCCGAAGCACGCAACACTGTTTGTGAGCCTTGATCACTCAAATGACAGACACTACAGCTTCATAAGATTTGACCGGAAAGAGAGCTCTCGCTCTGCGGCATAAGATGAAAATTAATGTGTGTTCTTTTTCTCAACGATCTGATGATGATATTTTCTTTTTGACGTTTCTTGATCTCGGGAGCGCTACGGCGTTACTTGATTGGGCCGAAGGTCTCAGAAGCTTTTACAACATTCTCGGTCAAACGACCCCAATTAGCCCAAAGCTTCTCGAAGTAATACATACTTGAGGGACGTGTCATACTATCTCTCACAAACAACCTAATCTAGAAATCAAGTTGAATATCTGCCCGAGTGGCTGATTCGAAACGTTCTCAGCACTCTAAAAGGCTCCAATCATCATTTATAATGACGTCAGACTGAAGATCTGCTCTTTTTCACCCTGAAGGAACGAGATCCGTTACAGAGACCATGATGAATCCTGGGATTCCATTATTGACACCCATTCCGAGTAGTAAAGGTAGGTTTCGAATGTGCCCACGCTCCATTTCCGCCCGGGCTCAGAGATACGATCGGTACAGAGAGTTTGATGGGCTGGTTCGCACAATCGAGAGAGTTGCTGGAGTCAATTGATCGTGACAACGCATCCGATGTTTTCAGCTTCAGCCTATCAAAAACATACTTCTGAAATCTGACTGCTTCAAATGGACTGAGGCGCAAGCGGAACGAATATCACATTTGTGACGGTTTGGTAACGTTTGAATGAGATTGGTTTTATTTCTCTCCTTTGAACTTACATTACATGAGGTCTCCGTGAAACGAGTGCTGTCGCACGTTGTGTCCTTACAAAGTTTCCTAAATAACATCACTCAAGGTGCCGAGGGTTTCGATATTTGTATCGTTAATTTGTGAGGACTCCACCCTCTCTTCCTTGCTGACTAAATGTATCCTCAAAGCTCTACCCGATTGCGTCTACGATATTCCTCAGCGCTCGCCAGATAAATTTTGAAGTGAACGAAGTCCGATGAGTTTTCCTTTGTGAACGACACAGCAACGCCGTCTCTGGCGGTACGCCTTCGTAGTCCAAGTTTGGCCCGCTTCAGTCTACGTTCTCGATCTGGTTGATGGGGCCAAGTTTCACGGATATGATCTATATTTTTACAGCGTCTAGCTCCACTTTGTCGCGGCGGCCTCGGAGATCATTCGATGATTTCAACGGAGGACGAATTCTGGGTGCATTCTGGCGATACTTGCTCAATTTCTCGATGCAAAATCATTGACAATTATCCTCATTGATCTCCCAGATGACAATTTGTTCTCGTTGTTCTCCTGCTTCCGCTGTTGTTTGTTAGACAGCCCAGCGAGGGGTTTCCGGAAGAATTGATCGATCAAGACATGGGTATTCTGTATTTCCAATCATCGGTCCTAGAAACTCTTCGAATGTAAGACAGCTCCCAGCAGGGCGACAATGATGAGTGTGTACAGAGCGCGCAGGCCGGACGTTGCGTTGCAGAACTCCTCGACGATCAATTCTTGGTTTCCCTTGTTCTCTTCGGTTTCTTCTTTCGTGAGAATGTGATGGCGGAATTTCATCCGACATTCCGTTTTCTGGGAAGTATATAACACACATGAGCAGCTTGGTCGTTTGTTGCTTGGATCCCAGCAAGGCGCGTCACGAGAGAATGAGATACATGTTTGCAAAATCGCTCACCGTTCCGTTGGTCTCCGATACCGGCGTTTTTATCAGATTCGCTTGGATCTTGTAGATAGACGGAACGCAATCCTGCAAAGAATACATGTCAGACTTGGAAAGATAATGGATTGATGTCGCAGAAAGGGCTCAGACGGAATAACTCATCATCCTTGACGCGCTTAACCTGTGAGCTCGTTTGTGCTTGTGCACCTACTCACCTTCTTCTCCGCGGATACCACTTTGTCGAGAGACCATACCGTAGTATTGCTTCTCGAGTTCTCAGCCTCGAGTGCTTTCCGAACCATGTCCATTATATCATTCTGAAATCAGATCGCATACTTCAACGACGAGAATTTCGTAAACGTCCCACTCTCGGCTGTCTGAGTCTCGGGAAGAATTCATTCCCTTAGTCTGGGTCTTTGCGTGATTCATCAACAAGGATTGGGGTTGCGCTCTTTCTTCCCATCACTCACCACAGGAACGGGCATGAATGGTTTGCAGCAATCTTTGAGCTTTTGCATCTCTTCCTCATTGCACGCAACGGTCGATGTATCCATGGACGCCATCGAGGAGGTTGTTGTCTCTGAGTTCAAGGCCGATGTCGCCATAGTCGCTGTGGATTTCAATGACTACTTCTCAGTAACGGCGTCTTCCAGAATAAGAAGATATGCTCGATCCAGGCAGATTTCCTAGGTTTTGAATGATGATGTCGCAACTCACTGGTGGTTGATGTATCTTGGCAGCCTACGGATACGAAGAAGGCCAGCAGGAGAGCTCCCGCGAGCAGCTTGGCATTATCATTAGTCGTCATCATAGTGCTGTCTGGAAGGTTGAAGGGAAACAGACCTCATACTCTCATGTGACGGCTTATTTAGGTTCCCCTGATCATCTATCCCGAGAAACCATCGTTTATGAATACAGCGTTACAGCGGCAGTCGATCTTCCCCGACTTCATTCAGCCGAGCTGTCCTCTGGAGCGTGATTCTGAGACCGGTTCGGAGTGATTCCCGCTACCTTCCGGGAGTTATGGTCTCCGCTCGGCCCTTCACACGATCAGTAGTATGTACCCTGACAAGCTCGATGTGACCAGGATGTTACTAATCTGAGTTTTCCGATTTTGTTCAAGTTGCGCGGAATGCTAGGAAGCAGGTTGATTTCTCCGGACTAGCTGGCTCACCCCTCGCATCACCCACCCATGTAGCGTCCTCGATAAACCTCCGCCGATCACCCAGATACGCAAGGAGCCTATGCAGGCTTTAGAATTCACGACAGAGCTCCCAGAGAGCCGGAGCAATCGAATGCAGCACCATCAGGGAAGTTCTCACTAGGGCTAACGTTCTTCTCCAGATGAGGAGTTTGTTTTTACGCTCGGATCGGACGATCTGTTTGCGTCGGCAGGATGATTTCAACTTAACTCATCGCCTCAGATCGAGATCTTCCATGAGTGTGAACGCTCCAATCTGCTTTAAATTTTGAGGCCAGTTCTGACAATTTGCTATCAGGTATCACCGACGAAATGGTTCTGGAATCCAAAAGCGCACGAGCGCTTTGAATCATGGCGCGCCTTGCGCGATCAGGAGCAGAGCGGCTCGCGACCAATGACCGTCCGTTAGGGCTGTCACTTTAAGAGAAAAACCATGAGCTGTACAGGGAACCAGACTTCTCGTCACTCACAACTGAGATTCAACAGCTCAAATAACAATGTCGAAAAGGAAGTCGTAACACCGTCTTCTCGGTGACAAGGTCGGGCGACCTTGACAGTGCAATGGATAAATAATCAACTCGTGGAACTCTAAATGAAGTATTTTTCCTTATTTTCGTGGGATGCCTCTACGTTATCTCTGCGCAACGTGCTCGCTATTCTTGGACAGAAACTCCATTTATCCGCTCCTATTATCATTCGCGATCCACGCTCTCGAAAACGAAGCCCCGACTACGTAAACACGGCCATTTCCTCTGGTGGGAAATCAAAACATTGCTTGTTTTCGATCATGAAAGAACCCACTTCCGAAAACGCTCGTGTCAGAAAAAAAGGCCTCAATGGAGATGTTAGAATGACGAGATCAGCTTCGTTTTCGACAAACACTGGAACCTTGTGTTTGCTGCGGGAGGTTCCGAAAGCTGGCAGTGTTATCGATGACGAAACAAAGATTCAGAATCCCATCGGGATTCCGACGAGAGCAATTTCTCAGACGTAATTTTTGCTCAAGCAGCCCTGATTCAGCAGACAGTTCCAAAGTTACGTCAAGCGGAGGAGCACTGCGCGCTCGTGTTCTCCACCGGCTGATGCTGGATTTTGACGTTACGCTTTACAGAGCCTGAAAGGGTGCAATCATCGGGAAAGCCATTCGGCCATCCAAACGACCTTCGCAGGAATATCTGCGCTCAGAAACTAAATATGCTGACACAGTATATTATAAAACTGAAAACCCAACGTCCGGATTGTGGAAAACAACTCCGCTGAGTGAGAGCTACTTGGAACGTTGCGCGTGGCGGATCGCAAAACGTCAGGTGGGCGCGCCGCTGAAGGCCCCGGATGTCGCAAGCTTCTCGGACGTTCGAGACTTCTGGATCAGAAGGCAGAGTCGACATAGCAACTTGAACTGACGCGGCTCGTTTTGTTCAGACAGAAAGCTTGGGACACAGGGAAAGTTTTGAGCAATTTTCCGATCCCGAATGGCACCGTAAATACCGAGCCCCGGATACGGAACTCTAGCAGTTTGCGGTCGATAAGCGTTTTCGCCTGATTGATAATTTGCTCGATAACACATTCCCGACAGAAGGCTTCGAGGTGCGAAGGGAACGAAAACAGGAACGAAATACGCGGAACAAAAACACTTACCTAGCGGACGCGAAGCAAACGAGAGCCTTCACAATATCTGAGGACACCGAGGAGGTCGCGCAGCACTCGGCACAAAAACTCAGTTTGAGAGGCCAAGGTTTGTGAACCGAAGCTCGGGTGAAGTAAATCATCAAGCAGCACAAGAGCCTTGAATCAACGATAACAACGGCTCCTAATGGAGATGGTCACGGATTCCCAGTGCGCTCAATTGGGCTGAACCCACGGATCCCTCGTTGCCGATACCTTATATTAAATATTGATTGTGTGATCTCCAACTTGAATTCCTGAGCACAAGGTCAGCTCAGATTGTGATGACCTTTGAACGTCGCGCAAACACGCGGCTCGCAAACGACCGCTTTCTATAAAATCGGAGTGGATAGGCACCATACTGAATGACAGCGGCGGCGCGGACCTTGACGACAACGCCTATGAGAAACGCAGCTTTTCTCTTGTCCGAAGTCGATGTTAGCGAGCTATTATTCCTGATGGGTAGCACCTCCGGGCAAACAGAGTTTACGCAGCGACATTGATCCGGCTCATGTGAAAGAAGTTAACAACGAACGACTTGATCGATAGATGTCTTTGACGCATACTTTCAGGTCCGAAGTGTAGGACGGTCGGCCTCCGATGTTCGCCTGTTTTGTTTAATCCTTTATGTACAGGAACGGGTCGCCAGAACGCCTTATCGATGGCGTGTCCATCGAGTCTTTTGAGTTCTGATTGACGTCATGCCAAACATGGGGGGTGGTGGCCGGATATGCAAAATAGCGTGGCATATTTTCGTCTACGGTGGATGAGTCTTCGTTCCTATACGCGAGTAATGAATCAAACGATGCCACGCTCACATTTCTATCAAAGACCACTATCGTAAACAGATCGTTCTTCACTCGATGAGACTCACCGGACAGTTCTCAGTCAGCGGTCGATTTCACGTCAACAACACCGCAGTTCGGAAAAAACTCAAGGGAATCTCGATCAGATAAGTCACACGCTGGAAAATTCGCGATGGCTCTTCGATGTGATAGAGACAGCGAGCTCGACACTTCCAGAGCTTCAACCCTGAGATCGGCCTTGACGTTGTGCGTACGACTCTGGTCGCTTACCAGCCCTTGCCCAAATCAGTGACTGGAACTCCCCGAACCCCTGCGACCCATCATCAGGGGAACGTGTAAATAATTCACCAGCGCTCACTACCGCAACAGACGCACATCCCGTCGTAAAAACCAAAAAATTCTCTCCCGAGAGAGCTCAGAAACAGCTATCAGCCAATCGTCGCAGCACAACGGCGTATATCATCGCTTGGGTCTCCATTCGACCGTTTCTGCCTAATAACTATACTTACCACGTTCGCATTTCAGAACGTCTATTCAGGGAATCGAAGACTGTCTCGGTATGTGTTTCGTCCGTCGACAAACTCTCGACGACTTGTGATACCAGTGGGCGTTTATAGGCACTGCCAGTTGAAGATTTTCGAATCTTTCACTACAGGGAGATTCTCGCGACTCTGAGGAGTTTGAGTTGCGGGCAAGCTTGCCCTCAACGAGGGTTCAAGAGTCAGAATCTCAATTTAGAAGCCTTCAGAGGAGCCCACGTTCGGAGATCGAACAGCAACGCACCCAATTGCACCCCCTGTCGCACGATCGGATACTTGCTCGGAAGCTCTCCACAAAGCTCGAAGCATTCAGACCTCCGTACCGACGGATTGTCATCCGTGGGCGCAGCTTCGCCATTCGCGGATCACCGCAAATCAAGTTTTTTACGGCTCTCGAAGATGTTTTCCTCGAGATCGTGGTTCTCTCCCGGAATGACGAAGCGAATTTTGGTGTTTACACTGGAGCCCTGTTGCTGCGAGGTTATGTATGGCCACGTTGATGCAATGACAAGGTTTATGCGATCAGAAGCCGTAGAAAGTCGAGTGTCGAGCGGTTATGTGTCACTAGGGACGTATCGTTTTCAATTAGTATACAACAGGTGTCCGCCGCGCTATAGCTAGACGTTGCCAATTCCCTAGATCTGGCTTCAGCACAGCACAGGAGCTAGACGACTCTAACTGACCGTTGCGATTGACATGGTAACAGCAGGCCAATCAGAACGCTCCGATGCCAATCAAATAGCAAGCCCATCGACAAACAGCGTCCGACTCAATGACGCATCGCGACGCCGGATGTCAAACTCGGCGACACGTTCCGACCCTGAGCATGGCGGGACTCGAGGAGTTCGACTATGTTCGTTTGGGAGAAGTAAACCGAGTTGATTGCGTTCAATCCATAAGCACTCCATTACAGATGCGGAAATGAGTCAGACATCACCTGCCGCGTCTCACGCGCTGGATTTTAAGAGCGAAGTTCTGAACGACGCATCAGACGAAACTCGAAAACTCATTCCGTTTAGGAACTTTCAGCGTTCCTTGGGGAATGCGACCGCTCCCAAATGTTTCCGTCGTCGCGGTGGATGGATTCCCAGCGGAGAACAAAGCTCAATCTCCCGGCCCTCCGGGATCAAGATTTCCAGGCTGAAAAAAAAAGAAGCGCAGGCGGACCTCCGCCAAGGCGGACGACAGAACTACAGCTACGACGACGGACAGAGTCCATGCAGGCGGCAATCCGCCCGTGGAATTGTCCGTCGGGGCGTTCTTTCGGAGCTGGGAGAATAATGCGAAACTTCTCCACGCTGCGTTGATGAATGACGACCTAGCAACGTGGGCGACGGAAGAATCCTTAGATACCGCTTCTCGGCGAAATTATGGCCAACAAATATTTCTGACTAAACGGATGGGTTCCCCCTTTGGCGAACCTTCCGCTGTTGTCAGCGTAGTTTACGAGGTACTAAAATATCCTCCTTCTGGAGCCTTCCTATTACGAAAGGTAGACAAAGAGAGGTTTTTGTTTTGCTTGAAAGACGGTCCGAATCGGACACCCTACCCCGGGTGATCGGATTCGATATCGCCGGGAGCAATCACGAGCGGAAACCCTCGATCGATCTTTCAGTTTGTTTTGATCTGCGATGGAAACGCGAATTTCCGTCGATTCGCTCCCGAGGAAAACGAAACGCAGTGTGGGGAAACAGCGTTCAATGCATACAAATGCACGGAGCACAAATACTACACGCCAGTGTCGCGCCACAGATTTGCGAGATATTTTCCCTCTCATGGCATTCGAGATGGGAACGTGTTTGCAACACCGTGAATAGGTGACTTGCATTCCGTGCGATTCAGGTTTCCTTGAGGGAAGCCGGTTTCACAACGAGCAGGCCCGTGCTTCACAATCAGGGAATCATTGGGTTTGGAACTTCAGTCGATTCTTAGAAGAAGATGACCGGATGTTCAGGTTATGAAACGACGGCAGGATTATCGTACGAGCACATGTAGCAGATCGCTGAGAATGATTAGGGAGGATAGGTTGGGAGGACGCCTAATGATGGGACAATCCCCGCCTCATTACGTTTCGGACAAGGTCGTTGAATGTTTGCAGGAGCTTGTTAGGCCTTAGCGGACAATGGCGCCGATGGTCGATTTCATTCCAGAAATATCGTTGACACAATTTTGCCGTATTCAGAAACAACCAATTAGCTTGTAGTCAGGAAACGAGTAATACACAAGCTTCGAGTCATTGAGATCGACAGCTTCTGACGAATGATCTTGGACCATGACAAAGCAATATTTCTCTGGTAGTCGTGTTCTGTCACAGCTGACGGAAGACAGGCTTTGCCCTTGAAGGATGTCACCAGGGAAAATGTATCACGGCGGGAAATAAGGAGCTTAATATTGGCGTCTGGTTCCCTGAATCAAAGAAACCGAGGTCAAGATGCCTCTGCGTAGGCCAGCGTCTTCGATTTTCGACGAGAAACATAGACAGTTTAGCCGCCCACACGGATCCATCAATGATCCTCGCTAGTCAATCAAATTTCGTTGCAGACACATTATTGATGAAGGGCACGCCGTGTGCACGCTTCCAAAACCTCGCCACGCTCTCGGACCCCCGAACCCAGCATAGCTGACCGAATCCAGCGAATCGCGAGGGTTCCGAGACCCGTAATCATCTGGCTCACCGGAAGGGAGCCGATGGAAACTGCCAGAAACTCTGCCCTTACCCTACGCCTAGGCTACAGGAAAAAAAAAACCGGCAAGCTTGATCACAAGCACAAACTTCCGCGATTCAACCAATCGACCTTGAACTGACCCCGAACTTGGACGTTTAAGGAGCAAGAGCGAAAAAATTCCTCACTCACCTCGGTGGCAGCGATGCTGGAAAACTCAGAATCCGATCCAATGCCGAAACAGAAGTGCCTCTGGCTCGAGACGAAGGAGAGAGGACCAGTGGAGGAGGGAACCGAGTCCTGCCTACAGTGGCGTGGTTGCCGTAGACGGTGGATGCCGCTCTTCGTCGCCTACTGGGACTTTCCTATGACTGTGAGTAGTATCGACACGCCAAACAGAAAGACACGAGTGACCCCAGAAACAAGCTAGGCCATCTATTCTATAGCGTTTCCCATCTGATATTCATGGACATTCGCGGGGATTTGTTTCCCGATCCGTTTCGAAATGATGCTGCTCGAATGTGGTGGCAATTTGCCGACGTCGGCATCGTTCACGGCAGGCGTCGAGTTTCTTGGCGGTCTCCGATCGTGTTTCATCGAAGTCTCTCAGCTTTCACCTATTTACCATCGGTCTTTCGAATCGAGAGAATCTCATCACCACAATGAACGAGAATCGGATAGGAGCATATTCAGAAGAATTGAAAACTCCTGTGACGCTGGATATCCCAAATCGATGTTTTGAGCGATTGAGTGGTTTGAGCGATCCCCGCAGTCGAGAGGACAGAACAAATGCGGTTCAAAATTTTGAGCGCTCACGGTGTGGCAAACGGCTCAAAACGGTTTGGCATTCGAAATCATCGCCAACGGGACTGTACGTACTGTCGATAATTTATTCAGAACCGTGCCTTCGAGAACACGGAAACCTCCGATCATAGTGTCATCCCGCTGCAATATGGCGCAAAAAGTTTAGCTTGCATGTGACAAGACGAACAAAGATTCACAAAAAAAAAAGCTTTCGACATCCGCCAATGTCACGGCCGCGGTAACGATTAGAATGATAACAAAAGGCCATGCAGGTGTGTCTCAAACTCGATGTTTTCTTTTATTCGACTTGAAACACGCTCCCACGCAGTACAGGCAAGGACCAGTTTTCTCCTCGACTACCAGATTCTGTATAAAACAACGAGCCCGGCCACGGGTAGAAACGCACAGAATAGGAGGAAGAAGGGGCTGGTACCGGAAGGAACGGCTTCGAGGCGCTCATCCAGCCTGGAAAATAATTTCTTACTCGATAAAACAACCAACAGAAGTTCTCGGTTGAGTAGCTGAGGATAGTTTCGATGGAGCAAAATTCAATGAGCCACATATACTCCGCAGTCGAGCTATGAGTCAGCTTGAATTGCTTTCAGTAAATGCTCGACGAGATCAAATGCGCAGCCATGCGGAAAATAAATATCCGCTCCCTTGTACCCACATATATTGCGGCTCTCGATTCCTCGAACGCAATAGTCCATCCGACGTCATTTCATGTGGTTTCCAGTTGGGGCCCAGGTGTTGTTCTTCGCAATCGTAGCTGACCAAACGTCCTCCAGAATGCTTCGGAACGAACAAATAGATCTTGCAATATTTGATGGGCTGAAAGGGAGTCGATGTCATCGGACTGCGCGACCTTTGCTCAACAAAAACATCCCGAGAACACGCGGCGGAGTACATGTAGTCTCGGAGGAGTCACAAATTCAAAACTCTGACTGGAGAACCAGATCGTTCCGGGAAAAACGTTCTCGTGCAAAACATGAACGGAAACGACCTCTCGGTGGCCTTATCTCCCAGATTAATGTCACATCACGTTCTGCAGCTTCCCCCTATGCTGTCCCAGGAACAAGGGGCTAATAATTCCGATGAAAACAGTTTGTTTCAATCATGCAAACAAGCCATCCTCGCGAAACCGAGAGTACTGTAGGTATCGAGACCCATCCAGAAGCACACATCCATCCAACTGGGCTTCGAAAGTCCTCATGCTTGACAACCACTGCGATGAAGCTTTCCTCCACCGGCTCACGGAGGCCGACTCCTATCGAAGCTCAAGGTCAGACTCCGACATCTGCGGCATCTGCTTGGGTAGAGGCATAGGACTTTTCCGAAGACCGGTGCGTTTCCTCTATAGCTTTTCAAGCTGCGAGCGCTACTTACCGCTCCAGGTAGAGCTATGCAGTCGGCAGGCTCATACGACGGGGTATCAGCCAGCGTACAGTTTGAGGCGGTGAATTCAGCTTCGATCCTGTACTTTGGGTACTGGCAATCCTTGATAAATCCCCCGATCAAGCGGACGAGGACATCTTTCCGCTCAAATTTGAATTGCTGGAATTATTTCACATCTTTTGAGAATCTCAGACGCAGGTATGATGAATCCCAGACATCTCTTTCAATGAGAATCTCATGGGAAGAGATCCATATTCTTTATCGTTAACCCACACAATTTATAGGCGCCCACCTGTGAGGCAACATGCGCCGCGTAGTTCGCAACCATGATCAGCTCATTATCAGCCCCTTTGCGGAGCTCCCAAGGTTTTCCACATTCTGTGATCGCTTCTTCGCGCTTCATGCTGGGAATCGCTGAGCCTGTCGCCCGCGAAACCAGAGCGACGAGGAACCAGCGCCACATTGCAAACAAATCAATCACTGTAAATCCTTTCTCTGAACTCCTTTCACACAATTATCGAGGAACTTTCGGGTGGTGAAAACGAATGTCAACTGCAAGCGAAAAGTCTGAAAGTTTCTTTCACGATTCCACCTGGGCACTACCCTGCCTAGTATTCTCGGTTATGTTGGAAAATTTTTGAGTGATTTCGATCCAGCTTTGGCTTGGAGCCTTTCGGGAGCAAAAGTCGGAGAAGAATGGATGATCGATCACAGACGTCAGACGTGGATGAGAACTGACTAAGCGGGCGCTCGCATCATTGATCGGGTCTAGACCCTGTTTTGGTTCTATTCTCGAGCTCAGAGTCCAGATTTGATCTCGTTTAGCGCCTGTGGTATGGATTTTGTTCTTTTTTCAGAACCGGCTAGCTCTGTTCCGACAGGGCGACGAGATCGGGTTGCCCTTTCGAGAATCATGAATTTCCCGAACTCCGAATCCGTTATCATAGGAAAACATTCATTGTTGTGTTGTTCGTTATTTACACGAGACTTTATTCTTGCTCCGTGGAGCCGCGACTTTGATAGAATATCTGTTTTGTGTGATACCAATAAGGAGAAAAATTCGAATAAATACGTTGAGAGAATCCCACGATTCGGGAACCATGAGTGTTCGAGAACGTAGCTCAACTGCTCCCGCAGGCGAGGAGTCGGTAGAAAAACTTGAAGCCAGGAGGCTGTTTGTTGGTTTCGTCATCGCGTACAGCCTCGTAGTGCGGCGAAACGAAGCTAATCACGTTGACTCCATTGTTTTCTGTGAACGAGAATCAAAGACCATTACTTCTTCTGCCGACAAACTACGCACTGATTGGAACTACGGTCGCGCGCAAGCGCGTGAACGTCGAAGGGGGTCAGGACATACCTGTTCTGTACTCGTCCTGGAATGTGTTCCCGCAGAATTTCGTGTGATCGATAACGA
This sequence comes from Neoseiulus californicus, assembly GCA_028455905.1. Lineage (NCBI taxonomy): Eukaryota > Metazoa > Arthropoda > Arachnida > Mesostigmata > Phytoseiidae > Neoseiulus > Neoseiulus californicus. The sequence continues at coordinate 6,299,417 of JAMQGS010000003.1, forward strand.
TGAACGCCTTCGAGACGGAAGTACGCGAGACTTGCAACCGGTCAAAGCACTGTTGGTCGATTTCGTTCAATGCATCGGTACGGACTTGCGTTTCTTGAGGAACTTCTCCAAGCCCGAAAGGACCCGCTTTCTTCAGATAAATTCGGCAGGCATCGGGTCCTCGTTTGAAGCACATGGAGTAACTGCAAATTAGGAATTTCTCGGGTCAGGAGAGCTCCCGGCAAGCAGTCCTAACTAAGACGGCCAGACTTTTATGCTGGAGAAGCTTTCGAATTAAGTTGAAGTTCAGGATGGAGAATTGAGTTCTCTTAAGAACATGCCTAATAACACGGTGATCAACGGCTGCACTCACCGTACGCCCAGCGGATACGAAGTTTCATTGACTCCGATTGGGCCGTAATTGAAACTCTTAATTGTTCCGCTGTAGTCTTCGTAATATTGCAGACAGCCCGGGGGTGCCAAGCGCGGAGAACGGCAAGGCAGTTGAGTAATCCGGATGTTCCACTTTCGGAGACGATTCGGGTCCTTGGAGTAGTCGATGTTCATGCGCAACTTGATGGAGTCCGTGTGTTTGACATCGATATACACTGGAACAAAATAGGAAAGTCAAGGTTCGTGCTCCAACTCAGGAACCTTGGCGAGCCTGTTGTGAACCGCTGCTCGAGAATTTCGAGTGCCAAAACATAATAGCTGGACTTGTCCGAGATGTAAGGAGGAGAGATCGACGAAAAATATCTTCAGAATTTAAAGGATGAATTTGCAGTTTAGAGTTTTCTGGCAACTCAACTCTGCGACAAAGCTGTACCGCACAAAAGCAGGAAGTGAGACAGAAACATAGCGTGGCGAAGTGTAAAACGAGATTATCTGAATGGATGGGCTCGAGTTCATTTCCGCAAAGTGATGTTGGGTGTCGAAATTGCGCGTCAGCCAGGTGATGTCCTCGGGGGCAGGAGCAGAGAGAGGCAACGAGAGAAAAAAAGGATTCGCGCCGGGGTCAACGACCCCAGGTGGAGATCAGTCGACCGTAATCAGCGGTTTGAAGAGCAAGCCTCCGCTCGCAGAGCAATACGTGCAGATTCAAATGACGGATTCCGGGTCTCACCACGCGCCACGGTTCTCGCTTGGCGGGAGGCTTGATCGGTCACGGACCCCGTGACGATCGAATTCGAGACTCCAAGGAAAAAACTGAGCCCTGATTGAACGAAAAGACGGCTCGTGACCCTCGTGAACTGCCGGAATTCGCTCTTGAGGGTCACTCAGCCGTAACAGAGGATAACCTCTCGACCGCATTACCCACAGAGTGCCTTTCACGAGATGGTTGAACTCACCGTGTTGGCCGTCGTTGAGCCCGCAGATCTTGTGAATCTTCGCGTTGGCGTCTCCTTGTTCAATGGTTAGCGTATCGTATTTGCACTCTCCAGACTTCGGATCCGGCCCAACCGTGTTGAAATTCACGAAATCCAGCCTCATTTGACAAATTTGAGCTCCGAAGCCTGAGATTTTCCTGACCGAAATTCCGCAGTGTACAGGACCATCGGGGTCCCAGATGTTTTGCGGCTCGACGAAGTAGGTGTTGTTCGTCGTGATTTCGACCTCCCTGCCTTTCTCGCATGTCTTCGCGACTTTGAAAATGAAAAAATTTCATCTTTAGCGGAACTCGCGAGAACACGATCGGCCGGAGCCCATGGGAATCGTTTCGTCGATAAAGGAAAGCTGAGAGCCGAAAATCAGATTGGCGAAGCCAATACATCAATACACCCTAAAATAACTCGAATATCGGCTTATGGCTCTAATACTGAAGCACTCACTGTGGCAGCAAACAGCCCCGGTATCACAGTTTCCGATATTGTCTCCTCGTTGGAAACTGCAGTCCAATCCCGACATGCAAACGCCTTGACCTTGCTCACATGGATCTAAGAGTTGCTGACGAGCTATAAAAGTAGATGGTTCCGTTTTTTGCTAGTAAAAATAAACGCGCGCCGAGTAAATAAATAGAGTGCTGCGCGGTATCGAAGCGTTATCGAGCATACTCTAACAGAACCGACTGTTTACCTTGGAGAGTGTCATCAATCTCAACATCGCTCTCGGGCACAACGACGGCCGGTGCTGAGGGCGCACTTGTTAGGGGTTTCGGAGTCTCTTTCTGACCTTTAACTTCGCCATCAGCCGGAAATTTCGTGGCTGGGGTCGCAAGAACCGTGGCCGCAGCCAAACTCAGCACCAAGAAGTACCTCATGATGGAAGCGCTTGAAAACAACGGAATATCGGGCCAGGGTTCTTATATAAATTCAAACCCAGGGGAAAGAGAGGAAACCATCAGTTTTAGCCCAACCCATTAGCTTGCTTGCTTAACTGGCTCCACCGGAACGAGTGGTGGCGACCTGTTTTCTTCTGATTAATCCGCCATCAGAACTTGTTTTCAGTTCGTTACGATGAGCTCCGAGTATTGCTCTTCTATCGGTGGGGTATGAACTTTAGGCCTGGATTGGCGCGTACGAGCTCATTCACAGCGGAGGATCCTCGATTGCAGTGAACTGCGACGGGTTGGAATCACAGCCGCGATTCCGTGGTTCTCCGCGACGACGACAGTTTTCCAAAGGATGTTCTCTAACCATGTTCTCGTAACTGGGTTTCTGTAAATTTCGATCTGAATAGTGGGTGTTTGGTTTAGACCGAGTAATTTCGTTGCAACTCAGAATTCTCTGCGAGCTCTTGGGCCAACAACCTTCCAGACGAACTTCGGACACTCGCTTCCCAATGTTGAAAATAGCATAGGGAGAATCAGCTTCTTTCTGTAGCAGATGTTCTTCTTGTTTATTAATTGCCAACGAGCATGGAGTCAACGACCGACGGTCTTAGTTTGTGAGCCAAAGAGGTGGGCTTAGATCTGGTTTATGAAGAACAATCATCTTTAACCGACGAGCAAAGCGAAACGAAAAAGACGAGAAGAGAGAAAACCGAGGCATTTTGAACGAGAAAAACAGCCGACTACCCAACGAATTCTGGGCCACTACAGCCCGGCTTGCTCGCCCGCTGGCTTGGTCGAGCACTAACCCGCTTGGTCACTCGAACAGTCGAGATCAGCTATTTACTCGGCTGTTTCGATGAAGGGAAGCTTTGTTACGCGGTGATCAATCTGGTCCTCTCGAAAATCAACGATATGAATAAACTTGAATGAACGACTGAAGCTAGCTCCCCTCCTCATTCAGCTGCTTCCTGGGATTCGGATGATGCGTTTTCTGCGGATGATGCATAAATCCGATGCTCGTTTCAACAAAAGTTCCTTGTACCGGTGAAAGACAGCCCGATAGTATGGAAAACGCCTTCTTGGTGCCTCAGAGAGCTTTCTGTCGATCTCCCCAATATTTTATTCGATGTGAAGGAATTTCAAAGTCAATTCAATAGACTGGCAATTCAAATTAGTTAGTTACAGCTATAGTCATTATTCAACATAAATTCGACCTCTGAACAGTTGTGGGTTGAAAGATGGCCCAACTCAGATGACTGGATTCCTGCATCGTGAGTTGGTTTCCAAAAATGACAATGGTTGACGCTTGACGAATGATAAGTTAAGCAAAACGACAGTAAATAACCTAACTTTAAATAGTCAACGGTTGTCGTCGTATCGATTTGGCAATTTTGATTTTTGTTCCGAACACATTGTTGTTCACAGTCATTATTTACTCAGAGTCTCCCTGCTTTGTTGTTCTCGAACATGGATATATTATAGTATCGTAAAATGTTATGTTCATACCTCACCGTCGCTGAGATCAAAAGTGTTCGATCAAGGTCCTGGCTCGCGACCTCGATCTAACGGTCAATCGACATTCAACGGAAAAGCACGACGCCGGCTCATCAACAACTCGCGATACAAAACACTGATCCTTTCTGAGGAACCGTGATTCCCGACAAACAACTTCTCAGAAGTATTCGACAGTTTCTTCTGTCCTCGTCCGCCCGAGCAGACGCCGCCGTATGCACTGGCGAGAGATGCACTCGAATACCTACATTGTCACAAGCCCACAACCAGTGAACCGAAATCGAAAGTTCTCTGACAATCACATGTAAAGTGATCGCGATCGCACCCTTCACAATTTCATACAGGCTCGATGAAAGAACCGCGCTTCCATCGATGATAATGGGTGCTTGACGATAATGTGCTTCTGGATTCGACTAGCTCACTATTGCACAAGAAACTGTTCCTCATTCTGTGGTGGCTAAACGGCTCAGGCTGTGGGTTAAAAATATCATCTAGCTCGACGAAGGAAACTGGGGACCTAACGGCGATGAATAACGGCGTCATTGAGATCTTTTCAAGTCGTCCGGCTCGAATGCTTCCCTTTTTCTCCGCTAATCAGCCGAAGAATATCTCGGATAGCGATTGATTCATAAATGAGAATGTGTATGTCATTTGATTTTGGAGTCAGAACGCGTGGATCAAACTCTATTATGGAGGCTCATCTGGCGAATACCGTCCGATCGCAGGAGCCACACGACACGATTCAATCGTCGTCCTCTATAACATTGGGTTCGTCGTCTGAAGATGAAGAATCGCTGCAGTGAATTTTCTCGGCCGGCGAGCTGGAAACGAGAAGCGCGGGGTCAGGTTCGAGAACGTGATTTGGGTAGCTTGTTCGAATCAATTTCTGGCACTACATATCTGATGATCACTCGAACGAAGGAGAAAGAAAGGTTCCATGCCAAAGGGTGGTACCTGATGTTCTGTTTGCTGAAGTCGGTTTTGGCTGCAATCGAATCGATGCTCTCTCGGCTGGTGCCGATTTCGTCCAATGCTAAAATCAGTTCCCGCCCGATTTCTTTGAGCTGTTCTACTCCGAGATGGAATCCTTTGTATCCTCGGGTGTCGCAGCCCGCGATCGTGCATTCCATCGTATAAGACAACGAGAGATTCAGCTCTTTCCAAGCTGAAATGCGCAGCGCTCCCCGTTTCGACGCTTCCAATTTGTAAGTGCACTGACCTGTTTTCAAACGCCAAGAATTAAATATTCGCGAGAACAATCAACGATCCACGCGATCCCGAAAGCCTCCTCATTAACTTTCAGAAGATAAGGCTCAAGAAAGATCCAACTGATTGTGAGAGAGGAAACTCACCCTGATTAAATGATTTGAGCTTGTTGTGCAGAACGTTGGGCAGCAATCGCTGTGCTGGGGAGTCCTCACATCCGAACATGAACACGTTGTGAGCACGGGAATGACCATGAATATCGCAAACAACGAATGGAGGACGATTGTTGGCAGTCAAATAGGTAAGAAGTGCTTTCGTATAGAACACCGTGGGATGTTGTGTTGGGCATGGACTTTCGTACTGACGATTCAGATCGACTCCAGCCATGCCGCATCGCTGATTCCCACATATGACGCCGTCTGGATTCAGCATCGGAACAACGTAGAAGACGAATTTCTCACGAAGAGAAATAGCTACCGGGTGGTCCGATAGCAGCGCTTGGAGAGCCCCATGCATTATATGCGAACTGTTCGTTTCTCCTGGATGAACTCTCGACGAGATGAATATCACTGGCTTTTGAGCTGCTCGGGACAGATTTGAATTATCCGTGATCGTTAACAAATAACATTTGTTTCCCAGAACGCTGTTGCACATCTTTCGGACCTGGAATCAGGGAGGTGGTCACCGTGATAGCGTTCAAACGTATCGTAAGGCGTTCGAACACTTAATTTTTGAAATTTTCGAGGAACAACTTCATCACGAGGCAGTGAAGCGCGCGTTTCCTACCTTGTAGAAAACGGAATTGCAGTTGAAGGGGGTTGTACAAAGATGGGTTCGCAGGAGTGAATACGAATATGGGAATGAAGAAGAAAGATAACAGGTCGAGTTTGCGGGCAACAGAAACGTCAAGGATAGTGTGTAGTAGTGATGCCCTTTCAGCGGATGTCTGTAACAAACAAAGATGAGATTGTGGTTTGGGTGAGCCAGGTTCAGGTATCGCTATCGACGGATGAGCGACTTTAAGATCGGAACTACGGAAGGGGACTAACCTGTAATGATTCCTGTAGCAAGACAGGCTGAAACCAGGGAGGGAACTGAGTCGTGTCCATGAGCCATCCGAGAATAGGAGTGGAGACAGACCTCCGGCGCTTCCCCGTTTTGTGTACATCGTATCTCGACGGTCCAGGTTGATGATGTTGAACGTGTAGACGACCCGCGCAGTCATATTTTTCACCCCGAAATAGAACCAAAAATGATGGCGCATCGTGTTGACGTCCGGGTTGAGAATCAGATCGTATTCCCGAGAAGACCGTTGAATTACCCGGCGTAAATTTCCGCCTTCGAAACGTGACTCGAATGACAAATCTTCGAATAGAGGGCCGTGAGTGACGTCGTATACAACAGGAAAACGTTTCGTCGTCAGCTCCTGGTTATAGTGAGCCTTCACATGGTTTAGAAGAGCCAGCCTTGAACAAAACGGATTGAGCTGTCAGATTAGGTAGGAGAGCTATGGCTCGAAGTGATACGAGATACGAAAAGCACACGGAGATCTCGGTCGCGACCAAGAGACTTACGACTCGAGCGCAGGCGAGACGTTCAGTGGTTCTAGATTCAGCTGTAAATTACTCGGATTCAACATCCAGAACTCCGCGTCCGCAACCCAGCCGCCCATCTCCATTCCCTCGGGAGGGGGTCGAACAACATCCTTGGCGAGGTTAAGCAGGACTTGCTTTCGATCGATGTTCCCTAGGTATGGAAGATCCTCTAGATTTTCATCGAAAGATGTGATTCGTTGAAAGAGCTCCACTAATGAGGAGTCTGACGAATCCTGGAAGATCGCATGAGTATTAGAAGAGATGTCTGTCCCAGTCTGAGCAAGGAGGGGAGTAAGAAGCGCATTTCAGTTGCTTGAAATCGATCGAGAGGCGAGGCCGGCTGGATGTTCCTCAAATCCGGATTGTCGATCGCCAAGAGTCTCACCTTATTAGGGGGAGAAGATAATCTTTTGTTGAAGCTTTCCTTCAATAAAGTCGTATAATTTCTTGAGGTCCTTTCAATGGGTAATCTCAGTGGAGGCAGACACCTGTAGAGGATCTCGGAGATCCCATTCAACAGGCCCTGCTGACCCGTCATGAGATCGGCCAAACTCATTAATTGGGCACACAGCGATTTTCGAGCTACTGCCTTCCGACCCATTTTGAAGGAGACCACATGAATCACGACCTGCAGGACCGCTAGCAAACAACGAATCTTCTCCGAGGTACACATGCCCCCGCGTTCCAGTAACGGCAACAGCAAATCCAGCACATTCTGTTCGAGCAGCTGCATAACGCTGTTCTCTGAAAACGAAATTCGCCATGAGAACACTGAGAGCCACGAGCACTCTCGACATCGGCTATCTCTGATCCGGTGATTTGATGTATAAACTCACTGCTTCTGCTGGCCGCTGCGAGGCATTCACAAAGGAGGACCATTTCCATATCGATAACTCCCTGTTTTTTCTTCATCAATCCTACGAGAGCTGGCAACAAACCTCGCCTGTTCAGCAGCGTCACGTTCAGCCCTGAGTTCGCAAAAATCGCGAATGGAAAATCGATGAGTATATTTTTTTTTGGTGTGCAGTGAGATGAAGTCAGCGAAATGTTCAAAGTATGAATCTTTTGCAAACGGGAAAATCACTCACTATTAGCAAGTACGGCCCTCAGTACTTGGAGAATGGGCTGCGTTGACAACTCTTTGGCAGTTCCTACGCTGTTGTTGAGGTCGTTCAGAGGGATGCTGAACACCCCGGTGAACCTCGCTTTCACCGAAAATAGTTTGTCGTGCACGCACACTTTCGCCAGAAGAAGATACATTTCTCGGTTGATGCTCCTTTGACGCGAGTACGCCGATAGTAGCGACGTGAGCGCCTCGGAGTACGCGATGGCTTGCGCACATCCCGCACCGCCGCGCTCATGGGTACAGATGACTCGTAGGATCGTAATCAGACCTTGCGATATTTCCGAAGCATCCGGATATTTCTGTTGGACAGTGCAATATTCGTGACTCGGAGCAGTGAAAGCAGTGATGTTTCGGTTGCTACATCGATCGTTCAGGTCCATGCGGAAACAATCGCGCGTAGTATGCGGCTTCGAATGCCGGTGAATGTCGAACTGTTTTCGATCTTCTCTACAAACTCTGGGGTCAATCAAGGTCAAACAATAGAACAGCTTCACACTATCGTCGCGCCTGAACGAACAGTTCACAGAGCGACTGATACTCACGTCGAGTAGGAATGCTATCCGAGTCACCAGGGCTGCCACCGGACTCACGTCCACCGAGTTGCCTGGAACGAGTCAACTGTGAGGGATCGTCGCTAATTATATCGACATCTACCACGTTCAGCGGGCATGAGCTCAACATTGACCAGATCTAGCACTCGACTTCACAGAGTCCGACGTTGAATCTGGATTCAAACGACGGAGATTATGCCCCGATCCGAAGAGATGCTTCGGAAACTGACCGCCTCGAGTACTTTGCTCTTTTCCGACGAACAGAACTTCCTTTGTTCCAGATCCCTCTATGCCAGCGTAGGGAAACATTGATCCGTTAGAGTGGGACTGTCAAATCTTCACGCTATACTTGATAGAGCAAAGTCCTCAAGACTGCCTAGAAAAATGCCGCTGAAGGCAGTGGCGTTCATTCTGGATCGCCTACCGATTCCTTGAAGGTGGTTTCGTATAGAGTTGACTTTCTTCAGGACGCCCTCCTCAGAGCGTTCCAGGAGAAGAACTTCGAGATCGCTGTAGAGCTTCTCCCCAGTCCTGAAAAGCAAAGCGGGCGCACTCAGTTAAAAATGAAGACAAGACAAACTCTTCGCTTCTTCAACGTCGGGACCTCCTAATAGCAGTAGTACTGAGCAAAGTCGAAACCGGACGGTGACCACTGTTTTTTAACTGCTGTTTAAGCTCGGTGTACTCGTAAGAGATCAGACCGGCAGAGTTTCCACACAGCACAAAGAGACCCAAAACATTGCGTGGGTTAGAAACATCGCTACGCAGTTCGAGAAGCGACTCTTCTCTCGGTGGTCGTCGTCGTCGTCGTCCCGTTGCCACAGCCGTCGCCGTGTCAGTGATATCTGCCCACACCTCAATGTCAATCGAGTTGAAATGAATTGATAGGCTCGGAACAGGCTCTACCGATGCCGATTGGGGACGAAAACGCCCCACTTTGATTGTCGAGAGAACAGGTCGCGGAAGTTTGCATCGGATTTCGAAGATGACCCAGCCCCACTTGTGCGAGATAATCGGGGGTCCCATAAATCAGACATCTATGAGACTAGATTAGACGATTTATACCAGCAAATAATTAGCAGAGTACTCATTCAGATTACGAGTTGTCGCAACGGACGTGACTTTCAGCAGAACTGATTGACATTTGAAATGGAACCACGCCAAAAGACTACGTTTTTTTAGCTCGCTGGCTTGCTCGTTTCGGGAGTTAGTTAGTTATGCATACGACAGTTGTTTGATGTACGCGGAGGGCATGTGCGCCAGCGATGATTAACACGAATTCCGTGATTCATCAAGGTCCTGTCATCAGAGCATTCTAAAAAGAAGTGCTGCCATCTATTTCGGTCTGATGACCTGCGAAAAAGACCAGACAATTGAGCATGTATATAGACTTCGAAGTTGAGTGTGGAATGGTTGTGCGGTGCGGCGCATACAAGCTCTCCAGCTGCCCGAACGGGCTGTCAAGCCAGGAACCATCGGAAAGCATTGTTCTTTCAGTGAGCGTCACTCACAGCCGGTGTGGGCGTTCACGAAGCGCTGGATCGAATGATGGACGACTTGTAATTTTTCCAGTGCACTCACTCGAGTTTACGCCGGCGTACGGTACAACAATACCGGCGAAGCCGGAAGGTGAGCGCAGCGTCCGTTACCCGTTCGTGCCAGCGCTTCACCAGATCACAGCAGCAAATCAGAGAGACAACCGGCCAGGCAGCCAGTCGACAGACACACCTCAGTATCCCGGAAGACGGGAAAGACTTGTTACGCGCTTTGAGTGGTAGAGAATAGTTACGTCATTTCTAGATGCGTGTCGTGCTCATTCGAACTCTCCCTGGGACATATGATATACTAGGTCAAAGATTTCTGTCCATTTGACGGCGACAATTCAGAGGATGGCAATGGACACGGAATACGCCTGGATATTCGTTCCGCCCTCTACAAAATGTAGTTACTGAAGTATGTCGGGAACCGTGCTTGTCCTCGGGAAGAAGCGGAGATTCGAGAAGGGAAGAGTCCTCATCGCTTCGCTTGTCTCGCTTCTTTCAAGCTCGACGAGATCGTCAAAAAAGACGCTATCCGCTAAATCAATCCAAATCCTCAACTTTGGAGCTGGAGGAGCCGTTATTGAAGATGGTCTTCTGTGAACCAATGCCCAACCAAACTCAACCTCCACAGATTTCGAGGTGAGTGTCTGAGATTTGAGTGATTGATGCTAGGTATCCGACCAATGTGTCTCGCTGGCAAAACACGATCCAGACCTGCCATGCAAGCTCAGCTAAAGTCCTGCGCTCAAGACTCAATTCCAGACCGCGATGGTAAGATTCGAGTTTGATGCATCTTATGTCAGCCTATACATAGTGACGGATATACACATCGAGGATTGATATCAATCTTGGAACGTCTCGCATAGGAGATGTACTGTATCCCGAACCTCGATGCAGCACCAAACTTCCATAATTACTCAGGACGTAGGGGTTGTGCGTCGACGATCCGTCAAAAGATGAGAATCGACGCAAATCTTCCTCCGATGGAGATGGTGTTCGAAAGTTTTTGTGATTCGGCGTTCTACCCCGTTCTAACCCCGGCTTGCATCGATCAAAGATATCGAATTTGCACAACATTTCGCACACGGCGGACATTCTTCGAAAGCAGAACATCACGGAACGGATCTTACTCTTTGGCGACGACAGGACTGCTACAGGCTTTGCGGAGGATTTTCGAACGACTTTGCTGGAAGGCGCTGCACAAGAGAACTCCACCATATGGACCCATGCGGGCGGCGGCCTACTGGGGAACAACGATGGCTGGGTGGACACGGCACCCTTTACGGAACTGCTAGCAATGGGTGGGCTGCAGTTGGGGGAACACAGAGCACCGGGCGTGTCGTCCTAGCACCGGGCACAGTTGTCGATAGGTCTCCGACTTCAACCAGACAACCACCAGCTGACTTTGGGAGAGCTTCAAGAGAACTTCAAGAGACATTCTGCCGCCAGTGTGCAAGGAGCTCAAGACTCACGCGCTAGCGAGCGAGCGAACTCGCGCGCGCGCCCTCACTGACATCTCAGCCAGCTGCGAGGGCCTGTTGGGTGACGTCAGCCACTCGATGATAGACTTGAGGCTGTGATTGGGTTCGACGGATGCTCAAAACAAATGTCAACGACTTTGGTCATCGACAGCATCTGCTCGACGGGGTCGAATGCTCCACCAATAATTGCGGATCATGTTTCGGAAGAAAGTTAATCTGACAACAGCCGAGAGCCTAGAAGGCTTGAAGTGAACCTCGTCAATATTGCAGCACAATTTGTGCAGGAGATTTTCTATGAGCCTATCCCGACTCCTATGTAGCCCTTCAATAATCATGCCGCGGTCAACGAGCGAGCCCAGTGACAAGGACTAAGCTTCCAGTTTCAGATCTCACCTCGGGGTTGGAACCCCACTCTGAGTCTTTGACCTGAAGTCAAGGTAGACTCAGGGAAGCCCCGATTAGACGGTTGTGACTATCTTTAGTCCTCACTGCGAGGATCTGAGTCCCATTCATGATTGAAGTGAGCAATCCGATCAGATCGTCCGGAGAGGGCCTGCTCATGGCAGGAACCTACTTCACCATTCCGTTCGAGTTGGAATCTCGAGTTGAGCTGAGACTTCACATGACCGGACGAGAACCAAAGCGATCGGAGTCGTCAGGATGGTCAGAGTTGTTCTGGTGCGCAAGAGTAGTCTGACTGAGAGGTCGGCTCTGGTACTTCTCATTTTTCTTTCTCAATTTTCGTTTTTGTCGTAAATTATCGCACAATGGCTGGTCGGTCGGTCGGTCGCACAGTCAGTCGGTCTGTCCATCTGTCCGTCTGTCGGTCGGGCGAGCGGGTCTTCTAAAAGGAGAATTGTGCGAGAAAGCACAACACAACTGTCGTGGGTTCAACACGACCGGTTCGGCAGAGCGCCTTCTAAATATAATCGACAAAATATATGGGAAGCGTCCAACAGTGTCGGAAGTGATCTTGAACTCGACAAGAATCGACTTGCATTCGGCCGTGAGTACGTGTGAATCTATCTTCCTGTTCGTGAGCATGCATGCATGCATGCAAGCAAGCGAGCGTGCTAATCGCTTTGCTCTAATTCGTGTTTGCATATGTTCGTGGGCCAGATACGCCATGTTTCCTCTGTACTATGACTTGATGCCGCTGCATGCAGCGAGTATCGGGCATTGACGAATGCCAAATACTCGCGGCGGCGGCAGCTGCCACCGCCTCATCCGTCCAGGCCCTAGCAATGGGTTGGTGTTGATGTCGCTTGGTTCTGTACGTCTGACTTTTTGGTTGGTTGCTTGCTTGGTTGGCTAGTTCTCAGTAGTGGTTAAGCTGATCTCAGCTTCGCCTCGTCCATCGTCGTGGGAGTTTGAAGGCCGTCTGGCCATCCGACAAAGCTGCAGACGATAGATTCGTTTGAAAGTTCCACAGCGATACCTTCTTAAATGTTACCTCCCCTCTCCTTTTTTTTTGAAGCCCTTGCACCCTTATGCCGATAACGAGTAAGAAATTTTCTGGTCCACGAACATAATCATGCATGCATAGACCTCAGCGAGTGAGTACTTATGAATGTATGTATGCGAATTCGTATGCACGGCTGCATGCAGTGGTCTGTAGATGCATGCATGTATGTCAACCATCAGCTCGGCCAATCACAGATCTTCCGACGACACGAAAAGGCTGCACGATGACCCGATCACGGTGGTTGCTGCTGTTCATCTCATCTCCGAATAATCTCATTCGTCGCACTCTGACCTGTGAATCTTTTTTCCGCCCAGATCAGAGGCTTTCCACTAGCGATCGAGACCGAAACTAGCGGAAAAATGCAACAGTATACCACTGCTGGGTGCGTCGACGGCGTTGGACATCGGACACGAATGTGAATTATTTGTGGTCCAAGCATCTGAATGGATCTCTATTCGACCGCGTTGGAAACACGACAGGGGCACAATAGCCTCTCGTTGCACGGCTTATCGCCGAAGGTAGCACGGACTGAGACCACAGACGCCGGAAGCATCATCGAAGCGATTTGGCACACGCGTCAGACTATATTATCACACGGATCGCTCTTCCCTCGAGAACACGGCCGCACCGTTCCTGCGCCTTCATGATGTGCACTCACTCCAGCAAACCGATCTCCCCCTCGGCCAGCAGCATCGCCACGACCGTAACCACCGACACGCTGTGGGCAAGTGCGGGATATATTTGACCGCATTATCGTGAAAACTTCCTCTCATGGGACCTCAGCACAGGCGTCACGTATTCCGTTCGTTACGCATACGAGCGGCGGAAGAACGAAGGGCTCTATTGTATTTGGAACAAGGTTTCCGTGCGTTCGCGCTTTTTTCCCGAATCGCACTCGGCTTTTGAGCGTGGACCAGATGAGGAGCTCTCCGATACTAATAAGTCAATTCTCTTACGATTTAGTCATGATACAGCGACACACGACAAGATCCGAAAAAGGCGCTGTTAAAGAGTTGAAGGCCGATTCTCGTCTGACGAGTACGGGGCGAAAGTCGGAGAACGTCGTAAAATTATTTGAGAGGCTTTTCGAAAGTAGAAAATCTGTTATTTTTCCCGCTGACATTGTATGAACTTGGACCGAACAAATTGTGAGCGGGGAAGATAGGATTGATGGCAATCGTGATAGGCGACCGCATGTACCGAGCGTAGGTGTATGTTCTTCGTTCTATCCAAGTGACGGTGAGGCTGCGTGGGTTGCGCATGACAGACAGCTAGGTACACAGAACTGAACGCCATTCAGTTCTGGTTTCCACCATTGACAGCGATACAGGCAGTCGTCGTCGTCGTCGAAGTTTTTCTCCGGTCTTCATCCAGAGCATCGGAGCTGTTTTGGGGTGAAATACGCGAAGTCTGAATCAGTATCTAACAAAAGACAAACGAGATTCACGGTGTTCGCGCTTTTCCGAGCTTAGTTTCGCTGACTGATTGAAACCAATGAAGGGTGTTGAGACTTATGGCGACATAGCCTGATCGTTGTCAAATTATTTTTAAATCATTGTCTCTGCTCTGACACCAGACAAGGCACGCTAACAGAGCTCTCAGGAGCAACAATGGTGCCGTTGAATAATTGCGACAATCGCTTTTGCCCGACTCTCCAGAAGTCTGTATGTATGCCTGTATTCGCTGCAGAGATTGATTTCTCTGGCCGCCAAACTAGCGTGCAGACAAGACCGAATTTCGAATCTTTGTTCTGCGGTTTGGGGAAAGAAACCCAATCAAAATCAAAACAGGGCTCCATCCAATCGAAAAGGGTGACCTCATACCGACCAGGAGAAGGATACAGATGGGCAGGAGCGACAAAAAAATCAACGCAGGGAGCGCGGCGGAGCTGCGGATTGAAGTTCGACGAGGACTGAATGTGAATAAACTCGAGACTACTGCGGATGTGCGGCTGACTGTCGGCATATCACGCTGATGAGTGCCGCGGTAGCCCCGGGGAGGTGTTACAGCATGGATGCGGTTACAGCTCTGGCGTTCGAGCGATTCATTGGCAGGCGGGGGCGACTGCGAACAGATCGAGCTACCGACAGATACAGAGATTGGCAGAGCCGATGAGCAACGCACTTGCTCTCGGAGAAAGCGTTTCTTCATCTTCGAGCGCACAAGCAAAAACATCGACGCTCTCCCAAAAGAAAGAAACTCGGAGGGCTCTCTCCCTCGGGAAATTAACAAATGACTACTCGTCGCACGCTTTCCAGACAGCGCTCGAGATCGAACCGGTAGCCACGGTTGTTCCCGGACATAGTTGTGCCGCTCTCGAAACTTCAAAGCCCTGAAGCCTGACCAGTATAGACCGCTGAGAGCTCAGATCGCGCGAGCTTTCGAACGTCCAGACCTGAACACACAGGGAAGTAGCCGGGGATTCGAGAAAGGTAAGAGGTTCCGAGGTAAGTCTTGGGATCTGACGAAACTTACGTTGCAGAAGACGTTGACGGTGACTTCGGAGACATGGTCGTGGAGTTTTCTCTTCCCGTCGGTGCCAAGAAGGAAACTAGCGAGCTCGCTGATCAGAGTGGTCGTGTACACCAAAGATGTGATATTCGAGGTTATTGTCTGCGTTCGTCGCAGGAATCACAATGTCATGCCACCGGAGGAACGAACGGTCAAGCGGGTGGTGGTGGCGGTGGTGGTGGAAGTCGTGGTCGTCGTTCACAAAATACAAGACCACCCTACTACAGATGATAGTGTTGTTGCTTGCACTGGCGGCGGCGCCTCTCCATCTCATCTGACTGACTCGCTCGGCTACTTAATATCGCTGACCACAACGAAGTCTGTCGCGCCCTAATGAAAGACCCTTGACGCTAGTCGTGGGTGAAGCACAGCTACGCTTGACACCGCAGCAGAATTCCCGGCTGGTCCTCAGAGTTGCGGAAACATCGAATTCACTCAGCCATCGTATCCTCCTCGTCGACCCACCGACCTTCTGGTTTCTCGATGGATTTCGAAAACTCTAGTCTCTGTCATTGATTCGAGCTTCTCTTCGCATATGTTATCTCGGAGGCACGAACACAGTTCGATGGAAGACGATATCAAAATCGTCGGTCCGGTGTATTCGAATGTCAGTTCCTCTGGAGGAGTCGAATTCGGAGGAGCTGCTACCAGATGATCGCTTCTTGGACAGATACACGCAGTGGCAGCAGCACTAGCACTGGTTCAAAAGCAGACGTTCTATTCCCTCTAAGAGCGGCGCCGATGGTTCCGAAGTGTTCTATTGCACTCGTGAGTTGCCCTTGGGCCAGGAGAGCGTAGGTACAACTGAAGTTTCGATGACAACACTCCTTCTGCTTCGTCGTTCATCCACTGAGCTCTAGTGTTGAACTCTTCTCGCCGATATTCTTGCTCTCCTCGAACACGTACGGATCGGGTCCCCTAGCAGTGTCAACATTTTGAACTCCATGGCGAAGAGAGGAAGAGAAAGAGCCACAAAAACAGATGGGAAAACAGGACGTCTACTGCTGCTATGGTCAACCAGTCAACCAGCTAACCCAACCAGGCAGCCAGTCAAAACAACCAACAACACACGAAGGCAGTCAGAGTGGAAAGAACCGATGGAGGAAGAGAGCGGCAAGGACAGCAGTCGTGACAGCGGCGATCCAAATTTGAATCCACCGCGCCAAGACCCTCAGGCGCGCCCCTGCACTAGGCAATAGGCGCTTCACAAATGCGATGGAAGACACCGCTCGTGGTAAAATAGCGCCCGCCGATGTCACCGCGGTCGTCTCGGAACCATCAGTCGGACAGAAAACGTTTGATACGAGCAGTTCAAATGTTTCAAAACGAGTTGTGGAAGCTATCAAGATGATTCGGCGAGTGTTTAGGAAGTTTCCGAACGAAGTAATGCTGAGCACCGTAGACTGTCGCCACCCTGTCTACGAAGGTCGACCCGCTCGCGTTGACATTGTCGCCACACGGGGCAGGACAACTAAGAGGCCCTTAAAGCTGGAGAAGAGTAACAGCTTTTAACCGAATAGCCTCTGAGTCAGTCGCTCAGCCAGCCAGTCAATCAATCACCTCAAACTCGACTGGAATCGGTTGTGCTGCCAGAAGACTCTTATGCTAGACTACGAGTCTGACAGCGCTCAGCGAGAAGCGCCGAACGAACTCCAGATCGTTCCCAGAGATCAGCGTTCTCGGCTTCGGTGGTAATTTCTAAGAGATATTTTCTGACCGAATATCGGAAGTTTTCGTTTAAAGGAAGTTAACAATTTATTCTATGATCGACTGAGCTCAATATAATCTTTCAGGTTGGTTTAAAAATCCCAAATAGAGCAACGAGGCTCAGATTGGAGCTCACTCGGGGCGATAGCAGATCGGAATCATCTTCGCTATCAATTTCGTGTTCCTGTTGTTGCTGGTGTTGAACAAATAAAACAATTAGAATCCTAGACAGAGAAGAGACTGAAATTAAGGCCGGAATCCTTCGCGTTCGCCTTCAAGTCATCAATCCTGCTGACACTCGACCTCCTCATGGAGTCAGCGGGAGTTTCTCCATCCTGAGCTGCTACTGCTTGTTTGACTCTATCGAGCATATCGGACCAGAAGAATCCGGGGTCAATGATGCCCGGACCCGCGACTGGCACGGAACGCTTGTGAACTTCGTCGAGGTCCGCGATCAGCCTCTGACAAAGCTCGGCGTTGCTCATATCTCGATCCTTCCGAACAGATGCGGCGTCAATCAGGACCGCGGGCGATTCTGCAAATGCAAACGCTCCCTCAGTAACAACAGTTAGCGAAAGGAATTGTGCGGTTCTGGCCCACGGTTCCAGAATTCAGGAGAAATTACAATCTCCGAGGTATCATGTCGCACGAACTAACTTGAGAATCCGAAATCGGAGCCGAGAGGAGGGTTGGAGGTAATCTCAGCAACGGAATTCGGAGTTCCGAAAGGCTGGTTAACGAAGAAACTGTCTACGGGAAAGCTGTCGAGAGTTTCAGGGGACGTATCCTCAGGATTGACAGGGTTCAAGGTACACAGTCGGCAGTCGTCGAATGAACCCTCAGCGGATGAGAACGTGGCGTAGCTCCGCTCCATGAATCTTACCGCGGGCCTGAGGCTATCGGCTGTTTCGACCTCTCTCGGCTGGATGGAGCATTTTTGACCACATTCTGACACCTCTCCTTGCGGTTTCATAATACGTGAGATCTGATCCAGCCTGCGAATGGAGTCAAAATACAGTTCTGGAGGAAACCACAGGTTATGTCAACCGAGAAGATTTCATCCTGGGGCATTCCGGGGGTCAGACCTTTGTCTGCGAGATTCGGCGCTCAGCAGAAAATTTCGTTCCAGAACCTTTCTTTGTGTCCATGCCGAACGCCGCATTTCGAGAAGAGTGTCCATTTTGCGAATGATTCCGGTCAGCCTAGGGATTTAAATTCCTTTAGGAGAAACCATCTGGGAAACTTGGACGGGGAGCGATTCGATGTGCGGCGGAACCTCGGGAAAACAGATCAAGCGAACTGGACGAAGTTGGCAAACAACTTACTTCAGGTTGATCCTCTCCACCGAATCGACGATATCTTTGGTTTCACGCTCAACATCGTAGTCAATCGAGGGACTGAAATCATATGACAAATGAACAACAACTGATAAGTGAAGTACGGGGCAGAACGTCAGATAATATATGACCGATTTTGCTTTCCCATGTTACCAAGTGCTTGACAGTAGACTTGAGTGATCATGAATGTACGTAACGGTTCTTTAGGTCGGGAACAGCCTAATCTGCTTTCCTCGCGGGAATCAGCCACTACAATCTTCGAGGCGAACATGCGGTAACCAACCTGGATTCAGGAGTCTGCTCGAACATTATAATAAGCTCCAACACAATCGGGAAGTCGTAGACAACCACAATCTTCCTATTTCCGGAATCTCTCTGGTAGCGCTCGATTCCTGAGGTCCTCAGATGGGAATCACTACTTGCGCGTCGTCACGAACGGATCACGTGCATGTGGCCTAACACCGCGACTTTGGAGGTATTCCTTGACGTAACCTGATTTAGAATATGGCCTCGAGGATTTCCACGCCAGTGACAAATCTATTTTCTCACGGTGAACACGATCCCGATCGGCCGCGATCATCCGCTTCGGAAGCACTCAACAAGTACATACAGGGTGTTCGTTCTAAGGTGGGACTCGGTGGGACCTACCACTGTTTCCGCGATTACTCCGCCGGGGTTGCTCCGATTCGGGCGATCTTTTTTCCGTTGGATAGCTCTAAGCAAGAGCTTTCCAACGGAAGAGAATTTCCGGAGATCGAGTCAGATTTGGCGATCTGAGAGCATCTCAAAGTTGAAGCGTCTCTCTCTCCTCGACTCAATTTCGAAGTGGCTCCCGTTTCGTCAATTCTTAACCGATCGAGCCCGTTCGGGTCCCATTCGAAACCTTTTGAAGTCCTCTTTCGGATGCCAGGATCAGTTTTTCGATTTATGGAAAACTCGAAGAATATCGACTTCGAGAAGGGAAGCTTCGCCAATCGACGTCCCTCATGCATTCCATGCGGATCCGTCCCGAACTTTCAAGGGGGCCGGCCCCGGAAACTCCTCTGGCACAAAAGTTTCTCCTCTTGACCCTAACTACCCGATGAACAGGTTCCCGGGTCGATTTGGTGACTTTTTTTCTCCACTAGATTCCGATCCCATTCAACTTGTGTTCTGAGTTGGGAACTTCCGAAGAATATCGCGAATCATGCAGGAACGGAATCCGGATCAGAAAACAGCAAGGACTTTCGGAGAATCGCTCGTTTTATTCAACATAACGATTCCGTACCTATCATGGATCACAAACTCATGATGAGTGGATGAATGATTAATGGATGAAAAAATGCGCCGCTATGATGATTGGCGACTCTTCTTTCGCAACTGACGCTTCCGCCACTGCCGAGCTGCCCGCTCCACGATCTCTTTCGAGTAGCCGAAGAGCTCGATGATCTTCGCTTCGGGTATGCCTCTCTCCAGGGCACTGATGATCGTTACCTTCAGCCGTCTTCGGTCCGCGAGGCTGGTGCTGGCGTTACAATCTTTCGGTGTCATTTTTTACTCGAATCCCAAACCCCACGCTGGGCTTGTTCGCCTTGTTTGGCGGCGCCTTACTCGTCTGCTATGGCTGCTGCACCAATGTCACCAATCATCATAGCGGCGCATTTCTTCATCCATTCTTCTCATCCAGTCCTCATTCATCCACTCATCATGCAATTGTTATCCATGATAGGTACGGAATCGTTATGTTGAATGAAACGAGCGATTCTCCAAAAGTCCTTGCTGTTTTCTGATCCGGATTCCGTTCCTGCATGATTCGCGATATTCTTCGGACGTTCCCAGCTCAGAACACAAGTTGAACGGGATCGGAATCCAATGGAGAAAAAAAGTCACCAAATCGACCCGGAAACCTGTTCATCGGGTAGTTAGGGTCAAGAGGAGAAACTTTTGTGCCAGAGGAGTTTCCGGGGCAGGCCCCCTTGAAAGTTCGGGACGGATCCGCATGGAATGCATGAGGGACGTCGATTGGCGAAGCTTCCCTTCTCGAAGTCGATATTCTTCGAGTTTTCCATAAATCGAAAAACTGATCCTGGCATCCGGAAGAGGACTTCAAAAGGTTTCGAATGGGACCCGAACGGGCTCGATCGGTTAAGAATTGACGAAACGGGAGCAACTTCGAAATTGAGTCGAGGAGAGAGAGACGCTTCAACTTTGAGATGCTCTCAGATCGCCAAATCTGACTCGATCTCCAAAAACTCTCTTCCGTTGGAAAGCTCTTGCTTAGAGCTATCCAACGGAAAAGAGATCGCCCGAATCGGAGCAACCCCGGCGGAGTAATCGCGGAAACAGTGGTAGGTCTCACCGAGTCCCACCTTAGAACGAACACCCTGTATACGAGGGGAGCTAGATACAAGTGCTAACCGGGTTCTAATTTCTCATTTTGCCTGCTGGGAAGCTTTTGGGGGCCCTCGTTGGCTGGGGTTTCGCTTGAAGCTCGCGCTATCAGCCGTTACTGAGCTTAGCCCACGAATCGGTGCATAAATCGAATGGAATCTGAAATTCGGATCCACTCTTGCCTACTTTCCGCATATATTTTTCCTTCCCGAAAATGAACGAATCAAAATACTAAAGCTCTTTGGAGAGGGAGGTGCTGGTTGACAAATGAATCATAAATACGCCGGGCTCGCTCGCTGCCATGTTCGCCCACTCCGTCGTTTGGCTCCCGCGCGCATCGTGCCGAGCCAACGAGCCGACATTTAAGCGTGTTTCCAGACCCACTAGCGCTAGCCTTAACCCTAACGGACGAAATCCGAGGATTCTTCAGGTGTTCCAAAAGCTCGTCAACAAGCATTCTGTTTCCTGTACACCATCAGGGTCATGCGCCGCTACCTAAATCGACAGCGGAGTCGGCCACAGGGTATGGAGGGAGAGAAAAGCTTCCGGTCATGTCGGGATTGACCGGTGCCCATCGTCACCACCAAGTACGTGAGCGTGACCACACGGACAAAAGGTGACCGATGCTCTTCGAACAAAAACGCGCTCCCAACAAGCGCTCGATGGCGACTTGTCGTAAGTTTGTATTACGAACATGTCCCTCGAACGCTTCTTCAATATTGCGAAGAGCCCGGAACTTCAAGATCGTGAATTGGACGCCTCAGGGACGGAACAAGAACAGAGGATGAGTTGTGTCCTCTTGGACATTTTATTCGGCCGGCTTGACGGGGGATACAGTGGTCGTCTCGTTAGAGTCTACGGGAGTGCCCGTGCCCACAGATTGCGGCACCAGAAGGTTGATAATGAACAGCAAGGCTATCAGTACAATACCTACGTAACCCGTCAGTTCCAGGCAACGTATAACTTTACCAAAGAATGTTTTAGGTTGCGGCGGCGTCAATCTGGAAGGAAGAAATGGCGTCCTTTGCGTGATCGTCAAATGCGATTGGAACATCAGGCCCGACTCGAAGAAGCACGACACCTCCTCTCGGAAGGAATCACAAGGGATTCCTGAATTCACTAGGCTCGAGCTCGCTGCCGAAAAATATCGAAGCTTATGCTCCATGAAACGTGACTGACCCTGTTTGACTCGAAGTCATTGAATCTGTCGCTGACGATTTGCTAGAAACAGGCTTGACCGAAGGTTTTCCCGCCGGTTTCCCCGCAGGCTTGGCTACAGGGGGATCCTTAACTTCTTTCGAGGTATCCGTCATTTCGTTGCCTTGACCGCCGTGCTTCAGCACCGAAAGAAAAAATGCTCAGCCAACGACGCTGGACAGTTGAGAACTTTACCCGCTTCGTTGTTCACAAGATTGAATAGTACTTGATGACCGAGTGGATATCAGGGCATGAGGACGCTGATGGAATCATTTCATTCTTTCCCGAGAGTAAGACATCAATCTGAGAGACATTGGGACAACAAATTCCACTTCAAGCCAATCGTGGTCTCGCAACCCGAGCCTCGGGCGCTGGACGGATCGATCAAGTGCCACTGACATGGTTGCCCATTCCGTAGTGACCGACACTCTCCAACTCGTGCAATAGCAGCATTTGCGCGATGAGCTTGCCCTGTCAACTCGCTATCGGGATGTTACTTCTTGAATCAGGGGAATCAAGTTCAGATTTCCCGGAGAAATCAACCCTGCAGTGGGAGGCTCCCAGACTTCGCTCGTGCTCGCTCCAAAATCGTGGTCGAACCGGTGATTTCCAGACCTACTAACTTATGTTATCGGAAGAGACGCCAACCTTTATGCTGCAGGTTCAATGCAGGATTGATTGATCTCCCATGTTTAGTGAGAGAACTGATTCGATTCTCTCCTTCAACTTTATTTGACATCTGTACATTGGAACATTGGATTCTTCAGCTGAGATTCACCAAAATGTTTGGGTCGATCTACCTGTGTACATTTCGCGGCTCTTCACCATTCCTTCTCGGCACGTGTTAGGCTCTCGCGAGTTTTTGCGTCTGTGCAGCGTCTCTTCGAGTTCTTTCTTAACATCTGGATTGTGGCGATCGACGGGTAGATCGCTATGCTCGCGCCCGGCGTGGTGCGGCTCTCTCGGAGTGAGTCCGCTAGCAGACGTTAGAGCGGACTGCTTTTGCGATCAATCATCCGACAGCCTCACGTAGTTTCATACCGCGAATCCCTCCTAGAGCCGGACGTCCACTCCAGCAAACCGTATGGAAAGGGGTATTGCCGGTCAGATGGTGTCTCAAGGCATGAAAGACTCTCAAGTCCCGCGCGTGGCGTTTCAGTAGAGATGAGCGCCCCGTCGAAGCCCTATTACATAATCCTTGCTGTATTTGCATAGGTTTTCATCCATAATCGGGAGCCAATGTACGTGAGCGTGACCACAGTCGGACCATTCCACTATGGCCCGTGCGATCGGAACATACTGGATCTTGATCGCCCAGCTCTGATCTCTCATGGAGCTTCGTGTCAAAATGGAGCTGGGAACTTCATTATCCGATCTATGATGAGTCTGAAGTTCATCCCACTCCCTCAGAGTTCCAACTCAGTTTATTCTTGGCTCCAGGGAACAGACTCGCTCAGAGAGTCGAGGAAGAATTTCACGAATTGTAGGTAGCCCATGAATTCCGCAGGAATGTGGCTGGTGATTGCTGATAGCATCTGTTTCAACTTTTCTCTCCGTCGCAGCCAGACTTCTCCCATAATTTGCCGACCAAACGATTTGATTCTTCATTTGCGATTGACTACCTCAGGTGTCGGGATTGACTCTCGAGCCTACCTCAGTTCGTGACTGACCCGGTCAAAAGAGTCGGAGAATCTCCTACATTCATTAGAAACCCACGCGTCATCGACGACCGCTCGTTAACGGCCCCTATGGTGAAGTCTACGACCAACGATGTCTGGAGCCGGAGCTCATCGAGATCAGTCATGGGGTAATCCTAAAACTGGCCAGAGATGCGCCAGGCGGGAGAAATTTTCACGGCACCACAGAGCCGCGTAACTCAAGAAGCTCTTTGAAGGGATGCAAGCTTTAAACAATCAATCTTGAGGTTGGGGAGAGGAAGCGTGCATCGTAATGAGTTGCGCGTGCTCTCCCGTCTGGGGGTATTTATCGAGGCACAAGTATGAGTCTATGAAACGCGTGCCGTAACATCTTCAGTTGAGCCCTCCTCCGGGACTGCTTCAGAGCTTCATCTTCATTCAGCAGTGAAGGTCGATCCTTCAAGTGAGTCGAACAATGGATTCCATCGTCGAGAGCGCTCTTGCCGACCTCCGCAAAAAAATCAAGGACAGCGACGACGAGATCCAGTGCAACATGGAAGAAGCATTCCTCAAGTGCTTCCTGCGTTACAAGGATTTCGACTCCGACGAAGCACTGGCCTGCATAAAGCTGTACTACAAGTTGCGGAAAGATTTTCCCAAGCAAATCTGGCCTCGCGGCAAAGGCATCCAGTGGATGGAGCCCTACGTGGCCCTGAACAACTGCACAGTTTTTCCGCAGAAGAATCCGATCGACAACACCTGGATTTTCGGCTGGCGGAAGGGCCAATGGCGACCCGAGGAGAGGAAATACACCCTTGCAGATTACCTCACGTGGAGTCTCTACATGACGGAATATATTCTCTACATGAGACCGGACTGCCAGGAAGACGACAGTTGGACCTACATAATGGATGTGTCAGGTTTTGAAGCTCGTCATCTCCCGTATTGTGACGTCACCGTTATTCAAGCGTACGCAAACATCATGAAAGGAGCGCTACCTCTCAAAGTGAAGGCGATACACTTTATCAACGTGCCCGTTGTATATCACTACGTGTTGAAGATGTTCAAGTATCTTTTGGACGATAAGCTTCGCAACCGAATATACGTGCACAGGTCCGTTTCTGGTTTGCAGAAGACCATCGATCCCAGTGTTCTCCCAGAAGAGTACGGAGGCTCCGGCAAGCCGTTCGACTCCCAATGGCTTTTTGAAGAAATGCTCCCGCACGAACAGTTATTCGTAGCACGAAGCTATAATGGCTTCAAGGAATAGGATGCATCCTTGGAAGCTCGACTTGCGCCTCTCGGGTGGAAGAGGATGTGGAGCCGAACCTTCATTTGTGGGTTGGGTGCCATTGTTTGGCGATGTGTTACGAAGGCCATGCTTTTTCATAAAGATTATATTGTATTAGAGTGAATATATCTGGACAAGTTCATCGAATAAACGGAGTACTTGGCACAGCAGTCTGTTCATTGAACTCTCCCTCCATTTTCGCAATGATGAGCACTTCCTACTGATAGAACTTCTCAAGGTCTTCACTCTCAGAGCTCCAGTCAGCGCAGGGCCGCAACAGATGAAGCTCTGAAACGGTTTTGAACGATTTCCAGTTTTCTCGGACATACAAATCTGCGATCGATAAGGATTCTCCGACTGGAAGCTGGAGATCATGAATTTTTCAGGAATCCGTTAACCGCTCCTACGACTCTTCCGACTCGAAAGGAAATCGCTGTTGGCTGTGAGAGCTTTTGGTCGCGAGTCTGCCGCCATCGATTTGAAACGACCGTAGACGACGCGACGTATTCGCCGAGTGTGAAAGACGAGTTGACCGATTGGATCGTGTATGGTTTCATCGCATTATCTGGCCGGTAGCATCTCACATCGGACTGATGTTCTTATGTGTTAGTGTTACTTGCGTAGGAAGTGGAGACTGACTTCAACCGGAATGGAGATATCCCATTCAAGGGCGGAAATCAGTACACTTTGGGGGATAGCTTTCATGAAGATTCCAAATTGGAATCGTGAACTTCGGGAAACGAAAGATTGTACCCGACCCAATTGAAGCGAACCCGACAGGTAATCTTTCTGGGCTTCTTTGCTTGCGCAGCACACTAACAACGAATTTCGGGAAAAACCGCTCCTGATCTCTCTTGTTCAATGTTCGCTCACCACATCCTGCTCCCGCCACGGCGTGCGGTCCGCAGTGCAGCGCGTAGCTGAAAATGACACAGTCATTCTTGTTGTAAACGAAAATGCAGCAAGACGCGTTCGATGTGACAATTCTTCACGCGCGCAACCCAGTACCGGTGCTGAGTGTGTTTCTAGGTTGCGGTCACCATTCGTGCTGACCTCTGTTGCCGCTGACTGACCCTTGTGCGATCTTCTGCCGGAGCTGGAAACAATGCGGAGTCGTCGTCCATTACGCGACGTAACACGTAACACTGCGACGCTCTTTTCTGGGACCAACGTCGTCCGCAGACGATTACGACGAAGACGATGTTCCTCTACGGCACAAGATAAGGAAATCGTCCACTAAATGGGATTTTAGTCCACTGGCCAATCGCTCAGCTCATTCCGCGTCCAGGCGCTCGGTCTATTCTACCTGTGGAGAGCTAAATTGAGTCGACTCCCCTGGCGACTCTTCTGTCACACATGCTTTCATGTTAGACAGAAGTTCATCGAGTGGAAGTTCTAGGCAATCGTGACGATAAAGTGAAGCAAGACACCGGCAGACTGATCCTCTACCCGTTGAAGACCGGCACTTGTGAATACTACAATGTTCACAAGTTCCGGTGAGCATCTTGCCGAAGACTAGTGGAACAATGCGACTGATCAAGCGTCAAGTTTCGCGATGACGTGTTCGACAACTCGTCGCATCCTTTCGGTTTCTTCGCAAATTCGGTCCTCTCTTCTTCGGAATTCCAAGCGATCCAAATTGGTGAAGTCACTGTTGCTCGACGGAGGCGAATCTCGCTCGTCTGTGTGCGCTTGTTGACGACTTTTCTCAAGTTTTCGTCGACCAAGCCATTCGGACCATTGTACCGGACGTTCGGTGCTTTTTTCTTACTTTTCATCCTCCTTTCCTGGAAGTGTAAATTCTCGTAAAAATTAAAGCAAGGTTACCTCACACATAGTGCGTTTAACTTCAAGTTGTGTTGACATCATCCCGTCTTGGCGAGACGACACCGCATCGGCCGCCGAGACCCCGCGCCTCCATCCGAGGTCAGCAACGGAAGCGAGGTGTACAAATCAAGATTCTCAATTATTATCAACCTGTGATGACATGGATCTCCGAAGAGGCATTGCTCCCTCTGCGGCGCGAAGATGGGGATAACTTTCTTACTGTACAAGCTTCACAGACTGCCGGAGTCGATTTCGGAGTCTCGGGTGAGCCACAATCTGATGCCATGCATGAGCAGTCGGATGGCTCCGAGAGTCGAGTGGAGAGTTCTGTCGGACTTTGATCGGACTTTTCGTTTCCCACGCTGAACATTACCGGCACCAGAGCACTCGCCGTTGCCTTGAGACGACTGTTGTTTTTCTAGCTCACACCTTGTGGTAAGTCGTCCGATACACTTCTACATTCCAATGTTCAGCCACAGAGAGGCACAAGATGGGAACGAGAGCAAAAGAAGCAAAGAAAGACGACTAGGCAGAGCACGGACAAGACCCGGCGACGAAGCGGTGGAAGGAGACACAGTACGATACGTGGAAAATTCCACCTCCAGGTGGTGTCGTGTGATTGGATGGATGTGTTCTCTCACTCGAACCAGCCCTGGAACGTGCCGAACCAGTACCGTTTGCTTCCTCCTATACACACCAAGGATATTTTCGGAGTTCAGTCCCAGAACGGACGGGAGCGTCGTGAAACTATCGCGCCTCGTACAAGGCCGAGGAACACACATCTGGAAAAAATCCGCTCCCAACTTATTAACAGCTCTTCAATTCAGGAAGGCTTCGAGAAAGTAGCGGAAGCCATCAAACCACACAAATTCGGCTTGATGGCGTGATACAATTTCCATCTTTCGGGGAGAATATCCATTCCCGACACGGGCCAATGTGAATCTTTGAGGAAGACTGCATCCCTGTCGAGAGTTTCATAGAACGGAGCCGCAGTGAATTCATTCGAAAACGACTTTGGCGGCTAAGAAAGGGGCTCATTGGCGTCTCACTGGTGCAATTCAGGGGTATTGTCACTTCCATGGCAGAGCTGCATCATGAATACCAAATTCTCAAAACGGTCACCTCGACGCCGCGCCGCCGCCATCGAAAACTTTGACGCCCGCACCAGAAGAAAGCGAAAGCGATGGAAAAATGTATACAAAAGATGTGAGATGTTGTTGTATTTGTTGTTTACGCTTCCTTGCTAGACTGTACGCGTAGACGGGTACTGAAGCCGCACTGAATACGCGAACTGTCCCTCATGTCGACTTCATTTGAACATCGGGTACGTCTCCTCCGCTCCAAGAACAGATTCGGCGGAGCATTGTGGGATTCAAACAGAACTTTCATCGATTGACGATGATGATGACAATGTGGAAGAGAATGGAATCTGTCCGGATGCTGGGGGCCATTGAGCTTCAAATTGTTATCGTATGGCTTGTTCACAGAAAATTCTCAACCTTCATGACCGTTCAAAGAGCTTACATTGGACAAATTCTGTGTCAGGCGAATTAGCCATCGTTAGCCGTTTGCATGACCCTTTGGATTCTCGAAGTTAGAACTTGTTCCGCTGCATTTCCGTTGAGCCTGTCATTCTGATTCGGGACAAAAGCTCAAAACTCAACAATTTGCTTGGCGGATCATGGTGACTCTTTCTATTCCCGTCTCTCTTCAAGCTTCGGGGAACGCAGTGCAAGCGATCGGAAGAAGTTGACCGCACGGCAGTGAATTAAACTGATCAAGAACACCTCTAAAAATTCGTTTTCGTCAGGGGTCGGATCTTAATGAAAATTCGCCACCATGTGCCGGTGCACAGACTTGAACGGATCCGAGTGTTACATATTAGGGCCGGCTGAACTCTGCATTACGATTCCATGGCCCTGACGAGTGAGTTCTGATGCGTGATCCGATCGGGAATGGTCTTCACCTTCGAAGACTCAACGGCATTTTAGTTCAGGGCTCTGGGTGGTGACCGGAAAAAGGCTCAAACGGCCGCAGGGGTTGACACCCAGCTGAGCTCTCCCATATGGTCGCCGGAGCAGCGTCGTCCGTGTCTTTGACCGTTAGCTGATTACGGTTCGCTCAGAGCAATCGCAGTTGAAGTTGAACAAGCGTCAGTTGGTCGGTCGGATGGGCGAAAGGAACACGTTCATTCAACGAGAATTGTCTTTTTCCTTCCCAGCACCATCTGCTTTCGTGAAAGTGAAGAGGTGTATTTCGCTATTCAAACCCGACCCTAGGTACTCATCATAGTCCTCAGCGTTCCCAGAGCAGAGAATAACCGGATCCCAAAATTTTGTCACGGACATCGGGTTCTGTATGGAATTGGGGACATTCCGATAGTCCGAGGAAGTTGGTCATGCCCCAGCTAGACTACCCTTCAGCGCTCCAGAACCAGAAGATTCCCAGGATTGGGACCTGATTTCTTGAACTCGGAGCACGAGTTGGGTCGCGGCCTCCGGAGAAGTTATGCTCACGGAATCTTCAAGTTCGGCTTCCTGCAGTTTCGTTCGTCTTTTGGGTGTATCACCTGTTGTTCCGCCCGTTCTTAACGGCTCCCCAACGAAAATCCCTCTTTCCGACGAAAGTAGTTTGTCGTGTGAACAGCGCCCCCTAGGGACGAGCGGAACGAAGCGTCGCGAGGATTCATTCAGACCGCGCACCGCAGTTGCCAAGATTGGTCTGTGCCGGATAGCCTCACATTGACTCTGCTTCAGTTCTTGGAAACAGTGCATAAACGGATAGAGTGATTACATCGGATAGTTGAACGATTCTGCATAGCCATTCGTGGCCGTCATTTGTGGGAATTCTCTCAAAAGTTTGCTGTTTCTCGCAGTACAGTGGTATAGTGGTTCGAACATCAACGCAAAACTAGGATTACTCAAGAATTCTCAACTCAGCACCGATTCTTCAGAGGTTAGTTGAAGAGTGTCATGCGGCAGGTTATACATTCCCCGGTTTTCGACTAGCACCTTATTGCCGCCTTGGGAGAAACCGCTTCAGTTTCTTCGGTCAGACGACTTTTCTTTTCTCCGAGAATCATGGCTTTATCCTAGCCCTGAATGAGACTATGATGGCTACTCCTGCCTCCAAGAACTGAATGCGTGGATCTTGTCGACCCGTATCCAAAGTATATTGAGAGAACGCGTTGAGAATCGACGTGTGATCTATAGCCTCAGATACCGCAAGAATACATCACGCTCGATCAACCATGTCTTCACTCACATTCAATGACAGATTCGAATTCGTCATTCAATCGTGAATGAGAACTACGGCGAGGCGTGCATTCAACTTATCGGATATCCCATGTCAGACACCCCATTAACCAGGTCGATACGGTCGCAGCTCTTCAGCGTCCCCTTCAGCGCGGTCCTCTGAATCCGAGTACTCACCGACTTTGGATGGGAATCAATGATCTCCTATCAAGTATTGAATGAGGATGTAGCGATCCGAGTACGTGACGGAGGTCTTGGTGGACAATCTGTAACTTCTTGTCGGGAAGCAGAACATGGAGCTTGTCTCTTCACAGAGAGGCAAGACGAGGGAGCCTTGTCTCCGATTCCAGACTTTGGTTCTCAGGAGGGAAAAATACAATATTTTCCATACCGGGCTCCACGCTGATATCGGCCCTTGGCAAACGCAGTGCTCTATTTTGCTCAGATGAATGTTGGAGTCATCTCTATTGGTGAATTGGAAGACTGGAACAATTATTTTCCGTCCAGGGCTCACATTCTCGAGTAAAGGGTGGTTATTGGTTCAATTGGAAAAGAAGACGATTGATGAGCTTCGTTCGTTCCCATGCAATGTCTGGGCGGAGGACATTTTTGTCAATCCACGAACACGGAAAGTCTTGCTACAATTGATTCAGGCGGCTGATTGTCTGTGAGCTCCGGAAAGTGGAAGAACGTCGCACAAGCCCTATCAGAACTCAAGAACAGCACTCCTACTACTGCGTAGCCGAATGAGTCCGATTGCTCTCCAGAACAATTCAACATTGTTCTGATGTACAACGCGTACATGCGTTTGAAACTTCGGGATCGTTTCTCAGAGCTGGAAAGTCTCACCAACCACTTCTCCCGTGATATATGTTGCGTGAATCGGATTCCACTGATTCTTTCGAGCCCGCCCTCTTTGGACACCATCGACATCGGGAGAGAGAACAGCAATGCTCCCGGACCTCCTCGAGGCCGATGTTGAAACGGGTTGAACACCAATCTTCCGGAGTCTAATCTCTGGAAGAGGCTTCTCAGATTGGGCTTTGGTAGTTCGAATGGATCAGTAGCGGATTACGGAGCAGCTGATTTCGAGGCGAACCCGAAGAAGCAAATCCATGAGCTCAGTTCGCGCTCACCGAACTGCGAAATCAAACCCACTATAAAATCTTCTGTTGACTTCCCATTCCGTAAACAATGCCGAAAGAAAAAAAGTCACACGGAAATGACTTCACACACACAAAAAAAAGCAAGAACCAAGACGCTCCGAGCTCTTATTAAATTTGCTCGGATTGCTCGCTGCAGCTGATCGTCGTCAATTATCAGAGCGCTCCCACGAGCTTCTCGCATCCTCCTGGAGAAAAAAAAAACAGCATACTTCTCACCGCGAGCTTCGCATCGGAGGAATCGTTCGCGAAGGATTCATCGAATGTCGCTAGGTAACCGAGTTCCACTCCCGAAAACATTGAAGTCAGCTGAAACTGGAACTGGATTCCGACTGACCTCAACCAATGAGCTGCCCCCGGCGGAAACTCGCCGGTTCTTCACCGTTCTGCTCGAGTAGGTTAAGGTGGTGAGAATTAACACAAAAATTCAATCGCCAATGATTCTCTGGACGGAACGACACTCGGTACCCATCTCTGCCAATTCGTGTTGTTCGATCGCTATTCCTCCTGGTTGCCGTCCCATGCCGATGTACAACGACGTATCTGAGCCGGTCCATCATTCTCATCTGAAGCTCGTGAGGTTTGGGAGCTGAGAACCGTGGTGGCATGGATCAAATTTCCACGGACACGAACCGTTATTTCCATTCCCGACGACTTCGCTGCGATATTCCGTGTCGTTTTTTTCTCCGGAAAGTTTCCTCCGTCACGACAACTAGGAGCATCGATGCCCGAACGACTGAGCGATTATTCGAAAGTGCCAAAATTCCGGAATCCCACGGGAGACATTCCAGTTGTGGTTTCCTTGAGCCATGAGAGGGAATGCTTTCGTGATCTCTCGCAATCCATAGAAATCTTAACCACACGAGTGCAGGAAGATGCACGAAGAAACCCAGTTCTGGTTTGGCTGTAGGGTTTCTCCACATCTCAAAACCGACTTGAATGGATTATATTCGATAAACGTTCATTCAGAAAGTGTCGGTCGCCTCGGGCGGCGCGAAATCATCGCCTTTGGCGGTGTAGACAGATTGAGTAGCGGCCCTAGAATTGCTGGATCGAAAATCTGAGGATTCCGTGAGGAAAACTCGACGTTGGAGTAATGATGGGAAGATACCCTGCCCTTTTCGGCGGAACTACAGGCAGCTCCCGAGGTTCTTGTCGCTGATGTTATGTGGAACAGCTGAACGGCGATTCCCGATCGTCATCGATCGAGTCAGAGGCGTTTCCGCGGTGTCTTTCCCGAGAACAAACATTGAAAGGGAACCACCCTCGATTGATATTGTTTGCTCTGGGTTTTCTGGTTCAAGTTCGTCTACCATCGGTGCGATAGCCCCGAGACGGGAATCGACAGCAGCAGATTCAAGTGCTGATAACGTCTCCACGCAGCCGAATATAAGAATCCGGAGGAATTCGCATCCCTACTTGCGAGAATCCACGCGGATAGTGTCCTTCCTTGAAAATCAATGTGAAGTCCTCAATGCGTTTGATACTCTTCACGAAGCCGGAGTTGAAGACTTGGACCGATTTCGGGGAGCCAACGACGGAAAACGGCCAAATGAAGTAAGGTACCCTGCGGTTCGCGGTGCTCGCAGGACTGTTCGGTCCTTAGGTTGCATTTAGGCCAGCTGTTCCGAAGTTCAATTATGGGTTTCGTGGTCCTATGAGACGTGGGATGAAATACACCACGCGGGTCGTGGATGAAGTGCATCCGAACAATTGAATGTATTTCTTTAACTACACTTGCTGGGCCAAACAAGGGATAATTGAAGAGATGGCCGACATCCCTAGCAAAAAGCCAAAAGACACATGGAGAAAAGCCACACTTCCGAACCCGCGCACGGAGCCACGGCCAGAAACACTGGCGGACCGATGGCTGACTTGCGAGTCACACAACCAGCTCAGGCCGTCAGTTGTGTGTGCCACACCCCACCCCGTCATCGCAGTTGTCGGTCCGAGCTTTTTCCGTCTATCGATGTTTGCTCTTTTCTTCTGTCGGCGTCCCTCTCGTCGTCCGCCCTCTCTTTCCTACCCTTGTAGATTCTGGGGGGTCTGGGAAAAGAGCAGAAATCGATGTCAAACAAATCACTCCGGCCAAAGGTCTTCTCTGAACGCAGGCTATCAATGCGAACACGACATAACGCAGCCGAGATCAAGGAACAATTCCGACGTATCGCGAAAGAGAACTCCTCACGAATGGTTTAGTTTGCTGAAAGGTCGTTTGGTCGTTGGCTCGACAAACATTGAAAGCCATCCACGGGGATGGCTCCAAGTATTCGGATCCTGGGAGTCGATGGTTCTGAAAGCTCCCGAATGCGACTTGGATGCGGATGATTGGGTTGATTGAAACATTCATCGACCCAAATATTGATGGAACGGCATCTTCGGATTCTCAATGGAACAATACGGATACCAAGAGCACCGTCAGACAACGAAGCTCGGACCATGATCCTCTGCATTCAAAAACGATGACAGACCGCCCGATATTCAATTCCATCGTGAGTGAGAAGTCAAATTGTTCCGTTCAACAACACAGATGCCCTCGACCGCTGAATCTTGGTTCGCTGTCAAACAGACGGAGCGATCCAACGCGGCTGATCTTCACTCTCCTTCGATTCGATATTGGTTCAAGGATTTTTTCATCCGAGATTTCTGTTCCACGGCCGGCAGGAATCAGGCGGCGAACAATCTGTGGGTTGCGGAACGATGTCGAACGAGTTCCGCTGAGATGGGCCGGACTGGGGCCTTGAGAGAGATATAACCTCCTCAAGATGAGATCCCTTCGATCAGACCCGACTTCATCTCATTCGGTGCGTGAAATCATTTCCATTTTTTCGGTCCCAGACGAATCGGTACGAAGAGGAATGGCCACGATCCTGATGAAGAGCCAGGATGATACCTGCGAGTGCACTAGAGCATCGTGACGGCTGCGGCGGCGAACCCTTTGTCGGGCTTGCCAAAAGTTCGAGTGCTGTTTCCAGAAAACAGAAACGCACACGAACACGTCGAAGGCATTGTATGATAACTGGGAGTTCGAGAGGTGCGTGTTCACAATGGAGTGGGGGACGTTTGCGTGTCGAACCGACGGAAAGATCCGCCTTCAAAGAAAACTGAGTGGCCGAGAATAGCCAGCCACACAAAGCGAAAAACCGACAGGCCAACATGAACTGTTCCTGTTCGACTTATACGTACAACTATTTCTGGACGCCATTCCATTCCTGCTGGGGCCGATGTGCACCAATTTCCGATTGTCATCCCCGACGCAACAGGTAGAAGAGTAGCTGCGCTGGAATCGGGAGCAAAAATTACAACTTCAGATCTGAAGGCATTTTCGCGCGGAGACGGAGCGAAAACCAACGGGAAGCTCAAGCTGATCATGTTCTTGTGGAGCAGCATCGATCGAGGCACATTCTGAGCTGTGTCGTTCCTCAACGCCCTGCTCGGACTTGCGCGGTGCCAACAAAACCGCTTTCCTCGTACAGGTAGTTGTCGCGAAAAGCGATGCCGGTTTCCGAATGGGAAGCAGGTGATGCACTGTGCCGAATAATCAGCGGTACGGATAGATCCATCCGAGCGTACGGTGCGGCGCGGCGCACGCGCGCAGAGCGGAAGTACGAGGCGTGGGCATATTGTTGTTGTGAGACTACAGAAAATGTTCATTTTTCAATCGGTATCGCGTTCAACTTGTTCGACATTCACAATTAACGAAGCAGTAATGAGAAATCTGGCACACGACTGACTGAGACACACGGAAGAGATGCGGAAACTTTGGGGAGTCTCTCCGGTTGGCCGGCCGGTCGGTCGGTCAGACGGTTAATTGGTACACCGGTTTTGTTGTTCATCCAATAACGCATTGTTCGTCGGAATGAGACTTGAAGACTCATTCATTAGACTTCGTTGCACCTTGAACCGTACTGGAGTTCAACAGTTAGAAAATTTCCGGCTGTCAAGAACAAACGAGTGAAGACCTCTTTTTCTTCGGGTCAGAGTCTCTCTTTCCTCCTCTCTCTCTCTGTCATACTCTGAGACTGGGGGAAGTACACTCACCTTGAGCATGCTTCTACTAGTGAACCCGGATTTCCTCGAGAGCCTTGTTTGTTTTCCTCATTTTCCTCGCAAACGACGAAGAGCCCCATCCAGCGAACTATAGGAGAATCAATCACTTCACTAGATTGGTTTCCGTTCATTCGGATTCTGCCCCTTAGTTTGAATTCGTTCAAATGGTCTGCAGCTGGGAGTTGTTATTCGTTGGAAGTATGATCGAAAGTCCTCAAAACATCCTCCCCTCTCAATCCATCATCTCTGGAATGAGATAGATATCTAGTTTCCCTGTGAGACCCATCAGAGTTTTCGGTGCTTTTAAACGATCCTTGCCGTCTCCCTGTTGAGAGTTTCTAACAGCGAGAGAGAGAGAGAGAGATCCCACCGGAATTGCCTTCTCTTTCTGCCGTTTTCCACGATCCTTTCGAGCCTCGTTGATTTTCAGAACATTCGAGCCTCTCACCACAGTTCGCTCTTCAGAAAGAGCTGCTTGAAGTCAGCAAGACACAGTTTGGAGTTCCCAGGACGGGTCATGGGAGTGGCCGTTAAATGAGTCTTATGAGAAGCTTTCCGAGCGAAATAGAGGATGTTGGACGGCAAGAGCGGGTAAAAAGCCGTGCTTGTGATGTAAGCGGAGCAATTAACGCTTTGATGAAAGCTTCATCCGTGTGATTTGATTCTGGTTATCACGTTCTGCCCGAGACCTCACTGTACCCTGAGCTGTACTGTGTTTGAGGATCGGACGTGCAGTTTTTGGAGTTCAAACTTACTTCGTGAGCTTCCTCGTCGTCACCGAGAACGATTTAGCTAATTTTGGTTTCCGTCGAATCCGCTGGGAGAACTATGAAAACTCCTCGTCTCCACAGCAGAGTATTTCAGAGCAAAATCTCCGCTCCTCATCCTCTTTATGTCCCATTCTAACCATCATTGGGAACTGAACCACGACGGAAAGCTCAATGAACTTTAGAGAAGGAGCTATTTGCCGCGGCATGCCATCTTTTCATCCATCCAATCGTTTATTCGCTTGTTGTTGAGCGACTTTTGTTGCTCTCGTTGCAGAGCTCCTTGTTGTTGTGGTCGCGATTGTCGTCGTGGACAAAGTGCGGGTAGTAGCTGCACCGGCGCGGCGTGATCGTCCCCGGTGTTAGTGCCCTACTTTGTGAATAAGAAAGCCGCAAAGCCGTGTCTCTTATGAGAACCGCAGCTACAACAGCAACAACAACATCAGTAGCATCAACGTCAGCAGCAACAATAGCAATAACCCGTTGCCAGAGCGAACTCTTGGTCGCAAGTCGGAGGCGGCTGTACCCACAACGAACGACGCAAGCTAGACATGTACTAGGAAACATTGGTCAATGAACTGAGTCTGTAGGAAGGGGGAAAAGCGGGGAGGGTTCTGAGGTGTTTGAAAGTCGTTCCTGAATGTGTCGGTTTCTCTTAATTGCGGTCAGTAATGTTCAAAAGTAAACTAACGTCCGCGTAGTTGCCCGAAAACCTTCCTCGCGCAAATCTTCAGTCAGTGAAAACAGGAAAGTAAACTGCGTGACGACAACGTTTGTCTTTTATCTGCAAATCATGAATGCAATCAGCGACTCATCCGGCCGGTTCTTTCGGAAAACTGTCTTTCGCTGTTCGTCTTCAGGATTGAGTCTGGGACCAGTTCTGCCTGATGGTCAGCGATCTCAACTCTTCCCACAAAGACCCTCGGGATCCTCGTTAGATACCGGGTTTCTCCGTGGGTTGACATTTAATGTTTCGACTTGTCACGAGTAAGCTCGAGCCCCTGTAATTTCGAATCAATCGTTCCTTTTCGGAATTCCCAACTTTTTTTTATCTTCCTGGGTCGAGCACGCGGATGGAAGATGCGCTTCCAGCAGATAGACGCGCCAATAACGCGCGCGTCGCACCACCACCAGGCCGACGCGGGCGCACTGCCGACAGATATTGCACTCGTAACTCCGACCCGATTAGCATAAATTACACTAAATACCACTAGAGCTCTTATCTACGACGATTCATTCCAAAACAACATAAAATTTGTATAAAAATCGCATCTTTCAACACGGAGAGTCCGTACGCGCGTACTCTTATCAAGCGTGAACAGTCTAAACGTTTGCTCTGGAATCTAGCGGATTGTTTGAAACACGAAACACCGACGATGAGTGGTGTCAGACGCGAGTTTTGGAACGGGCGATGAAATATCACGGCGACAGTGTCGCTTCAAACCATGGAACCTCGATGAATTATCGTTCTCGAAGTCGGATGAATAGAATTTTCAAAAGGGCGGGACTGTTCAACGCTTTGTTGAAGCTCTCGCGTAGTTCGGAAGATGTTCGGCGCTGAGAAATCTGCGAAGTTTCCACCGAATATGGGAACGAGTTGGGCGGTCGGACTGGAGAATCAAGCTACGCGCATGATCCGATCGTTCAGCTTCAATACCGATGACTGACTGGTTGGCTGGCTGGCCGACTTGGTCTCAGGTTGTTGGGTAATTTGGTTGGAATTTGATTTCCCGTGGAAAAATCGTGGTCCACAAATCTGATGCCGATCGCGTGAGGTTCAAGTTCGTGCATTCTTTGATGGAGAAAAAAAATCGAAGTCACAGTGTCAACGACAGCGCAGTTGAGCGGCAGACGCAAACACTGCAAACATTCGGAACCTCGGTAGATCCAAATGTGGAACTAAGCTTCAACGACCGGGCCGGAAGGGACCTTCTCAGCTTGTGGATAAACGTTGAGATGGATAGGCGAATAATAGGGGGAAAATAGATGGCTGCGGCTGATTTCGGTTGACGTGACGGAGCTTTTCTTCTCCTTCCACGCTTCGCTGTTTCCCCCAATTCTCGCCTGATTGGAAAATTTGATGCCAAACCAAGGGGTGGCACGAAATCCCATTCCTTTTTGCTCGACTACTGGAATCATCGAAACGAAAGCTTGGAAACTCATCTCGAGCACTGACTGTGAAATTGTGCACAAGCGCAGTGAACAGTTGATGCCTGTAATCCAACAAGTTGTGAAGGTTTGCGAATTCAAGATCGTTACTCGATTTCGGAAACAAAATCTACTCTTGAATTCGAGCCCCTGAGCTGATTCCAGCTTGGGATAGTTTGGAATCACTGTTATTCCGCTTGCGGCGCCGCTGCTAACTCTTGAATTGCCCTCCGCCGGATGTTTCGATTTGGGTCGGTCGTTTTGGCTCTCAGTATTCCATATAAGTACCCGGATGTTTCGTCTACACGAATAGCATACTTGGGTCGTCTGATTGTAAATTGTCTGATAGCACGGCCATCGAAATTTCGTTGCGAAGCTGTAGCTATCTAATGAGAGAACGATTCTATTTTCATCGTGAACATCTCCAGCTGACCATCCGCGCCTGCTCGGCCGAGGAGCGTGCGTGCGATCACGCGGGCAACTTGCTGAGTTATTAAGATGATTGGCGTATTTTCTGCAATTTTCGTATTGATTAACGGCTCCAACTGATTGGACATGGAAATCAGAAGAAGAGATGAACCGAATGGAAACGGACATATTCGACGTAGGTCACCACTGGAGCCCCCATCGGTTCAGCGGCCGAAACAGACCGAGTGTCCCCCTTCTCCGGGGCGATCTCGTAAAATTGGGCTCCTCTAAGAACAAAAGCATAAAAAATATCCCCCGGCTGAGCGATTGTCACGTGGAACGGAAGGTGATGACGACTTTTCGTATATTTGGAGCTTGATCTTTAAAGGAAAAGTCCGAAACAAATCCAGGTTCGGATCCTTGGCGACGGATTGCTCGAAAGCGTGAAGCGAGCGATCCAGGGACGTTTTCGAAAGTAGTTCCGCGGCAGGGAACAGCGGTGTAGTAGTGAAGCTGAAATAGCGCAATGCACCCAATTTTCGTTGTCTTCTGCCACGATGGAAACGAATCTGTCGGGAAACAGCGTTGTTGAATCGCCTCGTTTTCGCTCCAGTCTCGCACCCACCCCGAAAATTTGGCTTCCGGTGTTCCTATTCGGCTCAGAGAAAGCCTTCTTCTCGACTTGTTGGCGCTTTCTCTGGGTTTCGCATCCCAAATCATGGCAATCCACAGGAAAGCCACAGTCGCTGTTCATGTCGGTTCCGATACCGAGACAAGCCACATAAGGATCATTTGTTGTCATTGAGACATTTCTCCGGTGTACTCCACCAACGATTTTTGAGTGGGCTGCGTCGAGTTATTGGGTACAAACGACAGTTTCTGACAATTCTATCACGGTATACCGCCTCTGGCCATGCAGGACGCGACATTCGCTTGATCCGATTCCTCGCTGTTATCTCTTGATTTTCGATGAGAATCGAGAATTACATCGATGAGTAATGATCGTCAATGTTCACCGAGCCAACGAGCACTCTTGGTTTTCACGGTCCACTTCGATCTGGCGAGCAAACAGACGGAGATACTGAGGAACGGTGTCACGGATCATTCATTTCTTCACTAAGGATCTATTAATATTGATCTTAAATGATCGGCAGTCAATGAAATGCCTCTCTGTTCCGCATTCACCGTCGATTCTTAGATCGCCAGTATCACCACCACCACCAACATCATCATCATGGCGGATGGCGCCTGGTACTGACTCACAATCAGAGGCCTCTTAGAAAACTGAAGTCCATCAGTTCTGATGAACCACTCGATGCAGGACTCCGTTGCATTCAAATCCGGTTGGACGTGGGAATCGATGCCAAAGTTTCAAATGGCTGGTGTTTCCGAATTGGCGGTTTCCACTCCACTCGAAGCTGCTGCATTAGAGACCTCAATGCCACAAGAAGTCGGTTTGTCTCAATTCTGAGGTCGACAATTCATCAGTACGGAGCCTGGCGAGGGTTTCCGGGGTGCTTATATAGCTTTCGCGGTTTCATCCGAGGATGGAAGGCACGGAACGCGGTGCGCTCTCAACCACTTGGTGAATACCATCAACGCTGGGTGGCTCTACGTCTTCTATTCCGGGCTCAGAGGATGATCGTGAACAGTTCGTGTATTGTGGGCGGTAAGGTCGCTTCAGTTCAATGTTTGTGCCTTGTGTGCGCCTTCCGCAGTAAAAGCCCTGCTCCATATCTGGCGAGCATTGTTTAGATGAGAGAGTTCCGCGGCTCGCGGTATGTATTGTCTTCATGGAAAACAAACGTTTTTCTCGCCCTGCGGTACCCAGATGGCTCGTATCTCCGTAGCTCGTGAACATGTCTCTAGGCGTTATGCTTCTGAGTTGTAGGATCTACCCAGAATTTCTTGGATTTCTCTCACTCGGTGTGCCACGACCGTTGGTTTATCTTGCTCGTCTAGACAGCTGCAGGGGCGGTCAGCCGACTTTCAGTTGCCCAGGGCTCGGATGACTTTGCTGTTTGGTCCATTGACGGAATGACAGCCCCGATCGTGACAAACCATCCAGAAGCAGACACAGCCGGTCGGAAAAGCGTCGGGCGACCGTGGAAAAAGCTGAGGGCGTAAATACAAACATCTTCTACTCGCCATGTCAATGCTTGCCATTCATCGGAGGAGAAAAAGTCCGAGTCGATCTTGGAACGCGGCCCGAAAATACTTCCCTGGACTGAACCGGAGTTGACAAAACTTCTGATATGCCACTGACGAAACGAGGGAGGGAGGGAGGGGGATTTGGAACTTCAGGGTTGACGAGAAGGTCTCCCGGAGTAATTGTCGTTCGCAGATGTCTCAGTCAGTCGGTCGGTGTTTCGATGAGTGAGGCACACAAGAGCGCGGCAGTCAGCTCTGATTGTTCACTGAGCTCTGAAGCCCCTTGGTCAAGGGAACTTCGAGCAAAACCAGACCTCCCTGCTCTTACGCTGGCACTAAAAACTCTTTTTTGAATTTCAGTGCCACCCAGAAGGATGCTTTGCTGATAGGCCTCCGGTGAGTATTCACTTTCGTTAACATTTGGCCAACCAGACAGGCATTCGCCCGTTCATCTATTCATTCGTTCTTCCATTCATCAGAAACGAGTCGGAATTTTCATCGCTCTGAATCATTTTTGTGAAGAAAGAGCTGTCGTCTGCAGCCGCTGGGCAACTTTGCTGAATTGATTACCTTGAATGAAATGTGACAACGTGCGCAATGCAGGCACGATGCTCAGGATCACCGTTCTCTCGGTAAATGTCGCGGTGCTTTGACTACGGAGAGAAAGGATCAGAAAATCCTCAAATACGATGATTCGAGGCAGACCTTTGATAATTTGCTGGGTTACCTTTGGAGACTGAAGTTTCCAAGAGGCCAAGATGCTCAATGTCCTGTGGTTCGGCGCGAAATGATTCCGAAGATCGGGAAAGTGTTTGGATCATCTCACAATCAGCTAAACCACTCTGCTCATAACATCAGCCGTTTCCGATACAGAGGTCCAACTACAGACTACAGTCCCTATCATTCTATGAGTCTTAACAGAAGTATCCTCGAAACGAAAGGACGGCCTCCTTATGCGACGGAATGCCAGCCGTGCTCTTCTGTCGGAGGAATCCGAAGGACCCGCCCACACCGCTTGAATCATCCGTCCCAAACAGAAGATTCGGTGTATTATATTTGTCTCTTGTTCTGTCCATCTGTTTTCTGGCCATAGATATCGCTTGATTCGAGCTTCGAATCAAGAGTCCCTCGCCCTCCGATATCAGAAGTCGCGATCGCGGTCCCTGTAAGCTTCTGCCGTTTGCTTGCAAATGTTGTTTTTACATTTCGAATGCTATATCGGATGACCCGGATCGTCACATTTTCAGAGGGAAAAATTTTGAAACCCCTCTCGTTCAGCATCGAAGTTGTCACCGGTTTGTGTCTTTGAACCGAACGCTGGACCATGGGGTAATTTTTTGCCCTGAAGACAAAAGCTTCCATGGAAGTATTTCCCGCAGTCAGCGGACCGAATGCTGCGAAACTGAATCTGCGGCAGGAAATATCGCTGCATTCAGACACGTGTTGGAATTGCAAATTCCACCGGTCGTTGCTCGACTTTAGGCAGACACAAGCTTTATATATTGTGATGTTTCTAATGAAGCAAGGCTACTGAACCCTGGCCACGATTCCAGTGAATGTCTCTGCGCGGAGCGACGCTTCCGAACCCTCGAGCACACAAGGGACGAAGTTGACGTCCTGACTGACGGACGCTTGCGGCGCGGCGCACCGTCAGTCTCAGCCAAGTATCGCTATCAAGACCGAGCTGCTTGAAAAATTCAAGCCCGGAGCTCGCGTCTGACAGAACGCTTCTCAATGAGTTGGGATCCGGAGCACTCGAAGTATCGCAACAGAGCCGTGGGATCCTCCAGATTGAATTACCGTAAAATCTCTAATAGACGAGCAGTCTCCAATAGACGGGCAGGCCCTAATAAACGGGCAGGTTTTTGAAGTTTGAAAAAATAGACGAGCAGTCTCCAATAGACGGGCAGGCCCTGATAAACGGGCAGGTGTATGAAGTTCCAAAAAAATAAACGGGCAGTCCCTATTAGACGGGCATGTATTGGACAAGGAGCTTGGAATCATCTGGAGCAAGGGAACGCCCCATGATGAACACGTTTCAAGCGGGAATTAGTGCCCTAAATAGGAACTTCGTACGAGTATTGACGGCTTCTAGAATCGAAAGCTCTGTGGGAGAAAAGCTTCAGGGATTTTGGCACGCGAGAGTTTCTGTGGGCATAAATTTGCGCGGGAGAAGAGGTCCTCTCTTCTTCAATCGGCGGAGAGTCTGACGGGTGACACCTGGCCACCTGACATCAAGAGACCGCGCGCGCAGTGGAATGTGAAGCCTGATCGGGACCGTTCGAGACGGTTCTGAGATTATGAAAGTAGCAAGTCGGGAGAAACCGTCGAAAAAATAGACGAGCAGTCTCCAATAGACGGGCAGGCTCTAATAAACGGGCAGGTTTTTGAAGTTTGAAACAATTGACGGGCTGTCCGTGTATTAGAGATTTTACGGTACGTTGCCCTGTCCCTCATAAAGTTTGAGCTGTCTCGTATGAGGGCGATGGAATCAAGGGGAAACGAGCTTGATGGATGCGGGTCTTGCATTCTCGCACTCTATCGACGGAGGCGCGGAACATGTAGGAATTGGAAGCACTGGATTGTGATTATTCCGTTTTTATTCAACTTCAGCTGCGGACGCTCCGTCAAATCCTTTGGAATACAAAACAAACAACAACCAAACAACAATGACAACAATCTCAGGGACATTCATGTTCAGACGGATGGCAATCAAAGGCCTTTCTTGTTGAGTTCGACTTGTGTAGGGTTTCAACCCACGCCGAAGCGAAGTGTAGAGCCTGGATGTCATCAAGGAATGCACCGTGATCACGAGCACCGCTTAGTTACGTAAATGTGTCATTGCGAACGAGATCTGAACCTGGGTGCTCGGTGTTCCGTTGGCTTAGCCTAGATAGTCGTCAAGTGGAGCAGGTGATCCTTGGCCGAATGGATGCCTAAGCTCCATCGGACTGGAACTTCTGCTCCGTGGGGCTTCAGCCAGG
The DNA here is from genome assembly GCA_028455905.1 of Neoseiulus californicus. Taxonomy (NCBI): domain Eukaryota; kingdom Metazoa; phylum Arthropoda; class Arachnida; order Mesostigmata; family Phytoseiidae; genus Neoseiulus; species Neoseiulus californicus. The sequence continues at coordinate 6,342,944 of JAMQGS010000003.1, forward strand.
AACGACTGAAAAGCTATAGAGGTTCTCGACCTCGGCCCATCGGGCCTGGTGACCTTTATACTACTCATGGTTCTAACATATGCTCTACGCATAGTTAGATGCTAACGTGCACCGAATGCAGATGCTAAAGTATTATCGGCTCCCAAGTTTCCGAATTCTTAGCGGGGTCGCATGGAGCGGATTCACGCTGTTCGGAGTCCCACACGAGTCGCGCGGGCAGATCCGCGGAAAGGACGCGTTCGGAGAATCCTGCTGCAAGGCCGTGGCTTTTCTATTTTGAAGCTAGAGTCACGCAGAACGTCCGCTGTGATCGCCGAAAACCGATCCCAGCATTGAATTTTGGGTGGAGCTCCGACAGAAAATCTTCGCCGACAGTGTCAGGTTCTCATTGCGAGATTTTGATTTCTGCTAATCGATCCAAAAAACGACGATATTATCTCCGATTGATGTATTTTTTGACTGATCGCTTGTTTCCACTTGCTTGAATCATGGATTGATCAGTGTCACCACCTCTTCCGCTCAAAACGGATCGGTGGTCTGAAATCTTGAACTCAGAATCAGCTCTATCGACGTTCAACGGTCGACGGTCGAATCAACTGAATTCGAAATTCTTGATCGCCAGAGATTTTCACTCCATGTGTTCCGGGAAAGCTTTTCCGTCGTTTGATTCGCGCGATTACAACGATTCACGCTTGAAGGTTTCGACTCGGGCCGACGATAAACTGAACAAGTCTGGGAATCGTATGACGATTGATCCGATTACACATCTGATTACAGTTACCGTCACTTCTGAAATCGAGTATCATATTCACGTTGCGAGGCGTGAGGCGAAGAATTCGTCGCAGAGCTCATTCAATAGTCGACAAGCCTCACCACCTCAGCTGGATGATGAATATCATATTCTGCTACCACTGCTGTCCTCTGTAAACAGTGCGTAACCCATTGTTGAATGGAACGCGGCTCGCTCGACACGGTGTTGCTGTCAAGGGCGATTAATGTGAGCGAAAACTTTTGGCACAAGACACCTAATTCTTTGTTGGAGGCAGTGGAGTTGGAATTATTATCACAACAGAAGAAAAATTACGGTCAATTCTTCCGATACTCGACGCAAGCTTCACGATACGGCCTTCGTTGCTCATTCCTTCAAAATTACGGGTTTTCTCCTCTTTCTGGTGCGGTTCAAAAACGGGGAGTGCAGGAATACGGGTAAGCATAGAAAACGCGCCAGAAGCGAATGAATCTCGACATCGGAAGGAGTGTTTGAGAGCTCTCATGTCGCTCGGATCTCGCGCCCCTCGATTCACTTCCATGGGACGGTCATTTATGCTTCACGGTAATGAAGATGCATTCATAGAGATCGGAGATGTTCATTGAATCCAATTCAAATTTTCGGTTTTGATGAAGTTCTTTAATCGGGTGGCTCGAACATTTCCGCTGGATCAGAGAGCCGCACCTTGTGCTTTGAGGGGCACTCCGAGGCCAACGAGCCACTGACCCGAACGGCGAAGCGGTGCCGTACGGTTACTTGATGTTAATTTCTTTGTCGATATAAATTTGAGAAGCCGGGACAAGCAGAAGATGAAAGAAAGTGTGTTCGTTGTAAATAATAATCTTCAACGATTGGAGTGGCTGGCCGTCTGGCGGGCAGACAGGCAGGCTGCTTGAAAAGAGAACATGTTCTCAAGGAACGGAGCGAGGAAATGAGGGAAATTCACCGATTAAGGGCGTTTTCGTAAAGAGAGTTGATGCTCCGAGGTGGTCTCTTGGCCGATGGGTCGGGACAAAAGATGGCTCCTCTCCTCATTCGTCCGTTTGTTTCGTTCATCCGTTCGGTCCGTCGCGTCGTTCGTCCGTCGTATGAAGCGCGGGCTTGACACTTCGCTCGGAGCACGTCAGGATGGCACATTAGCCGAAGTCACATTTCCGAAGCATTATTCAGAAAGTGAAGAGAGTCAAAGATGGGAAGTATTCAGGTCGTACGCATGCGTATCAGTCGTGAATCATCCTCAGATAGCGAGCAAGTCGGGGAGCTAGGCAGCTCACTGTGCTTCGGGCAACACTCGAAGCTCGGGTAGCAGAATCTTTCGTAAATTACGGTTTCAACTCGGCGACTACGCCCAGTCACTGTTGGCGTCTGTCTGTTTTCTTGAAAAAAAAAGGGAAAAGAAAACAACTACAACGTCGAGGAGGCTAAAAGAAAAAAAAATACCAGAAAACGGCCAGCGCTGTTGAGAGAGAGCTGGCTGACTTGGGTTTTCTGCTTGTGTTGCTGTCAAACACAGACATACATACGCTCGCGTACCCAGCCCGGGCTTCTGTTCCGATGGTTTTCGAAGACTGGGCTGCTTGAATAAAACCTCTGGCGTCGAGCTCTCCCCAGTGATAGCTGCTGTGCACAGAGAAGTTCGCGGACTTGATCCCACGGACGTTCCGCTCCTGAAAAGTGGAAGCGAACTCGCCGATGCAGCGCATTATGGAGATTCAGTCTTCGAGCTGACCTGACAGACGTCATGACGCCAAAGAAACGCTTTCGAGCCCTACATGTCACGTGGAGTGGTTCGCGGCATCCGAAACGGTGAAGCAGAGCTGACGAATGTCACGACGAACATCAATACCCTACCGTTGAAGGATCCGTTCGATACTCGTGTTACGCTTGATCCTAGCTGCGAAATCTGTCACACATGTGTCAACCGCTACTGCCGCCCTCGCTGACCGTGACACTTTCGGCGTTTTCGCGCGATTTCTCGTTTGCTCGCGGCACCGCAATTCAGCAAGTGCGGGAGGAGATTCAACCGATATCCAAGCTTAGCGTTTGCCGGGCCGTTTTCCACCACTACTGAAGCGTCTTCACGTTTGAGGCTTCATGGTTACGCATGTCTCCGTGAGGATCCATTGTTGCTCCCCCTGTCACTCGCTCCGCGTCTAGCGATGGAAGGAGGGTGAAGGGCTGGCGAACGATATATTTTTTGTCAATGTGTTCCGAGCTGAGTTTCGAATCGAGAGGGGAAAAACTCGACAAAACACAAAAACGTCTTCTCTGGTCGTCGTCGTCGTCATCGTGGCCACCGTTGCCGCCGTCGGCATCGACCGAAGAGCCGAAAGTGTATCACTCAGTTTTAAACTACAGACGGTGACGGTGGCTGTTCAAGAGCGTCTTCGCATTCGCGGATCGTTTGTCATGGAGCTGCTGTGATCGTCGATTACAAATGAGGCTTCCCGAGCATACAGAGGTGGCATTTCGATTATCCGCTCAAGCGCTCGATACGTCCGACAGGTTTGTCTGTTGGAAGTTGTTGTGAATCGGGGGTCCCAGGTGCTGAAAGCTTAGCGACTACGTGCGTCTTGTAAGGTCTGATTTGAATAGTTGGATTGTTGTCTCAGCTATGGGTTTGGCTTCTCCCGAGTTCGATTGTTTTCTTCCTTTGTTCAGGTTGAATGGTCTGGTCCAAATATGATAATGGATTGAGCGAAAATCCTAAATCTTGTTGTCTTCTGTGCAGCTGTTGCCTCACAAGGAATCGTTTTGGTGGACGAGTCAACATTTGCATAACAACATACGTTGATGACGACGATGACAGAGATAATTACGACAGCTATTCCATTCGTTTGTTGGTTTCCCTGTCAAAACGGCGCCCTATACGACTTTGGGGTTCCTCATCCGTTTTCGCTATTGTTCTACGAAGAAAAACCGAAGAGTTGTCAAACTGTCTGATTGATGACTGATTTTGCCATCACTTTCGACTCCTGAAGTGCTCTCGTCCGGATTTGTGGGTTTCGAAATGAAGAGATATCATATCATAAGACAGAGAGGGAGAGACACAGAAGAAGAGCGACGAAGATGCGGCTCAGTAGCAACATGTATCTGGCTCTCGAAACCGGTGCGCATTGCCCCGTGGACTGTTCCAGATGAATAATCCGAAAGTGAGCTTGAGGCTGTTAGCCGAGCAATCTCGTTCCATCGATCGTCGTCTACGAGTGCCATGACAACGTTCAGCATTCTTCACATCGACTTCGAATGAGGTCGATTTCGAAATTCATCGAGCGGAGAAATTCGGAAGTCATGGGGCTCCGGACTTCCCAGTGATAGGATAAATGATTCAATTTTTTTTGTTCGGGAAACAGAGGTGTCCAGAGTGATTGATAGAATCATAGACTGCCGTAACGACGGGTTTCTCACACGGTTCCAGTTCCCGTGGGCGTCTGTCCGGCGGGCTGGCTCCGAGTGCCGAGCAGATTTGTTTTTAGGAGTTATTGGATCCGCTCTATATGCGGGGCTCGTTAAATTTGACAAATTTCCACCTATTAACTCATCTCGTTTCCTGACTCGCAAGAGATCTTCTACACCTCTTGTACGCTTTTTCTGTATTGCCGGTCAGGCAGATTCACGATGGCTACAACAGGTAGCGTACCGCTCCCCTAAGGAGTAATTGTTCCCGCGATTTTCCATCCCTCAAGGGTGTGGCGGAGCTGGACAAGATTGCGGTCGTCGCTTTGTTCAATACCGTCGCCTCTCCACCGCATCGATATAACGGGTGACCAACGTCCGTTGTTCACCGAAAGCCACCGAATCTTGTCGGAGACCAGAACAACACGACCGCCGATTTGAAAGCGAATGCAAAGCAGGAAACCGTTGTCACCTTGGATGGACGCCGGAGAGCGTCGGCGTCTTCCTCAGAAGATGGCATGGCATAGCAAAAGCGTCGATCTGGAGCGATCGAGCACAGAAACATTTCACTGAATCCACAACAACATCAGATCCAGCCCAACTTGAGCGACAGAACCGAAAGCACGACCAGGTTCAAGATAATGGCAGGTGACATTTCCGATTCTGGGTCGGCTGCGTTTCATCCATTCAACGAGATTTAAAATTCGAAGCAGAACAACTTCGTGACTAACTTCGTCTTCGCTTCACATTTTACGTCATTCACGTCGTTCAACGGTTTTCGTCGTCAGCAGAAACCTCCGCCGCCCAAACTCCCGTTCGCTCGTCTGCGCGCCTGTCCATCTGGTTCGTTGATTCATCGGGTGGTCAACAAACGCCCTGCTACCTTCTTCTGCTATCCCGAGAGTTCGCCGACCGTTTCAGTCAGTAATTGAGTTCATTTCGAGGGCGGTGCTAGCGACTCCTGCAGCAGCTTCTGTTGCACATTCGGCCACGATTTCTGCAGTCACTTCGGCAAAAAGTCCTTGCGCGGCTCACCCCAAACGTGCTTAACATCGTCCTGGCGTGTTCGTCTTCCCCCATCCAGTTGGGGCAAGGTGATAAAACCTGCCACCGAAATCGAGTGAGGCAAGATACCAAAGAAAAGAAGCAATCAAAAAAGAGAAGAAGGCAAAAAAAAAACAACTGGAGAACCGATCGGCCCATGGTCAGGTGGTGTAGGATTCGGAGCTGGCGCGAGGTGCAACGTCGGCTAACCCCAGTTTTGACAAAGGCTAACCCCATCTGCGACAGCGATTGCCCACGCGTATTCTTTTGGTTGTCAAACAATTGTCACTGCTTCAAAGACGGATTTCCTCAAAAGATTCCGTCCGTCCGAATATCGGCTTATCGAATCGCAACGGTCCCGCAGAGCACCTTTACTACCGTTTCTCAGTCGATCATGCAATACCTGTAGTGAAACAAAAAGTCTTGCCCCGATGCGGCGGCCCCGTCAACTGCACACGCTGTTCGGTAACCTGATGATTGGGGACGAGTCGTTGCCGGAGTAGTGTCGATAATGTGGCGCAATGAGGAGACATTTCGATCCGATACTTTTGTTGCATAGCAGGTCAGCGTCGCGTCGTTTAAACGGAGGAAGTCGTTCACGGACGGCCGACGACTTGCAGACGGTAATTCATGCTCGGAAGTTTGGGGAGGGAAGGAAGAAGTCTGGGCCGAGGAGGTGCTGTTATATCATACGTCATTCGTTTATTGTGATGGAAGTAGGAGGTACGAACAACTCGATAGCGAACGCTCAAATTCCCAAAAGTCGCTGTCGCACCGCCGAAGTGGTCATCGTGCCTCTGACATCGCTCGCAAACCAGTCCTTGCCTTGAGCCATTCGTGTCCGACTGCGCAGCTTTTGTTCGATGCTGTCCATCGTCCGCGTCGCCTGTCGAATTGTCGTCGGAATCGCGCGGATTCCACATTCCGCAAGCTGTAGCGTCTCGGGCAGATTATCACATCATCGATGGTCGGCATCGAGTTCGTTTCTTTCGATGGGTTTTCGGTGAGATGGTGGAATCGGAAGAACGGGGGAACGAACGAAATCGCGGAAAGATGGGTCTCTTTCCTTCCTGTCGTCGCCGTAGTTGTACGGCGGGCGACGGAATCGAACGGACGATCGGGCACGCCTTAACCCTGTTTCGGATGAGACGGTCGTATTCGATCGGAGCGAATTATACCGTGAGCGGTATGCTTGACAACCGACGACGACCACGACGACTCCACAATCACGACCACCTTCACACAGTGACTACATACTACGATTCCGGAGACAACGAACTATCGATGCTCACAGGCAATCAAGTTGTTCGACGTTTACTTCACTGAGATATGATATGCATACCTGATTGCCGCATCCCGACGGGTGTGGGTCTGATTGCTCGCTGATCTTGTTGCCTGGGGACATCACCGGAACGGAGCGGTTCCCTGGAATCAACACTACCGGGACCGCGAGGAGCGGACTCACGGTGTTCGAGTTCCTTTCACATGACTGATTGACAGAATTATCGTTCCCATGGACTTCGACGAGTGGAACAATCGAGATATTTCTGATGCGATTCGCACGCGCAATCATCACCGAGCTTTCGATCGGGCGATCGAAGGCTTCGATTCTCCTCCGTTCCCTTCTGAATCCGAAATCTTTCGGAATCTTCCATTTTTCCTCACCGCCCCCCCCCCCTCCTTGGCCGAGATGAACTCCCCATCCAGGCGACTGAGTGACTGACTGTTTGTGAGAATGAAAAAATCGTCACCTCGTCGCCGCAGGGCTCGGGAAAGCACGGGCTCAATCCGAGGATGACCGAACGCCCGACAGAAAAGTTCGACTTGACAGGATCGGAGAAGTACATTTGTCTTTGGCGTCACTGTTCGGGCTGCAGGAGTGGGAACCTCTCGCTGTGCAGTCGATTCGTCGGTGTGAACTTTGTTGGCTAGCTCGCCGGTCGAGCTGCCCGACTGCCTGGGTGCTCGTCCGGAGGCTTCGAATGATACCTTTTGAATGACAGCTCCGCGGTATGCCATCGACGGACAGAAACCCAGATGACCTCGTTGTCCAACATGGGAGCATTGAGTCGCCGGAAAGACAAAGTTTATACGAGAACATCAATCTGCTTGAATGCCAGACCGACCGACCAGCCGGCTGAGCGAGCGAGTGAGTGAGTGAGTCTGAAAACGCAGACCCGATTTGTTGTTGACGGACCCTAGTCGACGGCGACGTCCGCGTGGTGAATTATCCCATACGTCTGAGAAGACAAGATGTCTCGTCTCATGCCTCGACATCACGAACATATTCGCCTGAGAAACGAAAGGAAAAGTCCGCTGTAAGCTGTTCGTTCGACAAACGTCATTTCACGCTCCCTGCACTTCCTACTCGCTACTTATGTTCACCTGAAATGGGATTCTACGTGATGACACGTTGACAACAGCAAATTGTTTCTTTTCGTTCCGTCCACATTCTCATCGGTATGCGAGGAATGAGACCTTACTCAGTTTTCCGGTCGACTTCTCGATTGGACACCAGGTTGACGAACCGGGGAAACGATCGACTCACAATCAGATGCCGCGTAAAGTCGTGAGTCTCGATTGATCTCCAAATTCAGACGTCTAGATGAGAGACAGTTTACAACTGGCCTCCGTCGTGAGAGAACATCGGTCTCCCAGTTGGTGTCTCCCTCAGCAGTGTTTCCTTCGAATCCGATTTCGAAAGATTCACCTTTGCCACCAGACGTGAGACGTGAGTCGCACCCCACTCGGCTCACAAATATGAATGCATCATTCCGCCACTACATGGAACTGACCCGAGCGCGGCCGACAGAACGGTGCTCGGTCTGTCCGGGGAATTAACGGGGCTCCCCATGGGGTTGTGGAAGCAACAAGCCATGGTGGTAAATCGACGGCCGCTTGGTTCAGGCAGGGATCCTTTTTTCGCGGTTCGCGCTGACGATCTTCTCTTCACTCCCATCGCTATTTCCAACGAGTTCTTTGTTCTCGCTGCGGCTCGTCGTGACTCGTCTCTGCGAAATAGCAAACGGACAACTTCGTCTCTTGAACGGAACCATTGACTGTTTCGGCGGTCATTCTCCATCAGACACTCGTCGGCACTCTCCTACCGGAGACGGTACCTGTCTCCTCCGGTGCCAGGAGAGTTTTCCAGGCGTCTTCCATTTCTTCTCGTTTTGCTTCGCGTCATCGACAAAAAGACGCTCTTCTTCCTCAACTCTGCGTTGGCCGCGGCTCGTTCCGAAGCGCATTAGTTCAGAAGTTAGTGTCTGCGTTTCCCAACTCTCGGTTATGAACTCGGGCTCGGACCCGAGGTTTCGGTGTTCTTTGTTGTCCATGAAATGAAGTTCAGTGCGACTTCAACTCGATTTCCTAACCCGGACGACAGGTAGTCGGTGGAGAAAGCGCGGTGAAGCAATCACCCGGATAGAAAGTGTAACAGTGGACAATCCATCGACTTCTGACCGAGTCCATCATTGATTCTATCTTTCGGGCAGTGCGACGGCTCTGAATTTATCGTCGATTGTGTTGTTGTCTTCAATTCGACTGCCAGGGCACCTGTTGTTCACCCTGGACAGAGGACCTTGGGCTTTCCCGTCGGTGGGCTCTACCGATTGCAGAAAATCATCAACAAACGCTTAAAACGTTCTCTTGTCGATCTCTTTTAGTTTTCCGCTGCCAGCGAGGATCGTCAACGATTCTCGCCACTGTCGATACTCGATTCGTACGACGCAGACAGAGAAACTGGCGAATCGTGGCGATGCTCAGTCAGTTTCCGAGAAAACATTATCGGGAGTGGCTCAGTGCGGAGCGGCGGAAACTTTCGTCTGAAGACAAATAAATCCTCGATGTGTTTCAACGGCATCTCGTTGTAATGTCGAATCCTATCTCAAATCGTGGCTTCCGAGTGTGCCAGCAGTCACTGAACAGCTTGTTCATGCTCCGTCTTCATTGGATCACGATTGCCATTCGGCGGGACTTCGTGAGGCCCGTGATTCTGTACAAAATTCTATAATCGATTTGGGCAACACTGGCAGACTGAATGAAAGGAAGACAAGGAACGAGAAGTCGAAAGAAGCAAAATGAAACCAACCGTCGGCGCACTTCAATTTCTTCTCGGCAAACAACCGTCTCTCCTCCCGTCCAAATGTGTGTGTTTGAAGATTTTTCGCCCTTGTTGCTCATCGGTTCTCAGGATTCGTGGCCACGATTGGATGTTTAGCCGATTCTTCCAGGGTCTCCGGGGAAACGATGTGCTATGATTTTCCTCCTGATGAACTCCTTTGGACGTCTATTCTCCTTCTTCTTTTCTCTCCTGAATACATGATGATCGGGAGGAGTTGATTTCTTTGCGCTGATTTCAATCGCACTCTAAGTTTGCGATCTGCGCGGAACGTTTTCTCCTCCTTACGAGATAATTTCTCGCGCGAAAACCCATCAATTCATCCATCCATTGGTCCATCCATCCATCCATCCATCCATCTATTCAGCGGGCCCGGTGATCACGAACGCCAGAATCGCTCGCGCAGACTAACACACAGGGTTCGGGGTCAACTACAAAGATCAGGGGTCACTGTTTTCCCCGACAAAGTCAATCAACATAGCATGTATGTACACTGTCATCTCCATCTCCATCATCAAGATGTTCATAATCGTCGTCCTCATCGTCGCTTCATAACGCTGACTTCGTAATAGACATTCGCATCGTCATTGCGGCCGCCTCTGAAGACTCTGTTGTGGGTCTCTTCGGATGATGATTGGAGACTACACTTCCGCGAGCTCGAACAGACGTCGACTTTCAGGATGCTTTCAAGAAAGGCATCGATTGTTTGATATTTCCCAAAACCAAAGGACCATGGGACAAGTCCGAGGCGTTCAAAAGCGCTTTTGTTTGGATCTGCGTCCGGGTTCTAGTGATTGTTTCGGATCGAGCAACTCTTTATGAGCTTGATAAGCTTATGACAATGCGATTAAACGGCGTCTCGGACATATTTGATAAGGGCAGGGACTGCATCGAGGTCTGAGAAAGAAACGAAAACCGATTGGAACAAAAGTTTTTCTTTCATCGTTCAACAGACAACGAGGAATGTGTGGTTGAACCGTAGGCGTCCCCCCGTGAACTCGATGCGTAATGACGGCTTTGTCAAGAACGAATTACACTGGAATGGAATTGGAATGCCTCTGGCAGGAAGGATATCCGGAGGCTGACTGGCGGGCGACGGGCGGTCGGTCAGGTTTGGTGTCAACAGTTTGGCTTTTTAGCAGGATGCGCGGTTCACTTCACACAAGAGCGGAACGCTGCCAAAACCTCGCGTCTCTGTCCCGAATTCGTTCCGACCGCTGTGATGACTAGAGCGATTGTTCATCTCATCCCGTCGTCGCGGACAATACAGACAGACCCAGGGGAAACGAGCGTTATATAAATTGTACGAGAATGAGAGCACTGCCTCCTTGTTGGTAGTGTGAAGCGCTCCGGTTCGCCCGAGATTAGGATACTTCCAAGTTTGTTTCGATTATTTTAATTATTCTCTTATCTCATCTCTCCTTCTTAGCGCGGAAATGTGTACGTATCCATTCTTGAAGTCGTGAAGCGACGCAAATTTTGTCGACTCTCATGAGGAGTTCAGAAAAAAAGAGGAAGTTTTCGCGATCCGGGCGATGAATTCACGACGCTCGAAGTTTTCACTTTTCACTGTGTTGCGTTGGATTTTTTTTCTGATCGGTCCCGACCAGACGCACAGGGTTTGAATCTGCCAAACTGTTGGCTTCGGTCGGTTTTGATGGCCGAAAGAGACAGACGACACATCCGCTCACACAGATTCGTTTAATGACCTCTCGGTGGAAGTTGGGCCATTCATTGGAGGAGGTACTCAAGATATGAGTTACCTTAACCCCGTAGTTTTTCTTCGAGTCAACGATGACGGCTCCGCGATTCGTCTGTTCCGACAGATGCAACCGGGTAATGGAAGCTTGCTGAAATGCGCTATAGAGCTCAAAGCGAGAATATGGTGGTAGTCAACCGGCAAGGTCACCGTTCCGAATTCAGAAGGTTGACGAAGGTGAGCCATCTAATTGGATTTGGGAGGCTCATTCAACGAACCGTTTTTATTTGAGAGGCTCCATTTGATTCAAAGCTTCACGGCGAACAGTTCCCGCTTCTCTCACCGCATCTGTTCGCCCTCGGAGCATTCAATTAGTATCTCAAACGGAATGATCTCTGCCGAAAGGGATCTCGAAATCGAACAAAGGCTGTGGTGTTGAAATCGAAGCCGAAGAAATGATTTTTTTGTGATATATCCCGATAGTTTTTTGCAGCTCAGCAACGAATAATAACAATCTAGTCCTGAAACTGTTCGTTTCTGTTCCAGGTTGAATCACCGCAGACCGTCGAATGAGCCGACGTGAGCACTGAACATTGGGGATGGTGAGTAATGAATGTTACTTGGAAGCTTCAATGCAGACCACAGAGTTTTGCGGAGAGTTTCCAGAACGAGCTCCCACAATAGCAATACACGCGCTTCTGTTCGTGTTCAAAATCCCATGGAGAGAAATGGATCGTGGTTCGTCGGCCCCTTTCTTTTTGTGAAACGAATAGAATTAGTGAGAAGAAATTTGATCGGAGCGGCATGCAATTAGCTTTGGAGATGAACAACGGCTTTTGGGGCGCTCTCTTTCACCGATTCCACTGGGTGGTTGCCCCTCCTGGTCACAACCAGAGGGGGGCCGTCAGGTGATCCTAAGTTGAGGGAGCTTCACATTACCGAATTGAATGGATTCGCACCTTTGGAATCCGTCCTGAAGATGTAATTCTCTACATCCTAAAGCGAAAATTCCACGGATCTCTCGACGTCACCGAACGTGGTGTGATTCAATTTTCCCGTATGGATCACGTGCCGAAGCCCTATGGAGTCGCGCGGAAGTTTCCAAATCTGTCGTTAAAGAACAACATTACCACTCCTGGGATAATATTTGCGCTTACGATCTCATATCGCTGGTGATAATTTTTCGCTTGCGATCTCATTTTTCGAACGAACAGGATACGGGCTCGAACGTCGTTACGCGGATGCGATTTAATTGCTCTGCGATTATTTGAGTAGGGAGGAGTGAGTAGTTTTTTGGACACACACGACGTCGGCGGCGCGGCGGCCCGCATAGTGCATCGCAATCTTCATCATCGAATCAATTGAACAAACTCGGTCTTCATTTCGCCCGCTCTGAGCTTTTGAAATGAAGCAACAAGTCCGTGTTGTCGACCATACCGGAACCGTTTTTGCGGGCAAGAGGTTGCGTGCGCTTCACTTGAGAAGTGTTGGTCAAGAAAAATGTCAAGCACCGCAGCAAATCGCGTTGGCCATCGCCACCTTGGCTCAATCGGCAGCGAACGAAAGCTGTTGGACGCGTCTCGTAGCTGTTTGATGCTCGACGGCAGAGCTTAATCGCGTTTGGCCGACCAACGGAAACTTCGCCAGACTTTCGGAGGAGAATAGAAACCACCGGTGACTGACTGCCATGCTTCGAGTGAATGATTGACCGAGCGAGCGAGCGAGCGAGCCACCAAGCCACCAATCGACTGACAGATCAATCCGCCATCGTCTATCAAGACTAGCCCTCGACCTGACCGGTGGGCCGCCGCCGGTTACTGAACTGGACGCGGTGAATTCATTACGAGACATTGTCAGTCAACGGCACGTTCGCCGATTGAAGGCTCGACGCTGGGCTCGGTTCGATTGGTCGTCAGCCATTTTGGCGGCCGGCCGGCCGGTGTGGCGATCCCAGCGGTCTCCCCAGCGGTTTTCTTTCCTTCGGGCGTGTCGGCGACCGCCACCACCACCACTATAACCACCATCCTCATCTGCAGTAGTGTACTCCACTTTGGCAACTTCTGATTGGTGTGCAACATCGGCTCGCTAGGCAGAATATGCGGCTTTCCGGTCCTAGATATGAGCTATATGTGCGTCTGGGACTGACATGACGGTGTTTCTGTAACCCTTCCAGTTGAAATCGTTTGACAAGTCCCAGGCTCCAAGGTTTCTCAATCGCAGCATCGCTCGAAGGTCGATGTTTGAAGATCCATAAACTTTCCGGAGCTGTCTCATTATCCATGAGACACTTCTCGCAGTTTATGGAATCAAGAAACGGCTCCGTGGCACAGCTGCTGTCCCTCATTGAATTTCAAAGGCGTTTGTTCGCTGTGACTCTTATACTCGTGCCCTATCTGGCTTTGTTGAGGCTTTTGCGGTCGTCTCTCTGTGTGCGCCTGTCTGCGTAGAAGTGTGGGAGTCGGCTGAGAGAACCAGTTTTCGAAAATAATGCTAACTTCAGCAAAACAATGACTTCTCACTTCCGAACCGACCGCGCAGTCGACTGACCGAGCGGCCGCCGCACGGTCAGCTGAAGCTTCCTTGTGGTGCCGAGCGGTCACCCCGATCCCTCACTGGCTGGTCCGGTCACTCGGTCCGAAAGTCTCTCATGATGGCTATTCAAGTTTGAGCTTGGTTTCTGGCGGGTCCTTGTTTGTTTGACGGACGATTCGCTTTCAACGGCTCTCGCCTCGCGTCGCCCTGTGCGCTGCCTTCTCGTTGTCGAATCCGCTATTGACTGCACTGTCGATTGATTGCAAATGCAAATCACCAAGCGACAAGCTGCGGCTAACGGCTGTGTGGGCCGTACGTTACGTCCAACGTACGAAAGCAGGCTGCTCGAGGCTTTGAAAGCGGGACGAGTGAGGAATACAGGGTAGGAGAAGCCGAGGTAACTGAACTTCCCGACATAGCGCTTTTGGTACGTGCTAAATTGTCGGAATGAAGTTTCGGCCTGAATAAAGGGGAAATGGATGGCAAATTATCCGAGGACCGTAACCGTGGTTTCCTCATTGTGTTCCATGAATGCGCTTCCATGTCGCAGTCGTTTTCGTTTATTTTTTCGTCACGGCCCACGGACTAACATGTGGACGACGGTGTTGGAGCTTGCAGTATTGTTCAGGACTGTGGGGTTTCGTGCGATCCGCTCCTTTCCCTCTTTCCTCCTATTACTCAGTCCATCGTCTTTTTCATCGGTCATTTTCATCGTTCACTTGACACAAGACGGCCCGCGTCGACAAGACCACACCTCAACAATACTCTATTAGTTAACCGGTGCTGGAAGCCAAGCTACGACTTCCTGCGTCTTTTACACTTGCTCGCCCTTCCGCCTGTCTGTCCATAGCACTCAATCGTCTGGAGCCCCGTTGGTCCATCTGTGCCCCTCGCTGACTCACTCGATCGACTGTCAGCGGTTTGTACTGATCGCAGACAGGCACTTTGAAGTGTCATACGTTGAAAGCGACGACATGTTGATTTGTGTCAGACGCTGTTGCTGGAGGTGACGTCAAGCGTTAGATATGGGAGCTGAAGATACAAATCGGAGAGGTTCCGACACTCTGTTTTTGACACCATTGAACAACTTCATCCAATTCAAACCCACGAGTACTACAGCGCTGGCGTTCGTTCCTGATTTCACGCATAAGGTCACGCATGAGCTCAGCGGTCGACATACACATTGGGGAGGGAAGAACAAAGTATACTCATGGAATACGTTTCGCTCCGTGAGTGGTACTAGTGTTGATTCGATACCAGTTTAGGAACAGCAGGGCATACCACGACGAGTGAGTTCTTGGGTAACTGGTGCACTTTCTCCTCACTTGTCCTATCATTCATGCCGGGGTTGCTGGACTTCGACTTCGACTTCGGCCATGTTTGGTGTCCGAGTCGCAAATTCGGCAGAAGGTGATTCGTCTTCGACAGTAGACCGATGAAAACTGACTGAGCCACGATGAGACGGGACGCTGGAGGTGTCTTCAGACTGTGGTCGTGATGAGCGTCCATCACGCAATGTTTCCGACAATAACGGCGGCGACCACGGTGAGTCGAACGACAGCGTCAACGACGTCACCTATAACATGGGAATGAGTTTTCGGGTTGAGATTTGACCCTTTTGTGAAGCAAAGGTCGCTCTGCCAACGAAAGTTTAAAAAGCGGATGTGATTAATGTACGAGAACGCCTCTTCAACGTGTACGAGGGGGAAGGGGGAACGGGGAGGAATCCGCGCTTCATTTGGCAGCTCGATGCTGGGTATCCAATGTGCTCGAATCTTCGGCTGGGAATGCCGCTCCCGAATGAATTTATTTAACATTACCAGGTTCTGTCATTATCTCCGTCGCTGATTCGCTTTCTGTAGACGAGTGTCCAAGTCGAAGAATTCAACGGACGCATTCACTCAGTGGATGGTCCCAAACCACGTTTTACGATTTAACTGGAACCTGTTTTTATACTGGCGTGTGTTCTTTTCACTCTGAACGCTCAGCCATTAGATTCGCGATGTTGGTCATTAAATCTAAACGCCCAGTTTCTCAAGCTGTTAGTTTGGGTCGAATCAGAAATGAAACTACGGTCGGCTGGGTGTCCCACATGGATACGACTCGAACAATGTTGGTTCACAGGAGAAAGTATTCCGCGTGAAAAAAAAAATTCCAAAATTCGAATACTTGTTGCGAAGGTCCGAATGCACGATCGGAAGCGATTTTCAACGGGGATGGATTGTGGGCCCAAATTTTTCGTTCACCATGCGATCGTAGGAATCGATTATCCTGTTCCGTGTTTGACCGTCTCCCTTTTTCTTCCAGGTGAACTAGAACTTCTCGCTGTCGGTGGACCGAATCTCCTCTCATCTACTTGGATCCATTATGGAGTCCATGAAGAAATTTTTCGTCAAACTGCGCAGTACGGTAGGTCTCTCGAATCACCTTCAATATGATCATGCTGTAAATCGCAGTGTTCGACGGCGGATCTACGACAACCAACCGAAAATTATATATTTGGGAGAGGTACATAAACGAACAGTCATCCGAATGGCGCTCAAGTCGTTTCAAAGAAGAGAAAAGTTGAAAAAAAAAACTATCGATGACGAATCCCTTCCATGTTCCCGATAAAGACTCCCATTCGACATGATGCAACGCCGATCACACGAAAAACCGAGCGACATGAAAAAAATAAGAAGAATGGTCCGCTGAAATTATCATACACGAACTAACGGGAAAAGATCAGAACGTGATATCGGTCTGATGAAACAAAAGTTCGTCGTAGGAGAAAAAAACTGTCTCCCCATAATCCTGGAAGCAGTGTTGCGGAGAGCTCTGGTTGTCTGAGACACATCAAGTCGTGACGGACATCCCTGCAATGCGAAACTTGTTTTCTCCGAAGTTTCAACGTCAACCGCATTCCTCTTACCTATCTCCCTGAGAAGAAATAGATCATGAGCAACGTGAAATAGTGGCATATTTCTTCAACTTAATGTCTTGATTAAAGGATTCTTTGCGAAACAGTTTATCTCTGGAAACACAACCACCGCTCGAGATGGCTGACACCGATCAGTCGACGAAGCAAAACAAAACTACTGCAGCCTAAATTAAAGAGAAAACCGCGTCGATTAAAGTTTCTCCTTAGCTCAGGAATCAGAACAGCTAGACAGAAACGGCGTTTATTTTTGTGTTCACAGGGATTTCGAAAAACTGTTCGCTTTCGAACCCTGCTCCGTTTGAGATATATATCACAGCGGAATTTCGGCTGCGGTTTGCTGGTCACCACAAGCCGTTTGTTCTCCGAGCTCGCGCGGATGATGGTGGACTGTTTTGAAACTCATGAAATGTCCCGATGTTTCGACGATGCTCACACTCCAGGGGAGAATGTACGAACGACAGTTTCCTAATCTAGACGCGGATCAAATGGCTCACACCCCGTTACCGCACGGTTACAATATCGTTGCAGCTACGGATTCGTGTGCGGTCGCTTGAGTGCTTGCCCTGGCCGTCACTAGAACGTGAGGTGTCCACGGTCGTCTATTGGTCCAACCACTCATTGTGAAGAAGTGTGAAGCCTTGGTAAGCAGAACTTGACTGTGGCTTTTTCTGCGGCTCACTCAACGTTCCGTTCAGCCGAGCTATCCTTCCATTCATCAATCTTTATCACTCGTTGCCGGTCTGTCAGTCCACCTGAATGGCGGCCGTTATACTTTCGAGTGAGTTTTGAAGCACGACAAATATCCAGATCAAGATTCTGACCACAACAATCGGCTGGCGTCCCCACGAATTCGTGCGGAAATCATGATCGTACATACCGTGTCATTTTATCTCTTGACCCTGCATCCATCCATCCATACATCGACTTCGGGACCTTGATCCGTCTCGGGAACACAGCTTGAATTGTTTGCTTTATGCATTCGGAGCACGACTTCGTGCGAGAAAACCAAGAGCTCTTTTTTCGCGACTCGGAGTTCTCTGGACCATATTTATTCGCGGAGAATCATGGTCGATTGGAAGCAAGAATCATTCTGTACAGATTTTGAGAAGTTTCCCCCGCTAGTGGCTCGATTTCGATACGGCGATCTTCGATATCGAGTTGATCGGAACACAGAAACGGAAAATGCAGCGATTCAAGAAACTTCCGTTCGCTCAGCAAATCGAACCGATTCCAACTTCAAGGGTACAAACTAGAGGGAAATTCAAGCTTCGGAACGCTAGTGCCGATCTTGGCGAGCTGGGCGGTGACTTCAAATGACCGCGTTTGAATTCTCCGACTTGTCTTTTTCGGACCTGTTCTTAGGAAGCGTTGTCGAGCTGGCCATTGATGACTCGACGATTCAAACAACAACGAGAATCTACGCGTTACAGTTCTAAAATGTATAGAAATCGATGACATTTAATTTCCTCAGAAATCCTCGCTCTGTGCCGGGATGATCAGCTTGATGTAATATGAAATCCTTGTTCTGACTTCTGCTACGTGACGAGCTGTCATACCCCACCGTATCGAAGCTTAGCTGAGGATACCTTCAAAGAAGCAACATGATTGAGTTGTGATGTTAAGTTGCAAGATTTGTTTTTCTTTACGAGAATCTTCGTAGCGCCACAAGCGATCGCTACAACACCGAATGAAAGCTCCAACAAGGTCTTCGAAGAACTTGAGGTTAATTCGGCAGTCCTGCCTTGCGGAGGTTCAAGGGGAGATACAAAGCGCTTATCGGGCTCGAAAATCCCAATGAAGGTCTGAGAAGTCTGATTCCCCGGTAACGACTCAAAGGTATGATCGATCGTTCCATCGATCTTCCACCAGTCGTAGAAACAGTCTCAGGACGAATCGCTCAAATGAGTTCATCTTAATCTCCCTCCGTTGCCAAATCGAGTCACGAAAAATCGAATATGTATCCTCCGCGCCATCGAGCTGCCCGTAGCGAGCGAAACGATGAAGCTCCGCGATTCGGACAGTGCGGTTATTGTGTCGATGAAATCTGAAGGCGATGATTGTTCCTATGGATTCCGGTGGGTTTGATGAGAAGGTGGGTCTCTTCCTATCATGGATTGAGGGTTTTCGCTCGTTTCGAATATAGGGCTGGCAAAGCACTATCGGAACTACGCGGTGTGCGAGCGAAGTTTCCGGGGCCTGATAATGGCGCGGAGGGGGAATTTCAGATGCGTTGCCCAAAGCGTTTCATGGCAGTTGGCAATGATCTCGGAGGGGACGCGGTCGATACCGAACTGTTCGTACGGAGTACGCTGAAAAAGAGAAGAATGAGAGCGCAACGGTTCCACAACGAGGAGCAAAATCATTTCCCGTCTAGCAGTGTGAACCCGTATATCTGGCGGCTGACCGATCGCGGTGAAATAATTTCGCTCTAATAAATCTGTCGTGTTCTAGCTCCGACGCGGCCGCAACCGGCCACTACTGCCGGCCGATAATCAATTTGGGGAGTTGATAATTGCTCGGCCGCGGCGGCTTTCGTTCATTCTTGCCGATCATGGAATCACTGGCCGTTCGGCCGCTCGGCGAAAACGCAGTCAGTCAGTCATTCGAGCAGGCAGCCAGACAGGCAGGCGTTCCTAATCGCCGCACGGCGAAGCGCTCACTTAGGAAGAGCTTTTCGGGCCGGGACGAACAGCGTACGCGAGCGGTGTTTTGTCATCCGACCAGTTTTACTCAGCTGATATCGTTCGCTCGATCGTTTCATTTTTTGTTTCATCTATCTAGTTTCTCGATTCTGAATCTCAGCTGTTATGCATTGTGGCGTTCGTAAATCATCTTGAAGATGTCGTCATGTTGCCATCGCTCCAAGCGCTTCGTTCCGATGAACTGTAATCTAGAACAAATGCGATCGGCCTCGCGAGATAAGTACTTTTGAAGAACACAACGACGCAGATCTCCTTCTCCAACGGCAGCGCAACTCAGCAAATCGCTCGCACGTTGTGTTTCGTGGCTCGCGACTCGCGGCACACTTTTCCGCAAACTGAGTTCGACCTCTGTGAGAAATGTTCTCTAGTCTGGTTTCCAGTCAAATCAGGAAATCAGGAATTGCTCGCGTTTGAGTTCGAGCATCCGCTAATGGCATTACCATCGTTTGATTCGTTGCCAAACGTAGGTAAATTGCTGCTTCCAGCTTGGTCAGAATTCGAGTGGAGTTTTGATATTGGCAACGCGTATCCAAGGTCAGAGCCGCCTCCCATCTCTTGGCCCGCAATCCTGCCACCCGTCCTTCCCACAATCAGGGCAAGCGCGGTTTTGAAGAATACATCTTTGATGCCTGGCGTTCGAAGTTGGGGGAGGCTTGGTGAGGCGGTGCGGGAGCAGCTACGTTCCCGGAAAACCTTATCGGACACTATTATCGGACGCAATTGGCTTGGCATTCAATCAGCAGAGGGCTGGAAATAAGAAAAACAGCTCGGGCTCCTATCCCAATCGTTTACGCAGACACTATGAAGCTAAGATTGGTCCCAGTCAATCAATAAGCCACGCTGGTGTCGACGGCGTATAAGCTAAAATGAGCCGGGAGATATCTGTATGGTAAACGCACGCATAATGAACTCATGTCTTCACCCCGAAATGCAACGGATATTAACGCTTTCCATTCTGATTACAGATTTCGCTGCGGAGAAATGCATCTTCATCGAAACGTAACAAGCTCACCACTGTGAAACCCCACTGCCGACGACGAGCAGCGCTGGCGATCAAACGTCAGACGGTTACAGCGCTTGTAGTACCAAGTGAGTGAGCACTTTTTTGCTTTTCCGCACACAACACACAACCCGAGCAGGGAGAACAACGCTGGCCTGGTGCACCGATACCAGCACTTCTTCTTCTTTCAGCGCTTGCAATAGTTTCATACTTCGATATGTCGATACGTGTTGCACCGTATTGATTCGATCAGAGTCGGTCGCGCGACGGAAACGATCCGTTTCCCCAGAAATATATGTACTCATCATATTACCAATCGCACGCACCTCGCGTGAAAAGTCAGCGGAGAATTCAGACTCTGACTCGTGCGGTCGTCGCTCATCATTCAACTATTCATGGGGAGGGTTTTTTTTTCAATTGCAGGCATCGTGATCATCACAGTCGGAGGCTTCTTGATCCCTCTTCACTTTCTCGTGGGTCTCGCTGTATTTTGCTTCGGGCTCATTCTACTTTTGCCACTGCCGTTGGTGATTTACAAAATGAAAACGTTCCTGATTGAGGAAGACTGCGAGTGTTGTTGCTGCTCCAGCGCCATAGCCAGCGGTAAGATCGGGTTCCTTGACTTTGCGACACGGCTCGCGATCTGAATGACCTGATGTTTCGAATGATCACGCAGTGTAGAATGCATTGACGATCCGCATCGTTTGTTTCGGCGCGAACCGTCATCTAATCGCATCTCGATTATATCGAGCAGTTCCCATTGTTTTTTGGAACGTTGTTGTCGGACTGATCTAATCATGTTTATTCGTTTGATTGTTACAGTGTCAAATACGATCGATCGTAAGATGATGATGGGCTCAATGAGCTGCATCAACGGAATGGTGGACGTGAGTCCTTCGTACGTGAACTACGGTTACGACACCCACCTTGATTTCCCATCATCCCGGCCAATTACTCCCGCCTCATCATCGTTCTACACCATCAACTCATCGCTGTCAGGGTCACTTCCCATCTTGAATTCCGTTATAATTCGCGAAAGCCCTCTGATCTGAGGAGTGTTTGCCAATGCTTGGGGTGATTTTGTGAAACAGGAATGTTCTTACACGGATCCCGAATGTACACACGATCGCTCGCTAGGTTCCCAAAAACCGCAACTTCATTCGGTTACCCTATTCACCGCTCGGAACTTCTCTGGAGATTGAATGACGATATCTGGACACTTCCGGAAGGCGGCTGAACCTGTATGAATCGGAGAAAGATGAACAGAGGATGAACAAAGTAAGCGATTCGTTCGCGATCCTGGAGTGAACGTGCCACTGGTTCAGATATCGAGTATACGGAGAGAAACAGATTGGCATCAGTGCGGTGTTATGGTTGGAGACTCCGTGTGTGGTCACAAATATTTCCAGAAAAGGAGGTTTCCGAATGTTGTGTTTCCCAGAGAGTTGGACCGTGGCATGTCCGGAGTGTAAATAGAATCCAACGGTTCACAAATCCCTGTTTGATCCGGTCTGAAACTAGCCATGGTTTACCGGATATCTCTCGGGAGACAATCTGCGCTGTAAATATGGGTCTCGAAATCCTCTAATAAAATATTTAAATGATCAGATCCTTCCATCCGTTCACTCAACGTATTGACAAAATACTACTCGTCCTCTGGAAGCGGTCGATTGCCAAATAACAGAATCAACACATCAATAAATAGTCGACAAGGCAATAATTGATTCGAAGACTCTCCGTGTCGATGTACTATTTTTTCTCATACTGTGAGATCGACTCCTGAAATACGTCCCAAATCGTTCGCTGAGCTTCTTCAGAATATACGCCAAATTATGGAAAAAGACTCCTCAAATCGTATATTCGCGGGAGAGTCATTGAGCGCTGTATGGTGGAGCACGTGGAATGAGCATTCTACCAAGAACGAGTCGCAGCTTCATCACAATGTCGTGGATGTTGCTTCATTGATTGATAGTTTCAGATTTATGCCGCTTGAGTGGGGCCAGCCAGACTTCACGGCGGACGACCGAAGCTTTTGGAAGGTGCTAAGTGGTTACGAGGCCACGCACTGTCACCAGGGATGGAAATTCCGTCTTCCTTTGTGTTCATTTTCCTTTGCATGTGAATGGCCTCCTGTGACTTATCAGTACAAAGCGGCTCATCTGATAATGAAGGAAGAATCCATACGGAAATTCCAAGGGGTCATTTTGGATCTTCATTGGACAGCATATGATGAAACAACCCGACTGGCCTTTTGAAAGTCCTCTATGGATTTTCTTCAGATTTCTCAAAGAATCCCGGGTCATGGACGAGGGTATGGCCGACACAAAGTTTTCTCTGGAAATTTCCTGCCTGAACCAATCGTCAGTCTCTTTAAAACACCGAGTACGAGGCGGCTCCGGAGATTTCCGCACCTAGTACGTTTCCATGGAGTTTTGTTTCCACTCGTAGGTGATTCAGATCCGAATCGCGCACTTTTGCGAAAGTATGCGGTCGATGGAATGTATCTTCCTGGGCAGGGGATTCCACAATCATGGGGACGCACCTTGAGGAGAGTCCGCGGTTGGGTACCAAAAACTTCCTGTTCTGTTGAGGTTTTCTTTCAATTTTATTTAACAGAACTTGGGGGCGCCTGGCCTGGTTTTCTTGGTCCCGTGTGACGGGGTTTCATCGTATTCGGTGTCTCTTCGCAAAGCCCTGGGGAGGAATATCTCGAATACCAGAATTTCATCCGTCATTCCGGATCTTTGTCGATAGGCCGTAGTTTGCATGTTTAATATCAACAAAAGATACTGGAGTGAAAACGCCGGCGTCCTAAGTCATGATTTATTAAGTTCTCTTCCGAGCAGAATATCACACGTGCTATCGAACGAATGATGGAACTATCCGAAAACTTTGATGCGAATCCGGAGAATACGTCCAGATTCGCTTCGAATAGCTCCTTTGTGGAACAATCGACGAAGAGTACTGTCGTTAGAAAACACTTCGTTCTCACTGTGGCTAGAGAGGAGCTCCTCAATAGGAATTCATAGTTTTGTTTGATCAAGGCGAATAAAGCACTCTCAATTATTCGACAATGAACTTTTAGACGTAGATCTCACACCTCCGAAAACGTTGAGTCATTGAAAGATTCTGTTCGTTGATCGGTCTGACGACATACCTGCCGAACAAGCAGCATTGCGTCTCGCTGTGGCCCCACAGCGTCTAGCGTTTTCATCGAACGAATCGACAATTATCCGCCAATATTCGAACCGGTTTGAAAACCATTCTGTTCTGAGAGTTCTGGTCTCAAAACTTTGAAAGTACGTTCCTTTTAACAAGCTTTCAAGGCAAAAGAATCACAACCCGCTCGCTCTCGATGGGTGTTCTGCCACTGAGACAGTGCTCAGCAGCTAGTGTCCTTGATACTTGATTTCGATACTTGATATGGGAACTCCCACAAAAATATATCTGTCGCTCCGCCATGATACCCAATACGGTCACTATCTATGAGAAACATGGCCAGAATGGACATCAGGGGACGAATGTGTGAAAAAAAAACTCCATGACGCAAACTGGTGATTGGCAGCGAAAGCCTCTACTTGTCCTTTGCTACGAAGCCTTGCAGCATGTCGATGGGGATCGGGAACACAATGGTTGAATTTTTCTCCGCGGAGATTGTGTTCAAGGTCTGGAGATACCTGAGCTGCAGAGCAGCCGGGCTCTGGAATCCGAAAATTCACTCTCAAATGGATTATGGATGCACGTATGAGGTTTGCCATGAATGATTCACTCAAACGTTCAGGCCGCATGCTCGAGAATCTTGAAACTCACCTGGGCCATAACATCAGCGGCCTCTTTGAGAGCTCTCGACGACTTCTGCTCCCCTTCAGCCGCGATGACTTTGGCCCGAGCTTCCCGGGCGGCTTCCGCTTCGGCCGCCATGGCTCTCTGCAGTTGGACAGGCAAACGGACGTCCTTACTGGAATGGGCGGTAATCAGTTACGATGCGCCCGAGTTAGGAAACATAGCTCAATGACAACAAAAGACTTACATTTCCACTCGTTCCACTTTTATTCCCCAAGCATCAGTTGTACCGTCGAGCGTGTTCTGCATGGTAGCAGATATTTGTTCTCGGTCCGAAAGGATTTCGTGCAAGTTGCGGGTACCCAACATGTTTCTGATGACGAGAATAAAAACCAAAGAGAGAGTTGATTACTTCTAGACGGATTCCAGAATAATCTGATAAGCCGATGAGATTCCAGATTGAGTCTAGAAACACAGACCTGAGGGTAGTCTGGGCCAGAAGCCTAGTTGAATGATGAGCGTTCTCGACGTTCGCCACTGATACGGCGGCGTTTTGGATTCTGTATGAGAAAAAAAAGTAGATGTTTTGTAGATTTATTCGATATCGATCCAAGTCGATCTATCCTGTCCTGTCCGGCGAGATCAGGCGATCTCCGCCCAGAATAGCAGTGCCGGTCTATCTAAATGTTAAGAAATACAGTGGACTCTACCTGTAATACACGACGGCGTCCACAGAAACAGTCACAGAATCTTTCGTCAGAACTTCTTGCGGTGGGACATCGAAGGTCAGAGTCCGGAGGTCAACCTGCAAACGACTCAGCCCTCAGTGACCCGAGCTTGCATGCATTCGCAATCAGGTGCGGAATGTCAGCTCCCGCTCGCAGTCGTTACCCACCTTGGTGTAGTTCTCGATGCAGGGCATGATGAAGAAGATACCTGTAAATTCTTAGCGTAAGAATTTGTTAGTCAAGCACCTCGGTCCCCCCCGCGGACAAGTAGAGGTGAGCTCGCCATTCCATATTGAGGTCGTGGTGATATTCTCCCAGAAAGCCGAAGGATTTCAACTCGTGCGTCGTTTCAGGCGCATGTGCGAGAAAGGTTTGTCCGAGAAAAGCTGTGTTCGATTCTCAGATAGGGTGTCATCATGTCCAGTCTTGGGATGCGTTTTCTACCGAATCTCGATTCCGAGCTGGACGAGCCAGCCCGCCCGCCCGGGTGATGTGTGCAACCTTACTCGACCGAATGACATCCAGTGATTGTAGAATGCATCAATGCTTGCCGGTGTTTGCGCTGAAAAGCACGGTTAGAGACCCAGGCTGTCCAGTTGGCAGACTGTTTTCCTTTTTGGTCGAAGGGAATTCTCACCCGTTCCGCCGGAGGGAGCCGAGCCGCCGGACTGTTCATTCATTTACATAGGCTTCTCTTTTCGTTCTCCATATGTAAATCATGCATCCGAACCATAGAGTTTTACCTCGTTCGCTCATGATTCATTTCAGTTAGTTCTCTTTTAAGGTAATGAAGCGGCCTCCGAGCCGACTGACACTGTTGCCGAGGGCTCGAGGTTTTAGTTTTCGATTTAGATGACTTTTAAGATCTCCTTCAAAACTCAACTTCGAGGCGGATCGCCCCGTATCCCGGCCGTTACATACCAGGTCCTTTGGATCCTCCAGAGAGGAGACGACCGAGACGGAAGATGACAGCCCGCTCATACTCTTGGACGACCTTGAAATATTTTCGCTTTTAATTCCGGAGTGCGAGCGCATCGGGTTGAACTAAAGTTTCGTTTTGAGCGAGCATTCCGAGCCTCGAGCCATCCGGTTCCATTGAAATCACCCTGAGCACAGAGAGGAACCGATGGATTCGGCGACTCTCGTCGAAAACTCACCTTGATACAGAAGAACAACGACAATGGGAAAGTGGCCCCAATGAGAATCAGGGAGCCCACGGTCAGAATCCAACCACAGATGCCGACGTCGGCATCCTCAGCGTCCGCTGAAATGGAGCGAAGAAAAAAACGGTCAAAAAAAATCGGAAATCGCCAGAAATTCGCGGCATCGGATCTTCTCGCAAACGATTGAGCACCTTCCATAGCCAGCCAGCCAGGCACGCTACACCAGTACCTCACCGAAAATCAGACGATCACCGATGGAATTGGCCTTTTGCATTGAGAACGAGGACCATTCACTGGAGCATTCGACTCAAGTTTGCGGCTGCAACTCGCTACACGCTCGAGTAGATCCTGAGTGGATCGGTTCTTCGGCTCCGGAAAATCCAGTGTCAATTAGGCAACAAGGCGCGTAGCAACGGAGTCCAAACAGAGGTTCATAAATTAAACAATCTATTGACCGGGATCGGGAAGAGGCAGCCTCTCCGAAAGCGGAGACATAGAGTACGTGAACCGGACCGCGGATACAATAGAAGTTTTCATTGTCGACCGAAAAGTCCTAATGGAAGGTTTGATGAACTGAAAAGCTGGATTTCGATTGGTCTCTCCGTCACGTCGCAGTTTTCTAGAGCTCGCCTCAGCTTCATACCCTGCTCATTCGGCCGGAGTGTTGCTACTCAAACTTCATGAGAGCGTTGCCATGGAACTTCTGGCGGTCGAATCTAAAATCGTTGTCATCGTCCTTCGACGTCATGCATAACCTGCACTCCTGGCAAGCATCGGGTCCCGGGGACTTTCATCTATCATTATCGGAGACTACTGTCGAAGCGAATGGAAGCATTCGGCTCTCAGGGTTACTAAGTAGGTACGCGCGTTGTCATGTCAAATGTTAATTGTGTCGAATATGGTGGCATTCGAACGGTGATCGAGGATGCCATCCGACCAGAGGCATGGCTCATGGAAATCCTCCGATGGGGTTTTATGGCGAAACAACAGCTTCACGAGGAGACAGTCGCTAATGAGACGCAGTTCCCGTCTCTCGCGGTGAAGCTCCTGAAGCATGAACAGGACAGAAGCTACTGCAGATTTTCCACGAGAGAACTCACCTAGCGTGTAGTAAGATAAATCTCTCTTTGGCGCGCCGGCGCCGCCGCTAGCTTTTCTCGCGCTGCTTTGGTGAATTTTGTTCTGAAAGCCATGGCTGTGCGAAGGCATACTATCATCCAGCGCTGGAACCTCTCGCAGTTTGCGGAAAACGGGATCACGGCAGCTCAAACCATGAGTCCTCGATTCCTCCAAGAGCTCAACTCACTGTCAGGTCCTAAACGCTTCCCTCAAAATGTTCAGCTTGAAACTTCACACAGCCATATCTCGAAGATCTGGCGGCATCGCGGCGAAATTCTGCGTTCCAGACGGTTTGGGTCGAATAACTTTTGTGACTGCGATCTCGAGATCGATGGAGGCTCCGTACAAAAAAGAGACACCGCACACCGACGTTATCCTTTCTTTGTGATATGTAGCGACTAGTCGACGTTCACCAATCGAAACACTTTGAGTCACCTCACAAGAGAAACCACTGCAATCGCTAAAGGAGGGAGACTTTTGTCGACGACGAAAGAGTCATCATCGCACCGACGAACTCCATGGGAGCCGTCCAACAAGTCGCCCTCCGTCCGTGTGGGCGTCAGAACAATAATGATTGAGCCAGATAGCCGATTGAAGAATGAATTTGTGACTATAGCTTCTCGCAATACGTGCACGGACAAGTGTCGTGACTAGCATCCCATCATCGGCTGAATCGCCGACTTTTCCCGCCCTCCAAGGACGACTCGACGGCCGGCGGTATCGATTGAGAGGCTGCGTCTTCGTTCTGCCCGAGAGAGAACTTCGATGTCTCGCAAGACGAACAGCGTGTTTTGTTTGGCACCGGACAGAGTTTTAATTGATTCGATGACGAAAGCGGGGCCATCGGTAACATGGGCCGTCTGTCATTTCGCGAACTCGAAACAAACGGCTACAATGAAGTGATACCTCTCCTATGCGCTTTGAATGCACGCCACGACGAATGAATAGACTGGGAGAGTCAACGCCCTCGTGGGGCCAAAAAAAGATCACGAGAGGAAGTACCTAAAGGTCGAGATTCTCGACTCGAGAATCGAGAGCTGCAATCACGTAGAACTTCGACCGAGCATTACCCCCTCTCAGTCAGCGTCCTTCAACAGAAAGCATAACTCGTCGATGCGGAAGCTAAGGTGAGACTGGATAAATATTTTCTGAGCGATCGTGCGAGGCGAACTGTACGCAAAACGGCGACTATTCGACGGAAGTAGACCCAGGGGGAAGTCCAACAGTCCCCGCTGATTTCAGGGTTCAGGAACCGATCGATGTCGTTCAGTTGGAAGTCTCGACTTGCTTATCGCTTCTTGGCGGGGTTTTACTAGCAGAGCTATGAGACAGGTCACCAACGCCGACAGAACAAAATTCAGGAAATATTACAACAACGAGACTCGACACATCTCACGACTCCGAGACGGATCTCCAGACTCATCCAGTCGTCTGACGGAACTACTTCAACAGGAATTCACACGGAAGACGAAACACGGAGCGGGTCTACGTGTTCCTTACAAGGCCGGGAAGAGATTTCGATCCGTTTTGTCAGGAGTTCGTCACGCAGGGCGGAACTCCCGAGTAGCGATAACTTCTCCCGACTTCAACAATGCGGAAGTCGCGAATCTCAAGGGACTCTCAAGAGACAGAAGAGAGTTCCACGTCTGGCTTTCAGAAAAGCGCTCGAGCTCGCTGACTTGCTACATTCAACCGCACGTTCAATCCCGGAGAACCTTAGAGTATCTCTCGTTGATTTCAGACTCAAAAATAAACAGATATCGATCCATGCGAGAGCTCGTCATATCGTTGCCACACTCTCGAGAGCTAGTCAGGATCACTGCGGAGGCGTCGATGATAGACGGCGCAAAACGAGTCTTTTGTAATTCGCAACCGAAGTAGATTCAGAAGGAGAGAAACCCCCTTGATCAACAGGGGATAACAATGGAATGGGCTCTGCTTTTCAACTGGCGTCAGGAGCTGGCACGCAGGGATCGCAGCCCCCTCCAAATTCAAATCCAAAGTCCCGCTTTGCCGTCAAGTAGATACCCACTGATATTTTACCAAGAGTATCGAATCTTTCGCTCATTTTCTCTACTTGCGCGTGGGTTGTCTGTTGACTTGAATCTCGAAATTTGTTCGACATTGAAATCAGAGCAAGATCGCTTCAATGTAATTTAACGAATTCACCCGAAAGCGACTACATCCAAATTTCATCAGCTAAGTGCACTTACTCCTTTCGGCTTAGTTCTGTAGCACCCAGGGAGCTCCTATTCAAGCAATGAATAAAACGCCCTCCGATTCGCCCGCCGTGAATTGTTCTACGTGTCGCGTCTAGACACTAGACGGTGGCCTAAATATCTTTCCTCCCGGGGAACAAAAACCGCGGAATCTGCCAACGGGAAACTCCGCGGGATAGTCCCACCTTCTTTGCGGAATCTCCTCAAGCAGACAAGTTTTCGGAAGTATCATCGGAGAATTCGACGTGTTTCCCGAAGAATTCATTTTCCAGAACGGTGCTCAGAAAGCAACAAGTTCTAGTGATCGCCGCGATCGAAGACCATCTCAAGTCGGAAGTTTCCACTCAAGAGACGTTTTTCTGATCCGGAGAGGCCAGCTATCTTCAGCGACCGAGATTCAAATTCCGTTTGAACTAACTAAGAATTTAGCGCAATGTTAAGAATACTCACCGAAGTTGCGAATTTCGCCGCCGTTGCCGCGACTATTCCTATCCTTTGAGGAGTCGAAAGACATCGTTTCGCTAATGTTGTTGTTCGTCGTGAGTGATTTGTTTTGTTGCCGTTGCGAGTACTTGGCGCTTTTAAGGATACGGTTCGAGTTCAGTGAGATTTTGTCCTCCTCAGGATGCGAAGGCGACACCTGAATCGCCCTCATCGACTGTGCCTCTCGACAACAAACGCTTGGTTGCCACCACAAGGCACGCGGCAACGCAAGCAGCCTTCGAGCAGCCTACGTGCGCCTTGACTCACTACGTCTCGTCTATGGCGCGCAGCGCTGCCGTATGCTGCGGCAACAGCAAGAGCGGTTCACGAGCAATCCGAGCTCCGGCTGTCGTCGTTGTTGCCGGTGGGTGGGCTGGAATGCACGCAGGCCAGCAGGCAAGCTAAGAAATCGACCGTGAGTATGGGAAACGTCGAGCTCCGCATGAGGGCGCTCCGTGACCAAACCAACCTGTTGGCGCACAAGTTCCGACACTAAATGTCATCGCTGGTCACCGAGTGCTTTCACTCGTCCAATCTCGTTGTCATCAGTCGACGGAACCCCTCTCAGAAGCGTCTCGCTGCATAGCGAAGTATGATCACGCAATCAAGGGAGAAAACCTCTTGAGGGGGACGCATAAACCATCCTGCCTCAAAATCTCAAGTAATTCAAAGAAGTCCTGTGTTCCTCGCGTCCTTCGCAAGAGCCTCAAACGCCGAGATCCCAAGTAACCTGAATCCTCGCGAAACTGACGTCTCTGACGAGAGTCATGCGACCTGATGTTCACCAGAACGAACAGTTTTTTTTTGTAAAATCTCCGATGCGTGATTCCTTAGACTTCGACCAAAGTCCCACAAATCACAGATTGTCGAGGAGTTCCCTACGGCATGAAAGTTCCGCACCTGGGTCTAGAGTGAGACGAATCCGAGACATGGATTGGTCGGCGTTTCAGGCTTCCATAGCCGACGGAATAGACTACCGTACAACAACTCTACTTGGAGCTGGGGACCTTCACTGACCACTTAATATGAAGCGAGACTGTCCGGCGACATTGCGACCCGTCGCTTCTGTGTATCGATTCGATTCGAACTACGCCATATTTTGCCTTTCTTCCCCAATCGGAAGCCTCGATGTGATGCTGCTTGAACGATATCCTTAGACGAGTCCCCCGCGGATGAACAGATATCTAGTTCGCTCCCTGGAATTTGAGCGAGTAACGAATACTACATTGAGTCCTCGACGATATTGCCTCGAAACTATTGCAGGGTTCAGCCCGGCGAACTTTCATGGTCACCAGTCGCGATGACCGAGCGCATGACCCGAATCGCTCATATTTGCAGACTCATGGTCATTCATCGCAGGCCAAGATAATTCTGCGCCTAGCGGGACGTAAGACGCTCGGCGAAGTCCACTCCGGCGACTTGCAGCTCATGCTCTGACTCAAAGGATGGTTCTCAAAGGCTTCGAGCATGTCATCGAGTTGCTGTCTAGCTCTGCGGGAAGGGGTTCTGGGTAGTGCTACATGTGGGGGCGGTATTCACAGCAGCTTCCCAAGCTCCTGGGAAATACGAATCAAATACAAAATTGAGCAGGTCGACAAAAAAAGCCAGAGTCAAGCTGAGTTTCGAACGTCTCTGAACAATCCGTGCGGGGAACACTTTCAGACAAACTGGTACTATAAGCCCGCGTAAGCGGCGCCTTCGCCATCCGTGCCCGGTTTCCAGTCTCCGGCTTCATAAGAGACAATCAAGCTCTGGAAAAACGACGCGGGAGACGACCACCGATCTTGAGATATTCCAAGCGATTGCTACCTGGGGGTGCTCGCTGGCTCACATCGTCCTCCTCCCATTCTCTCATCTCCTTCTCCACTTTGTCTGTCGTGTCGGGAATGCTTGCTCTGCTCAACTCGAATAAAGAGTTCCTGCCACCGAGAAGGAACTCCGGAGAACCGAGAGAACCAAACCGAAAGAGCCGGCAAATTGAAAAGAGGAAGGCAGACGCAATCGAGAAGAAATTTCAGGCCTGTCTCCGGCGGCGGGGGGCCGACTGAGAGAATACCTGAGACCTCTTTACGCGAGCACGACGGCTAGGGACCGATCGACCAAGTGGGGGATGTGAGGGTCATGGACCTGCTTCTCGTTTATTGGAGTGAATACATCTCCGAGCCAATCCTCAAACTCCCATTGATTTTTCTTGCGGAGCTCTTCTGTACTCACAAGAACTCCCCTTCGTTCCAACCGAAGTCCTTCGATGTTCTCCGTCACAATGTCCCAGCCTCAAAATGAGGCTAACCTTCAGGACTGACATCCGGTTGATCTGACGTCCGAAGTAGAACCGGGGACAAGGCCCTCGATCGGTCACTTGGCAAGAGTTGCCAGTCTAGTATTATTGCGAGGGAGTGAAGGTTGCACAAAAATCCCAAGATGCCGAAAGTATTTCTGTCCTCGCAATAGTTCCCATTCTAATCACCTATCCGCCGGAATGATCGGGTATTCTCAATGTAGGTACGAAGGCCTCGATTTCGTTCACATCTCATCTGCGTATATCGAATTCAGAAATATGAGTCCCAGCGCACAACTCGGGAACGTCTCCGAACTCCTCACCGATAACGATAACCCAGAAGGTGATCGAGGCAATCTGCTTGAGAAGTAACATGCGACCTCAACCGTTCACGAGGGCTCCGGCATATTTTTCTCCCCAAATTCAGCAAACTTCAGAAGTCTCTTGAGCACTGCTGGAAAGCTTCTATTCTTAGCTCCTCGATCAATATGGGTCTTCTCGGCCTCACGACGGATCGTCAAACTGGGAAACAAGTCACAGAGCTTCACGATCTGATCATGATCTCCTCAAGAACAGGCTCGAGAAAAGAGCAACAACAGGTCAGGCCAAGGACGAATCGTGATCCTCAGTCTTTGATTCCAGGAATTACGGCGGGTCTACTTTGGGAGCCCCGTTATCCCAAGACATTCATTGGGGTGGATTAAGGGTTCTCGTATGGGATCTCCACAAACTTTCTCCTCTGAGATGAACTTTGCTGTTCCGGGAAAAATCGTATCCATCATCGATCATTCATTGCCGGAACGAGCTTTCGGTCGAAACAGATTGAATAATCATTGCTTCAAGCCGAAGTGAACCCTGTTCGAGAAGAATATACCTCTACAGATTTAGACGTAGAGACGAACAAACATGAGCGCGCGTGTATTATGTATGTGTGTGCGTGAGAAGTGCTCGAAGCTTATGTACATACTCAATGGAAGTGGAGGAGAGAATATCGGAAGCAATCCACGTAGTGTGTACGGAATGCATAACACGCGGATTGGAGCACAGAGCATCGCTCGTACAATGTAGGATAACCAACGAGCTAAGTCTACCAATGGAATCGGAGGATCCGGAGGACCATGAATGAAGTTTGAAATTTTTCAAACCAACATATCAGGAAATCTACGAAGGTTGGGCTCAAACACATGATTCAAATGCTGCATTCGTCTCGAATATGAGGGATCCAGTCTGAGAAGAAGTCACGAAGCGGTCCGAGCGTCGATTGTTATACTCCGTTTGAATTTGGATTCCCGGCTCCACTGGCACCGAGATGATGCGAGCGCTCGAGATGCAAATCAATGATTACGTGAATAATTGCTCACTCAGTCGCTAACCGGCTGCACTTACGACCCCTTCGACGTGATCCTGATTTCGGAGGAGACACAATGCTCACGCAACGGATGCCGGAGTCTTCGCTGATTTGGGTGGAGTGATAGGTGAGAAGGGTTCCCGGAGAGAACGCGTTGCGTCGGCTGGACCTCTAATGAAGAGTTACAAACCAGGTTGCCCGATGATATTTGACGCTTTGCGCCGTGCATGGATATGCACGGCGGATATTAACACAGGGGAAGATCTTCGAGTTATCCTTGGTCTTTCAATACAGGCATGCAGAGCCTCCTCCGAGAGCTATGCGGGTCCGCGCCTTCCTATTGGACAGTACAACATCGTTTCTGAGTCCTGAACTTGGAATATATGTATATGGAAATGAAGACAGCAGTTGCCTCGTCATTGAATGCTGAACTACCGGCTGACTCCTGTGGAGCCTTCCTTGCATAGTGATTTTAGCATGGATTCTAGTGTTGCTCGTTCGCTTCAAAGAGATTGTTCACCATCGTTGGCATCATTGGAGTTTAATTCTTGCTCTGGCTCAATCCATTCCTCTAATGTTTGGTTGTGTAAAGCTATAGGGTCAGCGAAGTTATATGTTGCATGATGCAGCAACTGTGCTACAATGGAAACCCCTCGCAGCTGAGTACGACTTACGATGTACACGCGAGTAGTATTCAGAGCGGATATGGAGCCTCTTTACAGGAGTATGCATTGAGTATGTTATCCCTCATATTCTCACTAAATAGTTCACATCCCCAATCCATTCTGCATCGTAAAGCACGTGGCACAACGGCGCAGTTGCGAGTGCTACAATAATCTACAAGCTTCATCTCTGTTTTACTGTTCCGCCATCCACATTGGCATACATGAATTTTGAGAGCTATTTGTTCAGTAAGAGTACTGGAATGATATGACAGGGTCCGAATGGACCTCGTGGTCAAAACAACAACCCAAGCATTGCTGCCGCCCACGACGACTTCCAATTTGTCAAATTCACTTCGATCGGAGTCCAATCGATGACCCGATGACAATCGCCATGATTGCATTCGGCTCCCGAATCGCGCCGAATCACAGTATGAAGCTGCCAAAGTGCATCTGCGATCGAAAGAACGCGCCTCCATTCGATATGATCTAAGCAAGTAGATTGTCTGCGGAGATGATTCGGGAGATCATGTCTCTTGACATGCTAACTTATCGCTCCCGCAGGCTCCGAATCCCATGAGGTCACTGATGATTTCGAGCAACGATTCATGGCGACAGTTTTGTGAATAATTTTGGATCATCGATCGCAGACGCAACACATTCTAACCATCGTGTTTGGAAGCGAGATGGTCATTAATCACCCCGCTATGCATCTGGCTATGTACATTTGTCAGATAATCGCGCGTCCTTGAAACAAACCGAGCGCCTCTCTGTTTTGGACTTTCTAGAGAGTTGCCATGAGCGATGCTGATCGACCGCAGTTCAGCTGCTTTGAGCGCTGCTCGAGCGGGCGGAGACTCTGTCTACTAAGGATGACACTCATGTTAGTTCTTTGTTGCTTATTTCTTACGTTCCCTAACATACGTGAATCAAGATGCCCAATTATTT
The DNA here is from genome assembly GCA_028455905.1 of Neoseiulus californicus. Lineage (NCBI taxonomy): Eukaryota > Metazoa > Arthropoda > Arachnida > Mesostigmata > Phytoseiidae > Neoseiulus > Neoseiulus californicus. The sequence goes on from JAMQGS010000003.1 coordinate 6,377,857, forward strand.
CCATAAGAGCCCTAATGACGTCCAGTGCACCCGGAAATCCCTCCGGAATCGCCAAGTTCTTCCGAGTGACAAATGGAGATGCGCTCTATTACTGGGCATCATTATCGTCTTCCCCGTTACCATCTGCTTGATCAGAGCGCGAACTGAGGCTGTCGTCCTGTCAAACTCTTGAGACATCATAAGTCAATTCATGATTCTGGGAATTATTCACGGCTTCCGGCTGGTCCGGCAACAAGAATCGCCGCCTGTCACGAACTGCTCTCCCATCATCGACTCTGTATCAATGGAAGTAATTCGAGATATTGCAGGCTACGGAAGCAAGTTCATTACAGGGCACGGTCGCCCTATTCTCAGCTCGCCGAATCGTCTCGATCGGGGCGTCATCGATTTATCTGGCCGTATTGATGGTGCGCTCTAGAGCGTCACCTCTATTCACGTCAGAAAGAGGGCGTTCGTTTCAATCAGGGATATCGGCTCGAGAGTCTGTTTCAATCGCACGATTTTGAAGCCAACCACGCGTTCAATGGGTCACTCCTGGGAATTATGATGAACGGCGCAGGGTTCGGGAAATGCATTCTGAACGTTGATATAAGAAGTGCTGAAACCAAGCCAGGCTAGGAGCGTGGCAAGGCGTAGTAAATCAGATGAGACTTGCGTCGAGGACGGCGGCTGCACGAGCCTCACTAGCACAAAAGCTCGCTTGCATTTAGACTGTGCGTTCCACTCTCGGAGAGGGAACGTGAGCTTGCATGTACAAAACTGAATCGGCTAACACTGTCTCAGTGAGCCTCACCACCTCGTAGGTAGATAGATAGACACCGGCGAGGTATTCGGCTGGAGTTTTTTGGAGCGATTCCTCGGCTCTGCCGGTGTGGCACCGGAAGCGATGCCAGTGGCTGCTGGCTGCTGCCGGAGCAGAGCTGAGAGACTCCTCGGTCCCGATGAATCTGCACTATTGCGCGCGGGGAAAAAATTCTCATATATAAAGTATACGCTCCTGCTCTTTGTCAAACAACGCTTATTTACGTTGCTGTTGCCCCGTTTTTGGACTATTTGTTCCGGATGAAGTTCACCGGAACCGTCCATGGACCACCATCTGCGCTGCCAAGCATTATACGACGTCAAATTGTCCGCTTGCTCTCTCGCTCTCACTTCCGCTCGTCCAACCAGAGTCTCGCTGTGCCCGTTTCGAAGTTCTTTGGTTTTGAATCGAGAACCACTTGATCCGAGAAGTCTTGCCTGACTCGTTCTCCTATTGACGGAGACGAACGGAAGAGGCCTCGGAAGGGTGTGGAGATCATCGAGGCAACAATTCAGGCTGAGAGCCCCGGATTATGTCGTGTGTCCGGAAGGTGAACTATCGCTTATCCGGTTCTCGACTCATCCATCTACGATCGGGTTGTTTCCTCATTCGGATTAACCGCGCGTCGAATGGAGGAGAACTCGGCTCCCCTTATTGTTCAACGGGGCCCTCCCTGAAGTCTGTCCAAGTCTAGACGCCAGCTGTCGTCCCAGGGGGAGCCGCGCGGATAGCGAAACGGTCAATAAACTTGGAATCGAGAAAGTTCAAGATATTTTATTTGGCGCGCCTGTAATTTTGAGGAACAGTGATCCTACTCGGGCGAAGTAGATCTCATTATCCTCGTTTTTCATGGTCTTCGAGCGATTCCTTTCCGATGTTTGCCACCCTCATGTTTCTGATGGCGTTTCCTGGATAACCAAACGGCACGTCGATGGCTGCCAACTCAACTGGACTGTTAGCCTTCGGAAGATTGAATGACTGCTGACTGCGCCCGCCGGCGCCGTGAGCGGGTGAATTTGATCCGAGAAAGGGGAAATCAGCGGAATTTCTTCTGGTTCTGTCAGAATTGAAGAGATGGTAGACATATACCCCTACCGCGCTGTGGTATCTTCTGTACAATTCACGGATCTGTGTACATCACCGCGACGGAAAACCGTTGTGAAGCTGGACATCATTTGAGAGCGTATCGACCCCCACGCGGATGATAGGGTTACCCAGTCAGTGTTCTGTTCAAAAAGTGACAAGCTTCATAACAAGAACGTTAGAATGCAGAGGAAGACGTTCCGAGCGCTACAACTCGTTGTTGTCTACGCGGCGTGTTTGACACAGGTCAGTGGTCGTCCTCGTCGGAAGCCACGCGTGGCTCTCAGCTCTTGATTTGAGCCAAAGAAGCGGCCAACCCTCGCCGACATAATTGAAACATACATACCACGCGTATTTTTCCGGTAGCGAACGGTTCGAGGCTCGTTGGTCGGTCAGGACGTGGTTAAACGGGGCGCGGACCTCGTAGGTATCATTGGTTGCCGAGAACTTCCGATTGATCAGCTATTCATTCCATCCACCTTCGATTAATTCCACCGGGTCTGTGAGCACCGTGTTTGCATACGCTGGAAATTGCCAACCGTATCCTACATCTTCGGGTAATGAGAGTCGAAGAAAACCGGGTCGTGGGAGAGCGGCTCCTTCATTACTAAACGCGAAGGAAGCATTCAACTCGCATTCGTTTTCAGTCCGTCTCTCAATGGTTCATACGAACCACGTTTGCTCAGCTTTCGAGGTCGCATTTGAGATCGTGTTCTCCTAGTCTAACCTATGCATGCCAGAGCCCAAATGTTGATTCTGCTGCTTTCCCGACGAGCGAGCTATGCAGGTGGCTGTTCGGCTCCTCCAAGCATGCCCGCTTCCCCGCATGCGTAGTTGCATGCGGACCGTACGTGCGTTTGCCAGGAATCCGGATGCACTGCTGGATAACGAATGTCTTGGCTGGGACCCTTGACTGCGCTGATTCTCCGTGTTTACTCTTGGAGGCTCTGGATTGAGCGGGGCCTTGCATTCGACATTTCTGAGGACTGCGTTGCAAGCCGTCGCTGCGTTTGAGCGCGGGGAACATCCGAAGATTCGACTCCTACTCGAAAACAGTGAATCCAGTGTCTCTCGCTGCCGCTACTCTGTGTCAATATTCCCTCCGGGTACATTGCTGCTCCCAGATCTGCATGACGACCGGGTATAGATGTGGATTCAAATTCTGCACTCAGGATTGTTGCATATGCATATTCAGAGCTCTTGAGACGATGCGTTCGGGGGATCGATCGCCATCGCATAAAAAACTACTGCGACGGGTGTTGACTCCTACTTCGAATCCTGCATCGACTCATCCTACAGCAGCGGCAACGATCCGTTGAATTGGAACGAAGATACGTTTGATAGCGTGGATTTGCATTGGATGATTACCTGGGAAGGACACAGCCTACGGAAATCTCATCATGAGTCGGAGTCTAATCGGAGTTCCCAGATTGTCCCACGCGAGTTCGTTTCCGCGGCTTTAATTCGAGAGATTCCCCGGAAACCCGGGAAGGTTTTGTAATGACAATTCAAGCTAGAGAGACAAAGGTTCTTCTGCGACCGGGAAAGACGCATTTCTCGTCGGTGACAAGAGACGTTGCATCTGTCTTTATTTCATCCCGGTGCCGCTAATGGAGAAGACTTTCTGGCACGAAGATTGCGTCAGCAATAAAGAAGAACTCTCACGAAAACATCGCGATTGCACTTTATAAATTCTTTTGGCTTCTGCCAACAGGTTTTTATGCGCACCATCAATCGGGGGCATTCTTGTATCCCGAATCGGTCCAAAACCGAACATCAAGTCAGACGAAACTCAGAATCATGTTCAAACATCGAAGAATAATTTTTCTTCGCTCCGCATGGAACAGCCGATTGCGATCGATCCCATGCATGGATACATGTATGGGAGTATGTAAAATACGGAAAGATCACTTGTCTCAGTAATTTCTTCTTGATTCAAATCCGCGGAAACTTATTCCCGGCTATCGCCGAACTGGAAATGTGCGTCAACTTGAGGAGGAAATACGGCCATGCGTCACTGTACACAGGAAAATATGCTGTGGAGGATGTCGCTGCTGTAATGCGGTGTCTAGTTGTCTTCGGGCTCAATTGTCTTCATCCGAACATGCAAAGAGATGGCTCACACGGCCGCTTAGGGGTCATAGGGTGGGACCTCAGGTGAGTGAGCAATTCCATGACAATATAAGATAATGTCAGCGATACCCATTCCGCTGGAAGCGAACGTCAAGGTGATACGTCTAGGCGCAAAGTTTCCCCAATGGAGGAATTCTCCATTCATGGAGCGAAAACCACATTCGTCTGCCGCATCAATGTCATCAAGCTAAGAAGGGACGCTTCCTCGGTTTGAGCGTCAAACGTCTAGCTGAACACAAACCTACCGTAATCAAGACGGAAAGCTGCTTTTTTTCATTATCGCCCAGAGACGGCTCCCCCAGACAAAACTTCTAAATGGCCGGGATCTCCCAGGTGCTCAATCATGGTGATTTCCTTTGTTCCACGGAACAGCCGTCTTATCAACAGATCTCATTGTTCCGTGCGAAAATCTAGGATAAACCCCCGTCCCAATGCTTTGTGTGGGATGCAGCGAGCGACCCAGAAGAGGTTTTGGTATCCTGTTCAATTGCAGGTCCGCTCGTCCAGAGCGGCGTTCAAACTGAATGTCGCATTCTGTAGATTCAGTATCGGAATATTTCGATGTTCGAAGATCGGAGATCGAGACCACCGTCCTAGACACACTCACGATAAGAGCAGAGAAAGGGTTGCCCGTATCGATCTAGGTCGGACCCGATACTCCTCATGCGTTATTACTCATTCGTATGCCTGAAGAGTCTGAGATCAGGCTACAAGGCCATGCTCGCGAGCTGAAGAGAAAATCCGTTTCCAAAACCCCTCTCCAGATGCTTCTTTATTCTAGGGAATCACTGGCGCTCTTTACGGCGCGTCGCTCCTTGATCTCTCGGAAGTGTTCGGAACTTCGATTGCGGCCACCTCGGCTCTGGGCACGACTTGGGCAGCGACCTCCGTCGCGGGGGCTATCTTGAGTGAGTCTGACTCGGAGGAGCTTTCGGGTCACCATCAGCAATTTTCGAACATCAGATCTGTAGAGCGCGAGTTTGAGATTATGTCGCCCGTTTTTCCCCAGGCGGTCCACTTTTCACAGCTTTCGATGCTCATATACTGATGTGCCTCTGCGGGGTCGTCAAGGGATTTTCGCTAACCTTGGTGCCGTCGAGTGGTAGTCTCCTGGTGGCTCACATCTTCATCGCCATATTTGGACTCACGGTGTCCTTCAACGAAGCTGGTGGGTTGAAGCAACGGAATGAATTGATATGAATATGCAGGGATCTAACTCGCTGAGATCTGGACTCCAGATTTCAGAATGGTTCCCGAGCAACCGAACGGGATCGAAAGTGGCTTGTCAGTTGTCTCCCTCTCATGAGTACACGACTCTCTCGCTCGAGTCCAAGTTTTTTTCTCCGTTTCTGTAGAACATAGGTCGACCGTCCTCGAGAAGTGCTCGATACAAATCCTCACTTATAGTCACCCTGGTCCGCTTTCTCAACGACATATCATATGTGTGCGGATGGTTGTCTAGAGCATCGGTTGTTACAAATGAAGAGGGAACATTATTAATGCTCTTCCTGATTGTACTTATTCGATCCATTCCGATAGTGTACATCGCGCAGACTATATGTCTTCCATCCTAGGACCTTTAGCTGCTGCCACTGCAACTGATGAAATAGCTACAGAAGAAATATCTGCGCTCAGATATATGGAGGCCCCTACTCGAAAAAGAACTTCCTTGACATAGTCTAGCGTCGACTCAGCACAACGGGAGCCCGGAAATTGTCAAAATAAAACGTAACCGCCTCCACAGGAAGCTATAACATCTTCGTTGGGATGCAAAATTCTGTCGGCTCATCGATCTCGACCATAGTTCAAGGATACCATGTCATGTACGCTTTCGGTTCATTCTTGGCTCCTTTCGTCGTTCGTCCATTCATCAGCAAAAGGTTTGAGCATCCAAATTCGTCAGCTTTGATATATTGAAGGCGTTCAGTGAAGCTTGTACACCAAGGTTTTTGGAGAATTTCGACTAGCGTCCTTCCTGAAGGCGAATGTAGCAAATAAACCGGAAGAGCAGAGAGTCGCATCGAGGCCCGGGCCCGGGTCGAAAGTTAGCTCTCTGAAACATAATAAATATCTTGCGGGAGAATAATTTCGCGATGAGGCGGCACCGAGAATAGTTCCTGTCTAGACTCCGGCAGGGGCATTCTGAGTGTCGTATAGCTTGATATTGACATGACTCATTTTACTCTACCAGGCAGATCTCTCACAACAGCACAGACCAGATCGATGTTTCGAACCATACTGGCCCTGTGGTTCATCATCACTCAGAAAGTCGCGTGTGGGTTGCCTACGCCATAATCGGAGCCGTCGCGTTAACGATTGGGTGCTGCTTTTGCATCCTGAAGAGACTGGAACCGCTCGACGATCCTGAGCAAGGTTGGTGTGAAATCATGATTTTGAGAAACATGCCTGTTATGGAATAATTCTTCGACTCCAAATCCAATCGCTCTTGCGTTATGATTGATGAGCGGCGGCTACCTCGCGTGGGAGTGGACCGCACGCAAATGAATCAATAATTTTTTGCGAACACCAAAAGAGGATCAAGATTGGAAATTGATTTGCCTGATGCATTTCCCCGAACAATCAGCAGGATGATTCTATGCAACGCGTTTGACGGGAATCATCTTCCTCAGCGGACAGAGCGGACACCTCCCGAAATGTCTCGATTCCGCAAGTGTCGAGCCGCCGCTCGTGGATACTTACGGTCTTGACGGCGACCCATGCTTTTCTGTATATTCACATATTTATCTGCGTCGCCGATTACCTAGCTGTATATGCTGTTTCGCAGAATATCGCCAAAGATGATTCGCTGTTCTATATATCCGGTGAGTTAATCAGGGGTTGACCTTGGGCTTTCGTCTTAACAACGCTCTGCTAGCGCTCATTCTGTTTGAACACGTGCGGAAATTCATTAAATCAACTTTTGCAGCCTTCTACGGCGCTTTCGGTGGCTTTCGAGTAGTTCCAGTGATTCTATCCACGAAAATATCGGCAACCGGGATGGTGATCCTCGCCGATACATGTCTATTGCTGTCGACGAGCTGTCTCTATTTATTCGGGCATCTTGGTCCTTCATACCTGTGGTACTGCACGTGCGTACATCGACTCCTGGTTTCATCATTTCCTCAGGAAATGGATTGAATAATTATCTGAATCGCCGAAAAAATATGACTATCTAAAACAAAAAATTACGATACAAATCATGATTGTGGTCAGGATCCTGATCATAATCATAATCAGGAGAAAAAATATCACATGAGAGCCTACGCTCATCGCTGGATAAACGATTCCATTGATGAACAGTGTTCCATCCATTCTCTCATTCTTGCTGCTGCCGTTAGAACGAGAGTATTGTATTCGGAGTGAAATCGTGTGATCCATCCGAAATACGTAGTGTTTAACATCAAAATAATTAAATATGCAGATTTGCCGTGGGAGCAACCCTTGCGCCCATCTACGGGTCGGGCAACGCTTGGCTCCTGAGTAAAGAGAAGCTCTCCCGGATTCAAACCGCGGCGCTCTTCGCGGTGGCATCTTCGGGCGCCGTTTTCCCTCCATTGATCATCGGCCGGTAAGCTTTGAACTCGCACCCCGTACGCTGGTTGCCTGATTTCCTCGCAAAATGTCCAGGGCCAACGATACGAGGCTTTACAATCACATAAACTTTTGTGAATTCTGAATTTGGGTTGTTATCGAGAACACATTATTCCTGACGCAATTCTCTGGTCTGTTTTCAGTTGGATCGAAGAAAAACCCGAAGTTTTCCCATTCGTTCCATTCGTGTCGACAGGAGTCCTTGTGCTAGTCATGATCTCAATGATCCGCTGCAGCGGATCGTTTGTTGAGGACCCGAAGAGTGAAACTGTCGCAACAAACGCCAACTCCACGAAAACCTCACAACAAAGTCTTGAGCTGAAGCAAGACATTGCACAAGCGGAGCGGTCTGTTTCGAACAGCGTTCCAGATTGCGTTTCGAGCGACGCGGTACCTACAGCGAGACTTTGAACGACAATAGGAACATTGTCGCAAATCAGTAGCTCAACCGCAGTACTGAGTTTATTGCCTTCGTTCACCACCAGCCTCACGTCTCGCGGAACATGATCTGATGATCGTCGTACTTCACGTTTCTCGGCTGAACCTCGTTTCTGACCCCGTCCCCTGGTCGGCCGACCACCGTAACTCAGTCCGCATGAGACTGGCAGTACGAAGAGCTCGTTCAAAAGAATTAGAATAATTTTAATACCAGTTATCCCCACCACACTGTAGGGTTGTGGAAGGGGAGCTCGTTGTTCTCGATCATCACGCCAAAGCCTACTCCGACTTCTCCAAGCTGCCATCGGTTGGTTTTGAAAGAAGGTGCCACTTAGACGTACAACCCTCAGCCGATAACGTATGGAAATTGGGGAGTCAGAAGCGGCTGGAAGAAGAGTGGGAAGCCGATAGCATGCTGGCTGAGAAGCATGTCCTATTGAATAAGTTTGGAATTCTGAAAATTCCAGGCCGGAAAGATGAAGATATGACGAGAAAAGCGAAGAGCGCTGCTTATCGTTTGCTTATTGAGGTGTTTATTCCTTGTGACTCAGGTTGAAGTATGTATATCTTCTCCTCGTGCCAAGACAGGACCTAGACGATGCAGGAAATAAATCCGGAATTCTCCCATGACGGATCGGCAATCAGTTCAATCGAAGCGAACCGAGTAGTCCGATGAGAGGATTGAAGGTCTACTATTGTGTAGTCGCAGTTGAATTCCGCAATATTCTTTCGATCAAACGAGGACATCGAAGAGTTCTCACCTCTCTGATCCAGCGGACTCAAACTGCGACCGGATCGGAGAACTTCCACCCGCGAGAAATAGAGACTGCTCTCAACTCTCAAAAAGTTTTTTTTTCTCTTCGAAGCGACCACTCTGCATGCATCCCATAGTGGACTGATTCCAAGTGGTCCTGCCATCAGATACTTTAGCGAAATAGTGGATTTTCTTGACGGTTGAGAAACTTCCGCGGAATCGAAGCCCAACAGCGTCGAGAGCTGCCCAGGGAAAACTCTCGATTTGTCGGAATGTTCGCTAATTTGAAGGGTAATCACAAGGGGTGCTTTTCATCAGACGAATGTATTTCCTTCTCCTCGTCCCTCCTTTCCGCTGGCGTTCGCTACGCTGACTCGGCCCGAACCCTCTCAAAGCAACGATTTCGTTTGAGTTCTCCCTTTGAACGTTTTCTCGAGTGCCGACTTGAAACAAAAAGATTCTTGTGATGGCCCGCTCGCTCAAAGTCTCACACGCACGGCGATCGTCGGAGTCAGTCAGGCAGACGGACGGACAGACAGTGAGTTTCAACGAGGGCGACACATTACCACTCTCTATATCACTTCAAGCGTCGCTCGTTGGCTCTCGGTTGGTTTCTTCGCCGACTTCCTTCGAGATCCAGCTCGCCTCACGTACAGTTGAATGTGTCCGACTCCTTAGCGATGAACGACCGACTGAGCCAGCCAGCGGGCGAGCGAGCGAGCGAGCGGAAAAGGGGCGATGAGAGCAGGGGCGGCGAACGCACGGTTCCGCTCGGTGACCTCCACTAGGGCTTGAGAGTGATCATTATACACACACACACATACGAATACAGGCACACTCACAGAGAGTGACTTGCTCGCTGATTCGTCCGGCGACTGCTTTTTGCAGCGAAACACAAAGCTCGCCAGAAAAGACCTCAAATGACTATCACTAGCAGCAACTCAAGGTCGATCCAAGTAACTCGGAACCGCGCTCGTCGGCGACGACGCCGACGCTAGTTGTCTGAGAGCAAATAGATTCTCTTTCGTTCTTTCGAAATGAAAATCTCCTCTCTGTGATTCGGTCAGATGCAACTTAATTAAGATCGTGGCTCTTCAGCTTGACCGTCCGCCGGGCAACATTCGGTCCGAGCCTTTCCGGGACATGTACGGCGAGTTCCACAAAGTGCTCGAGTGATTCCATGTTTCATCAATCTCAATCAGATGACAGGAATGACGTCATGTCACTGGTTCTAGAGCCAATCGATGCTGAAGGACAGAAGCCGCTGGGTTCATGGGGGACTGAATGTGGACTCCGCCTATGTCCCCGGATCGTTATTCCTATGGGAAAATAGCGAGGATTCTTTCATCGTGGAGAAAGCAGACATGATTAGACGTTGTAACAACCTCCATTTCGCTACTTTCATGCATCAGGTGATACGGCAACGAAAGTTGCTTCGCTCGAGGAAGGTCTCGGGACCTAACAGGGCGTAGAGCACGAAAGCCATCGAGCAAGCCACCTTCAGGCAGAGGACGAGGCTTCGTTCTACGTCGTCGTCGACAAGGATCACATCCTGAATCGGAGCAGCAGGAAGACAAGGAGGCAAGCAAGTCTAGCTGTTTGGTTGAATGGCTGGCTGGCTAGCGAGCCGGTAGTTCCTTGCTTCGTTCGTTTGCGTGGTCGGTCGGTGGATCCGATCGGCAGGCGGTGCGGCGGCGGGCCATCATAGTCTGTACGCTACATTGGTCTCACAAAGCTTCAAGACGATCCGGTACGAATGAACCAACGACGACCAATCTTACAGAAAGACAGACCGTGTGCCTGATCAAGCGACCGGCTGCTTGTATGGCTCACTGCCACGCCGCGTATGTTCCGATACGGATGATATTCAGTGACCCTTGGAAAACGAGATTGCCCATCAAAGTTTTAACAGCTTTATTTGCATTTCACCATTAGCCCGAATGGGGCAACGATTTTTATTTCGTCGGGATCATTATCCGAGTCAGATTATTAGCTCACATCAGCTCGAGGCTCCGACAGAAAACGGTTGCGCGAGTTGAATCAGCGTTCCACACGTTCGTGCCCGGATTTGAGATATGTACCGATGATCACTGAGCTTGCCTCTCTGCGGAACGTAAACCACGCACCAGTCAGGAATTACGCAGAAGTATAGAAGAAGCGAAACATTTTGGTAGATCATGTCTCGAGACTTCGATCGACTTAATATCTCGAGCTCCCGCATGAGCCCGCTCTAAAAAGGAAATGGAATCTCACAGAAAGCGAGTTTGAGAAATCAGAGAAAGATCGGTTCTAGAGACCGAGTCCAAGACCCCTGGGAATCCGAAGTCCGTTTGGGTCGTATCTGGTACTCATGTAATCACGTGGGGAAAAGACAAGCGCAGCGATTCGGGGGACGTCGTGACCTACGTCGCGTCGCGATTCTTCCGGAGTTGTCTCGACGTGTTCTATCGCTTAGCAGCTCTTCGATAACCACTGCCAATCAACCGTGCCAAACCGGAGGGAACAAGCTTCCCTGAGTGGACGCAAGTTTGTCGAACAGGTCACCAGTTTATTATACCAACTAGGTCTTGCAGTGGTTTTCGACCCCGGCCCTCCAGGACAGCGGTCCTCAGGTGGACACTCCACTTGCCACTGGTTGGCAGTTACCCGCGTTTTTTCATTGTCATGTTCAAAGGTAGCGAATCATGCGTCCTCCGATATCTTCAATATCTTCTCATCACTAACTCGTTTCCGCCATCAGTCATGCGGTTGACCTCACTCGCTCCACAAAAAAAAAGACTTTGAAATTGGCGAATCTCTCCGAGGAAAACAAAGTCCAAATGATATAATCTGGATCCTGCTCTGCGAAAAACCTCGGCAGATTGAATCAAAGTCTCCCGCGTGATCTGAATGCAAGAGCCCTCGTTGTCTCGGGAATCGCCTGACGGCTCTAAAATGTACTCCTAAATTGAAACGTTCAAGGGATCACCTGCGGCGAATGAAGGCACTCACGAGTGCGCGAGCTATCTGGTCGGGCGTATTGAATAGACTCCGTACATTGAGGAGCACTGAATAGCACAACACACGTCTCGTCGCAAAACATATAGCGCGTTAATGCCACGGGAGTCGTTAGCGATGATGGAGAACAATGAGGAGCACGCTGCACTGCGTCTCCGTGATGGCTCGGCATTACGGAGATGAGGCCACTTACAGCAGATGCCGCGAAGAGCTGGTGAGCACGCTGAGCAGTCTGGGTAGTCAGTGACTAACCGGGGGCTCTGCCGGGCAGATGCTTGGGAGCGCTTAATTTCCACCGGTACTCAACACATTCGTGATAGCGCACCCCTTCTGCGAGATTCAATGCTCCGGAAATCAAGTATTGCGCAGTCGAATCTTCCTGGCCGGCCGGCGAGCGTCAATGACCCCCGACGATTCGCTCACTCGACTGATTTTCATTGCCCCGTGGTCAAATGCCGGTTGGTCCAGATTCCGGGCACCGTTTACTTTTTGGCGTCAGGAACGATTCAAACGGATCGCTCCAACGAATTCCCGACGCGTCCCGCCGCTGTCTGACGGTGGAACGTATAGTCAAACGGAAGCATTATTCTCTGATTATGCCTATTATAGCCTGGTCTCCGAGGTCGTCCCATTACAAGAAGTGGACGACGTTGGATTATCGCGACGAGATCCCTCGATATTCCCTCAAGTATTCCGCCAGTCGTGGAATTCACCAAAAGTTTCGGACTTATCGATCGAATCGTCCGCCTATTTCATATGTGACCCGCTTCATCCATCTTCAGATTCTCATGATGTTCCGGAATGACAACGCTCAATCATACCAGGTTCGTTTCGTCGGAGACAACGGCTGCAGGAACCTCAATCGTCCAGGACACAATGTAACGAGCTCACGACGATTGGATCCATGTCTCATCACAGAACACAAGAGAACATTTTAGCATCTTGAGCGAGAAACCGGAGCGAAAACCCCTCGTTTACGCGGTTACTCTCTAAGCTGCTTAGCATCTCGGATCGGAAGATAAAGCAAATAGCGCGGCAGCGGGGAACAAAAACACGGGAAGCCTTGAGATATGCGACCAGGGATGGAATCATCCACACTCACCTGTTCTTCGCTGACTTTGAGTCGGAGAAACGACCACGACGACTGATTCCGGGTGGGATATAGGTTTTTCCTTTCTCCTGAATCGTTTCACGTCAGACGGAATTGTAAAAGTGTGAATAGCTTATGAGGATAAGTCAGTCGTGTTCCCTGGAGCGGCAAATAAGGTCCCGCGGCGAAAAGCTCAGCATTGACTCGGAATCCTGCTCTTTGGCAAAAGTCAAACTCGATTCCACCATTGGGCTAACTCGAATGCCACCGAGGAACTTCGAGTCAAAGAATTCGTTCAGAATCCAATAGAATCCTGATTCAGGAATCTGGATAGGCAGTTTGATGAGATTCATCCAGGAGCCTCCCACTGAATCCCGAGGAGCAGACACGCGCCGAGTTTCCGAGTGGTTCGCGCGGGAATCGCCGGCCTCCACGCACACCATGGGATTCCTTCCCAACCTTGAAATCACTCTTTCAAACCCGGAGCCAATGCGGCGATTCTTGGAGCGAGATAAGGTGGAAAATTCCAATCGTTTTGAGAACACTTCGTCTGATTTGCTTCTTAATAAACCGCAGATTCCCATCAGGTACATCAGTTTGATGACGAGCATTTTCTTGGGTACAGATACCTTCCAACGGAGTGCAGCGTCTCGTAGGGGGGAGATACATTCAAGGCCTCAGGCAAGCCAGCGTTGGGTGCACGCCCTTTCCTATCCAATTTTGCGGCTCTTAGTGGCGGAATGTTCGGCTTGAAACTCTGCTGCCAGACCAAGGAACTTCCCGCCTTCTAATCCGAGGAAGTAATTTTTAAAGTCCCACCCTTCGAATGAGGACCACAAAACTTCACAACGCGCGACCTTTGCAGTGCGCAGCGCACGTCAGTCTTCGAGCCGGACGCCATCGGATACAAAGTTTCGACAGCATCCCCCACCAGACGTATTTCGGTACTATTTATTTGCGTGTTTCTCAGCATGGCCGTCGGTTTCTCGTGAAACATTCACTTTTTTCATGAACATTCACGATTCGCTGAAATCGACCTATTCCGTATTCTTGTCTTGGGATGATGACCAAGAAATGGGAAGGGGCTTCACCCGAACTCGAGGAGGCGCATCAGGCAGGCCGTGAGCAACTTCAATAAATCTGAGTGAGATGGACCAGAGAAGCGAACAATGAACGCGAGCTGCGTTGCTATGAATTCACAATGGTCGAATGGTGTTTCCATAACGTAGGACATGGAGCAGTGACATTGTTTTTCGGGTTTGGCGGTCATAATTCGAGCTTCAAATATACTGGACATGTCTTCGTCCTGTCGGATACATGTATAGGTACTTTGTTTTCCCCACCGTCGGATGTCAGGCTTTTTTTTCGAGAGAATACCGATGCATTCGGAACTGTAGTAATCATCGTTGTCGTCGGGTCGACGACCGTATCGTCGAAGCACGTGGGAAATGAGATCCGATCGAGCTCGATCGCTCGCTGCGACTGAAGGTTCGGCTCGGCGCGGCGGCGGTCGAGCTCGCAACTTGCTGCTCATCGTTGACACCCTCGGGAACCATTTGTACATTCGCACTGGAACTGTCTGAGATCAGATCCATGAGAGCTCTATGACGGGCAGACGCCTTGGAAATCTCCAATTGTTGTGTGAAGCAGCAGGACGACCGAAGCGGCATGCGAGTAAGAGAGCTGGCTCCGAAGCAGGGAGGGAGAAAGCGGGCAAGCAAGTCATCCAGCAGCGTAGCTCGGTCGCATGGGGAGTCCTTTGGATAGCCCAATCTATGCATGGTCTTGTATGGAAGCAAAGCGGCGTCGTTTAGGATCCAAGATGGATCGGCTGTCCATTCTATTCTAGATACAGGGGGTTGCTTTCGTCTCAAGCCATTCCAGAGTGCCAACTCCAAGTGGTGGCGGCCGTCGTCGTTGCCGATGTCGCCGCTGTCGTACGAGCAAGCCTCCCCTGCAAGTGCCGCATAACGAGATATTGCCGCGGTTGCCGCTGGGTCTGATTTCAACAGAGGATAGGCACGGGCGATGACACGAAAAGAGACCGAAGTCTACTTCCCTAGGCTCACGATGTCATGGGGGACAGGGAACTTTTCGGGGGACAGAGACGGGAGGGGGACGAACCAAGCGGAAGAGGATGGAAAGCAGCATTCAAAAGTGGCCAAGAGAGAGCGAGAGAGAGTGGGGAACGATGCGCCAACACTGATAGGATGGAAGATCGGCGCCCGCAACCGCGACTCTTGAACAGACTTTTGGCTCAATAGTGGAAGCCACAATTGGCTGTTCAGCGGAGAACGAGACTACTAAGCGTACCGCGCACCAACTACAGGCTAGAAAGGTCCTCCTCGCGCTTGACGAATGGATTCACTCCACGTCCTCAATACACGGGAACTCCCCTGCGATTGT
Organism: Neoseiulus californicus; assembly: GCA_028455905.1. NCBI lineage: Eukaryota > Metazoa > Arthropoda > Arachnida > Mesostigmata > Phytoseiidae > Neoseiulus > Neoseiulus californicus. Next base: position 6,393,151 of record JAMQGS010000003.1, read on the forward strand.
GACGCCGATATTCCGAATTTCGCCCAAGTTTCTGAAAACATTTCCAGAACGATTTGGATCCCCCTGTCACTCAAAAGGACGGAATGAAGCGCAGCGCCACTAACAATGAGTGCCGTTGCAATCGGATAACGGCTTCTCCCGAGGTCAAAGTGAGTGGTTTGTATCGCTCCTTATTGAGAAGTTCCTTCGTATCATTCTGCGACTCGACAAAGTGTGAATAATGACCCAGCTTCGCTTCAGCGTCGAAGCTGCATCGGTTTGGCCATTAGAGATGGGATGCAACAGCGAGGCTCTATCGCAGGGCAAAGAAGATTCAAACATCACACGAAACTCGTGCAATTTCTGGGTTTAGTCTACCACATCTGTTCGTGCCGCAACCTCCCAACGGGGATGGTAGAAGACTCGGAAAATGATACAATCTTGTCGAAAAAAAAACGCACGATCAGAATGGGATCTCTCCTCAAATTGAGATCAAGATGCTCCATCAATCATTTCTCCTAGATCGATCCAGAGCAGTAGAGTTCTTGAAAGTACTGTGGCTGCATAGTGGTTGATCGAATCCGATCCGAAATTGGATCACTCCTGGACGTTTCAGTTCAAATTTGAGCCTTGTTGTCAATCAACCTGCGAGCAAGGATACTCAATCGTAACCAAGGGTTGAGACTTTGGGACCGATACTGAAAGAAATGAGCTCGGACATATATCGCCTCGGGGGATGTGATCCTGGTTTTCAAAATCCAACACACTGAATCATCCTGAGTATTTGGTCGCTTAGAGTTGGCGAGACCTGCATGGAACCGAGATTCGTTCGGTCAAGGATTCAGTTTGCATGATTGCGTTTCCCCATGTCTCCGCTCTGACTTTACCGAATCGGGGCTACGCTTCTTGCTTGCTGACTGCTGCGCTGACCGGAATTGAAAAATAGTCGATTCGGGTACAGGCACTGCTCCTGTACGGCTTCTGGATGGCGAAGGAGGTGATCAGCATCGGACTGAGGCGCTTCGTCCTCCTCTCTGCCCCTGCTCCTCCGAAATTGTTTTCCGCTTTTCTTTTGTTTGGCCGTTTTCGTCGTCGTTGCAGACGCTGCTGTTGTTGGCGAGCTTGTGATGCGATTTCAGATTTTGTTCGAATCTGTCCGCTTCGTCGAGCCGCAAGCCGAAGATGAGACGTGTTCGGAACGTCGGCAAAGCGCAAAGGCTGCAAGGATAGAGCCAGATCTCTAGAGTCGCTCCTCAGAGACGGGCGGACAACGACGACGGAAACTTCGGCTTCGGCAAACTTTTGCTTTGGACAGGCTTCAGCATTGACCGATAAAGAAAAATTGCCGTCGACGGGAAGATATCAGCAAACAACCGAGTACCATCCTGGTGGCAGAAATTCTCCAAGGGAAATCGTAATTGTGCTGCGAAGCTTTTCTGCGGCAAGTCAGCGTTCTCCAAAGGAACACACGAACGAGGGAGCGAACCAAGCGATCAATTACGCCAAATAAGCGTTTGTCTTTTGTGAGCGTTCCGAGCGTTTTACCGATGGAATATCCGAGCGACTGGTGAGAACTTATCATCAGTGACTGTCAGAAACGAAGTGGATCGAGGTCTAGGCGTCTTCCGTCCTTTTTGAGCGCCAAGGTCGACGTGACGTCACGAATCCGATACCGAAGACTCGTTATCAGCATGAAAGCGTACGAGAGACGAGAATTTGTATTTGAAATCATCGACGACCTCCCTGAGATCTGGATTCTCTCATTCGGAAACTTACACGCTCATCCGTGTAGGCCAGCCCCGGTCGAGCGCGGGAGTTACAGCGCGGCGCCGAACTCACTTCAGGGATCCTCGCGTGTAGTTTTGTTGATTGCTTCCCACCAAGCAACGACGAGGATTTGGCAGCGAATGACAAGCGCGTGTAGTTGATTTCATAAGAGACACAAATGAGAATGCTTCGCTTGACTTTACAGCTACCTCGCTCAACTTCGAGTTTCAGACTGATGATGACTTTCGCCCGATTGGGTCATGCATCGTGCTTCGTGCTGAAGCTTCTTGTTTGCCTCACTAAGTTCTGCACGTGGATCTTCTCCGCAAGCCTTGACGTCAAGCTCATCAAGGCTACGAGTGAGTTGATGAATTGTCTTGAACAGGCGAGAGACGGCTGAGCGGGATGGAGGAGCGTCAAATCGAGACGAGCTGAGCCGTAGCGAAACGAAGCTCCTTCAGAGCCCGGGAAGCTGAGAGTGGAAGGAGGATCGATGGAGGCATCTGCCACTGCGATAAGAGGAGCAATTAGGGTAAAACAGGCAAACGAGGCAAACGAGACCGAAGAACATGGCGACAGCCAGCGGAGGAAGTGAACAAAAGGGTCAAAGAAAATGAAAGGAAAAGAAAAGAAGGAGCGACAACAGCTTTGCCCTGACGCCGAACTTGCGCAGCTCCACTGAGGCTGCGCTTGAACGTTCCAGGTTGACGGGCGTGCCTTTCGGGTCTTTTGGTTTAGAAAATCTCTTCCACTCTGGAACTCACCACAGCATACTAGAAAGTCCGGGTTTGACGGTGCCTCCCTACAACGGTAACCCATGGTCCGCAGAAAAGGTTTTCAACCCTCAAAAATCTGGCTCACAGAGATTCGGAGCATCAGAGAGGTCAAGAACCAGAAGTTCCCGACCTCTTCCTCGATTTAGGGACATTTACTAAATTGGTTGGGCTGCCAGAAGCATTTGACCCTCCATGCACGCTGCGTGTCCACTGGCGCGTCGGTGACCTGAGGCGGTTTCTCCGTAGGAGGGTTGGCACACCGAGTAACCATTGTAGAATCGTAATGACAGTGCGTTTCCCGGACGTCGAGGTGAACCCATTTAAGTGGGCCGCGTCTTACCTGCCTCCATTTAAAACCGTTGTCTCCGTCATGTCATCTTGACGAGGGTACAAGCGAGCACGGAACGAAAGTGCCGCCTCCACGAAGGGCTTCAGGACGCTGCTGTATCGTACGGAAACACAACGTGTCCCGCCGCCGGAGCGGAGAACGAACTTTTCGACCTCCAGCTGTTCCTGGTTTTTCGTTCGCTCCATCCGTAAGCGGCTTAACGATGCTAACCCGGCCAAATGAAAGCTTCCTGGATTTCCGTCTCAGAACGCGGTGCGGGTTACGCTCGCGCCCGTCTTGCAAAGGCATTCTTCTCCGTCGTCGACGTTGGGGCTTCGCGGCTTTCCCTACTTCCAATTTGTATCAAGATTTTAGCGAGGGTGCTATCTTTCACGCAGTCGCGCCCCTCCGAATCCCTTCATTCACACTCGAATCATATGTCAGGCACACAGTTTCTCCGTGACTCCGGAACTCCTGAAATCCTCTGAGATCGCTGTCCATGATGTTTTTGTATGTCATTGTCCTTTGAGGAATTCGGCCCAGATTTCATTTTCCGTACCCTAGGCCCTAGAGGTTTCCGATTCAGAAAATCGCGCCCGACGGTAACTTACCCGCGATCTGGATCACGAAATAATCACGGGAGCTAACCCTGTACAGTTTACAGGCTCATAGAAAGGTCAGGGGCAGGTTTGTATTAAGCGAGCAGGTCCTAGGGCGGCTGAGGTGTCTTACATCGGCCTTGGATCGGTTCGGACTTCGGGAGGCAGCACTTTCGATCCCTTATTTCGTCTGAGGCGGTTGATCTCGTCCGAGATACAAACCTCCGACACTGTAATAAGGGGCACACAAAATACAAATAACCTGGCCACTGGTGGCGGATCCAGGGGGGGGGGGGGGGGGGGGGGGGGGGGGCGATCGCCCGATCGCCCCCTCGAGTCGGGTCTCCCAGGCAGAATGTACAGATCAGAAGCAGGAATTTCATGAATGTTTCCAGAAATAGATGAATATTTGTACTCAACAAATATCGAACAAATAATTCAATATAAAACCGCATGATTAGGGTGGAAAACTACGCCTGGGACACCGAAAATCTGGAACCGCCACCCCCCTCGAGCCATTCCTGGATCCGCCACTGCTGGCCACGAGAATTCCTAAACGATTTCAAAGAGGGAAAGTGGAACCCGACACTTCTACTCCGATAGAGATGATTTTGAACCCATTCTCAGAGCCTTGCCTCTGCGCGCCTCCCTGGGGTTTGAGGCGGTTTGAAGGGAACTGAGAGGGATGAAATATGAGAGCGGACAAGCATTCCAACGTATGAAATTACATCATGATTGTTCCTGGATGCGATGAAAATGGTCGCGTCATCTTGTTTCGCTCGACATGGAGATTATGAATTCGTTCCACGGAGCATTTCTCGGCCCGGTGAGATCAGCCCAGTTCTGAGATCCATCAGTCCTGACGGAAGGAGTTGATTCGCTCAAATCACGGAGGCTCAAAACCCATCAGAAGACTAAGAACAGACAGGGCTTGTTGTCGGCGCCGAATTAGGATACGATTAGGGGCTATTCACCAATTTGGGCGCAGCAACTACATTAAGTGTAGCGGCATCTACACTTGCGCTTGAAATGGTTCCTCTCTCATCTCTGTTTCGTTGTTCTCCCGCTGTCTCTCCCTCTCCAAGAACTCATTCCCGACTCACCATCACCTTTTCTTCAGCATTCCCCCTGCTCGTTCGTTCTCCCTCCTTTGTGTGCTCTACCCTCACCCTTGCCCGCCTTGAAATTATTCTGATTCTCCTGATTCCCAGAAGTTCTCATCCGCAGTTGGCATGCCTGTGGGGCCTTTTCGAAGCACTGTTGGAGACAGTCGGTTCCAAGAGTGCTCACGATGCCTCCGAAAGGGTCCAGAAATGAGGAAAATTTCTGAAAAGGCTCGTTGAGCTCCTAGCTAACATGATTTGAGGTCCTTTTGATGCGGCCTCATTTCACAGAGAGGAAGGCTCAGATATGAAAAGAAAATCCTCACGGGGAGCTCCCGCCGAGTTTCCGAATCTGAGACGTAGGGTCGAGATGTCCCTGCTGTTCCCTTCTCTCCCCAAATCTCGCACTGCCCCTACCGCATTCATTGGCTCGCCGTCGAGGTTGATTCTTTTTGCTCCGGATCCCTGAAGAGCATTTGTAAAGTTGCCGGACCCGATCCAATCCTACGGCTTGCTGTCTTTTCGTTCGCTCTCCCTCGGCTGGCTGCCTAGTTGGCCACCGGGGCGGCCACGACTGCCAAATCGAATATTGATGCTATTGCTACTTCTGCCGTCCGTAATGAAATCCCGGCCTGGTCTCTACCACCCAAGTCGACGAGCCAACCGGCGGAGAGTCAAGAGATCGACTGAGGCGAGGCGTCGTTGTCGCAGCCGACGGTCCCCTCCGTCAACTCCGGGACCAGACCAGTGGAGCGTTGAGCTCAAAACAGCTTCTTGCTTCGCTCGCCCACTCTTCCATCTCATTCGTCCCGCCCTAGTCTTCCGCCTTCTCTTCCATTGCCCTGCGTGGGGGAGTTGGCAAACAGGGGCCAGGTACGGAAGAAGAGACGATTCCTACTCCGGACGGCTAAATTTATATTAAAGGTTTTGCGACGGAGATATTACAGTGCCGAAGGGGTGCTCGGCTTCCTCTCCAGGTCGCTAAGCAATGGAAGAATCAGCTCGGTCGGGAACAACCCGAACCGAAACCCGAAGACAAGCCTTCTTGTGAGAAGCCGAAGTCGAGCTGAGTTAACAAACTAACCGGCGGGAGGAAGCATCTTATTTCAGAAGACTGCGGATTGTTGTTGCCTGAATCGCTGCGCATGTCCCTAATTATACTTTATGTAAACGGCGTAGCACATACCGACCGGCTACGGCCGTGCCTGCCTCCGCTATCCCTGAAACCGCTCCCCGCGAGCGAGGGAGGGAGCAGGCAGGCAAGCAAGGGAGTTGTTTGTAGCGACTACACGTCGGCTGCGTTCGCCTCGCACGTAGAAGCTGTCCGAGAAGAAGATTTGCTTGAACGACAAACTTAGAACTCGTTGTCTCCCGTTTCTGTGTAACTTCGGGCAGCGTCTTCTCGTACCCTCTTCCGATATCGCTATCCTTTCCAACGCAATACGGCAACAACCTCAGGAGGCTTGGCTCATGAGCTTGGTCGAGGATTTGCATACCAGTGTAAGTGTCCAGCGCATCATCACCGACTGTGAAGGAACTGGATGTTCTTCAAGGTGGAGAAGCCTATTCATAATTCCATCGTCTCCAGTGGCCAGAAGTTTTTTCGAGTGAAATTTGGGTTGTGCGCCAGACTGAAACGTAGCGTAATGATTGTTCATGCGTCACGTAGTTCGATGACGGGAAACAAAACCGTAATCACGCTCCTCCTTCATTGAGAATCGCGAAGGCTTCCCGAGCGGCCCCGTAGGTTTCTGAAGTTCACTCTGAGTCAGCGGCTTTCGCTTTGCCGCAGGTCTGCTCAAAACCGTGGACGATAGAGCTCGCGAACAGTGATAATGTTTCTCTCTCTCCTACCCAAGGGTCTTCGCATGCGAGGATGCAATGCAGAAATAAGCGTCTGAATATCATTGACCGATCCGAATCGACCGACGTTCTCCGCCCACTCCAGCAGACTTGAAACTAACTCGAGCATCTGCATAAAACATCTTCGAAATGTGCGCTTTATACCTTCAGGGTTTAGGACTGAGCTCGGGTGCAACATCTCCTCGCGTGTGTCTTCCGACAAAAACTCTGATTGTGAGGCGAACCTGGACTCCAAACAATGGTAGGAAGAAGTTGAGGAAGAGAATTCGTGGAAGGAATCGGAAATTGAGTTTGTCGGAGAAGAAAGTGAGACTGTGCCGTTTAGGTGGTTGTGGCGTACTACATATATCGCGAGGAATCGAGGAACTTTGCTGCCTCGGATTCTAACCAGCGAGCTGAGGCTCAGCGAATAATAACGTATCCGGCCATCACCGCATTTAGGCGAGGCTGGTCTTTGTTCGACTGCTTTTCACAGACTTGCCCGCATAGTACGCCACGACGGATGGATCTGTCCTATGTCAACTGCGAATTCCACGTTTGCTTTGAGTTTTGTCGCCAAGAGCGACGACGAAGTAGTTCGTTCGATTGTCCTAGTTCAGCTCGTCGAGTCTCGTGTGCACAAACCCTACGTCTGAATACCAAGCGGGTACATGGCGTAAATAGAATTTCATACCAGGGGTCGACAAGCCGAAGTGTCGACTCAGCATCGCTGTGTTCCAAAATATGGAAGAATGTTCCTTTTCCCCGGATCGTCACCATTAGCGGGATGATTCACTCGCCTGGGCTCGACTTTCGAGACCTTGTTAGAGGTTGGTATCGATCATTGGAAACAACTCAATCTGCGGAATCCGTGCTAGCGGATAAAATAATCACCCCTGAATGGAATGGCTCTCCGGAGCTATCCATCAGCGCATCGCCGATCACGCAGGGATCGACGGACGAATTCCTCTGTTGTGATGGTTCTCCCCCGCCGAAGCCTGATCCCTGATTTTGGTGATAACTTCCCTCCCGTAACGGTTATTCCTCTCTATCTGTGTACGAGACGATCCATCTCGCCGTTTCTGGCTTCCGTTCGGATGCCCGCCGTAATTTTTCTCTTGGGGAAAAATTCCCTTGCCGCCGCAAAATAAAATATCCCAGATGACTCCTCGCTTTTTCGAAGTAGATGTTCTCTTGTTTGTAGTTTCGACGTTCCCAGAATATTTTTGAGCCCTGCTCACATTTTTTGTCAGAGCTTTTTATCATGCTCAGCGTCTCACGAGTTTCCCCCATGTCTCCGGGGTTAAGGAATTTAGGAGCCAATGCTCTTTAAGCGTCCGGAATCGTTCGCGTAGGGTCGCGGTATAATCTCTTTCAGTCCGATTTTTGTACCCGATACATGCGGTGATGTGCTGCGACGCGAGTTGGCTTGGACAATCTAATCCATTGTAAGCACGCTTGAACGATGTTGTTCGACTTTCATGCTCTACTTCGATCTCTCCCGATCGAACGCATCGTTGTATATCGTCCCTGTATTGGACAAGCTCAACGATCGGCGGGATTTCCCTTCGCTCGGTCTTCCTCCTCAATTCATCCCAGGTGGGGTGGACAGATCATCTCATCAATCAGTCAGTCAGAAACTCTCTTGCCTCCCCACTGCTGGTTTCTCTCCGCTTTTCCCACTTCTATTTCCCTCCGCAGCCAAAGCCGGAGAGATTATTAGACCGAAACTGAGGGGATTGCTTTGAGAGATGAAGATTGAGAACCGTCTGCGATTGAAGCCAAGAAATTCTCATTTCTCCGGTCAGGTTGAACAGAGACCCAAGGGGCGACAGAGCCAGGGTAGATCGGTCCGTGCGCGGATCGCCGGCTCCTCAGCTTGAAAAGCCGACGCTGCACCAAATTATCCAACTGAGCAACCCGTAACAACTTCATCCTCGGTCGGGGGGCCATAGATTCCAACAAATCTACCGCAAGGATCGTATTCGATAACGATTTTTTGGCTCATCCGAGCGTTTGGATGCTAGTGTTTCGAATCCTTCGACTGGTGAGAAAGAAAGCGGAGGAAAGCACCAATGCTCGAATGAGCACCGTGTCAGTGATTGGCAAAAGTTCCCGAGTCCCGAAAGGCAGCGAACACGCGCTCGCGACGCGGCGATAACGACAACAATAAACAATTTAATAGCTACTGGTGGCACGCCGTACGCTAAAATCACATGATCCCAATTTCAAGTTTTACGGCCCGAAGCTTTTACTTCAACGGAGCCGGCTAGGACGCGGACTCATGGGCGGCGGCGGCGCCAGCGGCCGGGCAACCGTGCCGCACCCACCCAGCCACGCAAGCAGCCAGGCGGGCGCGCGCGCGGGCGAAGGCGCTAACAAAATGAAATTCAAATGAGCCCGCGCGCCGACGAGTAAACGAGCCCGCGACTTCCGGTCGCCGGAAGTCCGTCCAGGGCAAGTTCCGTGCTTTGCCGTGGCGTCGTTGTCTCGCCTATTGGCTGTTTCGCTGTGTCGTTCGGCCACGGCGTTCTCGGTGCTTTCCGTGGCCTGCTGATGTCATCATCAGCGTTTGTTTTCGAACAAAAACAACCGTGTCTGCCTCTTCCAGCTCGACGACGACGGCTAACGACGCCCGCCGTCCGCCCGCCCGGTGTCTTCTTTGTTTTCCTGAAATAAGCAGGATTGCAGGTGATCACCAAGACTTCATGCGCTTCGCCACCGCTTGACCAGCTCCTGTATCCTCTGGGATAACCGTTTCCCGCCAGGTTTCGAGGTTGGTCGACGGGCCTGTCTTTCGGAGTGGGCCGACGGCCTCAAGAAGCGGTACCGGCCTTGTTCTCCACCAGCCTGGGCCTGGGGAGTGCGTCGTTGTTGTTGTTTCTCTTGTTCGCTTGTAGTGGTCGTATTGTTGTTAGCTGTACTTGCGGTCTATCGGAAAGAGATCGAGAGAAGCAAGTACAAGAGAAAGGCCATGAAACCTAACTTTCTTATTTGAAACTGGGAGGCGGAACGTTGAGTACGGCTTCGTGTGAGAGATTCAGTGAAACGAAAAAAAAGACAGATGTCGCAACGATCATCCGATCGATCCTTGGTTAAGGAAAGACGGACGGATTCAGGTCTTTAGTCAGAAAAGTATAAAGCATCATGGGCTGACGGATGTAAATCCAGACGTTCTCGGAAATGTACCCCCCTCCGTCTAGCTCATGGTCTGTGTAAATCAGATCTCGGAAATGTGCCGTCCAGTATGTTGTGTTCAAATGGTGGGGGGGCGGTTGGGGGGTTACGTCTCGCTGTTGGGAGGAACGCGTGCGAATGGACTTGTAAACAGAGTAACGAGCTGACGAACACCGGTGGTGTCGGAAAGGGGGAGAGGGCTCGGATGGGGGCTTGAGACTTCGCAAACTTCCCGTGAGTGGATTTCCTCAGGCGTACCTTCGGAAACAAAGCAGGACGAAGTGGATTTTGGGGGCTCGCGCCGGCGGAAGGCAAACCGGACGGATTCGTCATGGAGAGTGCAGCGGACGGCCACGGTTTCGACACAAAAACTGCCCGTTCTTCATTCTCACGACTGGGTGGCGGCAAGTACAGAACTGAGGAGAACCCGACGTCCCCAGCATTGCGAGGAGGAAGAGCACAATGAGGCCGTCCTTGTCGCTTTTGCGCTCGTTTGAAGGAAACCGCGCCCCAGTCAGTCAGTGAGTCAGTCAGTCGGACGAGCGGTCAGTTGCGACGCAGCCTAGCCGCCGTCTCACCGCCGTTTCATGGCCGCCTTCCGAAGCGCTCGTTGCCTCACTCAGCTGTTCGGCATTCTGCTGTGAAAGGACGCAAGACTCCTGCTGGTTTGTTCTTCTGTTGGCATTGAGTGTCTCCCTTCGTTATCCGCCAGTTTTTCTTCGGTTCTCCTCGTTCTTGAGCAGCGGTTTCCAAGCCACGAGTGTTGGCCGACCGAGCGACCGAGCAGGCTGTTCGCCCGTCCACCCGCCTGCGCTGACCGTTAGGCCGTTGGGCGTAGTCATTATCGTTAGCATTTTTTGGTCGTCGCCGTTGTCTTCCTGGCCGGCGGGCGGGCAGCCGGCAAACCAGCGCTTCTCGGCCTCTTCCTTCGCGAGGTCCTGTCCTGTGTTTTTTCGACGTCTATTTGTTTCGGTCGAACAGCAAACCTACCGGTCAGCCAACACATCGGCCGATCCGAGTCTACAAAACCGCATTGTCACCCTGACACGGTGAGCGTTTTTGCCTTCCTCGGCTGCTTCCATCATAAGCATGCTCCATCCGTCCTTTTTTTCATCCCGCCACTCGAGTTTGCCTGTTCGTCCCTTTGTTCGATTGTCCAATTGCTTCCTTGCCAAACTGTCCAGCCGTTGAACCGGACAATGGGCAACGCTCATTTTCACTGAGATTCCCTTTCGAGCAGGAATAGGTAGCAGGAATGGTGAGATTCCAGAATCTGACCAATTTCTGGAACCTCCAAGATTCCATAGCTCATTTCAGAATCGAAATCGGATAAAAGGGAAACTGGGAATGGTCGATTGGAAATGAACGTGACGGAAGGCTTCAGGGGAGAAAAGTTAGGACGCTCTTCCAATGGCCAACCACTCGGGACATTTCCAGAGGATTCGGATCGAGTGGTTTATACATCGACCCGTAAATGTTATTCGGTCGCGAAGCCAAAAAAGGACGAATCGTTCTAATCTCTCCCATCCGAACAGAAACACATTCCCATCCCAGGGACGCTGGCCATTAGTCCTGAGGCATAGCTCCTGATTCGAGATAGAGCTCAATAATTTTTCTCGCGAGGGCCTCTCCGAGAAATGTTGGTCTTGGTAAGCCTCAATTAGGAGCCTGAAATCGGATTGCCACCTCACCTCGAACGGTGAGATATGCACCAACGCTGAGCTTCACAGAGAAGAATTCCGTGCAGTCAAAGTGGATTTGGCCACCCGCTCGGACTTTGGAACGATTAATTATCAATTATGAGATCTTACGGCCGTCAGGCGTCAAGGTTTCCGCGGCTCTCTACGTACTGAGAATGTCGAATCGCGGTTTGAGAACTGAAGTGTAGGCACGGAGTTTCAAGGGAGGATCGCCTCAAGAGTTCGGAGGGAAATCACAGCTCATGCCGGTTCGTTTTCCCCAGGAGTTTTATGAATCTCGGTCGAAATCGTTCCCGACCAGCATGGAGTACTCAAAACCGATCGAAGCAGAATCGAATAATGGCTCACCGTTGTTTGAAACCTCACCTCGTTTCATACCTATGAGGAATTGCTGTACCGGAGGCTCGCCACATTTTTTTTTCTTTCGTGTTCGGCTACTTGCAAACATTCGGTTCTTACACAGGCTCAGTGACTTGGTCGTAGAGCTTTTCCGCAAGATAAATGGCCCTCCTTTTAAAAATTCTCACTCGATTAGAGAATGGAGGGAAAGCTCAAGTGGAGCGGTGAACGACTGAGGAGGCGAACAAACGAGACGACACCCGGCGAGTGCCATCACACTTAAATTTCAAGAAAATCGCGACAAAAAAGGATGTTACAAGGAGTACGCTTGGCACGGACAAGTTTCAAGGTCCTTCTCGGTTTCTTCCATCAACGAAACCTTGGCAGGGTCGAAATCTTGGGAACCTGTTTTCCCCGTTTTCCATTCGATCAGAGAATCCAATGAATTTGGAGCTTACAAAGGTACGGAGTGGACAAATGCTTCTTCAGGAGATAGATGCAGGAAAATATCGAGCATGGAGTTTTCGCTCCCTGAATCGAGCGAGCCAGGCAATGAGCAATTACCGAGCTCGACCAAATTTCTTCCACATGCGAGCGATGCATGAATAGAAAATTCTGCGTCCCAAGACTGCGGAATTGATTTGGTACGATTGAGGAGAACGGTAGAGCTGTTGCTCGTCTGGATTGATCATCCACGGGGGATGCGGGGTAAGCGACCGAGGCCATGTCTCGGGAATCGTGACGGAGAACATTCTGATTCCTAAGGGAAAACTGAAGCAAGATATTCAGTGTCGTCCCCTCCACTTCTCTTTCCGCGTTCTCTCCCTGGTTCCCCTCTGTTCCTTCATTCGTTCGTTCGTTCGTTTCTGATTGGATTACTCCGACTCTGACCACCGGAATAGAAACAGACAAGAATTTATTGAGCCCAGCGGGTGCGGCACCCCCGGTGGCGAGGTCTTTTGGTCCGTCATTCCAGGGTCTTTCACCAGCTTCCTGGTAGGTGGGGAGCAGACATCGACAGCGAACCTTCGTCCGAGCGTGTTTCAGGTTTGTTGCGGACGTCACGGGGACCGCGGTCGCCACAACACCCCCGGTGACGCCGTGTGTTTCCTCTCTTCGGTGATTTAGGAAACCCCGACCGGAACCGGTTGCATTGTTGTCAAGCTGTCAAGTTGTAGACAAGACCATAAACTCGATTGTGACAGGTTGCGCCAACACATTCTCTAAACAACATCTCTGCGACTTGCCTTCTCTACAATCCGCCAACCTGACAATCCCGCCGCCGGGCCGGTGCCACTGCCGCCGTCAGCTCCAATTCCCCCTCGCCGACATTTTTTAATTTCTTTTGTGACTTCGACAGAGGAACGGGCCTTGTGGTGGATTCGCTATCTACCCCGTAGGGATTCGTCATTCGAGCTGATGCAGTTTCAAGTTGCGCGTACGATCTCCGAACGTTGGCTGCTTACACACATTGATTGCTTTAGACATCAAACAAGGTGAGACGAATGTGAACACACGTATTAGACGGCATTTAGACCGAAAATTTACAGCTGGGTCCGGAACGTATCGAGGAGGCTCTTCTCTTCTATTTTTCGCTGCTCGCTTCCCGGAGCCGCCGGGAGAATTGATCGTGAGGCTTAGCGACTTGAAAGTGAGGAAGGTTCTCGCCTACCGGGGTCGAGTTTGGTCCCCTGCCCATCGCGCCAACTTCAACTCCGCGCCCGGTACCTTCACCAGCACGCTCCGCCAACTCCGAATAGACGTCGTCGTCGGCGAAGGCGAGGACGACGACGACAGAGGCAGAGACGACCGAGTTGAGGGAGCGTCAGCCGGGGCGAAGCCCAGAGCGTTGGCGATTTTTGCGGCGCTCGTTTTTTTATTGCAATTTAATTTCCTCCTCCGGCTGCTCACGGTGGATAGAGGCGACGCGGCCAGCGATCCCCGCCCGCCGCTGCAACAACGGCGCCCTCGATGGTCTCACTTTTCGTCGAGCGACCCCGACGTGGAGCCGTAGTCCCCGTAGATCCAAACGGTCGTTGGCTCGTTTCCACACATTCAGATAGTCTTCACTCACCCCGCCACTCGGCAGTCACTTGCACCTTGAAGCTGACTGACTGGCCCCGTTTCTTTGACTTTGGACGAAGCGGGCGAGGACTACGAGTGAGCGAGCGAGCGACCAACCGACCTCGTCCTCGTCGTCCGTTGCCGCCGCCGCTCGTGTTGCAGATCGTATTCGCATTGTGTCCTGTGCTGTATATTCGCCTGCTGCAGATGACGTCGTGAGAGTTTGGCGGAGTTCCTGCTGTGTGTTTCTTTCTACCATTAGTCTCCCTCGAGTGCTGCCACTGCTCCATCGGCCTGACAGTGCTCAGTGAACCTTCTATGCATTCCGTATTCTCCCGTTTCGTCGTCGAAGACAAGGTGGGGTGGGTCGAGATGGCAGCAGCAGCAGCAGCAGCAGCAGGAGCGGTGGAAAAAGCAGCGATAGTAGGAGTTGGAGCAGCGACGGGGACGGTGGCCTCGGCGACGAAAGAGGGAGCGATTCCTCACGAGGGATCGAATGGGGTCACTGGAGTAGAAAAACTCTCGGGGCTCTCACATCCAGGACCAATGACGACGACGACAGCGACCTGCACAGCGACTCGAAGTACTGCTGACTACGCTGGACAGGTGGGCTTTGCGCGAAGGATCTTTAGGATCCGTCAGGGAAGTTAGTGTTCCGACGAATAAACAAATTTCACTCTCCCATGTTTATGGCTCTCCCATGTATTTTCTGATGCTTCGAGAGCTGCGGAACACTGCTCGAAGCCCAACGGAAAGACTCGAAATCCTCGCTTGAGATTCCCACGCCTCAGCAAAAACACGGACTTTGAAAAAAACATGAACATAGAACAGTGATTCTCAACGGGGGGGGAACCCCCCTAAGGGGGGGGAAAAATTTTTGGGGGGGGGCGAGAGAATCTGAAATTTTCAGAACACTTGGTGCAATTAGCGGCCGATCCCTGACCAGGGTTTGCTGACATGAGGAATGGTTTTCTTCCCTTGGCTAACCCAACCGTTTGAAACTAATTTGTTCGACGTTGGAATCGAGTACCAAGACGAGATTGCCCAGTTGCAGCCTCTTCAAACAACGGGGTATCCTCGTGTGGCTCAGGAGATGTATCCGAGAAGTTCCAAGCGACTGCGTATGCGCGCGCCATTCTGACTCTTCGCCCGACGTACTCGGTGAGTCGGGATTCAGCGTGGTGACGATCTACAGTCAAGGAAAGTAGCCGCCTCCGGAAACCACCTCAGAGGAGGAGATTGGAGCTGACTGAGCTCGAGCCCAGAAGGCAATGTGTAGGCAACAACAAGCTCACCGCCTCCATAGAGTGCAACTAATTTTAGGTTTCGTAAGCCGAACGAGCGCGATCGTTGTGGGTCCACCTTTGTCTTGATCTCAGGGGCTCACCTTGGAAGGGGAGGGGGAGGGGGGCCGAGCATCCTCCAAGCGTCGGGGCCGGGCAAAAAGTTTGAGAAAGCGTAGAAGAACAGCAGACCGGCTACGAATATTTCCAGACGAAAGCACCAGTGAGCAAAGCGTTCCAAGGGATTTCGGAACAATTTCGCTGAGAAGTCGCGTTGATTCTGCGGGTGGTTCCTCCGAGCTGACTCACCATGTCGTGAGTACTCGGTTAGGGTGCTTCGAAACTCGGTTACACCATTTTCCTATGCACGGGACCGTGGTTCATTAGCGCGAGGGTAACGATTGCTGACCGAGTCCTCGGATCAAGTTCGGGAGAGAGCCGGCTTTGCTGAGAATCATCGAACTAAATTGTGCGGAAAATATTCGTATCTTTGCTCCGAAAGCTGATAACGTCAACTCCTCAGTCACGCACGAGTTGTTCTTGGAGAGTCTCGACTCGAATAGGAGTTTCCCCTCTTTGCTCAAACCCGGTTTCGATTTCTAGAATATTTATTCAACGCAGCGTCTATCGAAGTTTATCTCCAAGCCATCAGTCGACAGAAACTCCGGCTTTGCTGACAAAGGGAAGGGCACAATTAAAACCTATCACCAGGTCAGAACTCAGAACAGTAAACAGTACTCAAAGTTAAGGTGGTCGCGTGGCGGCGCATGCAGGGACCCGCCAAGGTCCGCCGGGACCCGCGGTCATCACATGATGATGCTCCCAGGGGCCCCTTGGCATAGCTGTGGGGCGAAAGATCGGTTCGGAGATTGATAATGAATTCTCCCGGAAACTTTGTTCAGGATTCCGAGGTGGTTACGAAAATCGGCATCATTCCAGCCCGATACTTCGAGCGGATCCCACCCCAATCCCCACGAACAAGGGCGGGGGCTCGATTGCGTTAAAAACACGTAACATTACGAAATGAATTATTCATTCCAATCGCTTGCGTTCTCACCGAGTCATGATCGTTCGGCGTGGGGTAACGCATACGTTCTCGTCTTCTTCCCAACCAGAATGGAAGAATCTTCGAGGCACGCAGAGGAACTCGGTGTTTTATACCCAGTGATTCCTGAGGGCAGTGAGGTCAAAAGAACGAAGCCATGCGAATTCTATTAAAACTTTCCGTTGTATTGCCTGCCTGCCTGCCCGCCCGTCAGCGGCCACCGTCATCGTCGTCCTTCTGCGTTCCTAAAGGTGAATCCATTTTTATCATGAGCGCAGACGGAAAAAAAGTATTCGGCTCCACGCCCGCTATCTCCCTGATTGTATCTCTAATTAATGCAATGGATTCCCTTAAAACCTTCTCTGGCTCACATGAGTTGAATTCTCGTACCGGCCGGGCGACGAACGACCGCCGCCGTATGTATTCTACCAGTTGAAACGTCTACCCAAGCGTATTCGATTTCAGGTTGAATTCTGCAAGGCCGGCGGCACAGGACTGCGGTGCGACGAGTTCATCTTCGGTTGGGCTCCGACCTGCTCCGCTTCCTCCTCCTCCTCCTGCTGCTCCTTCTTGAAAAAGATGAGACTGCGAATAAGAGCAATATTCCGTCTGCAGCGTATGTGACCCAATTATAAGCACGACGACTTCTTATGGGCGTCCTTCAATTACCAGTAACGTCTTCGCGATATATTGCCATTATACGCCTGGAGATTGGGAAACTAGGAGAAGGAGCTGCGGAGGCCTAAAAAGCCGAGCGGCTTATAACCATCGAGACTCGCTAGCTAGCTAGCTTGCTCGCTCGCGGCCGAGCTAGCTCGCAAGTAACTAAATATGTAAGTGTCGTTAGCAAAAACTCTTTAAATATAACTACGCAGAGTTCATCGCCACCGCCGCGCCGCTGCTCTGTCCCCGTCGACTTCTTTATCAAGTCGCTCCCTCATTCTACGAGCTCACTAGTTGCTTCTGATTTTTTAAAATCGCATATTCCGGAATGAGGCGTTAGAAGGGCTCTAGCAGCTGCTGCGGAGAGAATCCACAGCCGACTCCGGCAGAAAGCCGTCATTTGTGCGCCGCCGCCGAGCACGTACGGTATACCATTTGACTGCGTGCGATCATCGGAAGACGGCATCGAGCAGTAAGACAGAGCGGGTTCCCTCGAACTCGGCTGGCCAAAATCACTCCTGGGTTCCAAATATTCCGGTCTGAATAAGTTGAATCCTGATTTACTGTCTTCGGTGCGTCGCCGAGGTTATTCTCTATTCATGTAATAGTATCTCGGCTTTTCGATTCCTTCGATCGCGAGTCAAGTGATAGACTTCCTTGACACATGGAATGACCGAGGATGACTATTAGCGGGAATATTGACCGCAAGTTGCGCCGATATACGCGCCCCCGGACGAACACTGGTGAGTCTGTGCAGAAAATTTCCAGGTGGGCTCTTCCCGGCGGCCTGGAAAACTTGAAGGTCATCCCAGGGGGTCGGTCGACGCCGCGCCGTGAGATTTCCGCCGAAATACCGCGAGAGAATCGGAACATCTGGCGAGGTTTACGTGGGCACCATCTTTGAAAAATGGGCGGGTGATTCATCATCGTCGCTTCATCATTCAAATGATACGTGCAAATTCGCCAGCTCGTGGTCCGCCACTGAAGCTTGAACTTCAACCAGAGTGGTGGGCGTGTGGCCCAGGCTGATGCTTCGACCACGACAACAACGTTTCTCGATGATCATCAGCTCGACAGTCGGTCTGATCGGATTCAGGTGCAAGATCGCCGGCCGGAAGCCGGGAGCTTGAACATTAGAAGAATGCGCTTCGATTTGTGGCTCCATTCTCTTTGGTCCATTGGTTGCTCGATAACAACAACAACAACAACGAAAACGCCATCCACGTTGCCAAGCGCGTCGACTGACCACTAGGATAGAGATCGGTCGATGGTGGGTTATGAAAGTTTATTGGCCTCATTCTTCGGAGACCAGAGTTTTAAAACCGCCCCGGAAAGAAGAAAAAATCGAGAGCTTTCGCTGATATTTAATGTGCGACGCTTCGATTCTCGCGGAGCGTCCGCAGCCAATATACGTAATCGGGTTTGACGAATGGTGCGATCGATTGGTTCCGTCTCGGTGGTGGTCGAAGTGCGGAGCAGTGGAACAACAAATTTTCCGATTGCTGCCCGTAAGCTAGGAGACCGAGGAGACGAAGACGTCCTCAGGGAAACTCCCTCGAACGAGTTCCTACCGTTCGTGATTGTTCAAGTGGAGCTGGAACGAACGCGAATAAGGGGAATACGAGCACAGACTGAAAGAGATTGAATCTGTGGACGACAAATTGCTCGAGAAATTTCCAGCATATTTCGTCATCATTTGACTCATGTTATTCGAGGAGCGGAACTCCAACTGATTGTGGGACGGTTCCAGACAATGTCGGTTGGCGCCGATCGGGTTCACGCGAGCGATTTCTGAAGAGTGAAAGAAAACCCCCCGCCTCGACGAAACGGGACGCAGAAGAGACGAAAACTACGAGAGCAGAACGCGAAGGCAGAACGTTTGAAACAGCCCTGGATTGCTCGCGAGCAACGAAAGATCCAGACAAAGTATCAGTCGTCGTTGAAAGAAAACTTTTTCGCTGTTCCACAGTTTCAATCAAAACTTGGCGCTCGAGTTTTTTCTGTTGTTTTGTTGTAAACGATCTAGAAGAGGGCTCCGTTGCATGCTCATTTCGTGCATTTTGCATCTCTTCCGCGGCGTTAGAGTGCAACGTTTGCACAGCAGCTAGGAAACTTGGAGAAAGAGTGAAGCTGTCGAGCGGCCAATCGGAAGCAAGAAAGAAAGTAATGCACGCGAGCGACCGAACTTAAGGATTCAGAGACAGCTCCCTGCAGCCGCTGGCGTCCGAACTTCTCCAAGTCCCAATACCTTGGTCGAAGTACCCACTGATCGATTGATTCTGCCAAGCAGATTCGCGGTGCGTACTGCAAAGTGCTAGGCGCCGTTCACGCTTGGCAAACGTGGGATTATGAGGCACACCGCGTTGTTCTTGCTTGGAATGAAGGCATGTGCGGATAAGTGTTCTTCCACTACCAACTAGCTTCACGGAACGGCCAGGCGGTGGCTAACGCGGCCGGTTAGTCCGTAGCGAGGCCTTCTTGTTTCTCTTCTTCTAATACTTGGTTGTTCGTCGAGCGAAGCTCTTGCCATACCCAGCAACAGCTGGGTACTTGGGCTACGCCGCGTTAACGAAGCCACGGCCGCTTCTGCTCCCTCAGCCGCTAGTAGCGGCTCCGGTAGCGGCTATGGCGGTGGCGGCTTGTTCTTCGTTGCCTCTGGCGGCTTAATAGAACGAGGCGACGAGAGGAACGAAGAAGAAACGATAGGGCCCAGCAAATAGTGCGAGCAAAGGGCAGGAAATGTTCGTCTTCGTTACGTTACCGTTATACCCATCCAAGCTGAGAGGGACACTGCAAAAAAAGGTCGAAGAGTATCGAGGTCGCCTGTTGTATTCCTTGCAACTTCACTTCGATTGCTCACGGGAAATGATTCTGTCCCATCCCCAAACATCTGGATTAGCAGTTTTCAAACTCCGACATTCCGACGAATCTCGCTCTAATTCACTCCCAGCATTGGGTATTCACTAGTTTGAGAGCTCCTGATCCAGATCAAAAGGTAACGACTGCTCCCGAGCACCACTGGTCGCCTAGAAAACTTTGTACACGGCAACGGCCGGACCCTCGTCGCCCTTCGCGTCACATCCCGCGGACGGAGACGAGGACTATGGCCGTTCTGAGTCTGTGTCCTCTGATCTAATGACTCTCTATGCAGCAGCTTGAGGACTCTGCTTCACTGATTCATATGCAATCAAAGCGATGGGTGCAGAAAACAAAATTTTATCTCTTCCTCCGGGTTCCGGATCAATACTTCATATTCTTAAATGTCGACACAGATTAGGTTCGCCAACGGCACCATTCACTATATGATATCAATCGACAGAGGAAGTGTAGCTTACAGAGCTCATCGGGTCAGCTGATCGATATGTACCTAAGCTCAAAATCAGGAGTGCATGAATTTCATGAAATCGGAAGTGCAGAACGGTCTCATGGATCTTCTCTCTCTGCTCCCGTGCTTTATTCTCCTGTTCCCGTCGCCATCCCGCAGTCTCCAGAGCTCCTACTCGCGGCGGGAGAGAGCAGGTCGCTGGGAAAGAGATCGGTGCCTTCCCTTTCCAAAAGTTTCCTCCTTGTTCCCCCGAACGATTCTCCTGTAAAGGATTTCTGTGCCCCGGCGAGGAACGCATGCCGCGAGTGGTATGAGATTAGCTGTTGACATCACGTGTTACTCATGGCAATCGAATCGGATTCACGAAAAGTCGACGTCGGACAGCATGAGTGGCGCGGACTGAGTCCCTACGCAATGATGCGGTAGTGATTTAGCGAAACTGTCGTTCATTGTCCAGCGAGCAGTTTGTGATCTAGTGTCTTCAAAACGGATACGTTTACGGAGCTGATCCCTTCCTGGAGCGAGCGTGCAATGGTTCGCAGGCCTTGCCCATCGGTTTGGCGTTCGGCCATCGCTCTACTCTTGCTCATAGCGCTACCGGACGTTCGGTGCAGCCGGTTGAGTTCTCGAACAGTGACAACGCGCTACGGGGCTCTGAAAGGAAGTATAGTTACCCTCGAGTCAGCAGTGCGTCAAAACCTTCAACCGGTTGAAGTGTTTCTAGGGGTGCCTTACGCCTCACCTCCGCTGGGAAATATGCGCTTCATGCCTCCCGGCACGCCTACTCAATGGAAAGGCATCCGGATGGCGGACCGCTTCGCGCCGGTGTGTCCACAAAAACCGCCGAACATCCAAAACGAGACCGAAGCCCTGAAGCTGATGCCTCGAGGTCGATACGAGTATCTTCGACGGTTGTTGCCGTTCCTGCAAAAGCAAAGCGAAGATTGCTTATACCTCAATATCTACTCGCCCGCCGTCGGTAAGTTCCGATCGTTGCCACATTGTATGCTTGACTTTTCCCGCAACACTTGCGACACGTTGGGTTTGTTACGAGCAACCACTGCTGTATATTTCTTCTCTTGTATTGTGCTATTCAAATGAGATGCGTTGTATGGACGCTTCGTCCGTCGAAGCCGTCATGGGCGGGGAAGCGAGCCGAATCCTCGCGTGGTATTCGAGTGCATCAGATCACTCTCCTACCATGAGACATAACAAATGGAGCGACCGTCAATATGAGCATCTCGTGCGAAATCGAGCATCAGCGTTCTGGCAATGAGCAGCTGTGAAAATGAGCGAAAACAGCCAGAGCACGATTCATGTTGAGTGTCGGGAGAGGAATAAGGGGCCCGGTGAGAGTCTTCAATAGCTGTGCGTGCTTGATTCCATCCACATTATTCCCCAGCACCTTTGAGCCGCGTTTGCGTGCTGAGGTTTTTTCACAGCCAGAAGCAGTGCAAGGATATCTCTGAGGTATTGACAGACGTGATGTGGAAACACCTCGGAGCTCAACGTCGGCGGCTGGCTTGGCGATATCACACTTTTGATCCATACCCCTGTTGATGTTGCCTTCGCTCGCCGTTGATGAGAACCGTTGCAGGTAATAGGCACCTTGATGGTGGAGCTTCAACGAGCTGGAACCGAGCTCAAACAACGCAAGACTAAGTGACATTAGGCTTCTCATTCTGTTTGCCTATTTTCTCGTTTCGTGGGAGGCTGTCTCTTTGGCGCAAGCGCGAAAAATATGCTCAGGTGGAACGTCCTCCTGATTGTCCTCCGGGTCGTCTGTGACCTCAGTGATTTGAGAGCATGTCGATACTGTAACCCCGATCGGTAATCGCGTTCCTTTCTGGGTTCCCGATCAAGCAGATGCATTTCTAACTCATAATGCCAAGTCTCAAGCCTGTTGGATATATTCTTCTCCTCTGCTGACCCCTCATGTTCGTGGCTGCACAGAAGAACTTCTGACCTCGTGAGTGATCTGGCGGGCAGATAGCTTCGTGTCACCTTGTACCTAACGACTCTGGAGAGCATCCATCGACGCGTTCTCAACTTCACTGCCTGTTGTGGCCGAGTCTTTTCCCGCGCAGCCTTCCTCGTTGTAGCCTTATATCTCTCGTCAATGGTTTCCTGCAAGTTTGCTGATGTGTCTGGACATCGGACGATCGGTCGCTCGGTCAGTCGGCCAGAGTGTCGACCTTCTCACATGACGCTTGTTGGCACTCTCGTTCAAGCGGCTGTCCGGCCTGCCTGCCGGCCAGCTGTCTTCACGAAACTCCATTCAGATAGTCTGTTCCGTATCAGAACATCGAAGCAATTGTATCGGAATCGGCGGCAAAGGCGTCGCTATTCCAATGTTTGTGCCCTTGTTCGCTGTTTATATGTCTTTCTTCCGTGTTTGCTAGCCGGTTTGTTCTCTTCGTGCGACAACTGCTCTTCTCTTTCCGAGGGATTTGATCGTCGCACTCGTGTCCTGTGAGGGAGGCGATGGAAAGTGTTCGCCGCCAGGCAGCCTTCGACGCTTTGCTCGATGGCGGCAACGAAGGAGCAAAAGGAAAAGGACGAAAGAAAGGAAGAAAGAAAGAACAAATGGCATGCGTTGATGCCAATAAATAATAAGATTGTCTCAATTGTCGCCCTGTCGTGATTGCTGCACTCTCTCGTGTTCTACGATGTCGCTCGCCATTGTGTGCCGTAGCCGCGACACGTCAACCCAACGACCGTGACAACATCGACGTTAGTATCGCGATCAATTTCGACGCAGATATCGCGGACATTGTCGGCGTGTGACCGATTATCATCAAATGTGCGGGATCCAAATGTGGCCTAATTACGAAAGCGGGCTCCCCAACTGCAGCCAGCGTCGAGCATACATCCCGCGACCGTGGAAATTTGAGGGAAGACAAACATCTCCGACAAAACACAGCTGTTAAGCTTTCGAGTCCCGGGGGGAAGGCGAAGCCACAGCTGTCGCGCCTCTGCAGAGCGTTGTCCCTGAATGTTCGAAGTCGAGGTTTCTGGAAAAAGGCGGTGAATGAGCACACTGCAAGCTCCCAAGCTTTGGAAACTTGAATACCGAATATTCCTTTTCGCAATACAGGCTTCAATGAACGCGCAAATGCGTTCCTCTCGCGGGGATTCCCTCAGGGACGATCCGCGGCCGAATTCTGTGGGCGTCCTCGATGAGCCGCTGATGATATTTCATCGAAATGGTCCTCGATTCCTGAAGACACTGATGAAGCGCATCTCCTTGGAGAAGAACATTCTCTGCGTCGGCGGTCAAGTGTCTCACAGCAGTCTGCTGTGGATATGTGTTTGAGGTTCACCATCCGCATCTGAGTGACAGAGATCACATCGATTTCACGAAACAATGCTCAGGCAAAATCCACTCCATCACACCGACCGGAAAACTGAGGTTTGGTAGCGCGGCAGGTCTCTGAACGTGAGGTAGTTCGTTCATCTCTGCTTTCGTTATACGAACCTTCACGGAGTTGAACACTTCGTCACTGGGCTTCATTGAAATCCTTCCCAACGAGAGGAATTGGAGTCGCAACGCCACAAAAAGGAAGAGTGAGAGAGAGTTGGAAAAATCTCCCGAGTCGGGTCTCCGACATCTTTCCTCGGACTCAACATTGAACTATGCTTCGAAATTCTATAAGGAGCTGACCGAGCCCAACAAATGAGAATTTGTGATTTGTGAACAAATGAGGATTGCCACTCCGGTCGTTGTCCTCGACAAGATCTGCGCTTTCACAGCGAAACCATGTTTGGATCATGATGAAATGCGGAAGAATGCAAGATTTCCAGGTGATGTAACCCGAACATTCCAAGACGGATCAGAAGTAGAACCTGAAAAGGCCGGCGGTTGGATCGCCGAAACTTGATTCTTGTTTGCATTCCGTGAAAGATCAAAAAGAAGGGAAGAGCGGACCTTTACGGGATGTGAGGAGAATCTTTGAGCGTAAGCCACACAAAAAGCACTGGAGACGCCGTGGAGAAAAAAATGCGAGGAACGCAGAGGTGGGAATGCGTGGGAGTCATCCCGACCGGCTCAGTTTCACTGAAGAATTATTCAGCCTCCGGGGATGTGATCGCAACGCAACATTTTACTGAGAGCGTCTCGCGGAGTATCGCTGAGACCCGCACTCGTTCGCACACAGGCAAGGTGCCGGTGACGTGATGATCTAGCACCGGAGGATACTCGGGCATGGCTCATGCCGGAGGCACATGTCATGAGAGATCGCGGAGCATGGAAACCCTTGTCGAAGTAGCCGTCAGCCGGGATCAGAGCCACCGCCAATACACTCTCCGAGTTCCCACTCGAAACAGCGGCTTTGTGGTATCCCAAATCTACACGTCGCGTACAAACCGCGTTCACTACTCGTCCGTTCCGTCGGTTCACGCTGTCGATGGAATATTCGGAGATTCGGTTCTCACCAACGCCAACTTGGAGGAAGGCTTGAAAGAATGTTCGACAGCCCGGAATTCCCAATCGTTTGAATCGGAACACGATGAATGTCACGTCCTCCCAGGGGAAGAACTCGTCGCACACGAGACGACAAGACGCCTATTCAACGACTGACATAGAAATTATCCAGGAAAAAAATCCAGCACGCTTGGCGGGGCTCACGTCCGTACTAAATTTCGCTTCCTCGGACGCTGATTTTCATGCAAGCTTCCGAAAATCTGTCTTTAGCTCGTCCTCAAGGCTTCCGATTTAACTTTGCCTCCTGCCCTACTTGCTCATGTTATGTGAAGCAGCGGAATGAAGACGACGGTTTATGCTGACCGAGAGGCTCCGGGGAGGGACGTCATCGCATTCTCCACCAGCCTCCCAGTTTTCCATACAACCTTCCTGTTTCGGGCGAGTATGTTTCCAGTCTACCCTCGCGAGCACGTTCTTGTCTCTCCTCGCGCGTTCGTGGCGATAGCAGCAAACAAAGTACACCGTCAGCCCCTGCTTAATATTCAGATACTTAGCCTTCAACACTCGCTGCCCCCTTATCCTCCTTCCGGTACTTATTTGATTCACTTGCTGACAAGTGAGGGGCTCCTGGGGCGCCTTTGGCTCCCCAGTGGACTGCGGATATTTCAGGCCCTCAGCGAACAAGCACCGGGACCCCACTTTCGACCGCTTGGCTCGCTGCCATTATTCGAGGGAGAAAGCAGCTTGAGTTTGGCTTGCACTGTTCAGCGGGTCAATTCCATCATTAATAACCGATTCTCACATTTCTCCGTGCGTTTCGCACCGCCGGCCGCTCGCGAATCCAGGTCGCGCTTCCAGGAGCGATCGACCTCCTGTCGATGGAAATCCCTCGCACCTGAGAAACTCCGGAAGATTACTTTCGGACTCCTCTGGTAAATCAAATCGACGTCGAAAAGATCGACACAAGTGGAAATAGGCCTTCTAGAGTTCCTTGGCCTCGATCGGAAAAGCGGATTCATGGGATATTGGGTGTCAGAAAATTTGATTCTCCAAAGCGACGGATTCCGCCACGAGACCGACTCCGTCAATTTCGTTTGATCCTACCAATTCTGAGATATTCTTGGACAGCTAGCTCGCAGTGGAGCTATGTTGAAATCGAACGATTCATCAGTCGTGGGAGTCCAAAAACTCGCAGCTGAACAGAGGAATGACCACATCAAGATGAATTCCTCAACAGCATGTAGGGAAATGTTGATGAAGACAAGAACGAGGGCGGGACGGAACCACATCGCCCGCGGCAAGCGGTGGCTTTTGGCTGTTGGTGTTGACGCTTGCTTTCCTTCTGGAGCTCGTCATAGCTTGCTCGCGTAGGTGCTTTCGTGTATGTCCGTCTGTATGCGTGTGAAGGAGTGAATGTTGAACCTTAGGCTGTGAGGAGCACCTATCTCAATACATGGTCTGGCGCTAGCACAAACATTGCGAAGGTCGTCCTACGAAGAAAAATAAACAAATGTTTGTTTTGATATAAGTAGTGGGTGCGGACATGCTCCATTGGGAGTGAAGAGACACCTCGGAGCTAACGCGGCCTTCGGTCACGATACCGTATTCCTCCCTTAGGGGTTTTACGTATGGCCGAGCCGACACATGATCTCATCGGTGCATACCAGCCCGTCGCTGCTTCGAAGTTAATATTGGATATACGTTATCGTTCGGTTACTCCTCCTGTAGCACGATCTCCGGGATCGGGGCGTACGAGGCGGCGGAGGGCCGTGCTGATTCTATCGGTTTCCACATCTGTGGAAAATTCCGAGACATCCTCGTCATTGAATCGGACCTGCTGCAATCGGGGACCAATAGTGGAAGAGATGCAGGGACGGTGAGCCTTTTCCGAGGTAGATCCGTATACATCGAGTGCTCCGCAAATACCAGATTGAGAGCGCGATGATTATTTCTGTGCCGCCTCAATCCCGACATTTCTGAAAGTTTGATGGAATCAGAGGTCGAACCCACTTCGTTGCTATTTCTGTATTACTACAAGCCAGAAGCATGCGGCGACGTTCTACGCCAGCATCCTTCAGCCCCAGTCACCGGATTCACCAAGTCAAAACTGAGTTTAATTTCGCTGAAGTTTTGAGCTACTCATGTACCGTGAGATATCCGTGGCTCCGGGGTCCCAGCCCGGCTATTAGTCCTCCATTGAGTGACAGCACCCTTTCAAAATCCGTTTCATTATGAGGCACCCATGGATGAACTCATGGAGATGAGGCGCTCTACCT
The DNA here is from genome assembly GCA_028455905.1 of Neoseiulus californicus. Taxonomy (NCBI): domain Eukaryota; kingdom Metazoa; phylum Arthropoda; class Arachnida; order Mesostigmata; family Phytoseiidae; genus Neoseiulus; species Neoseiulus californicus. The sequence continues at coordinate 6,419,840 of JAMQGS010000003.1, forward strand.
TTGAAGCTCTGAATCAACGCCAAGATCAGCGAGAGTTCGTGTCGTTCGGGTTTGGCTCAGTGTATCGTCTACGTACATACATTCAACGAGAGTTCCCACGAGATGGCCCAAAGTTCAAAGATGCTACCTCGCGGAGATACTTTCCCAGAATGTATGAATGGATCTATCTCCAAAGGTCTGTCCGTTGAATCGGGGATATACAGAGTGTTCATCCACATTGCGCCAAACTGGTAACTACGGAGTCCCCCCCCCCCTTCAGTCGACTCGATGGAACAAGCCAAGGTCGATTCGGAAAGGGTGCGGTCGCTGCTATAGATGATAGTCCCTGACACTGGCAGAAACTTTCGGAGGAGCGGAACGGAGTCTAAGAGACGGAAAATTTTTCGCCGCCCCGAGAACGGAAGGAACAAATTACTTTTGCGCATGAGTTGGTCACGGTATCTCCAGGCTGATCCTCGAGACGTAAACATGAACAGTTTAATTTCTCTTGGTCTGACCGTGCTTAGGCGTTATGCTGATGGTAACGAGAGACTGCTGTCTGAAGCAAATTGATTGGACGCTCCCGGTCGTGGGGGCCGCAGCTCGCACACGAACCCCACAACCACCATCGTCCCACCACCACTCCCAACACCACCACCACCATCATCATCATGGCCAGCAGCGCCTCCTCTAGCAGCCATAGCAACACGAAACCGCAGCCACTTTATACGCAGCTTGAAAATATTATCGTTTATGAACAAAGGCTCTTCTGATGATGTGCTACGAACAAGCGCGCTGACAAAGTTCGATCTCGGCTTTCTTCTCTGACGCTTGGGAGGGGGGCTTTTCCTCTTTATCGACAAGCGTCGGAGAACACAGCCGCTGTCAGAGAGCCGCTGAGCTAACAATCAATTGCATATCAATCGGGTTTGGGGATCGAGGCGAATCGGGTGGCCGCGTCGGAATCCTCCCCGTGTTTTTCCTCTTCATCAGCCGATCTGCGACTTTCGGAGCGTTTTCCCCGTAACTTCTGGATCTGATTGTATATGAAGTGTAGTATACATATGTTATGGGTTTCTATTGGTCAGTTCCTCAGCTGAGGACCGTATGTTCATAGGAACATTATTGATTTATCTATCATTGAACCAATACCGCAGCTCCTATAACTCTCAAGTCAACAAAGGAAGAGCGGGAGTCCTAGTTAGCAAGTCCCTGCTCGCGAAAAAGTCAGTGAGGAGTGATCGGGTTGCTGCGTGAAGCAGAAGGAGAAGAGCCATGAACGATATAAACCGAAAGAACGTTGACGCGAGCGACGTCAAGTGATCGTTGTTTGTTCCCCTGCAAGCATCCACCCGAGGCCGGGATCCCACCAGGTGTTTGCACATCCGTGAGAACGAGACCCGACGCAAGTCTCAATCGAACGACGCGTCGTCCTGAACGAACGACGGGGCGGGCAACAGCCGACGACGTTTATTGATTTGCTTTCCTGCATTGACGGTGCACGATTTGCCTTTTGCCGTCTCCGCGTTCAATCCCTCAAGCACGACTCGCTTTCCCCTTCTTTCCTTCTCGGCCTCTGTATGGGTGGAAAGCAAGTTCAAGAACGGAATCCCGGAGCCAGATTCCCCGCTGCGTCACTCCGCCTTCGACACTCAACAAGCAGAATGCTGATTGTGCGGGATCCCGTGGGGAGGTTTCCGTCTTGAGGTTCACAACGATTTCTCTCGTTTCATTCTCAAACGCCAAAACCATTGCTGTGAGCAAAACGAACTCGACTCCCTCGACGTAGCGCTCGCCATGACACCGCAAGCCGCACCGACTCGAAGAACTAATTGCGGTCTGATCCCGATCCGATTGTCAGAACCTCTTTTCAAGTATCGGGCGCCGACGGGGAGCGTCCGCGGGACGGTAAGGAATAAGTAATGACTTTATTCCTCCTGGAAATCCCTGTCGTTCGACAGTCTTGCGACGAGCTCGCAAGAGAATCAGAGCTGGAAAATGAAAAATCCTCGAAGGAACACCATGAATTGAAGACTCAGCCGAGATGGACAAGTCACTGGAAACGGGGAAAAACTTCGGAAAACTTCGCGGTCGTTTGCCGAGGTGCCTAGAACCCCCGACAAGGATCCGATGAGCCTGAATATCTTTCGCGCCAAACACGGAGCGTGGCTGAAGAGGAAGTCTTCCTTCATTCTCGGTGGAGAGGCGGCCGTATGTGGTGAAATCCGATGCCGCACTTCGGGCAGGATGCAACTGAGAGGAGGAAGACGGTCAGGATACACAGGATTTATGGGATAAGAGCAGAATGACGAAGAAATATTGATTCATCAAACTCCTCCGCGCTCTCGAATTAGATATTTATTTCCAATAATGGCAAGGCATATCGGCTTCTCCTCGGCGTTCCCTGCTCGGGCTCTAACGTCAACAGTGACAGCAGCAGCAGCAGTGGCGAAGACGATGGAGACAACAGAAGAACATCTCCAGCAACCAACATCCGTGCACAAAATAAATAGCTGGAGGAAACCTCTCGTGGAGGGCGCCTGGAAAGCCGTCAATAGCCATCCGCAGGGAAAAGCCAATATGAAGATCCGCCATTATAACTTCATGTACTGCTCACTTATATCGTCGTACATACGCAAGATTCAGATCCCCGTTCATTCATTCCAACTATGAGAGCAACCGACGAGTTTCACTGTAGCGGATCATTTTGCGTTCAAAGGAACGGTCTTTGGGACTATAGGCAAGACAGACCTGCCTAGCTCGGTTCTTTCTGGCGCAGGTGTTCGCTGCCGCGGGTTTTTAGGCCGTAGCCTAGAAGATCTCGTCCGGTCGATGACTACAGCGTGTGCATCCAGAGGCACACGCTCGAAACGATCACTAACCGAAGAAAGTATCATGGCCGGAATATCCAATGAAGGAATCGCAGTCTGAAAACTGAGCTGCTATCGTTCTGTCCGCGCTCACGATGGGTTGAACTTGAAAATTTATCGTCCATGTCCCCCTGAGCTCCGAATTCATGGCATCGAAGGACGAAGCTGCGGAGCTGTCGTCGGCGTCCCATGTTCAGACGGTCGAAGGCAACCCTCTCCTCTCTCAAGATGCCTCTACGGGCCGGGAAAATGAAAAAATGGTCTCAACGCATCAGCGCTCTTGTCAGGTGTCATCGCGAGGAAGGGTAACCGGAGTTGACACCACTCACAGGCTCTCTTTTTGTTTATCACATCCTCACTTGCTGACTCGCCCTCCTGCTCGCTCAGGGGACAGAAAGTTGACTTTGGCTGAAGTGTATTTTCGTTGAGCAAGACACCCCACGCTCCCCCGTTCCCACCAAAGTCCGTCAACTGCTCATCTGTCTTTAGTTGGAGTAGGTTTACAGGCATGATCTTTCTTAGTCCGATTTCTCACAGAGGCGAGCTGGGCACAATCTCTGCCTTCGACGGCGCGGCGGTGCACGGCGTGGATTGCCAGATTGTTCCCGCTCATATACTTCTTCAATGGCTCCCATGTTTTCTCCTCGGCTCTTCGCCGGTGCCACCTTCCTGTGTTGCCGAAGGTCAACTCCTCCTCTTCAAAAAGAGCGGGACCTTTTAATTAGGAGCGTTTGCCGAAACGATGCGAGCACGCTCTTGATCCGACGCAGTCGAGTGATCTGCGTCAACTCAAGGGCAGTACAGTCTGTTCCGCAATATTTCCAGTTGAAGGACTATATCCACGATTCCCTCACTGCTCTCGAGGTTTCGGAATCTACTCTGAGCACAGATTCATCTCGATTATAGTCGAGAGGAACTAAATGATGACCAATCTCTCAGAACTCGATGGACTTCAGTCGGAAAGAGGAGCTCAACGTTAGACCCATCTCTCCGAAATCGAGATGGCGAGCGCATTAAGGCACTCGACCGAGGCTGCCTGGGCGCAAGCCTCGGTCCCTCGAAAGCTTCCACTCAGCACGTGGGGTTGCTGAAAGAATGCGTCTGGAAGCGGATGAGAACCTTGGGAAACCTATCATCGGAACTGGATACAAGCGAGTTGCATACGAGCCCAACCAACTGCACGCTCAAGCCCAATCAAGCGTATATCGCGCCGCGAGGGCTTGAAATTTCCTCACCCAACAATTATTATCCGCTTCCAACTCGCTATCTCGAGCATCCGCGGCGTATTGCGATGAGTGAAGGTTTGGAGATATGAAGTGGATCAAAATCCTCCGGAACCTCTCCAGAAATCGTGATGATAGCGGCCCTGGGATGATGATCCCGGTTGCTTCATTAAGACTGTTCCGCATCGCTCTCCGTTGGCACTGCAACGATTTACTTGACCTCTCAGCTACGCTGCGGCCAGGAGACCAGACGGCCATCCTGGAGGGCGGCGAACGATTCAGGTCAACCGCAACTAACTCGCTTGTCTTTCCGTCGACAGCGACAAATTAATGCCTGGCCGCCCGTCCCTGCTTTGCTACGCTCGCTCGTTCGCTGCCACGCGCCCCTCGCCGGCTGGCGAGCCCGCTTCCTCGACCGACCCACCGACCGACCGCTGTCCTGATGATTTGTGCGGGTTCAAAGGCACAGTCGTTCCATCTCATCCCCGTCTGACCGATGCTCGCCAGCTTCCCCGCTCGCGTATTCGTCCAAGGGTGCGGGCAGCCTGTGGAAAACAAACGGGTCTGCTTCCTTCCGTGCATGCCTCAACTCCTTTCTTCGCGTACCGCATCACACATCACATAACTCATTCTTATGAAGCACTAGTGTTACATCAACGTTGTCAACCGTCTCTGCCACCGCCGCTGTCGACAAAGACCGCCAAGGGGCATCTGTGGAAACCAAAATCCGTCGCACGTTCACAAACATTTCCATGCCCATGTATCCAGTCCGTACATACGATATGCACGAAGCTCGGGTGACCGCGACGTAGGCAATGAAGAATCGTCATGAAAAGCAAGTTCCATTCATTTAAAGCGGAGGGACGAAAGGCAAGGTCACCGTAACGCATGCGACCGACGACATCAAGCAAAGTGAGCTCGAGCTCACCACTCGCGCCGGGAGGGACCTCAAGTCTGAGTGAATCGTGAACTGTATCGGAGGATTTTCAAAATCCTCGATCAGGAAACTTTCGATGGGGAGATGCAGGCGGGCGGGCGGGCAGACTCGCTCGATGGCTGGCTAGCATCCCACTCTGTACACACGAGGGTCGGTAGTGGTGAAGCCGTCGGTGCATGTTAGAAGCCATCCGAACGGAAAATAAGGTTTACAATGACGAAGCATCAAAGACTTACACGCGGCGCGCCTGCATGCGTCAGTAATGCGAGCAGAAGAAGCGCGAGTACTGTAGCGCTCCGAGTGACCAACCCAGCGACGAAGTTGGTAGAAGCGATCTGGAGCACAGATACACACACGATGTTTTATAAAAAATCGCCGAAGACGACTACCGAGAACTCGGACTCGACTTGCGACCAAAAACAAACTCACGCCAACTGTGAAGTCGCAGCGAAGTTTTTGTCTGTCTTCTTTCGGTCTCGTCGGGAATCTTCGTGCGGCGGCGGCCGATGCAAACGAATTCCCGTGGGAAAGACAGGCGCAGTTGTCGCGGTCTTGGATTGTCCCACAACGAGCGACCGACGACGATGGTGATGGAAAAACTCGACTTTTCCATTATAGGAGCGTTTCTCGTATGCAATACGCCGATGGTTTCCTAGACATCCTACGATCGGGTTAGTTTGGCTGGCTGGTCGGTTGGTTGGTTGGTTGGCCGCACGTTTTCCAGAGAACGTGCGGATTACTAACGCTGGGCGGATTACTAAATAGTGCTTACGTTCACTGGAGTTCCATTCCCTCCAACGTTGAATGCGCAGTTGGCCCTGTTGGTTGCCTGCTGACGACTCCTGGTTAGTTGGAGCACCGGAGGATCACCGGAGCAGCTCTCGGACAAACGGACAGAGTGACGGACTGGCTGGCTGGGTCGCTGACGGGCGATGCAATCACGAGCTGAACGTAGGAGTCGATATCGGGTCTATTGGGTTGCCCAGGTCGATAACAGCAATCCGCCCGGTGTCTATTGACAGTAGAGATCGCGACTCCGGTTGACTTTTGGTGCGTCAAGAGGAGCACGGAACTCGCAAGCTCAGGAGCAGGTGCTCCTACAGGAGAAAAAGATTGCTCGATATTTGTTCGGGCCCTTCAATGGATTGGCTGTTCCCGTAGGACTCGGTCTCGCTGTTCCCGATTATTTCTGTCTCGGCTCCCGATCAGAGGAATATGTTTGATTCGAGCCGCTTCAGTCGCTACAAGGCAGAGAGGGCACCTTCATCGGCAAGCCGTCGAGAAGCTTCGGAAAACCTCAATGCCGTTGGGGTTGTCGTTGTATTCAACTCGCCGGAGCGAGACGATGTTGGAACCGAGGACGCTTGCCGTCGTTAGACTGCGCCCGCCGGATGGGTCCCATAGAGGCTGGTTGGGAGTTTGCGATCAAGTCCCTCATTGTAGGGCTGATTGGCTGGGTTTTGCGAAGCAAAAACTCGAGAAATTTCGCTGCCTCATCCAGAAGGTTCGCCGTGTGCGTAAAAACTGCAGCCAGACCCCAATGTCTGCGCACTAGACAAATTAGTTCTGCTTTAGCTTTGGTTAACACTGACTGTTCTGCGCCATATCTCCCGTAGCACACAAGCGTACGTTGAGCCCTCTTGGGATTCGAGTTCCCGCCGACTTTGTGCTAATTGCGAACGTTTGTCAAATGAATCTGATAAGTCGTCCTGGATGATTATTTCTCTTCGCTGCTTTCGACTCCGTTTGTTGACGTTCCGGCGCGCTGCGAACAATGAGTGCTCATTCTCGGAGGGATCGCAGTCAGTGAATTCCAGATCGGGGAAGTTCGGCTCGCTTCCTGCGTAGTTTGCCGCAAAACCATGATTTCTGTTGCACCATCGCATTCGCTGGAGCTGTGCTGGAGGATTCGACTTGGAGTTCCCAGCCCGCGAAGTGCTGAATCATGTTTTTCTCCGCAAAATCAAAGCTCGTGTATCGCAAGAAGCGGTCCTCTAATTCCGTTCTGAAATCTCTTCGAGGGGGAGAGGGAATGTCTCTTCGAGAAACAATATCCTGCATATTTCATACTCGTCGTCAAACTCCGAGAAACATGAGCTGGACCCAGGTCGGAGAACAGAGTTCATGGTTGAAAGTCAGGCGACAGTTGCCGAACTTAAGCCCATCAGGAGAAATGTTAATCAGTGCTACCGGTGCTTTGATCGCAAGTTTATCTGGGAACTTGAACGCTGAGATGAGTACAGAATTCCCACCAGAGCTACGCGAGTTCAAAAGACTCGGCTCCGATGGTCTGGCATGCAGTGGCGTGGCTAGGGGGGGGGGGGGGGGGGCCCCCCGGGGCCCCCCCCCTGGGGGGGGGGGCTATCAGCTTGTCGAGCGCATCAAACGAATGGGAAAGAGCGACTGGGAACGAGCTCTAAAGGTCAGCGTTGGGGTAAGGCTGAAAGAAACTCCCGGGAGCCGGTTTTCAGAGTCCGCCGCGCTCCCCGACGTCCTCCGCTTTCACTTCCCAGCGAGACGAAGCATACGAGAATTCGGAAGTTCGAACCAAGTTTTTTGTCGATCTCGTCTTGTTTCGCCCTGAGAAGCGCTCTTGTTCCCATTCCGTGGATCGGATCGACAGTGTCGCGGTAAAAGTTGAGAACCTTTGGGCTTTCGATGAATAATTGTGATTACCGCAGTTTTTCTTATTTTTCAATTATTATTCTTCATCGAACTCTTATTGAAGGCGCTATCCGAATTTTTTCTTGACCTCAATCAAGAATTTAAGTTGTGGGGCCGACGCTCCTTCAGCCTTGACCCAACGCCAGTCTGCGATATTTCTATCGAAACGCCGGAGAATTAGCTCTAATCAGGCGCTCCGTTCCGCGCGACGTGCCCAGTCGGAAAGCCCTATTTCCCGTATGCCTAAGGACCTCGTTGTAAGTTGACTCGCAATACGTCACTCCAATGAACAGGCTGCCTAGTGCGACATCACGACACTAGCCAACCGGGTTATCAGAGCCACACGAAATTTCTCGCTTCTTCGAAAGGGGTGCACTGGTAGGTTGTCCGGGGGGGGGGGGGGCCCCCCCCCCCCCCCCCCCGGCCCCCCCTTTGTTAAAAACCCGCCCACTGCTGGCATGGCAGCGAAATGAAACGGTCGCAACAAGGTCGATCGGGTAAGACTTCGAGGGATCGATACCGACCTTCACTGCCCAGGGCCTTAGACCTTTTCTTGTGATTTTTTTCTTATTTTCTCTTATTATTTTTCTTCCTATTATTGTTTTTTTGCCCTGAAATGGGGCCCCCCCCCCCGACCCCCCACACCACCCCACCCCCCCCCCCCCCCCCCCCCAAACCCCCCCCCCCCCGGAGGGCTCCAGCTCCTTTTTGAACACTTGGTTGCCAACAAAGAAGTTGCCCGGAGCTGGATGTGATTCCACATCCTCCCGATCGTGATGGCTTCAGCCACGGCTATGCAAACGTGCACGCAAACGCACGCCGCTCAGACCGCTCGCCCATCACGTCGGCTTGGCCTTCGACTTGGCGCGAAGGAACATCACTCTAACTTGATGAAAAGGACACCAAGTTTGAGGCTACACCGGCTACAATACGATCAAGCAAGCAATGTTATTCTATTCCCGTCTCCTCGGAGATTAGCTGGTGACATCAATGCCACCAAAACGAGAATGGACCGTTTCTCAAATTTCGCCTGGAGAATGAGACTCCTCCATTTCTCGCTCCCCCTTGTCTCGAGGCCGTCTTGTCCGGGGTCTCAGCAGGGAGCGGATTTCTCCAACTTTTGGGCTCCAATTGCGATCTTGCGCTTGAAAGATGTCTGTTCGGCAGCGATTTACCGGATGGCAGCTGTTGAAAGTTGATTCCAATCTAGAAGCTTGTGGAACAACATATTTGAACCCTGTTATCCCAGATAGGTCTTGTCGTTAGAGAAAGCCGCTCTGCTCCTCTGTCAGATAGAACCAGGTCTCTGTAACGATGGTCGGAGGACGATGGATGCGGTGTTCGAATTCGCGAGTCTGATCGGCAACGGCTGGTTTAACCCAAGCAATCAACCATTCTCTAGGAAGTAAGACACAGAGTGCAGGGGGAGAGGCAGGGTGGTGGAACGAGATTGCTGCGGAAAGACAAAGGTCGACTAAGAGAAACTTTATGGAGGGTGCGGGCGGACGGGATGTGGTAATGACGGCACAGAGGTAATGCGCACAAAGTAGATTCATGGATGCCTGCCAAAAAACGAGAGTGCATCCATCGCCACCTCAGCTGGATGAAAAACCCAAACTCGAACGAAGCCGCCGCCGCCGCCGTGGCCTTCACCAGGGTGCTTGTTGACGGAAACTAATAGACTCCGACGGTGCCGTCGATTCGCGCGGACTCCGCTACGAAGACTAATGAACTAATTGATAATTCAAGCAGTGTATCGAGAGAGTTCGCCGAGGAATCCCTCGCGTTCCAATCAGAGTCGGAGCTCCGATGACCGCCGACCTCTCACAGTTCTGCTCTGACTCCGAAGTAGAGGCGGCCGATGACGGCCGTGAGGCTTGTTAGCTGACTGAGCCTTGTTGGGTATCATTTTAATATCGAATCAGGTTATGGGATCGACTCTGAATGACACAGTCGAGCTCAGCGAGTCCGACTCGCTCGTGGAAGCCAGCTTCGGGGAACATTGAGACGTGATGTCATTGACCATCAAGGACACTGAGCAACTTGCGTGGATACGATCGAGATGGCCAGGCAGTGATCATTTCAATAATTCGTCTCTCGAGACTTTGGGACTGGATCGGGACGGTGCGTCCCATTACTCACCGCGAAATGTTCTTCTTCTTCTTCCTCTCGGCTCCATCCATGCTGCTGCGTGGACGTTGCCTCGATGAATGAACCAGCCAACCTAACCAGGCAGACCGTCGCCCTCACTGCCATCGGTCGGTCGCTCTGACAGTCGGACCGAGCGTCAGTCCGTCCGTCCGTTCGTCAACGGAAGGAACGCGGACAAACGAAGCGAAGCGCAGACAAAACTTCCATATGGAACGCTGTGTCCTTCGAGTGGAGACTTGCAGAAAAATCGCACGGTTGTCGTTGGCCTGCCCTCACCCGTCCGCTCGGCGCCCCATCTGCTTTTTCTCTTCCTATTACTCGGTAGACAGGCTTTCAATGACTCCGGGTAGCGAGCGCGTCTCGCTTCGTCCCGGCACGACACGGACCAGTTGAATGACGCACTTAATGAGCACCGCGAACAAAAATTTCGCAGAACCCACATCCACTCAAGTGTTATGCGCTGGAAGCTTCCGCCCGCGTATCTGTCCAGCTCGTCTTGTAGCCGTCCATAGAATTCATTAACCCGGAAAAGCTATCATAACGCTGTGGATCGTCGTTGGTTCGTGGTTTGCAAATTTGCAACGATTGCCGACTATCTTCGATCCCTAATTTCGCTGGAGGCTCGGAAGTCACGACGACATCTGCTTCGACTTCGACTTCGAATCCGCAGGCAAGCCACGAGCTGAGCTCCCCTCGAGGAGACGTCGCTCAAATAAATGTTGGGATGAGCTTTTGCCTCCTGTTTTTTTCGTGAAGATTCTGCCAGTAGACAAAGTAGCGGGAGGTCTCTTGTGGCGTTCATTCTTCGTTTAGGAAAACTCAGTCCAAAAAAACAGGTCTGGCATACTGATGCAAAGCAACGTTTCAAAAGACGTCCGGCACTGTTTTCAATGCCCAAAGGGGGGATTTCTCTGCAGAGTTCAGGATGAGTTTCAGTCTCAGAGTTCCCTTCAGCCTTTGAACAACACACACAAGGAACGCGCTGCCGTCTGAAACGACGGTTCCTTTTGAATCGCATTCAAATTCGCTTTCGTTATTTTTCAACGATGATGGCGATGTAAGGACTTGACTCAAGGAAGAATTCTTCCCGCATGAGACGAGAGCCATCGATTGGCTCAATATCACGGCATCGGTGGATAAATCGATTGTACAACTCAATCTACTCGTTCCTTGTATTTCAACATCACGCCGCCGTTGAATAACACACGGACGTGCTTGCACCGATCAAGAGGGAACACTTACCGGTCGGAGTAAGCCTGGGAGCGAGAGGTCTAACGATTCGATGATTTGTTGCAGTGGGCCGATCACCTCTCCATCTGCCGGTGATGGTTTTCATACAAGGAGAATCTTATGAATGGAATTCAGGGAATTCGCTAGATGGAACGCTTCTGGCGAGTTTGGGAAACGTTGTCGTCGTGACCCTTAACTACCGACTCGGCATTTTTGGTAAGCCTTCGTTTTTTGCTTCATTGGCCGCCTGAATCAGCCGTATTACACAACTAATATATCGACAGCGTCTACCAATACACTGAACAAGCACCGTGTACATCTCGCGCCGCTGCCCAGACTGCCACCATGACCACGACTGACTTCTAAGGCTAATATTCGGACCCTTGTGAGGCCGCTACGCCTTCAGCGACCCGGCTTGACTCGACTTCTCCCATCCGAACCGATTGGCTTCAACCCCGTTCCTTCTTATCCTCGTTCTCCCAGTCGAACTTCAGACCATGGAGTGATTTTTTTCATCAAACGCGTACAAACGGAACCCTCTTGGGGAACGGGCGAAAATCATCGACAGGGTCAAAGTAGACAATAGGAGAACAGAACCGAATTGAACACAGCTTCGACAAAGTTTTCGCGCATCTGTTGCATGAGAAGAAGCAACACCGGAAACGACGTAAACGACACCAACGACAACGGCTAATACGATGAGTGGGGTCTGGCCCACGGCAATAACTAGACGGAGAGACTAACAACTCGACCGAGTACATAGTAGCAAAAAAGGAAGCCTATCTAATTAGCTGCCTTCAACTCTGGCTGGTTGGCCAGATGGTGCGCCATATGCACGTAACGCTGGCCATCATGAGCATCCGCATCAGGCTGGACGTCCTCTTCTTCCTCATCCTCTCACTTCTTTCTATTCTGGTGTTTCTCTCGCAGCTTCTGCTGCTGTTGTTGTTGATCCTCGGCCACTCTATTCCCAAACTCTTCTATCTCCGGCCAGGTGGTCAGTGGACACTGGCGGCGCCTCGTTTTATCAAGTAGAACGTCGTCGTCGTCGCCGCGTTCGTTCGGCGGGCAGGCGGGCTGGTCGACTGTCCGTTGCCTCATCCATCCGTCTTTTCTCATACGTGCCCGTGCGCTTGGCAAGAAGACACTTCAACTCAACCATAGTTTCTGAGATAATAGTATTAAACACACATTAGGTCATTAGGCGTTCGGCTGCCGCAGTGAAGCTTATCTCGGTCGTAGCTCGGGCGAAAATCAACTTAGGGCAAACTGGGGCCAAACTCACACAGTTTCATACTTTGCAAACTCCTCTCGCTGACGGGTGCGGTGTTCTCGCGGGCGCATAGTTCACGAGTAAAGTTTCCTGCTTCCGCTCGTTGTACAGGCTTTTTGCCACCGATCTCGGAGAACGGTCGTGGAGGCAACAACGGCCTTCTCGATCTCGTGGCGGCGTTGCATTGGATCCAAGGAAACATCGCCGAGTTCGGCGGTGACACGAGGAATGTCACCGTTATAGGACACGGCCAAGGCGGCGCCCTCGCGAACCTACTCATGTTGACACCAATGGCCAAAGGTGCGTGGAACGATCGTTTTCTCCTCTTTCTCCCTCTTTTGTTCCCAACTCAATGACAAGCTGCTTCCTACAGGCCCTGTCCATTCAATCTTCTGCTTGTTCTACACCATTCCTATTTTCATCCTCATGAATAACAGCGAATATCTAGCCTTTCGCTCAGCGAGTCTGCAAGCTCTAGGCTTCCCAAGAGAATGCAGTTCAGCTGTCAGCAAGGCTAGTGTATGGATTCACATTCATATTGATCAATTGTCCTCAGGGTTGTTTCAACGAGCTGTGTTAATGTCCGGATCTGCGCTCAGTCCATGGGCAATCGCCCGAGAAGCTCCGAAGTTCACCAAACGCATCGGTCAAGCGCTTGACTGCCCCACCGAGGACAATAAGGCACTCGTCGAGTGTCTGAAAACCAAGTAAGCCGTATATCTTGTCCCTTTGTTGTTCGTGTCCGGCACAATAAACCACAATTTAGTGGTTATGCGGAGCGCGTGCGACTCAGAGTTAAAGCCTTCCTTCCATGAAATGGTCGTGGCGAGAGCGCCTTAGAAGAAGCTCGTAAAGTCCTCCGCGAAATGAGAACTGACACGGCGGCAATGCGTTCAACTCGCTCCGAACTTACGGGAAGAATTCGAGGGAATTTCCGACTTCTGTGTTCCGAAATCTCCGCGGAAAGTCCATTATTTATGCTTGTTGTCTCATTCGGTCTATCTTGCGGAAAGTTATTTTGTTGACTCTAGCTAGACATTGCTAACTTGCAGCAATTGGATGCGACAACACGCGTTGATTGCGCTTGTTAGAGGAAATCATTGGAGATAATCTCGTTGACGTTGATCATATCCGCTGTTTACGTCTGGCGCTTGTTCGGGTTACCGGCCATTGTGTCACGCAAGTCAAATCAGTCAACCTGAACCGTGAATCAGCCACGACTGCACCAATCTGTTTTTGGCTGAGCCCCCTCACCGCGCACACCTGGACAGAAACCTGGCAAATTGGACCCCAAAGTCTGAGGTCTTGTCAGTTAGGCCACGCAAGCAGCACGCCGACGAGATCGAACCCAAACCTCACCTGTGAACCTATGGCTCGACATCACGGCGATGAAGATCGCGCTCAGTTGGCGGTCTGCGACAGATGCCAATACAATCACTGACTGTTTCAGTGTTTTCAGGAGGGAAGCTCAGTGTCAAAACTTCTCGTTCCAGACCTGCCTTAGACATTGTCGCAGTGGAAATCGAAGCGCCCGAATACCACTCGGCGTTTGGGCCCTGCGTAGACGGAATCGTGGTTGCCAGGGAACCTTCGGTTCTCATGGAAGAGCACTCGGTCGCTCAATTCAAAACCTACGACGTCATATTCGGAGTCACCGCGTTCGAGGTGAGTGCAGGTGTTCCAACATGATCGTTAGCGAATGATTTTCCCTTCCTGTCGGCAGAGGCTGCCATTCCGCTGAGTGGAACAGGTGTCCATCGGTGATGTGAACAAGCCGAGCAGATAATGGCGGACCGCTGTCAAGTATTCTATAATTCAACAGTTGTTTAGCTGTCTGGGTCGTCCGGGCATCAACGTATCTACTGAAAACCGAGTCTGTATGTACGCCGCTTCTAGGCTTGTTTGGCGCTACCCAATGAGCTCTCAGGTTTAGTTTGCGAATAAAGGACAAGAGGCTCGCTTTGTGATTGTCCGCTTGATCAGAGCACTCCGTTTACCGATGCACAATAGACCAACGGAACGCAGCAACCCAGCACGAAACTAGAGTCGTATCGAGAGAAACAGGAACCAGTCTCACCGGTGCGGCCGGGCACTGCAGGAATAGTTCTGTCGCTCTCTGTCCAAGGTTGGCGCTTCCAGTTGGACTGTCATCTCTCACGCGCCATCCCTCGTGCTGATAACGATTATTAGAGAACGCGATCGAACTCATTTTTTTACGGCAACCCGTTGATGTCCTTTCTATACTCAGCCGTCGAGTTCCGTCATATTAGTCGGATTATCGAGCTTGGGACGAAAATATAATAATTCAGAGGAAGACCTTGGGGAGTTGGACTCCTGCTGGCAACGTTGCCTTGGAATCATATCACGATGTTCTACCACAGCGCATTTCGAGGCAGCAACGATTCTCGGAGTCGAGAAATTGAATCCGTGCTTCGTGCCGCTCATGATAATGAATATCCTTCCAGGCTTATGGCTGGGTGTCGGCCGAGGAAGAGAAATACGGGATCGAAGTGGAACGACGAGACCGGATCTTGAGAACCCTTGTGAGGAATCTGTTTACATACCATCAGCAAGAGATACTTCTCACGGTGTTGAACGAATACACCGATTGGACTAGGCCCTTCCCTCCGCATCCGCTCTCCATTCTTGACTGTGAGTACATAACCTGCGAGCTTTTGCAAATCGGTCGTTCATAAATTCGGTGAAGAACATCGAATCGGGGCTCCTAGTTCGCTTGAGCAAGCCCATTCTCGCTCCCGATCGCACAAACTTGTCGTACCCCAACACCCGACCGCGCCGGCATCCGAAAGCCGAGCGTATCATTTTACCGAGCCATCAAAAGAACCTATCGCGAACGAGGATGAGCCGAAAGGAAAGTTTGAGTCGGAGTCGGAGTAGGAGTGAATGGTCATGGCTAGAGAGGCCTGGAGTAGAGAACGAATGTCTCTAGAAACTTGTTTCTCCCGCGATGTCGAGGAACGGAGATTGGTTCAATTTGCCGTAGCGATTCGGGAGTAAAATAAACGCCACAACAGAAATTCAATAGACCTTAGACAGAGGGTCCAATAAATCCTCCAAGCATGAGGGACGGCTAGCTGAGCGAAACGAACCAACAATCAATGCGGTACAATCGCCTTGGGCCACTGCTCCACTGGACAAACCTCGCCGTTCTCCGGCCTCGATTCTCTCATAGAGTGCCCTTCGGGTCCGTCGTGGTCCCTCCCTGCTCTTCGTCCACTTTTCCAAATCTTCTCCCCGTGTGGCCATCCTGTTGGTACGCCGCCGGAGCGGATCAAGCGCGCTGACAAAATTGGACCGGTCCTCTGTCCTCTCTCAAACTGAAGCCGGAAACATTATTTCAGCAACTGCCGAGATTCTGGGAGACGCTCTCGTTGTCGCACCCCTCTTCCGGGCGGCCAGCCTCCACGCAAAGGTGGCGAAGAACTCTTTCGTGTACGTTTTTGGCTATATGACAGAACACGGCGACTACCCGAACAGGGTGGGCGGCGCACACGGCGAGGATCTTCCCTATCTGTTCGGCGCTCCTTTGACGCCGCTCCGCAGCCATTTCAAGGATGGCAACTACAGCAGGAGCGAACAAGCTCTCGCAGAAGCCTACGTTAGCTACTGGAGCAACTTTGCTCGTTCGGGGTGAGTACTTTTTTTCTTGTTCTTTCGTTCGCTTCGAGCCGCCGCATGTGTCTAAGCTGTGTCAAAACTAGAACTTTCTTCAATACCCATGTTCCGGCCGGTTCGAAACTCGAGAGACCTTGAGAATTCTCTTTACAAACACTGGGAATCTCCGAAGCTCAGTCGGTCGAGGGTAGTGGTTCGAGCGCGTCGCTATCTTTCTTGTTAGCCCATGAAATAGGAACTCTCTGCTCTGTCCACAAGCGCCTTCGCCATCATCGGCGAGACTCGCCGGGTAGGAACTAGGGAAAAATGGAATCTTTGTTGGTTTCGACACTCTAGGGGGCTAGTCGAAGCACACCGAACGAATGAGAGAATAATCTGAATTTTATGAGACCAGACGACGTCGGGCTCTCGATACCCCTGCAGCTTTCGAAGAACTAACTATTTGATCCTATTTCGCAAGATAGAATAAGGGAGCGGCTGCGTAATAATATCGGGGTTGTGTAACATACATTAGGAGACCTCGTCACTTTTCTCTATCCTTCACCCTTGGAGAGGAACTCGTCCGTTCCTCATCTTGATCTTTATACTTGGGAGCTCGACAGTTGCGCAGAGATTTTGTTGACTCCTCTTGACTATATTGCAGGGACCCGAGCGTATTCCCCGACATCGGAGAGGGTTCCGAGCGGAATAACTCAAGAGACAGAGCCCGTTTAGATAGATTGCCGTGGGCAGCTTTCGATTCAAACCACCAGAAATTCATGTATTTAGGAATGAAACCAAAGCTCAAAGATCATTATCACGCACACAGACTGTCTCTGTGGAACCACCTGATACCGATGTTGCACAGGTGAGTGTATTCCTGGGATAGTTTTATTCTTTCGGCGTCGTTGTACGCTCTTTAGAAGCAGTCTGTGGTCGTTCAGCTGCGAAACGACTTTTCTCGTCAGGTCTGGTGGTTCAGATGTGAGTCCCGCTCATCACCTGTTAGAGGGGCATGACAATCCGCATCTGTTTGATGGAGTCATTCTCGGAACCAACCTCCAACAGATGGCCACCTTCAAGAGAGGCCCTGGCGGTGTGAGCGACGATGAAGATCACGCTCTCCAGGACAACAGGGTAATTTTTCTTGTTGCTTCCCGATTTGAGTTATGACTTTGCTACGTTCCTGGCGATTCCGACGAGCACAGCGGTCCTGCTCGGAGTTTGGATCCACCTCTCAAATCGTAGTGAACTCGATGATTTATCGAATTGAAGAGTCTAGGATCGATTGAGCAGTCTGTCCAGCGGACGTTCAATGGTTCGTTTCACGGCGGATCCAAGTTCGCCGGCTCACATCTCGTTCCTCTTTGCAGTTAGCTCATAAAGGCTCGGCGGCCGCTTCAACTCCAGAGCACGTAGCCGCATCAGTCTCAAACGCTAGCAGCGGAATCCCACATCCGCCAAAGTCTCTGGATAACCTCTTGCTGGAGTACGGTGGATATTCAACTGCGCTCAGTGTCACTATCGCAGTTGGATGTTCGCTGCTGGTACTTAATTTGCTCATATTTTGCGGAGTTTACTATCAGCGGGACCGGGTAAAACAGAGCAAAGACTCGAAGGTGAGTTCTGACAAGACGGAGTTTTCCAAAATTTGCCGTTTTTCCGACGGAGTTCAACGCAATCAAGCGACAAATGTTCTATAATACTTCATAATTGCAGTCGAAAAAGCGGAAACGTGATAAGAATGGGTGCCAGTCTAGGGGCAGTGTAAATTCGGGGGCCAGTAGTATCGGCCTCGCTAAAGATCATCATCAGGACATGATGACGGCGACGTCGATCCTGCGTAACGCATCGTCGTTACCGGGTTCGCCTCCGGGCCAAAGGCCGGAGTCACAGCAGCAGCAACAGCACACAGCCACCATAAATCGGCATTTGCATCCGCAAGGAATGGTGAAGGCCGCTCCGCCACAGGTTAGCTCCAAAGTCTTCCTCGGAGTAGCTTCCTCGGAGTTCATGGTCGAATTTCGTTCTCGTCAACATGCTGTGCTACAGACATCACCTCGAATATGAGTGCGCGGCGGCGTTCTCCCTTGAGCTTTCGCAGCAGAGTCGACGAGGTTGCCTTCCAGTTTCGCGCCTGCTTCATATTTTCTTTGCTTGCTCCCCACAGCTGCACTTCCAGCTGTCAACTGTGGAACCTGTCGATTACCGACGTGGAGGAGGCGTCAGCGCTCAGCAGGAGTCTCGCGGGTACGAACCGACATCCGCAGACACACTAAGTTTATCTAGACGTCCGAAGGATTCGTACGACGCTATCCCGTAAGTTTCTCCCATCGACTCTCGCAACGGAATCTACTACGTACTGCTCAGTGTTTTCGTTTCGTCAGTCTCGTTGTTATTTGAAGCTCGGTCCACCAAATTGGCCTTGCACTGCTCTCGTTTATTAGAACTGGGGAACTCAATGAGAGGACCCCACCCACTCCGGATGGGTGACCCGGGAACTGTGCCGTGTCCTCCCAATATATCATCCTTGAGAGCCGTAAAGAACGGAAATGTCCTCTCCTCTGCGAAATATCCAGCATATGGTCCACATAGAGCTCGAAGCGCGGAAAAGTAAAATATCTCGAATTCCAGACGTATTTCCAGCGATCTCGTAGTTTTGAGATTGTAGTGCGCAAGAACTTTTCAAGGGTCCGATAACCCAATCGTTTCTCTTTCCCGATTTCAGAGCCGGCGAGAGCTGTGTCGCTCCGTACGCTTGGAGTCCGGACCGAGTTGTCCATTTCCAACTTGACCAGCAGAATAATCAACAGAACCTCGAATGTGAGTTAAAGCTCTACGAGACTCACCCCGTCGCGAGTCCACCATCTTCGTCCCTCTGTCCGTTTGTCTGTTCGGCCGTCCTCGGTCTCTCCTTCTCCTCCTCCTCCCCCTCTGGATTCCTCTCCAGAAGAGCCAATTGTAGACTTTGCTTTGAGGACAAATCTCATTACCTCTCGTTCACAATCAGAAAACTGGTCACATCGGCCTCCATCGTTCTGTCCGTACTCTACTCGTTCTACACTCTGTAGCTTTCGCTCTCCTCTTCTCGTCTTCTCTTTTTTCCCCCTCCTTTTTCTGTTCTCTCTCGGGTCGGTGGCCCGCTTCGCCTTTGTCTCAAATACGCGAACGAGGAAGGGTTCGGCTTTGAACATCGAATTTTGTTTTCAGGGGAGCCCCGACACACAGGCGATCTCTAATCTAATATTTCACCCTCGCTGAGCCTTCGTGCTGCGTGCCCTGTTCTACCGAGGCTTCCGCCCCCTGTCCCCAACTCCCGTTCATTCAAGAAATAAGAACAATATCCTTCTTGACAGCGGCGGCTGCGTCGGTTCGATACAACGGCCGACACAGCCGCCAACGCCGACACCGTGAATGTAGGAAGAACAAAAAGTGCGCGGGCGTGGCGTCCTCACAAAGGACGTCAACTCTGTATGGACCTGTGAATTTTGTGAATATCGAATAAATAGCAGTTGTAAAATTGAATAACGATACCCAATTCAGATCTCGATCTTTCTTTTCTTCTCGAGCACAGAGAGAAAAAAAAACACTCACGGTCCAAAATAGTCACTCGTTTTTGTCCTTTGCCCCGGGAAAGGGAAGAACTCAAAAAAAAAGAATCGGGCGCCCCCGCCGCCGGCGGCGGGATGGAAGTCTCGCTGCAAACTCTGACGGATTGTTGACGAGAGCCTTGTCCTACGTTGACATGTTCTGTGGCTAAGTGCAGAAGTCCGGAACTTTGGAAGCTACATGTGGTGTGAGCGGAACTGACGTTGCTCGGTTGGCTCGGACGGAGCGGAAACAACGATAACAAAAACAAATATAGCCACACCGGCTGAACAGGAGGAGGAAGAGAAGGAAAAGGAGTAGGCGGCGAGACGACCGCTGCGTTTTATTTAGAGTCTTCTGTCTAACACGGTGCACTGGGGAATGCGGCGGTTTTTGACCTGAATATTCCAATGCGTTGCGGAGTGGGCTGCGAATTCCTCGAATTCCACAAGTCGTCTTCAAGAACACGACGATGCTCGCTCGCTCGCTCGCTCGCTCGCTTGCTCGCTAGCTTGCTTGCCTGCCGTCCTTCCATAAGCTTCACAAAATAGCTAAAAGGAGAACGAATACAAGAACAGCAGCTACTGTGTCTTTGCGCGGCCCCTCGAGTTTCATCGCTGCTCTCAGAATTTACACACTTTCGCCTCTAAACGAATACGCCGCGGCTTCGCCGCTCGAGGAAGCGGAGCCCCGGAACAGCCCCACGACGAGATCGAGAGAAGACGTAGCTAGCTGGATTTGAGCCAAGACTGACCTCTAAGCGGAACGCAATCTGGCCATGGAATATGAAAAGTTTTAAAAATTTGCCACGATTTCATTTGCGGAGTGTTTTGCTCGTTATGTTTGCGCATGGGAAGCTTTCGGACGACCCCGGCGATCGGGTGAGCGGGCCGACCCGAGTTTCGAGTGAGATGCGAGTTTGACCGACGCGTAACGTATGCGGCTCACTGCTGAATCTAGAGTTTTCACTTTGAGGTAGGTGTTGATGCGTGCTCCCCAAGTACCTCATATTCAAATGAGCGCAATTGCGAGCCGGGCGCAGGGCGTGAGCATTCGAGGCTGCGTCTCAGGTCGATTGATCATCGAATCTGCCGCATTGCCGGCTTTGATCATCAGATGGAGCGGGAGACCTGAGGCGAATGACATTTTGAATGATATTCAAGGTGCATTCCTCAGGTGTCGAACGCATAACGCACAAACTCCGGACGAACCCGCGCTGACCGATCCAAGCAAACTGAAATTGGAGCTTCAGCTCGAGAGGAAACTTCCTGGGGTATTCGGGGTCTCCAGTGATGGCTCATGCTCGCTGAGGTGAGAGAATGGGTCGACCAGACGAACAGGCAGAGGCACGAAACCTTGAGAGGAACGAAGGAATCCTCGCGCAACCAAAAGCAAGGAGTCCTCCTATCTGGGAATGCTCGAACAAAAGGTTCAGATAAAACGACGCCGCGTCCTCCTTAACAAATGCAAATGGAGATTCCTTCCTCCACTAACTCCAGTCGCTGGGCTATTTTTCACAATATCCTTGCTGCCTTTCCTCCTCCAGAAATTCTAGGTTCCCTGATATATTTTGCTCTTGCACAATGCCACTCTAGACATTCGATTTTGTTACCTCTCCTCGATGCGGATTGCACCTTTGCATCGAGGGTTACTATATAGTATATGCGCGCTTGGGAATGAGAGGACAGGATGCCGCAAAGATGGATACAAGAACTGCCGCGATCACCATTTCAAAAAGGATGGATCCATTGCTGGCAAATTTTGCATGTCGGACTTTCTCACCTAGATTCCATGGGGAAATGGCACGAGTTCGATCGTTGTGTTCCAAAGACTAGATTTGGTTGTGGTGAAAGTATCTGCTACTTCGCAGTGCGTGCATGGAATAGACTCGCCTTCTTTCTGCCCACTTGGAGTGATGGAAGCCAGCTATGAAACCTTGAGGATGTTGGTGAATTGGGCACTCACTCAGCGTGATAAGATTTGTGAGTCGACTATCTAGTGACTGTTTTCATGTAGTCTGTGATGTAGAGTTTGGCTTCCATTCAACTCTCGTTCCAGTTCAGGTCTGCTCCCATATCGTCATGTCGTCATTCTGAATCGAACACGATTTTCCCATCATCATAGTCGCTCGCTCGTTCGTACGTTCGTTCTCGAGTTTCTGTGTTGTTACGCCGAAAAGAAAATACCGCATCTAAGAAACGTCAGGGACTGACAGAGTCTTGCGAAACCAGAGTAACCTCGCAGTCGGAGTGATCAGTTTCACATCCGACGGAGTCGGGCGACAGGTTCTGCTCTATGAGGGAAGAACCGAACAGACAGATTCTGGTTACCCAAGTCGAGTTCACGTGGAATCTACCGATAGCCGAACCTGAAAACACTCAGGAGGTCGATCTCAAAGACGGAATGATGAGCGAAAACTGTAGCTCCATCTGAACGGTGATAAGCGCCCGAGTAAGGATTCCTGGATGGCTAGATAGACGAAGACGTGATCAGGGTTTTGCGTGGCAGCGTATGTTGGCATGCTAGCGTGTAGGCGACTGCCCGTTTCTTGGCCGCCTTCTTCTCTGTCTGGCCGGTGAGCTGCTCGCTCGCTTGCTTGCCTGTACCGCTTACGGTCACTTTACACTGGACACAGACCGCAACACACGTGAAGGCTGGCTCTCCGTTCGACATGCCACGTCTCTCGCTCGTCCTCTTTCGTCCTTTCTCCTTCTCACCGAAAGGCTGGCTTGTGGCGGCGGACCGTTATTCTGCCTCGGCTGCTTCGTTCACTTCGTAGACAGGGCCATAGGCTTTTATTAGTACAGCAATTTTCTTCTCTCCACTTCCCAGCCGCGCCGATGTACGAGAAAAAAAAGCATCAAACTCTTCAACCGCTATGACCTGAACGTTTCAAGGCACGTCCATCCCCGGTTTAACTGTACTTTCTATACAGCGACTCAATTCGCAACCGCATGTTGCTTACTCAGTTTCACCCAATTTCGGGCTCAAGCCGTGGCGGACAGGAACAGGTCTCCTTTGTTCTCCTGAGTTCCGTTGATTTGTCATCCGCGCATTCAATTACGACCTTCCGTCCCATCAAAAATTCTCGAAAACCTTCAGGAACGCAGTATTTGTGTTCAGTCGACTCGAAACGCCTGTTTCAAGGCCGTCTCTTCTTGGGCCTAATTATAGTGGCAAGTGTCGGATGGTTCTTGAACCCGCTTTATTAGCGGAAAATGTGGCGCTCTCGCTGAATTGTGCAACCTGAATCGCGAGCAACAAAATTCACACACTCGATGTGAATCCTATCCCGAAACTCGGTTTTCGTTCTCGACGAACGAAGAATAGAGGAAGGTTAGCAGGAATGAAAAATCTGGACGACGTCTGCAGAGGTAAGTGGGGAAGCTCGCTGGCTGGCTGGCTCGCTGCTTCTGCTGTGGCTGTTGGAGCGCCTCTATCATTTTAATGGATTCTATCGTGCTTGAATGAACTCCGTAAGCGCTGCTGAAGGCTCTGATCTTGGAGATCAAGAGCTTCTCAACTTCAGCTTTGATGCCCTCGGGCTTCACAAATAAAAGCCGAGGAAGTGGACGACGGCGGCGCAAGCGAAAGGAAGTATCAAAAGTAACCGTTACACAGCGAGATCGGGGCACGGAGCTAGTTCTGGAGTCCGACATCATGATGAGAACTCACTCACTCAGTGCCTGTCGCGTGTGCGAACTTCTGAAAGTCGTGGGCGCGCCATTCAGCCTTGATCCGGCGATACGTAGTTTCGGCAGTTCACGAAGCGGAGCGCGAACGAGACGATTGCGGCGTAGAAGCTCGACTAGCTCAGGAGCCTTGGATAAGTTTGCGATCCTCATTTCTTTCTACCGAGCACTCCGGGACTTTAGTGCAGTTCGTCACTGCGATGACGTATTGAGGTATTGCTGAGATGTCGATCGGAGCGCCTAGAATAGGACATTTCGTTCCCGCTACGAAACGAGTCGAGTTTATATTTTTTCCCTTTTCCCGTCTCCTTTTCGCAAATGCTCACACATTGAATAGGCACAAACGACTACACTTGTCGGATCTCTCCATAGACTTTTACATGGTATTCCTCATAATTCGATTCCTCATAAGTAATCTGATCCAGGCCAAGTTGCAAATCCAGACCGCGAGTAAACGCTGTGGTGATGCTTTGCGCGTTCCGCGTCACGAGCTCAATGAGCGCTTCCACTATCTGACATCGAATCTAGCACGTGCGATATTCCATAGCGGGAATGATCGAATTCCCGATATTCGAGTCCTAGGTCCTGATGTCAAGTAGCCCGTATAGGTTGGGGATCCAACCATGTTGGTTTGGCTGAAACGAATCGAGAGTTTGATCTCGAGTCGAATCTCTGCCTGAATCTCGCTGCATCGATATAGATCAGAGACCCATTGGGAGGGAGGTGAACTTCACTTCAATCTCGAGGACTCGCACCTGCGACCAGAATTGTGACTCGAGGGCCTCGCTCTGCTCGCGACTTCCTGTGCACTGACTGAGTATGGAGGGTTGCCGTCACTCAAGAGAGCACAAGGAAATCGGTGTTGGAGCGCAAGCGCGTTCTAGTGAACTGGAAATCGCAGGAACGTTCTCTTCGGCACATACTCGTCCTCGAGATTCCGGCCGACTGTCTCTCCCAGAACGCTTGGACAGATTGAACTGAGATTTACGAGAGATTTCCGTCCGGTAGACCATAATATTGACGCGCCGCTGAAAGGGCTGGATCCCATGGATGGACCCCCTTCGAGGCAGAGATACACAGACCCAAGGTCGAAATTCACGGCGGCGTAGCCTATAGGCCCACCTGGCAAGCAGCTAGTCCGCCTGTCTCATAGTCAGCAGACGGGTAAGGGTACTATCGAGTCGACGATGCGTACGACGACGGTGGAATTGTAGACTTTCCCCGAGACCCCATTGTTCCCCTACGTTCTGTACAGATTCTGATCCGAAATAAAAACCGAATACTACGCTTGAAAAGATCTCGAAACCTCTTCCCGGACGGACAGCGGATGAGTGGGCTGAGACAACAATGACACCGGAGTCGTCGCCGCCGTCTTCTTCCTTCGTCGTAAACGTGGAAGAAATCCGAAAACAGAAAAAAAGAACGCGGAAATCAGTAACGAAACCAAGGGCACAACCCAGAGTCCGAAAAAGAGGATGGTCTGGAAGAGGTACAAACGAACACAGCCAGACGGGTAGAAAGAGAGAGAGAGAGAGAGAAAAAAACTCGCGATAAGTCCTGATTGGAAAACAACGTCAAGCGGTTCGAGCTCGAGCTCTTCCTCTCGGGAATCAGAGTGACGCCTCAGAATTCGAGATCTCGAACAAAAAAGAACAGAATCAACTCCGATCACCGGGACAACGACCCAGCCACTAATAAAGCGTTGAAAGAACGTTCTCTGCGAGCGGGGATTACGACATAAAACAAGAGAGAAAAGACGAAAACCCACGCAGCGACATTCCAGAACCAAAAGCTTGTCAACAACTTGTTATTAAATTAAGAAGGCTCGGTGCCTGGTAACCGATTCTGCTCGAGTTATGCAATTCCATTCAGCAGCGAATCGTTTAGTCGTTAGCGACGGCAACGAAGCCGCCGGCGATTTTTCCCGTCCCGGTCGTTTCTGTCCTCGGCGACCGACCGACTCCGGAGTCGTTCGCTGTCGGATCACGCGACGGCTTCGATTCCCTCAGAAGAACAACAGGAAGATTCAAACGCATCGAGTCGGTTTCAGGGCTGGCGGTTTCGTTCGTTGCTTCACTCTTTCGTTGACAGGTTGAGGAAGCCGAGCATGGGAAGGTTTCAGGCAGGAAACGAGCGTTGCCAAAGACACGGCTCCGAACCCCAAACCAAGAACCAGCAAACGAGCCAACGAACTAGCGACCCGGCTCCCACTCGGCCTCTCTGTCTGCCTGCCTGCCTGCGTGCCAGTCAGCCAGCCGGGCCCGCTGGCCGCTCGACTGCAAGGCAGGCAAGCAGCCCTTGAACAATGGAAGCCGTCAAACGACGTATTTCTGGCTCAGCAAAAAAGAACAAAAAAGACCGAGGAAAGAAAGAAACGTGGCCTCGAATGGAGATCATGGACGTGTCGAGGGTTTCCCGTGGACTCTATTGAGAATCAAGGGCAGGGCAGCAAAACGCCGCGCCCGCCGCCCGGGCTTTACAGCCAGGCACCAGCGCCACGCCGTTGCGTTTCTGCGTCGGTCCTCCCTCCCTTCTTCCCCAATTTTCTTTTCTCTCGTTTTCCTCGTCGCCGGCTCCCCGTTGTATTCTCGCTTGTTCCCACTCCGATCCTTTCGCCTGACGCTCATCGACGCCCGGCACATTGTTGTCGATGAGCGATTGTTGAAAAGGAGATACTCGAACGAGTTACCCCGTTCAGTCACAGGCACCGGGGAACCCGGGTTCCCGCTTACCGTGACCGACAATCGAAGCGTGTGGCACGGTCCGAAAGTGGTAAGTGTCACAGTTCCGGAAGAACGGAGGTAACAAATTTTATACAGGAAAAAACTCAGACAAACCGTGATAAAGGGCCACAGTGTGCGTGAATGTTTGGTACACACTTGACAGAAAGACTCCGGGATCGGCATCTAAATACATAGAACTATTGTCCGCGATGCGGCGATCACCGAAATTCTGACACGAGAGAGGAGTCGCTCGCTTTAGAACAGTTGCGGACCGCTAACGGGCGGATTGAAGATCGCACGGCCGCCTCGTCTGATAAAAGGTTTGTTTGTCGACAGCAGGAGGCCACGAACGAGTCTGGGAAGAACCTCGTTGCTGGAAAAGCAGACGGTTGGACCCACAAACGAACGGGCGGTCGGTCGGGCAGGCGGGCGAGCCAGCCAGCGAACGGACGAACGCAGAGCGGGACGATAGATCTTCTCGTTCTCGAGATGAGATTGGCTCTTCATACGCTATTCCCCTCCCCTTCGGATTGGCTCGTGGACCACCGGCGAGCGGTTCGGCCACCGATCTCGAGAACGTTTATCATCTTCAACAACGGAGTGAAACGAAATTTTTTCCCATGCCTCGCTGCATCTCACGCTGCTTCACCTCACCCATCGTGATCGGCTTCCAGGAGGCGGGGAGAAAGGAGAAGGATCTCAAATCTTCTAACCGTCCCTCCCGTGATTCAGTTCCGACGCAGATTTCTGTCTCGGTCCTTGGTAGGGTCGGATTATAGTTTCCTCGCCTTTTCCTTCCTTGTCTCGTTGGCTTAATCCTCTGGTCTCCTGTCGCTCCACTTGTCTCCAGAGATCCGGTCTTCGAACTTCCTCACGTAGGTTGGCGAAACTCCTATAAAGCAGCAAAGGTGAGAGAAAGAGATTTCGCGTGATTCGCAGCATCGAGTAAAGACAGAAACTCCGAAATTCAATCCGATCCTCAGTTTCTTTGTCGGTTTCCTCTCTGATTTGCTCGAGCTCACTACTTCGTTCGTCCGTTCGTTCGTTCGGTTTGCTAACTTGCTTGCTTGCCCGACAAGCTCGGCTGGTTTGTTGGTTGGTTGGTAAGTCGGTTGGGTGGCTATTCCTCGAGAGTTCCCAGAAAAATCATCCGGACGTCACGTCACGTCTCGGGGGCACTCGCCGGAATGATGTGGCATGTCGCTTTGCTCACTGGCTCGCTTTCCGCTGCTCGGATGTCTAGCTGGCTGACTGGCCAGCTCGCTAGCTCGCTCGCTCGGAATCGTAGTTTGCCTGGAAAATGGAAGGCGGATAGAGGAAGTGAAAAAGGGGGACCAGGGAGCAAAACAGCAGTAGCTCAGCAGCGGTCGCCGTCACCGAACGACAGACGACGAGCAAGCGAGTCAGGAACGCACGAAACCCTCGCAAAGCCAACTTTGAAGACGCGTGATCCGCATCAAGAGTGACCTCACATCCGCGCACACACTGCCGCCGCCGACCGGATCGGAGTCTCGGTACTGTTACTGCGTCTGCTCGCCCCGTTTCCCTACGTACCCCGCCTCTCTCTCTCTCTCTCTCTCTTAGTCGCTCTGTCAGGAGTTGCGGCTGCGGCGGTTTTTCCAGTGGCCTCTATAGCGACTCTTCTGATCCGGCCCGTAGGCAAGTTGACCATTTGAAACGACTCCGCGCATTACACCTCTCTTGACGAATTCCTTTCCGCCGCTTTCGGTTACTACGGAACGTTTCTCCAACCCTCAGGCCTCAAGTCCACGTGGCAATGCTGAATTTCCCTTTCCGACTTGGCGGTTTTCTCAGTTTCCGTCCCTATCGACCCTACATCTGGCCTGACTCCTTCAAGTGTCTACACATTTCTCCATACCGTGGGTGTTTGCATGCTGCAACAAATCTCAACGACACCTACAGTGTCGGACTACAACTGTTATAGCAACAACGATAACGGAGCGTTACACAGGCACCTCCATCAATCCAAACGGCTCGGTCTCGATTCCCTCCCCACTGTCTCGATATTATTCGGTGTACCCGGTGCTCTATCGGGAGCATCTATCGAACACCGAGTCCCCGACTTTAATGATGTCGAATCGGCGTTTAGTTGCAGTAGGAGAAACAGCATCACCAGCAGCATCCTCCGCCCTATGATTTCTCTTCGAACTCCTTCTCCCTGCGTCCCCTTTATCGGTAGCGAACTCTGTGGGGAGAGTCAATCTATTATCATTTGGGCGCCGAACACTCTCTCGTTACCTCGTTTCCTTTGAACCACCTCCTCCACGGTCCTCCCTCCGGAAGGTCCTCCGTTGAAGCAACCTCCATACCGAGATGGACCTCGGTTTCTTCGCTTTCTCTCTCTCTTTCGCTCTCCCTTTCGGCTTGCTCTCGAAGCAATTCAATCCGCCCCCTCTCAGCCCAACTGCCGGAGAGATACGAGTTCTCAGCAAGAAGACCCCGCAAGGAGCCCCCGCAAGGGCCCTCGCCAAGAAGGGGGACTCCGGGAGAGACGGAGCGGGAGATTACAAGGAGGGGGCGTTCCCGGTCTTCGCCGGAACGGAACTGAGTTAGGTGTTGCTCGGAACTCGTTCGAGGCACGTCCTCGGAGCAACGCTGACTCCACTCCCCACCAGTCGTCCGATATTGCTCGCTCCCCTCGCTTTCCCAACTCTGGTTCTTCCTCCCCGTTGCGTCGCAAACTGCGATAGATGCACCGTGTTGGTCGGAAACACACGTTCCTATTTCATTCCCAGGTGATTTCGCTCTTAATTCACTCCTTTCTCTTCCTGGGGCGAGCATTCTTCTTCACTTTCTTCGAACTCCTCCGTTCTCCTTTTCTTTTTATCTTTCCGTTGCCGAACCCTCGTGCTGCCAGTGCGGCGAGGTTTCAAAGGAACGCGAAGAAGAACAATCTCGAGACAAACTTCTGCACAACCTGCGATTTGATGTTTCAAGTGCTGCGGAAACCCAAGAATGTGCAACAAAAAAGACACGAATTTAGGAATTAGAATGAGATTCCAAACCAAGGAGTGAGGAATACCCTACCACGGAACGATCTGGCCGAACGGGGACTCAGGACAAGGCTCAGCGAGGAGCTGGGCAGATAGGAGTCGCAGACGAACAACACTGAAAGGAATGGACGCTGTCGATAATAACATGAGATAGAATTCGAGAAAAGTTTCACTGTTTCATGATGATTCTGATTGACTGACTCGCTGGCTGCCTCAATGAGTGGCAGGCGATCACGCTGACTCCGTGGCGGCAGGCCGAATGTCGAAGCCATTGCTGCTTTCGAAGGAAATTTTTTTCCCACTTGCGGCCGACTGAAGTGGGGGATTGAAAAAGCAATTTCGGATTCTCCGGGCGCCAATTCTGTTTCCGATATCTGACATTTGCCCGGGCCGAGACAAAACGAAAGAGAAAGCCGCCGAAAAATTATTTTCTTTCCGTTGTTCCCTCTCGACGGCTTCCAAGTTCGTTGAATCCACTTTCAAAAACGGGCGAGTGCGTACTCAGTCATCAGGGACGATGTCACATGATGGGACGAAAAAGTCCCGGGACACTGCTTCAGTCGAAGCTTGCCTTGCAGGTGACCGGGATGCCCATTCTTCCGAGCTTCTCAACTGATCCTATATCGAGCTATCGAGAGCGGTGGAGATAATTCATCGGGAATTATACCGCGAGGAAATAAATCTGACATCTCCGTGTTCTTTTGCGTTCACTCCCGATGGCAAACGTTTGTTCTCGCCTGCTTCCCGGTTTCTCCCGGCTCTCTGGCTGGCTGGCTTGAAGAATGGCGGACAGGCAGGGTCGTTGACTCAACGTGCAGGAAACTTACCCAAAGTGAAGCAGTGTACGGGGCACGCACGCGTGCCTACGCGACCCAGCCAGTGAACAGCGCGGCCATCCGAACGTTGAGCGTGTGGCTGGTCTTCGTAGCTTGCGTCGTCCTTCAAGCGAGCTCGTGTTTTGTCTCTGGAATCTCGAGGCTATCTCTTTCATTCTAAACGCTCATTCTCCACAGAAGCTCGCGAGTACAGAACGAGTCAAATCTAGAAGAAGGGAAAACATTGATACTTCCCTCAAACTTTGGCAGCTCGGTCGAGGGAGCACAGAACAATCCAGTCAACGGAATTAAGGTTTCTCGATCGTGTGCGTATATTTCCAATAATACGGATGATCTAGGGCTGGATGCCATGAGTGTTCTCATCCTTTCGTGTCTGTGTTTCAAACTCGTGAACAGAGCCTACACATTCCGTTCCTAAATACGTGCGAAACTCTGGATGAGTTCGGAGGAAAAACACTGCTCTTGTTCCTCGAACCGGAAAGATTGCACACTTGAGGTGTATGCCGCGACTCGTAACTTTTTCTCATACAGACTTCATGGACATCGCCAATAGGTCCCTTCCGTTGTCGGGTAACGGTCGCCATGAGAGTAATCATTATCCGATGAGACGGACTCGTTGCTGACCTTCCCCGGAACGGGACAATGTTGGCTCTGTCTGTATTCATTAGGCTTACACATTGCGGCTCTTTCGACGCTGTGTTCACGGCTATCTCTCTAATTGCGCACTAACGGCCGAGTAAATAGTCAGTTGATGGGTGCAAAAAAACCGGAAAACAACGTGGAACAGGTCGAGCAAGCACAGCGGAAGGCGACGCGAAGCAGATATTGCTGTCTTCCTCCTGGCCTTGTTGTTCTACTTCCACGACACTCTTGTCGTTGCCCAACTGGGAGTGTCGCCTACGGCTCGCTTCACCTCACGACCTCTACTATACATCCTACAAAGTGCTCTGAGAGGTTTACATGTTATACTCTACACGGCGGCGCCCAACGTAAACGACCGACGAATCGCGTTCAGTCCACGATTATTTCTCCTCTCGTTGTGAGGCACACTTCACAACCAGCCGTCATCAGGGAGCAACATCAACAGTTTGCAACAGAACGTCTACTTTGACTCTGGCCCGCGACGTTTATAGCACTGTTGAGCGAGGACCTTGCTCTTCATCGTTGTTGTTGCTACTACTGCAGATGTCGTGCCGGCTGACGATGTCGTTTTTTTGCTCCACGTGTGGATTTGAAAGTGAGATGGTTGGTTCGCCTGAAGCCGAGCGATGTCAAAGAGAGCATGATAATAATACTGCTATACACAACAACGAGAGCACAAGTGCTCCAACAGAGAATGAAGAAACAAATGAACGAACTCCAGCTAACCCAGACGTCTTTCCCGGCGCTTCTCACCGCCGCCGTTGCTGCTGCAGCACAAACGGCCATTCTTGCATTGGTGGTTTTGTTGTTGTGTTGTTGGTAGTGGTAGTTGCTGTTGTTGTTGTTTGTGACGCCAGTCGCCTTGAACTGCCACCTCTGCAGACAGACACTGCACTGCGGCCAAATGAACAGTGGCAGCGACAGAAGACAGCTAAAAGGAAGGAACGAACGTAGGGAAGAATTCGGCGAATGTTACCACTCCGGCAGCCACTCACTCACTTGTTCGTTCGTTCTTTCGTTGCTCCGCTCGCAACCCTTGCCACTCGCTGGTGGCCCATTGCACGCGTTGGATGCAGCTGCATCAAATGATGGCGGCGACGATGTCAGAAATATCAAAACACGGAGATGGGACGATGACGACAACAACCGGAGACTGACTGTCATGCAAGGTGAAAATTTCTCGCACTTTCTCGTGTCCGCTTCCTCGTTGTCGTCGTCGTCCTCGCCCTCGTCGTTGCCGGTTGCTTCGGTTTCGCTGTTTGCTTTCTTCCCTCCAGCCATTTGTCTCGCTCCCTCTACGTTGCCCGCTCGATAGCTTGCCTCCTGGCTGGATGCATTCCTTGAGAGGTCGCTCTTTCGATTTGTTCGCCTGTTAGGTGTGGAAATAGTGTCAACGATGCGATGCTGTCGTTTGAACAAAATAGGCACATCGCTCTCAGCATGGGCATTTCCTCTGATTTGTTCTGTGAAGTCACGCCTACAACTACGTCTCGATGCGCGTTCGTTTACGTTCTTTTGCGTTCAGAATTCAAGTTACCTACATGAGGCCTCGTTCCCCTCCTCCAATCTCACTTCTCCTACAATGGAAACGCGTCATTCCACCTTGAAACTCCCTCTTCTTGATTCGCTTCCCTCTCCCACAGTGCTCGATTACTGATTGTGGTGAGAGGAGGCAAAAAAGGAAAGAAGGACGATTGTTGATCAGTCCACAGTTGCGGGTTCCTCTTTTTCCATCTGCGCTACGATGCCCCTCTGAGCTTCAGAGACCTCGTGTCAGATGAAAATGAGACGAAGTCACAACCGATACATAGGATGACAACTTGCGGAGCCCTTTGGTCTGATTTTGAAGAATTGCCTCCTTCCTCTCTTCCTGTTCATCAATTCTGTGTTCTTTCGTACGGTCCCTCCTTCGTTTTTTTCCCTCTCCTTTGCATTCGTCGCTTGTTCCCCGCACTAACCATTCAATCTGTATAATGTTCTGGCCCTTGTCGGTCAGGCCCGAAAGAATTTCCTCCCAATTTGCATTTTCGAAACCACCGCGGCACGGCGGCCGAAGTTCGAGATGATGCAAAAATAATATTTTGTCTGATGGCAGCTCGAAACAATGTTTGGGCAGTGAACGAGGCGGAAAGTGCGTAACCAGCGTCGATAAGCGAAATGTGGAGAGCCGATAGAGGGAGCAACGAGCCCAAGAAACAGAGCAGCAGAATTCAGTGTGAACGCTCCCGAACACCTCGAGCAATTGAACCTTGTGGCGTCCCAGAATCAAGCATCTGAAAGGAGGCGTTCCTATTCTACCAATTCCCGGAATCACGAAGAAATCACCGCCTTCACCAGAGAAGTCGTACAGACACAGATAATCACAGTTCCTCGAATCGCAGAGGAAAACTTCTCTGCCCGCAGGTCCCGGATACGCCTGGAACTCTGAACACGTCGTCGTCAGCTCCGAGGCACGAACGGCGGACGTGGATACAGGATGCCGCCTTCGGTAATTTCGGTCTGTCGGTCGAAATTTTTCGTCTGACATGGTCGTTTCCGGATGGAAATGATCAGGAAGTGTCGGACCGTTGGCGTCCGAGGCGTCCAACGCAAGCCATTCTTGCACCGTTAGTCCTAACTATGTTTCCGTCGGGAGGAGCACCAGCTTTCCCCTCCCTCTTCCCGAGGGACCTTCGGAATGCACCGTCGGCCTGAAAAGAGCCTCTTTGCGACCAGGTGAACAAAGCTCGGCTTTTCAGGGAATGCTGGGCCTGCGATCGAGGCGCTCAGGAGGCAAACATTCTGGAGTTCTTGTTGTCCCAGACCTCCTCGGAGTGGGGAAGCCAAATATTTCATTAGCTGCTGAACAATCGTTTCGTTAAGAACGGAGAAAGGACACAACGGACCGTGCAGACGGTCGCTTTCGAGCCGCTAGAGGGAACCAACGGGCGGCTAATCGATAGAAACCCTGATCCTTAGAGGCGAAGTGCTTCGATTGTTGCTCCAAGTCTTATTCCCCCTCTGGCCCCTTGGCCTTCAGAACCGCTGCCGGCTGACCCTCGAATCCGTCGCTGCTCTCGCGCCGTCGAAATAGACTTTCCCGACGTCCACGATGACCTTGTCTTCCTGCGGCACATGCGCTCCAGGGTAAACCGGATTCTGTCAAATGGCAGCCGGCTTCCCTCTTGACTCGTCCAGTTGTTTCCTTTCGGGACGTCTTCTGCAGGTTGCAGATTGAAGTTAACTTCGACTCGGAGGAGCCGTGCTCAGAGACACAGCGCGGCGCTTGTGGCAGTGACGACTCTAACACACGTCCCGCGCCCAATTTCCTATCAATGAATCTTCATAGAAACTCACTTAGGCGTCTTGTGATCCGAGAAGGCTGCTTCCCATCCGCGGGTCACCAAGTTTCGAAATCCAACTGAATGCGAGACTAAGGAAGAACGGTATGGTGCTCTCTTAAGCAGCCACCTAGCAGCTCAATGAATAGGAATTGTGTCTGGCAGGGAGGGACCGACATCACTGTGTTACATCTTGATCTCAAATAATCAGCCTCTCATCTTTTGCGACGCATTTTCAATCGACGCAGTCATTCTTCCATTCCACTCGCGTGGGATGCTAATTCTGAGCGCTCTTTCCATGATCTTCACTGGTGTAGGTTGGCAATACATAATTCCACAGAGATGGGGTTTCGGAGTCCGGAATCTCATTGATGTGCTCTTTCCCGGATCAACCGCTAGGTAGTTATCCTTCATACTGATACTGAGAAATCGATTTGCCACGGAGATCGATCTCCTGTCTTCAGAACGCAGATTCTGGACTTCGCGACAGCTGGAAGATTCTCTGGAAGCCCAACTCGGTATAACTCCCGGGAGAAACGATGTGTCATTGTTTCTGGACGTCAGGTCTCGAGCGATCACTCACCTTCTGCTTCAGGACGAAACCGAATGGGGAACAGCTGTGCGATGCCAGGCTTGATTCCCAATAGTGAACGGATCGGGCGACCGGACGATGCAATGACGAAAGCGAATACAAATGTCCACCCTACGCTTGCTCTCTTCCCGGCTCTCCAGAGAAAGCGGCCGAAGCATCACGAACAGCAGCAGCAGTCGCACATCACATGCTCGGCTTGCCGGATGTCGACGTTGCCATTCTGTTGCCATCGACGATGACTTGCCAAAACCGAAACGGACAAACGTCCAGCCGGCCTGACGGTCCTTCGTTCGTTCGTTCGCTCGCTCGCCTACCCGCACGCCCCTCCGACAGATCGAATCGAAGCCATTGACCACGCATCTGGTTGTGCTTCATGCATATCCCGTCCACGGCCGTATTGGTGACAATCTCGCGACATCCTGACGTCCGAACCGGAGCCGAAAAAAACTCGTTTGCTTCAACGATCTTTTTGCTCCCGCTATCTGCGGTTTGCTGTGGTAGTTTTGCTCGAAGCGTAAAAAATCCTTGGTTGTTCTCCGTGAACGGATTCGAGTAAACGATGCGGCGAGCTCGGAACCAAGTTCATCAAGGGTCATGGGCGCGAGCGCCATATTTTCATTCACGCGGAGTTCCTTTCCGCTACTTCTCGTGCCTCCGCAAGATTCTGAGATGGCGTGATAACGGCAAGCTCAGAACTCCAGGAGGAATTCAATTTCGGTGGAAAAAAAGTTCAGGGTCAAGACGTCGTCATAACGCGAGAACTGGGGGGGCCGAGCGTTCGGGAGCGACTGAGCCAGAAGTACTCTGGCGACCCACTTTCCTTGATGATGAAAACTGGAACTCGATGGAACGAGTTTACCCGCAGGACAGAAAACGTGATCGTGCATCCAATTTCCCTCTCACGTGTCTTCCTCGCCGGCGAAGTTACCTGAAGCGGCAGCAGCAGCAGCAGCAGCAAAGTTAGCGCCGAGATTGCGAGAGGGAATTTCGTGAGATAATGCACGCGAGGACGAGAGCGACTGGAACGAGACAGCCCCATCGAAACGAGACAGCGGACACCCTGTAGCGCCTCGGGCTGACAGATGGGCCTTCAGGGAGGAACAGAGGGAGTAAGAGACGTACGAAAGGACGAAGGTCGGCCGGCGGCCCGGCCGAGGAACACTTGAAATAAATCACAAAAGACTCGACGCGACCTCAGTCAGCAGTGCAGCGCAGTAATCAAATTTTGTCCCACCTTGCCGTATAGGCAGTCAGTCAGTCAGTCAGTCAGTTAGCCGGTGGGAGAATCTGTCGCACGCTCGTTTGGTCGAGGATGAGCCACAACCGAGACTTCTGACTCCCAGTGTTGGAACAAACAGGGTTTGCGTCACGTTTGCGCTTCTCCACTGCGGAGAACAAGGGGAACACGAGTTGCATCGGAACTCTGTGAAAGAGAGATGGAGCAGCAGCGGGAACGAGTAAGGGTCCAAGAAGGATGAGTGTGAATACCAGGACGATGCCTAGCAGAGAGTAGTTTTGAGATTGTTCAGTTTGATGTGTCTGGAAACGAGATGAACGAGCTCGAAGACAACGCCTAGAATGACCGAGCAGCAACGACAACGTGGAGGTCGACAGCCACTGGCACGGTCATTCATTCGACGCTCGAAGTCAACCCTCATGACACTACATCGAGCATCCTCTTAGATTTTCTTTGGGATTCCAGGGAAGCTTGTATCAGAGAAAGTAACTCACCCGTTTCAGCGCTTTTGTCAGTGCATCAGCGAGTAGCGTGCGAAATTTTGA
Organism: Neoseiulus californicus; assembly: GCA_028455905.1. Classification (NCBI taxonomy): domain Eukaryota; kingdom Metazoa; phylum Arthropoda; class Arachnida; order Mesostigmata; family Phytoseiidae; genus Neoseiulus; species Neoseiulus californicus. The sequence continues at coordinate 6,455,971 of JAMQGS010000003.1, forward strand.
GAAATCGAACTGAGTTCTCCCGCGTTATCAGCACGCACCTATCCTCTCAAGACACTCTTCCAGGGAGAATCTGAGGGTTGGTAGCGGCGGAAAGACGAGGGGAAGACGCCCGGGTATCAACGTGGTTGCGGCAACAAGCGGCAAAATTAGCCAACGCGACGCTCACTGGCTCGAACGAACTTCAGAAGAAGAAGCTATCATCCGCTTTCACCCCTAGTCCCTTGGTCAGTGAACGACTTCTCTTGTTTGTCGTCTCTGCAGTCGTTCTGGGAGCTCGATCAATGAGTTCCAATCGTTGAACTTTCTCTTTGTCGCTGACGGAAACATCGGCTACTCCGAATGAATCAGAAAAAGAAACAGCTGTGCTGGGAAGCAGTTTAGCACAGTATCACCATGTTAACATTATGTCAGTGGAGGAAGGCGGAAATACGAAGAAGACAAAGCGCATCAGAGGGAACATCTGCGGAATTGGTTCTCTCGATGAAGCGCACTGGGCTTCGCAACGAAGGAAATCGGTATTACCTCACCGAAACTTGGCGAGGAACGGCGACTCGAGTTTTCTCGCTTTGATTTCATCTCGGAAGCACTGCGAGTCGCAAGGACTCTGTCTGATCCGAACGAACCCCTGCGGGCGCGTTTGTTTTTCCATGTTAGAAATATAGCCCGCATTGGAAGTTTCTACAAACATCGACCGCCAAAACGAAATGATTTTCGATCCATTTCTCAAGAAAAGTTTCGACTCTTCTGCTCGACGAGGGATCGACCCCGGAGTCCCTCTACACGGGGAAAACTGCCTGTATAAATAATCGTTGAGATAAGTTGAGCCGAAATGGAGGAGCTTAGCAAACTCAAAGAGAAGAAGGGTTCACGCAGGAACGAAATGATTTCGAGGCTCGACGTTCAGCAAAGCTGTTCCTCCTCGGAAAGAGCTCTCCGGCTCAAGCCCAGTGTCTTGCAAATTCCTCAGCGATTTAATATTCCGATCCCATTTTCCGATTCCATCCTCAACTGAGATTTTTTTTAGGCAAAAGCAGTGATCTCGAAGGCTAAGCCGATAATCCCTCTTCGACCACAACTGTAGAATCTAGGAGTAACTGCGAGGAAGGATTCGCGTTGCGGTGGGAGCTTGTGCGACGGGCCAATTATATAATTCATTGTTTCCGGTCACATCGAGTGGCTCGATCTCGATTTCTTGCGACCCGTGGGATGTTGCCAGAAGTCTTCTGAAAACTTTTCAATGTCGATCTTTCAGTGAACGCATCCCGTGTTTCACCGCACATCTCCCTCGACCGGTTGGCGACGAGCATTTGAATCAATTTTTCACCGGGGAACGCTTGAGCTCAGGCAGACGCTCAAAGTTGAATTTCGAGAGCGCAACTTATGTCCCCATCGCTGCAGAAAGAGAAATGAAGTCAGATGGCGATATCGACTCACGTTCACCCAGAGCGTTCGGCAGACAGAGAGCTAGGCAAGGGTGGGAGCCGGCACACTTGGTGATCCATCCCGGTATCAGTCACAACGCGGTGGTCTTCATTCAACGCTGTGTCTGAGAAGCGTTCGATAGGAACGGCTTTGTGCGGAATTCTCGTCGTTCCCTCGAACATAACGACGCCAACGAAAGGAGAACAGGGGGACAGCGGATTTCCTCCGGCGAAGGAGTTGCGAAATATAAGTTCAGCCATTGAAAAGCAACGCAGCAGTTTGTTCGGGCGGAGCTTCTTCGAACCGGGGTAAAGGGATGTATGTATAGATGGTGCTGCCTTCGGTACCGACGGTTATTCAAGGAAAGGAACTTGAGCTCAGTCGGGAAATGTTGACACAGCAGTCAAATCACTCACAGGAGACTTGAACTGCGGAGTTTTGGCTGGAAATCGTAGGTAGCGAAGGTGTACATCTATGTACGTCAGAGCTAGGTTAATAGCTCGGTTTGGCGATTCAAATAATGATCCTATTAGTGGTTGGCTGAATTCGACACTTTCAGCGGCCCCGGGTCTAGATCTCACACGTTTCCCTACGTTTCCGGAATCAGAGCCGCTTCCTTAGAATGACCCGGAAGGCGTTGGAAATCGTTGGCTTCGGACGATTACGCATTCACCGTCTCGGTCCCAGTGTGCGATTGGGGATCCGAACGTCGCGTCGTATTGAACGCGGCGAACGAGAAGACGACTGGTCTGTGGAGGATAAACGCAGTAGCGCATGTTTTATTTAGGAGGCGTGTTGTTCCGAAGTGTTTGCGCTCGTGGTTTGCCTCGGCCGCTCCAGCCGACGTTCTATCCGTGAGTCCGTCCGGTTGGTTGGCGGCGCGCCTGCCTGGCTTCCCTGGTGGTTGGCAGCTGTTAGACATTGTACACTTTGCAGACCGTAGATCTAAGTTCACAGAGGCGTAAAGGAGAAACGCTTTGTCTGAGTTTGTCTCTCTCGTATTCGAGCCTCCCACGGCAAGGATAGACGTTGCTGCACTCGAAAGGTCGAGCCTTCCCCTTTGTATTGCGAAACTTGACTGCGGCGGAACAGCAGCGGACTGGGATAGAATCTTTTCGACACCTCCGAGAGCTCCTAAATTGCTAAAGGGTGTGTCGAGCTGATCGAAAACACTCCTTAACCGGGAGTCCCCGTTCGGGAAATATCGCGATTGGAGGTCCAGCTCGGTACTGTACGTGATAGCAGCGAGGATGTGTTTCTCAAGATCTAAAAAGAAGGTTCTCGACGCTCGAGATTCTTCGAGATTGTATTGTCACGGGAGCCGAACTGACGAGTGCAGGGTCTCACCGAATGGGAACGGACGGACCCACAGCAGGGAGACTTAGGTCTTCGCATTTCTAATCCGTTAATGGACTCTCTCTCTACAGGGTTGGAACATTTAGGACGTTTTTCCCCTTCCCTTGCCTCCAGAACGAGAATAAAATCCCCTCGAGTTTGACAAACTGAACAACAAAGAGTGCCGAACGGAGCAGCCATTATTTCGAAGTGACTTTCTCGTTTCGGTACTATTCTGGAGCGAGTTGCCAGTTACGTGATTTCTCTCTCGTTCTCTACTCCTTGTGCCTAAGACCAGACTTACTCACTGCAAGATTACAGTAGGAAACCGAGGACCTTATCTTCATATTTTGTTTCTCCTTCCTCCATCTGGAATTATTTCCTCACTCTCCTTCTCTCTCAATCTCTCTCAAAATCCCTACTCCGGTTTGTGAAACATGACGAAGCGACGATCCAAGACCGTAGGTGGGATGAGCGGACTCCACTCGCTACGAGAGACCCCGAAAATTCCTGGAGGGTAGACTAGCGTGAATTCTCAACTGCATTCTACATTCTACACGAGAACGGTTTCCACGAGACTTCGCCCGTTGAAAGAATTGGTCACCCCGAACCTGGTCAGATCGATACGGAAAAGGAACGACCTGTACAAGAAACTCAGAAGACATGGAACAATCGAAGCAAAAATCATCTACACATCGTACAACACCGTCCTACACCGACTGATCAGAGAAGCCAAGAACGATTACTATGCGAGGGAGCTACTCAAGACGGAGGGCGATACAAGGAAGGCTTGGCGAGTTGTCAACTCGTGCTTTAGGGGAACCCGAAGAGGTGAACCTATGCGACCTGAACTACTGCAGATGTCTGGCGACGACATAAATGAGCACTTCGCAACGATAGGACCCAGGACGGCGGCGAAAGAGATAGGCAGGATAGACCCGAATGCGGGATTAACGGACCCGGTGAGAACTACGTTCGTGGGATTCAAGATTCCATCCCAGGAGGAGGTGGGGAAGATACTGCAGGAACTGAATGCCAACAAAGCATCGGGCGCAGATGGACTACCGGCCAGACTCCTCAAGATATGTCACAACGAACTCTCAACGAACTGTAAATATGAATCCGCGAAATAGGAAGGCATGTACGCCTGTACGTTGGCCCTATCGGGACAACGTAAGAAAATCGTTTCGCAGAGATCCCATAAGTCACTGGGTGAGAGGTACATTCTCGAAGAGGATTCAGTCCGACACCCCCGACGACGCGAACGAAGCCAGCGACTCGAGGCAGTCGCGAAACGCTCGGTGATCCTGCGGCTCAAACAGGAGACAATGTTACAAGGGAGCTAGAGTCTGAACCGAAGGGAGGCAAACCACTGACGGGTTTTCTTTGCGAATACTCACCTTGACAATGGGCGAGCTCGCGAAGCGAGACACCCGCGGTTCTCGGCTGAAACCTGGCACGTCAGAGTCAGGCGGGCGTTGATGGTATGGGTGGAATTGCACAACCCTTTCTCGATGAACAGCCGTTTCGAGTTAATGTGTCCTCTCACCATGGCGGCTTCCCCATTGTTGATGAAAAATCCCCCTAGTTTCGAGAAAAGCTCGAGGAGACGACATTTACGATGGAGCGCTTCCTTGACTCGTCTCCTCTAAAACTTTCTCAAACGTTGGTCCATCAGCACCCGGGCGATGGCTTCCTGGCCGTCTCATGTTCGCGGCTGCCTGGGAATACTATGTTTTTGCATTTTAGGAAGAAGTTCTTTCGATTCAGTCGGCGGCATTATGCCCCCACGCATATAATGGTCAATAATGCTCGGAAATGAGTTGTACTCCTTTCGCCTGATCTCTCGCTCCGGCAACGCGCTCCGCTTGGATCACGGAACATTTCGGAGTACAAGACACCGCAAATTCCCGAAATTCTGAAATTGTTGAGGAGAACGTCTGTTGTAATCGAATACGAGGCCGAGCACCTTGACATACCATCGTGGCAGAGAAGATCAACGCTCATCTACAACACCCGAATTATGAATCATAACTCTACGAACACCTACAGTGACGCTATTTGTCGCCGAAATATCTCGAGTAGAGCCATGTCTGAAGGATGAGGGAGGTATTTCGAGTTCTGAAACCGGAGAAAGCCTCGCACGAGGCATCGGGCGACAGCGATCCGAAGTAATCTGTTCAATCAAGGCTTGTGATTACGTTGATGACGCACGATGATCGATCGTTGTAATGGGTACCATGTAACGCCTCCCGCTGCGAATTTCAATCCACGTCGGATCTCACCGAACGTAAAACTGACACCAGGTGGATTGCCTGGATCAAATCTCCCAGATCCCGTCGTCCGTTTATTGGAGGAAACTTCGGATACTCGTTTCCATACTCATGGAAACGAAGCCATGTTATATCACGTGTCGAAGCTTCGGATATCTTCGGGTTCATGCCCTTATATGCGCCGCGAAACTGTTCATTCCTGGTGGATCTTACGATGGATCGGAAAATCCGATGGCGACGTCTGGTTAAATAAACGATTGTTCTCATCGAGCGACGTGACAAGACTTGAAGCTGCCGGAAGAATAACTCCACTGTCTGCACCGGCATTCTTATTGAAATCGACGACTCCCGTCTACTCTGGACAAGGACGGAGGGGAGACGAACAATAGGGGAGTTCGTTTCGGAAATCGCCATGTTCTAGGACAGCAACTCGGGGCTGGATTTCGGGAATCTGACTCAGCGACAGAACAGTAGTCGACGAGCGGAATATTTCTCCGGAGTATTGCGCAAAACTCAATCAAATTCCGCACCCAGCCGCTTGAGGTTGCAAGTTCTCTCTCATTGTGCTCGAAGCTTCGCCCAGGCGATTCCGTCTCGAAGCGAAAGCCTGGAAATCCAAGGCCGAGCAGGAAATATTCTGCTCTCATGCTCTACCATCGACACAGGCGCAGAGACATCGGCTAGAATCGAATCCACGACGTTGAGACCCCAGCGGACGATAGCCCCGGAGATCCAAATGCAAATTCAAGTTCCGAGAAAATCTGAAATGATGTCGGCCTAAAACTCACAACCCTTAGATCGAAACAACGGGCAGAGCCCCGCGGAGATCGTCTTTCCTCTCTCACCATGAGAATTCTCGTCCAAGTCCGGACATTTTGCTCAAGATCTTGTATTCGATCACAGCGGATCGACCCAAGATAACGTCGAAGTCATGATGACGAGGCTCTCTGCGTGCACATCTGAGACTGCATATCTACTTCGATTGAGGATGACGGCGTGTTGTGAGCTGTCTCGAGGGGGGTTCCGTGATTCCGATCCGGAGACGCTTTGGATGCGCGGCCGTGCCGGTGGGTTGTTCTCCGCTGTTTCAATTTTGCATTCAAAAACTCAGGAATTGACTTGTGAGAGTCTGTGCGCGCTCTTCGAATCTCAAGAGACGTCATGGTGCGCTCTGAGAACGTACATTAATCGCGATTTTGCTGCGCCACATTTCTCCACATATTATCGAGCTCATAAATCTGGGAGGGACTCTTCTGCGATTCAGGAGCGTTGGCTTCCGAAAATGCTCTGCATTCCAGTTTCTCCTGAAGCCCGTGCCTCGTGGAGTTACATCTCCTGTTGCATTCAGACTCGGAAAACGGATCCATTAATAAAAGCTCGAGCAAAAACTCTTTAGCACTCCTTCTGGAACATGATCTGGGATCGCATCGAGCCCAGCACGCTCACGCGAATGGGTTTCCCGTGGGCGATGTAACTTATAGTTTCTTGAAAGAAGCTCCGTCCAAACTTTGATGTGATCGCATGAATACAGCTGGGATGAATTAGGAAGGATTCTCGATGCTTTGGGCAAGCACCATGCGGGACGTCGGCGATGCTTAGTTGAGACGTCGCTACGCTACATTCGGTGCGCACAAATTGTCTCCATTAGAACATTGAGATCGGAGCATGGGTGATCAGGAGTTGGACGTTCCGGAAGTGGCCTAGAGCAACTGCCAAGCCGATTCCTCGAGACGCACTCTTCCGGAAATACGCTACGTCATCATACCTAAGTCACGTATGTCAAGCATCTTTTCCAGCCCCCCGTCGGAGAAATAAACCAACACGGGGGCGTCCACTCGCACGATCTGTGGTTTCGGGTAAGTTTTGAACACTTTCAAGGTTTCTGATGAGAATTCAGCGTCGAGTGAATCGTTCACTCACCAAAGCTCGGGAAGAACTCATGTTCGAATCCATCAATACGATCAGATGTGATTGATGGGGTTGTATGAGATGGGCTATCCATCCTGATTGAGCTCGACCAACTCACACACGTGGCATCACATTTCACGACGCACAGCAATCGTTAGATTTAACGAGGAGTCTTGGGTAACGATGGAATCGCTCATTCACTCAAAACTAGCTCTCGGTTGATGATTCCATTTCATAATCTGCTTCGCTCGCAGCTCGGGAGTCTGGAGAGGATGGTGCGCGCGTGCGACCTGGGAGCAATAATAATGGTTGCTTAGAGTGGGAAAACATGGATCCGGTTGCTGCCTCGTTCGCCCACGAGCGGGCGACGGGAGATGCTCCTTAATCACAGGTCAATATCAAAACACAGAACGGATGGTTGTTATACATGCAACGAAGCACGCTATCACGCGTCTGGGCTTGCATGGGAGCGTATTCAACTACGTGCAGACAGTCATTTATGGAAGCAAATTAATATTGAAGACGTTGTGCTGCGCTCAGCACACTCCGGTACACATTTGCTTGGATTAGCGTGACCCAGACGCCAATAAAGGAGCCGTTCAATCGAGAAACGCGCCACCCAAACACCGTGCGATTTATATCACGACACTCTCACGTAGATTAAACTGAAACCGCGGCCGCACAACGAGCTTCGGGAGTGCCACACAGTCTCGTCTGCCAAGACGATTCAAACACATGTACACTGGGTAGCCGCTACTGCCTTAGCACGTGCTCCCCCGGAATTTATCTCGGGAGCAGAAACGATCCAAACGTGTAACTAAATATTCGGATATTGATTTCCGCCGCGGCTTCCACTGAGACTATTCGCAGGACAGGAAGACGTCATTAAAGCAAGCTTCGCCGTCAGCACCATGGATCAGATGAGGATACCTTCTGTGATTCTGTTGAATGTTTGTGGATTGCTCAAGGAAAGGTTGAGATCTCTCGCTGAGCCAGTCTCATGATGGAGAAGGACCCCATGGCAGAGCACGTTGGAGATCGTTTCGATCATTCTCCCAGTATGCCGGCCCCGGATCGAAATTCCTCGGGCTGGAGAGGTCTCAGGGGAGATGCCCCGAAGTTGGCTGTGCAGAACGGAGATGAGCTCGACACCAGAATCCGACCTCCTTCGAGGAGAGATATTGTCGGTTTCTGCTCGTTCCTTAAAGTTCTCGATGATATGGCTTCGTTGCGACAGCGTGAAGGTGGGTATCAATAGGTTGACTCCTGTCGCAAGATAAGAACTCAACCGACCGGAGAGGGCCTGATCTTCGGCCGGAAGCGGGCAGGCAGTGGCTCATGCTAGGAAATTGATATTGATGACAATCGTTCTCAATGGCGGCAGTGCGATTCCAACGAATTACTCTTCGCACACATCGTGCGAGTTGCAGCTCGATTGGTGACTAGCGTTCTCAGGCGTGCGGACTCCGCCGGGTTTATGCAAGAAAGCGATAGAATCATCAATTTGCACGGGTTCACTCTTGACCACGGACCAGCTTTGGTCCTCAAAAACATGAAATTCGACGATGATACCGATGATCTCTCTCTTTCTCTGATCTGTTTTACCACCGAAGGATTTTATATGTACGAGTCATTTCCCCGTAACATCCGGGAGCGGGAAAAGTCGGGCACGGCGACGAATCGGCCGCCGCGACGATTCAGCCTTGCGACGATTCGGCTACCGCGACAGGGTTGGATTTTTTCAAGCTTCGGAAACCTTCGGAAAGACCCGATGCCTCGTCATGGCCGAGTTGTCGTTGAGGCCGAGCTGTTGTAGCGGTCGAGTCGTCGTAGTGGCCGAGTCGACGAAGCGGCCGGGTTGACTCTGTGGCCGAGCTGACGGCCACCCCTGGTGTTCACAAAGAACTGCGTGTATTTCGTCAAATCCCCGGAAGTCAACGAAGCAGACGGTATAGAAGGAGGAACTAACTCCGGCAACTCACCCACCGGTACACCATACCCCAGTTCCGCCGCCCTGTATAGCTATCCGAGAGGAACCTAACAAACCAATTCCTTCCCCCCGACTCCCATGCTCGCATGGATGCTGTGGTCTTTATCTGGAGCATAATTCCGGCCGCCAAGTTCGGGTCGATGTGGAACAATCGTCTGCTCGTACCCATTCGTTCCCCATTCTTGAACATTTTCGATTCTGACTTCCCGTTGCTCAACATCTGCGGCGGAGCGTCCACATTTGCTCAACGCCCGTTTCGTCTTGCTCATCGAGAGAGATAGAGATGAAGTACGAAGTGTCCGGGTCGGAGTCAAGTTTGCGATGGAACGAAGCGGCGTCTCGAGGAGCTGCTCTGAACATCAGTGAATCGGAGGCGCTCTTCTTGGCCCTTCACAGCTGCAGTACGGCGCTACCTAGGTAAGCACCGCGTGAAGCGCTCAACGAGCTCGCCAGGTCGACAAAGGGTACTCAAGGTGCCGGACTTTAGGTACGAGTTTTTTGATACAATAGAGTGGACAAAAGCCCCAATCAAAAATCGGCATTTCCGTCGTGGGACTCCAATCGCGTTCTCATAGAGGAACGGAGCTCGAAGAATCGGAGTTTCATGTATGCTTCTTTGAGCCTCAACCAATTGAACGCTATTAACAGTTGATCTGGATCCGCTAGTTTCGATGATTGCATCTCATATTCCGTTTCGTGGTAGGAACCATCAGAACGCGCATCAGAATGTGGACGATTGAGCCCTGTCAAATTGGGTTGGCATGAGCTCCCCCTTGATAAGCCGCGCCGTAATGGACAAGTTTGCGAGCTTGGCAGTATTTGGTTGTTTGGACAGTCACGGAGCGCTGGAACTGCGGCCGTAATTATTTTCCGCAACCATACTACTCTCGCGAAAAAACCCTACCTTGTTCTCCTCCTCGGAAGGAGCGAGAATGACACCAAATACCAAATATAGATGGGGGAGGAGCATCGAGCCCAGAGATTATCCATGGAAAACAGCGCCCGGAACTATCCTCCCCGATTCGCAGCCCCCGGCATCGAGCTTGAGGGTTGCTATGCTATCGGGAGGACGCTAGTGTTCCCCAGAACAACCCCCCCCCCCCCGGATCAGAGAGAACATGAGTTGACCCCATTCGCTGATGATTTCCATCTTCAGCAGCTGGCCGTCCCCTGTTTATAGCTGGGCTAGAAATGTAATGACGTCGATATCTTAGCGCTAGGTACGATCGTTCCTCAAGAAGCACCTGCCGGAGCCGTGAGAGTGAATATGTTTATCGTAACTTATGACTCGGATGACGAATGAGTCTTTCGGAGCAGACTGTGTGGAACCGCGATTCTCGTAGTTTTTTTTTCTAAATTGAGCGAGTAACTGCGCTGTGAGGACAAAATGGCGCAACGGGAGTCATTTACAGCACATGCATCGATCGAGAGCCGACAGCGATGCGATAAAATCGTGAGGCTTCTCGCCATTACCAGTCTATCGTTTTCGACCCGCTGGTCGAAACGATCGGCGCCGGATGTTTATTTTGCTGGATTTTTCCCATCTTGAAGCCCTCATATAAGTTCAGGTTCCGTTCATTCGGATTCAAGAGCATTCACGAATGGATAACAGACCCTGCCTGAATAGCTGATGTTCGCGGATATACCATTACTGTGACGATATACCTCTCTCTTTATCTCCATCGATAATGGACCTACACATCTCTGACAGGTTCTCAGGTCCTTCGGTCTCACTGGTCTTTCAACGTGGGCGATCCCGGCCGTAGCGCCTCTGATTGCAAGAATAGTTTTCTATCAACAGACTTGAGCTCTCATTGTCAGCGAGCAAAGGAAGGGAGAACTCTGGCACATCACAGCTCGTCGCCTCCATGCAGATTTAGAAGCTCTTGTGGTTCAATCGCTCCGCCGTCTCCAGCTTCGACCAGTGCATACAGGTAGGCGAGCGCCGCAGCCAGACCGAACAATACGAGGGCAAAAGCTCCGAGGAAAAGGAACCAAGGTGGCAACGATCGTGATCGTGGGGCGGATTCCTGCGCAGCACCTGGCGCCGGTCTCGATCGGTCGCTGACCGTCATGAGCTTGGTCACTTCATAGAAAAATTGATTGGTTCGCTGAGGGCTCTTGTTGTAGGCCAGACGTCGTCGCAAAGATGTTACCGAGGCTGGCCGAATCGGTTCCAACACACGGATCCCTAGTATGGCCGAGATTGCGCGAGAGGTCGTCTATCCGGGAAAAAGGTTCCTTTACGTCGGGACACCCGTCAGCTGGGACGCACCGTCCAGGATGCGGATGGAGACGCCCCAGATCGGGTCACCGCCACGCAGGCAGCTCACAAAAAGGGACATTCGCCGAGATTGGCATCGTTATCTATCTGCCTCCTCGCCCCGTTGCTGGCGTTCATTGCCTAGGCGTCATCTCGCTCGCTTTTCGTTATCAGCAACGCGCTCGTTGCGATGAGAAATATTCTGAATCTATCGCAGAATAACCAGCGCCGGAATTGGGGGATGGGCTCTTATATATTAAGAACACGCGCGGCGACTTATGGTTGAACGTAAACACGCGGATGGCGGGTTCAGTGGAACTGATGCCGGAGCTGTTCATCGGTCTGTGATAGCTGCAGCTGAGGCAGTGGGAATCCTCTCTATCCGCGAGCGTAGCGAGCGACACGAGCAAGCAGATGCCCGCAAGTTATCGCACCAAATGCGCGATCAAGTCGCCGCTCTGGCGTGTTGGCGTTTTGTGGTTTAAGTCGCCGGGCGTGTTTTTAATAAGTACCGGGGAAGGTCATCACTCGGGTCCATGCTGACGGTATGTTCAGCCGGGCGATGCCTTCGCGTGTCCTCAATCTGGCTGAGTCACTGTTGTTCCGGTGAGCTCCGGACGTTCGTTCAAAATCCTGTCCGGGCCTGGCGCTTTCCCTCTTGGAACTTTCGCCATAGATATGGTCAAGAGGCGGCTTGCGGACGGGTATTGCAATGGGTAGTTATTCCGAATACCGGGAGCGACATCTGATGCCCGTCATACAGAAATTTCGATCGTAGAACGGCCTCGGGGCGCGATGAAAGAACTGAATATTATGGGGGATCTAGCTCCATCTTCGAGTTCCAACGACCAAGAATCATTCGGCGTGAAGTCCCAGGGCAGGATATTTGGAAAACTCGCGTGGATGGACGGACGCGACAATGCTCACACGAGTGAAGACTGTCGTCACGAATGGAAACGTGAGACCGAACATCGACCCCGACCCCAGAGTTTTGTCCATTGAGGAAAGTCGGTTCGCAGAGCACATTTGCAGATAACCGCTACATCTGGTGATTCTCAATTTTGGGGATAAACAATCCATGGGTGCACGCTTGTATTCGATTCCCGAATCCGTCCTGACTTGATGCTTCGATTCCTCTTTGTTCGATAATGATGAAACCCACGCTGCCTAACCATTCCAGATAGATTCATATATCTCGAATGCAACCAGGGTTGACCGGGTTCCATGCATTAGACACTCCGGAACTCACAGCTTCGAGGGTTCTCGTAGTAATTCTCCTCCAACTCAAGCAGCGGATTCAAGCGAAGCACTGGGAAGGATTCGACTAACTTCTGTACCGTTCAGGATCGCGAGCGCGGCGATGCGTTCCGTTGTTTCCGGACGAGAACTTTGGAACCATGCCCGGCGAGTGACTGACCCGGCTGTGTGATCCGCGCAGAAAACGCTATATCAAGGGAAGGTACTCGGTCTCGTTGACGTGCCTCGGCCGCGCGCGAATGAACCAATCTCGTTTCCTTCCGGGACTCCCAAACGATCGAAATGCAGTCGTTTCGATTCCACGGAACGCCACTCAACATCACAAGAAGCCTTATCGCACTAACGACCATGATGATCGCTGAACTCTGAGCACTCGGCTGACCTGAAACCGTTCCTATGATTTGGGATTCACCTACGACGCGGCAGAGTCGGCCGGGGATCAGTGGAACCTGCGCCTCCGTTCAGTCCGTAGATACTTGGGAGGAACATTGTTCAGACATTCAGGATTCACGCTACCCACACGGAGCGAAGAAAACGGAACGTAGAATCCACGCTCTTACCCTGAGCCACCTGTTTTCCCTTCCCCTAACTAAACGTCCTGCGATGAAATCCACCCGGTCGGGAAAAGCGATTTTTTGTTTCATCGAGCTCAAAATAACCGATAATCATGCCCCAATCGTACACACTGCTTTCAGGCAGCGATCCCGTTCGAGATCTTTGAACACTTTATTACAGAGTAGTCATGCTAAATTCGCTACGTCGGTTTCACCTGTATTGACACACAGAAGTAGTCTTTTTCTTTCACTGTTTTGTCACTGCTGAGCTCGTTCAAGGAAACGATTTCGACAATTAAAACGAACTCGCCATCTTTATCGGGTGGACATTGGCTTTCCAGTAGGACATTTTTGGTAACTTGACAGGCATGCACCTCGAGCATGGTCCGGAAAGGCCACGTGAGTTTCTTGAAGCTCGTCGTGGGTCGGTATTCCTTGAAATACAACCGAACTTTGTGGTTCATCCCGCTCCTCTGACCGATCTCCGCATACACTCTGAACTCATGGGACCCAAGAAAAAACCTTCCTGATGCACCGAGCGATAAAAGTTTTTCGCCGCTTCTGGCGCGATGTATTTTCTCCGAGATGTCGTAGAAGTTCACGAAGATAGCACAGTCGTCCGAGTGGCGTAATTGGTGGACAAGGTTCCTCTCGTTTTCACAGTGCGAGGCTAGCTGGCATCTCATCTGTTCGAAGAGAGATTTGCACTTCTGATGAGCCGCTTCTGAGGCCTCTAGTTTTCTGAGGAAATTTGAAAAGTCCTGCACGTAACTGAGTTTCAGTTGCGCCAATTCCGAGGAAAGCTCGTGAATCTGGTTGAGGAACTCAGGAGGCACCTCATCGTTCATCTCTCACTGATGGGGGAATTCCGATTTGTGCAGTAACAAAAACATCCACAAAGGTCTTGGTCGTGACGTCGAGACACACTTCTTGCGCACGGTTTCGCTCCACGCAGCAGTAAACCTCAGCCACACGACCAGCAGCCAGTGAAAGTGAAATGGACGCGGAGGCCTCTTTCACAAACCATAGACGACTTCCACGTAACAGTCAGTTCTTAAACTTTCGTTGCAAGTGAGAAAACGTGCTAAGCGCTGAGTCTGAATGACGGACGCTGCTCAACATTGTTTACGAATGGTCTACAGTGGTCAGGTTATTAAACTCTTCCACGCGTCCGATCACGAACGTGAACCGAGGAAACTGGCGAGGATTCTATCTGTTTTTGTTCCTCCAATTCTGTCGCAGTCTCGAACGTTTTTTCTCTTGCTAGTACGCTCCGCTCTGGATGAATTACGCGGCATTGTTTTAGGTTGAGCCAGAACGAGTCATAGAAGGACCGTGAATTCGTTTAGAAGTCTACTTTATTTCTCTCTTGCTCTTGACCTTCCTCAGGCATTTCTTCACTGTGTTTCCGACCTGAAAAATTGTGGGACGTTTATTATTCAAGTTTTGTGCTACAATGTCACATACGATTTTGTTTTCGTTCCTTTTGTACTCTGTGCTACCAGTATCGCAGAGGAGACTCCAATCAACTATACGGCCGGGTCGGTACTCACGATCTGTATTCGGTCCTCATCGACGTCGGGCAGAAGCACTATGCAGTCAAAGAAGTTGTGCGAAGTTGGCGCCGATCTCGGTGCCGACCACAAATCCATGCATCGTTTAAAACCTTCCTGAAATGGTAATGAAGTGGGTGAGACACACATTCGAACAATAAAACGTCCGGGTCGGCATGTCGTTCTGTTATCGCTGGAATCCCAAAGTATCACGAGACTACTCGAATCGGCGAAATGAGAAAATAACGATTTACCTGGAAATTTATGACGGACAGCAATGTTTTCTCGTCCACGTCCCGGAGCCCGTGAGCGATGCAGCTCTTTGCTCGTCCAAACACATCCTAGGACAGAATGAGTCTTTTACGGCGGTTTTCGTGAACGTCACAATAACTCTGCCGAACTCAGTTTATCTGAGCCTAGTTACAAATTTTAGGGGTAACGACGAGCCACGAAGTTCAGAGAAAACATAACATCGTACAAACCTCGAGTTCATCTTCCGGAATCCGTTCGTCGATATGGATAAGGTCGGATCCGTAGAGGAAACGAATCGCGTCCAAGTATCGATCGGTCAGATCCGCGGGCGCGCTCTGGGACTCAAGCACACAATGCAACGAGCACAGAATCAAGAGAAAATACATCGGAGAAAAGCTGTGAACGAGTTGACGTCTCCGCTGGATGGATGATCAAATGACCCACTCAGCGATCTGAAGACATGCACAACCACTATAGAATTATAGCGTGGCAGTTCTGAACTGGCAACTAGCTATAGGGAAAGAGAAGAGTAGTGACGCACGTGAAGAGGAAAAAACGGATCAATTGTGGTCACGAGCAATTTACGGGTTCTTCGGTGCGTCAACGTTTCACGTCGAACCGCGGATCGCATGAGATAATGTGACACTGAATTGTAGATAAAGCCGGATCTTCATCAGCTGAAGAATAATTTTCGTATTGATTCGCTCTTCGTGAATCAGCACAATACCCGAACACTTCACGAAACCGTTTCCCTTCCTATAGTTGTAGCATCGCGAGGGAGGGATCGAAAATGTGCAAAGCTTATCTTCATGGAGTACTTGATGCGATGGAAGATCTGGCAAGTCAACACTTCTGCGCTCGAAGTTCCGTTTTCTCCGCCTCAATCGCACCCGAATAGTTTTTTCTAATCTTTGATCGACGTTCCTCACTGAAAGATACATAGCCGCTTCCAAATCTGTGGTCAGCAAAATCAGCGTGATCAAAGACCTCGAAATGGTCTGACCTGAAAAGAGTCGACCGATAGTCTCCCGGGGTCAAGTACAAACAAACAGATCCATTGCCAATCACGAGATTTCCGAAACTCTCCATTGTGCGTAATGTTTCTCAATGAGTGTATAACAGTATTTTCCCTGATCCGATGCACGCTGGTGGAGTTTCGAACAGAAATTATAGCGGTAATGATTCAAGGATCTCGCAAATTATTTTGTTTGGATCCCAGATACCCAGTGGAGAATCTCCATTCCTTTGACCGGGGAGCCAGGCAGACTAATCACTTGTTAGTCACTTGACAACAAGTAGTTGACTCGGTGTGGTCATTTCGATTGAACATACTACTCTCTGGAGAAGTTATCCAAACGGAGATTTTTCAAAACAGTATATCAGAGCGTAGTCGAGAACCAGATGTTGATCCGGACGTTCCCAAGTCAGATCACTTGTCGCGGGTAATCGCGTGGGCAAGCGCCCAGACGTGACCATTCGAGCGAGAACTCTCGAGACGATTGACATTGACCGGAACCTCCGTATTGGGAACTTCTCCGGAGTCATGTAGAGCGGAAATGTTCATGAGAACGCTCGCAATTTCGTCCGGCTCAGCTTTTTACATATAATAACCCTAAACCAGGGCCCAGGGGGGGGGGCATACCCCCTCCCTCGAGACGGTTTCCCTGGCGGAATGTACAATCGAAGTGGGAATCTCATGAATGTTTCCAGAAACAGATAAATATTTGTACTCAACAAATATCGAACAAACATTCATAAAAACCGCGTGGAGAAATACGCCTGGGACACCAAAAATCTGAAACCGCCCCTCCCTCCAGCCATTCCTGGATCCGCCACGCCTAAAACTCCGAACGCTGACGATTGTAGAGGAACCCCAGCAATACTTGTGAGGAACAACGACGCAGTGGACTCTAGTCCGGCTGACACGTTAGCGACACCGCTAAATGCACCATCGGATGCTGGGCACCTATTGCAGTTGGGCCAACGAACGCGCGACATTCCCTTCTGAGCTTATCTGTAATCTCAGTGAATGATCAGCTTCCCATTCTCCAATTGTCTGGAGAATCGATCACGCTGAAGAACGCTTCACCATTCGGAAGTACATAGCTGGCTCCAAGACGCTGCGGCGTTCCAGAGACTCTTGGATCGAACATCTTGCGCTTCGAGGCAGCCGAAAATGGCACAGTACACCGCTAAGTTTACGATCACCTAGCAGGCAGCACTTTGGAGGCCACTCTTACGATGACTCGCCAGGGCACTCGCAGCGAGTCGGTGGGATTTTTTGACGACCCATTGAAGCACTTCTCAATCGATTCAAGATCTCGGAATCGTGGCGAGTAAAACTCAATATTCGGAAACAGAAACCATCGACGTTGAGACGATTGTTTGCAGCCCATTTTCTTCGGAATTAATATTTCGGCGAAGTGATTGCATCGGTTTCGAAACATTCTCTCGAAAAAAGAAAGAGTATGAAGTTATCCCTTGCTTCATGGAAGGCGGCGCCGTGGACCCCTTCTCGTTCTGTGCATAGCGATGCCAGAAGCCGCTCCTCAAGTTTGGGTTTTCCCCGAGCGAAACTACAGCACAGCCCGCCGAATCTAGGAGACTATCGAGCAAAAATCAATCAAGGGAAATTTTCCACTTCACTGCTCTCATACGTAGAAACGCGATGATACAAATGTATGAATAAGTCTGGAAGAATTTCTAAACCCTTGGAGCTGATTCCCACATCTTTCGTTTCGGGCCGGCCGGAATGATCTCATACGTTAGGGTGCCCGTTCACGAGAAACCCGCGGATGCGTTTTTCATGCGGTTCTTCAAGTCGAAGTTGGAAAGTAGGAACTTGCGACAATGATCTCGATCTTTCGGCATTGGTAGGCAGAACTACCTCGGCTTAGTGCCTTTTCGTGGATTGGGGATCCGGAGGCAACGCACACCAGGTCTTCCGATGCCTCCCTTATATCGAAACCCGCTGCACAGGGATGATCTCTGCGGAAGTTCGCATGGATATGACCTCAACAACAATCGGGGAAGCCCTATCTTCCCAAAGCCTCTCGAATTCGCCGAGAGAGTCGATTCCTTCGCTGAGCAGTGTCTAAATTGAGCTTGGCATCTGCCCAGCTCCGAGGAGAATGTCCCTCCGCTGTCCCGTTGGCATAAACTCAACAGGCGAAATCCGAAGCTAGTCTCATTCATCGGATGACGCTGAGATCTCCAAGACCCCCGCACAAGTCAATCCACGGAGTTTCCTGCCAGGAAGGTGAGTTCCTCCGTAGCAGTATATGTATTTGATGGAGCCCGCGAGGAGTCAAGGTCGCGGTTCCCGGACCGCGACGCCCACAGGAATCTCGGTGAGATGCAAAGCCTCTTAAGCCGCATGCGACGTTGCTATGACACTGAGAAATAACAAACATTTAGCAAACGGCGGATTGGTCGCCCCATGCCCCTGAAAGTAATTTAGTTAAATGGCGTTCCTGCTATCCGCATACCTGCTGCCCTGCGCCGCAAACAACGTCAGTGAAATAATTTCACAGAGTGCAAGTTCAAAAATAGAAGTTTCCTCTGCCCCCTTGTAATCAGTTGGAATACTGTTTCGAGAGTCCCTAATGAGCGTCGATCGAATTGAAATCTTGAATTCAATGAAACGCTCCGGAAGTTAATGAGGAAACGTTCTCAAAGTCCTCGCTCCATGAACGAAGCAGTATTTCAGCTGACGGATTCGAAATCGCTCAGAGCAGAGGTTTGTCGATTCCAGGAGCCCTGCGGAAGTGAATACTGTTGTTGTTGTTGTTACTCGAATCCTGCAGTCTGATTGCTTACTGTTCAGTCGCGAGTGAGACCTCCGATCCGGTCGTAATCATGATCGCAATGACTATGGACACGCTGGCCGTGTTTGCTTCACGGAAAAAACCGAAATCGTCAGGCTCATCAAACAATAAGGGTGAGTCTCAAGTCGTTGAGAGAACGACAATGGGCAGGCCCAAAACATAGGTTTAGAGCTTCTATCTCAATAAAATGAACCGAATGAATGCTGCGATGCTTTGCGGAGGAATGCGACCGTCTGCTGCGCGAGGAGTTTTACCTCTGCCCCGCTCTGAACAGACGGTGCGGACAAGAGTCAACGACAGGGGCGCTGCAGCCCTTGCAGCAACAGAATGTACGATTCTTCTGTTCGGCCGTAGTGGTGATCTTGTACTTCGAGTTGCGTGCAGGGCAGCGCCGACGTTCGCTTGCGGTGGCTCATCTTCGTCGTCGACGTCGATGACAGCGATGAAAACCAGCGCAGCCATGAGAGAACATCTATATAAGGGAGCATATCGATTCGCTCGTACTCGACGTTCGTGACTGCTACCGCCGCCGCGGTTGTCTCGAGGACCAACAGGACAAATCCTCGAGCAGGCGGGGTAGCAATCCAATTGTCGGTTTGTTCTGTCAAAAACAATGCCGAAAGGGCTGTGCTCGTCGTCCTCGTGTCCTGCGTTCAGGGTGAGGTGAATTTGGTTCTCGCAAGTTTGCACATCATCCAACCCCGCTTGAGTGCCGGATCCACAGAAAGCAATGATGCATTATGCTGCTGGAGCCGATGGAGGATCGCAAGCGAAACACAAAATTACATTGGGCAGAGGTAGGTTGCACATTTTGTTCTGAAGGGATCGCGCTCAATGATAATTCTCACCCTGGAAACTAATGAGATCGCGGCTGTGGGATTGAGTGGGATGTTTCGGGAGCTCGCACCTCGCACCGTCTCTAATCGGACGCATGGTGTTTCATATACGCCTGAAAACTGTTCCTGAATGTTTGATTGAATGATCGACAACAATGGGTTGAAGAGAATCGAGAGAGTCTAGCGATGCGAACAACTCGAAAATCTCTCGAGGCTACGGTTAGCTGAACAGGCCGATGAACACCAGCGACCGCCACGCGGGCAGATTGCAAGACAGTTGAAGCAAAGTCAAAGCCAGTCGAGGCTCAAACTGGCAGCTTAACTGTCTGGAAGGAGACGCGGCCTGTTTCGAAGTCTTGTAAATGGGTGGGTGAGCTGGCAGAGGTATTTCCGAGAGTGCCGCCAGATCGTTGGGCCTTGTTTTTCGGGACCAAGTCGCAGTTTCCGGCTATCACCGGCTCGCTGCCAACGACAGAAGCAATTGCAAACCATGTTCTTGTGATGGTCGCTCGAGAATCGACCGACGTTTCCCTCGAATCGGAAGCCTCGCGTCACGGACCTCAGCACGAATCAACAGCTTCGTAGCTCGCGAGAAAGTGTTCCGTCGTGAGTTGACATCGCCCGTCCTTTCGCTTGGGATCGATGGCGCGCTTGTCTGCTACGTGTGCGCCCCGCATGAAGCTTAAGAGTTCACTTTCTCAGTGAGTCAGTTCGAAACTGTGAGAGAGCAACACGTTCACTCCTCTTGTGTATCATGTGAACGACCGAAGGTGCTTCTCAACAAAAGCTCGAACGTGACGTGTGGAATCGATTGCAGCCACTGTGAACACGCTGAAAACAAACACCTAGTTCTCACTCGACATGCTTCCATATCGACTACAATCGGAGGCCTCGATGCGTTTCAAAACGGAAACGACATGACAAGCTGACCCGTCGCTGTTTGGGCAACGGTAGCGAACCCCGGCAGAGTTCTTCTCCTTGGAGATTGGGAGACGCGATTGTATCTCTCTCGAAGCAAGCTACTTGATTCACCGCCACGGATAGGGATTCCCTCATCAGATAACCCATATCACGATTGCGGATCTCTCGTTCTGACCGGAGAATCGACGGCCTAAACTCAGTCTGAGTCTCTCGACCATTTTCCATATTCACGACTGTAACCACGTTCATTAGGGCCACGACGGTACGAGGAAAGCACGTAATCATACCTTCACAAATCGCAACCCTAGCAACTGAGGTTTATAAACGGGGAATCGCTGGAATTGCTGGTGTTCTTCGGATCTTCGAAGCTCTCCGCGTCTGAAACCATAATACTGGCTGTGACAGCAGCGTTGCTGTGATCTCGAAGTGTTGGGTGCGGATCAAGCCGACAGTAGTCAAGGAGAAAATGTTCGCCTCGAGTGCCAGAAGGACCGGCAACGATGCAGGGATTCCCCTAGCAACGCAATCGAAGAAGAAAGGTAGATTTTGTCTCTGAAAATGTTTCCGCTCGCTTCTGCCTGCTTCGCAACCCCACAGATGATGGGCCGCTCTCCTTCGTATTTCGAGATGAAACTGTTCTCAGTCGAAAATATATCTCCGGCCCTAATATAAGATATACCAAAATATATCTCCGGCCCGAACTAATCCCCGGAAACTTGCGCCCGCAAGTTGTCTCGGGGACAATTGGTCCCGAGTCGAGCTATTTAGCCTGGAAGCTAGTTCCAGAGCCAAGCGTAGATATATTCCCCTGCGTGTATAGTGATTCTGAGAAAGTTCGTCATGCCTGGTTGCGTTTCGGTGGAATAGGCTCTTGTCTCCGCTTTATTGAAGTCCGTTAGGAACGCTCGACTGATCTCATTACAGTGATATCATCCGAACAGTTATTAATCCTGACTCATGAACCGCATATTAAACTCCATGTTAGACTCCCTACTATTGACTTCGTGGCATCGCTCGCTAGCGTGCATTAATCTATGACTCGGAACAAATTCAATTTCTGCACCGAGGTTCGGAAACTCAACCTTCACGATGGCTTACGAGGTTTCACCCGAGTTTGTTGCTGAAAGTTCCTTCGTCGGAACCTGCCGCATGTTGGTTGGCTTTTGTATCGATGTTGTCACGTAGAAAACAACTCCAGAAGCGGGTGGGAAATCACTGCCAACAAGGGCGGATGTGACTGAGCGAGAACGATGGAGTTCTAGTACTCGAGAAAGATGTGTACTCTTAGTCAAGAGAGCCTAAGCTTGATGCGCCGGCATTCAATAAGAACTCTGCTAAACCTGTGATTTGAATATCGTCCGCGGCCCTTTTTCTTCTGCTCTCGCTTCAAATGCCCAGACGCTCAGCATTGATCTTGACAGGCGTTGGGTAGAATGTCGTTTGATAGAAATGCCAGCGAGGAATTAATCAGCTAAGCAACCCATCGAGAGAGGAGAAAGAATCGAACTAGCAGCTTCCACCAGCTCGGGTTTCCTTTGACTAGCTTCGCAATGGATGTTGAGAAATGATCATCATGAGTGGACCCCGCTGATCGGTGCACGGAGGTGATGTCATCCGTTCAACGGAGTAGGTTTCAAACCCCAAGCAACCTGTGCGCCGGGACTCGCCCCACCTGAGCCGACCGACAGAATCCTGCTTCGAGGTTTCCAGATTGAGCTGAGGTGACTGTATTCGCCGATAGTTCTTCATCCAACCTCCTCTTCGATCGTCAAGGAAGAAGTAGACCGAGGGGAGCATATTTGCCTCTGAATAAATCATGATTCGTTTCAGAAAAGGCAATAGATGAGCTCGAAACGAGTTCCGCACGATGCAAACCTGAGGCTATAGGCAACCTTTGCAAAACTACGAAGTTCAATCGGGATGAAATCAAGCGAATCTATCAAGGATTCAAACAGGTGAGTTTGTGAAACACGTTTCTGACGGGTATAGACGGATGGATTAGGTCTAGTTTCGTGCAACATCATGGACAACTTCTACCCATTCCAGACCTGTCCATGTGGGCTTGTGACCGAAGCTGTTTTCAAGGACATGTACTGCCAGTTTTTCCCGTTGGCTGACACTACACTGTACGCGCACTATGTTTTCCGTGTGCTCGACAAAGACAAAACTGGGACTATAAATTTCAAGGTAATATTAGGCGAACGTTCAACGATTTGATGAATTGTCGCCCGATGAAGAAAAAGCGTTCTGGAACGACTCTGAAGACTAATGTTTGCGGCCAATCGATAGCCTACGGCACGACACTATTGTGGACTTGTCGAATCGGAGCCACGAGCAAAACATCCGGAACAGCGTTCTAATAGTGTACTGCATTGCTAGGACTTCGTGGAAGGACTATCGATTCTCTCTCGTGGCTCACCCACGAAGAAGTTGGAATGGGTTTTCAACCTCTACGACATCAACCGAGACGGTTGTATAACTGCAGAAGAAATGCTTGAAATCGTCAACTCGGTCTACTCCCTCCTTGGCCACTGCGCTCAGCCAAGTGTGGATGAAGTGAGCTCGAGATTCTCTCGTACGCCCTAGATGTACCTTGCTAACACAACCATCGTGCCATTGTCTGCCCCCCTGTATATCAAACTTTTGAATTCACAGATATCTGCGAGGGAGCACGTATCGCGTGTATTCCACAAGCTGGATCTCAATCGAACTGGCGTCGTCACCTGCGATGAGTTTGTACAGGCTTGTCTCAGGGTAAGCTCAAAGGAACAAAACCAAATATGGCAAATGATTCGCCAATAGCCAGAGGGCATTGGCGTCCCTGGATCGGTTGAGGAACGCATTCTCATCGGCTGATGTTAATTTTCAGGATCCTGAGATAGTTCGATCTCTGGGAGTTTTGGACACCGTGCTGGAATAAGGTTAACACTTGCGGTATTCATGTTGATAGACTTCCTCGATTCACAATCACCGGAATATTTGACAAGCGAGTCCCGACTGTAGTTTCCAACTGGAACACATCATCCGAGCCCGTTGGTCAGAGGTTTGAAAAAAGAATTACCTGCGCACCGGAATATTATCTCCCATGATCGATGAAAATAAACAAAAATGAACACAATCTACTGACTTCGTGGTTTTTGAAAAACTTTCCTATCATCCCCGTGTCTGTTAATGGATTATGCAGAGCGCTCCTCCGATTTGACGCTCTGAACCGTTTGGTACCAATTTGAGAAGTGTGCGACGTATACAGGAGGGATCACCTATGAGTAGAGCTTGGAAGTTTAGGAAAAATAGCCATTTTAAGGCAAAAGAGCCATTTTTAGGCAAATGGGCATCCGTGGGCAGAATAGGCATCTTCCGGCAACACAGACATTTTCAGCAAAAGAATGGGAGCAGGCGTTCTGTTTTTTTTCTCGTCGAATCCGCCCATGATGCATATGTTTGCTTATAAAATTCCCCACGCGACGACGATAATGGACTGTTAGCTCGGGGGGGAGGATATTACAACTGCGCGGCACGAGACTCATATTAGCTCCATCAAGGTTCGGAATGTCGACACATATTCGTAGCGTCAACCGATTCCGAAGGTTTCGATGCCCGCAGTCATAGATGCGTTCCTCTATAGACCAGGAGGATTTACTACACTAACCCGTCGAGGCAAATGTCTGGACAGCGAGTGACGATGGAACTCGAAAATGAGTGTAATAGTGAGAATTGATGACGGGCGTAAACGGAAGGGAAGCGCCCGAGGAGCGCCTCGACCCGGTCGCAGCGCCCACCAGAAATCATCGTCGCCATTGTTTACCTTCCTCTCTGGATGCAGCTCGGATTCAAGATTTCGGTCGACTCGCTCTCCTCCCAGGAGGCCTCACTAGACAAGACGAAAGTTCTCTGGGAAAATTTGCGACCCACCATTCCCCCCGTTCGAAGGGAACGGTGATCATAGGGCCGCCTTTGAACTGGCTGCAGCGGTATTGACGACTCGGGAATTGGCCATAATACCGCGGGCAGATCTGCGTTTCCCCGCCGTCTCAGCGTCGAGAGGGATCTTAGATCGCAATCCAAGAATCTAACGTGAACTCGGGGAGCGCGGTGTTGGCCATGCATGGGGCTAATTCATACTCAGACATTCGACCTGAACTCACAGTGCGAGGGACGGAGAGCCTCAGCCCGTGTGTTGGGTTCCACGGCCGATTCTCAGTGACAGGACGCCGCCAAAACAGCGGGAATATGCGGACCGGCTCGCGGTGTCACGATTAGAGCCGACAACTCCACCAACATAGTGAATTTCTTCTCGTCGTGATCACATTGTTTTTGGGAACGATGTTCACCAATTAGGGTCGTGAAAGATCACACTTCCTCTCCGACAAAACTCTGTGATCACGACGTTTTGCCTTTGGGTATTGAGTCGGATTTTGTGGTTGCAAAATGGGAGACGAGGACAGAACACTGTGGATTGGAAACCTCTCTGAAAATGTAGACGAGGATCTGCTTTACGAACTGTTTCTCCAGGTAGTGTAAATGGAGTCAGGGTTTCACATTTAATTTTCATCGCGAAGAGAACACATCCGCAAATCCCGCGCTGGTACAGCCCAGCGCAAGCGTTGACAGCGCGGAACGAGAGGCGACCGGCTTTGTGACTCACTTCTCTGAATAACTCTCGCGATTGACATGAAACAACCCAGCCGTTCGCTTCGAAGTGATTTCAACCCGATGACGGGCGAGTACGTCATTATGATCCAAAACGAAATATTTGTAGGCCGGACCATTGGAGACCGTCACTGTCAAGAAGCCCGCTAACGGCCAGAATCCTTTCGGCTTCGTAACCTATCAGCACGAGGAGTCTGTGGGTTATGCGATTGTGCTTTTCGAGGGCACAACACTTTTCGGTCGTGCCATCAACATGAGGGAAAGGTCTGCGAACCCGGACAGCAGATATAAACGTCTCATGGCCGAGTGAGTCTCCCCTAACCTCACTACCTCCTATTGTAGCTTTTGAAATTCCAACTCTCGTGTCTAGCTCCACGGATCTATCATGATTTTTGTTTTCACGATTTCAGTTACATGCACAGCCGAGATCGTATGCAAAGAGATGACCGGAGGGGTCCGTATCCACCAAGAGATCATGAAAGACCCCGCTACCATGATTCGCCGAGAACCGAAAACTTCGCGCGGCCACCTCATGACTATGATTCCCGACAGGATCGTGATTCCCGGGGTCAGGATCGTTATGACGATCGAAGACGAAACAGACGTTACAGAAACTAGCCCCTAGGAATGAGAGGGAAGAAATGTCTCAGTTTACCTCCTTGTTTAAACAGAAAAGCTAGGAGGTGCTCCTTTCTCTTTGATGATTGCCTATATGAATATCCGACTTGGAAGCGTGATATTATCAGAATCAATCCAACATCGACTGAAATCTCAACTCGATCCTGGCTCCCTGATGTGTGCGTTCGCGGGAACAACTCGTTGAAACGAGGATGGAGCTATTCGGGATAACATCTCTGCTCCCTCCCAGCGTCTGTTTGTATATACGCATGTCCCATATGACTTTCGCTAGTTTGTGGTGAAAGTCTGCCAAAGTGTATCTTTTGATCGTATTCGTTAAACGCGTTTTCCGCAATTGAATAAATCTCTAATTATATAAATGGGGATGATTCCGTCGCCGCTCATTCATCTGAAGATCGCCGTGCGGCTACTGTGGCAGCCGCGGTGAGTTGAGAGGACAATACCGATCATCGCCCAACGCTCGGGTACGACGAGCGGCTGGAGCGCGATACCCATATATGTTTCGACAATGTTCGGATCCCGGGCGCGCGATGGCATCAAAGTCCTATCTTCCTACTGATTCTGTACGTGTCGTTTTTCTCTATGCAACGGGGAGTTGTTGAATCATAGTTTTCGTTGGAATCTCAGCTAAATTTTGTCAGTAGGAATGATTCGCAACCAGGGAATCTCGCGACTTCTAGTGATATGGAAAATTGACCACGAAATCGGGCGAAATTCGCCGAAAATCGAGATCGAGGCAAAGCACATAGCGTGGGTAGCGAGCGCACAGTACTGATTCTTGCGGCGAGACTTTCAGATTCTCCCAGCATTAGAACATTCGCTCGAGAATCCATTTAGAGCATTCGACTGCTGCATCTCCGCCATGTTTCCTGTTGGGTGCGTTCACCTCCGGAACCGGGGAACTTATCCAGACGTAGTCCCGGATCTGCATTCTTGACGCCATGTGCGACAGTTTTTCCGATTCAAGTCAAGGTGTGAAAGGACTGCCTAGGTCACATTTGCACTACACCGGATAATTCCGGCGTGATTCAGCTTACTCAGCGATTCATGGGCCGTTCAAGTAGAATCCACTGTAATGGCCCACCGGATACAGTGATCAACCGAGCTTCTTGCGAAATTCCGCGCCCGAGGAAGTTTTTTCCGATTCAATTCAAGGCAATACGTCTGCGTTTTGGTCAATCGGCCCACCCGCTAATTTGGCTCGGGATAACAATTGAATTCTTTGATGGGTCCGCGGTTTCTAGTATCTTCCCCAGGCGTACTAACGATGAACCGAGCCCTCCTGGAAATTGTCGAGCAATGTCATTTCCAGTTTTTTCTGACGCAGTATCGATCTCCGTTTTGGAACCCGTTCAATATACACTTGCTCCCACACGCTAATCTATCTGCGGGATAACAAATGAATTCCTTGATGGGTCCGGTCATCTGGAGTCTTCCTCAGGCGTTCCCTTGTGAACGGTGAACTGTGTCCCTCGATCCGGAAAAGTGCCCAACTGTAGCTAGTATGACGCTATAACGGGCCAGGCGAAGCACACTTTGGACCCGCAACCTGCCCGTCATACGCGCCTGCTTCCTCGGTAGCAGTCGAGATTCGAACCGCCACCATCGAGTTTTTGGTTACATGATATGCACTGACAATCGGCCTCATGATCCCTTTTTCGGACACACGGGTTGATAAGCTCTCTGCGTAAACCGAGCAGCGTGCTATTAATAGTGACCTGTTGGTCCCGGTAATTGAGCATTGCCAAATGATGATCCGAGCTCTTCATCGGTTCGGGAATTTTATTCTACGCGCAGAACGAGCTTGGACACTTTCCCCGGATCCGAGCTAAAGCTTCCGAGTTCGTTGGATACAAGCACCTTCGTACAAGCACCTTTGATACAAGTACTTCGCACCGCAACAACAACACAAATGAAAAATCCAGACTTGAATCCGTACGCAGTTGGGAATGCCATTCATTTGCATATTCGATTTCGGAATACATTTCGAGACTAATTATCCATGAATCAGATCGCTCTGCAGTCATTTGGCCATGGAAGTTCCACTACATCGATTGCTGGTCGGGAAGGATTTTTGATAGAAAACGACTGGCTCTCCGACATGAGAAACGGTCACCTTTCCTCTGAGACCGCATTGAGTCAACGGGGTTGACAATGCGCTGACCGGGAGCAGAGGAACGAAGGGTGCCCACATGCTCAGTTTCGAAAACGTTCGGAATTCTCTTATATTGGGACGGGCTGTACTCCTCCAGGAGAATTCTCGGTCGGTCCCCTTGCTCCCCCCGATTCCCGCCGGTCCCCTTGGCATGGGACTGTAACCGTGCTTCGGCAAGGCTGAGATTTGGGGTCGAGGAGCACAGATGGCCAATTCGTTTCGTTCCCTCTGGTGTCGGGTTGTGTCCGCACGAACCCTCCCCTCACCTTGGCACCGTTGGTTGGAGTTGGTTGGTTGGTTGGCGTTTTCATTGTACCTGGGAATGGAGAGTGAACCTTCGTCATCTAATGAATCCCTCGTCTGTGTGCTTCAAATCCAATTCCGGGCCATTTTCGAGAGAGAAGAGCGAAGTCAGCGAATTCTAGTATCGTCCCGATATCCAGACTTCAAGCGACAATGAGCGCCTGACTACGTACAAACGATTGGTTAATCGGAAACGAGCCCGCGGTAGTCTATCGCCGGCATCGCCGATGTTCGACTTGGGCTGTCGCAACCAACTGATGATGCGGCGCATCCCATTCAAAGAGAGTTAGAAGCTTCCGGTCTCTCATTTCTATGTACGCTCGTTGAACGCAGGGACCGGGATTGTGATTGCACGCAACGACGCCAACGCGGTGAGTTGAGGTGGGTAACCATCGGGACTCTGTAAAGATGGCGTTCCGAGAAAATTGTTGTTCTGGCACTGGAATCAACGGCGCTCCAGATTGTATCTTATTGAGGCTCGCCTCCGTGCCGATTGCCCATGAAGCCTGCGTCAGCAGAACGAGACTTCTCCGTACTGGTGGTGCGGGAAGCAGACTCTTGCATTCAGCCTGAACCTAGGACCCACGTTCATTGTGAAACTCCTGAGATTGTCCAGAGTGATCGAAATTACAGTTATTATCTGATTCTCTGTGTCCACAATGCAAAACCTGCCACCGCACATATATCGAACTGTTGTTCGAATAGTGGACCCTCCGAGAATTCTTGGCCGCCGAAACGTTGCGACAATATCTAAAAATCGATGAAGAACTTCGTTCCAGGAGCATCTCTGCACGCCTCTACTCTGTCTTGAATCCCTGAACCTTCCTATATCTTGTCAGGAGTCCAAGGTGTCTCGTAGCTCCACGATCGGATCCTAAAACTGGAGACCGTGTGCCACACTTGAGGGAAGATCAGTGATCAGCGATTCAGGAATATGGAGTTCCAGAGAAGCTTCGCACGCTGTCGTACTCGTGATCTTGAGTTCTGTTGATGACTTCTCCATGGGGTCCTCGATGCCATTGTTACGACGCAGACCCCGCGGTAATTGTACTTGGTCAGTTGTGCTCTGGTCAGTTGTGTTCGCGGAGTGTTGCTGCTCACCTGTGAAGATGCGGAGTGGTTACCGATCCGGATTCCACCACTATGCGGACCTCATTAGTCTGCTGAATAGACACTGCGGCAACTCTAATTACGTAAACGTCATCCTGCATTCAAACACCAGCATAAGGGATCTAGTGAAACGGAACTGTGCCAGCTTGGTCCTAGGCCTCGACAATGCAACATCCGAAGGCCTGCAATTCGAATACCGATCCAGTTTCAGTGTTGAAGACTCGTTCACGCTCGTCTACAACTTGGTGGCATACAATGTTCCAATGGAGCGTGCACTGGAAGTTCTCAACGTGTACTCGTTCTTACAACGACGCGTAGACTTTGCGTGTTTCATCTTCGTAAATCAAACAAATCGCCCAATTAGCACAATTACAACAAGTATCGACGTCATCTGCTGCCAAGCACTCTTCGTGTACGATATTCATCCATTCAACAGTGATATCATAAAAGAACTGATGATTGAGAGTTTGTATCTAGAATCTTCTGGTTCTAAATTTGGAACTTTCATAATAAGTCGGACTGCGAAGAGCGTATGTTCAGACTGTGGATTCGCGCGCCCGGTGAGCGCGGGCTACAACTTCAGCTTCGACGCTCCTGAACGACTCGACGTATCTTTTGTGAACTGTACGCCACATTTCATCGTCGGGACGAACAACTCGACGGGGAAGACCCAATTCTATCCGCTCCGCGGCACCGAAACGTGGCTACTGAACGACTCAGCCGCACACTTGAACTTCTCCTATAAGCTCATTGAGAACCTGGACAGGTCTTGGGGGAGTATATCCGGTGGAGGTCGGGACCGTTTCTGGGTTGGAATGGTGGCTGATGTTTTCAATCGGGTTGCGGATCTCGCCGTTTCTGAAATCAGCAACACTTTTGCCAGGAATCAAGCGATTCAATACACGAGAGTGTTTGTCATGGAAAAATCCCTGTTCGTGAGCAAGAAGGGAACACAGGTGCCGTCCGCATCGGCGCTCTGGTGGCCGTTGGACAACATTTCATGGTCGCTGACAATAGCATCCCTTCTCATATACTCTCTAACCATCACAGCATTCGTCCGTTTCTACGATAACACTTCCATACCTCAGCTGAGCCGTGGGAATATCGTTTCGAGGAAATCTCGCGATTTGCCACCAGCTGACCTCATCATGCTGGTTTCGACATTAGCCAAACAGTCGCACGATGGGTACCGAGAGTACCACACATTGAGCTACAAGATACTCATCACGTGGTGGTGGGTTTTCGCGCTGGTTATAACCCACGTGTACTCGAGCCTACTTTTATCGTTCATGTCCGTCCCCGTATTCCTACCTGGCGCTGATACATTTGATAGACTTTTGGCGGAAATGAAAGCAGGCAGGATGACAGCAGGCGCACAGAAGACCAGCTTTGGAAGCGGAATCCTTCAAACCTACGATCACCCCGTGGCGAAATTTATCACAGAAAACTTCTTTGACTCTGAGAGATATTTCCCCAAGGAGCGAGGCAGCGGGATGTTCTTGGCTGCGGACGACAGCCTCAACTACGCCTTCGTTGACATGCGGAACTTCGTCTTGGCTATGATGCGCGCTCACAACTGGGACAGGAAACTCCAGTTGAGCAGGAATTATTTCAGCGTCACGGGCAGCAGTTGGATTCTCCAAAAGCGATGTTTCATGCTGCCCTATTTCAACGACTTCATTCGAAATGAATTCGAGGGCGGCCTCGTAGCACTGTATCTGGACAAAGCCCTAACCGCCGGCGGTGATACCGCTATCGTTGATAGTCGGACCGAAACCATAGAGCTTGATGATATTTTCGGTCACCTCTGTTTATATGGTGTCGGAATATCGATATCGGTCGCGTGTCTCATTTTGGAGAAAATATTCCATCGGAGGTTCGATTCAAAATCAATGCGCATCGGAAGATGCTACAATCAACTGATACGGGGCGACAATCGCTCATATGCTCAAAGCCATATGGATGCCCTGCTCGGGCGACGCAGAGCTATCGAAGAGAGCATCAGCAGATTGAACGGTCGTCTACAGAACCCCAAGAGCTATAACCAGAGTTGAGCATGGCGAGTCCGGGGTCATACGATTGTATCAGGCCGAGACTTTTTGAGAATAAAAACGAGCCTTTCGAAGGACCAGAGTGGATTTTGCGAACTCTCCCTGGAGGCGGAACCCCGCCATGAATGTTGAGCGGCAGGATTCAACGAGTCATTCCCATTTTGAAATGACGTTGTTTTGATTATGCAGCGCGCCCGTGTTCGTCAGCCTGGAAATTCGATTCCACGGTAACAAGTCGGATGAAATGCATGGGGCCTTTTCTGTTCCGGGAATCCAGGTCGGATGCCTTGACGCACAACTCATTCCTCAGCACGATCTTCCCCCCTCAATCTCAGCGCACGTCCGCTATGAAGGCACATGATTTCGGGCTTGGCGCAGCTCTATATCAATGAACGACCCAGGAATGAGTCGTATCAGACGACAAAGCGCAGGCTTCGATCCGTCCGTCTAGAATAGCAATTCAAGGCTTAATCTAGCCGTTTTACAGGATATATGTAGAGCACGCTTCAAGTTGCTGGGAGTTTCTGTCGGTTTGCAAGATCACTCTGCTCGGGGGCGGTGAGCGGCTTTAATGTTACCCCATTCTCGCGGTATAACGAACCTTTTTTCCGACCATAAAAAAGTTCAGAACTTTGCCCGACTGAATAAAATGTTCGTTCTGGGGCTTTGTCAGGATAGAGGCCCATCGGACCCATGTAAAATTTTCAGACACACTTTTCCATATGTCAGGCGAATTCTGCTTTTCTATGGTCTAAATAGGGTTCGTTATACGCGCGAGAATAGGGTAGTTTTCTCACAACGGTGCAGAGCATAGTATCGTCCTTGAATCCAATCATTTTTTTCGCCCCGGGGGAAAAAAAAAAAAATTAAAAAAAAATGTGGAAGCGGTCTAGCGAAGCTAGCGAATAGGGATGTTTCGTCCATTGTTGGAGTCCAGGTTCGAAATTTCGTCCTATGCAGTGGACAAACCGAGAATCGCATGCAATCCGTCACACCGGTTGATGGCTTTTTTTAACCATCGTCGCCTGCTACCCTCGTTCGCGGAACGGCACGCCCCCGATGCGCTGGGAGTCGCCTCTGGAACAGGTCTTCAAGCCAAAAGTATGAAGCGTGTTCCCAAAAGCTGCCCAGATTCGAGAGCTGTTGATATCTGGGAACGCTTCTTCCGGGGAAACGAGCTCGTTTGCGAGCGCCCCGAAACTCTGAGCTTGGGGTATCGAACTGGATTCTGGTGTTATTTCACAGCACAGTTCTCGAAGGGAGTCCCTGCAGGAGTGAGAATCCAAACATTGCTGATAGCTAATCAATATTAGGCGGAAAAAATCGCATTGCCTGGCAACGAGTTCGCACGGTTTAGTTGTCCTTCACTCGAAGTTATGGACTTAGGGGAGCCTGTCATGCGCCTGATTGGTTTCACGAGCGATGAGCCCTCGTTCAGATTCGCCGCTGCGCCGAGGAGGAAGCTCGACCCAGAGTACAACTCGAATTGACCATCAGGAGTCCTCTGAGGCAGGTGCTCAGTCATTCTTGCGGTGGAGATTCGGCATTGACGGACTGTCCTTGAATGTCCGAAAGAAGGGGGTCCTCCATAAACGTTCTGCATCAAATCCGGTTTTATTTTCCTGTTGATTGAGAGCAACACCTTCGTTGGAGCATGTTGGTGCTCGTTCCGGACGAAGTTCGCAGCAGAAGGCGCCTGGCTTCGTCTGATAACATGGAACACGACAATAATGCGCAGTCAGCTGGTGATCTGCATGTGAGAAGCTATAATTTGCGTTGTATGGGTTGGACGCATGAAATCTGTGAATCGACCGGATAAACCATGCGTCACGTCTCGATGCAGTCGAGTGCTTTTGTATTCGATGGGAGTATCAACCGAAGAAGCAGTGAAGCAATGCGCAGAGGCATGTCCTCTTCAATGCTATACCATCTGAAAAGTCTGAACTCTTTGGTAGAAACTTCGCTACCTTTCCGTATGTTCGGGATCTGCATGTTCGAGGACACCCTCCTTCGTCGGATACTGACTGTCGTCACTCTGACTGCAAACGTCATGTGTCAAATCAATAATTTCGCAGTGCTAACCCGAGTGAACAACGTTTCGGCACGTATAGAGCGTTCAACGTACTTTGTAGAGGCCGGAGTGGCTCTGGTGGTCTATTTGTGGATGTTGAGCAACCAGCGGAAAATATTTTCCCTTGTATCCTCATCCCTGGGTCTGCTGGAAACAGTTCTCGTCTGTCTCATGCCTTCATGGATGCTCGTCGTCAACATTCGATGGTACCTGAACCTCAAACTAAGCGCTCTTAATCTGTTACTTGCTTTCATGAACTGCTGTGGACGGTCTTTTGGCACAATTCCCCATCTAGCTCTCAGTGGGATAATCATATTCAAGCTTGGCAAGAAATGGGCGGAGCTTGTGGACGAATGTTCTGCCTGCGTAGAGTATGGACGATGTCGATGTGAGCTGGAAATCCCTGAAATGAAGCTCTCAGGAATTCAGAAGCATATCTCTCGCGAAAGGTGCGTTGCGTCTCAACCTCCCGAGGAATCGAGTAGCGGTCTTGTGTTTTTTCTTGGGGAAGGAGAATAATTTGCTCGGTGGAGCAACACGTTTCAAGGGAAGTAATTCCAAAAAGACAGGGGACTCGGTATGCTGGGAAAGATTTCGCATTCTGCGAGCATCAACCTTTGATTTCGATTGGATAGTCAATGATTTCTGCCGGGTCTCAGGTCCGTTCTGTGCGAGGCCGATTCTCTGCTCAAGTGCATTCCCTACTGCAGTTCAGCTCTGGTGATGGCGTTCAGCTGCCTTCATTGCACGATGATGACAGCGACTAGTGATCGGGTGCCTTTCCTCAATGCCGACGACCAGTGGAGCATGATCCTAGCTCTGGAAACCTGTGCGTTTTTTTTTGCCGCGTCGACAGGGGGTCAATGTATCGTATCTGCTAGCAAGGGATTT
This sequence comes from Neoseiulus californicus, assembly GCA_028455905.1. NCBI lineage: Eukaryota > Metazoa > Arthropoda > Arachnida > Mesostigmata > Phytoseiidae > Neoseiulus > Neoseiulus californicus. The sequence goes on from JAMQGS010000003.1 coordinate 6,490,232, forward strand.
CGTCGACGGGTATGTTGTTCTCCTGCCCTTTTCTGTCTAATTTGTTGCACTCGAGTCCGTGTTGAATTATTTGTTCGCATCCGAGTATGGTTCTTGTTCACCCTCTCATTGGCTGAAGACGGCATGATTCGTTTCGTCTCGGCGAGCGGAAGTATTTGTGGAACTGATCCTGTGTCTACAACAACCGAAGATTCAACAATATACATCAGATCACTCGACGGAACGGGAGCTGCTGAAATGTGTTTATTTTTCACACACGAAGCTCTGCTACAAGCAACGATGTCTCTCTTGCGACGATTCTTGCCATTTGTCCTAACAGTCGCGGAAGCCGGGTCCGCATCGCTTGTCTAATGGTTCTTTTTGTTTGAATATCCGCAGATCATGAAGATTCGGCACGTCTTGCTCACTCCTCTTCTGCGTGACAATTTGAGGGGTGCGCGTTGGATCGGAGGCTGTTTAGACTGGAGGAGCGGTATCGGAATATTATCTACGGCTCTCACATACGCCATACTCATGCGAAGCTCACCAGGATGGCTTAACGGGAACATTTATTTTGCGTAAGCTGAAACTGGATCGGACAAAGTGTAAATAAAAACAAGGTGATTGATTCGCCGTCGCGGGTCTCTCTTCCCTTTCTTGTTGGCCTTCAGGGCAATGATACCTACGACGATCTCAGGGCTCAGCTTCCTCAGGCTTTCTACGTAGCGCATATGATTTAGTTGAACAGTGGATCAACGACGACTTCTCTCGTCGACTCGCTCAACCTACGACTTTGGCTGGGTGAGGGATTGAATGGCTCCCGAGAAGCCAGCGGGCATATCGTAGTTCACATCAAAACCGAAATTCGACCATTAAACGAGTGTGAACTGATTCGAGAGTTGGGTATCAAATCGAATGATCGCAAACCCGATACAGCATAGGAAGCTCTTCATATATTCTGGAATTTCGCTCAAGCTTCATATGTTATCCTATGGGACATCACGTCGCGACGTGAATACACCGATGTTACGAACGACGGAAATTGGATAGAAAGATTCCCGGAGCACCAAGGTGTCTCGGTTCAACCAAAAGGGGAATGCGATTCAAGCGTTTCCTTTGGAGTTTTCGCGGAGACTGAGCACTTCGTCGCCGAGGAATCCGACTCAATTTTTGGAAAGCTCGCCAGAGGGCGCCCGAAGCACACTCACTTGTTGCTCGGGGCATCCTCGTCAGTGTATCCTGAGCAGTTGCAAGGAGACCGTGCCTTCTGCCCACCGCGCCAACTGCAAACTTTCACTCACGTGCAAGAAATAGTGCTGTCATTAGTGAGCTTTGAGACTTTTACGCTTCCGATTTTTCCGTGAAACCTACCAACATCTACAAGGTGAGCACGATAGTAGGTAACGAAATCGCCGGTATCTGAAGAGAAAGCATGCTTTGCTGTTATCCTGAAGGCGCAAAAATGCGATGATCCCACATGCAACGAGGTTCGTGCAGTCATTCCGACGATTGATGATTGAATGACGGAAGAGGAGCATGGTTGCTTCCGTTGCCAAGCTTGGTATTTCCCTTGCGCAGGTTTTGATTTTCCCACATCCATACCAAATTGAGAGCTCTGTACTCAGCTAGACCGCCATAGTGTGGCTCACGATTGAGTTTTTTAAGATCAATCCTCTGCCGGTTTTCATTCCGTCCAACGATCAAACACGCAATCTGAGTGGAGAGGTTTTGCCTCATTATCTTGAGAGGTTCCGTCATATCCTTAAGCGGAAAGGATGACACCATAAAAAACTCTACCGGCGCTAAATGCTTCGCCCCTCTTCTGTACCACCGTCCCAGACATCCTCGTAACACGATACGCGGTCTTGTGTCAGTAAGCCCTCCCCTCGTCTGTACTTTGATACCTCCAGCGCTCATTGCGCCTCTTTTGTGTTCCTTTCGCCGATGCTCGCAGTCGCAAATCGAGAGTGTTTGCGAAACTTCTCGCACTCCTGCTTGAGGGCATCCACGATACCCTCTGAGGATTCCACTCACCCATCAGGATGAATGTTCCCATGCAGTTTCCTCCATTTGATTGTTGCAGATTTGCAGCGAAACCATAACCTGAAGCAACCACTCGTCATGAGCCCGCCTTGATGTCAAGAGCCCACCATTGGTTTTGAATGAGGCTCACTCATTTTTTGCCGTTCCTTGCTTTGCCCAGGCAGGAGCTTAGCGATCGCGGAGTCCTTTCCCGTTTACCTCGCAAATTGTTGGAGTCGCTCCATCTGACATGAAACCCAGACCCGCCCTGACATTCAGCTGTTTTGACTTGGTGGCCTCAGCCCCGCGCGGCGGGAAAAATAAAATTGTTTCCGGAAAGATCTCCGAAATCGCGGCGCAGAGTTCCCGTAGTCTGATCCGATTTGTTGCGATTAGGTCTAACAAGGGAATGTACCTCGTATGTCCCCGATATCGGTCGATGCTGCCTCCGGGCAACCCTGTTCAAAATAAGGCATTCATTCAGCAGAAGTGGGTAGGCAATCCTCGATTATAAAAACTCAGTCGGATTACTCGGACGCGATTGATTTTCTAGACCGGGATTCAATTCTTGTTTTGCATCGGTGCGGTCGGTTTTTCTGATACGGAGTGTACGGTACGATACCATGACTGTGTTTTTCGTCCCGTAAACGACCCTGATTCTGACCTCGACTGCTCTGTGACTTTTCGAATTTCTCGTGCAAGTCATTCAGCAGGCTAGATTGTTAGCTCAGTATGATTTAGCCCGAGCACTATCAATATTAACACTGTACACTCGAATGCCTGTGGCCCGCAAATTCCATGACTTCCGCAGTGAACAATCAATTCCAACTCAATCGGCCCTGAATTCTGAATGAGGCGATCGGAGTCTCGTTGCATTGAAGCTGGATGAAGCGGTTGCTGGGCAAGCGCGAAACTCAGCGTCCAAAGTACTGATTCACAATCCACGCTGTTCAAGAGGAGCCTGCTCAGCTATTCTGTCAAGATGTGGAGTTTCCAGCACCAAATCGTTGATGGCCTAAGTGTTCGATTGTGCTCAGAGTCGTTCTCATCCATATTGATTCGCCAACACAGTTCTACTCTTGAGAACCTACCTGGGGGCTCCCAACCACTCATCGGCGAAGAGAGATGGCCCAGTGGACTCCTGAAAGAAGTCGTTTGCGATGTTTGGGCAAGGATTCATTTTCCACCCCTGGAAATGCGAGACTGACAGGGATTCGCATGCAGTTGTTACGGCTCGACCCGAATCAATAGCTCCTCGTAAGATGGAGCAACAGCTCTTTGATGATGACTCGATAATCGGTTCAAAGGTTTTGTAAGCTGCAGAAGCTCTCTCAGAGACGGGAGGGAAGCCACATCGAGGAACTCTCAGAATGATCACAAACGAATGTAGAAGCTTTAGAGTCACCGGCAGAATACTAGAATCTGCGGGGTAGCGAGTATCATATTTCGGTCATTGATCGAAGCATGGCTGCATCCCCGACCTCACTGCCTTTCCGCAGCCCAACCGCATTCAATTCTCGGATACTGGATTCGAAGCTCCGCATTATCTCATTGCCAACTCCGAAGTGTTGTCTTTGGCAGAGTGGTCACGATCTCGATTCCAATAAAATTGAAATGCGGAGCGATAACTTCGGATCAGAACGGACTTTTGAGATCCTGGCGGCCAACTCCTCTGGAAATTTTCCTCTGATGCGATGGTTTTCGGACTGAATGCAGCTTTGCATAGGATACCGGAAGCCTTGAGCCTGCAGCATGGAACCAATTTTCCTATGCGTGCTGCCTCTGACCAGATTGGCGGGCTGCAGAAAAAGAACAGACGTGATGGATTTGCAAGAGGGCCCATAGCCTCGCAAAAGATCTTAGACGCCCTAGAAGAACAGCTTGGGAACAATCCCCGCGCTCGAATCGGGCGAAGGTGAGTGCGTTGCGCCCTAAGCTCGGAAACCAGCTTTCAGGCGGTTGCGATGAGCGGATGAAAGCAGGATCTTCTCTCAGTGCGTCAAGACGCCGCTGAGCCACCAAGCACGTGAATCAAAGTCGGTGATGACGAGCATTCTGACTGCAAGCAAGTAAGAAAACAGTACTTCCCCGGGAAGCAACTACGACGGAGCAGTGATCATCCACGAACTGCGACTCGACCGTGTCTCGAGGAGCGGCAGTCGGTGAGAGTGTTGTTGATTTGGCCCTTGAACACGATGTCAACGGAGTAGATCGGGGGACGGCTCGGGACTTTGGGGAGCGATCGCCGGATCAAGTTACGCACAGAAACAGTTTGGAAAAATTGAGAGGAAAGCCGATCAAAACTGTCGGCGACCTTCCTCCGGTCGATTCATCGACAGGCGATCTTCCTCCGAACGATTCATCGACAGGAGATCCTCCGCTGGTAGGCGCGAGTACGACATTAATCCAATCAGGTTCAATTTCGTGTCTTGAAAAGTTGCACTCGACAAACTTCCAGATGCCGGCTTCCCTAGCTCAATCAGCGGACCTCCAGGAGCAACCTAAATCCAAGCAGAAGCAGCGTCGGCTTCCATCCGGGGTCACGGAGTGTTATGGGTGGATCTGGCTCCATGAAACGTCCATGGAAAGGACCAGAACGTCGTTCATATATTCGAGACTCCAGATGTTTCAGTAGAGAAGCAGCGTTTTTCATCTACACGCGGCAATTTTTCCCCCCGCGCTACGCCTCTGCGACCTGAAGGATATTTAGTCAGGTGAAAACCGAGAGCTATTCCCTAAGCACTAATTGAATTGGGAGCGCCGTGTGCAACACGACCAGGATGGAACCACAACGCAAAGTTCACACCGCCAACAGCCCATGAGCTTCCCGTCGCACTATTTTCTAGCGAGCAAGATCTCATGAGTCCTGGAGGAGGCGACTTTGGTAGTGGGCTCTCATCGCGCTTCGAATTCAGCGGGGCACTCATAAAAATAGTTGATGGCTGACTCGACCGCTTATTAGCGAAGTAACATCGGAATTTCCATTGCAAATCCATCGCTTTTAGGGCGACACGCGAGGAAAACTACATTGTGAGGGAGCCACGTCAGGAAAGCGTGACATTCTCAGGGACCATGTTAGAGAGCTGATAAAATAGAGTGTCACCATTGCAAATTTCATGGAGACCTGGGCGAAAGATCTACGGCAAGTTCTCCCGGAAGTTTACCCGGACGCCGAATATTGATAGCGAGAAAATGTTTTCATGAAGAACTCCGTGAATTTCCGGAAGTTTCTGATGAGAAGTTTCTGACCCGAAGCAGGACATTTTCCTGAAGGTCGTTTCGAGCCTTTTGGAGAACCCCGACTCGGAACGCCCCGTGAAGCTGGAGGGGGATTTTCGAGAGACATTGTCTCGGCTCATGATGCCTTGGTAATAGAGATTGTAAACTTCCGGAGAGGGAAATTGCGCTTAGGTATTACAATCAAAGAGCTCGGAACCCTAGAAACAAGTTCATAGAATGATTTGACGTATGGTGTATTGGTGACCAGGATAGCCCCGGCTGGCACATGCTATCACCATTGAGGTCCACCAGTGGCTGCCGATTCACTGCGGGATCGTCAAATTCAATCAGACAAACAGAAACTTTGTGTTTGTTCGAGCGTTTACACGTGGAATCATCCATGGGCGGGGAACAGCAATGCTGAGGAACGACCAGAATATCAGTGTGCCGGAATCCAAGGAGGCAGCAGCCGCTGCCAACCCCCAAGAAGGCGCTAACGGTCAACCGCACGACCCGACCGCAGTCAATGACACATGCTGCTGATGATGTTGTGGTTGTTTACGTTTATGCGGAACTCGTCGTTGCAGTGATTCTGGCTGACGACATCGCTGCTGGAAGTGACGATGAAAGAGTGGACGACGACGACAGCGACGACAGCGACAACAACGATGATGTCCTCTCACCATGGCGCGTGGTGTCAGCATCGGCGGCGGCGACGTCGTCGACGGCAGGCGCGCATGGTGATACCTCTCCCATGGATGGCTGGCCGGTTGGTCGCCGCTCGGTTGGCTGGTTGGTTGGCTCGATGCTTTACTGCCTGACTGCCTGTTTGGCGAGCGAGCGAGCTCCGTCCGCGTGCGCTCGCTGGTCCGCCGCTTATTTGGATGGTTGGTTCTTTGCTTGCCCTTTCTTTACCAGCCGACGTAATGTTTTTGTAAAAACATCATCATCATCGCCACCACCATCCGCAGTAGCGCCTTCAACGTTGCTGTTGTTGTTGTCGCGGGCGCCGTTGTTGTTGTTGTCGTCGTCGACGTCGACCACTTCCCTCCGCTCGTCAGTTTGTTCGTCGGTTCGTCCCTGTGGCCGTCAGTCAGTCAGTCAGTCAGTCAGTTGGTCGGTCGGTGGGTCGGTTAATCTGTCGGTCTGTCAGTCGGTCCGTCTATCCGTCTGTCCGCCGATTCGCCGTTTGTGGCGCTGGCTTCGCTTGCTAAGCAAAACAAGGCATGTGTTCTACGACAACGACTAGTGCGAGCGACCGGCTGTGAGCTATCTTTGCCTGCCTGCCTGCTTGCTTACTTGCCCGCCTGCCTTTCTGGCTGCTATCAGACTGCTTTACTCACTGCCCGGCCGGCTGGCTCGCTGCATGGCTCCCGTTCGATCTTCCTGGGCGGTTTGCTGGCTTTCATGTTGACTTTCTTGCTTCTAGTCTTTCTGTCCGCTCATCGGTCTCTCTAACCCTTTATCCTTCTTTTCTTCTGACTAGCTTTCAATAGCCGGTCTATCGGTCCCTGTTTCCGTCCGTCGGTCAGTCTGTCTGTCCGTCCGTCTGTCGGTCTCTCCGTCCGCTTGTCTGTCTGTCCGAGCTTCTCTGACTCTATCAGTCCTCTAGCACCAGGGTGGTAAATCGGCTGCTCTGGCGAGGCGCCGAGCCCGGCCTCGTTCGAAGAGGACCTCGCGAAAGAAACTCAAAATCGCCTTCGCGGTTTCCAGAGCCGCTGTCTCTCCAAGCCGCTCTGTACGTAGGTCCGCCAAAATTCTTTCCGTCAAACACTCTCTCAGAGAATGAATCCGCGGAACGTTGGACCGGTCAGCCGGCAGGTCACTGTGCCTTACTGTCGTCGTCGAACGGATGGCGGACTCACCAACTGACTTACTGTCTGTCCGCCTTGCAAGCTCGCCAGTTAGCCGAGTGCTTGGCTGACTGCCGAGTGTCTATAGTGGTGGTTGTAGTAGCGCGGCGGTGGTGGTGGTGGTGCTGCTGCTGCTGCCACTGCAACTCATACTCCTCTGGTTGTTTTCTCCGGGCACTATCGCGGATACCGTGTGCCAAAGCGAACCCCGTGAAGTGAGGCTGCCGTTCGCTGACGTGAGTGAGTGCGTGCTTGCGTGCGTGCGCGCGTGAAAGTGTGATTTCGTAAAGCAGCTCGAGTCGCGCTGCTGTTCATCATCATCACGAAAAGCTGATCGAAAGTGAAACAAACTCTGTCTCGCAGCAATTCGAATCCGATAGAGACAGCATCAACAGAAGCAGCCGTAACGGCGGCGTCTGCGCCAACGGCAGTAGTGGAACGAGCCGGCTAGCAGTGGTTGTGTTCATAGTGGTGATTCTGAATGCGCGCACCGCAAGTGAATGGATATGCTTCAGTTCAGCAAATCGGTGTTTTCGCAGTGTTGATGCTGCTCGGCTTGAATGTTCGCGCAGAGACTTTGGATTTCCACAAGGTACGTGGGGCTGTCTTCGGAGCCTCGACCGGTCGGGATTAGAGCTATGGACTGCAGGAGTCTCGAACCGGACTTTGTTCGATGTGTGGGTCTGGTGCCCTCCCCGAAGATGGTCCACGATGACTTCTGGCGCTCGGTTCCCACCGAGAGCAGTGTTTGGATATTATTGTAAGAAACACGAGATCGGTGCCTCGGACCGAAGCTTTGAGACAACGGAGACTAGAGACCGAGGACAGGTCACGGCAGTCCCTTCTCTACGTTCATTCCTCTTTGATTCTGCGCTCGCATCTAGTTTGCTTCGGTCAAGAGGGACTGTGTGTGTTCAACAAACTGACCGCGATACCGAGTTTCGAGATGACTGACGGAGGTCGTCGGCAACTGGATCGCGCAGCAGAAATGGGCGACAAAATTGAGTAGCACGAGTCTGAGTCGTGAACAGCAGCGTGGAATCTTGTTTAGTTAAGACTGCTCCGACGGTATTCGGTGAAAAAGAAAGCGGCCTCTTGGAAAACGACGCTGCGTTGGCTGGCAGGAGCCGCAACGGCAAAGTTGCCAGACAACAACGATCATTTCATCTCACTTACAGACCACCACAAACGCACTCCAACACGTCGTCGTCGTTGGCGTCGTGGTCGAGATACGGGGGCGATGAGATGCCAGATATCGTCGCTTCTTGCTTGCCAGGCAGGCCGGCCGGCCGGCCGGCTCGATTGCTCAGTTGTCTGAGGGTCCACCGAACCGCTTAAAGATAGATGAACTCCAACGGAATCAATCCGCTTCGATGGGGATCGCAGTTTCACTCTCATGTTTGTAAACTCAGCGAAAAGCAGTGATAGGGTTCCTCACTCATCATAAACAGATCGTTCTCTCATGTCAGAGTGCTCTCTCCTCATCCAAGCTCTCATTCACACTGTTTACCCCACCTACGCCCTAATCACGGATAAATCAACATGATTACTCTGTTTTCTTCTGATCTGTTTTCAAAGATGCATGAGTCTCAGCTGGGGATTCGGTTCGTTCGACGAATCAGTTGCTCCATCAGTTTGGTAGTTTTATCTGCTGAAGAGGCGGCAATCAACTCGTTTATCAGTTGGTGGAACCTTTACCACCGTTTTCTGAAACCGCGAATCATGCTCTTCCATGAAATCAATCAACAATCGATGAATGTTTCAATCAAAAATACAAGGAATCGAGCAATGAGGGCCTCATTCCGTGAATCTGCAATGCTCTATTGTGGCTTGAAGTTCCAGCCGGAGATGCGGCAGAGGAGCCACAGAAACTCGGTGAACGGAAACAAGTCACGGTGATTGGGAGCATACAGTTTTTACGCTTCCCGAACCTCCTGTTGAATGGTCTCGACGGTTAGAAAGTTTTTCCCCCGTAGCCGACGTCAAACTGAGAGCTCAGGTATGGCAGAATTCCACAGCCTTGCACCGCAACCCCCTCGTCACTCAATGTTTCGTCGGTTTGGTAGCGCATTGTAAGCGACTTCAAGAAGAATCAAGAGAGGCGGCCAGATCCTGATTTTCAATCAAATTGCCGACACCGGAAACCACGTCCTCATTTTCTATCCAGCTTGAAGTTCGAACGTGGAGGGAAAGTTCGCGGTCGGAACTTTTAGACGTTAAGTAACGCGTGCCGGGAGGCTGGGTAAAAACAGAACCTAGGCTTGCACGCCGTCTTTCCGATTGTCGTCCTGGAAACGACGGTTGGCGGATCTTTGGAAACGGGAAATCGTTTTCGCCGACTTCGTAAAATCGAATCAAACCAAGACGACGATTCCCCATGAGAGACGTCAAATGCGAATTAAGTCGTTGCTCTGAGCTTCCCCTGGTGCTGGGAGACGGCAGAGGAAGGCATCAGGAGACAGGGCGGACGGAAAGTGGCGAGAAGATCGCTGAATTCAGTTTCTCTCTGCATCCTCGCTCTTGCCTTTCCTACTTCGGGCGAATCGCAAATTTGAGCAGCATGCACTTTCGCCGGTTCGCCGATCGGATGATAAAGCAAGGCACACTTTACCGTTTCGGGAAGTGCCTAGAAGCTGCCGTTTACGAAGGCAAGACATCGAGTTCGGGAGTTGATAAACAAACCGATGCTCTCCAGGGTACGGTCTCCGAGAGCAGATATCGTGGTGACTCCCGAGCCCGTTTCATTATTATTATTACAACTGTAATTTTCGCGATCTACTGCCACATGCTCCGCTTCAGGACTCCTCTACGTCGATTTCAAGCATTTTTTCCGCCAAGAATAATCGAGACGATCTACACCGTCTCTTGGAAACCGCGTGCTCCTGCGTGCCTTGAATTTACTCACCGATACCACCGATTCAGTTCAGTGAATCCCAATCTTCAGACTTGAGACAATCGGGGATTCTCTCTCATGTCGCGTACTCTCAGGACTTGCCCCGCGTACCCCAGTTTGGGAACCACTGATCTAGTTCTCGTAAGAAGATCGAGGAAGGTTATCCTCTATCTCATGATTTGAACCAAGGTATCAACTTGAGCGTTCAGGAACGCTGTAGGTTAACGGCCGCGAGTGACCTCTGGATCATGTTCCCCAAAGTGTCTTCGATGGGCTATCATCGCGGCCGGTCGAAAATAAACTGAGTATCTATACGAGAGCTGACCGACCGACCGACGGACTGTTTGACTGCCCGGAACAATGACCGCAGGACTCTTCAACCAAACCGTAACTTTCTCTGATCTGTAATGGTGGGATTGTCACGTTTAGGTTGATTTCATGGTACTACAAAAGCCCTTCTCTTTTCAAAATGAGTTGTACCGATCGTCGGTCGGACTCCGTCGGCACCGTGACTGTGATAATGACAGAGATAGATAATGAGCGCCACCGCCGCTGCTTTTATCATCCGGCCCTCAGAGACTCAGACGGATATTACTATCAGGTTTCTAGCCTCTGCCATCACGGAAGCAACGAAGGGGAATCTTGAGGGCTCTTGAATCATACCCCGAGTCATGTGCTGGCCTAAACGGAGGTACGCCGGAGTCCTCGGCACCCCCTCGATGGGTTCGTGCATGTGTTTGCAGACACAAGTGCGACCGCTTGTGTCCAAGTTTTCAAACGGATCACATGTTGACGTTCTGACTTAGGAGTTCATGACTCTGAATTCAGAGGTGGAGACCGTGGCTCTCTCGCCGTCGATGAAATTAGGTGATGGTTTGACTCCCTCAGTGGTTAACCACCTGTTCCTCCCTCTCTCTTTCTCTCTCTCGACCTTCGATGGTTTCAACGGTGGTTTCACTGATCCGAACTGATGACTTCAGTTTAGTTCGGACGTTCCTCCTTTGAAGGCATTTGCAAAAGAGTTTATCTATGACGAGGTCTCTGTTCATGGCGCTCATCAAACCCGCGGTAGGTGTCCAAGTTTCCGAGAAAAGCCGACTGGCTTCTTATAAGGTACTATTTGCTGCATTGTCGTCGAGAATAACATTTCGCGTAATATGCTCAGCAGTCAAAGTAACCCAGTAAACACGCGAAGATAAGAGTAACCGGTCGGCGTCTAGAGTGGCTACGAACGCTTCGAGCTATAAACGAAAGAGAAATGGTAAATCTCCATTTCTGAAGAAGGCTCTCATTACTCGCGGTTGCCGGCGTGCTACAGGCTACGACAGGCAGTCTATTTAAGTGAAGATGCATCGAGGTCCTGCCATGTTGTGTTATCGTGGAGAGCGAGAGTTAAATTAACCGAGGAAAACGATGCTGGGAACGCCACACATCTCCGACGAAATGAGTGACAGGGCCATTTGGCCTTTTGTGTGCCTTCGAAACACCTACCTGAGGTAGCTCGAACTCGGGTGCGAACCCCAAGCAGAAGCGGTAGCTCTAATCCCCTCGTTTGAAGGATTGCTTCGTTTCTTCTCGGTCACGAAATTCCCAGGTCAAACCGAAGCGCTTGCGTGTCGAATTCGGCCAATGTTATATTTGCAATTTTTCGACGTTCCGATTCTGATCGAACGGGAAACACGAGGATACACTCAGATGGGAGTGAATACAGCAGACATGGAAGCTATCTTTGCGGTTCGGATCGAGCCGTGTATGCTGCTTTGCGGCTACACGCATTCCCCGTGGACAGCTACATACATGGCCTATGAGGTTGAGAAACGAATACCGAACCAGAAACTGAAGTATGTTTGTTCGCAAAAACAGCGGATGTCCACAGGTTGTCGGATACTTTCGTTGCTCACTCGGCTCCCTCTGCACAATGTCAGACGAGGCCATCCTCGGCGGTGCAAACGCACGTGGACCGTCAAAGTTTCCTCCGAGGTTGCTTGAGGAAACTGCCCGAACGGGCCCAGTGGTGTCGGTTTTCCATTCGTAAGCCAGAACATGGAAGTCCGTACTACTCGGGAACGAATGTCATGAAGTTCCCAGTCTTTAGAAATCTCAGTGATTCAGTGTGACCGAACGTCCGACCGAATATCGGGTTTCAATGAACTCGGAGACCTACAGGCGGCCTATTATTCTGACCGCCGCGAACATTGGACCTTCCGATCTGGTCGCGATCTCGGGTTCACAATTTCCGGGAGCTCGGACAATTCAAGCTCATCCGTCACGGCACCGGAGGTGAACGCTGTCATCTTCGCAGCGAATCGTTCCTACCTGATCGCGTTCGCGGCGAAACGCGGCGGGACCGCAATATGGCGCGGCAGATGACCCCCTCAGGCCCTCAGGCGCGGCAGATGACCCCCTCCGATTCGCGTAAGAAAAAATTCGCCGTTTCCTCGCCGCCGACAACAGTTCGCTTGGCGGTGAAATCGCGATCGTGAGAAAACGGCGGCAAGCAGCGGCGGAAATCTTCATGCGAAACAAAGAGGACGATCCCCCGCAGCGGTTGGCATTTCGATGAAGTAACGATTCCGTGGTGTTTCGCCCCTATTACGTGAAAACGATTCGCCGCGGAAAGAGGGCGTGCTAGGGCAACTTCCTTATCGAGCACCTACGAGAATGGACTCCCGGAAAGCACAACGGGCGGTCATTTGCTCCGAGCTAAAAGTGCTGATCAATAATTTCACTTTTTCGTGCTGGCTGAGAGATTGTTGGCCCGATTGAAATCCAACTTTGCTGCTCACTGGACGGACCTTGTCAAACTCCAGGCAGAGGGAAGAGAGGCTTTACAAGTTTAGCGAAGTGGGCGCGACGGTCGATTCGGGCGTAATTCCCAAATGCTTTCCGCAGGTAGGATAGGAGAGCCTCGGAGAGCGCTCAGAACTTTCCCATTCGGTCTTGGATCGAATTTCCGGCTCCTACTCAGAGCGGGTTAGAGGTTTACGTGTAATAACCGGGGTCCGCGAGAGCGAGTTCACAAGTGCTGTTGTTCGATCCATGCTATGACTCTCCTAGAACAGATCATGTGCTTCCTCGAGTGTCGTGTTTCGAGTTTGGCTACATTTCCAACGAGCGACCCACTCAAGCCCACTCGTTATGTTGAGGGCTGCGACCGTTCACTGCTTACGGAATTCGAAGTGCCTCTCAGATTTGCTCCGCTGAGACGGCTTGAAAAGATGGAACGCTCTTTGTTTGTGGTTTTTTCGACGACCGGAAAACTCTGAAACGCACACAACGAATTCCGCACATAACGTCTGTTTTGGAACTTATTCTATGATGTTTCCACTGCTGATTGCTTGGCTCTTTACGCCAGCGGTACCATTACAACGAAACCAAACACAAAAACACTCTCTGGAGGTCAGGCTCACGCGGTGCAGGCCGCATACGTTTTCCCCTTCAAACAACTCGAGCGGCATCTGTGTCTCGACCTTCTGAGAATGTCGAGATGTTCGGTTTGTGAGCGAGTCTTGCGTTTCCCTGCACTTGGGGAAGGCGAGCGACTTTACCTGACACCGTTTGCCGGAACCGTGGAAGAGTCCGCTGACTGCGAAACTAAATTACGCGTCGACACCCCTTGAAAATGAGTTCAGTGTGTCTCCAGTGCGCCATCTTCCGAATAATAGAAGCCCCGGCAAGCAAACAGCTCAAGACGGCGTTCAGGCAAAGAAGCAAGAGCCCAGGTTTTTCTTTTCCTTCGTTCTCTCGGTGGCAACCCTGAGCGAAGCCATTCAGAACGGCCACGGTATCTTCCATGAGCGTCGTTCCCCCGAAGCAGATGCAATTGAAGATCTCAGTCAGAGAAATTGTTGTGCCAGGAGAGCACTGGAGGGCCAGAGCTCCGGTCTGCTGTCCTGTCCCGCTCACACCATGCAGTTCCTTTCCATGAAAAGAGGAATCAAGAGCAGTCATCGCTCGAGGTATTTCAGAAATACATAGCGAATGCTCGACATAAAAACGGGACCATTCTCATGTTGATCCCCAATGTTCATTAGTACCGAGAACTTCGTTCGCCGGCGAGAGCCGTGTCGTCAGAGCTGCGCTGCTCCACGGAAGCCCTCACGGAGCTTTCGGTCCCAAAGCCTCCTGAAAAACTAAACCTCGTCCCTCCATCAACTTCGTTTCCGTTCCGCTTGCTTCTTCGCCAACCTGCCTCAACCCAAAAGTTTTGCCGATGTTCCCGTAGAGTCTTGACGCTAATCGATGATATCAAATTTCAGCTTCCTGGTTGGATAGCTAAGGGAGAATGAGGAGGTGGAGTTGTACCCTGAAAAGGCGGAAGCCTACGGCCAGGTGACTTTCTGGGATGATCTGTCGGCTTTGGGGGTGTCTTACACCCCCTCTAGATACCCTGGTCTCTCTGCTACTACTCAGCGTGTTCGCTTTCATCCCCACGAACGTACATGGCGGCAATGTCTACAAGTGAGTATTAGCATCACACTCGGGACAAATTCATCAGAACATCCCGTGCGACGAATGGAGAATATTTGGAAAAGAGCCCATGGTCCGACTCTTTGTCGATTTTGTCGAGATTCAGCGGGTCGACCTGGCTGACAACGTGTCATGGAAGCGACGACAGAAAGAAGCTTGGCTCCGCACAAGTCCCATTCAGTTCATGCAAATTCTAGGGGTTCCTGAAGTCGAAGCTCATTGTGGAAATTTCGTATCATATCTCCCGCCGGATCTCGAGACGGGAGAATATTCTTTGTTGCCGGCTTCTAGGAAGTCTTCGCCAACATACACTGTGCTACTTCAACTCACATTCTTCCAAATTCCAGAATCGGCTATATACCACAGATCGTTGGTGAGCGCGGCGGCTCGAAATTGGGCCTCAAAATATCCGGTGCGCTCTCGTACGCGGCGGAGATAATTAACAATTCTACGACTCTACTTGGAGATGACAAAGTGAGTTTTTTTCCATCTTCCACCGCGTTCCGTGAAGCGGAAAAGGAATAGGCTCCGCAACTTTGGATCGGAGCCGTCTAACGGCGATTTTGTCGGCTCGCCCCCAGGTGACCATCGTTCATCAGGACGAGAAAGGCGACCCGGTCCTAGCGACCCGGCTCGTGGTGGACATGTTTAACGCCAATGTCTCTGTGATCATTGGACCTGAAAATTTCTGCAAATATGAAAGTCACGTCGCCACAGCCGTGAAACTGCCAATATTCTCCTACGTGAGTATCAGATGGCGGACATGAAAGGTTTTCCTGGCGAAGGCGGTTTTGAACTAGTTCTAGCTACAATCCAACTCCACACAACGGACGCTAGTTGATTTTTCGTCTCAAAACAATCTTCTACTAGCATCTATGCTATTCTAAGCTTTGTTTCGGTCTGCGTCCGTGAGCCGCGCTGCGGTTTTCGCAGTACGGCTTAGGTACTACTACCAGTGTGGAGCGCGCGGTGGCGGTGCTTGTGGTGATGCTGCAACTGCTGCTGCTGCCACCACCGCTGTCGCTATCTCCTCACTATCCATTGAGCACAGCAAGGGCATAAACAGTGCTTGAACTTACGCAAACTGGATTTACAATATGTGTTTTCGTCAATAAGATTCTGGGAAGAATACATCTCCGCCCACTCAAGCTCCGAGCAAGTCAAGCGGCATTTTTCCTCGTCGTGAAAACTTGCTTGCCCCACTCGACGCACAGTCTGATGCGCTAATGGAGAAGAAACGTTAGACTGACGCCGCTACGGCGGAAACGAAATTTCCGCTAGCTCCTGAACCCCGAAATAACCGCAAATATATTCATATTCTGGGACCTGACTAGGCTGGGCGACTGAGTTCATGTATTCACGAGACGTTCAAGTTAGAAAACTGCCCAAAACTGCCTGTAAGGTATCGGATAGGAGCTTTCTTGTGCTCCGAAGCGTTCAGCTGGAGAGCTCGGAACGCGGACACGGATCCAGGATCCTCCCAGAGTCCGCGGGCCTTGCGCGATCGCAACAAATAACGCCGCTTGCGGCCGAAAAAAAAACCAAAGAAATGCACGCGGAGGATCTCCATGAAATACTGCGGCTTAATGTCAGATTCCTGAACAACGTAAGCATCGAGGAAGACGCCTGCCCTTGACTTGGATGGTGAGCGACGCGGGTCCTGTGAGAGCTGTTTTCGGATGATGTTTTACTGGATTCTATTCACGAACACACTTTATGATTCATTATACTCGTTCAGTGTCGAATCTGTCCCTCCTGTCGCAGTCAAGCTGCACTACTTGTTGAGGAGTGTCGACAGGTCGCTCCCTCGTTCGTCTGGCTTTTCGGTTGGTCGGTCGTTCGGCCCTGTGATAAGACCGCCACGGGACGATTGAGCTTGAGCCGAGCGAAATTTCTATTTCGAGCCATTTCAAAGTCCGTTCCCGTATCACTAAACGTCTGGCGGGTTTCCCTAGCTCTCAACGGGTTTCAGGAGGAAGAAGATTAAGATGGAGCGCGTCTACGCGCATGCTTAGATTCCTCGCTCTACTGTTCCGGGCGAAACAATTTTCGAAGTAGGCTGTGACGGGGCTCGTGTTCTTGACTCATGAGCGGCGGAAGAGCACCCCACAGGTTTCCTTAAGATTCATCACAGCCTATTCAAGACAAAGAGCAACTTTTGTGAGGGCAAATTGAGTTTCCAGAAGCTCTAACGATGCTCTTCATCACGCCCGCGTTGCGAGAACCAGATGTCCGAAATTCCGCCTACGTGGTTGAGAAAGCCGGGAAGGAGGACTAAAGAGCGAGTTCTTCCCGAAAGCGCGCACGGGCATTCGGTTGAAACAGAGATGGTTGAAACCTCCTGATGATATTGCCCCCTGGGCAAATCAAAGTTTCCCCGTCGGGAACTGGCGCAGAAGTGGCACACTTCAGCCATACGAATTCTATAACTACATCCGATCCAGGAGAAATCGCAGTTGATTAGCATCGAATGATGCAACGTAATTATGTCATCTGTTGTCAAATGAAGCGATGCGCGTATCCTCCTAGTTGGCGAGGACTTCGCCCAACCATGTCACGAGTGTTATTTATCCATACGATAGCCGCTCCCACAACGGTTCCGTGGTTCACGCTCGATTGGTGTTTACGAAAAATTGGCCTTTTGTGTGATACGACCGCATATCATACCGCTTCACATTCATTGCTTACGCGGCGGCTATCGATCAGTCCTCACAGACGCGGCAAAACGAGAGGGCTGAACCAGCAAACGCTATTAGGATGAAGCGATTCGGTGGTAGAAGTCCAAGGCTGCCGCATGGGACAAGCTCCGCTACGGTCGTGCTCTGTAAGCCTACACTGGTCGCTCCATCAATTAGCCCGCTCCTAGTCGGTATAACATCTAGAATGCTTCGTACTTTGCGAAGTTGCGCGGATCCGAAGGTCCTCGTTCCTCGTTCTCGCATCCACCGTGGATGCCGAAAACTGCGTAGATCACCGAGACCATTAGCTCAAAAGTATCTATCCAATACGATTGATTTCAATCATAGCCCCTACGGCTTCTTGAGGCTAGCGGCTTGTTGGGGCTTATCCGCTAATAAATCGAGTACCGAAAGAAGGATCGTTACCGCTCAATTTGATTATATGTGCACGGCCTGGATATTGGGACCGGAAGCCAATCTCTCAGGGACAAAATTGAGTTTGGGTACACATAGACACGAGGCGTAAACGATCGCCACAGTGTCTGATTAGTTGTTGTCCTCAATTTTAGTCAACATTGGGCTAATTGTTTATCATCCGCTGCCTTGGCGGCGGCAACGTGTTTATGACCTCGAAGCTTCGATGGATGCCTAGGCGAACGATAGGCACCGAGAGCAAACTAGGGTCTACGAACGAACGCGCCAGCAGAGTGACCTTTGTTGATGTTGTGGTCCACGCACGGTAGTTGTGGTCTGCCTTAGGCTGCGTGCCTCCTTAGAGCGGAACGAGCGACGGTGCAACATATTGCCATTACTTTACTTTCAAAGTGTCACAGTTGTCAGCGAGCCCTGGGGAACGCTGGTCGAGAGAACGAACCACCGAACGGAAGGAAAATAAATACAACTTGGCAGTAATTGGCCCTCGCGACGCGACGGTTCGATTGTCGGCTACTTTTGACGGCAAAATCCGACTCGTTTCCGCTGAAACCTAGAAAGTGAAGACACGTCGGAAGCCCCACGGCGGGCGCTGGAACGAGAGACAGAAAGAGTGAAGTTCAAAGTCTTTGTCAGCTTTCGCCGCGAGTGTTTCAAAATAACCTGCAATTAGAAACCCCGTGAGATGTCGACTATCATCTCCCGCGCGCGTGTGTGTGTGTGTGTGTGTTCAATGGAGGCCTGAATCCATGGTAGCTGCGCTGATAGCTCCGTCTACGCCGCGGAAGGCTGCTCTTTGAAACTTCGAACCGGCGTGTGTGTTCAAGTGAGCGGCACTGTCGAGCGCTCACTGGTCTCCAGCGTTTCACGAGAGCTTTTGTGCGGAAGAATTCAATAAATTGTCGAAGGTCGTTTCTCCTTAATTAAAAGCTGTGACTCCTCGAAGAACGGATGGAGCGTGAATATCCGCTTCCTGCCCGTAAACCCTATTGGCATCCCGGTTGAGGGCTCACGCTGTCTGCCGTAAACCCGAGAAGACTATGCAAGCTCTCGATACGTTGCACTTCAGAGTCGGCTGGCTGTGTGGTTGGCCAAACTCTCTGGCGACCGTTTTCGGCAGACACCGTGTCACGTTGCTTCGGTGAAGCCTCAGTCATTGAGCACAGCCTCAGTCACTCTGACAATGAGAGGAGAAGCACTCCACGAGGTTTTCCAGGCCAGTGTACCCCGGCTGCGATCCGGAAGACCTGCTCGGATCGAGACCTTTAAAGGTCAAGCCGAAACTATTCCTGCCCTCAGGGGAAAATAACGTTCTGGATCCAGCTGAGTTGGCAATTTTTCGTTGTGATGTTAGCTCATCAAAAGTGAACGTAGACAACCAACACTCATCCCCTAATTGAGTTTCATTGTTCGCGGTTGTTCGCCTCCCGGGTAGTGTGAAGTTGGCGGTCGATTTTGAAGGCGAAACCGTTTGTCTCGTTCGGGTTGCTTCTACCAATGACACGAAACGACAGAGGAGCCGTTCAGCGCTTGCTCTGTGGTCGGAAGCGCGCTTCTCCTCATGTAGATGTTCCAAAACGTCGTCGTCGAGAGCTTGCATTACGTTCTTGAGCCACGGAACTATTCCGTGGAGCTTTTCGAGGAATCTGGAATATTCCAAATATGGTCTAGATTTGCAACTATTGTTTAGAGCGGATGCAGTCGATGGTGCATGAGGGATGTTTGTTGAATTCTCACCTCGAGCGGAAATGTATTAAGAGAGTTCGAGCAGCTTCGTCGATGCTGACTGATCATCGCGAGGGTCAACAAACATCCATTCTGGAGCTCGGATAAGTTGCTTCGTAGGCATGCTGCATGTCTCGTATCGCGCGGAAAGATTCTCATCGCGTTCAACATCCACTCGAGAACTTTATTTGACTCGATATCAAGACGATACGCCATAATGTCTGCTCCAAGGCCGGACTAAGGCTCTCGTGCAAATCCAATACAGAGATCAGCAGCCCTAGCGAGATCAATTGAATCCAAGCAAGCCGTCCTCATACCGAAAATAGAACTTCCCCACAGGGTGCACTTCTAGTTTCGAGCATGGCCCACGTGACGATTGTAGTGCATCGCTTCGATTTCTTGTCTGACACCATGCACGTGCTGCTGAAAGAGAGAGAGAGAGAGAGGCTCGAATGGCGGTCGGAGCGACTGGTGAGACCTTGGCTTCCGGAGAGTTTCCGTGAATGAGAGACGATGTCATTTATAGAAAGTGCTTCCTTGTCTGATCAGAGCCAGATGATGAAATGTCGCAGAGGGAAATAGGAAACTCTCGGAGAGTCATTGACTGGTGGCGTACTAGCATGCCGATTTCTGCCATTGGAGCGGTGCCTCCAAGCCCGAGGAAGGCAGGGAAGTTTATGACGGTTCCGGAACTCGAGGAGATCATGTCTCTGATCAGAATCTGGGCATATTTTCGCGTTGCGAATCTCGGATTTCATCTCAGGACTCAGGAGTCGCTCGTTCGGTCCAGCACCGTTTAACGTTTCAAGTGTTCGGTATCCGCCGGCCGCAAGGGCTGCGGT
This sequence comes from Neoseiulus californicus, assembly GCA_028455905.1. Lineage (NCBI taxonomy): Eukaryota > Metazoa > Arthropoda > Arachnida > Mesostigmata > Phytoseiidae > Neoseiulus > Neoseiulus californicus. The sequence goes on from JAMQGS010000003.1 coordinate 6,510,345, forward strand.
TCCGCGAGGGCCGTCGCCCGTGAACGCGGATCGAGGCCGTTTTTCTTTCCGAGGGGGCACGTTGGATGAAATACCGAGCGCCACCTGACCGAAAGGCTACTGGTCGCCGAACGATCAGGCTGGTATGTGAGCTTACACCAACTGACCTCATCTGGATCAGGTATCTACATTCTCGAAAGGGACAACGAGAAGGTTATGGCAATTTTTGAAAACGCTGGTTCGTTCCAGTCGGGTCGATGTTCTAGAAAGTGACCGACACTGCGGGCGAAAGCCTGCCAATGCTTCCACCACACGTGCTCATTCACAGCTGCGAGCAGACCATCTCGGGCGTGAGGCAGATCGCAAGCTTCAGCGTCGATCACGGCAGCTCATCGCAGACGCTCTTTTACCGAAAATTGCTCGTATACTTGTAATTTTATGCAAGTGGGTCGTCACGTGCCCACGAGCACACGGCGTGAAGTCATGCAGGAATCGAATACCCTGGGCGTTATCCCGATGTAGTTTCAGACACTGTCTTCAGGCAGATTTGGAATCCTTCGACGAGCGCATCGAGCCCGATATTTCTCTATTCGAGGTACCTTCGTACACACAAACTCTCAGGTCTATCCGAAGTTGGGAAAAATGAACGGATACAAGGTGGGAAATAGTATTCATGGTTCCGACGAAATGGGTCGAGCAGGTTGCTCTTGAAAAAAATTCTGTGGTATTTTTATTTTTAGAACACAGAGACGAGTCGAGACCTTTAGACACTAATTTATTCGTTTTGGCTCGTTTACGATCAGCCGGAGAGAAGAACTGGGCTCGCGAAGCGGATAGAGTCGACTAAGGCCGAGCAACTCAAACACATTTGTGGTTTTCAACCGTGTCCAGGGCTCAACACTCTTGCTTTCCGATGTTGATATACCGAGAGCTGTCGGTCTTTCTACTATGGTTGGATAACGTAGCTCATCGGATCCTTGACAGCTTATGGAAACGGTATCGGGCCATATCAAACCTTTGTATGATGATCCGTTCTGATTTTATCTTTTATATTCTGATTTATGTATTATTATATTTATAAGTGTAACAAAACGACAACATTTCCTCGTCTACCTCACGGGGAACCTGCCCATTTTGACGCGCGGACACCGAAAAGAACCCAAGTGGGCAGATTCCTCTGCAATGGCGTGATGGACGCGGACCGGGACCAGCTAGATCAGAAGAGGAGAGGTAGAATCCAGGATCAACCATTCGACATGACTTGTCTTGGATCTCGTTCCTCATTGTTCCTTGGGGATCGTTCCGCTTCGCAACGAAGGAATGGTCTCAGGGTCAGGTGGGAGCTGATCGATCCGACGCATGTTCTGATGTTACCCCTTAGAGTCAGAGACAACGTCTCCTGCGGGTGCGCTTAACCACCGGGAGCGGCTGTAAGGTTGAAGTACACTTTCGATCCGACTTCATGGTGAACATGAAATTGAGTCTCCAGAAAGGGGATATGACATCCCGTGGTCTCGGTATGGAAACTGAATTCCAAACAACGAAACCTCATCCTTAATCATTCCACATCAAATTCGATTCGGGAGGATGCGCAAGCTTTGAAAAATTTTGGAGCCCAGTCGTCGTACATAGCTGAGCCCTGGCAGTGTCAGAAGTAATCGACGGAATGAACGAGAGTTGAGGAACGAGCTCAGCCAAGCGGCACGTCATCTCGCGGGGCTGTCATCTCAAGCAGCTGGCTGCCGTCTTGAGTGTACCGTTTTCCTCCAGTTTGTGAACATCTCCAAACTCAAATGAACTCTGAACACGATGAGCTGTATTGTTTATCCTCTCTCCGACTGCTGTCGCCGTCTCTCGGCCTGAAACAACTCGCGCACGGGAAACAGGAAGATGAAGGGTTCCGGAACCAACAATCGCCACCTCAGCGAGCATGAACGACAGGAACTAGAATGAGATTGGGGAGCTGCTGCGGCTGTAAGGAAACGTCGCGTCGCAACGAATTCTGCGTTGCGCTGTTCGCGTGTCAGGGAATTATCAGGAAGCTCACAGGGGCGGACGGTTGGTGCGAACAAGCAGAGACGCTTCAGCACAAATTCCGGTGCATTGGAATGCTCGAATGTTTCTGACGTACGATGGAGTAGTTCACGACGATAAGAACCAAGTTTTGCACAGACTCACGCGGAAACGATGGATGGCAGCGGAGAAAGAGAGACCGAGAGAGGCTTCAGCCGTTGTGGTTTATCCCACATTGTATCTATCGTTCCCGGGAGACGGTGTGTCTTTCCGCTCTTCGAAGTTTGCCTCCTGCAGCAGCCGCAGTATCAGCGGGTGACGGAAGCGAGGGATCTCCAACCAAAAGTGAAGCCCTCGCATCTTGAATCCTCCAAAATACGGCGACCTGCCGAGGAAAAGATGGCAATCGATGAACGTTACTTCGTGGGTGACAATGTTGGTTGTATGGGCTTCGGGAGCAGACATAAGGGGCTTACGCGCTGGGGACAAAGACGGCTACGGCGGGACCGGCTGTGATGTCGACGACCACGTTCACAAAAGAGGCGAGAAGACCTCCAAAAGGCGGGGGAAAGACAGCTGCTGAACACCGCTTCCGCGTTGAATAGAAGATTCTTGCTGCTCGTACGTCTTGGCAACAGCCACTACGCATGACGTTGTCCCTCTGTCTCACCCGCTAAACAACAAGCTGCGCTCGATTCTGCGCCCACGACCCCCGCCGAATTTCGTCGCGTGTTGAACCCGAGGCCGACAAGTTTGCCCCATCTGATGGTGAGCAGTGCCTGGGTTGGGCGCGACACACTTCGGATCGTATGCCATCATGTCATGATGGAATTTCGTCCTGAATATTCCTCCCATGTTCTGCGGTATCTCGCGCAGATACGTCTAGTGAATATCCCTGTTATGTATCCAGAGCTTGGAAACCCCGAAGAAGCTGGGGGACAATGGAGGTAAACCCTTTCCGGAGCCGATCGCCGCGGAGATAGTTTCCCTGAGGCAGTAACCTTGTGCGGAAAACATCAATTTCCGGCTCAACCCCCGGCGCCATGGCTGGAAGTCCGCTCCAGACTTCTGGGCACTCCTCTGAGCTAACCTGCACGGGGGATTCGTACACTAGTCAGCGAGCGGCAGAAACATTCCGCCGGCTTTCACCTCGTCGCGAAGGTCTGGTGTTTCCGATCGAGGCAAATTGTCCTCATGGACTTGATGGAGACAGTTTTGTTTGAAACCTAGCACGCTCCCGAAACTCACTAGCGCTCGCGCGTGCTCATCTTTCTCGCCAGCCTGCCAACCGGCCAGCGAGGTAGTCAACGAGTCAGACAGTTAGTCAGTTGGTATGCCTGTCAGGCCAGCAAGTGTGACAACACTTCAGTTCGTTTTTTCCGTATTCGGGCGTTTCTTCATCGTTCTATCGTTTGTGTTCTTGCGTCGGTCAGTTTGGTCGGGTTCGAGATCAGCAGTTAGCTTGCCCGTAGGTTGGAAGTTTTGTCTGTCTCACAGACGAACGGAACAACCGACACTGTAAGGGCTGGGCGGCTGGCGTACTGTTGGCTCACGTCGCACGCTTACTGCACAGCATCGGCTCTCCACAGCCTCCATTAAAATGGGCCACGCCACGGTCACCAAAAGTCGGGCTATTAAGGATAAGGACATTTATGATAGATGATGACCTGCGCCGCACTCGGTTGCTTAGCTGGTAAACTGGGAAGCGTGGTTCACTAACGATGAACTGGTCGCAATACCGTTCTATGAGCCGCGTCGTGGTCAAGCCGCCAAACGTGAGCGATTGCCGCAGGTGCGAGTTTCAACGGGAGCGTCTCATTGCTTCATGTTTGCATGCATGACGCTTCTGCGTCTTGTAGGAGTTCTAAGCATTACGCAATCGTCATGGGGTGGCGCCGCCGCAGGGAGAATAAACGCAAGGGCTCAAGATAATTTTTCGTGGAGATGGGAATGTTCTGGAGTTCTTTGTTTGATTTTTCTTCAATTTACGACGAGATCAGAAGAATGTCTTGAACAGGCGTCGCAAATGATAATGATTCTCAGCGAGACTGATTCAATTTGCGGTCACGTAGGTAGGCTGAAGTCGTGGAACTGGTTCTTTTCCCCTACTGGGTTATACTTTTCTCTCGAATCCAACAGCAACTCCTAGGCCCGGGAAGCCTGAGTTCGATTCGAGAAGTCAAACATTGCGGTGAGGGCTGTAATTAAGAGTTCGGTTATATCGGGACGAGAAGGAGGCGGTTCCGGAAACGACGCCCGCCTTCCACGACAGTAAGCCGTCTTGCTGCGTTCGCTTTCCCCATTCCCGAAGAGTACCGTCGTCACTCCGACAATTCATCCGCGAATCGGCCGTCCACTCCTGTCAACCAGACTTGTCACGAACACTTGGTTCCAGTCGTTTATTGAGCAAGTATCTCGGCAACTCCTTCCCCTGGAGGGTCATATAGGAACTTTCCGTCTTTTTCTCGCAATGGAGCCTTGCAATATCCAGCTGAACCCATGCCTCCGACTTCTGAGCCACACGAAAAGAGGGAAACGTCTCAGAGTACCGACGAGCATGCTCGACATTTGGAGCTGGGGCCCGAGGTGCGAGTTTTCGAAACTCCTCTAGCGATGAACGCTGGAACGAGGGAGGGACATCCCCCCCCCCCCCCTTCCCCCGAAAATGGTCAGCTGATTCACTCGACCGAAGTGCTCATTGAGTTGTAAGAGTCTCCATAGTTGCCGCGAGATCAAACTTTCCACTCGACTGCGGTTTGTTGATGTTGTTATCTGTCTGTGCCTGAAGTTGCGCCGTCATTCTGAATTTGGATCCAATGTTTCACCTGGGGGATTACGATGGCGTTGAAAGCTCACATATAATTCACGTATACTTAGCTGGACGAGCACACGGGCTACAGAACGCGCACGGGCATGTCCATCGAAGTTGACTTGACTTACCTTAGATGAACGGATCTTCTGACCTCCTTTTCGTCGTGTGACCTTTTCTGTTTTCATCCCTATCTTGCTTCGAAAGAGCCTTTGATAGCTGCGTACGCGGACATGACCCCAGGACCTTTATTATTCGGCTGCATTCATCCCAGAACGGCTTGAGAGATCCCGTCGCCAAACGGGTCGGCCAACGAGATTCTGGAATTTAAGAGAGGAGAGATCCCTCAAGTCCACAGCCTCAGTCCATTGTCATCGTATTCGAGAAACGGAGTTTTCATGAACAGGAACGGATGCAGCGATTTACCTCCGGCTCGTTGAGTATTACGTCTAAATTCCTCCTTGTTCACAATTCCAGTTCTGCAACGATCCCACGATTCGGATAAAGGAAACGAACCTCATAAGTTTGGTGCCATCTGATAAATATGTGAGTTCGGTTTTCATATTTCTGATGTATAGAATACTCGAAACAGAGTTGAGTGCTTTGCTCTTGAGAGACTGCCCTTTGTGGGTTTGCTGAGGAACAGAAGATACCGAGTTGCAGCAAACAAGAGCAGACGAAGCGAGGGAGACTTCCACTCGTCCGGGGCGACCAGCTGTTGTCTTTAGGAGCATCTTGTATATTAAAGCCTGCCGGCGAGCGTCTCCCAAGTCTTTGTTGGCAACAGAGAGGCGGAGAGAAATGATTCGCAGTCTTTGAGATTCTCTCAATAGCAATTTCCGTCTGTTCCCCGTTTTTCTCCGCGGCAAGTGCCACCACAAGTCCCGCTTCGTCACCGCCCACTTCTTTGAAAAGAATCGAGGCCTAAATATTGACTCAGGAATTTCTCCGTCTTGCTCAAAAATCTCTTAGAGGTCGCTGCCCAAGATATGGTGACAAATCGAATGAGCTCCCTGGTGAACGATTGCGGGGGATAGTCTACCTATCCTGAAATTACTTTGCAGGTTGTCAACATGCTGGTCGAGCTCTTCAAGCGATTCAACTGGCACAAATTTACTTTAGTTTACGAAGACGGCACTATGCGACCGCTCCGAACCCAGCTCCGCAATTACGTGGACTCGCATGGCGAACTGAATTTAGTCATGAAAGAACAAATGTACGCCTCTCCTGCGAGCACTGCGTGTGATACACACTCGTCGAGATGTGGGAACCACGTCATGGCCGAAATAATCAGAAGCACCAAGGACACCACGAGAAGTACGCGATTTATCTCATTATTCTAGGTAGCGATGCGTTTCCGTTTGGTGGGAAACAGCGGGCTCCATACGGGGGTAAGGTTTTCGGTTTCCTTGCGGAATTGCAACGTTCATGTGAGAAGTGAACTCTCGATCCTGATGAGCCCAGGAATCTGGAAGAAGTTCTCCGGCCTGCTTTCCGAGAAGATTTACCTGTGGTTAATGAACGCTCTACTGCAGAAGGGAATTTCGGCCGAAGAACGATCCGTGAGCTAGTTCTTACGTTTCGTGAATGCCACATGCGGATCTCACTAATTGAAGACGTTTTTCTCAGTTTACGTGATGATAGGAAATGTCTCGAACCTGTCAAGATTCGGCGTAGCGTTGGCCACCATGGGCCTGACCCAGAACAACGAATACAAAGTCATCTACATATCAACAGAATTCTTCATTGACGATTTCAATGAACTTCTTCAACATGGTCCCAAGCCATACACTCAATGGTACAGGTAGGCTCGTCCAGTCGTGTAAAATCACATGCGGGTTCTCGCTATTCACGTGTCTCACATGTCTCCGATCCCATATGCCAAACTGCCGCGCGGTGCCGCGGCACCATTGGTGCCGCGAGATAGGCCCTTTGGGCATGGGGCGGGGGGGCCGGTTACCCCGATGACGCGGGGTAAACAACAGGGGACCGCATCGAAGTCGGTTCTGTCCATACTTTTCGAAGTCATGGGAGGGATTTCTGGGTCAGTCCGACCAGCTTTTCGAAGTCTAGGGTAGAAATTTCCTGGTCGTTCTGACCATACTTTTTGGAGTTTATCGGATTAATTATCGGATCGCTCTGACCACACATAGAGGAGGGGGCGGGGTAAGCCGCATCATGTTGGACCGGAGGCCGCATCCGCATGTCCTACTGCACCTCAAACTCGGGGTGCCGCGAGGTGCCGTTACCAGAAAAGTTTGAGAACCCCTGCCATATGCGATATGGGAAGCTCAACTTGCGCGAGAGCCTTAGTAGGTATTAGGTTCTTCCATGCGGATCGTGCGAAAGCTTGTCCTGTCCATGAGTGAGCGCTAAAATACAGCTTTTACTCTGATGAGGCTTCCGAAATGACAGTCTTCCGGGTCATTCTTTGATACCGTTCGGGAACTTGTAACGGTGGTGTCAAGTCCGGAAACTATTGTCATCGCCTATCCGAATCTAGACCTCGGGAACGATTCCACCCCCATCGCTCAAATTCTTCGAAACCGTGGCGTGGCTTGTTTGCGAACTGCCCGGCGCCTCTCAATGCTTCAGAGAGAATGCAGTAGGCGTGCAAAATAAAAGATTTACAACCTCCACCAGGCAAGGGCAGAACATAGGCATGAAACATGTGCTAGCCATCGTCCCTAGAGCGCCGAAAGGAGCCATTCAGAACGAGGAATTCGAGAATATCGTGAGGGAGCGTAGCCAAATGCCACCATTCAACCTCACTTCTCCTATAACTCTTGGAAAGAAAGTGAGTCGACTTTTCAAACCTCCAGCTAGCGAATCTTATTCTGCTGCTTGCATGGATTCTAGCGAGACGGGATCTTGAAGGATAGAAGAGAATCGACCGTGCGTCGTCAGGACGACCATTCTGTTCCATGCCGGATCTTCGAAGGCGTTACGAATTCGGCATCTCACATCTCGAGACCATGCATTTTTCAGAAGATTTCTATTTTCGCCTATTACCTCTTCGATACGCTAATGACCTGGGCGAAAGCCGTGACCGAGCTCCGAGTCCTGAAAAAGGACTGGCAGGACGGATCCGTTGTGGCGGCACACATCCGGAAAACTCCGGTGATTCCAAGTGAGTGGACTGCGAGGAAATTCATTGTTTGCAGGGAATCCGAATATCAACATCCGGGTTTCAGCGAACTCTTCCTGATTTCGTCTCCAACGCCTGTCGGGATCCTTCAAGGATTTGCTGGCAGTCGACGTGGAAATAAGATGGGTCTCGGTGAACTACCGAGGAACGCGGAGCGCTCGAGACGACGGGGTTGAGAAAGTCGATAAAGTGTTGTCGCAGCTTATTAAAGGAATTCTCGTTCCCCTCTGCTTCAGGCTTGACGGGAATAGATTTGATCTTGGAGAAAGATGGACACGTCGTGGGCGAATACGAACTTCTCAGCTTCGATTATCCTGAAGAGCCCCGATCCAAAGTTGGAGCGTTTAGCGTCGTTGGAAGGTAAGCTATTCCGTTGCCCGCGTTTTCAGGAAGAACCGAGAGAGGCCAGCATCGGGATGCGATCGAAACTGCATAGGAAACTGAATCTGAAAATTTGAAGCTTGAATGCCCGACGCCGGCGCCGGTCCCTTCGAACCTTGATCGCTTTCTCTCCTTGCTAGTGTCCAGGACTTTCTAACTAAGCCGGACCAGAATCCTCTATTTCGAACACTTCGGGCCAAAATAATGATTGATGCGCAATCGAATACATCGCCAAATTCCCTCGAGAAGCGTTCCTATGCGCCATCGTTTCCTTTCTGACGCGTTCACTGTCAAGTTATCTCGCGTAGAATAGCCAACCTTCGAAAAACCGCAAATCGCCTCTCGGAACATGGTCCGCCGTTCCCGCCAGGTTCACTTCGTAGGAACTCCATAGAGCGGGAGACCGAACTCGCCAGCCCTCAAACAATGTAACCGATGGCTCATCGTTGTACGTTCACCGTGCTCATACGCCCGATTTTGACTTCCAGATTCTCAGTGCACAATGAGACCGTGAATCTTACTCTGGACAGCGACCCGTTCAAAGGAGAAGAAGTTCTTGATGAGCCCATCTGCGGCTTCGACGGTGCCAAGTGCCCATCGGAAATGGGTGCGTTAGTTGGAGTCGTCACAGTTTATCACTCACGAGACTGTATTGGGGGAGAGCGAGCCTCGGTCAACATAAATACATGTATCTCAGTCAATCAATGAAAAGCGAAAGCCGTGAGTGGCGAGAAACCCAAGGTGCCCAATTACCCTCTTGGTGCAAAGGTCGAAGCCCATCACGGTTTTCAAGGGAGACAGGGCCAAGTTGTGGGCGGATAGCGAATGACTGCCAACCACGGTCACCAATGAGCCGCAAGGGGGAAGCACAAGATCAAGGGAATTGTCTCATACCTCAGTAAGTTATCGATATGATTTTTCCCATAGAAATGATCCGGAAGTGGACAGCGGGCATCCTCTTTGGTTCCCTGTTGGTCATCTCTTTCATGGTCACGGCCTTGTACCGATACTGGCAGCACGAGCAGGAAATCGCTGGTTTGCTGTGGATGATAGACAAAAACGAACTCACGATTTATGGAGGTGGACCCATATCGGCTGTTAGCAAGGTAGGTGGGAGTCCACGTGTCGACGAAGCGAAGTTTGTAGAGTTAAAATAGACTGAATAACAGTCGAGCACGCGACGAGACAGACAAACAATCAGGCGGAGCAAATCGCGCCAACGAGTCTGCCCCGTTGCTCTCCAACCTCGCTGGCTTTCTATATGTATCGGTTGACTCCGTGGGGACCTTCCCAAATCCACCGCCCACGGCTAAATCTCACAGATGGATGCACATGTCAAAACAGCGGCGTCAGTTGTCATGCTTCTCAAGGAAGAGGAGGCGCGGCGAGTGTCAGAATAGCTTCCATCTCATGGCTTGGTACGGACTGTGATGTCTCTGCCAAGCCATGACGCTGTCGAAAAGCAAATCGCCCAAATACGAATGCCGGAAATTCCCACGAGTCAGCCTTCGGTTGGGTTGATAAATCGGCGTCGCGGAGAATTACGATTCCTGATAACAATGTTACGCTCCGACTCTAGAACTCTCTTTCTGAGAATCGAACTCTTCCGCATTCGCAGATGAGCCTCGTGAGTCAAGGGTCCGGCAATTCTTTCGGGGTCATACCTTCAACGGATCTTCACGTGTGTACATATCAGGGAGCTCTCATCGTTGTGAAACAGATGCTACTGTTCCGGAAAGGCGCTGGAGACATTCCGAGAGAACTCAAGATAGAAATGAAGATGATGAGGCAGCTGAGGCACATCAATGTGAATTCTTTCATGGGCGCGTAAGTACTCATTCAGCAGCATTCCCGAGTGGCGATAGGGCCGCTTGAAGTAAGAGCCGCTTCAATCCGGAAGTCTGAGCGGCCCGGACAGGGAGGAAGCAAGCATTTCCAAACTATGTCCTCTCTTTCGTTCCCAGCTACGTCAGCGAACCGAATCACATATACGCCTGCACGGAATTCTGCGCTAAAGGCAGTTTGCAAGAGGTCCTTGAGGATGAAGAGGTCTATAAGCTGGATAACATGTTTGTTGCATCGCTAGTCACAGACCTAGTCAGAGGTATTTCTGCCCCTCTCTTCTTGATCTTTGAGTCTAATTAGTACCATAGGTCAGCTCGTTACTGCGATGGCAATGCTCATCGAAGTGAACCATCTTTCAGGACTCGAATACATTCACCAGAGTGCGCTTCGAGTGCATGGCAACCTGAAATCGACGAACTGTTTGATAACGAACCGCTGGACGCTCCAATTATCCGATTTCGGTTTGGGGGAATGTCGCTTTTTCACTGAGGATCGTTCCGATGCAATGCAGTATTACAAAAGTGAGTTTTTGTTCGCGAGAGCTGTGAGGCACAGAAAGTTCTCATCTTCGGGGTCCCAGATCCAAGGCGTTCCTCATCCAATCTCGCTCTTGGTGTCTGATCTAGTTGTGCTCAGTTCCTTCCTGACTACGAGATCGATTGTTTACTGATTCGAATGCCGTATTGCAGATCACCTTTGGCGGTCTCCACAACTGTTGCGAAGCCGTCATGCGAAGATTTACACACCGGCGACCCAGAAAGACGACATATACTCGTTCGCAATCATAATGCACGAGATCATGAGTCGCAAAGGCGTTTGGGGTTCTGTTGAGCTGACCCCCGAAGAGATTTGCGAAAGGGTCCGCGCCGAGCCGATCAAAGAGAGGGACGTCTTCCGTCCGTTACTCGAAGACATACAGTGCCAAGATTATATTGTGAAGGTGATCACCGAAAGCTGGGCCGAAAACCCCGAGAACCGTCCGGATATAGCGAACAGTGCGACTCGCCTGAAGAAAATGCGGAGAGGAATGAACGACAACATTGTTGATAATATGGTCGCGATGTTGGAAAAGTACGCAAACAACCTCGAGGGAATAGTCGGTGATAGAACGCGAAAACTCGAGGAAGAGAAGAGGAAAACCGAAACTCTGCTCCATCGCATGCTGCCAAAGAGTGTGGCCGTTCAACTGATGGGCGGCGAGTTCGTACAGCCAGAATCGTTCGACGCAGTCACGATCTACTTCAGTGACATAGTCGGCTTCACCGATATGTCGTCCACCTCGACGCCGATGGAGGTTGTTAATTTTCTCAATGATTTGTACACACTTTTCGACTCTATCATACGGAACTACGACGTCTACAAAGTCGAGACCATTGGCGATGCCTACATGGTCGTCTCAGGCTTGCCGGAACGAAACGCAACCTTGCATGCGAGCGAGATCGCGCTGATGGCTCTTGAACTTCTGGACGCCATCAGAACCTTCGAAATCCGTCACCGGCGGAATCAACAGCTCAAACTCAGAATCGGCCTCCATACGGGTGAGCTCAGCCAGCTAATTGAGGCTTCTGTCCGAATATTCTGGATCATCCTCTCTTGAATCCAAGATTCCCCTCCGTTGAGTCGCATCTCCGAATTCTCCTCCTAACCTCCACGCGATTGTAGGTCCGGTCGTCGCTGGTGTGGTGGGACTCACTATGCCTCGCTACTGTCTATTTGGAGACACAGTCAACACGGCTTCGCGGATGGAGTCCACCGGCGAGGCCCTTAAAGTTCACGTCAGTTCACAAACCAAACAAGTGTTAGACTCTTTAGGGGGGTTCGCCTTGGACTGCAGAGGCTACGTAGAGATGAAGGTAAGCACCGCCTCCAGGCTGCGAGCTCCGACGAGGCGAGCTCAGACGATTATCATCCGCTATACGTCTGCATATGTATACCATTGTATTCAGATTTCATGACTAATCAATCGTTAAGGTGAACGGCGATCAACTCTCCAGAGGGCACCCCAATGTTTATTTATACTCTCGACCGTTTCAGGGCAAAGGAGCGCAGCTGACGTACTGGTTAACGGGACATTGTGACGGAATCCCGAAGAGGCGACAGGAGCATATAGTGCCTGTGACGCCTCTGTTCCACGGCCCTTTGCAGGAAGAAGGTCGACGAGCGTCTTTGATTCCAGCGGTGGACTCGATGGCCGACCCCCTCCCCAACGGAGGTGTCAAGGGGAGACTACTCCACAATTCCTCCCTCATCATGAAGCGGTACGATGCTATCCGTCTCTGATTGATTTGCACACTAAAGGCATGGTATTCGTACTGCCATGTAGAAGTAAGTCAGGTGAAATTCTCAATTTTGTTCATAACTTACAGGCCATCGCAGGTAAAGCTACCGCAGTCGAAACATTCCGCGACACCGCCATATGTAATTAACATTGAAGAAGCTACCAAAGAAGGAAATCAAGAAACCGCATTCGGAGAAGAAGAAGCCGGTATCTCATTCGCTGCGAAAGACCTCACTGTGACATTTGACACCAACGGCCCAACGAAAATCCGCCGAAACGGTCAGTCCGATTGAAGGTTGATGATGTACCCATTCACCCATACATGCATCCGTCGATCTTGAACAGTTTTGGGAAATACCTAATTAAGCTCCGTTGAAGCCGTTCGTTGCACTCACTGTGGGTCAAGTTCACGACCGCCTAGAATAGTTCGCATCCACTGGAAGTTACAATTATATATCATGATAATACGTGCCCTCAAAAATCTTTCTCTCTATAGGTAGCAAATTCGGTGCCGGAAACGATGATAGCATGGCTCCCCTGTTGCCGCGTCCTGTGCAGCGAACAAGGTTCGATAACAACTTCGGAAAAAGGTGTCATTCTTTGGACAATGAGCTACCTCGGATTTCGAATATGAGCAGAGCTGGCGGTCGCCTCAAGACCGCCGTGCAAGACCGACTCAATTTGAATAACAATTGTACCCAGCGAGATGGAGAGAGCATTGTTTGAGTGCCGAAAACTCGTGCGACAGCGGATCGCCAGAAGGAGTCAGAGCACGCTAAAGTGCAAATTTGCGCCCGTAGGCGAGTAGCAGTTATGGCGCGCGTTCTCCATTCGACTGCGATCCTACTCATTCCGTTCTCATGAATTGAAAGTGCGGCTTGAGAACATGTTGTTTAGTGTAAATAATATCGAGTTCAAGGAATCCTTTCAATCATATGACTCCGTATGCTCTCTTGACGGTGGCTAAACCTGTTCGATCATCAGGCGTACTTATTGTCGTTCATAAACGCGGCGGCGGCGGCGGATACAGATCCTTATTTCATGTGTATCCGCCGGCAACTCCGAATCGATTCGAGCCGACTCATCCTGAGCCCTGGCTGCAGCTTTGATTGCCAATACATGCACTGGCCCTGGTCGGTTCATGGACATGATGTCAAGAATTCACGCGTCTTCACATTGTGAATTCATCTAGGAAATATTGAGTGCTCTCGATCCCATCTCATGATGCCTTGATGAACCAGAGTTGAACCGTTCAAACATGCCCGATATTGTTAGTTATGAACCTTTCTTTGAGCCGTATGAACGAATTTTCATTTTCTCCGAAGCTATGGATGGTCGAAAAGAACATTTGTTACCGGCATGTTTTCACAGAGGTATAGCGGAAGAGATCGCTGCATGGCTTCGATTCATAGCTTATTTTCGATTGACTTTTTGACTCTTCATGTGGATTGCGAGAAGCAATCATTCTCCATGATTTGCCAAGACACCGAATCCCATCTAGCGGCCAAACGACCGGCTGCCGTTGTTAGGAGCTACTCGGGTACAAACGAAATGATCGGTGATCCATTACTTAATTTTTTCATCGTTCGCTTCCCTGCGCACCTTCATCGCTGGGCACCTTTTCTAGAGACTGCGGACTCTGCGACTCTATGAGGGGTAAACTTGTTCTCTGTAAAGCTTATGTAGAAAAAATTGTTGAGCTTGATAATGTTTCAATTGTTTCGGGGTGTGCCCTTTAGGGGGACGCGCCCCATTTAGGACCTTCTGATGATAGGTAGATAGATACATAGTTGGACGGGATGAAAGTGTTGACGATGTAAATTGTATAAAGACGGTGGATTCTTCTGTTCACTCAGATGACCATCATAGAACTCGTTGCCACTGTTGATGAATACAACTTATTTCGCTTGAGACCCCCATTGATTTCTCATGAGGCCTCATTTCTTGTCGACCAGTTGCATTCCTAGCCATCATCCCTCCTAGAAGAGGACTCCATGAGTCAGAAATTTTACATCGCCCTTTCCTATGTCACAGGAGAGCCCTAACTGACGTGTGAGGAGTACACCCATCACGGTTAACAATCCCCGCCAGTCGAAAAAGACAAGTCTTCAATTGAAGTCGCCTTATTCTCACCTTCATCATCAAATGGATTCAGTTTCCTCGAATATGTGTAATTACAAATTCTTCCGTCACTTTTTTTTCTGATTCTTGAAGTTTGGCAAGGAATGGAGGGAAGAGGAGCAGGTTACATATTCAGGAAAGCTGAACCGTATAGTTCACGAAGCAAGTGCGATCATCAATCCCTGTTGGAAAAGGGTGCTGTTATCATATTTAAATGGGTGTATGTAAAAATGTTCAAAACAGACTATTTATATGTAACGCTGAGTCGGGTCAAAATAAATATTGTATACTTTGTCGAAAATCACCCGAGTATTTTATGATCGTCGAAAAAGGCTCCGAGGAAGAAGTTCATCCCTTCTGTTTCACCTGAGGGCATCACCATATCAGTTGAAGAGTATCAGCGACACATATTGTTCATTTTTATTTTGCCTCCGAATGAACCATACTGATACACCAGGCATTGGAAGAACTGTTCACTTTCATCCTCAACCCGAACTCTCGAAGAATGCCTCTAATAAGCCGGAGGGTCAGATGGACGACAGAGTTCCTCATATGAAGTGCTCCTCTGAACACTCAAAATCCACTCTCTGTATGCCGAGACCTGTGTGTAATACATCGGCGATGATTCAACGCCACAGAGAGCGGGTCCAGCTGAAACGATCCCTTCGAGCTGCCACGTATCATTGACTCGCAGAACCAAGGGTCCTCCTGAGTCGCCTTTGCATGTGGACCCGTAATCATGGCTCGCGCAGAGTATTGAAACTAGTTCAGGCCTGCCCATTTTCGCGCAGATATCTCGAGCTATGATAGTTTGCCGAGCCTGTTTCAATACACTAGAAGCCTCGTCGTCCAGAGGACTCGTTAATCCCCAACCTGTCACGAAGAGATCGTCATCGGGTTTCACCACGGGCTGACTCGACGATATACAAACTGCTTGGATCGTTTTTGAGAATTGAACTGAGCTGCTCAATCTCACCAAGCCAATATCGTTCTTCTTGCTCGGGACCCACTCGGGATGGATGCACATCCATGAAACACTGCGTTGCTCCCGTCCAGCTTCTTGCTTGGTACGGTCATGAGTTCCCAACATGATCTTCATGTTGGCAGGTGCCATTCCAGCTAGACAATGTGCAGCTGTCACAACGGTCTGCTCATCAATGAGAGCTCCTACGCAATTATACGCATCGCTTCCACGGGACAGTTGCGACGACGCTGGCGACGAACTTTCTGTTCTGTAGAGGCCTACTGTCCACGGCCAGGAGCCCGGAATCGCTTCGATGCCTCCGATAATCCGGGCTTCGACAAGTCTCGGTTTCACTACCGGTATACCACAATCATGGGTGAGCACCGAACTCGTACGAATGACGAACACCACGAATAACGATTGACACAGCATTGCGATGAAATTCGGGAGTTGGCTTCGCGCAGCGGAGCTGAACAAACGTTGCTGGAAATCGAGTTCTACCTACGCCTTACAGCCTACGAGCAAGTCTATTTGATTTTCCAAAGATACCAAAAGTTTGATCAGTTCGCTCCTTGGGGTCAAATGCGTCATATCGCAGAATAACACCCGCGCATCTCCGGCGCCGAGTCGCCCCGCGACGCCGAGATCACCTCGCAAGTCCCCCTACAGTATCAGGCAATCATCCTAAGTACACGACTCCACCATATTCTGCTCCTCTAGAACGACTCTGGTCATTGATCTTTGGCGATGACAGAAAGACAGACAGACGGGCAGTCAGTCAGTCGGGGCAGTGGGCCTCTATGACCGTAAGTTCACTTCTCGCTCACGTTTGAACCTCCTCTTAGCTCAGCCCGGCTCGTTATCCAATGAGCAATAATCCCGTGGCAAAGTTTTTATTTCGAGGCCCCACCGACTGGGCCCAGATGATCCGACTACCCCCGTGATGTTTCGGACCTTTTTTTTTCACGAGACCAGCGTCGCTGACCGGCTGGGGCACTTCGTCGGAGGAGAGTGAGGGCCAGCCCTCTCACCCACGGTGATGGCGGCTTGGCGCTGAAGTGAGGTGTGGCGCCGTCGGAGCAACACGGTTCACGAAATCAAACGCCACCATGAAATTTCTTCGGTGAGTATCTCGAAATTTGAAGTTTTACCCTAGAATCCGCTCGACCAGTGAAGTGTTCTATAGTCCGGATGTAACTTTCGCTGACCGGGGCAGTCGCGCCGTAGCGCTCCGCTTCCTTACGCGTTCGTTGGAACAGAAAACCGACGGAGCGACAGCGAAATTTTGAATGCGCGCCCCGTCACGAGACGACCGTTACGGATTATCAAAGTGAATCCTCATCCCATTCGACGTTCGTATGCTTCTTGCTGCACCGCACCGGAGCTCGAGACTTCTGTGTTGGTACTTCGTTTTCGTACAATCGGCCCCGAGCACGGTCTTTGGGCTCGTTTGTATGTGGTCTAAAGAATCACGAAGTCGATGGAAGTGAAAAACCGGCATTTAAGCCGATTTGTAGGAGGACGGAAAATTTTCGAATCATACCCTGCAATGAATGCCGCCCTCGAAAACTCTGAGTTTTGAAGAACAACTAGCGCTGTGAGTGTTTTTCGCTGCAACTGGCCAACCGCCCTCAGCCTATATGACATCTCCGGTGGGGTCAGCGGAAGCTCAAGTCGATGGCGTGCTTGAAGGTTCGTCCGATCATGAGGAAAATCGATCCAATTACCCATAGCTGGAGGAAAAAACCGCGACGGTCAAAATCGCTCCGGCACCGACGATTCGGCCCTTCGTTCGCGCATGGTTCCGCTTATGAAAGCACTGGCACCTGGATTCAAATCTCTATGAGGGTGTTGTGACCGCACAGCACCCGACCTACGTTCGCTGTCATTTACTATCCGACTTTATGTAGAGCGACATTAAGGGAACGTGACGGGTGCACGGATGTTCATCACCTCATGCATGAAACGTATGTGAAGCAGTGAGCCATACGGCGGTGTAACGAACCACGCATCGAGTCACCTGTCCACGAGAACCCAGCCCCACAGACGCAGAGAAGTTGATCGCGCGGGTGCACTGACATTTTGATGGAAAATGGCAAAGTTTTTCCCCTCGTCATTTTCTTCACCACAGAAAGAAGGAACCGAAACGAGGTAAAGCATCCGATGCCTGTCATTGTGTTTGAGTCTGTGTGCGAGTGCGTTTCGAAGGGTGGTGTTGGATCCAGCCCTGGCTGTTTGTATTGTGGAAGACCCTTGATGGATGTTTCCACTGCTCGATCCATACGACCAGCTCTGCTTGCGCTGGAATGTGCTCAAGACTCTGCGGGCTGCATTCCGTAAATACTGAAGCATCAACATCATTGTATTGATTAAAGAACGAAACGCCTTGACTCGCAGCGCCGCGAGCAAGTAGCGTAGTTATGTGGGAGTTCCGACGTTCATTGTCATGTGTGATCATGGACAGAATTTCGAGCTTCCGGCACATCGAAGAAAAATTTCGTTTCTGTCCACCACGCGATCTACTGCTGTGAACCCGAGATAGTTAAAGCGCTGTACATGTTGTATTCGCTGCCGACCCGCCACGCGGAATTCCCTTTCCTTTCGGTACACTTGCTTCCGGCTGAATGCTTGCGTGGTTTCGATCGATGAGGGTTCAGTATCTGAGAAACATCGATAACAGCGTGGTTTGCGTTCCTTCGGAATTCGGTTACTATTCGTCGAACTCTTCATGCCTTTCGGAGTTGCCGAGGTAGAATCATGCGTCGAGCGATAATTTCAATGGGATTATTATCTTCCTGACGTTGAGGTATCCGCATCAGACCGTAGCCTTTGCCAAGAATTTCATCGGAGATCGGAGAGTACCAGATAGCTTCGCTGTGTGAAATCGGATTCGGGCCCGACCGGCAGCACTGCGGCGGTCTCGTCACCTAATCGAACGAGAGTGAGAGGCAATGATCAGAGTACACTCCGTATCAGATGTTTTCATTGAGACCAACAACATCTCAATGAAGCTCGCATTCGAGATCGCGAGAAAGGAGGGCGTGGTGTATCATCAGTTGTCGTTAAACGAACTCGTCTTTCGGAGCATTCCTCCACGACCTTGGAAGAGGTGGAGCTCGACATCTATGCGCCCGGATCGCGCACGTTGGAGATGGGACCATCGACATGTTGTCTTTCAAGTCTTCCCAGCCATTTAGATGATAACCGTTACGGTATTCTCTCGACGCTGCTGCACCGGAACTTGCGGCTCAATCAGCTTGACCGCGAATCGTGTTGTAATTATCCTTCTTCACTCATTGAAATCAGTCAACCCGTCTCCTTGGAGATCTCTAAGATATCCAAGATTCCATAACACCGAAATTACGAATCGATCTGAATGACGTATATGAGTTTTGAATTCTGATCCTGAGGGCGTGTGGGCTCATCCATCCCACTTGCGGTCCAACCAGGCGGAAATCAAGGGAGCACAGAGTTCTGTATACGTTCTGCACCGACAATCTATGGGGTTCCAGATTGTGTTCGGAAGGAGAGGACGGGAGGCGGGTCGTCAGGAGGCAGGAGGGGATCAAAATTCAAAAGAAGTCATCTAGACACGCAGCTTATGTCTGTATCTTGTGGAACTGAGACGTCCATTGAGAACAATTAGGATTCCGCAACACCAATTGGCTCCACTAGAACACTTCAAGGGTCAGACAGGGTATGGCAAGGATGCCGTTTGTTTCTGTTCACTAACCGCAGGTCACGGTTGAGCTTTCCAAGTAAAGAAAATCCGCTGAGGAAACTTCTCGGAGCTTTTGTTCTAGTTTTTGTTTTTCCCCCGATGTTCTTCCTAACGTTGATAGCTATCTTTACTGGTTCTGACACTTGCCTGGTACCTACTGTCTCCTATCCGGGAAATTTGCAACACAGTTCGACGATTTTCGAAGAAATCCGGTACAAACAAGAGACTGAAGCCATTACCGAAACTAGCGAGGATACAGCGAAATTATTACCCTCAGATTGACCGGATACGGGATACGGCCAGTCTCGATTTTCTATTCTGTGAGATTCACATGAAATATTTCACAGAACCGAGTGCCGTTGCAACTGCAATCAGCGTACCATAGGTCTGTCGCTGGACTTGGGACCTCTGGTCATTCGCGGCGCAAACCAGAACGAAGAGCGTCAGCTCCGAAACCCCAACCCCCTTTTTGGAAAAAAAAAATAAAACCACCCCGTTTGAGGTATAACGTGGCGAAACCGGAGAGTGCGGTATAATGTTCGGCTCTGGATGCGTTGATCCCTGCCGAGACTCCGACGCCCTCAATTGTTTCGAGGAGAATTGTCCCTTGTTCTTGGAAGCTCCCGACATAGAGGTGATCCGCAGCCTCCGTTGTCAGAATTCAGATGAACCGACATAATGGCCGAGCGGTCTTGGTGGCGTGCATCTTAATGCACGTTTGAATAGCCGTAGCTGAAGCCATCTCGATCGGGAGGATGTGGGATCGAATCCAGGTTCGGGCATCTCCTTCACGAAATGACCAAAAAGGAGCTGTACCCCTCCGACCCTGTCGGAATACAGGTCTTAGGTATGGGGCCCTGAAGTATTGCCTTGAATCAGAACTCAGATACTTGCTGCGCTACGTTTGCATGCTTCAGCGGTCCACCTATCGTGCGGCTTGTCTTACTCGGGCTCATAGGTGTTCTGATTATCAAGTTTAGCTCCCTATCTCAGTTTCGTCGTTTGTTGACGAACCATGGTGAGGAGGTGATCCTCCCGAGTATTGAGGAGCCGATCACACACGTCGTCAGAGCTCTCTTGTTGGTGACAAAACGAGTGCGACAGGAAAAACAATCTAAGCTCCGAACCTGACGCTCTCGATCTTGAAGTTTTGCTTGTCGAATCATAGAGAAGATTCGCAGCATTCCCGCCAGGCATAACTTTGCATGCTTGTTGGAACATTCACTTAACCGCGTTTGCCACCACATGGAACCCTGACAGCGCCTTGCGCGCATCCATTCATCATGATTATGATATTTGGAACGATCAAATGGTGCAGAAGTATTGTATCGAGGGTTATTGCATCGCTCTCCTCTTCGCGAATCATTCTGTCGGCATTTTCTGTGGGGACGGATAAAATCGCGGTGGGATGACTCAGTCGCTGTTCGCGCGAGAATTATGTAATAAATCGTGAATCCGGCGGCTATGCACGCGAGAATGGCTCGAATATTCTCAAAATGCCGACATGCGACATCAAGGTCGAATTTAATAATCGGTCTCTTCGCGCACGCACGCGCTCTGCCGAGTTATGGAATGGGCAACAATGAAAGGCAGACTCTCTCAGAGCTCCGAGTACACGTCCCATAATTTCACTCGAGGTCGCAGAACCGCTGCGTCTGCGGTTCCCTCCGTCCAAACAGTTCGAGCTTCCGTTTCTTTGCGAGCAGAGAATCGGCTGTCGACGAGTCGTGTTCCCGATTGAAGCCTTGACGAAGCCGAGGATTGGTTTATGATGTGCCAATTGTTCATCCCGTAATTGGGCGAACGGATTGAACGTCGACGGTCGACCACTGCCCGATCTTCCCGTGAACCCCGAACCGACTGAAAACATTGGATTGGGTCAGCGCGGTTAACGTCTTCGTCCGGCTCGTCCGATACGGGAACCAGTCAGTAAGACACCGAGGCAGTCAGTCAGTCTGTCAGCAAAGCGGCGATCTAGCCCTTCCCTCTTGCTTTCGGTAAGGGTAGTTCGGAGTGGCGCGCACTTATCCACGACTCTTCATAGACTTTCTGCAACTTCGAGCAACGGTCACTGAAACCGTTCGTGTACTGCTTCAAAACGTGTCCAGTGAAGTGCCGTGTACCTGAGGACAAGCTTCACAACAAAGCTCAAGCAGGAATAGAAACACGGAGTTCGCTGCAAAGTCAGCTCTCTCTCTCTGTCTTTGTCTAGTTATCAGTAAGTGACTTCTTTCTTTTTGACGTCAGAATCAGCTGGCGGTACCTGCTTCGACGAATTTTCATTATCGCTTCAAATCGGATACGGAGTCGGTCAGACTCGAACTGCGTACGACTCAGCATCCGAGATACGGACGTCAACAAACTCCATCACTGAATCGTTATCAGGATGAACGTTCGTCTGAGTCAATGATTGTACGATAAATTTTTGAGAACACCGGCGCAAAATATGCATCCCTCTCACTTCATCGGAGGGAGGGGGTTCATAAATACCGACACGCACAGCTCAGGGTGGTATTCAACTCCACAAGAGCTCGCATCCTCGTGGTAAAGTCGCCCGAAGTGCTACAGCGAACATCCCAGCTTGACGGCCTTCTCCTACTCGAACGAGAAGTCTCTTCAAGCGCGTACACGACCACCGAGCAGTGGAGTGAAGTCTTGAGCGAGTTTGCTTTGGTAGAGTTTGCTACGAACACTTCTCAAAGTTTCCGCCATGTTTTGGCTTTGCTCAAGCTTCAGAATTCGGAGTTACGGATGCCAGCACGAAAGATGGTAGGTGGATAGATTCTTTCGCAGAACGGCTCTCGTTCCGGACAATCGACGGCCAACAAATCCTCCCAGCTCTACTCGAGCGCAGCCAGGAAAATCGGACTTGCTCCGATCGGCTGTAGCCGTTGAGGCTGAGGTTTGAGTTCTGGGCCGGCAGACCTTTGGACGTTTCGGAGGTTCGGAGCATTGTTCTGGGAGATCATCATTCGATCTTCCCTCGCTCGGGAAGCATTTTGAGTCGGCCGGTCCTTGTTTCCTGCCGCGTGTCATGGTTTCGCGCTGCCATGAATAACCTGATTCGCTGGTTGTGGTCCAGTGTCGGATACCAGTACACCTTTTACCGCTGACCAACGCTGGCAAAGTCGCCGTTGACAGTCGTAGCCTCGTTAGAAAGATACCGCTATTTCCTGAAGAGCCTCAACGTCTTCCTGTGTCGTCTCCCGTTCGTTCATCTTGATCGTCGTCGCTCAAAGAATCGTTGTTCTCGTGGTTCTCGAAACCTGAACCAAACCCAAGCAGTCTGGCGGAACTGGCGATCAGAGAGAGTGCCACTTGACCCAACCTGATTGCTGGGCCGAGTCCTGTCCCGAAAAATTGTGGACATTCAAAGCTCGGACACGAACACAAGCCGGTCAAGCGCAGAGGCGGGTCGATGCTGTAATTGTTACAAGCCGTCCACCTGAAAGAGCTCAGTTGTCGTGTACCGAGGCTTGAGCTTGTCTCTCGGGCGACCTGAAATGTTCTCCGAGAGCTTCCGTTGCGTTCGGTGGTGGATGCATGGTCGTTTCTAGCCGTCCAAACCCGTCGATTCGGTGAAGTAGGGGAATCTTGTCAAGACGTTGTCTCTCCGTCGGTGTTTTGAGGTATCCTGCGTGGGCTTCTCGTGGTCGAATGGCCACCGCGTTGTGTTTTCTCACCGATGCGCTGACCGGAAAACCAACTGACAGAGTGGGCAAAGCAGTCACAACGAAACGGGGCTGATTGTCTCCTTGTCTTGCTCGTGAAGAATCATCAGCGTTCGATATCTAGAGACGCAAAATAGAGATCAACCGTGAACGGCAGCGGATTTCGCGACAGCGAATTGTTCAATCCTCTCGGAACTTCGTTTGCCGATTTCATCGCATTAGATCTGTGAGGTTGAATTGAGGAGTCGGCCGTCTACGAGCAGACCTCAAGAAGAAGGACCTCACATCTGAACGCATGGCAATATCGGTTCAAAGTACGTGGTGTTTGCACCGATCCATTCGCGAAAACCAAGCAGAGCTGATTCCGAATGAACGGCGGAAGATCGAAGAGCTGAGACAGTGGAAGAATCTTCAGTTTTGTTGATCGGCGTGAGAAGGAAGCGGTAGTTGACTCACAGCTAATTTTTCAACCCTAATTCGAAGACATTGTTGTTGCGGAACTTCGTTACGTTGAAACTGTACGTTCAGCGAAATGCTTTGTTTCGGCAGCGGCCGCGGTGAAGTCCCGGTTGACGTCGTCGTTTCACCAAACGGGATTCACCTTCACGAGTTCCGTCGTTTGAAGACACTGACTCGTTTAGATGAAATATCCGATAACAGCGATAGCAGAATAGATTATGATACGTCGATGTCAAGTTGAGGACTGCGGGACACCGGAGAACGAGAAGTTTTCATATCCGTGATATGTGCCTTAGCAAGCGAGAACTCCGGTGGAGATCAAGGCTCACTTACTTCTTTCTCTCTACTTTACAGCAACTACTCGATGATCGATACCATGGAGCTTCGGGTGGTAGATCAAACAAGAGAGTCAGGCGGGACCGTAACCGTTTCTGCAAACTCCTCAGCCCCAGCAGCAACGGTGCTCGGTGCAGCTTGTCACGACTTCAAAGTGCCTCTCGATACTCGGCTAGGTGAGTGTAACCCCAATGGTTTCGAACGAGAAAAGTTTGTCTCAAAATCAGAGTTTGTAGAAGTGTCTTCCGTGCGGCGTGCTGCCGAACTGTGACGCCCCAACGGAATTACTTGGAGCGTTCGAAACCGAAAATCGACAAGTGCGTGCCGTGACTTAACAATTAAGCTCTGCCGATTGGCTACCTGCTTGATGCGGATGGATCCAGCCAGACTATCTCAAGATTAGAGGAATCAACGGAAAAGCTGACGAGCATCGAAGGAAATGCCTGAGGGCGAATGCTTTGTGTTCAAACCGCAAGATTCTCTCCCTCATCACAAGCTATCTGCCGACTGCGATGTAATTGCGGTCGCCGTCACAGTCGCCGTATCATCTCCCTTCTTCGAGCTGGAATGATAACTTGCGCACTTGGACTCATCGACAGCTGGCTCAACATCTCAATCAAACGATGACGCTTCCGAGGCTTGATCCCTTGGAAAGAGCCTCGGAGCTGCTGAAAGTACGTTGTTAACGCTTCGCTCATTCATTCCTTTCCTCCCTCAGGCATATACACGGAAAAGAATGTCATGCTGACAGAGAGGAAGACAATCTCCAGCTATAAACTACAGTCGGGCGACACGGTCTACCTCAGACCAAAAGGTAAACTTTAGCACATCGTTTAGTCCTCGCATGAGATGTCGTGCACCTCCTCATCAAGCGATAGGTTCAAACAAATGCTCGCCCTGTACAGGGCTTGGAATGATTCAGAGCCAGCGTATACGCACGGTCATCTTCTGAGAAGCTTCGCCTTTATTTCAAAACCGTTCCGACGATCGCGTCAGACACTTGTGTGGCAGGATTCGTCATACCTTGGGCATGCACGCGGAAGTCTCCCCGCGAAATGAATCATACATTGCAGCATGGATTCGGCGCGAATTGTGATTGGAACGCGGAGACATTGCTCTACTCTGAAAGTTCCGAGAGCTAGCAACAAGAATGTCGGATCGGTAGTTGAACAAGATGGGACTCTCTCGAAGTAATTGACGACTCGAACGGAAAGGTCCGAATGGACGATGATTGAGATTGTTTGTAGAAGAAGCCGTGAAGCGCGCCCTTGTCGGACCAAAGCCTCCTGTCGATGGCAAAAGGCAGCGCTCGAAAGGGTGCCCACAATCAAAGTAGTCAGAGTCTCTCGGTCGATTTGAGTACAGTAAACTCATTCCTCGAGGCTCCCCACCCGAATCTCTGATCGTTTATCTTCTCTATCATCAACACTAGAAGGCCTGCGCTGAGCCTTTGCTGGCTCAATAATGGGCCGCTCTTTCTTGACGGCGAATTACCTCTTTCGGGTGGTTTCCACTCTGAAATAGCAATAATAGATTCGCTGGGATGGCATTGACAAAACTGTGGTTTTCAGCCGATGGTGACGATCTCCTGTTTCTCATCAACTGGCGGGTTCTGAGTTTCTTTCTGATGCTGCTCGCTTTTGTCGGACTCGTGATCGTCGTCACTACATTCGCTGCAACAGCTGGAAGAGCTCCGTTTGTGGTAAGTGTTCAATTGTCAGTATATCTTCCGTTTGAATATTTCTTCCGTTTACGCTGCTTTCGACTCAATTCCGTATGAAAACGTGCCGTATTCATAAATCGGGGTGTTAGTGTTCGTCGGAACAGCGGTTTATACTTAAACTCGTTTCAAACTCGATGGATGTGGCCAGGAGTCAAAGGTCGAGTCGGAGCTGGCCGCGAGTTTTTCCCAAAGAATCGATGCTCAGGAGACGAAGAACGCCGTGTCAGCTCTGGTTGTCGTTTTAATTAGGCGGTGGCATTCTGCGCGATGACGTGAGATTTGTATTTGTCCTGGGCAAGTAAGGGGATTTGATGAGAGGAAATCGAAGGACGGAGGTCGAGATTGAATTCTCGTGTCAGAAGGGTGGAAAGTGAGTGAACAGAATCGAGAAAATGAGAAAATAGAAACGACAAAACTTCTGTTTTCGTGAAGCGTGCCGTCATCCCTTCAAAGTCAACAGTCATCGCTGAACTATGAAAGAACGTACCCGGTACTCGCTCCGACGAAGTGTGCGTCATCGATTCCGATGTTTCATTTCACGTTGTATCTGGAGGCACGGAATTCTATGGAAAATGGAATCTATACTCCACCGAACTTTTTGCAACGTCCGTTGTCGGGCATTTCCGTTTTCTGTGGCCGCGTTTCGAAGACATCCGACACCAGCTGAGCGAGATCCAACAGAATCTCTCTTAATGCTGTTCATTTAGCTCGTCCTGAAGCTTTCAGTCTCAAGTTGCAAGAGATATTGTGTTCCATTCTACAGACTGCAATTGTCACCAACATCTCACCGCATCTCATCGCAGTGGAGATCGCTTATAATGCGTCAGCTCCTCCTGGACTATTGAGAAGGTTTTTTTCGCGGGCTTTCCAAAGCCCTTTCAACGGTTGAATGGAAGTTGCTCCGAAGCAAGCAAACCTTCATTCTATCTATCCGTCGATAGGATTTTTCACACGGTCCAGCTCAAGAGACCTTGGGCAGCTCGTCGGAGGCAGGTTTTTTTTTGTCTGAGCCGTTGGGAGAAGCGACAGCAGTGTTCGTTGTTGACGGCAACGGCGAAAATCGCCGGCAGTGCGCAATTAGAAACCACTGCTCCAACGGATCCTGAGCGGCGCGCGCTCTTTCTCTCACCGGCTTGGCCAGACGAACAGTCAGGTTTACAGCATGTTGAGCGTAGTTTTCATAACAACTGAGCTCCTCACCACCGAGCGTACATTTTACCTATGGGGAGCGATGTCACAGTCGATTGTCGCGGAGCAGTCTTCCTCGTTGGATAGAAATTCTCGCCATGAATAAGAAGCTGCAGAGCAGGAAAAACGACTTCTGTTCTGGATTCTCCTTCCCACGAAATATTCTCACGATGGCTATGTGAGCTGCTTCGATCAGGATCGTCCCAAGGAGTGTTGAGAACACAGTCGATCACTCTCGATGAAGATTGGAATAGTTGAGGGTGACTCAGCACAACCGGCTCAAGTTATGACAGCAATCGAGAATGCTGGAGTCGAACCATCTCCACGCTTCATGACCGCTAAGACAAACTGTTGCGAAACCGGTGCAGACAACTCCATGGGTCAGCGCAGATAATGTCGTTCCGAGCTTTCAAGCACCGATGTTCTCATCGTCAACCACTCGTATTCAACGAGTATGTAAATTACGGGCTGACGCACTTGTCGAACGATACCTTTAATGATTGTCCTCCACACAATCGATCACTGCGTCTGCATGGGTTTTCGCCGATGGTTTTAGTTTGAAAACTAGTTTCTCGGTACGAAATCGCGCCTACATATACACTCCGGTTTGATTCTGAAGCCGGATAGTATCTCTTCGAAACTTCAATCGCCGGTGATTGGGCGGAAGAGCTGCGAAGGAAAGCATCCGGATGAGATTTGACAACAATTCGGAGTTTTGACGGATTCGGCTATCATGGAGAGTATTTTCCGCCGTTTTGAAGTACTTTTTGTAGGCGCCTGCATCCCGAAATCAGAAAAGATTTGAGTCAATCAAACAACTCACATCTCCGACGAATTTGTCGGTGTCATGAGGTTCTTCGGCGAACTTTTTCAACTCCCAAGATTATTGAGCGGAGGAATCTCAAACGAAGCTCCTGCAGAGGACGTCGGAAGACTGAGATTACACTCACTATCATTCAGGACATTTACACTCCTTCGAAAGCGGAGGTGCCACCATGCGTGTTAAGAACGACGATTCGACGAACTTCAGCAGAAAGACGGAGAAGGAAAGATTGCGTGCAAGCTGTCGATGATCGGTCTTGTAATTGTTAGTTTAACAATGGCCAGCGGAAACGAATTTTTGTTCGGATGTCAAGATGCCTCTTTGCCTGCTGCTTTCACGTCGCGGCGAAAGTTTATATGCTCGGCTCGGAGACAGGCTAGCGAATGGCCGCTCGTGCTGTCAGGCGGACTGTGAATCGCGCTGCGGGTGCGCTAATGAAGACAGTTGTCTCCACGACGCGACGCAGAGCCGAAGTCGTGATCAGCTTTTCCCTTGCTGTTACTGTTGACGGCGGAAATAGCTTGACGGCGACGGCTTGCCATCCACGGCATCGATTCTATCAAACGATTGAATCAAACAAACCAAGCATCCGAGCCACTCACCTACCGACCGACCGACCGACCGACCAGCCAGCCACTCGGTCAACCACAATAAGCCTTCCGTGACTGCCGGTGTTCACAAAATACAACGCAAACTCGACGCAAGTTCGGAGATGAGCCTATCATCCATCCATCCATCTATTCGGTCGCAAGCCCAGTCAGACAAACGGAACAATTTGGAGACAGATTCAGAATGCTTCCCGCAGCAGAGTAGTTCGTGGTCGAATTTCTCCTGATATATTGAGAGACGGACTTTCAATACACGTTTTGCTTTCAGTACGGGGTGGTGATCGATGCGGGCTCTTCGCATTCAGAGGCAACGCTCTACCATTGGGATGGATCGAAGTTCTTTGGAACAGGAAAAGCGCTTCAGGTTCGTGCATTGCCGGTTTTCCTCTTTTCAATTTGATAGGTTCTTAATCATTCATGGTTACCCCGGCGGCGTGCGCCGAATTATCCGAGAAAAGCAACTTCCTGCTGTGGTCAGAGTGGCTCCGAAGATGCGAACCGCAGAAATTCAGCGGAAAAAATATGCAGGGCCTCCTGTGGAGCTCTTTCGAAGCTGATCAGTTCCGAACCACGTGACTTCTTGTTAATGAGGAATAACTTTCTCCGTAGGTCGCTCACAAAGAGACCGATACGTCTGGAATATCGGACCTTCAACCGCGTGAGACACAGAGGGTTTTGGAAGGTCTATTGGATGACGTCAAGACGA
Organism: Neoseiulus californicus; assembly: GCA_028455905.1. Classification (NCBI taxonomy): domain Eukaryota; kingdom Metazoa; phylum Arthropoda; class Arachnida; order Mesostigmata; family Phytoseiidae; genus Neoseiulus; species Neoseiulus californicus. Next base: position 6,539,118 of record JAMQGS010000003.1, read on the forward strand.
GAATACCCGAAACCGAACTCGCCAGGACTAAGGTTTATCTTGCTGCAACCGCCGGGATGAGGCTCCTCAAGTACGTCTCCGTCGAGAACCGTCGAGGAGGATCAATTCCCTCAGCAGACCGTTCTTCTGGGTGGATGTCCTGGTTTTCCGGGAGATGAGTTGACAAAATTTCGCCGATTTCAGCATCACGGACCCGACGAGAACCGATCTGAACTTCTTGGCTGCTGAGGCAGCCATCAAAGGCTCAGGGATGTCTTTTGGTTCAGCTGGCATTCTAAGCGGTCAACACGAAGGACTTTCAGCGTGGCTCTCGGCAAATTATCTCCTGGATAAACTTCCAAGAGATCATGTATGTTCTTTGTTCCCGCACTCCCACCGTGTCGCACCCCCTCAAGAAACAGAACAGGTAGTCAAGTAGATCCGTAGTGGTAGAATTTATCGACACATCCAAGATGATACCTTCCCTGCAATCGTTGGACGGCGTGATACTGCCGAACACGAGACCATCTTAACAACGATTTTCATTACGCGGCTCGCCGGCTCGTTCGCCGCTTGGACTGACTATCGGACTGACTGACCGACTGACTGAGCAGTTCTTCGCTGGCTGAATGAGGCCGAAGTGGTCGCCACAGCAATCTTCGCCGTCGTGTAAGAGGCCCCCAAGCTCGAAACCAATTGGAGATCTTCGGTCATCAGCGAGTGACCAAGCTAGTCAGGGGAGAATCGAGAACGATTTGCCTCCCATTTGACAGCGGACAGATCTGGCGAATCCGAAGTAGTGCTTCCGTCAATCACTTGTCGAAAAACGCCTCCTGGCGAATAGAGGAGCAGAGCTCGCGGAATTTCTCAATCTTTGTTAATAAGTCTGATAGAAGAAGCGTAGCCCCGAATATTTCGAAACGAGCTCCGGAAGAGAACGGTTTCCTCCGAACCATGGTCGCTCAGGCTATGCTTTCTGATCAGAATCGCACATTCAGAATGTTTCAAAAACAGCGACCACAAGATTCATGGAACGAGTCTCCAGCAACTTTGCGGCATTGTTCGATTCATTTGGACTCTCGATCCTGAGTTTCGAGTTTTCGCTCCGCTGAGCAAATACACACAGAACGTTACGGGGTCTTCCCAACGGTCCGGAAAACAGATGCATCGCTGCCACTAGTGAGCATCACCAGCAGAACTACGGTGAACTTTGGACCGCATGCGTCGATGCATCCTTTGTCGCACCTCTCGAAATCCGCGAACAGCGTGCGGAGACCGTACGGGATCAGAGCATTCCTCTGCAGGAACGATTCCGATATTCCGAACGTGGAAGCGCCCTGATGATCGACATGGAAAGTCAGGCGTGACCCGAAGGGATACCTGGAACGCTTTCATTCGACGACCTTCTAAATGTCTTCCTATTATAGTCTACACCTGAAGATCTCGTCGGAGCTCTGGACTGCGGAGGAGCCTCCACCCAAATCGCTTTCGAAGTACCTCGACACTCGAATCATCCCGAATTCTATCTCATGAAACTCTATGGCCATGAATACAACGTCTTCTCTCGAACCTACCTATGCTACGGAATCAATGAAGCCTTCAACCGATACATGATGATGCTTCTCAGTGAACAGGTCCGTATTGATTGTTAGAAGCATTCCGTGATTTACGGCTCCCGGATCCAATATGAATCATCCGCGATAGCTTAGTGGTTTAACACGCAACGCGCAACGACGTGCGTGTCTTCGTACGTGTCAGACGCGGCGTCTTCTACCTGCAGACCACGGGTTCGATTCCCGTCAGAGCTCGATCTCACCGTACCTGAATCGCCTTTCAGAAATACGATTTGACCAGGCCCCTCGAGTCGCCGTGCCACAACCGAGGTTACGATGAGTCGATGCCCGTGAGCAGGATCCTCACGCCGTGTACGCTGCACAAGGACCTTCCGGAGAGGTTCTCCAGGCAGAACGACACGGTAAGTGAGCTCTGTCCATTTTCTAGATGACCTTGTTCATGTGCGAACCGTGAATCCACAAGATGCTCGCTAGAACACGACCTGAACACGGCCTCTTTCCCGGAGAACGTTTCGAAGCGATCAAGTGATTGAAAAAACGCCTATGCTTCCGCAGATTCTTCGTGTCCTCGGCACTGGCGAGAGCGCGGTCTGCCAGAACACGGTGGCCAACCTCTTCCCGGAAAAGGACTGCAGGATTCGCGGATTCAGCGAATGCTTCAGGAAAATCCCGATCGCCATCCCCAAGATCAAGTTCTCGGCGCTCTCGGGATTCACGTACACGGTGGAGGAGCTTCGCTTCAACGGCACCACCATGGACCAACTCGGGAAAACGATCGGCGAGTTCTGTCGGCAGCCGTACGACACCGTGAAAACCGGTGTCTACGGAGGAAAAGACAAATACGCGGCTTTCGGATGTTTCAAAGCCGCGTTCATCTTCAACCTGCTGCAGAACTACGGCATCAACGACGAAAACTTCGAGCGGGTCAGCTTCTTGCGAGAAGCGAAAGGATACAACCTGGGATGGTCGTTGGGCTACATGATCAACGCCACCAACGCCATCCCGGAAGCCGAACCCGAGCCAGCGATGATCCCGACCCCACTGTTCACGATCTTCGTGATCATCCTGGCTTCGACATTAGGTACTGGGGTATTCGCCTACCTGATCTATCGGCGGCGATCGCAGCGAATATCCCAGGCCAACGGGGAGAGAGAAGAGAAGGAGGAGCTGACGCTAAAAGAGACTGCCGCGTAGATCAGGACGTCAGCTCCTCCTGATGTATTTATTATTATATATTATATTATCTAAATTTAGAAATCGACGATGAAAGAACCTTCATTCATTCATCTTCCGTTCTTTCATCGTTTGATCAAGATTTGTGTATATATGTATAAGAAACATGAGCTCCCAAATAAAAAAAGGAGCGAATCGTAAATACGAACGAAATCTTGTCCTTTACTCCTTCGAGCTCCTCCACCGAAATCAAGTACTGAGAATTTCACTGAAAACTCACTTCATAATGGAAATCAAGACGCCGAAAGACCGTCCTCGAGAATACAGCCGACTCGTCTTTATGTCAACAACATATAATGTTAGAATTTGTTAAGCTTGAATCCTAAATCACAATTTTGTTCTTCATCCGTTCGCACGATCGCCACGCTACAGAATCGCCAAACTTCCAATGAGCTCAACAATGAGAGTACGCGCGGCTTGGAGAAGCTTTTCTACTGGTGTCGGAGCTGGTGTCCGAGTGCTTGTCGTTGTGTGAAGCGACCTGCTTTGCGTACCCCACGAAAGTCGAATGCTCACCGAAATATCTGTAAACTTTGAGCGCGATCACCACAACCACGGTAATTGGCAAGACTAGAATGGAGAAAATCACGGCTAAGGCCTGGACTGCGTTTGTTGAAATCAGAGGATGGAGTTCTCGATGCCTCCGCTCAGCGGCTGCGGCGTCGATCATCGTTTTCAGATATTTTTTCGGCATCTTCAGCGATCCCGCATGAGAAAGTAGAGTTTCACATTTGGAGCAGTCATTTACGGCACCTGCTTTTTGCTGCTTTTTCTTCGGATATTTCTTCTTGCTGATTGGTATACATTGACGGCATAGGAGGAGATTCCGTTCGTGCAGAAAATGCACGGCATCTTTATAGCCTTGATGACAGAGCTCGGTCAGCGTGTCGGGTGGTGGGGCGAAAACGGTTTTGCACATCCTCATCATAGACTCCGACATCTTGGTGACATCGGGTAGCATCTCCCATCGAGGTCGTATCATAGTGTTGCGATCCGCGAACGGGGAGCATGTCACCGTGAACTCGTCCAGCACCGGGACATTTGTTGTGATGCCGCCGTCGATATAGTGCACACCTTTTATCGTCGGAGCCACGATACCAAGGAAATACGGGATGAAGCACGAAGCCAGAAAAACATCAATGAGCTCGTCCCGTGAGTCGAACTTGGATATCAATTCGTTCTTCAAGGTAGATGCGCGGGTTACAGACACGAACAAACGCCCGTTGGCCCGCAAATGTGCGTCCGCGGGGAGATACTTATCGAGTCCATCTCTCATGATATCGAAGATGTTGAAGCGCGGATGGAGCGGACCCAGACTCAAACTTCGACAGTGAACTGTCATACGAGTGATTGTTTCGATAGCACCTTCAACAGGTAGATCACATACGAGACAGCTTGCAGCCAAGGCTCCCGAAGAGGCTCCGCATACTTTCCGGGTAGCAATTTCAGGTGCGAAGTCCCTGAAGGCTTGAAGCACCCCCACATGGTAGATACCGAGGAAGCCTCCACCCGAAAAACTCAGATGAGCCTCATCACGGAAACGTTGATCCCAGCTCACCGAAGTTTCGCCGTCCATCTCACCATCAGAAGACATCTCGCAGGACGGATTGGCGGAAAATTCACTCGAGGCTATGTTTAGACTCAGCGGTCACAGAGACATCCTCAACTTTTGTAGATAATTCCCTCGGCGCGGCGTTGCGGTAAATTGACCTGAGTTTCTTCTCTCCGCGATGTCCTCCCTCTGGAGCTCCACTTGTACGAATAAATTATTGGCTCAATCAAACAGGGCTTCTCTCGCCGCGGCAAGCACCAGTCCAGGAGTGCTCTCGTCATTCGACTACGAACAACGGTTGCCCTCTACGAATCAGACCAGTGTTGGACTCGAGGATGCATTTGCAATCACACAACAACACACTCACTCACGCACTCTCACAGGCAACAGATGACCGGAGCAGCGCAGCTAAAAGGAGCCTGACGCTTTCCGTCGCGCTAACGCAAAGCAGCCTATCCCTAAACGGTTCGTGAGCGTGGACGTTCGCGAAGTCAGAGCCCTCTCGATCTCTGCCAGCGAATTTTGAAGCGAAGATTTGTCACTTCACGGAGTCACATTGATGACGCAATCGCGAGAAAGACGACGATGCCAGAGTTCATTCCAGAGCTGGGTTTTTCAATCAGTGACGGATCGAGGAATCAATAGAGAACCGAACACATGTTACCACAAGCCGCACAAGTCGCGACCAAGAACGTTGGTGTTGTTATTGTTGGCAGGGGAAAGCGGAACGGGTAAGAGCGCCTTCGAAGAGTGTTCCGGTGCTTCTACCCGCGAGCGTCTGCATTGAACGAGATGAGCTGGATTCCAACCTAGAGGGAAACGAGAGTTTGAGGGAAACATTATTAACTCATAGTGCTGATTGATCCGCCCACCGAGATCCTTCAACCCCTCAGACGCGTTCAGTTAATCATTGAAAACCCTACGGGAATGACTGAGAACGAAAGTCTAGCGCGGCAATGTTTGAGGGCACCATTATCGCATTGGGGAGCGTCCGATGTTGATTCGAGATAACATTGCGCATTAAATGACCTTTTCGCGCAGTCATGTGCAACTAGCCTTGGGTGTTCCGTAGATAGAGCCATAGAGTGTTATTAGATTAGCTCTCGCTTCTAAGATCCAAGAAGTGGTTGAGGTCTTGATCGTTTTGATCGACAAGCGCATGTTTCATGACACTCCGTCGACAGACAAGATATCGAGCATTCGAATGGGTCAACTCACTACATTGACGGCTTAGCTGCATCAGCTTCCGCTGTGAACTTTGGGACCTCTTCTAATTGGGCTTGGATGTTTCCTGTTCGATTTTGAGCTTTGTCCCACCTATTTGCTGGCAAAACCTAGTTGCATTTAGGCGGGATACCACTGCCAAGCTAGAGTCACTATCGCAAGCGAGGGTATGGGAATCGCTCGTCATCCATTCATGGTGGATCGGTTGTAGCGAAGTTCGATCCTAAGTTCTCGAAATCCTTGAGATTACGAGCAATCGGGGAAGGGCCCAGGGCAACGATATCAACGTCTTGCTCAAGGACGACAACCGAGGAAACTCAGAAGCTGTGCTCTCCTTACGGAGCGAGACATTCCACCAATTTGTCCTCGTAGTGTCTCATTAGGCATAAGCTCTCTTCTAGCTTAAATTATCGATGTGTATATTCTCTGAAGCATCAATGAGATTCCAGCATCTGTGAGATGCGACATAATAAGATGGATTAACGCTCCATGTCATCGCGTGGTTCGTTTCCTGTTCCATTTTTCCGCTGAAGCCTGATCGAATCATTGGTTTCTATCATTCAGGCTAAAGTTTCGGACAAGTGGTCGCGCTCATTAGGGTGACCGCTGTCGCTGACCCTGGCGACGCGACCGGTTGAGTCAGATGGATAGAAATGAATACGTCTCGTTTTGAGTTTCTCCGTCATCCGTCTCCGCCGTGGTCGGAAGATATTGGAAAGATACTCTCTCCATATGAAAGATCATTTACAACCGTGTCCGAGAGTGGATCTGGCGACAAGGAGGGTTCGCGCTCCCCGGTTCTTCCCGAGAGCGATTGATCTTCAACGGGATCTGGTTCACGCGTTTTCTCTCGCCTAACTGAGGTCAACAACGAAATCGACTCACGATAATTCAGTCGCAAGATGAGGCGGACCCCGTTCGATCGATGGGCGGCCAGGCATTGGGAATCTCCATGTGGGCTTCATCAGAGAACTGTGAATCGATTCTCGAATGGTGGAACGAAGGAGTTGCCTGACTCGGGAGTTGATCACGAAATCATCTTCAAGAGAAATTCACTCGTATTTATTTCGCGAGGAAGGATCGAGCTGGTCAAAGAATAGAAATCTCCTACCCACTCGCAGTAATAGGATAAAATCAATAGGAGGAAAGTGAGAAGTTTCGTATGACTAATTTATGAGTTCGCGTTTCGTTCTTGCAGACGGAAATCGATCATGAAGTTTTAACTTCGTTTTCTGAATGACTGAAGATCCCATCTGTAGTCGCCACTCATCCTGGTTCGGAGCCGCATGAGTCTCCGCGTATCCACTGCGGATCTCTTGGGTGCCGATCGATCAGTTGGTCCAGAAACCATGATTGAAACACTCCATTATGCCGGCGCATGAGTCATATATGAATCATGCGCTGGCTTTCTCATGATCTCGATCGGGATGGGGACGAAAAACTCTACTGCTTTGCTTCCGCTTCGTTGCATTCTGGTCCTGCTCTACGAGGGAGTGTCACCGGATGCTCTCCATGGATATCAAGCTATTCGATGATATGGGACTGCAGATTCACGTTACGATGCTTGCGCATCGGTATGCTTGCGCCCATGAATTGCGACACTTGGAATCAGTCCCCCGACAACACGTTGCCAATGCCCCTCGTCACGCGGGAGCAGCCCGAATCGTAGACGATCTCCCTCGAGCGGATTTCGGGACAACTCCACACGAGTAAGGCCAGTAGGCCACGAAAGGAATCAAACGGAATTCACACATGATTGACGTCTCTTTAAGAAAAATCGTATGCCCCCGACCGTAGGTTTCTCCCACGAAAATCCATGCCGGTTATCGCCGACGGCTCGCTCGACAGACCGCATCTGAAGCAGATGCTGGCTGGCAGTTTGCGACGCGTACCCGTTGACTGCACACAGCACTGATTTCTCACTGCCTTATGGGACGATTGACCGTTTCTATATGAGCTTGAGCATTTCCCTGCCTATCGTCCGCAGGATATCATTTGGAAGCAACAACATACGATCAAGTGCTCAGAATTTTCCGTACACTTGTAGCGTGGGCTCCAAGCTTGTTGGCTCCCTCCTCTGAAAGGAGAAAAGTTCCATCGAGAATCGTGAACCCCGGCGGGGATCGCTTGCGAAGAATTCTCGACCGAAGTTGCAGACTGGGATAGGGCCGCCGTGTGAGGGGAATGAGGAAAGTCATCGTCTCGTATCTAGAGTAAGCCACAGCTCATACCGACATATTCGTTCGTATGCTTCGGGGGCATCTAGAAATAACCATGTGCGCCCCTCTCCCGCCGAAAGCTTGGAAGAGGAATTCGAATTCCCTATTCAGATTTCCCCCCAGGAAGAGATTCCTTGTTTTGGGCCGGTTCTATCAGTGGCTCTTCAGATGGTCCTTCGCGAGTGGAACCCGCAAAAATGTTGCGGTACCTCGCGGCTCAGAACCGCGAAAATCGGCTTTTCCAGAACCGCTGGAAGGCGATGTCACAACAGAGGGTGACTACGCCCGATCACATATTCATCATGGTTTCAATCGCGATTCCTAATGAGCAAGGGACTACCACGATCAGGCTTTTCTTAGGTATATAGCGAAATCTCGGGCACCACGACTCGAACATCACGGACTAATATCTATGGAAATCAGTTCGGGGATCGACTGGGAGGCCCTTACTCGACCCAGTCCCTCTGTGATCGCGCCGTGGAAGCACATAGTCTCGAGGATCTAAGAGCTATGATGAATCTTGTCTCGATTGCGTTCTGTTTGACCGCAGTGGGATTTTGCCATTGTGTGAACGAAGGGGACTTCCACGAGTTCCAACCTCAAGACATCGATGAGCTCGAAAAAGTTTCGAACGAGTTCAATGAGCGGGCTAAAGCCGCAACCGTACATGGTGCAAACATCACCCGTGATACACATCCGAAGCGGTTGCTAGACGAAGTGAAGAAAACCATCGAAGCATCCGGAGATCTCGAATTGTGGCTCGAGAAGTTCCTGAACGATGACGATCATCCAATCTCACCGGAAGCAATGGAGGAACTAATCGATATCAACACCCTGAACGAAAAAATTGTCTTCGAAAAGCTACTTGAACTGAGTGATCTGTTCCGAGCAGCCGAAATCCCGCCACAGCAGAAGGTGCTCGATATTATTGCAGCCATAGAGCACGCGTCGAAGAATGTCCATTTGATCATGGCTGTGCTGTTCATGAATCTTGATGAGATGAAACCGCTGTTGGTTCCTCTAAGCAGGTCGAACGTTATTGCTTCGATGCCTCTTCAAGATCGTCACTACGAGAAGTTCGTCACTTGCGTGAGGAGAGCTCGAAGGAGTCGAAAACTTGGAGCTTGCTTCGATGGATGAATAAAACAATCCCGTTAGAGACAGGACTTCAATCCTCACCTCGATTTAATTGATTCAATCAAATTTTCCATCGCCGCAGATCGGAACAGTCCTTCACCCTTCCTCTGTACCGTGTCATGCCGGGCGCAGGTCCCAACATGCCACTATCCTGTCTTATTGCAAAGAGCTTTTCTTTTATTCTTCTTCCTTGGGGAACGACTTATCACTGTAAAGAGCAGCCAAGCTTAATTGAAACTAAATTTATTTTCGTTCACTATTGGTAGAGAACTCCAACCCGACAGCGTTGTCAAAGTTGATTCTCAAACACGAAAATTGAATAAATACATAATATTATAAGTCGTCGACCTAATTCGAGTCCTAATGTTATGTTATCGTGGTCGTCGTCGTCTCCGCGCTCGGGCGAGACTCATCCGAAACAGTTCAACAAAGGACGAGAGACGAAAGACGGGCCTGTGGACGATGATAATCATCACGCAGCCAGTGAGAGTCCCGGCAACGATTCGAGATATTTTCTTTTCTACATTTTTCTCCGCAATTGAACAGACGTCAGATGAAATCGTTGCCGGGCTCTGGTCTAACAGCTTTTAAGTACATAGATATGGAAGACACCCGGGGGTCTCTTCCTGGATCTCATTGTCGCTCTCGTCACTCGCAACGAACTCAACGAGAACGGAGTTACAGCTCCTCTACCATTGGAGAGATTCGAGTTGCGAGGATATAGGTTGGTTTCGTAAAAGTCGTTTCATCTCCTTCGATCTTCGTCATGTGAATGTCATCGTTTACATCCGTCATAGCTCGACGTGCAAACCGATCAACTGTGGTGTTTGCTGAATTTGTTGATGTCACTGCTGATTCTGTTTATCAACACTAACAAAGTTGTCGATACTGTACCTGCTGTGATTTTTCTATCTATCATAGGAACAAAGTAGCCGGCTACGGCAAACAATTTTCTTCGTATTCACCCAGAGACCGCTTAAGTGATTCCGTCGCGTCATCATCCAGAGTCACGGTTGGGCTTATTGACCGCGATCCCGACGGACCACAAACGATTCTCGGGATCTGACCATGTATCATCAAACTCAATGTTGTGTTGGAACCTAATTTCGCATTTTCGTTCGATCTGTCTCATCCCACCTCATTCGTATCCCTCTATTGCCATTTTGAATTGGTGTTCTCAGGGTTGTTCGTGAGCGAACGAGCGAGAGATAGAAGGAGAATGTTTGATCTCTGCTGGCCAGCAGGGGAGCAACCTTGCAACAACTTGATTCGCATCCAGTTCTCTACACTGTTTCTACACCGAAGTCTCCAAAAGCACCACGGAGGGCCTTCAAAACAACAAGTGGCCTTGAAAGACAAAGCAATACAGGTGGTGAGATTGCGCCTCGTACTGAGATTGTGTGAAGATACGGAATTTGGTGGTTGCGCTTCGCTTTTACTCTATCTACTTTCCATGTTCTGAATGCATCCGAACCTTGATCTATCGACCAATGGGTCCTCGAACCGAAATTATATACCCATACAAGGCGACTTGCCTCCCCTCTCGATGTTCCTCACGGCAACAGCCGCAATCAGAGCGGCTCCTCGTCCGCTACCGTCTTCCGAGAGCATCAGGTCGAACTTGTAATCAGGGTTGGTGAGTTCCGCGATTTTGGCCTCCATCAGTTGGTGGAATTTCGGGTGGTAACGATATACGGATCCGTCGACGCCCACGGTGGTGTGAGGACGTTTCATCTTGTTCAGAACGGTGGCGATAGCAGCCGACACTAGGTGAGCGGCTCTCGAAGACACTCTCGAAACGACCAACTTGAGGCACTGACAGTCATCGTCACTGCCAACTTGGTCGAGCTTAGCGAGAACTTTTCTAGTCTCTTCGAAGCAACCTTTGGCGTCGCTCTCGATTTCTGAGATGTATTTCGTCTTGAACATATACGGCGTCTTCATTTTCTGCGAGAGTCTTCCGTTGAATAGAAGGTTCTCGGCGGCGAGACGAACAATGACTTTTCTAGCGAGTTCTCCCATGTACATGCCGCTGATCATCTTTTCGAATTTCTGCTTGGACGGATTGAGGGACTCCTGGTCGACGTCTCGGTCGTACTCCGTCCTGATGAAGTCGATACAACCGTTGTCTCCAAACGCTCCCCATTCGGTGTTGATGATTACCTGACGTGGTTCCTGATCGTCGCCGTCCCACAGTTCACAGTTTTCAATCTTCTCCATGTAACAGGCATTCGTACCGGTTCCGACGATGACACCGAGACGGCACTCCTTGTTTCTGTGAGCGCACGACATCAGTGTTCCTGTCGTGTCGTTCACGACGGCCATCACGTCGATTTGGACATCTCCACGTCGGGCAATAGCTTCTCTGAGGAGGGACACAACGTCCTCGCCTTCAACTCCTTTGCACTTGAAACCTTTCGTCCACTGAACTAAACGAGCTCTCGTCAGGCCTTCTTGCCGGCAAGGGAACGAGAATGTGAAGCCTAGCGGAAGTCGCTGTCCGTAGATTCCACGCTCTGGAAAGGATGCATCTTAGGATTAGCAAGAGGTTCTCGAAGCTTCGGATGGTGGCTGAAGCGCATTCATTGCCTTCAGTTTTGAGGTGACAATCAATATACAAGTTCGAAGAGCTTTATTATAATCATACCCATGGTGAAAGTGGCGAGACATTCCGCGATGTGGTCGAAGAGCATGGTACCCGTACCGAGCATGATTTCTTGCGGAACGGCGTAGATAGCGGTGTCCATCTTAACCTTATCTCCATCGATCTCGATCAGAAGAACTCTGAAGTTAGTTCCTCCGAGATCCAAGGCAAGGAATTTGCCTCGTTCTGCAAGTAGAGATGAGATTTTTAGCGAAAGGCGCGAATATCGGTTCCATAGGCTTTCCGCCCATCGGCGAGCCCATGACCTTGGATGAAATGTCTGAGACAGTTCAAATTATCTATCCGGCCGATGTCCGGAAAGTGGGCCACATTCCAAATATTTCTTGACGTCTGTTGCATCGGATGACCGCTGATTTACAGTTTCTTGTTGACGGAATTATCAGAAAAAAAAAAAGCTGCCGGATGAACCGGAGATTCCAGTTCGCCTGGTGGCCACTATTCTTGCAATTTCCAGGGAAGCCTACAACCCATTGATTCCAGAAGTCAATCGCTAACAGACTCTTCTCTCCGAAAGAAGTTCGCAACGCCGCCAGTAGACGACGGATCGGAACGAGACTCTGAGCAAAGTATAGACGACTGCGTTGGAATAACTCAAGCAAACACAACGTCTGGAAGCCGGAAAAACCGTTTTCTTCCAGCTGACCAGATAATGGCAAAGCTAATAATGAGAATTTTTTTGTACAACTTCCCAGAAAACTTTCAGAAGTTCAACAGAGGCAATACTGCTTACCACTTCCGTCGGGCACATCTCGGACATATGTGATGTACTGTTTGATGTCAGCGGTCGGGTTGGAGGCTTTCTTCAGGCCATTGTTCAGCTCGACCAGTAGGACCGACATGACCTTTTCCAGGGCATCGTTGGAGATTTCCAGGTCGCGGGTGAAGGCTTCAACCTGGTGAAGAGAAACTTTTTTTGAAACGGGGAGCAGAATGAGCACAGCCACAGATCGTCAACACTGGAATCGATTCACATCACCACCGGAAGACGCCGGCAAGAGCCATCAAACGAGATCGCACTTCAATGTACCCTAAGTATGTCTTCAAATCGCTTCACTGGATCTAGCGGAACACTGCAGAACTTCCCGGCCACGATCGAAGCGATCTTATAGAGAATTTTCATGTTAAGCCCGCAGAACCTCTCGCCAGAGTAGCTCACGAATCTCTGGTGGAAAGTCGTTCCGAAGATTGAAGCGTTCGACTCGTTCCGCACTTGCTACTCTGGACAAAGAAGTATTTCGCGTTCAACCCTTCTCTCTATATATACGATTGAGTGACACCCAGCGGCAACGACCGAACGATCGCCAAGGTCAGGAGAGGGGGTGCTGGTCGAAATTGATTTACAGTCCAGAGAGCAGGCGACATCGTTCCGTGAGGAGGTCCCATCACAAATCGGAAAACCTCTCAAGCTCATCTATCCAAGGAATCATCTTCCCTCGACAAATCCTAAACGCTGCGGAAAAACGAGATGATCGCGATTCGACTGGGATTCCCCACACAAGCCGGGAGTCGGCGCCGCATTCTTCTGATCGGACGACCCGAACCCGACTTCGGTCATCTTCTGCATCATTGCGGAAGGTTCGCAATAACGGGATAGTAGTAAATTCCACTCCGATTGGAATGAAGAGACTTCGCTACGTGAAATCCGACCTCGCACACCATGAATCGCAGCTCAACGCTGAACCAGGATTCGTACGGACGAAACTTCCAGGAGCAGATATTTGGGACAACTTTGAACTAGAATTACTGCGTTTGAACTCCTTTAATGAAGGATGCGAGTCACTCATTATTGTCGAAGTCGATCGATAGCACAGTCGGAGCCTTGCTCGGTCAGCGACGGATCGGTGCTTCAATGAGCAACATTGTTCCACAACAAGCGATGAGTTTCTCGCCGCAACTGACAGAAAATATGAACGCACTAAAGAGTCTTGTTTGCGGAAATCGGAGTTGCATAAATGGCAATGGAGCTAGTCATTCCGAGAAGAATGCATATTACATTTAATTGATCTCGTAACGATTGGGCTCCATTTCAAAACAAGAGAACGTTTTGCAATTCTCCGCTTGAGTGTCGAACCCACGCCGTGAGCCAGAATATCATAACGGTTCGGCGAGGCTGACGTAATGTTACGATTCCTGTTCTGCATGGATCGTGTTCAGAGGGGAAAAGTATCCGTCGAGGATGCCGTGGCTGTTCCCCTGGACAACACCGATCATCTTTCAGCGAAGAGAGAAATCCGCGAGCCCGTCAGGAAGAGAACTTTCGTTCCGATTCGTGGAATTCGTCAGGCTGAAGCGCGGCTGCGCGCTGCACAAGTAATGATTTGATCAGAATTTCTGTCTGCGGTCCCAGGGCCAGACGGTCCGAAGTTAACGTTTGGTCAGGAAGACTTGGTGAAGTGCCAAACTGTGGGGTTCTAGCTGTCATCAAGACAGACAGTATACTTCTATGGGTCGATGACCTTCCAGTATACATGCGGTACATCAGAGGAGTTCTTTCTAGAATTCTCTGTCATTCCTAACTCATGGAGCTCCTCTGCGAGTTTTGAAGATCCGTGCTATAACACCTGGCCCGAGAATCTTGGCTCTCGGCTTCGAGAAAACCTCAAGCAACAGGTGCTACCCAGCAAGGCTAAGTACTGAAGCCCTCCAAGCTGATGGCGATGAGCACGATTGCGGCTAAGAGGCGGTAGCTCATCATTCGACTGAGGTCGGGATCGGCCGCAAGATCTATATCCGTCCAGACATGAACCGTAACTCATTCTTATCGTATCGAGTTTCACCACGACCCAATTGGAGATTCGACAGTGCTCCGCAAGTCATTTGATAAGGCACACGAATTACGCATCGAGGTTTTTTTTCGCTAACGAGCAAGTGGGATGAAGCATACTTAGGGATGCCCAGTCAGACTGCGGCATTCCTCGGCCTTGACCAATCGAACCGCAGACACGAATTCGGTTCAGAACCTCACCTCCGAGAGGCTCGGGACAGGTACAGTCGATAGCGAGAACATCGCAAAGCGGTGTCGGGTTCAGATACCGGAATATTCCGCAAGAAATCGGTTCTAACTCGACCATGAAAATTGAATCGCTGCGCAGTGCAGCTGAGGCACCTTCCCGCCGGGAATAATGAATTCGAACCCTATCAAAAAGGCGAGATCTCGTCCCTCATCAGAGACCCGGGGCTAGAAATATTACAATACCGAACACTCACTACAGAGTACCCTTGTCGACCCGATACACTCATCGATGATTCCCTCCCGGATCCACTCAAGGAATGAGCATTCATTGAGTTTTGAGCACCGTGAGCCAATTAGAGCGCCCTTCATCCCGCGCGGGCACTTTGTGAACAGAACCCGCAAGAATCAGATAAACCGAGTTGTGGGTAGAGGACGGAGTATTGTTTTGGTACGGACCGTTCAGCAAACACAGGAATCAGAGTGCTTCTGGGGTCGAGGCAGATCTGTGGCCCCGAACCACGATAAAGTTTAGTGCTAACGCTTCAAGTAAAACTCTCATACCTCAGCGAATTCGGGGGTCAGCAAGTTGCCATTGCAGATAGTCATTCTTTGGCTGTCTTCTATGAAAGAGACGAATCTGGGATGGACGGGTGATCTTGAGCTTCAAAGCCGCGGAGGTTCGAGTTCGACGCACGAACGCACGCACTCTTCTTGAACTGCACGCAACCCTTGCTGTGGCACAACACATAAAGCAGTGACGAGAAAGGGTGAGATGGCTTTCTCAGTTTCGATATGACATCACATCATAGCCATAGGCAAGAGCTCGTGTGGCGCGCATGTGGAACCGTCCAACTCTCCAAGTCCTCTCAGCGCGCAGGAAGCTCGATGACTCGCAGAATTCCTACTCTTCTTTCGAGATCGTTGTCGAAATCTACGGAGTGTCGACACTTCAGGATTTCGCAAACAATCTCGGTGACTACTCGCATCAGCGATGCACAACAAGAGCGGCCGAACATTGTCATAGGCTCGAAATAGATCACCGACACAACTCATCGAGACCTTGAGTCTCGAATCGGCTTCGAAGGCGTTGACTGCCGGTATCCGGCTTCGGTCAAATTCCTCTTCGGATCCGCCGTCTCGATGGAGAGTTGAACCCGACGCTTTGCATAGCTCCTTCTCAAGCTCCAAAGCAAATCACTCAGCGATCGTTTGAACTCGATCAAGTGTTCCGGGATTATGATGGATTATGATGGCGGTTACGCAATGCGCTATGATGTCGAATTTTCGATGATTCTTTCGAGCGTCTCCGTATCTTCCCAGCGGAGTGCAACCGGTGACAAGGCACGCGTGAACTCCCGATTCCTCGAATAGCTACTCGCTGAAAGCCGGACGAACTGGTTGACGACAAGTGGTTGCCAAAATTTTTTATCGTCGTCCAACGAGTGGTTCTCGGTTTGTTCGATATCGGTGCTTTCTGCCACCAGAAGTCTAATGGGTTCTTATAGCGGACATAAACGGCGACACTGTCAGAAGCGACGGCACGATAACAAAAGCTCTGTTCTGTTCTGAGCAAATAATGTTCTATCCCGTGCGTATTCGCGCCCAAGTTTGGAGAAACGTTCGTTTCAAGTGGTGGATTTTTGTGTGGCCGGCAAAGCCAACCAAGCGCCGCAGCACTGAGCTGGAACCACCAAGAAAATGGCCTTTAAGAATCATGCGACCGCCAGACAAGGTATCAAATATACTTGCTTGTCTCGAGCTCGTTGAGTGGTTATTTTTAGACTACTACGCTCAACTTGTCGTCCGTTATCGAGAGAGGAGGAACATAGTTTCGAAAAAGGAGCCAATTGTAAAACGGATCCTCAGCAACGAGACCAGCCGCAGTCAGTAGCGTCGACTGAACGGAACGTGAAGAAAGAAGCCAGTGGGAGCAAATCCCGCGCAGAAAACTTTGAGGCAGGCGATTTGCGTCGATCGCTTCCTCCAAAACGACGTAATGCTGTTATGGCATCAGGTTCTCTGTACGGCCGAGGCTTATTGGGCTCGATCGGTGACACTCTCAGCGGATTTTACGACAACTGTAAATTCCCGTGCGTGTGAGTGACGCATATATCTTCGAGATTCCCAGCGAGACCTCATAAGCTTAGACTTCCGTTGAAGGATTCCGTCAGGGCAGCTACCAAATTCACGGCGACCAGCAACAAGATCAATAAATCGATACGATCATCCCAAATTGCTGATGAGGATGAGTTTGCACTAATATGATTGATTGAGCGTCGGGCGGAGCGAAGCTTGGAATACGAAGGCCCTGTCGTCTGCGATCCTTCATTCGCTGACTCTGTTTCCTCCTCTTCCGCGGTTTCTCCTCTGTATGGAGCGGGTAAAAATAGGTTTGTTCATAACTCCCGCTTGAATACGAAATAGTACTCCGTTCTGGCGGGAAGCCTGTGACCGCAACCACAAAAATGACGGCTGAAAGCGAGCACAGTGCCTCCTCTCCGTTTCGGAACCGAAAAAGAATCCTCAAGTGTCACGCTGAACTCATTGGAGCCGCTTATCGCGTGATTTGCGTAGTTCCTCTTCGCCGCATAAATTGTCCGCCTCTACGTCAAGGATGGCGGTTCCGATCATAATGATTATGGACGCTGGTTGGTTGGTTGAACCGTGCCTATTGCGTCTTCAGTGTCGAAATCGACCTCTGGGAAGCCATACCGGTATGAATCGATCGCGCACGTCTCCGTTACGTTTCTGAGACGCAAAGAGGCACACTTCGAGATGCGCGCTCAGTGGCCTTCGCATCGCAAAACCATTGGATCAAGCCGGGCGGAACGCAAACCGGTTCCTAATGAGAGTTATTCTCAAGTCAGTTGAAGTAGCACGGGTTATTTGCCCTACCGTTGACATGGTGGACTGTCTCCTGAGCAGCCGTGCTTGAATTTGATGCTGGACATCGGCGGCGGTATTCTCGGCCCAGTCGAGGCCGACTCCAAGCTGAAAATGTTAGCGAGCAAACGGTTAGTTCAAGTACACACCTGAGGGATTCGAGACGGCATGGTGAGATGGCGAACGATCGAGCGAGCTTGAAACTCGACCACTTGAAATATCCGCGGTCGGCTGTGGTTGAGCTGTTCTGAACGATTAGAACTGAGCACTGTTCGATCTCAAAGCAGAGAAAACAATGATGTAAAACAGTGGGTTCTGATGAGTTTTAAGACCCTCGAAGGGGTGAGGATCGCAATATGTGATCGAGAGAAAGAGCAGCCCGCGCTGGTCCGTAGGTCGTAGCCCTCAGATTCACCCTTTCGAATCTTTCACGTGTCCTTACTCGTCGGATTCTGGGTGAAACATAGAATCACAATGAGAAGCAACTTTTGGATGGAGTTCGAGTCGCGCGAAACCAGAAGCTCAAGCGGAGGCGCGGAACCAAACGATTCCGATCCTTTCGGAAGACGATGGGAGTTCTGAAGGCAGGACCAACAAACACACGGCGCTCTCGTTCAGAGCAACTCAGACTACGGCCACGATCGTTCGATGCTGAACGAAACTTGAACGACGTCGGCAATGGCGGCGACAGTGGCGGTGAGAGGAACGGAGACCTCTCCACAGAACTAGCATGAGCACCGAACCAGACGTCATTGGATCAGACACGCCATTCTGCCGGCAACAGAAGCCGTCGGACTTTACTTCTCCACTTCACGTCATAACACGCGCGGTCGTATCAATCCACGCGTGCGCGCGGGAAACATTCCGACCGGTTGCATTGATCACCGAAGACACAAATCAACTGAATAATGGACCGACGAACGTATTGACGGAATAAACCAGAGAATAGTCAATCCGACGGAAGATCCGCCACTCGGTCAGTCGACGGCCAGGGAGCGGAGGAGGAACAGTTTCGTGTGGACAGGGAAAAATCATGAATTGTATATTTTTCAAAACGAACAATTTTCTTGCCCATTTGGATTTAGGTCATGCAATGTTTCCGTGCGGCGGAATGTCCGTGTTACAGGACCACAATTTTTTTCTGGCTCACGTCGTTGTCTGCGACATAGAATCTGAGTCTCGGAATATGACATTCTGATTCGAAGAGCTGCATGTTGAGCAGATTCCTCGACTTTCCGTTCGGAAAGGAGCTAGTTGAGAGGGTCAACAAATGTCGGAAAAGAGTCTCCTCCATCGGTGGAAGAATAATGAGCCTTGAGACCATGATTTGAGGCCGGAGCATCGGGATTTTCCTGTGAGTCATTTTGCGGACATTGTTCTCCATTCGTTTGAAACTATCGGTGGGCTCATTGCCTTCGAATTGGCCATGATATGTCGAACAATTTCAACCGAGAGCGAGAATTGCATAGTATCTGACTTGTCCCTATTCAAAAACTTCGCGCGAAATTGCGGGGATACTCGGAGTTTGAGGATCGATGCTCATTTCAGGCAGATGGAATCATTACCCCATTTGCCAAAACGTACTCCTCGACGACTTTAGCGAGAATTGTCGTCCCCCAGAAGAAGTATTGTTCTGGATCCGCGGTATGGACCTACACACAGAGCCTCAAAGAGCGAGTAGAGACAAGATTCAAATCTCGAGCAAACATCTTCGACCAGGGATGTCAAAACGGGGATCCATACGAGATATTGATCAGAAGCCGGAAAGCTCACTGCCTGACATATCCCTGCACCCAATAACTGGACTGCCCACTCGGGAGACAATATCGAGGAAGAGTGATCCCCATAAATAAGGCTCCTCCACTCTAGCGGAGGCCTATGGGGCTCTCGAGGATTCACTCCAGTGTTTCATCATAGGGAATACGACTGGACGATGATTAGCAGCTTGACCCAGATACTAAATTGCGATCGCTGTCTCAAGATATTCGGTTCAGCGAAATCCTCGGCGTGCCACGATCACCTCAGGAATCAACTCAGACTCCGCAACTCTAAGGTTCTCAGGCCGAGCGGACGATGGAACAGTTACGATTCATCAAAGGCACTTTGACCTCTCGTTGACGGGTCTTCGCGGGAAGTAGCAAACTCATTGTATTTACCGGTCTTTGAGGTCTCCTCGGAACATGGAGGAAATCCTTCATCGTTGAGAATTCTAGGACGCAACGCCGTCACTTTCCCTGGTGAACCGATCTTTTGTTGCGCGCTTTCGTTTTACAAGGAGCCTAAGTGCACGCAGAACATCACTGGATGTGAAGAAGCAAGACTAGCGAGCATTATGCCTCGTTGCATATTGCTAATCCAGTAGCTAAATGCGTCTCGTGGCGACGCAGTTTGAGCTTAGTGCCTGCTCCTAATCAGATTTCGTCCTTGAGCGTGGTTTGAGTGTTTATGTTGTGAGCGTCATCGAAGCATCTGACTGCTTCTCGTTAATGAGACAAGTCTGATGGCTGATTTTTCCCGCTCAGCACTGACACGTGATTGCCCGTCATGACGGAAACACCGCAATTTCGAGCAAGCGACTCCGAGATCGCCTCACTCGCCAGACATGGCGTCGGAGATCGTGCCGAACTTCGAGTGCGTCATCGACGCCACCGATTGTCCATGAAATTCATCAGGGAAGACCGGGAAAAACTGGCCCATGGAAACTGACTGTGGTAAGGAGCGAGTTCATGGCTTCTGAGGGCCAGTTACTCCGCCGCTGCTCTTGCCATTGCGTCAGCCTCAGCCCGGTGGCCATTAGTTGTTCTGAAGGTGACCCTCGCCATGGAGGAGAGCTCTGCCCTTACTCTCGGAACTGCTTCGAAATCGCACGTGCTTCAGCTAGCTACCACATATATGTGACGAAGCCGCGATCTCGTTTCCATTAATCCAAAATAGCAGCGTGTATAAATACTGCTTGCTAATTCGTATTCGAACCTTTGCCCAGACAGAACAATGGAGCGAATCATGATGCTTGCTACATACGAGCATCGCTGTATTCTCCCCTTTGGGAGTGGTGTCTGCACGGACCGAGAACTGGCCCGGAAGCCGCTGATCCTGGGCACCGCGAAGTAAAGCCCGAGAGGCCTCGTCCTTCACGTCGTAGGATTTCTCGTGGAGAACAGCCTCCTAGGGTTCACAGAGAACTGCAGCCGTCGATGTCGTGTGGCTCCACTGAAGCTCGAACGAAGCCTCGGCGGTGTCCCAACAGGTCGACCCGCGGTTTCAAGATAAGCGAAGCATTGCACGACGGCAAAGCTGAACACGACAACCGATTCAACCTCAGCTCTCAGATATGCTCACACGAACATCATATTTCAGCGGATACAGCCTCGACTTCGCACAGAGCTTGTCAACGGGCCCTGTGACGCATGATAAGCTGCTCTCCTCACACGGCTGTCTCAACGGAGGTGAAGGCAATAGGAATCGGGACGCTCGTCGAAAAGACGTTCGTACACGAATAACCTCTTCGGATCAGTCAGTGGTGATGCATGAGTATCTCAACCGTATCCGTCTTGCAGGAGAAGTACCCCCGAATAAACCCTATCGAAGATAAACTCCAAGCACGGCTTCTCGATTAGGACGTATATGGTCGGCATGCGCCCGGCTGGACGGTTCAATCGCCATCCTCAAAGAGTTGAATCATCTCCACACTGCGGGATTTTGCGATGCGTGATTTTCGGAGGCGCTAGAGGAGATTGCTTTCAATGATTGGTTTCACAGCGCGATTGAAGCAATACTTCCTAGAATAGGTCTCCCTGTTTCTCTCCCGGGCTTGTCTCTAGATAAGCATCAGCGAGATGTGCCCGTTTCAGCGTTTGAGAAATCAGGGCCACTAAGGTGTCGTCGTCTCTCTCGGTTCTCCAGTCCTCCAGGCCGTCTGGGAACGGAATTTGAAGAGACCTTGGAACATCGCCCCCTGTTTCTAGAATGGCGAACGCCCATGCTAGCGATTGATCAGAGCTTCGGGACATAGTGGATTCGAGCTCTTCCAAGTTCAATCGAATTACAGGGGGGATTTCCGCAAGCCATTGTTGAGAGCAGATATTCCGCCAACATGAGTATGCATCGGCTGTCGATTTGAGGGGAATCCCCCAATTAAAAGAATCACGGAACCACTCCTGAGATCAAAGTCAGGAGATATTCTTCGCCTCTCAATTTCACAATCATGTTTGAGGGGCAATCTCAAACATGTCGATTTGATCTGCACACGATCTCATTCGCGACGTTCTACTTTCCGACGGTCTCATGCCGTGATCGCAAAGATTGGTCGTGTTACTCATCGCATCCACCAACTTCGCGAGCAAAGCACGTCGATGTTTGTCGCAAAGTGATCAAAAGTGACTCCATGAAAACATGCGTTCCCTCACGCGCTCCATTCGGGCTTTATTTATGTGGTTTTTGAATTCCTCTCTTATTAGATTGTGAGCAGCGGCAGGTCAAGAGATACGGTTTTCTTCGGGTCGTGAACGCCTTTCGACAAGAAGGAATTTTCGACAACTCTCTGACGTACCATGCAAAAGTGGTCGGATATCTCGAGATTAGAATCACGCGAGAGCAATAAGAACCGTATTCCACAATCCGAGCAATGCTTATCAACTGCATATGTGTCCACTGCGAATTCTCGAAGGCCGAGCAAGGAAGCCTCTCTTCCTCTCGCTCTCTTTGAATATCACTCTGTGATCTTGTGTGTCTCCCTACTTTAAACTGAAATCCGAGTCAGTGCTTCTTCGAACGCACTTTTTCACAGCACGTGATTGTCCACGAAGCGACTTTCCGCCGTTGACGTTCGGGGAGCCGTCGACTGCAGGCTCTATTGTTGGCTGTCAGTTTTCCAATCCACTCTTTCTCACTCACGTTAACCTTCAAAGATCTCCTTTCCGACTCCATGTGTCGTACGAGTTGAAATGTCAAGAAACTACTTCCTCAGAATATAAACAAACGTCGTGTCATCTTTCCGTTGCCGTCTCGAATTCTCTCAGCGAAGCAGCATTCTAATTAGTTCTCTCGTAGTTTGCACGCACGCGAGCGGGCTTTCTGCCGTTTGCAGCCGATCGCTCTGAGCACGAACCTTTTTTTTGGTGTCGAGAACCATTTTGTTGAGTCCGGCTTGCAAGTCATCCATTTCGACTGGGATTCCTTGTGGAAAACTCTCAGTGAATTTGCTCTCCACTCCGATCGTGTGATGCACACGGTTCTGGCAGGGAAGGTCGTGGTCTCCTCCAGGAAGCGAAAGAGCGCCATGTGGAGAGGGCCCTGCAGGCTTCAGTCGACGATTCTCTATTGAGGCGTCTCTGAACCACATTGCCGACATCCGGATGGCACATCGAGCGAAAATCCCTCATGCCGGAACTCGATCGCGGCAGCGTGGGTATTCGTTTCAACACTCATTCATCGTGAACAATCAGCTCAGATTCTATTACTCGACAATGGCCGTCGGTGCGATCAGCGACAGTTTTTGGAAGCTCTTCGATCAGCTAGATCAGGAATATGGAAAATTTTTGTCGACTGGAGAGAGTTTCTGAGACCCCCGAGAGAGCAAGTCCCGAGTTATGACAGCCCAATTCGCTGAATCTGGAGTCGATGTGGGAACATCTTTGTCCACGATTGCGTTAGCGATTGCGCTCTGAATTGAATTTCGTCAATCGAGACGGCTCTTCGTACATCATTGAGGTACTCGCAATACATCCGATGATTAATTATTGGTTTTCGTTGACTTCGGGATAAAATCTTTGCGCCTTTCATTTTTCCCCGATTCATCCAATGGAGCTCCGTTGTAAGATAATACTGCTTCATCCGATGCAACAACCTGTGAAAAGTCCGATAAGGGCACCCGCCCCGCACCCCAAAAATGGGGGGGGGGGTCCCAAAAAAATGGATGACGATATCAGGTTATCGAGCCGAAGCAAGGTGCTCCATGGGTGTCATCCCTGTGACGATCGAAACCTTCCCAAACCCAGGACGGAGAAGGATGGACCCCTGTCTCATTCTCAAATGATAACGACTAGCATCCTCATTCGGCTAGCCAATCAACGATTTGAAGAACCTAGGTACTTCGAATCACTCGTCCAAGATCACTGGGATCCATGTATTTTCCCGCTTGCGAGAAATCGAGCTTTGAAAAATCTTTCTTCAGATCTAGAATTTATGACTGCACGTCACCTCCGAATAGAAAAGCTGTCGGCCGACTCTGGCAAGGTTGAGGGTACGATAAATGAGTAGTTTATTCGTTATATCACTCGTTGCGGGGTTTCAGTCAGGGAGCATGACGATAAACGCTCCTTGACTCCGCAGAAAGGGGCCCCTTGACGTAGCTGCCGTTCTCGTATCAAAACGTAGAAAAACCTGTGTATCCAGGCAATATATTATTCATCCGTACAAAATGCGTCTGAGCCGCACGACTCGAGTATAATCACCAAGGGTCCAAGCCCCGGCAGTGGATAAATTCGAGGGAAGTAAGATTCATTCCCACTCGACTGTCGTTTCTCCGTGATTGGTATGATGTGTGATAAGTAGACCGCTCTACGATTGATTGAGGCATTCTTTGCTGACGATTGCACGCAGTGTGATGCTTGATGATGATCCGATGGGCTATCAAGGGTAGAGGAATTCGAATTTCGGCTCCTGGAGGTCCCTGACAATTTGATATTGAGAAACGACGATGAGGAGGCAGTAGACATGGAAACCATCGATGGTCCACAACAAGATGGCGGCCAGGACAGAGAAAAGCTGCAAGGTAGAATCCTCTGAGATTCTTTGACCCGCTCCAAACGAGGAAGACCCAGAACCGAGGGATAACTGTCAAGACAGACGGCACTCACGTTCCGATAGTATCTCACGATGAACCAAAGTCCCACACCGATCATGAGGAGGACTTCCATGGTCATAGCCAGCATCCATGGAAAATACATGCACCTAGAAACAATATTTGACTTTACATGGAGTTTGTGCGGCAGACCCGAGAATTTATCCTGCATATCGATTTTTTTGTTGAGTCTAGGCGGCAGCCAACAACGTCTTACCGGTTATCCCTTTTGATTCCCTTCCAAAGCATGTAAGTGAACGCGAGGAATACGAGACATAGGACGATGGTCAGAGATGCGGCTCTGTTAGTGCCTTGTTGCGAGTATTCGAAGTAGGGTGAGAAGAACCACTCGGTTCGTCCACCTTGCATGGCGTAGATTGCGTAGAATATGAATAGGATATGAATAACCTGGAATCATCAATGTCATGATGAACTTCGGATGCAGAGTCGGGTCAGTCAAAAATATATTATAAAATAATGTCCAGGCATCAAAACTCTTCTGAACCTCGTTATGAGGCATTCTTTCGCTCCTGAAGCTCTAGGGGCTTTCTCACGCTCCGTGTTCTTCCAAATTACAACTTCTCTCTATTCCTCGTGACTGTCCGTTCGTCCTTTGCGCCCCTAGTGGCCCAGGCTCCAAGACCCAGGAGTGCCAGTATCTGATCGGACTCGACGTAAAAATTCCACTTTTGAGGAGAGTGGCCGTCTTCTAACAGTTCTCAGCCTCGAGATACGCGTGTCGATTGATGCGCAAATCGAGCTTGGATTTCGATCAACAACCGGAGCACCTAGCACTCGGCTCCTGATCCGTTCTCATTTAAGATTCGGGGGAAGCTGGCGCACTCACCATGGTGTAGACGGCAACGTAGAAACTTCCGAAGCGTACATTGGTGAAGTGGTACATCATCAATGGGTTCCAGCAACGATCAAGGACGGGCATTTTGAGATTTTTCGGACTCGTGCAAAGCAGGCAGTGGTCTAATCGAATGTTTCCCTTCCTTGGTGACCGTCGTATCCAGGTAACACAGTGTTTCTTGAGACACGTTCGCAGTAAGAGGAGTACCGGCTCACGACACTCTACCTACCACAATGATCTTGACAACTGAGGGAAAAACTAGCGTTTGAACAACGCATTGGGGTGGCGAATTTCTTAAGAGTTGTCAAAATCATGTGTGGTGGCAAACGCGAGCGGCAAGACCAGTTCTTTGGCATCTTGCTTTGTTGTGGGGCGAGTCGCCACCGTCGTCTGGGCAACGAGTTCTGTCAGCGCCCCGGTAAGGTGAGTAAACGGCGTGTCTCGGATCAATGGTCAAAAACGTTCTAACAAGACCACAGGTCTGACTTTTCCGACCTATTGATCAGAACCGCGGTGTGCTTTCGACCATAGCCCATCCTCGCAGAACTCGGTTTCTTCAGGAGCGCGTTCGAACGGCGCGGAACACAGCTGACCGCAGGACTCGGACTCATGCGGCTGCTTGCCCTGATGGCTTCAAATCGAAGTTTTCGTTCTAGAGGTTCAAAACTGAAGGTCTACGGTTCACCTTTGGTTTTGCGTGTGGATATCTCTTGCTTCCCGTTTCTGAAGTTTTTGGCCTAACGGTACAGCGCGGCTCCGCCGGAGCGACGGAACTGTCGGCCAGCTCTTCAAGGACTGTGGGCTACGCGCCACGGGGTCACTGACCGAAATTCCTGTGCCCAAAATTTTGCTAAAATAGACCTTGGTTCAAACGCGCTCTATTGAGAGATCTTGAGATGGTGCCCAGGATCTTCAAGTATTTTTCTTGCAGTTCGAGGAGTTTGTTGGCACTTTGAAGCCAAGCCGGAGTAGAATCAATAGGACTTTTACCGTTCTTCCAAATCCTCTTTCAGGTGGAAAAGCAACTGAACACCGAAATAGATGAATTTAGGGTAGATTTGTAGTAGAGGAAACTTTGGAGCATGGTGGACAAATAACTTCAGTCTGGCGGGTGTAGATATAAATAAAATATATTCATTTATTCATTATTAAGTACTTGCCGAAGTTATTGACAACAGTATTTACAGAATGAACAATGTAGTCCTAGTCATCATCGTATATTAAGGGATACTCTGGTCAATCCTTGTATATCCATAAATTCGGCACTGCATATTTCCTATCAGGCATCTAGAAACGCCTTGATCCTCGAGTTGACTAAGCGACCAAACGCACTTCGATGTCCGTTGAGTCCAGATAATGTTTGCGCACATTGTATAAGTTGACGAGTCGTGATCTTCTGGGAAGCTCCGCCTCGACGGAACTCTCATCTTCTTGCACTCAGGACTCGTTGTTGCACAGCGAACGAGTCGATGAGCGAATATCTAAAGGCTGATGTTGTGCTCACAATTTGTATGACGTTGCTCGAATGCCTCAACTATGTACAGAGCTGATGTTCCTGATTGGCAGGTTCTCGTAGTTCTCAGATTGGTGTCTTCTGTTAATATATTTCATACTACACTTCTGGGAGATTGTACCGATCCAATTTCAAGGGTACAAAAACTCGAATTTTGGCTCCTGGAGGTTCTTCACGATCTGGTACTGAGATATCACTATCAGAAGGCAATAGATGTGGAAACCATCGATTGTCCAGAGTAGGATCGCGGCCAGAACGGAGAAGAGCTGGAAAATCAATCTGAATGAATTCTCAAAGTCGAGGACGGATCTGAGGGTGGACGAAGGGAAAGAATCTGGCGATATGCGATAGGTCGGACCGTTTCAACTCACATTTCGATAGTACCGGACAATGTACCACAGCCCGACGCCGATCATCAGAAGAATTTCGATAAGCATCGCCATCATCCACGGGAAGTACATGCACCTGTCGAAGAATATGGACGTAAACACGACGGATCTAAAGCATGGGGCTTCTTTTTTTGTTTCCACTCTACATTCGGGATTGAGAGCTGTTGACTTACTCACCTATTATCCCTGCGGATGCCTTTGCATAGCATGTAAGTGAAGACGAGAAAAATCGTGCAAAGAACTATAGTGAGACTCGCGGCCGTCACAGTTCCTTTGTGAGAGTACTCAAAATATGGAGAAAAGAACCACTCGGTTCGTCCTCCTTGTATCGCGTAAATTGCATAGAATATGAAGACTATGTGAACGACCTGTAATTGAATGAGAACACGTTTCCGAGGACGGCTGTCTTGAGAGGGAAGAGGAGTGCTGGGAAACAGACACTCCAGATGACGCTGCGCTCGCGCGCAAGCTTGCGTCCCGATCTGACTTCTGTATTCGCAAGCTGATGCGATTTCTGCGGATGTACCGAGATACAACACTTCGATCATGAGTCAATATCACCCCTGCAGACGTCGGATCTCGACCAGAGAGCAGCAGGCCCAGCCACAAGTTCGACAGAGCACGTACCATGGTGTAAACGGCGCAGTAATAACTCCCGAATCTAACATTGGTGAAGTGATACATCATCAACGGATTCCAGCATCGGTCGAGGATTGGCATCTTGCTGGAAGAGCTCACAACAAGGTGTACACTACAGAACAGAGTCGATTCGGGACGACAGGGCACCGGCAAACGTCAGCGAATCCGACAAGTTCCTCTGCTGCTTGGTTTGTTGTGGGGCGAGTCGGCGCCGTCGTCCAGGCAACGATTTCTGTCGGTGGTTCGTTCGTTGACGCCGAGCGCCGTAGAACACTAGCGGCTGCGCTGGCGACGACGACGACGGAAGCTTGGCGTAGGGCCTCACGTTTTTGTTACGAGCACCGGACGGACAGGCACTTCTGCTGCACATCGAAACGCCAATCGGATTCGCACTTGTTAGGCCTTGCACTTCACTGGGCCGTTTCCGACGGCTACCATACACAAGCACAGCCTGGAACACTGGATGACAGATTCGCAGAAAGTCGCGACTTCGCCACGGGCTAGCGGCGCGATACCCTGTACCGGACTATAATTCAATATTACATCCAGCTGTTTCGACCTCGATCCTTAAGAAAAGCACCAATATCAACGTAAAGTTCTGAGCGTCAAATCGGGGGCCGAGTGAGAGTTTCCTATGCGTGTGCGCTATTCTCCCAGGAGAGGTTGGAGACCGCTTCGTTGACTTTGAGCCTCTCGGGCTCCTGAAAATCATCCTGTAGCTTCCGTAGTTGGCATACAGTGAAGGCTTCAAGCAAGTCCGATGATGTCAAAAAATGTTTTGTTCTGGTTCAATGTGTTGAGTATACGAAACACCTTTTCAAATTGAAAACACAGTTTTATTGATTGCTTAAGAAACATTGCGTTTACTTGGTTTGAGATCTCAGACGTAGACTTAAATGCTTTGGGTTTGAACTCGTCGCTTACAGTTTCGGGTTCTCAACTTCGATTCAAGTTTCCCATCCTCGTCATCTGTCATTATTTTGGTTGCCATTTCAAGTTCTCGGTGAGTTTTCATCTCAAATATCCTTAGAGTCGCTCCCGCTAGTTTCTCCATGTTCGTCGTTGAATTTTGTTTTTCGTATATATATTAATAATTCTCTCCATTTCCTTATCATATTGTTATTGTAAGTGTCAGAATCCTCGTGGAATTGTTTACGAGCAGTCAATGCTCGTCCTAGTAAATATCTTAGTGCTCGTCATTGTTTTTACCTTCATTACCCTTAGCATTTGATTAGATTTGACTTAGAGATTCTCGATATCCTTCTTTCTTATCATGATAATAGAGCTGAATAGAGCGAAATCTATCTGATGAATCAGTTATCATCGAAGGAAAAGGATTATTCGGAGCGTAATGGCCAACTGCATGAATTTCTTGCAAACTGGCAGACCGACCGACCGACCGAGCATCCAGCCGATCGGCTGACTAGCTGACTCCGTATGATAAGATTGAGGTACGACGATATCGTAATCTCTTATTTTGATCGTATCCCGCGCGTCGAAGTCAGCTGGTTTCATTCAAAAGCTGCGTCGAACCCGTCGCGTCAACCCTGTGAACGTACACACGCGAGTTTCACTTTTCGATTCAAGCTACTCGCTTTCTTTGGAATCATTTCCTTCTAGCCTCGATTCTTCAGGCTCTCGCTTTGAAGTTTGTTCTTCAGGCTCTTGTAGTTATTTATATTACTGTACTGAGGAGGATTGCTGCTGTTGCAGCGATAGCGGCGTCTTCCGTTGCGGCTGCTGATGCTGCCGTATGCTAGCGAACGGAACTGAACAAACTTTGAATCTCCAAAAAGTCTTGGGGGGAAGATACAGATTGAAAGGTCAAATGATCGAGTGAGTGAGTGACTGATACAAATAGACGAAAGTGAGAGTGATCGAGATTCAGCGAATTTGTCGGGCCTAACGACGCTCACGTCTCACTGTACTCCGGCTCAAATACCTCTTCGTGAGCTTTTGTCTTGCTTTCCTGCAATGCAGATGCACTCAGTTAGTTCCAATCAGGTGAATTGGCGCTGCAAGTTTTGCACGGCTTCCGTTTGAGGAGACCGAGCTCAGCTTCGAGCGAATCTCTACGCAGAGACTGTAAGTTGTGATTCGGCTCATGGAGGTTAGCGTGCACTGTGACGATTCGGAATCGATATGATTTGCGGTTACATTCGGGGTCCCTGCCTCGTTAACCCAACTGCTTAGAGGTCGGCAACGAGCTTTCAGAGACATCGAATTGCGGGGCTGTTCCAGAAGAGGGACTGTGGGGAGTCGGAGCTCGGTTGAAACATGGGAATCCGTGTTCCAGGGTTTCATGTAACATGCTTCTCCTCGACAGAACAACATGGTTAGGAGGAAATCGCACTGTGTCGTTCCATCTGAATCACTAATGCTGTGGGCCTGGCGAAGTAGGAATAGAAATCGATTGTAACAACTCGTCTGCAGTTTGAAGGGGAGCCAGCGTCCCGCTCGATAGTACAACAGCGCTTGTGGCACCCTGAGCTCCGAGCGCCGGAGTCGCCGCCGCCATATCATTTAGGGAAGGCCTTCTCTCTGTTTAGCAGCGGCTGCCGCCACCACTACGGCTCGTGGCTCCGCCTCCCTCGGATGGGACGAGGACGATGAAGAGAAGAAATACAAGAAGCCGAGAAACAACCCGCGCGCCTCTATTCGAATTCTCTGTCCGCCTGCCTCTCTATCTGTTTGTCGGTGTATTGGCTGGTGGGTAGCTCTGGCTTCCCGGCTGCCTATCTCTACCGATACCACTGGACAACTCGAGTCACCGGAGTCTCATTTCTTGAACGACAACGGCTTCCCACAGGAGTGAGCCCTTGCAATACCAATATCCCCAGCTCTGATTCCCTCTCGCGGCCTCTGTTTGGCGCAGAGCGATGCGTTTGAATCAGTTTCGTCTAATCCAACGGTCGTTGGAGCCGACGTTGGAGGTCGCGATCTTAGGATACGATGTCGTCGCTCAGTCGGGGGCACGAACTCTTCCCATTCTAGCAGTTTTTGACATCGAACAACCCATAAGAACCCGGAGCTTCAGGTCTTTCACATAAGGTGCAAACGCTAGGATGATGCATTCGGAAGCAACCCGACAGGTAGTTCATCCACAGCAGCGGCCGCCGAGCTCCCCGACCTCATGGCTAGAAACCCCACGGCCCTCCAATATTTTTCGCCCGTGTTCCCCGGAGAAACAGGATGGAATCATATCCGTATTCGTCTCAGTCAGTTATGTCTGAGCAATGTGTAGGATGGTACGCCGCCAATATTCTATGTGAGCTCTCGTATCATGATCTTATGTAGACCTTCGACTTTGGCGCGTCCTGCTGTCGATTGCAAATCATTCTCTTCTGCCTTATTGCGAATTCCGAGTACAATTCTACTACGGTCGATTCCAGGGAAATTCTTTCTTCTTCGTCTCAACCTTGACAATGATCAAGCTTTTTCACAGAGTGCTGGGATTGATGCTTATCGAATTCCCGGACTAAATGAGAAGATTTCCCTCCCATTTCAACGTGGGAGACCCCTGAGGAATACACCCGATCTCCGTGGACCGAAGCCTGGTTGAAAATCAAAGCTCTCTATCCAAGAAGCCCTCCAGGGTTGCCAGTCGGGACGAGGGACGCGACCGGTCATGCGGATCCCAAGGAGTTATTTACCGAATGTCCACCGCCGATCAATAGCATGGTAATTACTATATTCGATTGATCACTATCGGCTACATCTGGCTGCTTCTCATGGAGCGCTCATGAAGTTCACTGCGAGTCAGAAGGAAATTAGGTGCCATAGGAACGTATGTCACGTATGTGGATCACGGTCACGCATGTGGATATATATTGTTGTGTGCCAACCCCGCTCCGGATCTGCGACTAGTAGAATATTTCGAGACTGTTGACGACGATGGCCGCCGCCTACGCAGTGTCATAAATTCCGTCAATGTTTGCTTAAAGAACGCTCTTGCACATAAAGCTTGCAATAGCTCTTCCTGGAGCGGTGGCGAGCAATTCATTCCGACTTTTTCCTTGAGATATTTATACAGCGGAGTGGACGAAAATGCTGCAAACTTCCTCCGAGTAACTGCGGATGACGATCCTAAACTCTGCGGAATTTGCTCCCGTTTTGGCGCTTTCCAGTAGAAGGCATGAGTGGTTTTCAATGATCCGGCTTTGTTGACTTCGGAGATCTGAATCCGATTCTTGCCGAACTCCATATCCGGCTCTTCATCTCACTTTCACGGGCATGTTCGCCATCAAGATCATTTGGGTTCTCAAAGTTCTTAGAGTTTGGCATTCTTGGGGCTCGAGGACGTTCGAGTGCTTTACATCAGGCATTTTGCGGCGGCGTATAAATTAATGTTTGCATCATCATCAGAGACGACTTCCACAGATTTTCTGTCAAGGATTACTGCAGGATCTCTGTAGTTCATAACCATACTTCATGGAGCGAGCCGTCACAGAAAAACCATCATGGTCTTCATTGGCCCAACATCGTGGTCTTCATTCCGAGGGAACCTCTCCGACGACAGCAGAGTTGTTGTCTGGATTTGATTCCAAGCATGGGAGCCATGTGGAATCAGCGCTGGTTCTTCTCCCTTCACTGCCGTCTCTCTCGGAAGCTATGCGTAGGCGTCAGCATCAGTGAGCATCCCTTCAACCAGGACCAACGTGGGCTCATAGCGATTGCTGCCATACCCTGGTCGCGCAATTGTACTGAGTCTCTGAACAATGCAGCAAACATCGTGCTGACAACTCTCCGTAAATCAATCGAGTCGCCTGCAGGGATTTGAGCTCTGTGCATGTAGCTAAACACATACAAACCGTAAAATCGCACGGATAAGACGCAGTATTTTTCCGGAAAATTTGGTCGCGATTCGCGGTGCGTCCCATCTGATGGAATTCTGTCTAATGGGGAGTTCACATTGCCGTAGCACATTCCACAGAGACACCGAATGCTTCGCACCCTGACGGACATAACGCACAGTGGCGTAGCAAGACCAAGTGCCGCCGCCCCGCTACGGAAACTTGGAATTCGTGAAAATCGGGGAATTCTGCCTCCGTCGGCGAATTTTGACAGAAGCGTCACCCAGAAAAAAGGGGAAAAACTTCCACTACCCGGAATGCCGCTCTCTAGGGATGAGACGCCCAGTGCGGGATTGCGTATTCCCCCCCCTCCACCTACACTGCGGAAAATCGGAACTGTCCGTCTTTTACGCCAAAGAGTCTTCCCCGGGATTTTACGGCGCTCACTTTTCAAATCGAGTTTGGCGAGGTACGCAGGATTGATTTGGTGTTCAGAGTGATCGAAGAGGGCAAAGCCTGACACAAGTGGCTCAGGCGACGGCAAGATCCTGTGAGCTTTCTGTGGCTGCATCCGAAACCTAAGTGCCACAGAAAGAGGACAAACTTCTCCACAACCGCTTGTGATGCGGTTTCCTGAGTCACAGGACGCTATTGAGCTGAATTGATTTTTCAGCTATCAGATCGCCGGTCAAGTAAAATACTCACAGGTTCCCCCACTCCTCGTGATCACGGAACGCCTTCCTTGCTTTCGATACGTTAAGGGTCAAGATGAAGGGGACCCCGACTCTTTCTTGCTACGTTTCTCTGTTTAGCTCGTGGCGTGGCCGAACAACAGGACCTCAGAGGTCCAATCCGACAAGACAGGAGCGTACGACAACCGTTCTAGAGGTGGTTGAAGAGATCGAGCCAGCCGCTGAGGCTATGACCTCCAGTCCGGAACAACAGCATTCGCGATAAATGAGTCCGCGCATGTTATACACACCATAAAGATGGCTCGACAAACTCGTCCACACGACGCTGTTTCAGAGCGGCAATCACAACTTCGAAACACCATTCATCGAAGGAGACTTGGGGGGCCGAAGTCGCTCTCTCTAAACCTGAATCACCCCGGAAGCTGCAACATGCCCCGAGGAGCGGCGATGGTTCTGTTGGGCAGAATCGAGCTAGCCGCGCTGTGGGTCATCTTGTGGTGTGTTACATCACTGATCCGGTTTTGACCGCAGGCCCGACCGCGTCAATCCAACAATTCTCTGAATGCCGACGAAAAAACAACCACTGGCAGCAATATCTTCACCACGAACGACAACATCAAGAAGCAGCGAGATTTCCCCATCGGGGTGGATCGTCGTCGTAGCAATGGTCGTCTCCGATCGACCCCGGCCTACGTTTTATTGCAGGCTTCAAACGAAATCGAAGAATGCGTCTCGTAGGAATTTCAAGACTTCTGAATTAGTTCTTCCTGAAGCCGCCCGTATCAAGCGAACTCCGCTGTCCGCACGCTGCCATTCCGAAGCTGTGTTCGATCCTCCTCGAACTCCAAACAAAAGTAGCCGTATTCCGGAGTTCATCTTGAAACTCTCGGCCCGTACAAAAGGGGATGTCGCGAGGCGTGTGCTGTCGCCCCCTCACGGCTTTTGCTGAGCGAGGTCTCGAAATGTCCTGAATCAACGTCCTCGCACCCCCATGTCACGCCGATGATCTTTTCAATACCGCCACCGGTCGGAGGATGAAGGATATCGACGGGAATATGGTGTATATAATGTTGAGAACAAGATTGAGCTTCTGGGATCTCTTTGGGTTAGGAAAGCACCAGTGGCAGCGGCGACGGCAGCAGTCGTACCGAGCAGGAACAGCAGCAGCGAGATCGGAACAGTGAGAGGAGACGCGAGTGAGAGCCTCAATAATTTACAACCTACGGCTGTTCGGCTTCTCCGTCGGACGGGAGATTTACGATGGCTATATGGGGGTTATATGGCCCGCAATGGCAACATTATGCGGACTCGTTCGCTGCCTCGCTCCTGGCTGCCAGGCTGGTTGCCTGCCTGCCTGCCTGCTTGGCTGGCTGGTTCGTCGGCTCGCTCGCTAGCCTGCTCACTCGGTGTTTCGTTCACCGCCGTTGCCTCACAGGCAGCTCACTACTCAACCCAAGTTGCCGGCTCGCCTGGCTGCAGAATCCACCAGCGGCAGCCGTTGAGGGCGAAGAGGAAGCCGTTGCTGAGCCGCTGGCGAAGAAACGACTCCAGAGCTTTCCCTCATTCCCGTCTTTCGTCTTTTTTTTTCTTTTCCTATTTCGGTTCTCCCTTATTTCCTGGATTATTTCGCGAACTGAGAGACTCCCTCAGTCGGCGGCGGTGGTGCAGATGATAACTAAGAACCATACGATTGTCATTCGCCTTTCTCTCGCCCTTGCTTATCCTTTTCTATCGCAGCTTTTCCGTTCGCCCGGCCATGGCTCCGATCTCGTTCTCGCAAATCCATGCAATATCCTCCGAGCGAAGGGGCCGCCCGGCCGGCCACCCACCGACTGACGACCTGGGGATTATTCCAAATGAAGAACAAAAAGAAGCAGCAGACCATGACAGTCCGTCCGCAGGGTGTCGATACTGTGGAAAGGCTCATTAGCTTCATTTGATTGTCCCCACTTTCGTACTCGGTTGTTTCCCTCTACGCACGCCTTTGCTACATCTGACTACTGTTCATCAACCTGTAGACCCCAACGGCGAGTGTTGTGCGAGCTTCTAGAGGGAAACGATCATCTGTTTCTAACGGCACCTCCCTCTATGGCCGATAAAAGTCCCGTTACGAGAGAATCACCACTTCACACGATCGTTCTACACCTTCCGCTCCTGTTGATCATTAATTCCTTCTAAATGGGTACAACACACAACATCGTTCGGAGATTTTCTCGGCAATCCGAGAAGATGGCTAATTTGTCCCAGACACAAATTGGAACTGGAAGCTGATTGTCACGGAAAGATCCACTGAAGGAAGCCACATTTCTAAGACCCTTCGAGAGGTTTTGAGGACTCACTCGGATCAACGCGCGATGCTAGCGGAAGGTTTCACGAAGTTGAGACATAGCCGTGCTCATCCCAGTTGAAAATTTCGATAATTTTCGTGTCCGTCAGTTTTTCGCGAGTGATCCCTCCAGAGCTTTGATAACACGAGGTCGGCTTGACTATGGCTTGACAAACGTGTTGCTAATGTTATTAGATCGGGGCAAAGGCTTTCGCGAGTCATCCGAGCCCGGAGTGTCGTCTTTCCCACGCCGGGCTCGGCTGCGGCTCGTTCGGTTTGCGAGGGGTGACAAACTCTATGGTCGCTTTGGGCCGCTTGGGGTAACGGTATCGCCCTCTACGGGGTGATCCTCGACCGCGGATCCATCTCATAAGTTAGCATTCACTCGAGTACCACCCTGCAAACACCGGTTCCACCCGCACGCCTTCAGCCAGCGGGCGAGCGAGCGAGCGAGCGAGCAAGCCAGTCAGCCGTCCAGCTACCTGTCTGGGGGAGGCTTACAGCACGTTGCAAACATGTGCTGTCTATGGCTTTGAAATCCGCACTCTACGCCATTGAAGTTCACCACGCCTGTTGGCAACAACAGCCCACTGTGAGTGCTCCATAAAGCTGAGATGCGAACACCCCAACCACAGACAGGATGAGTAAACCGAGTCTGGTGTGGCGTCCTCTCATCCGGTGCAGCGCAGCTATCGTCCTGCTGGAAGCTGGCTTCGTTGCCCGGGACGGGAATAACTTCGGAACGAGCCCTGGATGTGTGCGGTCGAGACCTCAACTCCGCACTTGAAAAGCGGTTCTGTATCTCCATAGTAGATGTCCCATCTATCCTCAACGCAATCGTATTCGCTAACAGAATCAACTGACCTTTTTCCATTTCATGCGTCGATTTTGGAACCAAATTTTTATCTGACGTTCAGTGAGACAAAGCGCGTGCGCAATTTCAATCCTCCTCCTTCGGGTTAAGTAGCGGTTGAAGCGAAACTCCTTCTCCAGTTCCAGGGTCTGAAAACGCGTGTAGGTCTGACGGCCTCTTTTGCGCTCTGCTGAAAAGTAAAAGTTTCCCCCACGAGACGTCAACATACTTGCTTCTTCGGTAACAATCGTTGCGCATAGGTAGCGTCTTTCTCAGCCAATGAAAGAGTCTGGACTGACTTACCAAACTGACTTCTCATCCAAGGATACAATAGACTGCAGTCTTTCGAAGATCCTTGGTCGCTATTGCAGTCTTCGGGCTGGAAGACGAGAAGACTCTGCTCAATCTATCTATTGAATTCCTTACTGCGGAAGCTTACATCGACGAGAAACATTGTAGCGAGATTCTTCGTGATTTGTGTAAAGTGTCTGTTTGGAAATCTCGTGCTAAAGTCACGCCGCGAGGCGAGGTCAGCTAGTCCATTTCGGATAAGCTGCCCAGACATGTCTAAACATTCAGTTATTGCGTGAACATTACGAAGATTTATAGGCTCGATTCTGCTACAGACGGCCGCCCGAGGCGTCGTCTCCCACATAATTCTTCCAAACTTGTTTGTGAGACGGAAATACTTTTCCACTTGTAGCCGATGAGTAGGGCTGGAAGTTTTTCACGGCATTTTTTTAAAGAAATTCGCAGCATTTTTCCCAAGATCCACGGCATTTTACGATCTCCACTGGTTGTCAATACGGAATTGTCGGCAAATGGCGTAAATTTTGATTGATTGCGTCGCGGCTGCGGGAAACTCCCAGCCATAGGAACGAAGAATGCAAAACAAGGATATCTGGATGTGCAGACGGCCATATGAATCTGACGTGATGACAGATCAAATTCTCGAAATATGCCTTTGGGTAGAAGCTCTTAATGAGGTTCTGATTCTGAATATCCGAGTCCTCCGTTCGAATGAGGATCTCAACATGCTTTACCTGCTGCGGTGTGAACTCTCCGACGGGTGGTGGCTGTTGAGGTGGATAACATTGCGGAACCATGCTTTCTGGTGTTCCAGTAGAATGCCTGAAAATCCGTTCAATCCGTTGTGAGAATTTTTGCCTCGGTACGGCTGAAAATCATCTAGGATTCCCATCAAGTCCGGAGTTAGAGGTTTAGCCGGACTTGTGTTGCCCTAAAGTCCGGCGTATAAGGGACCGTTTGTGCCCCATAGGTCCTATGTTTGAGGTGAATCTCTTCCTGATAGAGTCCAATGCAAAAGTCCCTTATCTGATAAGTTCTTATGCGCCAGACTTTGGGGTGATTTTGATGGCCTGTTCAGAGTGAATTCTCTGATATCTCGACATGGATCCGCGAGCCTCGTTCCATGGGTAAGCTCAGTTCCCAATAAATGACGCGAATCGATTCGTGAACGTACTTGCATTGTCGCTAGAGAACTCGTTTCCCATTTGCGCCATAAATCGTGATTCGTACACCCCGTGTCGAACACTTCCCTTGCAAGAACTGTGCATTACTGGTGCTTTCTCAGACGGATTGAAGATGGATTCGCTCTGGTGATTCGTCGTTCGAATAATCCTGCGTCAGCTGTACTCGAATTGAACGAATGATAATCAAATGAGGGATAAGTATTCTTCATATTTCTACTGAGAGCTCTAAGCTGACAGTATTTTCAGCTGCACCGTTGCCCTTCAGCACCTATGTAGACCGAGATTCTGTACACCAAAAACTCGCCAGCTTTCCTGTCCCCAGACACCAGGTCCATCCGATTCCCCAAATCTTGGAGGAATTAAAGAGCAGAGATCCAAAAGGTACATCGGAGGGGTCTCGATAGAACCCCCCCCCCCTTTGGAATTGGCTCCTTGAGATCGGTCTAAAGGACCAGGTATGAGTCAGATGGAGGTGTGCCAAAGGATGCGCTTCTGTTGCCCACTTATTTTCCGCCTCAACTCGTTCTTGGGAGATTCAGATAAGGTGAAAGTCGGGAAGAAGCTTCTTTTGGGCTCGATTCTCATGCTCAAGGATGTTGTCAATGGCCGTTGAGCTATGCAATCTCTTGCAAAAATCTCGAAATCGAAAATTTTGGAGTTGTGCCGTGTTGGTTCCGGCTCTTCAATTCCTCGGAGGAACAACCCACTACACCTGAGGCGTCTAGGGCTCTGTGCTGTACGATGAAGTAGACTTCAAGATGATGGTACTTTCAGGTATTGAAGTTATGTTTCCGTCTCCAGGAATCGAACCAACGAGATCGGGGCCTCAGCCCATAAGCTGCCCAAGCGTATGGGTCATTCCCGAGGAACTTGTTCGAAGGTGGGAGTTCACATGAGATAGGAGACCCAGTGTGCGAGTACCATGTACTGGAAATACCGTCGAAGAGTTCCGCTCCGAATAAAAGCTCAGCCCTCTCACGTAACGCTTCTGACCTCGGAATATGCACTAAGGAATGTACGAAATGCTTCCGAGAATCACCCGTTCCCGGCATAGATTTGCAGAAGACGAGACAGGTTAATCCAGGGGTTCTCAAACTGTGTGCCGTCGGCACCAAACTGCCGCGCGGTGCCGCGGCACCATTGGTGCCGCGAGATAGGCTCTTTGGCCGTGTGGCGGGGCTGCCGGTGATCCTCGATCGACCCGGGGTGAAACAACTGGAAGTGACGGGCGATTCTGAAGTCGGTCTGACCATACTTTTTGAAGTCCATGGGAGGGATTTCTGGGTCAGTCTGACCAGACTTTTCGAAGTCTAGGGGAGAAATTTCCTGGTCGTTCTGACCATACAATCTGGAGTTTATCGGAGGAATTCTCGGGTCGGTCTGACCACACATGGAGGAGGGGGCGGGGTAAGCCCCATCATGTTGGACCGAAGGCTGCATCCGTATGTCCTACTGCACTCCAAGTTCGGGGTGCCGCAAGGTGCCGCCACCGGGAAAGTTTGAGGACCCCTGGGTTAATCGCTATCCGGATCGATTAGCATAGGAACTCTTAGCTGCGTCGACTTCGATGCGCATTCCCAGTGGCGCTTTGTTTCCTTCCCGAGGAGGTATCAAGGTTAAGATCCAGACGAGATAATGATCATTAAATGGTGGCGTCAAAGCTCTCCAGTAACATTAGCTGCCAGTCAAGCAGCACATAGTGGAAGGTCAGAGTTAATATAACCAATATTATATGGCCGAGCCTCTGACTGCGCTCCATGGAGCTGGCTGGAGCTCTGTGGAAAAGATCGCCACAAAACAGGTCGGTCGTTCGTTCGGTCTCGGGAAACTATTCCCCACTGACGTTAGGAGCTCGATCCTCATGATCGGGCTAGACGTAGCTCCGGTTCCCCGTTTCAGGATGAAAATTGAAGCTCTGCACAAGAAATAAGACTCATCAGCGTTAGCAATCTGAATTCTGTTCGTCCCTTGAGTTGTGCCTTCCGTGAGTTGTGCCATTCATGTGCAATCCGTTTTCGACGTTTGATCGGTCGATTCATAAACTCCCGACATGACACATGCACTCTCGCGCGTTGTTCCCGGTTCAGTGAGTCGCGACCTATTGAGCTAAGAGGATGAAATTCAGGCTTATACAACCGGCTCCCGATGGCGGTAGGCCATGCTCGTATATTTCGTGCTTAGTGGCCACTGAACAAGCGGTGAGCCGTGTACAAGATCCCATCGAATATCTCACGGAAACGACCTCATCTTGTCAGAAAGCTGTTTACTTTCGAGAGTGACCGAATCTCGGAGGCAACCGCGTTGCACAATTTGTCGCGTCAAGTGTATCGGAGCTCAGGGAAGATTGGACGGTCACAGACAAACGGTTCAGAAGCGAAAACTCGAGTTCGGGTGAAAAGACCCTTCTGGAACGATTCATGTCTGAAGGGGTCGAGCTCCAATGCAGTTGTTCTCAAACTCGCCCTGCTCATCGACCCCCTAGGGGTCGGCAATCGACCCCTAGTCGTCGATACTGAGCAACATGATACAGAAGTGCAGTGGTCAAACTGACCTCAGAGAGACCTCCTCTCTAAGACCAAGGCTCAACGAGACTCCCACACATTCGCACGCAAGCTCAGCGAAGATTGGGGGTCCGGCCATCGATCCCCAGAGATCCATATCAACCACTGTGAGATATACTACTCTAATCCATTCATACCAGACGACGCGAGGGAAAAGCATTAAAATGTCTCGAGGTCCGCATGATTCAATAGCATGATTTGGATGGGGTTCTAACGTTCTGACCGAATCATCATGAATGGTGCCTTTGTGAGAAGTTGGCAGAGATCTGGTTCTGTCAATTGCATGACTGTAAAGACAGGCTAGGCATCTGAATCGCTGTTCGATTGTAAAAGGTGCCCTAGCAGCCGAGCGGTAATGAACGGCTCGTTTGCCCCTCCTGGGTACCACTTCGGAGCGTAATCAGTTGCCTCAAGGGACGAATGCGTGGCTGCATGATCGTCTCGGGACACAACTTCACAAGTCGCTCCACTGAAGGGATTCAGATCAATCAGCTGCAGAAACATACGAAGATCAATAAGCGGAAATACCCGCTGAAAACGTTCTTCTAAGAAAGTTATGCCTACTCGCGTCAATTGAATCTGTATAAGAAATCTCTGTTCAGCTTACCTCTCCCACTCATTAGGTGTAGTTGGATAATACGGACTGCCGGGGCTTAACGAGCTGCAAGTGCGATCCTCATGCGGCACAGGTGGCACCGAAGAAACAGGGTATGTTCCGGCGCTGGTTTGTGAGCTTTGTGGGGCAGCTAGTTCATTGCAACACAGATCTTCACTAGAATTAGATAAAGCATCTTCGGTTTTCGGGCAAGTGTCGAAGTATGGAGTCGGTTCACAAGGAGCGCAAGGCATTTGCGCCATATAGGAATCATTGCGGGTGTCTCCATAAGGAGTAGTTTGGGGTTCAAACTTCTGATAGTTCATGTAACAGCGATAGTTCATGTCTTTCGGGGGCTCGAACCGCCGAGGCTGTTGCGTCTGGTAATAGTCGTAGTACGAGGACATGGTGCGAAATTGCTTTTGCTGAAGTTGGTCGTCGACACGGCTCACTCACGCACTCACTGACTGTCTGATTGATTGACGCTCCGCAACAACCGCACACACGCACCCACACTACTTGGGTGAACTCGGAGAAATACCACTGCCTACTTCCGTGTGCACTCGCAGGAGAACGTTCCGGCAAGACGGTCGGAAGAGTGCGCGAAAGGCGGAAAACTAGGAAAAGATGAAGTATGAAGTCTCGATTTGATGGACGACGTACAGCGCGTGTTCTTCAAAGCTTCCCAAAAGATACTCAATTCAATTCCACACGAAGCTTGAAGAGCTAGCGCGAACGATAACTTCGAAGGTTGATGATGAAGTTTCGGAAGGATGAGGAGTGAAGAAGGAGAATTCGGCTGATGGTTTCCCGCGAGTTCACCGCAGTTTTCCTTGAGGCCTTTGAAAAACCTAAAGTCGTGGCATGTTGACTAGGACATTAATCACCAAACACTCTGGAGCACTCTGAAAGTATTCCAGTCAACTTGCAGTGGGAGCGGACAAACCGAAGCGCACGTCACATTTCAGCGTGGCATCCTGCTGTCGTCTTGATATATCCATTAAATAGATATATATTCCTATATAAGAGAAAGTAAGAAGATATCTCAGCAAGGAGATTTGCGAGCTGACGGTTGAGGGCGGCGCCTAGCCGAACCTCTCCTCCATGGGCGGGTCTAGGGGCCTAAGTGGGGTGTATATATGTGCGCCGAGGACGATATATATGTGTCTCGCAGACACCACCGGACGTATGTATGTTGTTCGAATGTGTATATATGTCGCTCGGTGGTTGTTGGTGCTAGCTTGCTCGGTTGCTTCCTTGCCCGGTCCGTGCGTCCATCCATCGGTCCGTCGGTCTGCCTGCCGACCTGCTAGCCAACCAGTCAGCCTGCAGGCCGGCCGGCTGGTCTGCTGGCTGGCTGGCCTGCCGGTCTATGTAAGTGTACACTATCAGTGTCTATATTATTTCTACGGATACCAGGAGCAGCCGCCACTGGTTGATGTGGCCGCACTGGCACCAGCAGCAGCAGCAGCAGCTGCTGTCTTGCTGTGCGGCGTTTATGCTGCTCCGTGGTGCTGCCGGCAGTGCTGCTTCCGCTGGTCCTCGTTCAGTGTGACGACAGGCGAGCCGCCTCCGTTGTTGCTGCTACCGGAACTGGAAACAGAAAACTTCCACTTTTGCCTCCAGGGCAGCAATGCGGCGGGTAGATAATCGTCTCGACCGTTGTATCGAGAGTATACCCTTCAGCACCGATGCGATGTCTTCGGATTTCCTGCTGCCGCCGTTCCTCTTCCGCCTCGACGTAGAATATCAAGTCTCAGCTTCAACTTGCTCATTTTAACCGATCCTCTCCGTTGAGGTGTCTGATCGCCGACAGTCTGATTGTTGATCGAGTCCGCCCAACGTGGAATCGACGAATTTTCTTCCGGATTGTCCGCGAATACTTCCGAGGATGAGGAGTCGCTTCTTCGCTGGCTCATGCGATATTCATTATGAGCCGTCGTTAACGGCCTCACTAATAAGCGGGAAGGGTAAATCAGGAGTCGACACATTGTTTTCACGGGAGCTTTGATGGCCACACACAATTTCTGCATGCCAATATGGTATTCTTCGAGCACTCCCTCGGGGTAGGTTGGGGGGGGGGGGAGCTATGACGCAGTATAAGGATATCATCTCAATCCGTCGATACATCGCATTTCTCAATCAACCGATACTGTCGGGAGGATTGAATAACGTCGCTCAATGAAATCGCATTACAGTCTTACCGCTAAAAGCGTACTACCATCGAGAGAATGTACTACAAACGTTCAACACTGAAATGGTGTTACAGATGGGAAGATTGAGAACATTCCGCTTCATGCGTTTTTG
Organism: Neoseiulus californicus; assembly: GCA_028455905.1. Taxonomy (NCBI): domain Eukaryota; kingdom Metazoa; phylum Arthropoda; class Arachnida; order Mesostigmata; family Phytoseiidae; genus Neoseiulus; species Neoseiulus californicus. The sequence goes on from JAMQGS010000003.1 coordinate 6,582,395, forward strand.
GAGCTTAAATGGTCGACTATTTGGTCCCATAAGGGTCGCGAGCTGGAGCTGAGCCTTGTTTATTGACATCACACTCGGAGCCAACATCGTGATTATCCTCCGCCGAACAGCAAGCTCCGAGGCTTTCACTTCGATAAACATCAGACAAAAACACGATTGAATAGATATACTTCGAGTCCAATCAACTAAACGCGTCAGGTCCCCTTCGCCAGAGTTGTACGTATGCACCTCCACGTACCGAGTGAATCCAGTGAGCTTCCTGCCTCTAACTCTGCTCGCGTAGGAAGACCATTCGCACGGAGCTGATGGAGTTGCGCCCCTCGCATATGTAGGCTCGAATCGCTTTGCATGCGATTTATCCTGCGCGAGAATTGGTTTTCGGAAAGTTTACTTTTCGCGGGGCCATGCAAAGTCCATTCACGGTTGCCCAAATGGCGCAACAGTACTCAGTGATTCTCCAGCATTGCACGTGAAATCGACTCACAATCTGCTCCAGAAGACATCATGGATCGACTCGGACTTCTCCATGTTCTTCGAGGAATGAGAACCCAAGCCGGGAAAGTTGCCGGTCTCATGTCAGTGCGCTCACGTCCGTACTGGCGGGTCATCGGAGCTCAATGCTTCCAACCGTTCAGGCAATGCGTTGCTACAGCTTCGCCAGAGCTGTCTGTCACTATCTATGGAAAGCGATTTGGATAGCTCTGGACTCTGGAGCAAATCCCTGGTCTTTATCTGGGTGAAAATCGCGGTGCAGGCGCTTTTTGAGCGAAAGATTCGTGATCTGCGATTTGCCACCGAATAGATACAGCTTTTCGGAGGCAACTCAAGAGACATGGGAATTTAATCTCACGTCGCTGACCACGGACGTTCCTAATGACGCGGCATGTTCACGGACTACCGTTAGAATCTGTTCCCGAGACGAGAACAGTGAGAATGAAAATATCCTGGCAATCCCGGTCCGAGAATGTGAATAACAGAGAATAACCAGATAGCAGGAACCGTTTCCTGAGCGGTTGATTCCTGAATAATGTTGATGGTATGATTAGGGTAACCAGATGTATGCGATGAATACAAGAAGGCAATATGCGCATATTTCCAAGATTTTCCCCTCAATATGTTCCAGATCATTCGTTATTGTGGCGTGCCATAAACCTGACTGAATTGGGGCCGCGTAGTTTACTTCTGCTCCTAAAACTAGATATGTATGTTCATTCTTTGATTGCACATTTTGCGTTTCTCCCCTTCCATCTCACGTGAATCGTTTCTACAAACATTCTCCCCTAATTCCAGGATACGATCGTTGCCCACCCTCATCTGACCCGATTAAGTCGTTGAGAAGAAAAGAAGTTGAGATACCTCAGGTTGGTTCGGAGATTATGCTGCGGATGTCCCGGTTCGTGAACTGTGTCGAGATTCGACCTGGTCGTCCGATGGATCGGGCAATAGTGAATACTTCGAATATCTTCTCCCGAAGCAGAATGTCACAGTAACATGGCGGATGATCTCTTCTGTGAGTGCAAGGCCAGTGTTGGGAACAAGAAATTGCCATCGGGAGGGCCCTCGATGCCTGAATATTCCATTCATCGGGAGCATACTGTTATCAGTCAAATTCGACACAGGAGGGTAATGAATGTCGCGTCGATTCGAGGGCTGAAGGGAACAATGGCGGTGAACGCTGCACGCAGGTCCAGGCTTGCCGATCCCCGAAGCTGATGGACTCACACATCATCGGTGTGAAATCACACCGATCCTCGCGGATCCTGATCTTTCTAGCCAGGTGGCAATTAGGCCTTCCGAAAACCCGCGAAACCGCAGAGCCGCGGGACGTGATTTTCCTAGAACCGGCGGTACAGAGCCGCGCGTGAAACCGCAGAATAAAGCGCATTTTTTCAAATAACTTCCCATGGACTGGATTGGCATTCATCAGTCAGAAAGGCTGTGAAAATTCTTCCGAGCGGAACTCCAATTCCGCCAAAAAAGTTCTCGGTCGAGTGTGAGTGTGTATGTAGGTCAAGATTGGGATGAATCGTAGCATCGGTCTTTTTCTGCAAACTCTCCGATTTTCCAGGAAAAGAGGGGTTTTTATCCGATAAAACGTCGATGTAGGCCAAACTCCCGGGGCCTCCAACTTGCTCAACTTCCGGCCGATTTTCGATCTCTGTCTCTAGTCTGGGGGCTGCTGAGAAGACGTGCATTTCACGCACTCCAAATCTGCTGGAAAACCCTTTTTCGCGTCTAAATCAGCTCAAGTCAGAAATCAGCGTTTTTCTGAATGTCCAGCCCTCGTTATCAGGTACCGCCGTTTCCGAGAGCCATAATGTCTCGGATGAGTTTCGGCGCGCTTATCGTGGGAATATGAGAGTGGACAAGGAGGATCTGCGGCGCTTCCAAATTGAAGTGATGTGGCCCAGTATGCCGGCCGATCAGGGTGAAGTAAGTACTGCTCCTCTCATTCTCACGGGCGTCTGACAAGGACGATGCGCTTTGTGTTGCCTGTACACCCCGGAGTTCGGTTCGTCAAAGGACTCATTCCTGGAGAAGGCGTGGGTATTCTCCAACTGCTGGACGTACTTTTTTCCGCCCGTTCAAGTCTTCCGCTCGGTTCATCAACGTTCATATGATTGACGAGCACCCTCAGCCTCTGGCATCGGGACAAGATTCTGACTATCCGATTCGTACTGTTGCAGCTCAGCGCACCGCGCTCTAGGAACATGATCAGATACGCTTCGTATGAGGCGGGGCATACGGATGTTTAGCCCGAAGAATGGACATCTCTCCAGTCCTGCTGTTCCGATGAGATCTTTGACGACATGTGTTCCCGCTGCGGTATAACAGCGTTCATCAGGTGCGCTCATTGCGAGAGAACCGTTTCCATCGGGCACGCATCTTGTAGTGAGCTACATATCGATTGTGTGCAATGAATTCCAGCAATTGTAACAATCGGCGTGACTTTCCGAGGAGTTGCGCTACACAGTTCACGATGACGCTCATTGAGTCCAGTGTTCTTCTGCTGTTTGTGTTTGGATTCCCTGTTCAGTTTCCGCTCGTGTAAGGGCAATTTCTTGTTTCGGACCAGAATGACGCCGACCAAGATCGCACAAAACCGGAGATTCCGGCAGTCCCAGAACTGCGGTTCCGGAAAACCTGGAAGGCCTAGTAGCAATCTATGAATCAGCGGAGTGAGTTTCGAGTTGGAAGTGGGTCAATACCTATATAGGAACTCAGAGTGATGTCATCACGAGCTCCACAGTCGAGGCTCATTGCAGTAGGGGGTGTACGTACAGTCAGCTGTGTTGTCTCAACGGAGATGTGGAAAGGAGACCTTGTTTTCGTGCTTGTTTTTCCTCCTCGAAGTTATACAGGGTGGGTGAAGCCTCGAGAGCCCGGCACTCACGATCAGTAGGAATATTGATTCCAACACCGAGTTGCCCAAGGCCGCGAACTGCAGCTGCTTGGAATACCGAAGCTTTCCTCCCGAAAAATTACTCGGCCTTAGCGATCGGGTTTGAGTCTCGAATATCTGTCGCTCGTCTCGATTCAGGTTTCTCAGCCTCCATTCAGATCTGATGAAACGCCGAATGGTTTTTGAAAACCGCTCCCACAATGTCCTCTCCCATCGCATCCGCCATCTTGTTTGGAGGATGTGGCCCTATACTGGGACAGGCTCCTAATCAGCTGGAGCGCCGTCAGAATCGACACGCCGGTATTTTCTTCTGAAATAGAACTCGAGTGCCCTCTACGTATAACCATCGCTCTGTTCTGTGGTTCGATATTAGTTGCTATAAAGTGAGTCTGCTACCGTGGATATAATGGCTCGAGAATCAGGGAAATCTGGGGGAAACGCCAGAAGTCACCACGTGATTCTGAGTACTCCGTTTGAATCAGATCCCGACGGAATTTCCCCCGGGTCTCTTCGGGATGATTTTCTCCCGCGTTGGCGAGCTGATGATCATTGGATGGATTGGCGACAACATCTCACGCTTCTGGTTTTGATGTACAGCTTACTCTCGACTACACTCAGACCGGTTCACGATTTCAGATGCGGAAACTCCTTCTGCTTTCGAACACAATTGTGCACGGCACGCCTCGATTGGCATTCGCGAAGGTGAGTCTTGATGTTCGGCACAGGGAGAAAATGATAAAGATGAGACAAAAGAGAGTGATCGTTGGCAGCTATCGAAGACCGGAACCTTGCGAGTGTCCGAACGTTCAGGAGATCAGAGGACGTCAGAGGGTACAAATACTTGGCCTTCTTGATCCGAATATTGAGATGTCGCGCCTTCCAGGACACAATAACGACCTTCTTCAAGAAGCACAATGTCACTGATATTGTTTTCGTGCCGTACGCTCTCAAGGACCACGACGAATACACAAAAAAAATGGCCGAGCCCCTGGAGGCCATGGGCTTCAAAGTTCGAGGTTTGGAATCTGCTCACATCCAACTGAGCTCTCCTTCGCGCTCTTCTCATTATTATTCTTCGGAGAGCGTTTGCGTTCACCGCTCATACATGAGATTTGATTTCCTCAGGTATTCACTCTTTCCCGTCGCCAAAAAAAGCCATAGAGGAAGCACAGTGCGTTTTCGTTGGAGGTGGCAACACCTTCCGGCTTCTGAAGACGCTGTACGACGAAGATCTCGTGGACATCATCCACGAACGAGTCATGGAGGGAAAACTGGTATACATGGGCGCAAGGTTGGTGAAACACTGTGGTCACCCGAGATTCGTTCATGAAATTAGACTCGGGGTCGAGCTCATACTCGTTCATCCATAAGATAGAGCTCAAATAATTTGACATGGTTCTCGCAGCGCGGGCACAAATGTGGCGACCGTCAGCATTCACACAACGAATGACATGCCCATCGTCTACCCGCCGACGTTCGACGCACTCAACCTCGTGAGTTCACGCACGATCAGGAGATCCCGCATTCCAGAGAATCCGAACATGATACGCGGCTATTTATAGTCCCCCGGTTATAGTCATATATCCATTTCAGGTTCCGTTCAACATCAATCCGCATTTTATGGACGCGGATCCCAATAGTACTCATATGGGAGAGTCACGAACGGAGCGAATCCTCGAATTCTTGGAGATGGGCAACGGCAGACCCGTTCTTGGTACGTTGCCAGTTCCGAGGTTCGCGATTTCGAGTTTTAAGCTCCTTCTCCCGCCTTCCGATTCTGTCATCTGATGGAACGTATTTCAATACTCTAGGTCTGTACGAGGGCTGCCTGCTCGAAATCGAGGGAAACAAAGGTATACTCAGAGGTGAACGCGGAGGTAAATTATTCGTCGAGGGTCATCCGGATGCCAAGGAGGTCTTGAAGAACAACCAGGACATCAGTTTTCTGCTGGCATGAATTCCCAATCCTTGGCCGGCTGTATATGTATAAGTTTCTGACGAAAAAATATACGAATTTCCGTACTTTCAATTGCCCAAACGCTTGCTTGCACTCGTTTGACTAGCTGAGATGATAGGGCCATATTCGGTGATTAATCACCAGGCTTCAAAAGCAACCTTGAATGAATCAAAAATCAAGACAGTTTCGGAAACTCAGTACGACGCGAACAGGGAAGCGATTGGATGTTTGGATGCAGTTCTGGAGACCACAGCGAGTTTGCTATCATGCTATGACGGATTCGCACCGACATGGGCCCCTCATCTAGACTGATATACGGCTCGGCACGAGATTGACATGAAGCGACCGTGTGCTGCAAGTTGGGCCGAATATCAAGTCCGGAGCCTTGTCCAGGTGCACGTACTCCACTGAACTCGATCGATGTCATGGAACCTTGAGGACCGCTAGGAGCTTGCCGCTTGACGGTTGAGCGAGGTGGGCGTTTCAGTGTCCTTCCAGGAATCGATTCGGGACGGCGCTCCGCGTGGATTGCTGTCACAGAACTTCCAAGAGCGCCATGACATTCCGATCCTGATCCATCATATCTTGAAGCACATCCTCCGATACACATGTCCGCACTAATACTCCAATTTCACGGATCGGTCCGCGCTGCATAGCGTCATTGACGCGGCACTTCAGACGCTGTCAACTACCGCGGAATGTCAGACATTCAAGCTTTTTGAATTGAGAAACCCCAAACCCTATCGACTCTACATTTCTGGCGATCGAACCGAAGTGCGTTCCAGGTTGCTAACAATCGCAACAACAGGGGTCGCATCGGATTGGATATTGGTCGGGGAAACGAAAATTCGGGCTAACGGACAGCCAGATTAGCTCGCGATGGAGCTTCCGCTTGTAGACCTTGAAAATGTCATGATCTCTATAGAAATACGTTCATTCTATGTTTCAAAGTGGCCTTCCAACAGAGCGGGGACAGCTCGACTCTCTTCGCGAGCCGCGCCGCTGTGTGGAGAGAAGTCCTGTATGGAAGTGTGTGTTAGCGCATGTCTGGGTTTGACTCTCCTCTGCGCACAAAGCAGTTCTGGGCTCTTCAAGTGGCGATTCAAGCGTCGCTAACACCGGACGGTCCGCATACTCTTCAATGACGAAAAACCGCAGTTCTCGGAGAAACAACAAACGGAAATCGTCGCCATGTGATTCTCCAAAGGCCCTCGATCAGCAGCCGCTGAACTTCAATCTCAGCACAGGAACCGCTGTAGAAGTGCGAGCATCGGAAAAACTCCAAGCGACTCGACTCTGCGGAGAAACGGACATCGGAGACTTCACCCTGTGCGATTTGATTTACGACGGAGGATCTTCGAGAGTCTGTTTGCCCAGTGAGCTGTGGGAAAATGGTTCGTATGAGCACTACTCTTCCCTTTCCAATGAAATCAATCGGGACGGCACCAGAAAAGTCCCCATGGCTCGTTGGGACGCTCGGACAGTTTGCCGGTAGTGACTGACCATTGGAATCGGGGTCATACGTGGAGGGGAGCCGGCTTTTGTTCTCTGGATGTGTTGCCTTCCAACTAGAACTATTCAACTAGATTGCCAAACGATGGATCCATAAGCAAATAGCATGGTAACAGAAACGAAAACAGAGGCTCATGAATTTCTCGAAATTTCCTCCGTTGGCCTAAGCCACGTATCGCTCGTGGGCTTGTTGTTTGCCGAAGCCGAAGAAAGCGAGTCCGGAAATGACAATGGTCGTATAAGGAGCTGAATGCCGTTCTGAATCGAGCCAAATTAGTATATTTGGTCTCCACATCCTTTTTTTGGTAAATGCTCAGTATCAATGCGGCACCGATGCCTGCCGCGAGCAAGCACTGCGCGAGTTCATGCGGCGACGTTGAGGACTGTGTTTGGCTTTCTATGGCCTTGACTCGGCGTTGGCGGATGAGCGACTGCCTCTCGTTGGAACATGAGGGAAGCGAACTTCGGTGTATTGTTGGCAGTTTTGGAGTCGTGCTCCTCATGCATTACGCGGGAACGGGGACTGGAGGTGTGCCTAAAACTCGACGGTTACAGTTGGTTCTTTCCGGCTGTTGAAGCGTAGACTAATACATGGACGGAGATATGCTGGTGGTTTGAAGGTGTTTTCACCCGCGAAAACCTCTAGGAAAATTTGATGTATCGCGTATAAGCTGTTTAGCTGCTCACGTGGTCTGTAGCCAGAGTGTAAACATATTCCGGCAGCCCACGCTCATGGAAATCAGTTACTAGAGGGAGGCTTTAAGAGATCAATGAGCGTGGAAAGAGAAGTTTGTGGCTGTCAGGCCTCCCTGGCGTCCCGAGCCTTATTTAAAACCTTCATCATGATGCATTCCGAATTTGTTACCAAAATTCAATGTCAGGAGTTAGAATCGAGCTTTCAACTGATTTCATCGACTTTCAGAACTCATCGAGCCAGTGGCGCATTCGGTGTTACACTTGCTGTACGGTGCGCGAGAGGTTTCGGAAATCGACGAGATAGAAGTTTTGCATCAAACGCCTTGGCTGAACAGCGGTCGACATGCTGTGATCGTCGGGGACCACGGCGGAGGCGCCCTGATAGTCGATCTCAGCAATGGTGGTGGTAAGCATGCTCACTCTGCACTGTTTTCTCGTGTGGAAGTTGGATTGTTTTGCTGTAAGAAATCTCCGCTGGAAAGATCTTGGTCAGCTGACAGCCGGTTGACCCAGCGCACCGCGGCAAAAGCGCGGCGTGCCGCTCGCGTACACAGTGTCTGGTGACTCCAGACACCACGTGAAAACAGCTATGACTGTTGACCTGTGTAGAGCGATCGCAATAGGAACGAGAGCAGTCAAGCTCCTTGGCCAAAGGTGACCAAGATTCTCAAATGACGTCTCAATCCATCTTTGGTGTAACCCACGCTCTCATTCCAAATGACATACTCTAGACTCTAGACTCAATTTGTGTATTGTAAATATATGTAGATATTGGAGAGAGTCTCGCCAAGAGAATAGGCTTTATTCTCTTGCTCCAGGGAACCTCGATGAATGACTCCTGTCATTTAGAGGTTTTTTTTCCGCCGTCTGTTTCAGATCACGAAGATCATACGCCTGCGCTTGAACTGCAAGAAGATGTTCCTGTGAAGAAATGTCGGCTACCCAGGTTCGCTGTCCACCAGACGATGGCGACGCTTACGGTGGTCTTCTTCGTTCAAAACGTTGACAAAGATTCATTGGCAGTTTCGTTCTGCACTTGCAACTCTTTGCTCCGTCTCGAGTTCAGCATGAGCTCCGAGCACCACACGACGTACCGCATCGTTCTGGGCCACCCGTCCATTGAAGGCTCATTGTTGTTCCCCCAGAAGATTCGTTTCGACGTCATTAGAGACACATTGGTAGTCTACCTCGAGAAAGCAGAGGATCAGCACAATCTATGGACAGATATCGTCGTCGGTGCCGGTGGAACCTCGGAACTAAGAACTTTCTCCTTGGTCGACGAAACAGTTGACAAGGCGAGTGCTCAAGATCAGCAAATACCACAGTCTGAAGGTTTTACATGGCGGGGACGGAGATGATTCAGGGGTATTTTTTTGAATTGAGTCCCCTGCGGACTGAATGCTAAAGAGAGTGATCTGCCGACAGGGTTGTGATAGCTGCATGCCGGTGGGCATCGAAGACCTCCAGAGACGCTACAGTGCCCCGTGTGAATCACTTTTCTCGAACGATGGTTGCCGGGGCATCCTGAAAAACCGTCGGCTCTGTTCAAGAACGTTGAGCGAGTGTTCGGAATCGATGGAATTCAGCTCCTGGGATCTGTCTGAAAGTCTTCGAACGTCTTCAATGCAGCTTGATGATGCAAAAAAAGTCACTTTCAACGAAAAGGTTCTAGAAACCAAATACAAGTGAGTTCTCATCCCCCATCCTGCTGGTGTTGGCATATTGCTATTGCGCATCATCATCATCTCTGCGTTTTTTGTTCCGATCTTTGGAAAGTCGATCAAGTTCTGGTGCATAACACGCTCCTGTTTTCTCGTTCACAGACCGGGAGGGATCTCAATCAAACGTCGGTCTCAGAGGACCAGATCTCTGTCTGACTCCAGTGAAGATAATAGTGATTCGATCTGTGATGATCTCCAAGAGAAGCTCAGCCTTGGCTCAAGACAAAACAGTACCAAGGAAGAACTTTTTCACTTCGAGATGGACGAAAGTAGAGAATAGATAGCCAGCAGTTCTGTTTCGGAGAGGAACATTACCTTATGACTGCGGGAAACTTGAACCTGATTGACTTTTCACATTTACGTCTCTGCCAATCACGAACCAGAGACCCAAGTTACTTTCAGAGAACTCTAAGGCTCTCAACATAGCGGTTTTCTCCTATACAAGACATACCATATACTTGACTGACAAGCGACAACTTGCGGCGGACACCGAGCATACATTTCCCGTTTTTATTTCTGAGCGAGCTCCGCTAGACTCCTAACCCACTTGCCATCGGCTGTAGCTAGATGTTTGGTTTCTCCTCTGGTGCGGAGGGAAAATGGCGCTTGTTACGAAAGTCCCGAGAATGCCCTTTCGTCAATTTTTTCCTCCCTCCGTAGAATACGGAGGATTTCATTTTCTAAGACGTATCCAACTTCAACGTTCGGTGTGCTCTACGACGTTTCCCTAGCTGCGGCTAAGTTTTCATTTCAAATATGTTCGTTCTGGGATGATCATCATGAAAACGAATGCATGTTCATCTAGCAAAAGATCGACCGTGTGACGAGGGCAGTGTTTCACTAAATGACCGGGGTCCGTCGCAGTTTGTCGCGATGGTGCGGGTTTTCATTTGCACAGAGTTTAACTTTCGCTTTACGATGTCTTCAGCGTATTTTTCATATTTTGACCTATTGAACCCCCAATAAAGTGGATCTTCACGGGTCGGAACCTGAAATGCGGTCTCCTGGATTGGGATCAGGGAGCCATGGCAGAGTACTGGAGTTTTCAGTAAAGTGGGCGATTCCCCGAGAAGAGATCGGAGCGGAACAAGCGTCTGACTGACTCAAGGGACACCTACTAGTCATGGGGCATTCGGGAACACATACCACCGATGAGAAACTTTTTGCTCCACAGCTGGCTCATGTTCCCATATTGCGCCAGTTATCGGACGAAATATGGTCTTGGCTTCGCGGCCTTGTGGAGTTCGTAGCTCCGGAGGAGGGCACACGACTGGTCCAGCAGGAGGAGTCGATGATCACTTGCGGAAGTGTTTGTACCCTTCAAGATGCCCGGAGCTGCTTTGCTCCATGTCGTCACCTCCTGGATCAGGCGCTACTCTGACAGAGAATTCAGGTACACAAGAACTGAATTTCACAATACAACATCGTAGTTTTCCACGGCGCCGGCGGTCGCAAGGAAGGTTCGGATACCGGGCTACTCCATCAGCGGAATGAGCTAAGCATGAAAGACCGAGATCACGGTTTCATAGGTCCGAGGTTGGGATTCTTACCAGCGTATTCCAGATATCCACCACAGTGAGAGCTGAAGTTTCGCTTATCCGAACGTACAACAGTCGCGTCCGCGCGGCGCAAGGCTTTTTTCCCTCTCCTGAATACGGGAGCCGTGATCTTCGAGGAACCGAACACACATTTTCCTTCGGCAGAACCTTTCGTAGTGAATACGATGAAGTTGTCTCGCGTCAGAAGCGTCCCAGAACGTAATATTCATACCCTAGCTCGTAACACTCACGGAAAAAAAGCGTCCCATAGGTGGTACTGCTACCCGCCTGTCCCATAAGTGGTACGCTTACCGTGCGCTCGGTTCATTGACAATGGAAATATTTTGGCTCCTCCCTCTTGAGGAAGGAGCCAAAAAAAAGGAAGGTATTATCCTTTTCTAAACACGATCTAGTCTGAGGGGAATACTGTAAAGAAAAGTTAACGGATGGGGATCTACATATCTAGCATAAAGAGGACTTGGATTTCGCCGACATCTTGCAAGATCAGCTCCCCGATCCGGTCCATATTACCAAGAATATATTCCACAGATGCTTATGACTTATCGGCTGAGGTTTCTCGAGTGGTCTCGCAGGGAATCCATTCCACGGTTTCCAAATCGAACAGAGAGCCCTCCGAGAAATAGAGATGTTAAGCGAGATAGAGGTCTTTAACAGCAGACTGGACCGAGATCCCACACAGGACTTCTTTTCCGACTGTGTCCTTCAAAGAACCGCGCAGGCCAATAACAACACTACAGCCGGCTGGCTGGCTGGATGGTAGTCCCCCCGAACTTGCGTGCGTGAACCGAATCTGCGCGTAATCTGAGCGGGTGCGGAGTAAAACATAGCAAACGATGTCTACGAGGCTCTACCCAATATACAGCAAAGGCAACCCCCAACTGCGGATCTTCCTCCCAAATTACTTCATGAAACTCGTGAAAAGCAAAGTAGATCTGCCGCCGAACATGGTGAAATTCCGAGTGCCACTGGAAATGTCCCAATTCGACGTCAAGAACTACTTGGAAAAAATTTACAAGGTTCCAGTGGCACACGTCAGAACAGAAGTTGTTCTTGGAGATATCAAGCCCCAGCCATGGAGAGGCTATCTGATCAAAGAGGACGACTATAGGATAGCTACGGTGACACTACCTCGAGGTAACCGATTCAAATTCCCTACATTGTTCAACGAAAATCAGGTGGAAGACCTCATGGCAGAGTTTGAAGAGGAACAAAAACAATTGGACAAGCTTGAACGGGAATACAAGCGGGTGGATCCCATGCGAAAAGATATCCCCGATTTCTTCGGCATCTAGGATTTGTGTTTGAGAGTTTCGATTGTTGTAGATATCCTGAGAATAAATCGATGCTGTGAGCGTCCTCATATACCCCATGCCTGCGACATTTGTGTTCTATCGCGTGCTTCCAAGGCGGACTCCGGAGAGCCATCTGTGAGTCGGTCCCTGGAATTTTGATCCAAGCAGACTGAATACTGGAATTGTGGTCGGGTTCGGTACTCCCTTTCGGTACTAGATATTCTCTCCCGCATGGCGGCAGCGTTCACGCTCTTCTGGAGTCTTTCTCTAGGGAGCATTTCTGTGGCAGCGCATCTGTGTCTGTTCGGTCATCACATCTTCGGATGTCAGAGGCGAGTCGTGGGCAATGTAATCGGCTGGGATTTCACTGGTCATTCAGAGAATCCCGGGAGGTTTTCGTTCCAGGCGTCTTCGGCACCTTATACAATAATCCGGAAGGAAGCACACGACTGTGCAGGCTCGGACTGCCATCGAGTGAAGACTGCTCAAGAGATCGATTGCTGATGAATTACAGTTTGTTGGACTAGAAAGCTGTAGAGGGGTCTACTCGGAAAATTATTCGGGAATCGCTGATTAGTGGGCTCTGATGAGCTGCATTGAGGCAACGGGATCGCTTCCGTTGAGCCCGCCCTCACAGCTCCGAAGCCTCCGATGGAAAGAGCAACGAATGGCGTCCCGCATCCTGAGGTTCGCTCTCGTTTTTTCCTCCTTCATCGATGAAACTTGAACTTGACCACGGAGCAGGGCAACTCGTAGATACGGACAAGTTCGTATCTAGAAGGATCCGGCACGCGCGAATCGCGTGAATCTCCCCCTTAGATCTGGAGTTTCCGTCGGCGGTCGTGGCGGCGTGCGAGGATCAACGAGGGGGAGATATCGAACCAGGTACTCCTCCAGACCCTCCTCCCATGACCAGCGGCGAACCTGTGCGATATTCGGAGCCGTTTTCCCATGATAAAAATACAGTGAATTGAACTTTTGCGTGTTCTGATAAACCTTCGTTCATGAAGATTTTTTTTTCACATGCGTTTTGCGAAACCGCATAAAACGGGGGTTTACTCATGTAGCGTCCCGAAGTGACTGCAAATATCCAAGACCTTGGTCAGGGAACGGGTATGACGGATATTCCTTTGCCCATCGGACAACTAGAATGATTTCCTTGTTTCCAGGAGAATAGTTTCCGGCGTCTCTGGTTGTCGACATGCTTGAGGCCGCGTGTCTGAAGAAAACGGGAGCCATTCGTCAAATGTGGACCCTGATCGGTAACTTGTCGACAAGTTTGATCTGATGTTACCACTAGTATTTTAGCAGGAGGAATCTAGTTCAGCCTATCAAAATTGCTTTTTATACCGTCTCATTCATTCTCAGCGGAGCCCCTTCACTACCCCGAGTCGTTCAGGCAATCAGTCATTTCATTCCAGATCGGCAAGTGGGTGGATTCGCTTCCCGGGCGGGTTCTTATCCCGATAGGCTTTTGCGTCGGATCGGTATCTTTCCTGGGTGGCTTATTGGATAGGCTCATTTTTGATCCAAGTGATTGCGAGCGGCTCGACGAACCGGGTGCAGGTCGCGCCATCGGCGAGTTTATTGCGTCCAGCGCACTCCGTCAGTGAGGCAGTTACCTTTCATTTGTTGGTAGGTTCTGCGGCAGTCCTTTTCAGGAGGCCTCTCTCGCTGAGTTAAATTTCCCGCGGAATCTGCACGAGATAACCGTGAAGAGATATCGACATTCTCGTGCCCCGAATATTCGGAACCAGTTCCCCTGATTCCGATAGCTCATCATCCATTTTCTCAACGAATACCGCATCGGCGGAATAATCCGGCTCCAAGGACGGGGAATGAGGTCTTTGCAGGAAACTCTTCCATGTGTCGAGAGCAATGTTCCGTTCGCACCTCTTCCCAACATAAGATGATGTGTCGAGCTTTCTACTTCAAGGATAAGTTTCCATGGGTATCGCCGTCCGTGGATGACTCGTTCGTTTCAGGGTCTGCGAGCTCAGCATACGCACCTTCTCAGTTTTTTATGAGAGGACACCGAGTCGAACAAAAAACCGACCTGACAAACCTCCGAGTATATCCGATCAAGACCTATAGATGCTGCCGCGGTCTTCCGCACAAGTGTCTCTGGACGACGTGCACACGTGTGTACTTCTTGCGTGGTGTGACTCCCGGCGAACCGGTTCAATCGCCATCGAGTTTTTGCTCACTTACGATTGAGATTGACGACCGGCCGTTTCGCCCTCTTTTCGGACAAGCGGCTCGAATCAGCCCCGACCAACGGTTTCTAGGCGGAGGACCCCGACAACGATCAAGGGATCATTCGACCACCAGAACGTTTCGAAATCTACAGAAACACCCGCGTCTCGAACCATAATAAGTTAGTTTCCCAAATGAGTCATTCTCTTTCCGAAAATTGCTGCTGCTCGTACTTCAGCTCAGGCTGCTGCATCCTTCGGAACTCTGGCGCTCTCTATGCTATACAATCACAAAATTGTGGTCGACCAATGAATTCATCGCGTGGAAGAACTCTTCAACAGCGAAAACTTTCTTGAATGAAGGTCTCGGGCAGGAGTCACTGCGAACTGCGCTTTCTCGAAAAGATCTCATGAATCCTTCTGATCCGGAGCTGGAACGAATTTATTGACCCCGATTCTCATGGAGCGCGTCACGTGCCCGAAAACTTCTCCAAGCTCGTGGTTCATGTCGAACTGTCGAGTATTTGCTCGCAGTATCCTGATCAGAACTTAATTGCCGTTGGCTTTTGACAAAGTTACAGAACATTCTCTCGAGCAATGGCTTGTCAGTATCCGGACGACGACCATAGTGATGAAATCCGAGGCTTTCCTAACTTCGTTGCAAACTCGAAACCTACGCCGTCCGCGGCCACACATATTTCCCGATGTGGTCTAACGCGACACGTTCCCGTGCATCTTTGCGCAGCGGCGGTGATGTACCCAATGAGGTTTATCCGAGGGGCGTCTATTGCTAGTTGAAAACTTTTACCAATAACCCGCCAAGACGACGTGAAATACCGTCGGCTACGGCAATTTTTGTTGGTCGAGAGACCCCTTATAAAGTCGAAAAATATTCAAAATCGTCCACTGAAGGCTGCCCTGCCTGTGACAGCTTGATCTTCGGTACGTCGAGGCTGTTCGCGCCTGGGTGCTTGAGCGTCGACCTGCCATGATTCAGCTAGGGATAACCGAGTAGGCAATGTAGAGTTGCGTCCAAGAGGATAGCAGTTGCGCTTGCCAAGAAAAGTCGAGAACTTTCGCTTCTTTGATCCACGCAACGCACACGAAGCACCAGCCGAGTCTTTGTGTTGGAGCCCAGATATCCCATTGGCCATCTCCTTGTAGCCAAATGCCTCTGGGAAGCCTCCAGAGAAATCTTCGCCTCGGTCCGAAATCTTATGTTTCAACTAGAAAAAGCCCATCGGTCTCGGTTCAAGGTCGGCCATTAGTAACGAGCGAATCTGTTCGCCAGAGGCTCTAGAAAGAGTCTTCATTGAACGAGAGATAATCTTGATGATGGAGGCTTTACGAAGCAAGACAGTTAAAACTTTCTTCTTGAACTACATCCACCCGCCCTCTTAGCGACTCTCACAGCCAACCAACTATCTCAGCTCCTCATCCACCCTTCGACGGAAAAGTCCTTGCTATCCCCACTCCCCCACCCGGTTTACTCAGTCACTCACCCACCTCCTGGATCACTGTTGCTCGTGTACCTCTGCAAGCCGGGCTGCGGGTAGTCGTTGTGACAGCGAAATTGGATGATGCAACAGGCTTTGAGAGAAAGCAGTCTCATCAAAATAACTTTTTTTAGAAGACTACTCCGGAGCTCTTCTTGTCCTCCGCTGAGAGACTCGGCTGTACATGCGACGTCGCAATGAGTCCCCGGCTACCGGTAAGCTAGAGAACTCTCCGCTCCGTCATAAGGGAGGAGGGAGTCTTTATAAGATTTCGACTTCTGAGAAACCTTTCTGAACTGACGAAGTGATCATTATTGACTGGAACAAGCTCTGATTGATTTTCCGAGCGCTGTTCGAACAACATGTCGGGAAAAATCGGAGCACCGCCGGAGCGAGCGAGCGAGCGAGCGCCGTCTCTTGAACGCTATAAACCAGTCATAACTTACTTGTTGGGTGCACTCATCAGGCTGCTCCTTTTGAGTGGGATACTGGACCGGGGCCCGTGGACAGACTGCTACAAAGAAGTACCTGGGCTTTCATCGCGAATCGACAAGGGACTGCTTCCTATGGAATGGACTTCGCTTTTTTGGTAGCGGGCCTCGATGAGAACCAGTATATGGGTCGAAGTTAGCGAATCGAGCTTTGGACTCTTCGACGCTAGCCATGGCCCAACTGGAGAGCGCATCGAAGAAACGGATCGTCGGCGGCGCGCTCCCCCACGAGAGGCAGCGATTTGTGCAATCGCAGCTCGGCCGAAGACAAACTCGGGTTTTTGTGCCCGCTCACTCAGCGAACGGACATAGGGGAGGTCAGAGAATAATAAATTGCCATTATCGGACTGAACGTGCTGCAGATATTGGGAAACATGAGTTATGTTACGGTTCTTAGGTATCGATCATGGAGGCGCGAATTCCTCCCAGTTATTCTGCACGAGCCCTGTTTTTGCTCTTCTGAATCATCGCCCACGGCTGTCGCGGCTCGTTTCGTTGGGAATCGTCTCACGTCGAAATGTCGCGCGTGTTTCCAGAAGATAGATTTCGGCCTGGTTTCTTTGTTTCCGCGGAGCCCGTCTCCGGCGACGGAAAATCGATCGTCCAGTCAGTGAGGAACATTGCTGTCAAAATGTCTACGGTTCCGACAGCAAGTGAGACATTTCTAGAGACCAACAATGGGAAACATAGCTTGAAAAACTACACAGCCTCGGGTCGTTCCGAGGAATCGGAACGGTCTTCTCCGAGCGTTTCCTGACTTCGAAATCGAATATTTACGCCGTCCGAAAAAAATTCTCCTTCGGAAAGCCCTCGGATTGAAGAATGCACGATTTTCTCCTGCCGTGGCTTTCGTCGCGATTCGAAAAAGACCGTAGAAATGCTTAGACGAACGCAGAGGAACTCTGACAGACGCATTGCCACGGATGGCTAACTGATTGTAGGCTGTTTTACGCATACCTCGACTTCATGGCCCACGACTCGCATGGTTCTGCGTTCCTCGATCCAGATTCTTCGAATATATGCAGATCCCCTCAAACAAAGAGAAAAGCATGCAGGCGGTATGAATCACCGAGGACCGATCGCATGTGGAACGTTCTCGGCCTTCGAGACTTTTCGGCATTGGAGGTAGTCTCCAAGAGGCTGATGAGCAGTCAGCTAAAGCCTCTAATTCAGCTGGCGCTCCACTCAGGGGGAGGCAAACTTTGAAATATTCTCTCCCTAAGAGGGGTTTTGAAGTCTGTCTCCTTCAAGATAGGCGTGAAAACGTTCTCCCGCCTTTTGGCGAACTCTCCGAACAGGTTATGGAATCCGTGGTCGCTGAGGAGACCCTTTGCGTGTGATACCGACCGCGCCAACTGGTCTGCCATCTAGCCGGACCCACCAATCCTCCTCTCAATTGAAGATCCAAAACGTCGCATTTAAATTTTTGGGGTTTTCGAGAGAAAGGCGAAAAACTCTGGTGGTTCAGACACGTTTTCTATGCGGACCCCATTTTCAAACCTCAACCAACATGGGAAAAAGGGTATCCTGACGAAATCCGTGAACATAGATAGGGAACCTCCTTTCATGGCTGCAAGAATCTCGAAAAAACTCTTACGACGTTTCGGATCTGGCCTCTACAGTTTTCCACGGCTTCCGTCAACCCAAAAACCTCTCTTCTGAACGTCAAAAGGAGAGTCGCCCATTGATCGAAGCTCGCGCCTCGGACACTAGCATAAGAATATCAAATGCTTCTAATAATGCCGTGAATGTTCTTTTCACCGCTGCGCTGGTGGAATATTGGATCTACAAACAGCTCCGTCAGCTATTCCGACGAGCGGCTGTTCAGCTAGTATTCGATACGCCAGTCTTATCAGGAGAGGGTTCTCAGACCACGCATTGAGAGCAGGCGATGCGTGTTGTTGGATGTTCTACAAGACAACAACTATTCATATGAAACGCAGGTCGACCCAATGCATGAATGAAAAAAAAAACAGTCTTCTGGGACGTTGAGCCAACAAAGGCGTTCTTGACTGTCCTTCTGTTCTCTCGTGTATTCGTCGCTCAGTATGCTCGGCTTCCGACTTATTGTAACGATGTCACTGCGAGCACTGAACGGAGTCTTCCGCAATCGTTCAGCCCAGTTGATCGGCTGATGCGCAGACCGAAAACATAGAGCGGTTGTCGGTGTATTCTGTGCGTCAGGGTGGATACAAGCATGAGCGCGGGTAGGATCCCAGTGGAACCAATCGCGCATTCTCCGTGCCCTTCAAAACGTGGAAATCGAAATAGTCTGACATTTTGGCCTCGGCTGCGTCTCTGTTGGAGAGATCGGATGATTTTACCCCGTAGTCCATGCAAAGGCTCCTATCGTGCGCGATACGTTCAGGTTCTCTTGTGTGTATATCAGGAGTCCGCAAACTCTCTGGGAGGACGAGAGAAATTCGTATGAACAACCGTATTATTTGGTCACGGAGTGTCGCATAGGAAACGGGTTTCCGGCAAACTCAGCACCTTGACCTGGATATCTCATAGTCCGAACGGAGGTCGTCCCATTCCTGGAGAATTGACCGGAAAGTCACCGCATTCCGGCGAGAGACCCTAAATATCGGTACACTGACGGTACACTGACTTCTTGGGCAATCCACAGCCGCCACCTCGCTTTCGCGCAACCCGCGATGGTGACCACGCTTCCTCTGGCGTTTCAAACGGCGGATTCCGTTTTATGATTCGCTTCGAGGTGACGGGGTTTCTTACGGAAGTGATGTGGTTTCGAACTGTTCCCTTTCCCCATGTTTGTTGCTGTTTCTACCGCGCATTCTGCGTGGCGCGTCTTGACTTTCAAAGACGACGAAGTTATGCATTGATTGAAGAAGCTGTTCCTGTTACACGTGTGTTCGTCTCGTGTGGTGTTGGGTGCACTGTGAAACTCTCATAGTTCTGACCCACATTTGCTATGGGAAAAGTATCGCACAGGTTCAGCGCATATTCCCGATCTGACCACGGAATCCTCCGTTCTTGAATCCACTTTAGTGAATACCTGGGAATTTTTTCTCGTGTCCGGGCTGTGACAGGTCGGGAGCTCCCGGGAAGCCTTTCTACTGATGGAGCATGAGCGTCTGATGTGAGGCGATCGGCGGTAGGTACAGAAATATTTCTGGTTTCCGAAAGGTCGTCGATGAAGGTTAGGAAGCTCCCGAACTCTCTGAGATGTTGCGTTCATTGGAAACTCGGTATGTATTGCACGGATATATTTCACTGAGATTCGTGGGCCCGCACTTCGTCTGCCTTCGAGCATGTTTCGATGAGTCATCTCCGCACGCGCATGGAATGAATTTTCTCAACCTCGGTCATGAAAGATGATTCGTTTTTCATAAGCCTCTCATGGAAATTCGCAATCCATCTCAGTCCTTCATTGTTCCTCCATCCAAAAGCTACGAAAGATGACACTTGTGAGTCGGCTTGTTCCGAAGCGGCTCAAGGGAGCCTTCGCGTGAAGACGAATGTCTTGCTTTCTTCTTCGCTCGAGAAGCTTGGAGTGTTCGAGTCCTTGACTAGTTCGATTCCATTCGTTCTGCGAGACAAGCGCCCTCCCAAGTGACTGCTGTCGGCATCTGCTATTCCGGCAGACATCAGAATGGGAAACACTTTCTGTGGCGAAACTTTGGAAGCTGTAAGATATGGTACACTGAAGGATTGCTCCTCACGGAACGTGGACCTAATGTCAGCCGAATACATCATTTGAGCAGCATAATGATATTATCTTGTGAATCGAAACGGAATTTTTCTCCACTGATTTTGTCAAGCAATCACCTTACTCCTAAGGACTCCTTGGACGGCTCGCTGATGGAGCACTCGGTGTTCATGTTTCCAAGAGAGGTGTTCTACTCTTGTCCTATAACAGCGTTTCTTTAGGTGAGGGGGCGTGCCTGCTACGGGGAGCGACAGAACGCCTTAGGGGGTTCGCGTCGAATTTTCTCGCGCTCACTCCACGAAACCGGGCTTCAGGTAAGGGCTGGCATCAACTGTAGTTCCAAGTCTCTCATTCTTCAGTGCCGAAAACTTCGTGTCGGATATCGAATGCGGAGTTGTGATGCGAGACAAGTCTTCTCTGGACGTATCATACAGGAGGTATTCGATGTGGTCAGCACAGATTAAGGTACCTCGAGGATCCTCCATGTCTGCAGGAGGGGGCGCGACTGTTCCGCCCATGCGCGGAGGGGGGCGCGGATGAGAAAAGTTTAGCAAGCGCTGCCCCATAAGTTCCTCAGTCATAATAAGTGAATCCACTCTGAAATCACCCTGGTCTGATGCAGGCATCTTTTTCATATTGAACTCAATTCGGCTCTCTACCCCGTCAATATGCATGAAGTACGAAGAGCCGATCATAAACAAGATCGGTGGTAACTTTTCGCGCCTGGTACCACCATACAATCACCATTCATCTCGGGAGGCACAAGTTCGCTGATGTTCCGGTCTCATGAGAGAAGTCTTTGTTTGCCAGGATCACAGTGTATTCTGCCTTACGCAAGCATCAGCCCGCCATGGATGTTTCTTTATCCGTCGGTTGTGCTGAATCGAGACCATTGTTCTCTTTTGGCTTCTCTTTGTGGATGACAGCAATTTATTTAGCACCAATAACCACCCCTCCTCGCTTCACTCTTCCGAAGAGGTATAGATCCACGGTAGGTTCTGAGCGCAGAACAACATTTGAAACAACGTTTAAGGATACGAAGCCGAGGCGGCGTCTCTATTCCACTTCCACGTCACGCGGGAACGATTGATGTTCCATTGGATGATTAGGATCAGATGCTGGGCGCTTCCTTACAATTTCCCCTTTCCGATTCGGAGTCAGTTGACCCGCAAAGCTTAGAGGACCCCCAGGATCTTACCCCGGAATTCTTTGCCGAACCCGAACGTTGATCATCGAAGCAACCACGATGAATTAGCCGACATTCATTGGATCCAACATCGCTATGCTCTGCAATGAATGAGTTCGGAAATGATATCATATTGCTTGAAGAGCTGCGAGCTGCTTTGCTCGAAAGGCTCGGCACAGTCCACCTGATGAGTTCTACCTGAAGCACCAGCCTGCAATGATCTTGCGGAGGGGGGAAATGATGAGGTAATCACTCCGTTCAAAGAAGGATAGATCAAGAAAAGCCGTTCTCTCGGACAGTTCACATCGCATCATCAGCACAGAAGCATCAGGAAACCGATGCGACAACGATATTCCAGGTGCGCTCGCTCCCATCGATTCCTAAAAACCAACGATTGTCTTGAATGAGCCTTCAAAAGCTGAACTTTGACAGCGAGTGAACAGCTGTCTGTAGTACCACGGTTTGTTTTTGAGCTGTTTGCTCATAGACTATGATTCCAAAACGGTTGAAATACCAAGCAAACTCAGGAGCATCGCAAAATTTATCAGATGACGACATCGCTTCCGTTGTTGAACAGAGCGTCGTGCCGCGCTGATTCCGGAGGGAGACGGACTGATCCCATAAAAGCTCCAGCTCTGCCAAAGTTCTCCGTCTTCCCTGAGCGCAGCATTGTACGGTTTTTACTTCGGGCCAGGAAATATTTGTCATTTACATCTAAAACCACTTTGAAGGATGGGAGGCTTCCAGCGGATACGGGATTCCGAAGTTTGGCAGCCTGCTCTTCACAAAGATTAGGAATCTGGAACGGACGAAACTTTTTTCCTGAAACTGCGTAGAGGGGGGTCGGGATCTTCTGAACTAGGATAAGGGCCTTTATGATTCGAAGGCGAATAAAATTGAGTGATAACGCAGCGAATACAGAAATTAGAGTGATTATTATCATTCATACGATGAGGGGTCATTACCGGACGCCCTTGCGGAGATGTTCTGCCGACGTGTACACATGTACATATACGGTAAGTAGCGGGCGCCGCGGCAGCCGTCAAGACTGGATCTGCCGCCACCGAGTTCTGGTTACAGGACTAGCCGTGTAGCCATACGACCGAGTGACAGAACGACCGATTGATCACCTTCTCGGACCCTCATGGACACCCTGACGGATGTCCTGCGGGCCGCCCCAGCGGACAAAACGCAACACCATGGGGAAAGAGCCGGCTTGTCGTTGTTGCTCGATGCTACGTCCGTCAATATGTCAGTACCGCCGAAGCACGGTTAGAATTCCATACCGAGGGGACCGACGTGACGGTTACTTCGGTCCGCAGAAGCGTACGCCCGGATCGTTGAATGCAGAGGCTCCGTTCGCGAAGCTCAAGTTTATCGACCCTCTCCAGCATTCCCCCAGCCTCCCATTTTAACTCGCGTTCACACTCCTCTCCCGTTTCGTCGACGTTCGCTGGAGCCGGTCAAGTTCTCACTGGTTCTTTTTTGCTTTGCGTAGAGGATGGAATTCCGAGCAACGACCCATCAGGAAGAGCATTCGTACCCATTTATTCTTCCGAATGTCCTCGAACCCGTGCGTCTTGATTTAAAATTCGCGGGATGTGCAGTCGGACGGAAATAATGCGTGTGACGGCTCAATAATTAACGAGGTCGTATGACCGGCATGCGAACGAAATGAGCACCAAAGCCGCACCGTGATGTTTCTTCTTCCGCCCAATGCTAACCCGGATATCTCTGTAATACGCTAGCCAGCCCCAACTGGCAGACTCATCCTCATAAGTCGTTTCAGCATATAATTTTTCGAACGAATCATAAAACATAACGTTTGATGTGTCGTCGCTGACGTGAAATAGACTGGCGCCTTCATCGTCTCTCTCTAGGACCCGGACTCGCTCAGTGGTCATAAAAACAGGACAGAACAACAAAAAATCTCATATTCTTCGCGCAGTATAGGATATATTCTCGCGACGTTCTTACGCTCGCGACGATGATGTTCCTCAGTATTTTTTTCCCTTCAGCAAACGGTTCAGACGACAGTCGATGGGCCAGGAGCCCTCAGCGCCCGATTGGCCCGGGTACTTCTCCAGAGGTATCACTACGCGAGGGATAATCCCAGCGCGAGAATATTTGGTGCTGAAAGATTCCAGCTCGAGACATGATTGTTGCCAAATGCTCCTGAGCTGAACCTGAGTAGTCACCGAGCTCTCCGAGATGCCAGTGGCCCGGTGCCCTTGGGGATCAGAAGTTCTGCAGGAGCACGGATGCGATTTCGAAGTCGCGAGGGATGGGTCTCGCGCTGAAGCAGTGTTCGAGATACTTCTTCTCCTCGTTCTGTAACAGAAGTTTCTTTCTCTGCCATCCAATTGAAAACCCCGAAGGCCTTCCGCTAATTTACTCCGCGGAAATCGTTCAGTCTTACCCCTGTCCACAAGAACGGGCGTTTCTTTTTTCTGTTCTGGTGACATCTGCGCGATTCCCACTTCAGATCCTTCGTTCGTCTCATGCGAGCGATGGACAGCGGAATAGTTGTGCCTTTTGACACGTGCACGGATTCGGCACGAGCGCAGCACGTTGTTTATTTAGGAAAGGCCGCGAGGAGAATGTGGTATCCGCGGGAGCCGTGATTCTTGTCCGATTTGAGCGATTCTTGCGATGTTCATCACCGCTGTGTTCTTGTGAGCTTTGCCTCGGATTACACAGCATTCCTGCAAATCCCGCTCGTAGATAGTGGGGGTTCTCCGTTCACATTACTCATGGTTGAACACACAAATTCGAAGACAGTTCTTCTGGAACGAGCAACGCGCAAAAGCATTCAAGGAGGGTCCAGATTCTGAACCGGGTACCCAGAGGTTTCCATGAGCTTGAAATTCAGTTGTGTAGAGATCGGATCGAACCTTCAGTCCGACCAACCCGATTGAACGCAACCATTTCGACCCGATTTTTTCATCCCGTCCACTTCACTGCCAAAAATATCTAAACTCTCGACTGAACCCACCGATCACCGAAGAGAGACCCTCTCTTCACGTTGAGTTGAGGCCCTGGCTTTATCATGATCAGGCGTTTAATGCTCGCAAATCTTCACAACCGGTCTCCCTCCAGATTATAAGCAGGCATGTTGGGAGAACGATAACGCCCATGCCGAGGATGTTCAGACATTGTTATCCCAAAACAAATGTCGCAATGAATAGAAGACCTCGTAAAAGCTTGGCGCGTGTTTCCCGAGCTTTTTTGTCGGCGTCATCGGTGTGTAGTGTCCGCAAACCCTCGAGGAAGGTCCGCGTGTGCGCAGGAGGAACGCGGAGTTTTCAATGGACAGAGAGAGAGAGAGAAGAAGCTCCGGTATTCACCTGAAGAGTGAAGCATACTTCAAATGTCTGATTTTTGACGAGCGCCTGCTCGACAAAACCGGAATAATTGGAATATGACACAAAAGTCGTTTTCCCATCCGTGCCTGATGGGGACGATCCGGTCATGACAGATATGGTCTGCGACGGAAGCGTTCATGTTCCGGCGATCCTAATTATCGTTTCTCGTGGTTCCGTTCGCGGTTGATGGTTGCCGACCGTTCTGTGGGCCCAAAGGACGTTCCGGCTTTGTTCGACCTCGATTGTATAATGATACGTGGTCTGCGAACGAGGCGAGGTATCGGTCACAAAACCAAGATCAATGTCAGAGTTCCCAAAATAATTTGCGACGGCGGGAGGCGTTGCGGGAGAAAAGCTATCATAACGGGCTTTATGGAGCGCTCCTGCCGAGGAAGGCTCGGGGCCGCTGCCGACGTCGTCGTCGTTATGAAGTCGAGCATAAAGAAAGCCCTGAGCCGAGACACACAACACTGAACCAACGATGAATTGTTCGAGCCTCAAGCTTGGAGGCTCGCATCGCGTTCCTGCAATACTTTTTGGCGGCCCTCGCCCCGTACGTACATGGAGTTCATGTGCGGAAGCGACAGGTTGAGGAAAATCTAGGGTTTATCGAGCAGAAAGAGAAGAAAGAAGACGAGTTTTTCGGATAGAGTTGGAAGGAGACCCGGAGTTTTCCACCGCAACAATGGTGGCAACTAGAGTTGCGTTACTGTGAGGCAATACCTCAGTCTACTTGCGCCACGGGGAGTTGCTCAAGCTGTGCAAGCGATCCAACGACGATGTCTCCCACTCATCGCGTGCTTGAAATAGAAAAAGCGGTCCGGAAACCGTCGCGTAAATACTGGCATTCGCAAAAATATTCCATTTTTCAGGCTTGCCGTCATCTCGTATTTGCTCGAAAGCTCATCTCCATCTCGAGCGCCGAAGTTCCGCCAAAAAAAGATTATTCTTGCAGCTCCGCACGAACTCTTTGAAAGGAAAAGCGGTGACTCTGTTCGCTGTGGACTCCGATGATGATACCTCGGATGAGAGCTCGAGGGAGGACCGAGGACAGCGTGAAAGGGAAGAGGTTTTGAGCCCGCGTGCAGAAGTTTTCATCCCGAGAACCGAACGAACAACCTCGACGCGATCGAGATTTACGGAGGTCGCTATCTCGAAACAAGAGCTCCATAAATCAAACCACATCCAACGGCTCGAGTTTGAAAGCAACCCACTGACTCTGTTGCTGGCTGCTGCCGCTGCTGTGTGACTGAAGAGATGGCAAAAGGTGTTTACACTGATGTCGACGACCGCCGGAATTACTCTCTCAGGCGTCGTACAAAAGACTATTTTCGGTGTTCCTGGCTAGCGACTGGGTCGGTGGAGCACCGTATGCAGACACAGTTTGCGGGCCTCGTGGAACCTATGGACTCGCATGCGAAGGCGTCGTACCATCACTCATCGCGGTACAACAACCCCGCACCACCTCAGCCGGAATCCAGCTGGCGATCCCTGCGCCTACGACACAATATAGGAAAAAGCGAGGCCGCTGAATTCCACCAATGACGGGAGATCCACCATCAAGGTTGGAGTTGGGAAGCATGATCTAGATCGGTGACTCCCAAACTTTCGAGTTCCGCGTACCCCTTCGGCCGCATCCTGGCTTTCTGCGTACCCTCACACCACCCACTTCTTTTTCCAACTTCGTTCACATCTGTGCTCCCAGAAACACCAGGAATATTCAATGTGCGTTGTCATCGATCGCGATATTGTTGTCATCTCGAGACGCAATTTGCAGGACGACGGTACTTGGCCAAGACAATTCAAAATTCGCTCGCGTACCCCCAGGAATCGCTCCGCGTACCTCTTGGGGTCCGAGCACCCCAGTTTGGGAACCATTAATCTAGATCAATCTGAAACGTCCAAGTCGAATCCTGCAAAAAGGAGTTCTATTTCGGGAGCAGGAGGAGGCTCATTAGCAGCTCGACGATATTGTGGCGTCCGTGGAGTATCCGCGAAAGAACTCCAGCTACCTAACTTCTTCTAATTCTGCTGAGTTTGTTCCCCGCAAAGATGTTCCTCACAAGACCTCAGAATCCATGTTCTCGCTGAATAAGGACTCCGGACCTTGTGTTCAGAAGGAGTGACTTGAAGCCCCACACTCAGCATGCTGTCGTAATGGCAGGCACTGTAGTTTTGCTCGCTCCGGCTGACTTCAATTAAGACCCGGAGGAAGAAACAAAACTCCCTCAACAAGCTACCTTGCGACTTGCTTTCTTCTTCTTTCGTCAAGCCCCCCCGGGAGCAGCGAACCCGCAGGCCGGAACCGCAATCTGGAAACCGAAAGTCAGCCTGTCTGCTCCCGTAACTTTTCAGCTCCGAGTCGAAGGGTTGAGCTATGCTCGAAGTGAACGACGTTGATGTTATTCTCCTCGATGGATCTCATGATTCGTTTGATGTTTCGCGTCAGTTATCCTCGCGCGGCCGGACTGACTGAGTGTTCGAGATGAAGAGTTCCGTCGGTCTGGTTGGCACGAAAAGTTAGCTTTTCGAGTGAATCTGTAAGCGCGTGATCGAAATGCAAGGCGTCGATCCCTCTCTGACGAGACTCTGGGGAGTATAATGGAAACACGCGATGGCTACTTAGGTGCCTACCGCGATGGGTTGCGGAAGAAGTGAAACTTCGTTCTTCGTACGTTCGTTTCCTCCGTTACGATGGACTCGACGTTGAAGTGGAAATTCTGAAAACCCAGCGGTTTTTCTCGTCCGACCGGACGCTTAAGAGCTCTCGTGGCAGGCTGTAACGGTCTTAATGGTCGCCTGGGGACTCTTTGCTCCATTACCGATTCCTAACCTGACAATTCTCAATGGGTCGCCGGGCATTCAAACAACTCTAATGAACTGGTCGAATTGAGCTGTCATGGGCACTCGACCGGCCAGCCAACACAAATCGGGGACCGCAATCATCGGAAGCTTCTTTTCACCGTTTTTAATTCGCCGGAACGGAGAATCCCCGACTTGGGCTTCCGTAGGACACTCGCCTCATGATGAAATATATGACAACGATTCTTTCCACGATTGCTGGCTGTTCAAAGAAGAAGAAAAGTGAAGATCGCGACAGCGGTGCTTGCCATCCAAAATGTTTCGGGCAAACAGTTTGTGTTCCGTCCGCCGATGGCGTTCCGATCGGCAGAGTATAAAGGCGGTCTCATGCTCGAAGCCGGCACTCAGTCCTGAGGACACGAGTGCCGAGGTGCCCGACGTCGTGTTTGACAAACTTGGATTTCAGAAGTAAACACACGAGGAAAGAGAAAGTTCCCACTTTGACAGACCATTGACAACCCTAGTTCATGTATGGAATTGCTCTGAAGTTCCGATTGAAGCGACGAGCGGCCAACGTGAGATCATTTCCAAGTGAGTTTGGTTCGAATAGAAGTTATCTAGTAGTTCTGAGTTTCTCGCCCGACTCATCCAACCGAGAAACTCTCTTGCCCGATCAAGGCTCCGAAACGGAATAAGTCATGGGAAAGAGCGAGAGAATACGTTGG
The DNA here is from genome assembly GCA_028455905.1 of Neoseiulus californicus. Lineage (NCBI taxonomy): Eukaryota > Metazoa > Arthropoda > Arachnida > Mesostigmata > Phytoseiidae > Neoseiulus > Neoseiulus californicus. The sequence goes on from JAMQGS010000003.1 coordinate 6,610,468, forward strand.
GAAAATTTCCACTAGGAATCATGGTGAGCTTTTCTTAGCTTGAAAAGTCAACAAACTCGGCCGGAGAACTTGTTAGCTCGTATTGTAGAGGTTTTCGTTTGACTTACGTGAGGAAGGATCGGCTTGAATTGAGTCAAATACCGTCAGTCAGTTCCTCGAGACTTTCCGGAAGCAAGGCTGTTTGGAACAAACTTTGTTCAGCAGCTCAAGAGTGTTTCGGATTATCGATCCCACGTATTCGAGATCGTGCAAGCCGAGTTCGCCCTGCGTTGACATTGGAAACCCTGTTTCGATCGATGTTTGATGGATTTCTGAAGCAAAAAAAACGTTCCCATATTGAAAGAGAGGGTAATTGTAGTCCCGAATGATGCTCCGTTTTGTTGGTGTTTTTGCTTCCAATGGTGGGAGCATCGAACTCAAACTGACGGGAAGGCACTGAGGAGCAGAGAGGAAATTGATTCCCGAATCGCATCTGCGCCAGAGACTCTAACGGAAGCAGAAAAACGCACAAGGGAACGAACGAAATATTTCTATCGCAATGTTGCTGTTGGTGTTCGATTCGAACGCTCCATTTAGCGCCCCGCACTTTGACACCGAACTCAGACAAACACACTAGTTGCTTGGAGTCTCACTCGGGAGTCATCGATCCATCCAAATCGGTAATGGAGATCCCAAGGAAAAGCGAACGAGATGGAAAATTCGATTCATGACATCTTGGCGTCACGCTCGCGCATCGAATCCTGCACGCGTTTCTCGCTCTCGATGGCAGTTTTCTCGACACTGTTCTTGCTCTATTGGAAAGGCTCTCCAGAACGGAACTTCCACACAAAAGAGGATCATAAACAAAACTTCTCGGCCACGTCTATCACTCTGCGGTGTGGGAGTCGCGCAAGAGTCGATGCGGCAATCACGCAGGTGCTTCGAGCCGGTCCCGTTGAGACGTGTCGAAACCGGGATGACTCATTCATCACAGAATCGTTCATCTTCTTCGATTGAGATGGAAGGAACGACGTCTCCGACCTCCCACAGGCCAAAGTCGTCTGAGTGAGTTTGAGTCTCAAGAGTGCCATAACGAGGGTCTCCTCCGAAGCTTAGATCCGTGCGACTGATGACGGGAAACTCCCCGGAATGACGGAACCTCCTCAAGTGTTTGTGAACGGCAGCCATTGATCGCTCGTTATGACTTTCATGGATGGAAGGCAATAGTATCCCATCGGGGCTTTATAGCGGGCACGAATAAACAAGCGCCAGGCATCGCTCCGACGACGCAAATTACTCTGAACTAAACTACACTGGAGGTTCGTGGCAGCGTCTATTACCCCGCAAGGTCACCATCGGCTCGGAAAAGACGAGGCCAGAGAGAATTTACGATATTCCCCCGGAGACGCGGATTCCCAGAGAACTTTTTGAGTTCACCCTCACAGTTATGGACCCTCGAAAACCCTCGGCCCTGTTTGCTCGTGTCGATACTGAGTTGCAATCAAATCCGATCTAACCGAAGTCGACGCGACAGAGGTTTCAGCAGGATCGAGCTTCTGTTCAGCATGCGGACCAAGAGCTGTCTTCTCCTGGCCGGAGAAACTCGAGGAAGAATCAACTACACTTCCCCGACAGCCGGGTTCGAACCCGGATTCGATCTCCGTCCGGTGTTCATCCACATCTGTGTGCGAAGGTCGTTGTTTTTCGGAAGTAGAAGAAGGTGTCGGATCACGCAACCGTGTCCCAACACATGAGGGGTGCAGGTCAAATTCCGGTATCCTGGTCGGGTGGATGAACTCTCGAGTTACTTGTAATAGATCCGGAGAGCTCGGCATCTTCGATTGCGTGTCGTGACGCAGGCGACGCGACCCGGGAAACCCACCCAGTCTTGGAAGTGACCTACAGGACGGGGTTGTGATCTGAAGGATCTAGAAGCCCCGGGAGTTAATCGCTTCCGTGCTTGCTTGCCCGCTTGCTCAAGGAACTGAAATCTCGATCAACTCGCTCAGTGATGAGCGGAACGTGACTAGAATGGGGAAAGGTCTTCACAAATCTTGTCAACCTTTCCAACGATGTTTTCAAGTGCACATCCACTAATAGCTTCCAGTGAAGGCTATATCCGCCTTTGTGTTTACCCTACTCCTTTTCCCGCTCGCCCTCCCTCCCTCCCCCCATTCCTCGATTACGTCAAAGCCTGTCACAATAAAGCTCACAGCGAAATACAGAGTTCTGAGCGGAGTCGTCGATGACCTTGAATTCATTTGAAACAAAGCGGGGGTGCTGACAACACACGCCTGCGCAGCGAGCGAGTCCGAAAGCGCCACAAGATCAGGGCACAGAGTTGAAATTGTTTTCGTGGAAGTGGACGTTCAATACATTTCCCTACAATAGAGTCGTTTCGACAAAAGAATCGGTGGCTCCAAGAGAGATTGTCCCGTTATGCTCTCGTTGCGTTGATGGGTGGGTGAATGCGTCCCAAGACCAGGACGGATCCACCCAACTCGGTCGAACGCTTATCATTACCGTTATCGTTTGACCTCCAACCGAGTGCACCCTGCTCTTTAGGAAAAACGCTGGATGCAAATGTCCTGAAGAAAATGTGGAGCCTTGATTAGCTACCGGAGACGTTCATTCAAGATGGGCAGGGAGCCTTGCCGCACTTTTTGTGGAGGTCGAGGCGAATCTCCTCGAACATCGAGATGTGATGACCACTAGCATAGACTCGACTGCCCATCGGAATCGCGCTGTACGGTCGGTCTCGCTTGCGATTCGCAATGCAATCCTCCATATCGTTTTGGCAAGCAATACTTTTGAGTTCCTCGTAGGGATCGCATAAGTCCTTGTCCTCCGCATGTTTCCAGGGGGGATGCACCGCAGAACCTTCGACCGGGAGAGAGTTTCATCAGACACATATGGAAAAAGGGGAAACTAGCCTCGATTGGAATTGAACGAGCGAGAATTCTCGATTTTCCGGCCCGCTGGGAACTGCGAGCCGTCCGTTGCTTGGTCTCGTGTTAATAAAAATTCCGCTCCGAGTGGAAGACGCATTTCCATAGTGTTTTCAAGCTCGGGATTTTTGGATCGCATGCGGCGCCACGAGCCGACTAATCAACCCTCTCGGTGAAAAGTATTTTCCCTCATTCAGAGAGCAGCCACGAGAGACGAGGAGCGAGGTTGTGAAAGGGTCTGAGCGTTGTTTATGGCGAACGGGAATCTTTCGGCCTGGAAGGCTCGACCGTTTTCCGATTCGGAGAATTTAGCTTTCCGCCAAACATTACCCGAGGCTATTTGCTCGGAGGAAGGATAACGTGCCTCAGTCTTCTGAGAAACAGAATTGTATTCAGTGAGAGGAACTCAAAACTTGGATGAGTAGTTTACCTTCTATTCCGGGCGCTTTGGGAATGGAAACTCTGGCTGACTGAGAATTTTTCGAACAGAACCAGGCTGGCGACATTCAGAGCCATTCGGCTCGAATCGTGGAGTTTGAGCCTGGGCTGGAGCAGAGCCCAAGTGCTTCGTCTTCTTCTTCTTTTTCAAGTTTCGTTCCGTTACCTGCCGCAAGAGATTCTGAGTCGTGATGGGACACCTGCTTGCGATTCCGTTCCCTTCGGTCCCAGAACCTTGTGTCTTGTTCCTTCCGTAAGTCTGATCCAGTTCGGTGCGGATCCAATGTGAGATCGTTAACACGGAGATATTGAATCTGCACGAGCGTTCGAGCTGCAGATGCAGACGATGAGAAATCCGTAATAGTTGCTCACGGAGTGCCGGGAACAGAAAGCTGACTCTCAGGAAAGGGAGCAATGATTGCGGCCACAGAACTGAAAGTCAGCGCCTTTCCCATGCATGTCTCTTCGAGGATACGTAATTCTCACATTCTTAGTCCCTCAGGGAAAGCGTAGTTTTCCATGGGAGTGCGGTCCATGAAACTTTTCGCGTCAAAAGGGCGCTCGAGACCTTCGGAGGTCGGGAAACCTCGCTGAAACAATGATCAAAATAATCTTCCCATTTTTTGAAGCAAGTGGAAATTTAATGACCCTGATCGGGAAATTTATTACCTATAGAAGATGGTATAAGAATTTCGGAGCATGGGCTCCCTCTTGCGCGGAACCGAAAATTCCCTTTGAAGTCGGCTTCAACACCCTGTCGTCCCGCTACCATTTCGCAACGAATTTTCCTTGGCGACTCGGTGTTTGCTCTCTCTCTCTGTGCGAACGTTCAAACGAACTCGGAGGTCGACAAATGAGATCGGGGTACATTTATTTCTCTGCAAGGTACCCCGTGTCGGGTCCAGCGAAGGAAGTCTTAACGGAGAGTAATAGATGAAATCGGGCTAAATCAGACGGCACTCATGGCGAGAATAACCTTGGTCAGATTTAGCGAACTTGCTTGAGCCAGCGAGAGCCAGCTAGGCTCTAATACCGAAAAGGCTCCGCGAGAGAAGAGTGTGGCTTACAACAGCGACGTCAATCTCCGCAAGAAGAACGCTGTCTGGGCCAAGATTTTGTCGGGAGACATTCGCAGAAGGGGACACCAAGGCACACGCGGGAGAGTGTCCCCCACGCAGTTCCATTCCCACGTCAAGAGATAGGGTGTAAACGTGAGCAGATCAGGCGACTTCAGAACTTGGTCCTTTAAAGGCCTCAACGGCGCCATAAGGATCATCCAGATTAACTGGGAGAGTCGTCTTTACGACTAGCTCCATAACGACGACCAAGAACAGATTCCGAGAGAGACACCGTGGGAGCTTGCGTTGAATGTCTTCTCAAGACAACGGCCGTTATTTCGTCTAAGCCGTAGTCGAGCATAATTCGAAATCGTCGCGGACAGGAAAGGATTCGCTCAAGTCTACTTGTTGCATGATAAGCACCCAGCTCGGGTTGATTGATGAATGTCACGCTTTTAACGACATCGTCGCCATCGTCACTCGCTGAAACTCGAAAGAAATGGCCTCCATCACGTAATGCTTAACGTGATGGCTGTGACCTCGACGTGTTCTACCCACAGGAGACCCATACGGGTCTGATTGGGCTCTAGCAGGATTGAACACCCTGACCACCACAGCAGATCAAACCTTAATTTACACAGCTAAGCGTCATCACGTTTCGCCCTCGTCGCACAATACGTCCTGTAGTCAGCCTGAAATTTCCGAAACAATTACAACGAAGCTACGTTCAATCGCCTAAAGTCCACGAAGAAGTGAGGAGGAATCCTTGAGCTACCGATGCAAGCAGAGATACCGCCGATACTTGGGAAACTCAATATAGCAGAAGCAGGGCAAGATATCAGTGTACACCAGAATGCACTGTTTCGGTTCCCGTGGAAACGAATTCCGAAACTCGAACAGTTGGACAAATATTGCCGGAACAGCTGTCAGCATCAGGGGATTCAAATTTTGCGGCATGATCGAGCGTTCGAAGCTCCGAATTTCTTGGGTGTTGCTTTACGCTGTCCTGGGACGAGCATTTCGCTTTTCGTCCACGACAACTTCAGCTCTCAGAATTGTCATCATGAAGCGGCTTCAAACCTCAGACGCTGACGCCCAAGTTGCAAAAACCGGAAGAATGCAATACGAAGTGTCTCCGAGGAAAATCAGGAAAGTGTGCGGTGAGCTTGGGAAAGCGATTCCGCTTCATCGTCGGCCGCAATCGGCTGGAAATAATCCTCGTCGTCGTATCTTCTGAGTTGTCGGCACTGCACGGGCGAAAATTTCCGATCCCGTTCGAGGTGAACCCACTGAATAATGGCCCGCTAAACCCCATGGGAATCTTTGGACAGAATCCGGTAGGGAAAATCGAAACAGCTTTCCCTCAACATTGAAACAAGTGGAAATCTCCACATCCAACCGCTGTGATGAAATCCTCACCAAAACCTTGACGGAATCAGCGGCTCTGGAATCCTTCCAAAGAACGCCGAATATTCCGCTGGAGTCGGCTCGAGAAAAGAAAAGATGAAAGCTTTTTCTTCTCATGACATGCAACGAGTACTTGAGAGTGCAAAAGCGCTGTATATAGTAAGAGTCCCAAAGCCGCTATCGGTCTCCCTGCTGACAATCCTTCTTAGTGAATCGTTGCCTCAGCGGCCCAGTTTCGAATGACCGACGAGCTGAATGGAGGAGAACGTGATCATGAACTATGCACCGAGAAAAGGCTCCCGAGCCAGCTTGACGGCCCAGCCGAAGCGAAGGGATCTGCTATTGTTAGACTACTCATTCGGGCCGTAGAGACACACGCCGCCGCGCCGCCGGTCGGTCGGTCGGTCGTGTACTCACAGGACTCACAGCCGGAAGCAATGCACGCTCGAATCACGTTTGATCGCCCACGACTCGCGGTCCGGAAGATCAAGCGGATATCTGTTGATACTATTTACGAGACGACGTCACGTAGTCTTTGCAACTGCCATCGCTCGCTCGGAGTCATCCCTTTGTAGTCCGATCCGATGTCAGATTTGACAGTGTTTGACAGATGGGTCGCTAAATACGACGACTCGGAGCAAACACATCGCATTGACAGCAGCGATCACATCATGGCCGTCATCGCGTCACATCGGAGCGGAATCAGCGGTTGTCGATTGTCTCGGGAACAAGCGGACGCAATCCTTCCGAGGGTTAGGAAGCCTTCGACTGAGAATCCCTTGCTCCTAAGTCGTGAATATTCGCGAGCGAGGCTCATTTCAGCTTAGATCCAATTTGTAGCCTATGGTCGCAGTTGTGTGGTAGTTTGCCAATGCTTCGAAATTCGCCTATCGGACGAAAACAGTGCCCGGCGTCTTTGAGACCTTCTATCCGCTAATCCCACCTTCGAGGCCACTAGAGCGGTGAATTCGTGAGGGCTACGAGCACCAGAAAGCGACCCGACGAAATATCCAGAAACTTGGCTGGAGAACGGGCCACGCGGGAGATTTGATCGCCGTCGTTCAGCTGCGGCTGGAAGAACTGGCGGGCAGCGCGCAGTCACAACAGGCCGAGTCGATTTTTGGAGTTTGGCATCCTCTTAAAAAGTTGGTATGGGCTGACGCGGTTCCTAGCCCGGACCTGCGCCGCTATTCCTCGAGAACGATCAATCCCCTTAAGTCGATGAATCCCTTTAGAGCGTAAGGTGACAAAGTTCCTCATGATTGAATTAGTTGTCTCCCTGTTCCATGAAAATGTGTCATTCTGTTTCACGACACCTGCCGATGACGGGCGCAGGCTTGCGAGGATCTACGCCAACCGTAGCTTCCGCTTCCTGTGAGAGCAAGTGGATAAATTTATTGCAGCGTTGCCTTTTGATGGGCGCCAACAGGAAGGCGGAGCCCCGGCCGATCGGTGGAATCGGGCGAAGACTTCTCTTCGGTTGATTAAATTCGAGTCTATCCACTCTGCAAGATGGTCCACGCTTGGTTTGATATAGAAATCGATCAATCGACGAGGCTAAAGGCTTCCCCCACGGGATGCAAACATCAGGCGTGCTTTGCAATCCGGGAACAACGTATCTGAGCATCAAATCACTGATGAGAAAGAGATGCGCAGTAACGTAGAGGCCTGCCAGCGTAGAATTCGCTGTAAAAACTGTCATCTCCACCAAAGCGCTGTGGTAATCTGATCATGACCTCTCTGAGCAGCATATGATCTCTGTCTTGAGATCTGTTCCGATATCCCGAGGGAAGCGAGCGGAGCTTGAGAAAATCTTTTCGGTGAACCGAAACTCCGAGCGGAGCGGAGCGCAGTCGAAGTCTGCTATTTCGTTTCCAGTTGTGACTGAAGAAGCCGACCAGTTTCTCGTCTTCTGGCTTTCGACTGACCTCCGAGTTGCGTCGATCTATATCACACAAAGGAAATCTCTCCTCCCCACTGCTCGGAGGCTCGATCTATCTCGGAGAAAAATTGCCTAAAGATAACAGCACTGAATCTGAATGACTTCGGCGTCCGCTCGCCCCGTTCACGCGAGTCCCGTGATTCCCACAAAGAGCCTTTTGAGCAAGACCAGCCATCCAGGCTGCCGTCAGACCAACCACTGGACCGAGAGAGCGAGCTCATCGAGCGGAGAGAACGCTGACATGAGCGGAATCATCATCATCATCATCACTGCTGGCCGAAGAAAACTGCGAGCTCGGTCTATATCAGCGGGACGGAACGTCTGAGAAAACAATTTCGACAAACGGAACTCCATTCGAGCTCTGGAGCACCCTTCGGCTCGGAGGAGAGAATGTTTTGCGTCCCGGCCAAAAAATCGGATTATTCCCTCCTCTCCATGAATCGAGTGCGTAACGAGATTTAGAGCCGCAGAGAGCTCCCACTCAACCGAGCGACCTGTTCGCCGGCTCGGGCGAGTTGAGTGTCTGCTCCCGCCTTCGGTGATGACTGTCGCATTAAACATTTCCCACATTCGCTCACTTCTGAAGAGGAAAGCTTAACCAACTGTTCTCGAAGGATCGATCGATCAGTGGAAGAGCAGACTCTCACGAATGATCAATACGCCCAAGAGAGCAAAAGCCGGTGAAACAAACAACTTGATGCACGACGACTGATGTACTCGCAGGAAACCGCGAACGCTACGTTGCGGAGGAACCGGCCTTCTCCAATGTGTGTGTGTGTGTGTTTTCATGCATCCTCATCCTAAGATGACTCCTGATACAGGAGGGGGCTTAGCCTAGCGGATACCGGTCACAGTTTAGAGTGTGGACACCGTTGAACCCACCCGGCAGCAGGGATCGAACCTGCGACCTCCCGCTCGACGCGGCGTCTACATGGCAGCGTGCAGCATTCTAGCGCTGTGCACGTTTTCACTCGACCACGCGGCGGTACGCCTCTATGTCATCATGTATGTGCTTGCACTCACAAAACCTAAAGATGCTTAAGTGATACATGGTGACAACGATTGCCTGCCTGGCTCCTTTCATGTATCAGTTTCGAACGAGGTCTGGGAACAGAAAGAAGAGAGATCTGACACTACCCGGCGAAGGTCAAACGCTCACTTCACCCGCAAATGGTACGTGCACGTTACGTGCATCACGGATCACATCGCCCGCAGGCTTGCTGTTATCATTTGCCTTCCGTCCGTGGGCGGTACTACAACACAGGATTGCAGCCATGGACAGACCCGATACGTCCGAGCAGCCAACGCAATAGCTCGCCATCACCACACCCTCGACAAAAAAGAGGAGAAGTCCTGAGGCATCAACTCATCGAGAACTGTTTCTCAGGTGTTCCCCAGAATGGTTCTCGTCGGTGTCTTGAAAACGATCTGAACACGTTTCCCGAACAGGTTGCCTCGTTCAGTCTCATCGGGATACACACGAGAGCATCGCGAACGCATTGAACTTTGGGTCTACGACGAGAAGGTCAACGGGTTGTGAAACAGTTCGCCGCGAGGACGGCTGGGCGGTTCCGGTTGCGTAGACAGCGCGGCTGTGGAACAGTTGCTTGATGCGGGATGATGAGACCTGAGACAGCGACTGAAGGTACGCTGTCTCTAGTCCGATCCCCTCCCAGTTGTTCTCAGCGCGGCTCGACCAGCATCTCTAATCAATTAGGATTCGCTGAGCCAAACTTTCGGAGAAGGGTTTTAGGGAGACGATCGAAATAATTGGATCACGTCCAGCCTCCGCTGAATCAAATAATGAAACGACGGAAAATGCTCTCAAACCACAAACGCACGCACGTGCCAACGCAGAAGCGCATTCAAACCCTCTGGGAAGCACTCGCGATGTCACAATGGGTCTTATGTCGCGACGATCCGGAGCATTGACGTCCATTAGACTTCCGGCGAGCGCCCCGCGGGTCGCGCTCTGCTCCGCTGCTGGCCAGCAGGAAGCACCGCTTGAGACAAAGGAGGAGAGGAAGGAGTAGGAACGCGTTCCTCTTGAGTGACTGTGTCCATGGTGGTCGAGATGAGCAACGGGCACTCAACTACTTGGCACTCCGCTGAAACCAACGTCCAATGTACGTACATGAACAAGGCCTCGGACAGGCCGTCCGATCGGCGTCCTTGCAAGGCTCGTTGGCCTGAAAATTGCATTGAAAACCATGGCGGCCTGCGCTTCGGTGACGTTTTCAGAGCGAACGCACCGGTGCTGCAGCTCCCTCTTTGCTCTATTGGCTTGTTATTCAGCCGTTGGACGCAACTTTTCTGAAACGATTGACATTCAGTGAAGCCTCGAGCTCAGCGAACGGGCCTTCGGGATGCCCGGCTCAGCTTGCTTGGCTGGCGGTTGGTAGGACCTCTTCGTCCGACCGAGCTTCGACTTGACTTATAGGCAGCACCAACCTCCAAGTTAATTATCTATTCACACAGTGGGCACTCAGAAAGCTTGCTTGTTCGGCGTGCCTGTCCGCATCCAGTCGGCTTGACGTCCAGTCGCCCGCCCGATGGGAAGAGCAGCGCACTGTACGCGAAACGCCAACCTCACCCTCGCTCCAGCGTTCCTTTCAGCGAACAGGAATCGCTGCCGATCTTTTCAACTGGGTCTACTGATTGTGAGAGTGAAAGATCTGCCTAGCTTACCACCGGGCTGTGTCTACTGGTGGCAATGGTAATGACATCTTCGAGTGGTCTGATTAAAAGTTACGCTCACCAGCGACGAGTTAACCTCGCAAGCTTTCTTGTCCCGGTCGCCGAGTCCGATCCTGTTTCTCATGGTGTTCGAATCGAATCACACCTCGCTATGGGAAACAGCTCCAACTCCGGGAACGCTGAGTATTGAGCCCTGGAAAGAAGTGAAACTTTCGGCAGACGCATTGTACATGCTGGAGAACCCCCTTCGTACCTACCTACCTACCTACCTCGATCGATGCAATGCAACGTGTGATGCCGAGCGAACGACCCAGAACGACGAACGAAACGTCTCAAATTTCTTGAACCGAACGACCTCCCAGAGGGCTATTTTCAGGCACCGCACCGTTGAGCGAGCGAGAAAATCGGTACGAAATTGCTAGAAGACTAGTGTCGGAAGGTTGCGTGATCGACGAAGAGCGACGACGACGGTGACCTTACGTGTAAAGATAGAGAGGTCGTTTTTTTAAAAGGTCCATTTGCTTCGCTACTCTCCTCTCCCTCCCTTTTCAATAAGACGGGCGGCACTGATGACTATAATCAGCTCCAAGCTGCGACCTCTCGATTGGATTGTTTGGTTCGCTTTTCCTGCTCCTCCAATCAGTATGAGCCTGAAAAGATCAGCCGGAGCCTAGGACGGCTTTTGATTCTGGACGCGATCCGCGCTGCGGACCCTGGGTGCGAATCTCCGTCTACCTTTGCGTGAAGAGGCAAACGAGAAATTTCAGTGGTATATATATATATTATCGCTTCGAGTGCCGACGCTTTTTCCCGGGAAATTAATTTTCTCGAAGCTCAGACGGGAAACGGAGCCGATCCCTGTTGCACCGGGATCCGTTCGACTAATTTTGAGTCGGGATATCCTCCGTTCGGTAGTTTGAGCTCACGGTGGTGCGCACAGAAAAGCAGCTTACGGGTATCAGCTACAATGGTGTACCCCTGCATTGATAAATATTGAACTCCGTTCACCAACTGTCCCTCGCCATCGCATGAGCTTATCTATTCAAAATATTCAGGCCTGTCGCGGGTTTGTAAGGATCAAACGGCAGAGTCGGTCCAGCCTAAAGAGCACCCGGATCCAAATCGGAAGCCAACCATGGATTCGCTCCCCGCGTTTGATAGTTTCCCGATCAGAGGACGTGTCACAGTTAATGGCGAGTACGCATACGCGTAAGCGTCTTACAGATAAAGCTCACTCTTTCGTTTCGTAGTGACTTGTGCTTCCGACTTTAACAGGACCTGGATTGGGAGCTTGTTTTGATCAAACGCAGCTTCGTGAGCGCGGCTGTTGGGTCGCTTCTGAGTTCATGCCATATTTCGCTTTCGAAGCTCCTCGGCTACTCTCTCGGCAGCCTGTGCGCAACCGGAAAATTGGCCCGAAAATCCGATTTTCGTCTCGATATTTGCTCGACAATATTTTTGAAGCAGCACTTCATTGGCTTCGGCCAAATCCGTCCTCCCGCTTTTGCTACCGTCTGGAGGAATAACGCGTCAGAGTTTAGGACCGCGCAGCGGGCCGGAAGCCATCTAGCGCCTGGAAGCGTCATGTGATGCATGAATTTCAAAAAGATTCGCCCTGAACACCTCCACCACAACAGGCTCAAGTTGGCTTAGCATTGAGCCGTTCCGTTTCCTTTCGCACGGTATCCTGCGTCTGTGATTTCTTTTTTCACTTTGCATCCGCGACCGTAATCCGTCAGATTCGCCTGATCGGTCGATGGGAGGAATGCTTCGGGGAAAATTGCACGGAGTGGGCGATACCGCTTCGATCGCCTATAAGGCGCGAAAGCAAGAGGAACGGGAGGAGGAAAAGTCCAGATCAGACAAGCGGGGCGATAAAAGAGAAGAATGGCCGACGGTTCACGAACAAATCTAGCTGACACTGAATCGCCCCGTAGATGCACTGCACCCACTAGAGATACATACCTTGCTCGGCGCGCGCGCCGGACCCGAACGGTCATAGATCTTTCGTGGCGCAAGTCGAGACTCGTATAGCTGCTGTCGACGGAGCTCCGGATCGACTACATACGTGTCGTTCTAGGCTCGCTGGAACAACCCCACGAGAGATAACTTCCACGAAGGCGAGAAGAATGAAAGCTTGGTGGTGGACAGCGGGACTAAGAGGGGAGACGACGGGAGGCGGGAGACTGTGGGAGAAAGAGAGAAATTGCGGCAGGGAGAAAAACGAGAGGTAGAATTCCGCCGAGCATAAAACATGGGAACACGGGGAAACGAGCTCGAGGAAAGCGGAGCCGAGAGCGGATGATTAGAACAACCTCGGACAATGAGAGTGGCTTTGTTCCAGTGCATTGCAGGTGCTGCATAATTTGCCACTAGCGCGTATTGTTTATTTACAAAGAGTGTTTTTTGCGGCCACGCTGACAAAGCCAACCATTACATTGTATAGTGGTGAGTCGGCGGCGGTCGTAGAAGTGCCTGCTGTAGGGACACTGAACATTTCATCCCGAGGAGGACGGCGACCCGCGAAACGAACCACCGCATTAATCTAGCACCCGCAGGACGGGCGAAATGTTCTCCGCGTCGCGTCTTACATTCCTCGGTCACTGCTGGAGCAGCACCAGTAGTCGTCGCAGCGGTCCGGAACAACCGCCGAGATAGAGGAGAAAAAAAATACCGCCGGCTAGCCCACACAATTCGTCGAGGAACACATTACAAGCGCATACAGAGTAGTCGTCGGAAGAAGACCACTCCGGTGCTCTATTGTCGTCGAATGGCGATCCTTGGGGTGTTCATGAAACCAGCCGCAATTTTTTCTCATATCATCCCTTGTTATCGTCCAGACGAGACTGCTCGTCTTGGCCGCCTCTTGGCCGCTATTTCGTCAATCCATGTCCACCCCATTACTCGCAGCCGGGCACATCTCGGCTGGTCATTCTTACGCCTCCTCGAGATCGACGAAAATTGGATGCCGAACAATTCTTGAGAAGGGATTGACGAGATCTCTCTGAAAGACCGGAAGTATATCCGCTGTTAAAACTGTCGTCCGAGAACCGTTCGCGCCTTGATTCTATCTCAGAATCTGCGTGACTTCAACTGATTGTGAGTTCGTGTCCAATTCACGAGAGATACGAAGGGTCTGAATTCATGAATACGCTCAATTGGTCACAACGAGATCGCGGATTCGAGATTCGTCAGCAACTAGCTCGGAAAGCAGCCGTCGTTATCGTATGTTCGGGTTTCCAGACCGGAATCAGAGATTTGGAGCGAGACGTGGTTGTTTTGCTTCATTGGGTTGCACAAGATACTCACGAGACAATCCGCGGCGCAATCTTTCCATCCAGGGTTTGCAATAAGCACGAATCCATTTCGAAATTGTGGAAGTTGTCCGGAATAGATTATTATGGGAAAGGAATAAACACATTCGGATTCCGTGCCTTTAATGTTTGGAATGTGTTGACCTTTGTGGCGGCCGTCCGTCGGATAACGAACAGCCTTGAAGAGGCGCCCATGATGAATTTTGTTATGAGACGATTGAGCGTTTGCGCGTTTGGCTCGGATCCGATGCACGTTACAGAGCATTTTAGTGTGATGATGGATGATGGTGGGAAGAAATAGGATACTCGCTTGAGACGATTGGATTCATTTGAAGCTTCGATCGATAAAAAACCCGAACAAACGTTTCTCGTGCATACACCGCGTGACACGGTTTCATAACGAATAAAAAAACTTTCACCCGCGGGATTCTCGGAACAAGTCGAAGATTCGATGGGCTTTCAAGAAAACTCTCGAATGGGAATCCTCACAGTACAAGAAGCAGTCATGTATGAGGAATGAAAGGTTCTCTTGGTCGGCCATCAACGTCGCGTCGTAGAGACTCGTATTCACCGAAAGCGAATGAGCCCGACATTGGTCGGCTCGCTCTGACTACGATAAGTTGGACAGCTCGCTGCTATTGTTCCCTTTCGATTTTGCCGCCGCTGCTGCTTCTGCTGCTGCTGCCGCCGCTGTCAATACCTCTGACGATAAAATGAATTCTGTCTGCCGACGGTTCGGCGACGGCTAGACTAACGGGAACCGTGGCAGCGGGTTTCTTTTCCGCTCTACGATGAGTTCCAAATATTTCTCCCTCTCACTTACCCGTCGTCATGCGATCGTCCGATCGTAGAATCGAACGCGCTGAACATTTCAAGTCCGTCGATTCAAGAACGAGCTCCGATTTCCGTGATTTCTGCGATCGATCGCGAGCGCTCGGGAATGCGGAGGCCCGGCCCGGCCCGAGTCGAGAGATTCCCCTCGTCGATTAGAAGGAGAAGACAGTTGTATCGCACTAATCCTGCGAGGACATCCTCGAGGGTTTGGACTTGGGCCCTCCAAAACTTTGACCGGAGCTCCCACAGAAACCGGCGTATCGGTATCCGTTGTAAATCGTGTCTGGGTCGGAGTGAGTAGCTATCAGCCGCCGAAACGACAAACTGTCCATCTCCGTGGGCGGGCGTTTGTCTCACTGTTTTAAAGGATTAGGATCGAAGGAAAACAAAGGGCATCAAGAGGGAAATCGGTGTCACGAAGCCAGGCGCGGGGACGGGAAACAACGACGTCATATCGAGCTGCGGCGAAGCTTGAGGGAAGCAACGGTGACATTTTCCCTCTCGGACAGCATCTTGCACCGGCGAAATTAAAATCAGATTCGGAAGAAGATCTAGCTGATTCAAAATGTCGTTTTGCAGAGTATTGCGGATCACGGTAACAAGTCGCAGTTTGATGATCAGGTTCTGCAGAGCCTGCGTCGATAGTGGAGGCTGAATTCTTAGACGGCTGAATCCGGTCATTGTTAGGTGCCGGGCTGCGTCTTCTTGCCTTTTGCTACCCCGAACTTGTCCCTTCTAATTTTGCGAAGCTGCAGCTGCCGTCGGCGTTCTCTACGGCAGCTGTTGGACGGAGAGCTCTCTCAAAACTTTCGGCATTTACGAAAGTGTTTCTCGGAGCACTTTGCCGCACCGTGAGAATCAGAAGCGAGATTGAAACCTTTCCAGCTTCGATTGTTCTCCGGAAAACTGACTCGTCAGCCTTTCTGCCTTATGGTGCGTTCAATCAAGGCTCCAAGCCGTATATCTTCCCCAATTACTTCTCGAAATCCTTCGGTATGTGGCTGTACATCAAGACTTGGTCTCATGCCCATGCACTTCACGACAGAAGGCCGCCGTCCATGATCGTAACTCAGTCCAAATGCCGGTGCGGCGTTTCGCCGCAAAATCGACGCTTCGTTTTTAGAAGGTACCATCGAATAGAACCCGACCTTCTGGCTGGCTGGCTGGCTGGCTGGCTCACTCCTGTCCAGATGACGCGAATACGGGAGTGCAATTCATGGTGGGAACCCGTCCAGCTGGGTTAATAAGCGAAAAGTCCGCCTCGTCATTATTATTATTATTATTATACCTATTTCTATCTTGCACGCTTTGCTCGGCTCTCGCGGTCGGTCGATGCTCCGGTCGGCTTGGCGGTTGGGCAGCAGCACACGAACTAACCTCACTCGCAAGCTCCAACTGAACTCACAGGTCTCTCGGGGTCTCCGCAACCACCCCGCTCTCGAACAAAGCATGCCTGGCCGACACATTCATTAATAACGTTCCCGAGTTGAACAAAGCTGAACGGGAACCGCTGCGACGCGTCACACCGAGGAGCGGGAAAGGCAGAAACACCGTCCATTCGGCGACGTTCGCTGCACGAAGTTTTGAATTATCTCTGCACGCTCCGTGGCAAACTTTGCCGTAACGCGACCGGATTTGTCGAAACGCTGCAGACTTCGAGCTCAATAGAATTTTCCCGTTTCCCTAGAGACTCGGTCCTGAAGGATGTAGCATCGCTTCCGCGTCAGAACAACCGAGTGTTTGTCTAATCTTTCTTCGAACCACGGTACGGCATCGAACGGGCGGACCCCCGCCAACAAGGCATGCTTTCCGAGGTTCTGAGCCTTGGGAGTGAGGAACGTCAGCTTCTGGCACAGGGATCGGGACAGGATCTAAAATCCCACGGAAATCGCTGCAGTTTGCAAAACGGTTCCAACCGAATGCCGACTTTGAATCCGGATTGGCAATTGCCGGCTGGTGTGAGGTTGAGCGAGTTTCAGATGGTCGGCTGAACGAGCGGTTGTTCGGTATAGCTGGTCAGATGCTTCTCTAATGTCAACGGAGTGAAGGTAATCATCTTGTCAAGCTTTTCGGTTTCCTCCCTCTGGACAACGAGTAATTGGATTCGTGTTATGCACGTGGGAACTCGTACGTAGACCTTCAGTGTGCACGGACCTGTAACTCAAGCTCGCCTCTGAGTGTCATCCAGCCGAAAAGGACACACCTCAAGCTTTCGCAAGGAGATATTTCGCCCAAACGCTCTCGTCACCAGTCGATCTCTTCTCGTCGTTCCACTCACTCTGCTCACCGCCATTCTTTCTGGCTGGCTATAACAACCCTCTCGTTCAAGTGTCGGTGGTTATAATGCTCTCAGCGAATACTACTCGAGTCCCATGAAGTTGTTGCTATGAGAGTCTACGGAAAGCTCTCGACGACAATGAGTACAACATGACGTCGCTCACGTCGAGCAGGATGATGATGATGAGCGATCGGATTTGGATCTCGTCCAGTGCCGCGGAAGCACTCGTCTTATCAGAATGACGCTCCTTCCGTTTTGGGATGACAGTGGCGGGCGGCAGCAACCAAAATGTGGTCCATCTCCTTCCGATCATTTTGAAATTCGCATGACAAAACATCGCGGAGGGCCTATTGAAGAGCTTTTCTAGAAACCGAAAATTTCGGAATGAGGGAGCGTATACTCGAGCATATACATACTCGATCGAAAGTTCACAGAAGGACGTCGTGGACCCCGCCACCGAGACGACTCAAGTCCGTGTGTTGGTTACCCGGGGAAGCGTTCATGCCTGGACCGAGACCCTAGCCTCGCTGGATCCATTGTCGCTCGGGAGATGGTTGGAGTACATATTTGCTCCCGGATCTTCGGTTCCTCGCACCCGAGGTTTGGATGGTGGTGCTTAATTGTGTGGAAGTGGGAATGTTTTGGCAGGAGTTCGATGCATTGTTTACGTATGATGCCGAGTGATTGTTTCATCGATCTTTCTCCACGCGAGTGTCTTCGGGTATGGGATCTGGGGCTATTGATCGATATATTCCGCGTGGGTTTTGGGTTGGTATGCATGCGGGAATGTTTATATGGACAAGTGTGGTTTGACAAGTGTACACAAACCAACGATATTGAATTGCTTCCATCTGCGAACAGCGCCAGCGGCGTGAGCACTCTCTATGGTTCTCAGGAGTACGACGAAGGAGGGACGACGGACAGCGAGGCGTCAGGAAAGGACGATATCTTTCCGTCGAGTACGATGTATCCGGCATCTGGCAATCTTGACGGAAGCTGACGCACGGTAGTTTCCTGCAGACTGCCGGCGTGACGACCGAATAAAAACGGCGAATCGACGGATGTTGCACGCGGGGAGCCAGAAAGAAACTGTAAGAAGCTCTCGTCGTACTTTGGCATCACGACGACAATGCTAGTGCCTAATGCATCCATCAAGTCGCGGTTCCTGCTCCTCGGGGATGCATTGACGAAGCAGACCTCGATGACAGCGCGACCGTTCCACTATGAGATAGAAACAAGCCAGCTAATGCCAGATACGCTCAGCAGTGACAAACAGTTAGCCTCCCTTAGCTATCTGAACCAATGTGCCGATCCCTTGGCTCGTCTTTTAGAGTTTCGGATGTTTCAGAAAAGACATCCGAACGGGTGGTTATTTGATTCGATTGGATTCATTAAGAAAATGCCCCCGCTTCCCTGTTTCAGATCGGATTGAAGGAACCGGAAAGGATGCGCGCTAGGTGAGCTGTCACCGGCTTGGGCTGAAGGTAAGTAAAAACCTCCCAGGCAGGTCCTTTCGCAGGTTGTGATTGAGCGGCTACCGGGACAATTTCCTCCTTCCCATTACTTGTTGCTTCAAGAATGGCGCTCCCTTGTTTTACTGCTGCTGCTCGAACGATTGTCGATATGTTAGGCAACCACCGCATGAAAATATATCGTCGGCATTTGAGCTTGCCATGATGAACGAGTGCCATTATAGATGGATTATTGGACTATCCAACGGGAAGCCATGCGTCTCTCTTGTGTGTTTGCGTACCCATCCGGGCAATGGATTTCATTGCAGAACTTTTATCTCATTAGCTTTCGTTCGGTTGGCATCATCGGGACGACCTTCGGAAACGTTTTCGAATAATTCCGATGCAATGGCTCCTCAAGCCGCGGAAAGATAGTGGCTTCCTCAACGGCGAGCGAAAATCGCGTAGTTCCCGAGGTCACAGCCGTGAGCTCTTTTCGAGAGCATTGACTCATCAGAGAACTGAGAATCACGTCGAAAAGCTTAAGCTCACAGTGTGGCTCTTTTACGGAGCGGCAATCGAGCAATTCAAGAACCCTCGTTTGGAGTCTGTTGGGATCGGTGACCATAGAATTCACATGGCTCATGGAACTCGAGAGAAACAATGACGATGCGCGCAACAGCTTGATTCCACGCGGCGTCTGCGTGTACTATCCGCAGTTTCGAGGGTTTCGAAATTTTTGTCGCCGGCCGTGCGCAGCTCCAAAGTTCCCGAACGTGCCTTCGGCATCGTCGAGATTCTCGCCGAGACCAGCCCCGAGCTTGCCAAAAACTTCGAGTGTACCGAACATTTGCGAAATCGGATTCCGGCATTCAAAGAAGCTGCAAACTAGTAGTACCCGTGCACTGTACTTACTAGTAGCTAGTAAGTACCCGTGCAAACCGGAGCGAAGCTCAATCCAAGCAGTCCGGCAACTCCAAAAGGCGAAGAGCTCAATACACGACAGGTCGGGTAGCTCACTATTGTGGGGGCCAATAATGCGACTGCTCGTTCGTCCCGTAAGACGAAGTTTAGTCGATCATCGATGGTGAGCCGTTTTCCGACGCGCAAGCTTACCTCAATGAACTCCCCCGGCCATGAATCGACATGCGCTAACACTTCTACATGAGCAGCATATGCCACCGAGCAACAAAAGCTTGAACCACCACGGAGATCGTAGCCTACAGTGCATGTCGGGTCAACTTGGAAGAATGGAGTCGATCTGGAGCCCCATCGCGGATCGGGACGCAAGTTACGATGGACATCGGGACGCATTGGCAGCTGAGAGAGACTTTAGGCTGTACTAGTCGGCGTTCGCTCTTGGGTACGTGCTCAGAGGAAGGTCTTGGGAAGCTATATGTCCCCTCACGGATGCCACGCCTAATACGAAGACACATGAACGACAGAACTGCTGTCACAGCTAATTCCTAGCGGCGTCCGAGCCGTCTGATCCCATTTGCTTGGCACTTCAACGAGACACGAATATGGAGTCTCTGGGATGATACGTTCGTACGAGCTTACATCTTTGACGCAGAACGTATAAATATGAGCGAACTATCACGGACAGCAGTGATAGCAGAATATCCGTTGCTCTTCAATCCTATGTTCGTGGCGACTCTTCTGTTTCTCGTTCTTATGACTGCAAAATGAGGTCAGAGGTCGGCGGCATCGACTCGGCCCAACTTGGTCACTTGGAACAGTTCCGGAAAGGCGTCGGAGTTCGAGAGTCGCTGGACGTTTGAAGGACAATTGCAACGTCCAAACCGCTCCTTGTCCAGGGCTAACACGAAAGCCCAACTCCATTTTGCCAGCGTGCCCGAGGTAGGAACGAGAACGGTCGCAACTGAGAGGAAAACCTGTTCTGCAAAAGTTGCTCACGTCATCCACCCAGCACGCACTCGTAACAAGTGCGCCATGTAACATTTCAAACTTCAGCGTAGCTTCCTACGCCAGCTTGCTTATTCAGCACGTGAGACATC
Source organism: Neoseiulus californicus (assembly GCA_028455905.1). Taxonomy (NCBI): domain Eukaryota; kingdom Metazoa; phylum Arthropoda; class Arachnida; order Mesostigmata; family Phytoseiidae; genus Neoseiulus; species Neoseiulus californicus. The sequence goes on from JAMQGS010000003.1 coordinate 6,630,832, forward strand.
GAAACATCGCCAATCTCTCGCGGCATTCGGGTCGAACGTGTTCCACCAGCTCTGAATCTCGCTTGAGCTTTGGGAGTTCCGGAATTTCCGACTTGCAGGGCGTTCAATATCCAGCGCTCGTGTACCAACAGCATATCATCCGTGGTCATAAGTTTGCGAATTTCCCGAGATCCCGCGCGTTATAAAAATGTTATCCTTCTGGCATCAGAACCCCGTTTATCAGACTTGTGGTCAGCGTATGGAACTTGGAAGAGAAAAAATGAGTCCCGAGCCACGAAGGCCCCGGAAGCCGCTGATTTGACATGCTGCGGGACTGAGAAACTAGTTGTTTCGATTCGCATTACCCGAAAACCGGGCAATGACGGCCCGGCGCGCATGCACCGAAGACGAAGCCTCGGACGAGCTTTTTTCGATCTCGATACACCGCGTGTTTCTTTCCTTCTCTTTATTTTGATCTGCCAATGCGGTCCTCTTTGTGGCTTTTTCTGAATCTCCCCAGCCTAGCTCAGGTTATCATTTTTTTCCCTACTCTTCGTTCCACGACGCGGCGGTGAATCCTCAGGTGCGAATAGGATTTCGGAGGCTATTTGTCTAGATTGTTATGCGGGCCACGGCAGCCGCACGCAGGACGAGCCGGAAAGCGAACGAGCAATCCAAGCTCTGGACTGGCGGTACGCAGGTGGTCATTTTGATAAGTATTCTCTCTGACCGTTCTCATCTCTCACGAAGCTGAAAAGTGTTTTTCCCATCCCGAATTCTGCCACGACCGTGAGCAGACTGTGTTGGCTCTCCGAGTCTGCTGTAATTTTCCAATCGAACAGAAACGCAAAGTCGACGTTGCCATGGTTCGACGTAACTCGTTCCGGGAGTAGCGTCTCAGTTTCATCCCTTGTGAAATCTCTTATTCGCCTTACGCTCAGCCGGCGATACGAGCTCACCCCGAGGGGTCGTTTCTACTAACGCTCCTCAAGTGTGAGAATCTCTCCCAAGATATATATATCTTCTTTCGCCCCAATCCTGGCTTACTTTGACGAGATCGGAATGACAATAGGGGGAAATATTTGTCTGAATATGCACACCGATAGGTTGATTTAGGAGCTCACTAGTTCTGAGAATAAATCGTTCAACCGGACCGTTGACTGTCGCTCAACTCCGGATGAAGTGAGAGACACAAATCTCCAGACTGTCTAGCTCATCGCATTGTTCAAACTTCGTGATTGCTTGAAGAAACCCGTCTGCTCAAACCCGAGCTTACTGCTAAGGAAGCAAGGTTCGATATCCTCGTTCTGAACGAGACCTTGACATTCGCAGAACGAAAAAAAAACAGTCGAAAAGACGAACAAACAAGCAAACACGATAAGCTTCGCAGACATTGAACATGAGCCACTTGTGGAGCAAACACTTAATCCATCTGAAAAACCGCCGTTCGCTAAACATAGCTGAACCATTGCGATAACGAAGGGCTTACGTCTTGATGACTGCAGAGTCTGACGGAGGCTCCCGTAGTAAGCGGGAGTGGGGATTATGCAGATCGCATCAGACTCCTTAGCTCAATCTGAACTCCGTCATAGCTCGTGCGAGAGGGCGCTCCCAAACGCCTAGCTCAGTTAATCTTCCTCTTCTTGCAGCCATGATCGTTGGCTGCCGAACGTTTGCATCTTGTCTATATCGAGTTATGCAATGGATCGTATTCGCAGTTACGTTCCTGCGTTCATAACTCAGGGTCCCGATAGTGGCATTACCCGATATCGCCGTTCCACGCGTTCTGACGGGCAAGCAGAACCTTTGACCAGCAATGATCACCCTCGTCCACCCTAATCCCCTCAGCCCCCACGAGAGACCGCAAGTGTAACGAATTTCGCGCCCAACGAACGCTCACAGTAACAAACCAGGAGGCTTCTGCATAAGAGAAGCTCATCATCTGAGGGGTCCATCCAAGTCGCGCTGTCGAGTATTCCTGGAGGGCATCAGGGATATTCCGCAAAGGTCTTACTTGTCGACAACACAAGCAGATAAGGAAGTTCTAGGTTACACGCATACATAGGGGGCGTATCTGTGACGAAGGTTCACCATTGTAGGTCCACATATGTGCTCACCTACTTCCGCAAAAACGTGTCCGGTCCGTCAACCATCAGGACTGCTCAGGATTGATCGTGAATTCACTGAGGCATCAAAAGGCGACAGTGCGAGCATTCCCTCACAGCTTTTGGATTGGGTCTCACTCAGTCGTGTGACAAGTAGGATGAAAGAACGGAGGATCAGTCAAGGATGACTCTGGTGTAGTATTGGCATTTTTTATGCGATAACGACCGCGGCGAGTCTGGTCCTCTAGCTGATAGGGAAAAAACTTTGGCAATGGGAATAGCTCGGCAACTCGGTCAACGAACGCATGGTGGCCGGTGATGGCCTCTCAGTCGGGCGGACGGGAGATGGCTATGACTGAATAAGGAGAATAGCAACCAGAGGAGAATATTCATAAGAACGCCATCCCGTAACGACACGCAAGAAAGCGAGGAAAGAGCGTGATGAACGGTGGCTCTTGGGAGTCATACTAGAAGGGGCTCTGAGCAACTCGATGGGAGCCCAAAAGAGGAACTCGCAGGAGACCTCGAAGTATGCTCGTAATTAATGAAAACCACGAGACGAAAAGCAAGACTGAGACTACTAGGGGCAACGTGTAACGACGACGTGCTCCTAGGCTCCGTCTTACACATCTGGCCGCAAGCTAGCGAGCCAACAAACCAGTAAGTCATCCATCTACCTCTCCTCGGAGTAGAGAGGAACACTTGAGATCGGAGCATGGACGAGCGTTCACGTGGAAAGCATGCCCTTCTGTCTCGCTGGATAAATTAACAATGGGATCCTTTGAAGTTCCTCCACGTTTTTTTTCCGTGCTTCCGACTCCGATACGGAGAAATTCCGAAAATCCGCTCACGCGTATTGAGCCGCTCCGGCCATAGCGGCTGAAGTGTCTTCTGTCTGCGGCGTCTGTCGTGGACCCGGAAGCAACGAAGTGCATTTGCGAAACATTGAAGTTGGGTAGTACAAGTGAATCGTAATCGAACGAACAAATGCAGGTCGCTCAAGGACGATTTGCGGAAACGTAGCAAACCCAAGCGCTTTTGTGTAGTTTTCCCTCCTTTCGGCATTGTTTGATTGAGCCTATAAAGTTTATTCAGGGCCAAAACTGCTCCTTTGGCTCACCTTCGGGGAAACGACGTTCCGGGAAGTAACCTTCCGTAAAAGGATTTCTGGCACCGGTCCAAGATTCATCATAAGAGCTTACCGAAGTCGACTGCATCGCAGCCAGCAGAGAAAGCCACTCGTTGCATCTCTCGAGTTCAACCTCGTTTGCATCCATTTCAGTACTCTCGGCGAGGCTTGCTTGTGTGCCCGCGAGAACTCGAGTAGACTCGAGCGTAGGCTCCCTTCAACAGAAGTCAGGTTCGTTTGTGTCTAGGGTCTAGGCCAAGGCGATCGAATGAACTTTGGTCTCGCGGAAAAGAATCCGATCGCTTCGATTGATTCGAGCGACTGAATGAGATTGAGACGAAATCTACCGGATCGTGAACAGGATGCGAAAGCTCGGAGACAGTCAGTATCGTGGAAGACCACTTGACGTCGTTGCACGTTTCTGCATCAGGCCCGTATCCCCCGGGACGTTTCCTTTCACAAAGGCCACGTCGGCGACAGGCGCGGTCTTTTGAGACTTGCGAGAGCAAATTGTATGGGCGTCAACGAATCTGAATGCAGAAAAGGTGGTTTTTCCGCGGAAGAGGGCATTTCTCCCACTGAATGGACGTTACTTCACCTTGTTGCATTGCGTCTTCGCTCGTCAGCTGCGAGCGTGCGCTCCCTCATTTGTCCTGTCCTAAAAGCTCATTCCTCAACACTCGTACTCGGTTCTTGGGTGATGCTCATCTCGAAGGGCTCCGAGTCCTCCGATTTAAAGCAGCGGTAGATCTTGCCCCCCCCCCCCCTGTGATGATCAGAGGACCTGCTACTTCGGTTCGGGTAGTGAAATCGACACTCATCTCTGGGACCCATCCGATGGAAACAGGACCACGGATGATTGCCCACGTCGAACGCGGAATTTAATCGCTCGCGGAAATGTGGATCCAAGGGATTGGTTCCGACAGGATCTCGTTGCATTTGGATTACTTCTTGAGCGTTCGGAATATCCAAGCCATGCTCGGATTTAGAGGAAGCACTTTCTCCTCGGGCGATCCCAAAGCCCGGAACCGAGAAGACGTTTCCGCGGTTTTCCCCGATTTTAGGAACCCAAGCTCGGCAACGGTGTCGATGGATGCTTGAATTTGAATCTCAACACGGTGATCGAATCCATCGTTCGTTCCGCTGATCGAGCAGCATCACAGAGTTCATCGCTGTCTCATTCAACTCGATCCGAGCTAGCTCGATAGCGGAGCAAACTGTTCGGCATCTTTCGAGGATCCTCATCTGGATGAGGATTTCTCCCAGTGTCATGTTCACGAATGCTGCCACGTTAAAGGTCTTGAGAGCGGTTCATCGCACATTCATCAAGAGTTTCCTCACCTTCAGAATTTTCAATCTGCAGGAATGAGTTGTAAGCCTCCAACTAGTTCGTTTTCGAGTGTCTGTCGTGAGTATACCTCGTCGGCACTCGAATTTACGACGGCTGGAGTGTTTTTGATCCATGGATTCGCGGGAACGATGTCTTGGGCGAGTTCTTTGAGCGCTTAAGAAGATCTGCTGCGAGAATGCCGTTTGCCTAGCGGCTCAGTGATGGAACGCTTTGACGAGAACCTACGTCGCCGCCCGCTGCGTGGCCGAATCCTCCGGCGGCTCGATGCGTTCCGTTTCTAGGAAACATCGGCAAGCGGCGAATGAACTGGCGGATCAGTGGATCGGCTCTGGTGGTCATAAAAGTTACGGCGACGGCTTGTTATCGTATCTTACTAATGGCGCCGTTCGTTGAGGTGAACCTTATCTCGGAGCCTGGTTTCCTGCAGAGCATTCTGCCACGCAAGCCCGATCAAGGACGAGTGCCTTCCCGGCGTATGCTTTATGCAGCGTACTACGCCGGAAGGTTTGTCTGCCAGACTAACAACGGATGAAGACATCGACCACTTGAGTGAACCCGCCAGGACTTGTGAACACAGGGCTTACATGGGTTCTTACATGAAGAGACGCAGAGAACGAGTGTCAATGGTCGCTCGTGTGGGGAAATGCGCTCCTGTTTCTGCGAGTACGGGAATACGGGCTCCACTCGAGTGTTGTCCGTGTCGTTCTCAACATACCATATACGAGTCTCAAAGGAGAAGCGGTTTCGGCGGGAGGTGTTTCCTGTTGTGTCACTCCGCTGTTGGTTCGTCTGACGCAAATTAACGAAGACAAAGTTCCGTAACATCGCAACTCGCGTCGAAAATACAACCACAATTGCTTCCTATTATCCGTCGTCTCCTAGGTTCCTTGACAGCGACAAAATATTGCTTTGTTGGGGCTTCCTCTCCCGGGTTGTTTTTCGCCTCAACCCTTCCTCGGTTATGTAGACCTGCCCTGAACTCGGATTCGCGTTTACGAAAGAGTCCCTGTGGCTACGACGAATCGCTCGGGAGATCAACAATGCTCGGCAGTATGTGGACAGGGGCAGGATCTGAGAGGAAGTTTATCTCTCATAGGCCGTCATAGAGACATTCTCGCGTTCAGCCTGAAACGACTCCGGTGGGTCGAAAAATGAACTTTACTGTATAGGCATGGTTTCTCCTTCTGGTGCCTGCGGAGAATATCGCTCGAACGGAACACAGCAAGATCTAGCCGCTTTCCTCAAATTCAGCTCAGAATCGGATGTATTCGGTGACAGTATGATCAAACTCGCCTCATTGAGTCATCTGATGACGATTCGCAAAAGCGGATGCACAAGTATCAGTACTTGTCGAGAACTGGTTGCACTGCGGGACTCATTGTCATTCAGCACTCATGGCTCATGGCTCATGGATGCTGCATTGACGATTCCCGGTCACAATCGTTCATTGAGCGTTGTGAGGTCCTCAAGTGCCATTTTTGAGCGTTTCTCAGTTTCGCGACTGTATTCATATTGTCGCAGTCCGGGAAGAGTAGTCCTTGACGCTAATGATCTGAGCTCCTTATATTCAATAGATTACTTTCTTTTTGAATCAAATCCCAACGGAATGAATGAAAGCCCGAGTCACAACACCACCAAACGCCGCCGAATGCACAGGACGTCGAAGTCAGACTCAGTACGAGTCTGGTAGGGTTTTTTGGAAACGCAATCTGTGGTCGCAGGTCTGGTTTCAGTTTGCTTATCTGACTGACTGAGAACAAAGCGCGCACAGAAACAAAAGATCTGGCGAATCGTGCTTACTCTAATGCGGTTTCCGAGCGAATCGTCCCTGTCCTTCAAGCCGTACCGGTATAGCTTGAGTCGTCAGCTGGGCTTTGCGCCATCGTTCCGATGTCGAAACCACTTAGCCTCTTCGCGGCTTTCCGATGATTGACGATCTACTTAAGAGTTTCAGTCTAGGAGATTCATTCCATGTAGCGGTATCGGATTTTCATCGAACTATGGATGGAAAGATCACCCGCCGATAATGCTAGAGTTCCTGTGATCTATTCTCCGTTCGCTCCGAATGATGAGCGAGTCTCGCACTTGGTCGGTTGGTCGTCTCTGTTTTCTAGCTTCAAATCCGTCCAGATCCTTTCCGGCGTTGAGTGCACTCCATCATGGCATCATGGCAAGCTAGGGTTGCACGGAATGGTGCCCAATCAATCGCTCTTCGAAAAGAGTATATGTACATCGTGTCTGACACGTCGGCTGCTCCCGATCGCTTTCAAGATTTCTCGTCGCTCAACAGTGAAATGCAGTGCCTGTATGAGTGATACCGTATCGTTTCCATGCGCTCATGTGAGGCTCATACTTACACTCATTAATTTCTGCGAGACGTCCAGTTTTGGGAAGGTCATGGGCGAGGGTAACCGCTCGGTCTCACTCATCATGACACAATGATCCAGCGGTTTTGAGCCCCGGCCAGTTGCACGAGTCACATGTTGATGGTGGCGGATCGACGATGTTCTCAAGCTGTTCTATTAAAGCCGCGAGCGTGGCCCTGAATGTTGATATCTTTTTTTTCGGACAACGTCATGTTACACGAGCGACATGATTCATCAGATTCCTGGAGGCGGGGAAGGGAACATAGAGGAGCTGACTTCACGGCGTTTTGATTTCGCCATCAAAGTTAGATACAGATCAAGCAGAGAAGTCGAATTGACGATTAATTCAAGCGATGCGCACCACTGAATTCGATCGTGTGTTTCTTTTGGACTCGATTCGTTAATTTATGCAGCCACAATCGAATTTCAAAACGTTCCCTTTCCTCATTCCTCCGACGGGATCAACAATCTACAACCTTTTTGTCCAGATGTGCAGTTTTTTCGTGGAATCAAGTCAAATCGAAAAGCTCCCCGTACATCAGCGACCATTCATTTCTCTTTTATCAGCCGCAACATCAAGGGAAGGGCTGTCGAAGTTTTCTCGAGCCAGCGTGTCGCAAATGTTCTGCGCTTCTGCTCTCTAATACGAGTCGAAATTAATGCCCAGTTGCTGAATGAGGAACTCTCGCACTCAGACTCGCAATCCGAAGGGCAGATAGCAAGCCGTCGAACGAGTGTCGGCCACCGCACTACGGTCACAGTCACTATGGCATCCTGTACTGTTTGCGAGACGTTCTGATAGTTGGCCAGTGCGAATGTGGATAAGCGTTCAACCATTCAGCGCAGACGTCGCGGTTTTTCGACAGAGTGAACGGCGGTGAGTTGAAATCGATTCCGACACGTAATTGAACCACGTCGTGAATATTACTGACGAAATCACTTCTCTCGACTTGTTCTCTCTCAATTCATCCGACCCATGCTCTCATCAGCATCGACATCGGTCGCGCGGGAGATTGAGCTGGGAACCGTGCTGATTCGTTCCCCCGTTCAGGCTACGGCTGCAGAATTGGAACTATCGATGCGAAATTGAGTGTTAGTTTCAGAGACACATCAGTATCAGGGGAACACGTCAATCAGTCTTCGAGTCGGAGACGAATGAACCGACTTTATGATGAGATGGAATCTCGTCATGAATCACGCGCTGAGTTTCCCCCGGGTTCAAGTGAAATGTGCCCTGGCTACTCTGAAGTTCAAGCAAATATTTGCTCCTTCCAATGCGTCACCGGTCAATGGCTCATCCTCACATCAAGGTGTTCTGCTATGTTTCATCCGTTCCATTCGCGAAACTCGATGCTTTGCTCTCCCGTGTGGTACGGTGCTCGATCAAACACAAGTCCTGACCACATGCTTCACAGAGACGTCGCAGCAGAGACTCGTGGAAGCCTTTGAGCGCTCTGCTCGATATTAAGTTGAACAATCTGGCCAGCCGCCTTCGTATCACGCAACCACAAATCCGTAGCAATCTGTTCTGAATTGATCCTTTGATGACCTCTGAAGGCGACCGGCCGCCTGACCGCGAGTTCTTCTTTGAGGCTGCTGGCCCGGGACAGTGGGAGGGCGTTTTTTTTCTTCTGGTCATCGAAAATGTTCCAGAAAACGTTTCGAGCACACGATCGACTGAATAAGCGCGCCGATTGCACCGAGACATGAATGGGAATTCTAGTGCGCGCCTCATATCGGCAGTGAGTTTAGTAGCAGCTGGAGTCCAAATGCAGAGGTCGGAACACGACCACGTTCCACAATGTCCCGAGCTAGTTTTCTAGTGCGTGCAGCTTTGCCTCCGATTCTCGAAGGTCTCTAAGCCCCTGTTAAAATGGTTATCACGTTCCAGGGGTGAATTTCCGGCCGTTGAAAAGTTGTGGCTGAAATTTGCATTCGCAAGTATGGCTCCAGAGACGGCTGCTCGAAAGGATGGCGATTGTTCTTCTGCTCGTCCTTGTTGTCCCCATTGTGGGAGGTTCTTTAGGTTTCCCTCGGCGAGATCAGCTGTGGAAACCCCTTTTCGGAACCGTACTCCGAGCGAGGAAACGCGGCGAGTAGCTGCTGCTGTCGTTTTCTATGCACAGACAGCCGGCGCCAGTACGTGGGCAGCTTTCGCTCCGCCTAGAACCGCTCGCGAAGACAGTCCACGAAAGGCTCTCTTGAGTTTTCCCCGGATCCAGCTTTGGTGTCTCCGCGAAGTTTGCTTCCCTTGCTTATAGCCGTCAGCCAGCACATCGGTGCTCTCTTAACTCGTTACTCGTTACTTGAAACGGGATCATATTTTGTTTTTCGTTCGTCGTGATCGTTATCGTGGACCCTAAATCGAAAGGAGGGGCGGCCGATCATAGAAGGCAGGGGTTGAGAAACCAAATCCATCATCATCGTCATCAACTCGATGGCTCTTACAGATCGTCGAGCGCGAACGAGTCGAACTCAGTCTGGATGTCGATCAGTCTGGATGACAGAACGACGACGCGCTGGTGACTTCCCCCGTGCAGCAAGAATGGCGGACGACATGTCAGAGACGGAATTCAAGCTCAGGGGAACGTGACACCTCTCGTACCTGCGCAATCAAACGCGGGAGCGAGGCCTAGGAGACGTGAAGAGATCGTGTTCGTGGACGTCTGAGTTCGACTGAAAGCTTGGCCTATTGGCGCCTGTATCGATTGTAGATTCTCTCCTTCTGCTTCCTCTGAAGCGAGCTTGAGAATAGTGACTCCGTCCCGGTAATACATTCCGGTGAGTAGGCCGGCATCGGCTTTATAGCGGATCGAGATCGGAATTCCGGCAAGGTTCACGTACGCGGCTCATTGGCGACCGTTCGGACCCGAGCTTGGATCCTTTTGTCTTACTGTGACTCGACTATCGGGAACGAATACATTAACGCGATAGTGCTGACATCGGTTTCGGCCAGATTTGTCTTGGCTTACTGTCAAAGATGCGGGGCGAAACGACCAATTTAGAGAGATTGTTCTCACGATCGATCGTCGGAGCGCACGTATCTCCCAGATTTCTTGCCCCGAGTTCCCCGCCGTCGTTTCTGCCCTCTGCCTTACAAACAAACTTTCCCATTTCTGATCCCCGCCATTCAGTCTGGAGCTGCGGTTGTGCAGTGTTGCGAAAACTCAACTCCCCATCCTTCCTTGAATCCTTCGCGAAGCAGGCCTGGATAGCGTCTCTTTGGATACCTTGTTAACCAACACAAAACAGGATTCGGATTGAAGGAAGTTTGCAACCGCGTTGAATCGTTTCGGACATGATCTCGGAGGGAACTCTTGTCTAGCTTCTCTGGGACGTTTTATTCGGACATCACTCCTTCGTTAGAGCCCACATGGGACGAACCGGGAAGGCAGGCAGCCGTCTTTCCGAGTTGTAGGCCTCTGGAACTGTTTTCTTTTGTGCAGAGAGATGTAACTGCAGCGTTTAGGCCTTCGCTTGAAGCTTCAGACGCAAGGCAGCGACACCAGTCCGCCGCTTCAATGCGCGTTGACAGCAAGTTGACAGGAGTGCCGAGCTGGCAGACCTGTATGTCTCCTGATTGGGAAAATGGAAAAATTGTTGCACGGTTACCAAGAGGTTGTGATTGACGAAGCGCGCCAGTGTTCGACGAAGAAGTCCGCGAGATGACGAGGCACCAACCAACAAAACTGCTGGCTCTTCTTAACACGCGTTCTCAACAGCCCTTACTTAACATAGACGTCATTGGTTTGCTTTGCCTGTCACGCTTGGAAGCGCTGCTAAACAGTTTGGAATCCCACGCAACGTTAGTTCAACTCTTTCAAAACTTACAAAGGTTCTTGCTCAACAGTCTATCAATTTCGAAGCGCCACATGATCCGATATCGAATCCGATCTGCTCCACGGCTGCTTGTCCGTTTAGCAAAAGCGAAACTCTCATCATCGTTGGCACTTGTTTCCCGTGCGCTAGTTGAAATTTCTGTCACTTGACAACATGACAGATCGAGATACGTTCTTGAAATCCGACATTCTCTGAGATTGATGAAGAGAATGATTTGGAAATGGAAAACTTCCAGGGCGTCAGGTTCTCCATGATCGATGACATTGGATATGCCAATTGGGGAATGTTGCGGCCAAGGGAGAACCAACCGCCGATTCTTTCGTGCCAAACTTGGTATGGAGGCAGTCGTTACGATGGCACTCCTTGTGTTTTGAATACGCCATCGGAAAATCAGGACCATCGTTTGCTTTCGTTCCGTCTGTCGCGCTTGAGAACATTCATATCTTGAGCCTCCATCTGCCGCAAATCTTCAAGAATAGATCAGGATAAGGTCCGGAGGTCCTTAATATTTTTGTCCCCGAACCTAAGTCAAGGATTCACATTTCTCATTTTTGGCTCAGAATCACGAGAAGTCAAGTCATGCCCGTCGACGAAAACCCGATTTCGCTGTCCCGAGTTCCGGAGAATGTCCCGACGGAACGTGAACTTGAGCACCAGGGTTCCACTCGGTATGCGCCTCTCGACCGGTATGCGCCGGCGCCGGTATGCGGACACATGCTTCTTGAGAGACGGGAGATATCGGAAAACGTGCTCCACAAAGCAACTTCGCAACCAAACTGCGTTTCTGTCGGGATTTCTGCAGCTGAGCGCCGTTCTGGCCTCCTGATCAGTTCATAGATGATGGAGATTCAATCAGTGCGAATTCCGCACTGCCGTGCAGACCCCGAGTCACACCGGCGGAGAGGCGAGACTCCAATCATAGTTTTTTCGAGAAGTCGGAAGCTTGGGACATCCCGCGTTGATGTTCCGGTAATTGTACATTTCGTGGATGTTCCGACTCTCTGTTTCGTTTTCTGGTTCGGTGTAGGGTACGAACTGTCTGTGGATGTGGGGCGATGAAAATATTTGGAGCCGACTTTCTGAGGGATTTCATCCGGGAAGAGAGAACCGTTGTAGCTCCCTATACGCCGAGAATGGCGCTGTGCGAAATTCTCTAAAAAACCAAACAGAATTGCGCTTTCGATCTGACCAACCTCATCATGGTTATTGTCTACGTCCACGGAACCTCTATAGTACGCTGGCTAGGGGTCGAGCAGCCGCTTTCCCGTTCGACCTTGTCTGAGGTGGATATGAAACAGGTAAAAAGTATCATACTGTTCGGCATGGAACTGAGCCGAAACCGGGAATGGGGTCTGAGATCGTCAGTCCCGACATTTTGACTAGGGTCTTGGCGGAACGAGCCTTCCAGCACCGATAACGACATCCGCAAGAAAGAAAACTGAAGGTACGGCCCGCGAGCGAGTGGGACACAGAGCGGCAAGATAAAGAATTCGGCACGTTCCGAGATCGAGAGCAAAAAGCCCGCGATGCGGACTCGGAAAGGTATTTCAGTCGAACAAAGACGGTCCTAATTCCCCTGTTCGGAATCCACATCCTTCGGATCTTCAAAGCATTGCTTCAATCCCCCCAATGCTTCCGAATACCCAGTATCCGAAAGTAAACAAAGGGGTGTCGATTTACCTCGGATCGGCGTCGTGTGCCTGATTGGAGTCCCGAACCCGGGTCTCGATCGTCGCATCTTGGGGTATCGTTGGAGTATTCGTTTTGTTTGGGGGTCGGGTTCTTATGGACATCCTCGCCGAGTTTTCTGCCTGCAGCAATAATGATGACTTTCCTGTAAATGAGCTTTCGAGCGAAAAGTCACATTGTATTATTAAAAAGTTGTTGTAGTTACTATTGTCACGTCCGCTGCGGTAACCGCCATTAGAGCATCTAATAACTCTGTAAGCATCCCATGCAACGAAGTTACACGCATACGGACGTACGCATATTCGTCGTTGAAACGAGCGTGTAGTTCAGCTGCTCGTGGCTTCAACCTCAGCCATTATCATCGATGAGGAATTATCTCTGGTGGATGGTAATCCCGCTCAAAGCCCGAATACAGAGGAAGGACGCGCGCCACGCGCCCACCGAACCGAGCCACCCTCACCGCAAAACTTCTGAGTTGCGGTGGAGGGACCAAACGTTTTCTGTTGACGTGACAGATCTGCGCCACATTGTGGACTCGTCACCTACCGAAAAGCTGTCGGTTCTGGTTGGATCTCTATTCCCGCGAAAATGTTCATGTGCTGTACTCTGTCACGTCTCGGACACCTGTAGATAGAGTGCGATCGGGTGCAACTCACAGCAAAACTCGACGATTTCCCCTCGTGTCACAACACCGAGTCAGGTTTCGAATATCAAGGTTCTGCTTCGACAGCAACCGCCCACCGTGGAGGCTCCGGGCGCTGCGATCCGTTCCTAGTCAAGTACTCGGAAGCAGAATTAGGGGCGGGGTCTGCTAAAAGCGAGAAATTTGGACAGCCACCGGTGATCCCGAAGGCGGTAAGTTCGTAAAAGTTCATCTGTCACCAGTGCCTCGCCTGAAGGTCTATTCCACGTCGCGGTTATCTGTAAGAACGAATGAGAAGGAACTTTCGAGGCAGCGTAGCGGTGACAGCGGCCTTACTGAAGCACAATGACTTTGGCAGCACACAGCCCATCTGAAAGGAGAGAATCCTGTAGGAACACAGGCTGACAAAAAGACGAATGATGTTGGGTTCTGTAGGCTGACGCAAGCTGCCGTACATTGTCTGTTTGAAGTGGCTTGGTCTCCGAGAATGGAAGACTTTTCGACGTTGGGCTCGAGCTTCATTGTTTAGTCTGGCGACTGGACGTGCAGTTCCGAAAGGCGAACTAGCGAAAAGGCCTGGCAAGGAGTGCGACTCGGTGTCGCTGATCATGTGCGTCGAGGACCCTACCTCCGTCATGGCTCGTCGATCCCAAGTTCCACACTTGACAATTTATTCGCCTGACGCCCGGATCATAAAAGTGATGGTTGGTGTGACCCGCATCCGTGTCACTGTATGATAACTTCGTGTACACTTGGCCACAGAGCCTTCTTCGCCTGTTGCTTCGCGACGCAAAACTCCTCAATGTCTCCGAAAAGTCCGCTGTGCGTCCATGGCATCTCAACACGCCCATCGACAAGCGATAAACCACATGAATACTCTATGAGTGCCACTGAAGTGGAACATTGGGAGTCAGCCTCGATCATGTTTTAGGTCAGTGAATATTTTGGACGCTAATTGAGTTTGCGCGTTCGATATCCAGAGCATCTTGGACGTTTGCGACATACATAGATACAAGACCGCGATCGAAGTCTTGACAACTTTCGGCGCTCGAGCTGACTTCGTTGATGCGGGTTAACTCAATCGAGCTGGAACATTCCGGGGTTCAAAGTCGACGTGCGATGCGTAGCGCTGCACCACCGTGGTCAATTTCGACGAGGGGTCGCTTTGAAATTCTAGCCATGGATACGTCCGTCGACGTCCGCATTGAGATCTTCACCGCCTCGCAAGACTCGACGCCGATGACGGCTCTGCACGCTACGACGACTTCAGTGGAAAGGTTGAAGGGAACCTTGATATGCATTCAAAAGAAAGTCGGCTGACATTCGATCGGAGCATCTGTTTTTATTCGGGGCGCGAACAATTCACAGATGTAACCAGTCTTCATAAAGAATGCTGACATCGTATGCAGCTCTCATTCACGTAATTGCGCTATTCATGTTTATCTCGAGCGCGGATGCAACACAATCGACGACGACACAACGCTTGATTGCATATTCGGTTTCTTTGAGCGACTCACTTTATAAACGACAGGTAACATCATCGGACTCTCCATCGCCTTGTTTGTAAGACTGCCTCGCGCACACGCGTGTCATGCAGTGCCAAGTCGCGGCCACTCAATCTTATTTTCACGCATCATCTATCGTTATCGTCGTCCGAAAGATATCGTTTGTTGTATTAACAGAATCAGTTTTGTTGTTGTCGTCATCATCTGAATGAATATTCATTCCGGGCGGGCTCGATTATGTGCAAAGTTTCGGCCAGCGACGTAATTTACGGTGATTCGATGCTGCTGTCCGCAGATCGTCAGCGACTGAGCAGCAAGTAACCAATCCGTCATCGAGTCACGCTGTCACCAAATCTGACAGTTCGTCAACGTTACAGTCCGGGAGTCAATCGACGTCCAATACGTCTATATAATTGAGTGTCCGATGGGTACGATGATAGTGGACGAATCATTCGTCCTGAGAATTTCGCATAGGGCTCTAAGAACGGGTTTCAGTTTCGGTGGAGAGGAGAACCCCCTCCGAAACAGTTGGAGCTGCTCGGCCCTCGACGAAGACGGCCACCGATGGCCTAGGTTGTCAGTTTCGTGTTCCTCTTGTGGACGAGCGACTCTCTAAAGAGCTGAAATTCAACCTCAGCGACGTCCCTGTGATATCGGCTGCCTGTAACACGATAAGTGCATCTGGAAGCAGGGGAATCACACGCCTGAAATATTGATTATGGACGGAAACGACGGCTAGAGTTACTCACTCGATTTTTCGTCCTGCTCTTACGTTATCGCGTCGGCGCTGTCAAGGCTGATGTGGACAGTCCCCTAACCGTCAACACGCTCATCGGATGCCCCGGCTCTGAACTCTCAACGCCGCGCCATGACGGCTCTGCACGTGGATGGCTCGATTGCATTGTGCGTAAATGAGGCTCCGCACAGAGGCAGATTCGCTACCTGAAGTCCGGGAGCTGTTCATACTGAGCGTCGACGGCTCATTATGCAATGTGACATCGCATACAGGAGGCATCTCTCTGACATCGGACCGGAATCTTGCACTGGATAATTCTGCTTCGCAATGCATCTTCATTGTGAGCTGGGTCATCAACCGTTGCTGATAATGAGAGATCGGACGTTTACACAAAATGCCATGAATGCCCGTTCTTGTGCTCCTCTTGGGATTCTGCATATCTCCGAACTTTTTTAGGCGTTCCGCCCATTCCGGTTTCCCCTCCGTTGCGGGACGAATTTCGTGTAGCTTTGTAACAGGCTAACCGGAGTCCAAAACTTCTGGCAGAACAGCGGGTTCAAAGCAGAATCCTGATTCGACTTTGCAAACTCGACTCTCGGGTTCGACTTCAGTTTGGAAGCGCTCGATGCGTCGATTCAAGCCGAAAAGCTCACAGGAGTCAGAGGTTGATATCCGCTCAGTGAGCGGGCGTGCATAATTTCGGTGAAGGACGCCGCGCCGCCGCTCCTACTTCTGTAAATGTCGCATCTTTTCCTTTCGCTTGCTCTTCTCCATCGTTTTTTCAGAGATCTTGATTGTGCCTCCCTGTTGTTTCTGGGGCCTCTGTTTCCACTATCCGCCGCCCATTCCCCCACCTCATTCTCCAGTTCCTCACAATCAGTGCCTGAACATCCAATCTTTTGTGCTGATAACGTTCAGAGCAAATGAAAACATCTCTCAAGAAGTTGCGGTAATCTCATCGATAGATATGATTGGACGAATTACCATCAGCAGTCGAATAATTTCCAATAACATCCCAATAATAGAGTAAATGTCTTTGTCCATGACAAACTTTCCGTGGAAACAACTTCGCCGAGAACAAGCTTTGCACTCGGACTAGAGGTCCTGTGGCTCCGTGAGGGGAGCTCTTATCAGTTGGTATACAGTTCGCTTACCCGAGTCTTAGCTAGGTCGCCCTCCCGTCGGCGATAACGCATACTGAGTAGTCGGTACTGAACGGTTTACGTCGAAGATCTGGGATCTCAATTTCGTTTACTTTGCTTCCAGATGATACGCTTATCCCCCGAATCGTTGCAGCCATAAGCTCTTCGAAGGTGAGTCGAACCTCTTTTTACGACGCCGGTGAGTTTTTGTCTCTTGTCAACAACGAGTCTGCCTGCTTCTTACAAGTAACGGTTCACGACCAAGCGTTGAATGATTACATCTCGACGAGAACTAGTCGGCCTGTTACTTGTACAAAAAAATAAAGCTCAAACTAGCTTGTCATCATTGTGTCGGTCGTTGAGAGACGGGACACAATGTTAGTTGCGTGCTTATTCCATAACCCAACTAGTGGCTCCTGTCTGTTTCGTCGTCTTGCTTTCATCTACTTCCTGACGGAATCCTACCGTTGTTCACCGGTTCTGGCTCGATTGCTGAACAAGGAACATGACCTACTCTGAGAAACCCTATCTGGACGTAGAACTCTGATTGCTTTGAGAAAATCGAAGCAACGCATGTCGACTCCGAATTCCGCTGTTTCCGAAATCCCCAATCCTCGATCTCTGTCGGCTTCACCAAGAATCTTTGTAACGAAGAACTGTTCCCCGAACTTGAATCATTCCTTCTGCTCATGGAATATGAATTGACAGAATATAACGAAAAAACTCCTCCATGCTCGAGAGTGCGTAGCGCATCCGCTCCCGAATTCGAATCGTTTCCTCAGCATGCTAACAGCGGGAAGCATTCGAACTCCCTGGGGCTGCTCCACCGGAGTTTCCCCTCGATAAAAACACCCACTGCTTCAAGTTTCACTAGTGCGCCAGTGTTTTGGAATGCCCACCATGCATCATGGACCTGAGCTGTAGAGCAGGCCTGTTCCCGAAGCCACTGTCACGTGCGGATTGATGCCGATTGTGAAATTTTATTCGAATTCCTCTCCGGAGTCACCTGGGGATTGACTGAGTTCCAAGCGGATGTAGCGCTAGTATTACGCTAGAGCCAGCAGTTGATCAGAGAAAAACCATTGACAACGAAAACATCCTGGGCGGAGTTTCGAAGACTCGCAAAATGTCTCTCGAAACTTTGCCTCACTGTGGCGCTAGTTGTGAATGATGACGGAAACGTATGCTTTCCGGAGAAAGTACCATAATCGTACCGGTAGTACCACCACTCCTAGAAAACCACTCCTGGAAAGCTGTTACTATGGTGCCGAGAAACGTCGAGAGTAACTATCACTCAATACCCATGGAAAATGCCTACGTGAAGTGTCGGAATCGTAGCGCTCTCAACTTTCAATAAGAAATAACAGTTGGAAAGTCGTTCATGGAGGATCCGAAATCCGAGATGGAGAATCTGCTGGAAAAACTCGAAACCTTGAACCTCGTAGCGCGCACGCCATACCTGAGTCTCGAACGAGCATTGACCGCAGATACGCCGCGAAGTCGCAAAGTGGTTGCCTAGAAACAGCAGGGATTTGAGTTGTCCTACGTGACGGCAAGGAGACAAGGGGCCCAATAGACTGAAAGAGAAGAATGGAAAGATGGCCGCATTTGACGGCCACCTTCGCTCGTTGTCATTCCCCTTGCGGTGGATGATACCATGGTCTCAGAGCGTACAGAGGCGTTAAACGAGTTCGCTTTCAGTTGAGTTCAGCTGGTACCCGACGCTGTTGGTAGTTCTTCTCTGCGACTGAACTGCTCCGCCGCGAACGAAGAAGGGACTCCTGGAGGCCAATCGATTCGAATAAAAGCCTACCGACCCGCTTGGTTCTAAAGACAGAGATGAAAGTAATACCAGGAACCCACTAACAGGTTCCCTTCTTCGTTCGCCAGACTCAACTGGGAGCAGTTGTTCGGCGACATCGAGAAGAGCTCTCCGAGCTGACAGCCTCGATAGTTCATCTTCTTCTCCACAAGTCGAGAAGCGGCATCAACCATGGAGGATTCCAACATGGACATGAGTTTCATGGATAGGCGTGAGCTCTTGAGACTGTTCAACATCTCAGCAGAAGAAGCCAACATGACTTTGTCGGGGAATGAGACGCTTTATGATCTATTGTTCGCCCAAGACAACCTTCCGAAACCAATGAATCTCACCCCGTTCATCCGGTGGTCATTTTATATTATATACGCCGTTATCTTCGTTCTTGGCGTCATAGGAAACTCGTTGGTTTTCTACATTGTCATCACCACCCCATCAATGCGTAGCGTGACCAACTTTTTTATAGCCAACCTAGCCGCGTCAGATATTCTGATGTGCGTTTTGGCGGTGCCATTCACATCGGCTCACATCATAATGGGCACGTGGCTGTTCGGCGAAACACTCTGCCACACAGTTCCTTTCGTCCAGGGTGTCTCCGTTTACGTTTCGACATTCACACTCGTGGCGATAGCTGTTGATCGCTATATCGTCATAGTACATCCGTTCAGCAAGCGAATGCAGAACCGTTGCTGCGTCACCACGATCGCCTGTATCTGGTTAGGAGCCTGTCTATTCACCGCACCATACGGTTTTTTCATTCGGCATTTCGAAATCCCGCTCGGATCGTATTGCCAAGAGAACTGGCCCTCGGAGAACTTCCGTCAGTCCTTCAGCATCATCACATCGATTCTTCAATTCGTGTTGCCTCTCATCGGGGTGACTTTTTGCTACATGCGCGTGTCTTGCAAATTGAGCCAACGAGTCCGGAAGAAGAGCGCGCGCTCCGGTCGCGTGCTGGAACATCAGAGAACTCGACGGACGAATCGAATGCTCATTGTCATGGTTCTCGTATTTGCTGCGTCGTGGATGCCTTTGAACGTGCACAATCTGTGGTTGGACTTTGACATTCCGGCGGCGTCGTTCACAGCATCTCTGGACAACGTGATTTTCTTCGTTTGCCATGCGATAGCGATGAGTTCGACTTGTTACAATCCCTTTCTTTACGCGTGGCTCAACGAAAACTTCCGGAAAGAATTCAAGCTCGTGTTGCCGGGGTTTCGCGCGTCGGCACTCACACAGTCGATGTGTCGAAGTGATTCTCAGACGAAAATTGAACGAACCCAGAACGGCACCACCAATCAGCTCGAGAACACAGTCCAAGATTCCTACATCCCGAAATCTTCGAATTTCGAGCATTCGTCAACGACACTACCGACTCTCATCTCGGTTCGCTATAGCGCAACAGAGGATCAGATCTTCTTGACAGTGCCCACTTCAGCCTCTTCTCAGAAAACAATCGCCGACCTGGTCTGAGAACTCCCCGACTCCGTTCAACGTTTCAACAGTGTGTTTCCATTTTCATGGTACAAATTCAAATCCACTCATCATTCAATAGCAAAATGACAGCATTCCACTCTGTCCGCATATAATCTGTAGAGCAGGGATTCTCAAACTTCCTTCGTCGCGGCAGCCCAAGCCTGAAGTGCAGTACGACACGCGGGCGCGGCCTCCGGCACGACATGCCTCATGCCGTTGATTGCCTCAACCGAGCTGCCCAACCTTGAAGAGACCGACTTCGGAATCGCCCTCATAGACTCTCTAAAAATTCTCACACCGACCATGGAACTTTCCCCATGAATTCAAAAGAGTATGGCCATGCCGACCCCGCAATCTCTCCCATAGACTCCCAAGAGTGTGGTCAGACCGATCCTAGGATCTCCTCTTTCCCCCCCCCCCACCTGAGCTTCCCAAAGTATGGTCAGGCCGGCCCCGAAAACCCCCTATACACTTCGAAAAGTATGATCAGACCGCCTCATCTTTTTACTCCGGGTCCCTTCGGCAGCTAAGCCCCATACTCAAGGAGCCTATCCCACGGCATTGATGGTGCCGGCGGCACCAAGTCTGAGAACCCCCGCTGTAGAGTATCGTTTGTAATTTAATCACTTGATGGAGAGGTTTCGATGTTTCTTTCTCCGCTTTGATCACAAGTCTTCCCCTCAGTAGCTCGAAACCACGTGAAACTCGATTTCGAGTGGTACTTCGCGTGGTCTTGATTCTCCCCGAGGAATGCCACTCTATCAGCTATTCTTAGCCAGAGTCCCGGAAGCGCATGACATGAGATCCTCATATTGATTTGAAGAACTTTCGACGACCGACTGATGTAATCGTCTCTAATTTCCTTTGCAGATGGAACAGATTCTCGACGTGAGTTCGATCTTAACGCGCTTCGGCGATAACGACACTCAGAATGCTATTCTGATGCTCCAGTTGAACAGCTCAAATGTTTGGTATGACCCCGGTGTCAATCCACGACCGAGACCAGTTTTCGAGGCTACACTGGCGTTCATCTACTCCGCAATCTTCATCGTCGGTCTTCTCGGAAACCTGTTGGTCTGCTATGTTGTCATTCGGAACAAACATATGCGTACAGTGACCAATTTCTTCATCACCAACCTCGGCCTTGCGGACATCATGCTGTGCACATTGGCCGGACCTATAACGGCTGCCGAATACATTTTGAGTGATTGGGTATTCGGTAAACTTTTGTGCCATCTCATCCCCTGTGCGCTGGGCGTCAGTGTCTATCTCTCAGTGTTCACGTTGATGATGATTGCC
Source organism: Neoseiulus californicus (assembly GCA_028455905.1). NCBI lineage: Eukaryota > Metazoa > Arthropoda > Arachnida > Mesostigmata > Phytoseiidae > Neoseiulus > Neoseiulus californicus. The sequence continues at coordinate 6,651,911 of JAMQGS010000003.1, forward strand.
TGCGACCGCTATTCTGTTATTCTGTATCCCTTCAAACCTCGAATGAGGGAGTCCACCTGTCTGTTTTTCATCGGCGTGTCGTGGGCTATTTCTGTTGGACTCACCCTGCCGTATGGAATCATGATGGATGTCAAAACTGCCGCCGAAACGGGCGGTAGAGCCTATTGTTATGAAGCCTGGCCCGAAGAAAACCACCGGAAATGGTTCACTAGTGCCACGGCCATACTTCAGTTTGTAGTACCCTTCATCGTCACCTCGTTCTGTTACGTTCGAGTTTGGCTCCGACTCCGGGATCGGAGTAAGAACAAACCAGGACAGAAGTCTGTTGCGAAGGAAGAGCTCGAACGCAAGCGCAAAAGACGAACAAACCGGATGCTGGTTGCGATGGTCATCATTTTCGGAGCATCTTGGTTGCCGTTCAACATGCATCACATTCTTGTGGACTTCAACAAGGAGTACGCTTCATGGGAGCACGCCGACACGTTATTTTTCATAACACATGCTTTCGCCATGAGCTCGGCGTGCTACAATCCGTTCTTGTATGCGTGGCTCAACGAAAATTTCCGAAAAGAGTTCAAATTTGTGTTGCCCTGCTGCTTCTCGAATGGAATTTCAGTGAAAACCAGCATCCGCGACGTCAATGGAGCAACGGACCTTGGCGAGCCAACCGCGGTTCGTGTGTTGAACGGTTCTGAGCGCAGTTCTCAGAAGCCTCTGCTCGCCAAGCCTCAAAGCGCTGATCTCATGGAATCAAAGGTCAACGGTAACCGGTCTGAGACCTCGTATTTTACGGGCAGCCTCATCACGACGTGTGAAGTGTGACTTCGACGCAACACAAAAGCGAATATTCGAAGAAGACGAACGTATGGTGTAGGTGCTCAGCTCCGATTCAGGGTCTTCAAAACACGAGTGTCTTCCGGTTTCATAACCAGCGCGTTGATGACGTTGTTTGCTCATTGGTGGACGAGCTCAGGAAATGTCTCCACAGTTCCCTCGCTTCTTTCTTCCTACACGTTCTGATGTTGAGCATACTTGATAGATATGATTGCATCGCAAACTTAAGCTCCGTTGCCGCAGTAGCATGCTACTACGGCTATTATTTACCTACATGGAATCTGTGATGTGGAATTTCGGTGCCCTCAGCTAGTGAGAGCTTTCGGTTCTTGTACGCTAGGCTGAATGGCCCTTCTCCAGCAATGAGTCGTTAGCATGGACCAATCTGACGGGGGACGAGAAACTAGTCTTTGGGTGACAGAGTCCGAGAAAATGATTCGACCAGTGTTCGACAGAATTCACAGCCAATTTACTCCCCTGTGCGCCCGAAGAAGCGCCACCTTTCCCATGTCGATTGTACTCTCGGTTGCGGTGCAAAAAGCCGTGGTATCCAAGACTATTCTCATGCTCCGTTCAAAGAGGATCACTCGGTGGGCGACGTTTTCCTTCTTTCGGCGAAAGCCCGTGTCGCCGGAGGCGTTCATGCCGCTATTTCGGTGGAAAGGCTCGTCTTGTCTGGTGGCCATGAGACGGAATGTACATTCTGAAAATAGGAAGCGGCGAGAACCCGGATTTGTCAAATATGAATTTGGAGATATGTTGGGTATTCACGAATTTTAGGAAAAAAGTTACCCGGTCCCTCGAATCACCCCAATTCAGTTCTTCCCATCGTGACATTGCTGCTCCTGAGTCAAGGTCTACGAAGGCCGCCGAGGGCATTGGTGATTCGTTTCTAATTTTGAAGTGCTCTGCGAGATGTTATTCCAAGCTCTTCCTCCGTTATCCCTACTCTCGACTCCTGTATTACTTGTTCGGGGAGTTTGATTTTTCGAGATCGTTCTTGATTGCGGTTCAACATGCGGCTCTCCTCCCGACTCGTTTCTCCTTTCGGGAATGACCTTCGGTGTATCCTGAAAAGCTGCTACCGGAGCGATTCACGATTGTAAGGGCATGGATGATCCGTGTGCAACTATTTTTCTAATAACTGTCCCTCGATGTTAATAGTGTTCCGATTTTCTCGGAGGCCAGTTGAGAATCTACCATCTATTTATTAAACGAGTTACAGCCGCCGCTGCTGTGGTGAATGATTTACTGTTGTATAAATAACACAAATTGTCCTACCTCTTCTCTGGGTTATTACTTCGAGTATTCGTACCTTAACGACTGAGTATGTCGGGGGAGATGTAAATAAAATATATGAGAATTTATTAACCTAGTTGAAGAGAGCGTCTTTCTTCATGCACGGAAGAGTTTTTGAGAATTCCCATAGACTGGTCAGCGAGCTTGCTGATCAAGAGCGCACGGATTTCCCCATTCGAACGGAGCAAACAGAGTAGCACCACTTTAGGAGCTACTAAATTCGAAGGCCACTCTCACTCGGACGGAGTCCATGTTTCTGCAATCGAAGAGAACCCCATTAGGTGAGTACATTGCGAAATTGACTAGGACATGCCCCGATTGAGGTTCGTTCTCATTTGTTTTGGAAGTTGGCCAACGAGGAGCCTCCCAATCACTAAGCACTCGCGAGAATGTAACACATGCTTCCTGTGTTCTTCCTGCCTGATCCGTTTCTCGGGCTTGTACTTTATTACGGCTCTTATGCATGTACGTTCCATTCCCCGACTGAGCGAGGATTCCGGGTCTGTACATTTCTGTCATAAAGCGATTGTATGATGCAACCTCTCTGAGTGAGTGCTCACCAACACTTAAGAACCTGGGAATCTTGATGAGGAACGATGCTCGGTGACATTATGAGATGTCATAGCTCGGATGAAATCTCTGGGAAGCAAAGTTTCAGCTCCTTTTATTCGATGAATAAGCCGAGAACTTATTCCACTGCACATATCCCAGTGTCCCGCATCTTCAATCAGCGGGCCTAGACGAAGGAACCTAGAGAAAGGGTCAGAAGCGTACATGAAGTTACGGCCCTGGATACCTGGGCGACTGAGTCAATTCTCTCACAAATGTAGGGAGCGAGTGGGAACGGAGTTATTAATCGCCTCGTTTGCCGTCCATAATCAGAATCGATTCATCAAAGTATCGGGCTCTAGAATCCAAGTGTCCGTGAATGTCAGCAATAACCGACTTTGCCCTCTCTATCCGTCTGTTCAGGGCCAATTTCCATTCCAATTTCCGAGTCGTCAGGCGAGACAACGGTGCGCTGTAGGAGTAATTCCGCCAGCGGGTCTCTCATCGAGAGCGATTTTCATTTTGCATCGTTCAATCGATGTGTATTGGAACAAATATCCAGGAAGGCCTCTCGTTCGGGAAACACATTATTCGTGTTGCCATACGTCGTATTCACACCGTCAAGTTCTTGATCATGAGTTATGACGCTCCAGAAGGGTCTTGTGACGTTGCCTCTCGCTTCGAACTATGGGGCAACGTTTGTCCTTGTGCAGAAAGCGGGGCGCGTCGAGGTGGTTGCTGATGGCTTGAATTCAGGAGTTTTTGCCCATGGCAGACGTAAGAACTTTCGCTGAGCGGAGTGATAGAATATGCGATGAGGTCGGTATAAATAGAGCAGACAGGTGAACGCCAAATCTCGAAAACTCAGACTCGATGAAACAGCTGAAACTCGGGGAACAGGCCTCCACTTGAGTTCCCGAAATCCTGAGGCCTCTCCAATATGCGTTCGGGAGTGGGGAGTCCCCTGACCGCGGCACTCGGAATCCCATACAAATTGATGGCGAAGTGCAGTCACAGAAGGCCATGTCCAGGAGTATTTCATCTGGTGGCGGGGAGCGCGAAGAGCTTATCGCTTCGTAGTCATTCCTGTCGAATCCTCAATTTGATCTTCGGGCGAGCTTAGTGGAACGGAATCAACATAGCTCGACTAGAGATGCATCCGAGAGCGCAGTATGTTGAAATCGTATTCGAGGAACGGCGGCGGGCGTGCTGAGCGAGAAAGCGTTTCCGGTAATCCGTGCCTTGGCGCGGCCTCTCGCACTACAGAGGACTTGTTCGGGGTTTAATAGATGCGAGTTCGCTCGACTTACGGGAGTTCGGAGCGACTGTTACGAAAGCAATCGACGAACCGATGGCGACTGCTGCTGCTCTGCTCGGAGATTGGTGCTGACTCAATGTTTGGAATCGGTTCTCCACGCGAAACGCCTTCTTTGTTCGCACATACTAATAATAGAACGGTAGTTGCACCTCATCAACCACCGAGCAGAGAGTGAGCGGCAGTAACATTCGATTCGTCTCACCGGTATCGTGGCAAATGGTCGATTATGAAGTGGTGACTCCCGAGGAAGGAATCGCGGAATTAGGGACTCAAGGTCGCGAACCGAAAAGCACCGAAAGGACCGGAGAGGCTTGGAATGTCGGAAGGATTGACGAGACGAAATCCAAGCAGCGGGACTCTGGAGAGCGCAGAAGCTCCCCTGGCCGCTTCGAACTTACATGAGACGAGACGAATGTGCGGAGATAGTCTTTCAAGCTGGTGTATTGGAGCATTTCGATGGAGATGTATTCTCGAATTTTTCTGTCAATCAGGATCCTCCGTCGTGTTTCAGATATCGAGCTGCCCGGGCACGCACTCTGCCCATGATGCAAAGGGGGATTTCGAAAACAAGCAACGAACGGATCCTGCATATTCCCACCACGGTGATTCATCTCTCAGGATGGAGCACAGCTTGCAGGAGCCTTAGCTCAGCATTCGTTCACTCAACGCAAGTGCATCAGCGGAGACAAGAACAACGATGACCTAAAGGCGGCTGACGATCCCTGTTGATTCTTAATAAGCTGCGACTTGGAAGACGGATTCCTCGTGAATGGGTTCCTCCGGAAACCTCGGTCCCCGTGTCCCTCTCCCCCACCCCGCATGCGCTCCAGCGGCCAACCAATCCTAAACCCTTGATTTCCGCTGTCGAACTTTGCTGTTTCAACTTTGCTGAAGCAGTACGGAGGCCGTCTCGACTCCGACAGTCGAATTTTCCACTACTTCAGCTGCGCCTTCGTGAGCAGGCCCCGTGCGCAACTTCTATCATGCCCACGCGTCTCCAATATCTTTATCGTGTCATAAACAAAATGGAGACCCAAATTTCCGAATTTCAGCTCAAGATAGTGCAACAGGCGTAACCAACATTTTTCTGCAGAAATCCAAAGTTATCTTGACATTAACTGATGCCCTCCCTACAGTGAATCTGGTGGTTTGCAGCTGCTTATGGAAGATGGGAGTCAGCCTCTCCCTCGCGCGTGGGCCTTTTTCTGAGAGCTTCAGATGGCAGAGTCAGGGCCGGATTCAAGAAATCGCCGCCCCTAGGCTGCGAAAAATTTGCCGCCCCTAGGCTGCGTAAAATTTGCCGCCACATGTGTGAGAAAGAATCACCGCCCCACCTAACAGGTCCAGAATCAACGATCTCATTGCGTTATGAAATTCGGGCATTCAGATTTTCCTGAGGCTCCATTGAGCTCTGCTTGCTTCCCACTTTCCGTCTGGATTTCACCGCCCACCGCCTCCCCCCCCCCAACGGTATGCGACTGGCCGTGCATGATATTCAAAATTTGGGAAAAGCTCTGCGCATCATGGAGATCACCGCAATGTTAAAAATAGTTTTGAGGTCCTGCGCCATGCTCACGAGCATACACGATCAACGTAACGGAAGGAATGATGTAATTCTTTCAACACAGCGGTCGTTTTTATCCGATTTGTTCCGCTTCGTTAACCTGGATGGGAGCGCGGTAGTGAGGGTGTCGAAAACCCCCGCCGAGTTGAAGCTCACCGACTAGCGACCAGAGATGGGCATAATCATAATCATGATTATGATTTTAATCATAATCACAGAATCGGCAAAATCATAATCATCTCTGTGATTATAATCAAATTCATAATCACAGGATTTCTATGATTATGATCATAATCACAAAGATGGCTATGATTTCATACGACCAGTCAGCAGAAAGCCAGCGGAAGTCAGTCAGATGATAATCTGTGATTTTCTCTCCCGAGTCAAGCCGAGTTCAGCATCCCAAGTGTGTTTCGTAGCGTTCATTCCAACTTTGATTTTCTGATACCTTTTACAGTAACTCCGATTGTACGCGCTCCATTCTCTTCTATGGAAGATTGGCTGAATAAAAGTCAGTCGAATCCCGCGCTGTGAAATTGTTCCAGACGCCGATCCCAATGCAATGCATCCCGAATCGTTGTCCTTCGCTGTTCGAATTTCTCTTCTTTGTGATTCATACCATTGCATGTCCCACCGAATACAATCTTGTTCTACGCGCTACGCTGGACCCCTCGAACTTCGGATAGAGTCCGCGACGAACCTCAAGTTCATCTCACGGAAGTCTACAGTCTCCGACCGAAATGGCCCCCGATTTTCTTCAGGATAGACCTTACCAACTCTGATCCGGTTCCATTTTGTAGCCTTTGTTACGGAACCAACTAGACGATCGTGGGAAAAACACAGAACGGTTGTGTTACCGGCCGCAGCCACCCTGTATCAGCTTGCAATACTTCCGCTCGCTCCTGGACCCTGTCTTTCGAGGCTCAACTTGTGGTGCATCTTTCATGAGCGGGAGCTCAAGTCCTCCACTGCTTAGCACACGACAATCAAATGCATGATCCGCGGGGATGGTGCGGAGTATCTGATTCCATGCCCTTCGAATCATTCTTTCCATCGACACTTGATCTTCACTTTTCGCCCGTGGCACTCATTATCTAATCACTCATCGAGCGTTGAATTCGAATCACCATGTGGATCGAAGAGTCACCCGGTCCTCGTTGTTGTGAAGCCGCTCGCCGGCAACGAAAGCCGTCCAATCTTCCGTCTGAATCACCTTGAAGAGCGATTTCCCAGTGATCAACACCTCAGGTTCGTCGCGACCTGTGGCACAGGGGGTAGCGGAATCCTGTCCGCTCACCCGATTCGTCGATGGCACGAATGGAAGTTACTGCTTGCTACTAGACGCACCCGATGGGGAGAATCTACCTGGAAAATAATTTGTAAGTAAGAACTCGTCTCTTTTGTTCGTCATTCAGCACACAGCGGATCAGAAACCAGGGGTTGCATACGCAAACGGGATCCCGCAGGTTTGTTTTCCGAAGCCGTCTCTCACAAAGCAACTGGTGGAGCTCCCTCTTGATTCAGAAAAACACGAGGAAAAAGCCCGTCCTGCAGTGTCATCGGTATGTGCTGTGGACTTTTGAGAGGATAGGTCCGATCAGCGGCCTAAAAATGATCGGTCGCATAATTTACAGGGGCTCACGGTGGGAACGCGACATGTTGGTCTAGAGTCGTATTCACTGGAACATCTAACGATTAGACCCTATTCCGCAAGTTACTGTTCTCCTTCCGCTCTGTGAGCTGCTTGATCTTTAACGCCACGGGTAGTCAAAGGCGATCATTAGCCTCTCCAACTCCGGGATAACGATGAGCGATGACTCCGACGACCTATCGGTTTCGCAAAACTTATTCATAAACTCTCGGTGCTCAACCAGAGCGAACCCGAGAGCACTGATTGTGACTCTCGTTGATCGGGATCGGGTTTCACATTCCCCGACTACGTACGGCTGCCCGCGCGCCATGTCAAAGGAGATTCTAATGAGAAAACCGTAGGCGATGATTTTGTCGCTTGAACTCTTCTTTCTTTGCGGCAATGTTCATCGAGATAGACAATTTCCCTCATCCTCGGCGCACAATGAGACCGTAAGCCGCTCATCACAACCCTGCCGATTTCTGATAACACAACAGCTCTGCGACGCCCGAGGCGTTCACTGCAGATTTTCGAGGTGAGTTTACAGAAGCCAATGAGACCACTGTTCTTCCGGGGCAAACCGCTCGTGACGTCCAGCAACGGGGGGGAAACGTTCCACCCTTTGGGGTTGCCCGCCTGTAGAAATCTCAATTTTGCACAGCCGTGCATTACAAAAGAACCGCGTAGTTCATGGAAGCGCAGGAAACATTACAGGACAGATTAGTCGGTGTACGAATTCCATCCACTAGTCCCAAAGTTCTGGACCACGTGGAAGCCACTAACCCTCGACGTCGGCGCATTCCTGAACTTTTGAGTGCATTTCCCCAAGAACCTTCTGAAAGGGAGGTGGAAACTTTGGGAGCGATCTCCGCAACGAGTTGTTTCCGAAGCCGAAACCTCGAAAGCTCAGGAGCCGGATCGGGTGAATGTAACTAAGCGTTCTGTACGTACGGTCTTGCGCCTTCCCAGTCAACGAGGGACGAGTGGGAGCTCGAGTCACCATAAAGGTCCCCGTGGATTGTTTCACGCTCCAGCTGTCCCGCTCATGAAGTTGACGTCTGTGATTGACTACTTGAGTTTCCCATTCATTCGGGCGAGTTCTATGGCCGCACGTCGTCCCCCCGCGCCTTGCTCGGAAAAGTTTTAAAGCGACAAGATCGGAAGTGTTTAGCTCGGCGCGGTTTGTCGCGCATTCCAGCAAGGTCAGGCACCGTTGGCTTCGATGTTGCTGCTCCGGTGCGTCACACCCTTTGAGCCTAATTGAGACGCCTGCCGTGCCAAAGAGGCCTCTGCCTCTTCAAAGTCAAGGAATACGCGCCAGGTGGCTTTGAATCTCCTGATCGTGAGGAGTTTAAGCGAAGTATACAGGCGTTGCAAGATTCAGGCGACCTGTTCCCCGCCGTCCCGGTCCCCAAACGTCGCATCCTGAGCGCACGGCGTGGACGCAAGAAACTTGAGGTCGGTCGTATACATTCTACGTCGATCCTGGCGGGAGAATGGAGGCATGCCAACAGCAGAGAAGAGGACGTTTGCTGCTGGATGGAATGCCCGCCACAGCGAGCCTGGGGTTCGGTAACCTTACAGCTTATCGCCAATCACGGTGCGGCGCCCGTCGAAGCAGCAATGCACTGGCATCGAGATGTAGGCACGACCGACATTGTTCATCTCACGACGACGAATCGAATCTTGGCTAGAGCATACGTCTTCTTCGAAACCAAAGCTTGCAACACTCACTTGTTGACGTCATTCTCCCACACAGATAAGAAAAGTACACGGAGCAATTTCATGGCAAACAGAGAATCTCTAGGTTGGCTAGTGGATCCCTTTCTATCTTATCTTTAGCTCTGCACTCAGCATTAGTCCCCTTCATCCGAACTCGGTGGAACCGACGAACAAAAAACCCTGACCGAGTCTCCTGCTTCTGACGGGCGAAAGAGAGGAGCTCCGTTCCGTTTCCAGGTTTTTCACCCCGATGAGATGACTCTCTGTCTCTGAACAATCGGTCGGAATAGCATCGCGAGTCAGGTGTTCCCGTTCGCGATAGGAACTCCGGTTGGACTCCGTTGTTGACGTCCGTTTGGCGACACGAGAACGCAATACGAGGCTGTTTGTGATGTTCAGAGGATTGTTTGCCACGCTCTTGCTCCTCTCAGTCGAGCAATAAAACAACATTATCTGATGAGAAAGTTTATTGTCGGCTCTCTGGCAGAACTAGCCCTGCCAACTGGCAGTAGACATTGTCTACTCCAGCAAAACGGTCTCAGAGGAACTACTCCGCTTGGCGAATCAAACACAACCCATATAGATCCCAAAGTTTGGGAGCGAGCTCATGCCGGGGACATACAATAGAAAAAGTTCGGATGGTTTCCATCATGCGCTCCCGAGAGAACTTGAGTCTAGAGCAGGTCTTTTGGGAGAGTCGCTCGAGATATCTCTATACTCAAGACGGTGAGAGGTTAGGAGGCAGAAGTTCATGTTGGACAAAAAAATATTTTTCGTCTACTCGAGCCTCTCTCGTCCATGATTTTCGCTTGACACTTTGTACAGAGGCTTAGGTCGATGCCGATGGAGGTTTCCTGGAGAAAACTGACCATCGAACTGTCCATCGGGCTATCGGCTTCCTTTCAATCCATCGTTTTGTCTTAATGTATTGGCACCCACTTCCCCCACCAAGACCTTACCCCAGCATGTCTTGCTCTCCAGATATACGATACATATTCAAAACCGATATTTCGCTCACCAGGTTCCTGAAACTTGCTGAGGACAACGGGGACAGATTCTCCGAAGGACCCGTATCGCGATACACAAAACAGGATCCGGGGAGCTCAGTTGCTTGGGCTCGAGAATAGCAAACAGGTACCTCCAGGTGGAGAATTTTCGGAGAAGTTCTCGAAAAAGCAGTCTCGTTTCGGCTCTAGTGAGCGCACAGTAACATCGGAGTCTATTTGACTGTTCCGGGCTGCCGTTCGCCTCTGGCGAGATAAAATCGAGCGATAACAAGCGAAAACTCTCGAGAAACGTTCCAACTTGAGCCTTTGGATCTGTTTTGAGATGGAATCAGAGCACATGTGGATCGTTAACTCCCGAAGGTTGCGACTGACATGATCTGTTTACACGTTGTACAGCCATCTGATTTTGGGCTGAGCTTTGATCGTACAGCGCAGCAGAATCCTTGATAGCTAGGTCATTGATCTGTGTCGGGTCAAGGGAGTAGGCCTAACAGGGATCTCCGTGTAACGAACGATTCCGTGTGCTCTCTTGAGCATTACCCTGTTCTGCATACAAATAGCCAGTTAAGCAACGCACCGACGACTGGGGCAGCGCTAGGCTCGTCAAGACATCTGGGGGAATTCTTAGCGTTAAGTGCCGACGGAAACGCCTGCTCCAGCACCGAGTCCGGGAGAAAACCGAGGTCGTTGGATTGCACACTTGAACGGCAAGTTCAACAGCCCAATTCAGTTCTCAGGCTCAGTGTCCTGCTGGATGTATGCTCGAATTGACCTCAACAACGTTCATTCGTGGTAGTTGCCGCGGTCCAATGCCAATTTTTCTTTGTTTCCGATGTTTTGAATTCTAGAGCAGTATCCGCAGGTTTCTCGTTCTCGCGGCGAGGAGTCTTGAGCACCACTTCAGCCGCAGTGAAGCTGAAATGGGATTGAGGGAAATCCTATTCCTCAACTGGAAATAAGTGGAGCAGTCTTCTTGAAAGCTGGAACGGGCTGCGACGATTCGCAGTCAGATGGCAGCTCATGCAAGGTCACACTAGAGCAAGTGGCACTTCAATTCCACTGCAGGCAGTCGGTGGATCAGATGGACCCAAGCGAATTCGGCCTTCTTGTGTGCTTTCAGCCCCTAAAAAATTCGAAATCACTCGACTCCCAATGAGGTGTCACTCGCGTTCTATTGAATTTTGACCGGGTTGGGAGCTTGATGTGGAACCTCGATCTGGGCCAAGGTGGTGATCCGGGCGAGAGAAGACATCTATCGAAAAATTCAGGCGTATGATTCCGACCTTCGGTCGGTGTTATACCGATATTTATGAGATCACTAACGAGCGCGAACGGCGAGGGATGCGTTAGTACCCATTGAGGGAAACGTTGTCGGAATGTAGATGGGAGCCCTAAAAGCTCGGTCGCATTCTCGAATGTCCTTGAATTTATAACCGGCGGCGATTCAAATCGAATGATTTGCGGATTCCCTCCGAATGGATCTTCGGTCAAGCCTGGAGCGCCCCCCCTCAAACGTGTCTAGGGGCCGTTCGGATGTCCGCTGCGCAACCTACAGAATACGTGTGGCTTGGGAATTCGCAGGGCTGCTCAATAGTGTTCCGCCGGTGTTCCTCAGGAACCTTCCGTGCTGTTCGATCCGACATCAAGCACCCGTTGAAACTAATCGTACTCTCGGCTCTCAACGATCAAAATCCACACCGTTCAATCTCGTACATGCACCTTTCGATCGTCACCCTCCCTCTGAGTCCGACATAACTCCGAGGCGGAGCCTCGTCCTATGATGGGCCCCGATGATGGGCGCCGCAGCATTCCCCTACTGGATAAGAAGAAGAGGAAACGACGCATGGTTAGCGCCTACTGGAAAACACTGTCAGCTCATCACCAATGACGTCCCACTACAAATCTATGCCGCGCAATGAATTCTGAAACGATGCACAAGGGAACCGGGCTGGTCGGGAGCTCCGTCGGCTGTCCTTGCTGAGGTGTTGTGCCTTCAACCAAAATTCTGCGAGCATGAACGCGATAGGTATTCAGTATTTTGCTCTAGGAAGAGCTCCTACACCGCCTCTGCATAGCACGTCGATGAATTAATACCTCCCTCCGCACCCTTGACTAATCCGCTGCAACTCTTACGAAAGAGCTTAGCTCGATTTTTTGGACGTCTTTCTCAGGGATGCAAAGGATCAAGGTGTCTCTCGTCGAATCTCTTACTTCCACGATACCACCATGCGGAGTGACGGTCCACCGAAGGGCTCATGTAGTGGCTCCCTCCTCTTCCCGTCGAATATCCTGTCCCTTCTCTGGATCTGGGCACCAGAGCTGAAAGACGGAGGTTCGGAGACTAGGAGTTTAGTCGAGTACACTCTCCTGAATTTGGACACCTGGATTGCATGTGTTGATGAGCTCATGAAGAGAGCTTGTTCACTCAATGGATTAGCGATGAACAGGTTCTTCGCGGCAAGCTTATCCATTGCAGGAAGCTGGGACCCCGCTCATTGTCAGCTGGATCCGATCTGGACAGAGTCCCCCTGACAGAGGAACTCATTGATCATTCGTCGGCCGACATCTCAGTATGGCATCCGTGTTCAGTAGCGATATGTTTCCCAACAAACGACGACGTACCACTCGAGAGAAAATGATCGATGCCTTCGTCTCCGCGAGAAGAAAAAAACAACAAGATAACTGTTTTTTTCTTGGGAAGGCTGAGAACCAAGACGAGTTCCCTCCGCTCTCTCTCCATTCTTCTCTAAAGTACGCCTCGTGCTTCAAGGTCATTCTCCAGTTTGACTATCTGATTGGGCGGCACAGTTTTCAGTTTCCTATCAAACGGATCGTGTTTCAGATGTTTCAATCAGCGAGAAACACCCCCTCACCTGACTTTCATCCGCAAGCTCCGTTCCCGCCGTAGCTTCAAGCATCGTAACTTGTTCATTGGGGCACTAACTCGCCTGCTGAATAAACACGCAACTGGTTTTATGACCTCGAGACTCATAACAAGTTAGCCTCCGCCCTTGCGAGAGCCTATGACTAGACGATTCGCCTTTTTTTCCGATCTCTTATGACTCGAATGGTGTGCCTTGCCCTGGCCTTCGTAGGCCGTCTCCAGTCCCATTGCAAGTGTCTCGCATGAGATGTTTATCAAAAATCTATAATACATACTCCAGCTACTCCGTCGAACACGCTCTCCCCAGGCGGTTCCATTCCAGAAGGCGTCGGGTTTCCGATGCCCTCGCAGCTTATGTCACTAAAGAAATGATCAATTTTCGCAACGACAACATGTCGATCCCCCTTCCTGGGACCCCTCATCTTAACTCACTATCAGCCACTCTTTTACTGCAGTCGGTTGAGCATACTCATGTATTTGTGCCTGGAAGTACGTGCGTCGCGCTCAGCTTCGGGTAAACCATATGCAGAATGCAGGAGGGCAGGCAAACGGTCAGGACGTGGCATCACGCACGCTGTTGCCCTCGCCGACTGACTGCGCGACCTTTGTGCGCGCTTCGGAAACATCATTAAAAGTGAAGGATTCAATACAGGTGCGCCTCCGGGTTGCTGGCAAGCGCCAGAATCACTGCGTGTAATGATACCAGCATTCCAAACCTCCAATTCCCAATCTCGGGGACATGGCATCCTGCAGGGATGTGCAACAGAACTCAACTACCTGCTCCCCCAGGAGATTACCTCGAATGACGTTCTCCCCTGCCTGACACAGCATAGTCTCGAAGGTATGGGTCTGTGCAAGTTGGGCGTCTCGAGCAAGAACCGAGCCAATCAGGCTGACAGCTTCGGTCACGGTCTCGATGTGGGAGGTCGCCTTCGACGGCTGGTCCCATGCAGCCGTACCTCCCTTGGTTCGCTTTCAGCGGAACCTTTGCGAACGCGCGCTTTGGGAAAGAAAGTCTCGGTCCGGGAAATGAGTTGAAGATTAAAAAAAGATTCTGCACGCGGCCTTCGATGCCCAAGAGTGGAGCAAAGCTGGGGTTCGATGCGACTGATTCACAGAATGCTAACATCAAGTTTGCTGGTGACCTTGAATTGTAAACTCGACTCGGCTCTGAATCCTCCGCAGGAGATTGATTTGGGCTGATTCCCATCTGGCCATACGTGTAGAACCTGAAAAGCTGCAGCTGGACCGGAAGTTCAATCCCATTCCGCCATGGATTCAACGACTTCGATGTTCGGCAATGACTTTTGCAGGCTCCCGTCGCACGGCAGAGTACTGTCGGGACTCCACCAAGTATCCAACACATACATGGATCAATTGATCACATTATTCAACTTCAGCCCCGTAGCTGGCGCCTGCAGGCAGCACTGTCGCGTTTTCCAGATGGGAAGTGGACGTGGCGGGGAGAATCGGTTCGGTTGGCAATCTATATTTGTTCACAGTCATAACGCTTCTTTCCGTCAGAACGGTGGTCACTTATTCTCCTCTCGTTCCAGTTGAATCTTCCGTGCCGGCCTGGTCACGTCACTCGACGTCACGACTCCAACCAGGGGCGGATCCAGGAATGCCTCGAGGGGGGGCGGTCACAGAATTTTTCGTGTTCCCGGAGTATTTTTCCCCCGTCAATGATTCGGTTGAATATTGAATTGTTTGTTCGACATTTTTACTTACAAACATTCATATAACTCTTAGACGTTTGATGAAATTCGTCCTGCTGATTTGTATATTCGGCCCGGGATCCCAGACTCGAGGGGGGCGATCACCCCTTCGCCCCCCCCCCCTCCCCCCTGGATCCGCCACTGACTCCAAGGGAAACTCTCAAGGGTGGCATTTGTGGAGGTCTCGGGGTTATAACGATCAGCAAACGAAATGTCTGTTCGGAACAAAAAGCATCAATTTTTCGCCTGCCCTAGACCTGAGGAGATCGGATTTTCGGACTGATGTCAGAAATCACGTGTTTCGTACCGCTTCGGTGGTTCATTTCGTATCAATTCTGTTCACTGCTGGGGATCCATGTTTCATCCTTTTTCATCCTTCAGCCGCGGATGCCGCGAATGGCCGGAAGGTCTGCGAGAAACATTCCCGACACAGAGGAGAAGCGTTACTTCTTCCACACTCGATCTCGCATCCCCGATCTGACCTTGAAATCCCGGTCTTCGTTGGAAACATATTCCTGGCGAACATGTCAGACGCCTGAATACAACGCAGACCTGGGAAATGTCAAACATTTGCATCTGTTTACATCCATAAATTCTAGCATTGGGCGCTTTTTCTGAGCGTCCATCAACCTTTTGGCCTGCTCCCGGCATGTCACAACTCGTGACGCGTCATCGAATGACGTATTCAGTACTTTCTCCGATCTAAATATGGGCTCGGATTCTCCGCGAAAAGTTCTCAATCGGATTTGGACCCTTGTCTGATGCAATGCCAGTTTGTGATCGAGTGATGTTCCCGGGGAACCTTCCCGCTGGAAAGGAACCAGCTTCTCTCTCTTTGATTGACCTCAGTTCAGGAATAATGATATCGTGGACGGAGGTTTTTCTGGCATCACGTAAGCGCGATCGGTGTTCGATATCCGCTGTCAGGACAAATGGTTCTGCCCAATCCATTCCGCCTCAGTGAACTGTTGATGGCATGGAGTAACGAGTGGGAAATGCAGTCGGGTTAGTAGCGACCGATCCGAGTTCTCGTCCAGTCTGGCAAAGCACTCTAGCTGTGAAAGATTGATATGCTCAAATATAGGGAACACCATGGGAATACACATCGATTCGTGCTCATACAATGCGAGGCAGCATCCTAACCATCAGGCAATCGCCGTCCAGAGTTATGGGAAGGCACTCATCGGGACGAGCTGGTAGAGTTTTGTGGGCTCCCCTCCAGCGTTAGGCATACTGGAACCGTTTCCACTAAACGATGTGAACGCTGGCGCTCGTGCGGTGAACGGGTTTCGTCAAGTCGAGCGTTCCTTCGTGCGTGAGACGTAAAATTTCGTTTCAGCTGTGTCGAGTGAAACTCTCTCGAAGTTTGCGAGTTCTGTACTTCCGAGGCATGCTACCAAACCTGCTCTAATGAAAGGAGGCGAACAGCGTAAAACTTTCCGAAAGACGGTACGTGAATTTCGTACTTTTTTCTCTCGTGTCCTCCAAACATCCTGAACTAACTGAATTCTTGACCAATGGTCCACAACTCGCTGACGACTGCAAGGATAGGCGCCGATTCCGTTGGTTCCTCCCGTGTTTAGTGCAGGAAAGTCGCTCGAGCTTGCAGAACATGCACAGGGATTAATGGCTGCACTGCGTACTTCCTCGAAGAAGTACGACTCACGTAACCAGGACGGAGAGCTAAATTGGATGAGCGATATCACGCAGACCTAGAACGAGCTCCGGACGCTCCCATGACGAGTGCGAAACGGTGAAATTAATATCGTGCTCTAGGGGGTTATTAATCAGACGGCTTCATGATGAGCCATGGAGTCGGAAAGCGGAGCGGAACGGGATCCATGCGACACAAAAGTTTTCCAAAAGATATTAGAACCTCCGCCTCGCCCCTGAATTCCGGCCAGACATTCCGCCGGCGTACCACATGGCGGCAACTGCACTACTTTCAATGGATGACCGAGCCCAGAATTAGAATTGACGCCATAGATCGCTCGATCATCCGTCGTCAAGCAGCCGTGGGTCTTTTCAGAGCAACAGTGAAAGGAGTTGCTCGGCACGAGGAAACCAAAGACCTGATTACACCTATCTACTCAATTAGAGTTTGGCTGTGAGCTCCGGCTGTAATTCCAGTTGGAAACAGGGTTGTTAACAAAGTCAGCCGGAGAGCTTTTTGAGTGCGACTTAATGCATTCGGAGGCAATCCTCAAACCTCTTTGCTTGGAAGTCCCTTTTCTCGGCACTACACGAGGACATAGTCCAACAGTTAGCCGGACAATTGGTTTGCCTCGGTGGCTGTCCGTGTTGCTTGCTAAGTCCATTGCTCCCAATCCCTGCTGGGGAGCTTGCCACATCCAACCCTGGAATCGTCTCGTTCCATCATTCATTCTTTCTTCTCGTTGCACTCGCTATCCTGACCAGCCAGATCCTTGGCGGAATAGAATTTTCATCCAAACAAGCCGTTGAGATCGTAGCACACCCGACAGTATGCTGCTCCGTTGTAGGAGGTACGAAGAACATGAGAATCCGCAACGTGGCTCCGAAACAAGATCTGATACGAACGGGGTTCCGTCTATCTTGTCCATCATCAGATTGGCCCTCAGATCTACAGATGATACCCCATTGTGTGGCGCCGTAATTGCTCCGGTTTCATCTAGGACGGAAGACCCGCGAGCCGGGCCGAGCTTTGTTGTACAGCGCATCCTCCACAAAGCAGCCCCAGCGTTGTCCGTTTTCTTGTTGCTACTGCTTCTGCAGCTCAAGGGAAAAACTCGGCTTCAAGGTTGCCGGAGGGACGAGTGTCAACTCTCCATATCAAGAGTCTAGTGAAGTTGAGCTTGGTTTTCATGCTCTCCATCATGTTCCTAACAAGTTATGCTCCAGCGATTGAGCCTAATTGAAAGAGACAGACGCAAGACATGCCAGGAAACGACGCTTAGCAGTTCCTGTTTTGCTATCAATCCCCAGGCCTGGTCTGAGTTCGAGGGAACTCCTCCATCCGCCCTCCAGGATTCTAGAATTCGCAAGAACCCTTCCACATCGGCGATATATCATGAGAAAGTGGCGCGTGCCAGCTTGTTTTGACCGGGGAAGTGGCGGGAAATGCGACAGTTTCTTTCCCTCGTTCCAGATCGACCTCAAAGCGTCGGGAAAAGTGTTTGCGTTCCCTGGGCGCGTCGTTCAACAAGCGGGCCCTTGTGCAAACTGATTCCGGCAAACTTTGCTTTGCCGCGTTCGACGAGAGGACTTGTAAAAAGCGAAACCAGTCTCGAAAACAAAGCAGCACAGCAAAATGTCGCCTCTGGGCGCTACGCCATTGTCAGACCGGAGCCTAGCAAACTGATGTTATTGTGAATTCTATTTGGGGAAGCAGCTCGAATGTTTGAGTTCGTTCGACAAATATATCCGCTCCACGCATGCCCACTGGTAGCGGCCTTAGTGATGCTGGCGGCGCGCCGTGGCGGTGTTCATCGGTGGATTTCGAAGCTCAGTCTGTGACAAAACGGGTTTCTTAGAGTCATGCCTCGCTGGGAAAACGCGGCGGGTAAATGAGGAGTTGCTGAGTTTTCCCAATGAAGCGTCTCTGTGGCCTTTGTGTGGCTTTTGAATAAAAGTCCGGCATGCAGGATTTCTAGGAAGACCAGAGCGTCGTTAATAGTGGAAGATTTAGTGGCTCTTAGAACCGCGCTCTCCTCGAGAAAACTCTTTTCGCCTAATGGAAACGATCCGGAGAACAATGACTCGCCACCGGCCCCAATTGAGAACTCTCGAAAGAAACAAGGAGACGATGGGGTACTGCTTCCGTGGAGCCAACCTCCGACTTTCAAATCCTGTTCAAACTCCTATATCTTTCGACGCTACTACGCTGCGGTCCGAACTTGAGTGTACACACGGGACGGAACTGTTTTTTTCAACTTGATTTACCGCGTCAATATACAACACAGACCTCGTCTCTCTCTCTCTCTCTGCACTCATGGCGTACAAAGGTTCGCAAACAAACTCTGACCAGCGAAACGACTCATTTACATTTTGATGGAGCACGCTGGTCCCGGGAATATTCGTTGTGGGTCACTCGGTTGTTGTAACAATTAGGTAAACATGTCAGCGTGAATGACATTGTTGCACGCAATGGGCGCCGGCTTCCTCTTCTACTCCACTAGAGTTGCGTATTCGTTTATCGACAAGCTCCATTCCGCTGTGCCCATTGTGTCTCGTGAACATGAGCCGGGTAAGCTCCTTCTATGACAAACCCTGCAGCGACGGAGTTCTTCAGCAGAGGGTTCAATCAGTTTCGCAAAAACGCTTTCGGATCTGTCCACCGCTTCTTATTGTGGGAACAGTTTGAATCGCTTGAAAAGATTCGACGCTCCAAACTTAGGTTTCGGCTCAAGAGGAATCAGGCGCCTTGCCCCCAGCAGAGTGTGGATGCCTGAGGATAAAGTTGCAATAAATCCAATCCCTGTTCGAAACGGTTCTTGAAATCCTCATATCAAAGCCAGGCTCTAGCGGTGGCCAACGAAGCAACAGCCCATGCGCCATGAAGGCTATACTTTCTCTCCTTCTCCAGATTGACCTCGGACTTCGCAACGGCATGACACATGCCCATCACGCCCGAATGGAGAATCGGGAACTCTGGAGTGTGTTTGTTCTAATCTAACCGAAGCTCAATCCACGCGCTCGACATCATGTCCTTCCCAATCCACGACAAATTTGCGACGAATCTACGTTGACTTCCGCCCGTCGGATGCCAGACCGCTTTGTGGTTTTGGGTGTGTTCCAAGACCGTTCGGCGCGGGGGCCTGCAGCAGACTGAGCGAGTCTAGAATTTGACAAAGCTGTTGATCTTGGCGTGGTCATCCATCTCGGAGGCAGAGAATCAACCGGGTTCTGTCATCGGGGGCAACTCCGCTTAGAACCTCGGAAGGTTTGCCGGCTCATTGCGTTCTCCAAATGACGTCGCGATGCGCGTGGCACGAGGAAAAGAATGGGCCGTGCGCGTTCACCTTTTCTTCATCGATCTTTCTCTGTCTAAAAGATAGAGGCTTCATAGGTTTTTCGAAACTTATATGGACTTGCGGCGTAGGCCACCAAAGAAACCTGGAGGGGCAACTCGCGTCAAGCTTTCCAGGCACACGTTTGCCACCAAATCGTAGATGAAGCGCGCGGCTGATGGACCCACCGAAAATTCCGAGCTACATTCTGCTCTCAAGTCTGCTTCCACGCGTATGCTTATACCTATGTACTTCTTGCTCGGGTGTTGAAATGTGCCTTACGAAGTTTTCCACTAAAGCGAAGGAAGGTGTTGAGCTCCAAGTATGATGGAAAATACATTTCGTTCCGTCGATGGCCTCGGTGTCTCGTCGACGAAATCGGTTGAGCTGAGCATTCGTGTGACGATGGCACTGCGTGAGCAGAATGCAAAATCACATAGATCAGTTCGGATGTGGATTGGGTATGCCGCGGGTTCTCACAAAAAACCGAGACTTCAAAGTTTATCCGTCAAAAAATGAGAATCGCTGATCGAATCTGAACCTAAGAGAGTCGGCTGAGCTCGCTGGCCCTTGAACCGAAAAGACTTCTGAGATAAGTATGCACGAGACCATAAAGATAATTACAATTCCAGAGGTAATACGGTATTTGAGGCTTTGGGAGATACGTTCTTATGTGGATATGAGACCCTCGGGCTTTGGTATTTTGAATCACCGAGATCTTGGGCACTTGAATACATTTTCTAAGCCGTTTCTGGGCTCGTGATCCGATTCACGACGAGCGTAATGAGCTCTCGGCACAGAACAGCCGGAATCGTCACAGGGAGATTCGTTCAGTTCGGCGCCTCGTTCATCCAAATCTTCCATCCCCTCCCCTCTGTCTGCGAAGATGCGTTGCAGGCCCTTATATGGGTTGTTTGACTTTTGAATAATCCCTTTTATAGCTCAATGAGAAGCTTCCATCTTTCTTCCGCGAGTGCATATCCTGTTTTCTTTCGTTTGGACCTCGTTGTAGGCTGAAACCAGTCTCGATTTGGGATTGCTTTCCGAGTTCGCATATTTAAGCCGGATCTCAAATCTGTCGTTTGTTGCTCTTGGTGCTCAGCTTTGAGCTTCTTAAGCTTGTGTGGAACTCGGGTAATCCAATTAAGTTACAGAGCGAAGCTTTTGTATCCGAGTTCAAAGCTGAGTATCTGAGCCGGGATAGTGTTTTCGAGTGTACTCTCAAAGACTCTGATCCTCTAAATTCCGTCGATTGTTGATCGCTCTGGTAATACTCTAAATCCCGTTGGAAAATAATGTGGTTTCGAAAAACATGTTGAACCACCGCAGAATAGAACATCGGCAAACACTGCATTTCCGTCAGCTCATGGTCATCCTCGGAAACATTTTCCCTCGACGATTCCAGCTCGACGAAGCCTCCAAGCTGGAAAGGACGGCGCTTGATCCTAATGTTCTACTCCTCGAGCCGGACTCCATTCGTAAAAAGCCTCGAACAGCGTATCCTCGCGCAAAAGGGATATTCCGGAGAGTCGATTCAGTTTCTTGCCGATTTCCTACCCTCTTTCGTCCAAGAACGACGTCTGGAACGATGCAACCTCATATACTTCTGGCAAGAACTGGAAGATCCCTCTTATTCCCGATTTCAGGGAAGAAGATCATGCGGCGGGACGTTCGGGCTGCTCGAACGCAGAACAGTCCGATTTCAACGATGCATGGTGCTCTACAGCTGGGTTATCTTTGACATTCCACTTCATTCAACTCAGGTTGCGGTCGCAGTCCCCGGCCTCTGGTACGAGACTGTCGATTATATCGAGCACCTCTACATCTGTGCTGGACAGAACGGGCCCACGGAGACCATTCTCTGGGCTCCTGGTACCAGAAGACCGGGAATCGAAATCGATACGTCCGACCCGATGATGCTCGGCTCCACGGGCACGTTGCGCACGGGGACACGTATGTTGTTGCACGTGGCGTGCAACGCGTGTTAGACCAGTGAGCTATCGCGGCTGGTTACAGCTAAATTACGGAGTGGGAGTCTCGGAGTGATCGAGAGGAACTGGGTCGCAAGTCATATAACACGCAGCTGTGCCTTGCCCTCTGTATGATCACTAGAAAGCTCCAACAGGAGTTGCAGCCTATGCGTGCGCAGAAAACACTCCGCGGTGGAAGTGGAAACAAGAGAATGATGCCGGTCATCGTTCTTTAGTAACGGCCGCGCGATGAGGGGCATCGTGTGGCATGAATCGGGTGTTCTTGAATGGACTCTTTGTTGCTCTTGCTGCACAGCCATAAGCGAAATCGAGAATTTCCTGAATTTGGCAGGTGGTTTCCGTCGCTCAAGATATCCAGACTCGGAGAGACAGCCGGCTCGCCCCACGACGACTGGTGTCACCTTAGTGCTGGTTGTTTATTAACAAAGGAGGAACTGTGGAATAACGACAAGGAGGAGATCATGCTTGTTTGTCCTCGGCTCAGCCCGCTTCAAGTACATAGAAAGCGTTTCTGATCGCAATCCGCTTCAGCGACATATACAGCTTTCGCGAGAGATTGCAGTGGGGAGCAGTTCCTAGACTCCCTCCAAGCGATAGTGAGGAAAGATGGAGGGGTTCCGGGCGAAAGCTTGCCGCGGCCACCAACAGACACGGCGCCGAAAACGATCGAGAAACGAGACGGTGGATGTGTCGGATGAATAGGAACCTGTGACGGGAATCCCCGCAAAAACTCCCGACAAGATGACACATGTATGTACAACGGAAGACGGGAATGCCAGTGATTTTGAGCATTCACGCCTGATCTCAATGCTTGTATCTAGGTAAGTCTTCCGCCGGAACCGAGGGGGTTTGAACATGCAACCGGGCACTGACATCACTACCCTCGTCCATGGCTGACTCTTGTTCTCTCAACCTTGCCGGCTGGCTCACGATGTCAGCGGGGTCGCCTCGGACCTCGGGTTAAGGCCAAGGTCGCGTCAATTCAGTCGGTGTGCGGGCTGCCCACACCGCAGAGCCGAACATTTAGCAGTGTGCATGACCTGCTCCACCAGCTAATAAAGCTCGCGAATTCTATGGGTGCGAGCTCATTGGTTGTGGCTCAGGCAAGACCTCGTAAACTGGGAGTCCAGCCGAAACTCGTCGTCAATACGAACTCAATAGCCAAAGTAGACTGAACTGGACTTTGTGAATGCTTTGCTTTGAGCCCAAAATCTCCGAGTTTTGTGTGTATCTATAGGCTCAACGAGAACAGTGGCTCTGCACACCCCCCCCCCTTTCCCCCTTTTGCTGAACGGATCGTGTACCCCACAGAAGAGTCAATTAATGTTCGTTCCCCGACTGCGGAATAGAAAAACGAGCCACTCTCAGACAGCGCAGATTAAATTTATGCAAAAAGTTCACGCGCACGTCTGCGGCACGTTGTTTCATGCGATCCGCTCATTCCTATCAGAGTTCACAAAGCGGAAATGCTTCGACCTTCACACTGCCGTTGTCGGAGGAAGTAGCTCGACATCTGATAACGATCCCGTGGAAAGAGTGCGAGTCAGGCAGCGATGGCAGGGAACATTCATACTCCGGGGCGGGCACTGAAACCCCTCTCGGGAAAGCAAGGGGCTGAAACTGAACGGAAAAACCGAGTGCGCTGAGGCGATGACCGTGAAAATATCCGGCGGCGTCATGACTCGGCCATGAGCTCGTCATCGGATTAATACAGGCCGGTTGTAATACCCAGAGGGTGACCGGTGTCTGGGACGACAATGTAAGAACGCTTGATGAAATGGAGTTGGTTTATTGCTGCTATCGGGGTTTCGGCTGCTCGCGTCGTTAGAAGATTGCCATCGTCGGGATGTCGGACGATGTCGTAATACAATTAGGCGGAAACATTAAGATTTCCACGATAGGAATCGCAGTGGAAACAAGTTTACGTCGGATACTTCGGCGATCTCCTCTCTGGCTCGAACTGTTTGCCCACGCCTCTCGGACCTAGAAGAGAGACTGTCATTTCCAGACAGCAACAGTATGCCTTGCAACAGACTTGGGCCATATACATACTCTTGGGGCACTCCATTCAAGTCGGGGTTGCATGGGAAGTTGTGTGATGTGCAAGAGCTTCTGACGACTTTCAAGACTTTCCGAAGTGTCCGTTCCTCATCGAGGCCGTAGGAGAGAGTAGAAACGATGTAAAACGCTGTGTTCGTCACAAACGTCTTATTCACAACTCTTTTATACATGGGATATAGTTCTAAAGTGCCACCGGTCCACTTCTGTCGCGTTATAGTGGACTCACGCCTAGAAAGCTCAAACTGCTGCCCGCGGTTTTCTCGGGCGGCTAGATTTCGGAAAAATACGAGGGAGTTTATCCGCTCACAGCGGACGCCGAGGCTGTGCCGCACCGGAGAAAGAATGGGGTGGAGCAGCAGTGCCGAAGAGAAGCAAGTTTTTTTTCTTCTTTACGCGCCGCTCGACAGAATCTGTTAGTTCCTCATTGTTACGACGTCAAACCGACGTGTTTCTCCATCCGAGACCCATGGAAGAAAATCCACTCAATTTACAAAGCGCACAACCAACAGCTTCCTCTATTCCTCTGTTGAAGCCGTCGTCTTGGTGGGTTCAGCAAACTTCGCAAGAGTCTCGAGGGTCGTTTGAGTTCACGGTGGCTGTAAAGCGATGTTCGCGAGAGAGTCCCGTGTTGATTGCCCATATGTCAATAAACCTTGTTTTCTTTCCTCTTCATGTGGGCTGACTGATGGCCAGGCGCGTAAGCAGGGGTAGTTTCGCAAGCTACCACCTAATGTTCCTCAAACTTGTTCAGGCTAGCCGATAGCTATGCGAAGTCGAGAACCCATTAGAGATGCATTTCTGATTGTAAGATACTCCCCGCAAATAATCCTCTCCTGTGCCCTGATCACAATCACTGTAGATACTTTCCAGACATTTAGAACAGACGAAGGTTTCGACATTCCCAGAACGGGAGCCAAGGCCACCGCACAGGATCCTTCGACACCCATGCCTCCAAGTCCATCACCACCAGAACCTGAGTAAGCGCAGTGGAGTAGCATCGGAATGTCTCACTGATCTGATCGTGCTCAGCGTTACTGGCTCGAATGAGAGCCCTTCCTGCGTCAAATATGAGATCTGGAAGGCGCTGCTCTTCAAGATCGTTGACATTTCCTGGTCGAAATCTCAAGACGACATTCGGAGCTGTGGCATCTAAGTATTCTTTAATTCCAATCGGGTTCTCGAGCCGGAAATTTCTTGATGAAGTCAAGGTGGAGCAGTCCTGCGACTGATACTCTCGATCCGTGAGACGTCCCTCATCCGTGGTTCTCGAGCCACGTCGTTGTCGTGGTGGCGGAGCTGCCTCATGAACCTCATGAACCACCGCTCGCATCATTCAAAACTGTCCTCGTATTGCCCGTCACAAGCGGCTGTTGCTATTGAGGTTTGAGTAGCACGCAAGGGGTCAAAACACAGCGCTGTTAAAATGAGGCGGGAGATTTCTTTCTTCGGAAGCTCGACCAATCAAGCCACGGTAGGTCTATGCATCGTTTCGTCGGTCAATATGTATTCACGAGCACGAGCTCACAAGTTGAACCTACGAGTCGTGGGTTTTTTATTCAATGAAGAGTGAGTCAGGGTAAAAATTATCCAGTCATTCGGCCCTCACGGAATCATGGAAACACTGGAAGGGAAATCCTTTATCTTTTTTGCTCAATCGAGTGTATTTTGCGCGCTCCTTGTCGCCGAAAGTCCCGCTTCCGAACCACCGCAGATCGCAAGCGGAGCGAAATCTGAGCAGAACAGGCAGAAAGGGCAGCCGAAGTAGGGGAGTTCAACTGATTGATTCTGTTCAATCCCTGTGAAAGGTTGTCGTTCCCCGCCAACCTTGGTGATACCGTCGGAACTCCTCCTTCGACGGAGCGTGATAACGGTACCGTCCCGAGCAGGATGTAGATCATTAAAATACGGAGGCTTTTAGCAAGCAACGAAACTTGCAGCTGTGCACGCAGTTAGCTGGAAAAACGCATGTCGTGAGCCGTTTCATTCCGGATGCCTGTTCCGGATGGCATTCCTGATGAATTCCTTTCATCCAACGATAAAACGAGTTCCGGTCCCGTTAGAATTCCTCAAATAAATATCAGCAGTTTCCCTCATGGCACGCTTCTCTATCTGACTGGTGAGTGTAATCCGGTTTGCGTTGCTCTTTTGGTGATGCAACGCGACGTCCAACTATGAGGGTCGTTTATTACAATTCTCGGCTTGCCCTATGATGCCGGCAGCATGATGAAGTGCTCAACTTTTTGTTGGCAGAGTACAACGATAAATTTCGTGTTGCTGTCCAGATTCCGCCCCTGTACGCTCGGCTAAGTTGTGGCGAAACAGAAGCTCTGATGCAGAAATCATCACATTCTTTCGTGCATGTGAGCTCATTGCGTAGACAGACTTGGATTGCGAATTCGGTCCAGCGAGACAACTGCAAAAGCTGCAACTAGGACGAATCATTCAAAGAATCCGCCCGGGAGCTCCTGCTCACCTGCGGCCTCTTGATTCCTGGAGATTCATGATTCACAGCGAGAGCTGAGCTCCTCGTGATAGACAGTGACTCGACTTCTGGCGATGTGCAGACTCTTTCAGAATTCTCCAATATCCCTTCGTGAACCGAGTTATGATCATAAGCTATTTCTGGCTCGGTGCCGTTCAGTGAGCCAGAGTTCTGCGATTCTTCAGGTCCCTCTTCAACCGTCTCGTATCGATGCACCTCTCCGGGTGCGCGCGGATCATTAATTTGTGCGTCATTGATGATATTCCTCAGAAAAGGGATCAAACACAATGAGAAGTCTAGGCGCTAAGCCGAAAGATGCAAATTTCTGGCTTCAAACGACTTGCAAATTAGGAGTCATCGTTTGAGACTCAGCGGGCAGCCAGGCATGGAGGCAAACTTTCGACTCCAGCTTCTTTCCAGAAAATAGGCTAACTACAAAGAAATTACGTCTGCTTTGTGTAGCGGCTGCTGTCGCCTCACAATAAACTTGACGAAATATTGATGGACGCAATTTTTCTCTCGACCGACCCGGAGCGGCAACAGAAATTTGTTCCGCGGCCAACCTTGCTCCGTCTGCTTCGTCTCGACGATGATTTTCAATTGGAATTGGCAGCCTACAACGATGGCCGTAGCGGCCGCCAGTTCGAATGAAGCTTCTAAAGTAGAGAGGAATCGCTTGGCTTCAATCTGCCGCCCGTTCCTCTACTGACCTGCTTTTTGCGTAACGTATATGAAAAGAAACTGTGTGTGGTGAGCTATCAGAGCGGTTTTCGAGTACCGGTCAACATTACAGAAGATGGTTCACATGAGCCGTAGCTTTCGGGCTCATTTCCAGCAAGGTTTCGTTTTCTTTCTCAAAAAATACCTCAACTGCCGGGATGTTCGGGAGGTCGCATGCTCAAATTATAATCACATGTATGCAATGCCACCGTCGCGGCATACGGTATCCAACCTCAAGGTGAGGCTGCTCTCAAGGAATTCTACCGCGAGTGTCTCTCCCAGGCATGATGGGTATTCAGACCTCACCCTTGTCTCCATCTCTGCTTGGTAGAGGGGGCCTCTCGAATTCCACCTATCTGTTCTTCAGTGGGGCTGTCCATTCTCAAGTCGATCGTGTACGTAGCGCGAGCCGCGTTTCGGGACGATTCTTGATGTTTCCCGGACTTTGCGAGACTCCTGCGGATTCCACGTCGAAGCCATATCCAGCTCTTAATGGGGGAAGAATCTAGTTTGAACATGGAGTTGATTGTGTCCCACGAGATATGTTCCGTGGAAATGCTGCCTTTTCGCATACGGAATTAGGTGAGACATTGAATACGAAGATGCCTTCCTACGGAGGTCCGGAGTTTTTGCTTGACGCTGCTGAACGTTTCCCGGAGCTTTGCCCGCATCTGTCTCAGCTTCCCGGCGAGCAGTACAGGTTGGCTCGATGAGGTCGGGGATTGACGACTTGATTCTGTTTTGATCATAACTCTGTCGGTTGTTGTTTCAGAATTGAAAAAGTACCCGAGAGGGGATTTACGGCAATCATTTTTGCGCAACCAATGGGAACCCGGTAAAATGTATCTCAAAGTTTTCCGGACCACTTTCGGGTAGGCCTTGAGAAAAAAGTTGGTGATTTTCACAACAACCTCTTTGATGGAAAACTGATCATATCCACTGCGATCAATCAGTCAAAATGACCACCTTGAACTTCTCTATTGATCCGTCTTCTATTTTTGAAAAAAAAAAGCGGGAATAGACGAAGTTATGACTGAAACAAAATCGGATCGGAGAATCGGGCTTCTGGTTCACATGCCGTTGCC
This sequence comes from Neoseiulus californicus, assembly GCA_028455905.1. Classification (NCBI taxonomy): domain Eukaryota; kingdom Metazoa; phylum Arthropoda; class Arachnida; order Mesostigmata; family Phytoseiidae; genus Neoseiulus; species Neoseiulus californicus. The sequence continues at coordinate 6,679,763 of JAMQGS010000003.1, forward strand.
GCAAACGCCTGGCGCCGAAATATGCAGAGCGCGGAAACCCAACGTCTTTCCTGATTCCCACGATTCTGAGCAATAATAGGCACGAGCCGCGACCAATATTCCGGTGAAAGATCCAAAGCCAGAAGTATGGGGATTTGGGTTGGATAGGCCCCCCATGACTGGCCGAACAGAATTTTCCAAGTAAAAAATACCCAAAATAAAGTGGAACCGAATACGAATCCCCGGCAGTCGTAATTTTGGAGAAAATCGCGTTATCATCGGGGAGGTTTCGGATTCGCCAAAGATATTGGTCGCTTCCCTTAGAGTCGTTTACTGCATTCATCACTTGATGAACCCAATAATTTTCGAAACAAATCTGGCCCGCCGATGTTGGCCGGTGACCGTAGCTCTATCCGAACGCGACTTCAGCCCACGCTACTGTTTTCGTAGGATTGCGCACTCTCCCATCGAGTTTTCACAGTACAATACGATGAACAGAGAGTGTCGGGACCATAGATCAACATGAGCTATCCTAGCGCTCCACGCTGAATTCGACGGCGTGCAGTGAAAAAGGTCCGTGTGATTGACCTTGATGAACACGAGTAGAATGACTTGATGAAAGCCCTCGAGATGTTCAACGGAGCCTCGGGGCGCGGAACTCACTTTGTAGGAAATAGTTAGAACATGACGACACGCGGCCCTCAAAGTCAATCATCGAGTCAGTTTCGGGGAAGCAGAACTGATTTCATGAGAGCGAGCCCGATGATAATCATCATTCCTACAAAATCCAGGAGGCAACTCGGTGGAACGGCGAGCACAAAAAATTATGACGGTTCATTAGTCGCTCAGAGCTGTCGTTCGTCATACGACTTGTTCAGAACCCGTGTCAGAATATCGAAGGAACTTGGATCTCTACAGCCCGACAAGCGACAATAAGCTTTCCGGAGGGCAAACAACGATGAATGATCAAGTTCAACTCGGAGCTCCCCTAGGAGAGCCTGCGAATGGTGCAGGAACGTATTGACCACCAATTCCGATCGGATCCAGCAGTTTTCAGAGGCTCCTCCGAGTCCACGAGAGGGAACCGCGAAAGCCAAGTCTCGTCGGGTGAGGTTACCGATCGGTTAACGTATGACTGACATCGGCAGTCGTAGTCATTCCACTCCGAAAACTGCATCCGCACCAGACGGTCATGGCAGACTCTGGCTCCCGATTCCTCTGGCTGACATTCGCGAACACGACAGCGGGAGTTTTGAAATCTGCGAACGACCGTAGATGAAAACGGCTTTGGAATATTTATGAGAGTTCACAGTCAAACCATATTGACAAACCTTTCAAAAACAGGTTCGCTTTGAATCAGACTCCGGAGAAAAGGACGAAACCTGCTCAAGACGGAATCTGCGAAGGCATTTCAGCAGATGAATATGTCCCCTGCGCGGATTTCGACTCCATGCGTCAGCGCTCGTACTCGAGAACCTATACTCCGCCGAATTCAGATTTCACAATAATCTGAAGCACCGGCGGATCGTACTCGACTCCGAGGTTTCCAGGTTCTTCCCGGAGACTTCAAAACCCCCCACTACGCAGATTTGAATCTCATCTCGACGACTTGCCTACTCAACGTCTACCCGGACAGCTTCAGGAAGCTGTCGTGCTGTGTTCCTGAGCAGAACAAGCTGAGAAACAGAATTATCGATGACGGAGCAGCCTGTGAGACATCGGTCCTGAGTCCTGACTGCAGGTACCCGTTAGACTGCGGCGATGCCGGAACGACATCGACGTCGTGTTCAAAATAATCGCCAACATCCAGTACGAGCGAGCGAGCGAACGATCGACGCGACGGGTCGGCGCGGCCCCATAATCTGGCAAACCGTTGTCAGATCGTTCGCTACAAACTGTGGCGGTTGAAGACGAGGAGAACAGAGATAGGGGCCGGTGGCAATCATGTCTAGTGATGGTAACTTCCCTCTAATTGTGTAAATGTCGTTCGTCTCGCTACGCTGCTGAGCAAATGCTCCGCCGGAGAATGTAGGGTAAGAATCGCAACGATGAACGCACCAAAAACGGTTTGTCTCTCTCCGATCATTGAGGCTTGTATGAGGGCATTGTTCCTCAAGCGTTCATCTTCCGTCACTATTGCTCCGCTGACCTCCTGACTGAACTGCTCGCATGGAGGTCACATTGTACGAGCTGAAGGAGCAGGACCTACGATGGCCAACCGAGACATCCGCCGCTGGCGCGCATCTGACCGGCCGCCCGGCCCCAAGCAAGCTATGCTGATGGCGGCCGCGATGTCGACGATGATTTATCGAGATTATTGCATTTTGTCACCGGACAGCCAGCGTCCCGTTGAGGGAAACCAAATGAGGAAGCAGAGGAGGCGGCGGAGAAGTAGGATCGTGAATGAGGATCGAACTCAGGAGGTAAAACGGCGACGAGAACGAGAGCTCCGACGACCTTCCAGATTCGGCAGGCGAGCGAGTCGGCAAGCAGGAGGCTGATCCGGATGACAAGCCAGGTAAATGAATGATGTCTTTCCTCTACCGGAATCTCTTGATCGACAGCAAACGAGCGGAGCAATAACTGCAAACCCCGGCGACGGGAATCTTATTCATGACGACGATTACTCTTCACGCCTCTCGACCCCTTGTCCGTGCTTGCGAGATGTCAAACCAGTACGCGGCACCTGGTTTCGCCTACAATTCCGTTCGATCGTCTGCTGCGGCGAGGGAGCTCGCTAAAACCCACAACTGAGACTTTGATGTATTCGTGATGAAGTCTTAGAGTGATGAAATCGGTTTCCTCAATATCATACCTGCTGGAGAGCTCCGTTCTTCCTGATTTTAATATCGGATCTATTCTCGCTTGATCTCTCAACTTCAGTTGATGATCAAAAGATCTCGGGTCACGGCGCGCAGCCTAATCCTTAAAAGAAAATTTCTCACTGAGAAGCTCATTTAGAGGAGTGGCAAAGCTGACGAAAACCAAGGGATTTGCTCGAAGGCTGCCAATCAACAGTCAAGAGGGAGCGTTGTGCCCGAACCATCCAGGCTCCGGGCTGCTCCGCTCAAATATTCAGAGTCGACGGCGCTCCATTCAATAATGTAGCGTCAGAACGGGGGTTGAGCGTTTTCATCGATAGAGTGAAAGATTCTTGTCTTTCCGATCGGCGTGTTACTAGCGCATGAGGACCTCTTTCAGTTCTGAGCTCGTCGAGAACACATCGGGTAATATAACGGCTCCCGAAAACAATGCGGAATGAGCCTATCATCATCTCTCCTAAGCAGGGGATTTCCATCGAAACCAGGATCAGGAATTTCGGAGAATTTCGGTTCTCCAGACGATATGAGGCTTTCGAGGTGATTCCCGCCACTCGCAGCCGGGTATCATACCCGAGAATGGGAAATATGGCAAACGAGCTTGTGAGATTGACCCGTGTTCGATCTCGGATCTGGCACGCAGCCGGTTTGAGACTGATTAGGGGAACCGGCTCTTCACCAAGGCTGTCCTCGCGTAGACGCATCATCTGATCGACTCAGGGTTGCCAATGAAGGACCCTCTTGAAGGCAGATGAAGGAGCTTTCGAATGGATGGAAAAATATTCACCACATCTCTTGCAGGGTACGCCACACATCATTCTGTGGGGAGAGGCGAAACCAAAACCAAAACACCGGCTGTCAGGTAAAACGATTCCTCTTCCTTCAGGACCGGTTCTGAAGAGAATGTTCTTCACCAGCCTCTCAAAATCCAGCTTGCAGAGAGAATTCCTCAAGACAGTCAACCCGCTGACTGCTCCGGTGCAAACCCAGCATCTATTCGCCCTTCGGACATCGATTGACTGCATCATGCGCATTCATGAACATGGCTCACAACTACGGTTCCGGAAACCCATTCCGGTCGCATGACGAAGCCATGCTCGCTTGATGTGATCGTCAGATTGAAAAATTCGTCAAACAGATCATTACCGGTCATGAACTTGCGTAACGAAATCCGTTTCTCCGTCTTGAGGAACTGATCTTGAGTCGCTCACCGTGAGCTTACCCCATCGCCAAGGATTTTACACCGGACAAGCCGTCAGATAGGTAGAATGCGAGTGCAGTCTCAGGTAAGCGGACGGACTTCTGCGAATGAAGGCGTCGGTCGGTGATCCAGGACACCGTAAGAGATTTCCACGGAGGACATCATAGACATGTTCCGTGGATTCGACTCACGCAGACGGTTCAACACCGACATATCGTACAACAGAGGTCGTTGCCACACTGGCAAGTGTTTCCCATCTATTGGGTCTCGTGAAATGTATCTTCGTCCTCTGAAATGAATAAACACACACTTATGAAACGACAGCCACAGGCCCCGCTCGCCCACCCAACTTGAGAACTCATCGGCGCTCTCTGGAATTCAGCGCTCTCATCAGTACTGCTGGATAGAAGCAGGCGCGCCAGGCCAACTCTGGACCATCTTGGGGGGGGGGGAACCAACAGAGGGGGGGGAGCTACAGGCCCTATGGGCGATCCAAAATTCGGGGGGGGGGGCCCCCCCCCCCCCCCCCCCCCCCCGGGAAAAAAAAAAAAAACCCCCCCCCATCATTCGCCAAGATATGGAACTTCGTCGGCGAGGTGATTATGTTTTCCATCTGATAAATATTTTGGTCCATGAACGAGTACGTTTGCATTCTCCGGGGAGCATGGTGGCCGGAAGCATGGGCATTGCATCGCTGTCCTGGCTACGGCTCTATCATTTGCTCCAAGCCATCCGTTGCATCGTAGTATCGAGTCTTAGTTCTGAAACTTTCTGAGACTTCACTTGCTTGAGTAACGCAACTTAGTTGTTCCGTGCTTGAGTTCCCAAATTTCATCTCATCAGAGTGATCGCGCACGCCCTGCCTCATTTGGCGCCTGGATCCATCTGACGGGTTCGATTTCTCGAAGAGCCCGGGTCTTGTTCTAGCAGAGACAGCAATCGATACGTAATGAGCCTCTGTCAATCTGGCGAGCCCGAGAGCAATTTTCCGATTTTGAAACGACTTCATTGATCTTCTTCAGTGAACTGAGAGAGACAGGGAGGGAGACAGCCTCGCTTATTAGACTAGGGGTTTTTATTGCCCTCTGCCGGAAGGTCTGATGAGGGCGAACACATTCCACGTGTCTCCGATGTGATTGATCGTTAGAAAGTCTGCTGTCGTCGTCGCACGACGAGGAGAGACGAAAAGCGAGCGCTTTGGATACGGATGTGCTGAGCCGTCTCGACGACAACCCAATCGTCTCTTGAAGGAAACGATTCCCAATTTTTTAAGCCGAAATTACAACTTGGCCGAGCACAAGGATCGTTCACAGGTAGAGACGATGGAAACTTCGCTGGAACCTGAAGAACTCACTTTCGTTAATATCGGCATCACCGAGGCGGAAAACTTTCGTGTCCTTGCAAGAAGTCAGACACTTATACCTCACGCCGGTCTCTACGGCGTTGCTTCGAGGAGTATTTAGGCTCCCAATATTCGCGTGTGACCTATCGATCAGGTGAGTTCGGGGAGTCAACTTCTCTGCGAGGAAGAAAAGTTTCTCTCGCTCCAAATTATCCCGAACTTTCGCCTTTTCGATTCTCTGACTCGACTGACGAAATGCTTCCGGCAGTGATTCGATCAAAAACTCTGCTCCATAAAATTATTCAGATCAAATGTGTTCTTCATAAATAGCTCGGGGAATCCACGTCCACGCCTTCATCTTAGTTCGAGACAATCGGGCATCGCATGAGCCTTCTTCGCGGATCTTTCGCTGAAGCGAGCTACGAATAACTCGCAACCAGCCCTATACTGACCGAAAGTGGGACATCTGGACTGAATCGTTCTTTTTTTGGACTTCTATGGAGTGACACTGGGGCAATCAACCGCTGAAAATATATGTATGATCGAGTCAAATTCAGAGTTTGAGCGAATGATTCAACACGGACGATTTGTTCGTCCCTCCAATATCACCAAAACTGGTCGATCTGGCCGGCTCGCTCGGTTGCTCAATGGTTGCTTGCTGTTGACAGGAAGGGTCGAGGGTGTCGAGTCAGTGTCCGAGGAGTGTTGCTTGGATGTTCCGGTCGCAGGCTGCGATCACCGCATCGTTTATCAATGCTGCTTGCTGCGGCTTGAACGTCTTCCGGAAACGCCCCTTTTTTTCATGGATGGCGAGGTGCTCGATGGGGAACGGGAAGATTAAGAACGCGTATCCGAAACAAAACTGCCACCGCCGCCTATCCCCGTGCCCACGAATGGACCATTCCCGGTTCCTGATGAAGCAACTGCGCTGTCGCGATGCCAAATGGATTTTCTCAAAAGTGCAGGAACCAGCCCGCGACGAACCGCGCCGAGCCAAATGGAACGTTCGGACGTATGACGAAGCCACTGACAGGCCAGTGTCCTCTGACCAATTTGTCCACTTACGCCCCCGCTCGCTCACTCGACCACTGAATGAGTCGCTCACTCATCTAGCGGCGGTCAACGTCTCACTTAGTGTTCAGATTGAGCCGGGGAGCGAAGGCTACAAAGCGAACTGCCATCTGCACAATTGCAACAGTCGGACATTCCATGAGCCATTTTTTCTTGCGAGTTTTCTCGGCCCACTTGTTCAGATTCCTCAGTTCTCGTAATGAGGAAATTCTCTGCCTCCGCCTCTCGCCCCGCCACCCGTACATCTCTTCTTGCCCCTCATTTTTATTTCATCTCTCGTCCTTGTCCTTCTGCTGCCGTTTCCTAAGTCCTTCGGAAATCGGCGTCCTTGCTGGTCATCTTCAGGTACCAATTTCTCTATTTATACTCCGGAAACTCCTAACAGCAATCCCTCTCCCGTCACGAGCCTTCGAAGGACGCGATCCCACGAGCATTCAATTTTTTTCCTCTTTTTTTACTTGTTTCGCCCTCTAACGGGATCGCTCGGTTCGTTGGAAACAAGGAAGTCATACGCTCCATGATAAGACGTTCACCCCGGCTCCTCTGAAGCGTGGCAATCACGTTAAGCGACTTTCTCTCGCCCGAATCCTTCATCACGGCTAGTTTTAGATCGCAAGTCAACGCAACGGTGCTGAATATCCCGATCATATCTCCAAGGTGCAATCATACCGTCCGGCGAGAGCGCCGTGTCCATAATTATTCGCTGATAGGTGGTCTTTATGGAGATTTTTCTCTACTGAGCTCAGGTCAACGTGGGCGTTTCCGAAACGATCCCGAAGCCAATAAAAATTATTTTCCGTCTCGAAATTTAAGCGTCAGGTAGCCTGCGCCGATGTAATCGCAAGGTAATGCATAGAATCGGCTCTAATCCGATCCATTTTCGAATACAAGGAATCTATTCTTCGACGAAAGGTGCGAGCGGGAAATAATGAAGCCCCCATTCATAGCTAGCGGGTAGCCTGGGGGGATGTTGTGTTCGGCTGCAGCCAAGAATAATTGAATGGGGGTTCCCGTTCCGCTGAATGGGGTGAAAATCCTCTCTTTGTAGTATCCACCTTCGCCCCGAATTTCAATTCACCTCGTTCCCTCGACGTACATGTTCAGAGAGAGGGGAACGCTAGATAAGAGTTCATTCTCACGCTGCGCTGCTTGTACAAGCATTACTGTTCTCCGCGACCTGAGAGGTCATGAGACATCCGAGAGCTGGGAAAAATGAGAAACTGAACGAGAGCCGCCGGCGAATACGAGACGGCTGCGGGGCACAGCTGGCGATGTCATCAAAATCAGGCAAAGAAACACCGTTTCCCGATTTGAGTTTGGTGTTCCATCTCATTTCCCGCTCGCTCGCATTTGATGCAATCATTGGAAGATTTGTTGGTGCCCTCCTCATCGTACGTCGAGCATTCATCGTTTGTTTTTTTGTAAATGGAGTTATCTACTGGAATAAGAGAGCGTATGCGGACGCGCTCGGCTGCTGACCGTCTTCGGAATTGAAGCACACGTTCAAACCAGTACACGAATAAATAATGAAGTACGAGGTTTTGCATGGGATGTTTCACAAGAAATCAATTCAATCAATGATGAACGTCCGCTTAGAAAACGACTTGTTGAATCAATCAATCAAATCAACGACGGGGAATCAATTCTCAGACTGCGTTACGCCACGAAGCTTGAAACAATTATCTCCTGCTTGGTCTCTCCGATCTGAAGAGCTGACCAACTCGGAGTTCAAGGAACGGAGCCATCTTGGGTAGAAGCAGCACGTATCGCTAATAATGAACGACTTTTGAATGACAAAGTGGGCTGTTAACGACAGCGACGCATACTACGCGCTCGATTTAACTTTCGTAAGATCGAATGAAATTTCGGCCGTTACGGCTTTTGAAACTCGGAAGGTAACTCGTAAAAAACTTGAAAGGTCGTAGAATTGAAGCACGACGAGGGCTGCTTCTCCGAGCGGATCAGGCTTGGATGATCAGTACATGAAAAGACCCAGAAGCAGAAGCCGAAAACATCCCGAACGCATATTTGAGGAACCGCCGTATCGCTTTCCGTTTTCGACCGGTCCGTGGACATCGCACGGTGTAGAAACCTCCGTGGAGCATTCAAAACCTCATATCTGATCCGTGCCAACATTTTTAGGATGCTTTTTTTGAACGCTTGGTCATTTTCCTGCCCCGGGATATTCATCCTCACTGTTTTCTCAGTCTTTCCGAGATTTCCCATATAGGCTTGCCTGAGCATAGGCTATCACGAGACGATCCTCTAGATGATCACAGCTCAATGTATCTTTCTAAAATGGGGACGCGAAGAATCGAACCGTGCCGCTTTGCTCCGAAACCGAGGAGTTGCAGTCGGCGGAAGCAAAGATAGTTCCGATTTCCGTGAGATGCCTGCAACAGTCAACATATTGCCATCTCCAGTTGGACTCAAAGTAGACTAGTTAAAGCTCCTGCGGATGAACGGACTTCGAAGCCGCTTTAGTCAGCATCAAGCACCTCAATAGTCGTCCGAACTCCCGGCAATTCCCAAGCGATCGGTGTCTAGCTTTGGGAGGATTCTTAGGGCGACTCATTCTGCGATTCGGTGTCTGATCCAAGGGAATAACGTTGATTGATGTGGGGTCAGCACTAGGTGCCTCGGGAGAGAGAGAGAGAGGAAGGGAGGGAGGAAACCTTTGCCCAAAATTGTTCGCTATGCTGTTTCCGGCACTGTTGCGAGGTCCGCCGGAACCGGAGAAACCATTCCGCGTAAGGTCATGACCAGGTCGTCCAAACAGTCCAACAGTGCTCGTTCTCGCGGCAGTCGGCCCGCTTGGCCAGTCCGCTGACGACCACTGTTGCCTGCGAGCGGTTGTTGCACACTTCGAGTATTTCATTCTCTCTCTAACAATAAAGGACTGTTTCGAAATTTACAAGATTCTAATTTTAATACAGAACAGCTCCAAGAATCTATCGTAAAAACTTTGTAGAGAGCTCTCCTGAGACTGCTATGTAGCCGTCCCAGTCAGTGCAGAAATACGATTCCGAGCTTCCTCTTGGAATATCTTCTTTAATAATTCAACTCAAACCACGTTTCCCTTGTGCGTGTTGATGGATTCTCGCAGAGCCAAGATTGCTGATTGGCACTGATGGAAATTTTCCATGTCACAAGACTGTCCTGGCTCGTTATTGGCACACTCGGCGACTCGATGCCTCAAATTTTCTAGGTAGAAATCCAATATGAGAGGCATTTCTTCGAAAAGAATACCCGCTCCGAGCCAGTCAAGGTTGAACTTCACCCAGACACCGCTCGGTTTCATGGAACTGGTTCGATGTCCTGCTTTAAGGTCCGTCGCTGTCCCATCGCAAGGAATCAAGGATACCGCAATGCGCTGTAGAACGAACGGAATGTTTTCGTTTTGTGAAATCGTTTCGAGCGAGCCAATCGCCATGGACAGCTGATCGAGAAGTGTTTCCATCTTTTTGATGCAGGTATTTTCGGAGAGGTACCTCAAGACGGATATTTCTTCCTCATGCACCCAGGCGATGGCGAGCATGCGTTCCGTTGGGAGATTGGAAATTACTTGATGCGGATGAGTCAACTTGTCCAAGGAATCCGTCAAGAAAAACAGATGTCGGATGTCGGGCAACCTATACAGGCCACGGGCACGACTGCAACTGTTCCGTAAGCTTTGGAAGTTCCGGAGGTCTCGTTCCAGGCTCTCTAGATTCTTACCTTCCACGCTCGTAACTTTGAGTCTAAGATTTTCACCAACACAGCGAAGCAAGAACAGTGTCGAGCTTAGCTTCTCGATCGAAACCACTTTCAGAACGTTGAAAAGAGTCTCGAAGTTTTCCACCTCGCACCTATGACATGTTAGTCCGGGTTCGTTGAAGGTTTCCGACGAGAGTGTGTCTCCTTCCTCGTCATCACTTTCCTCGAGAATTCTACGAGCGATTTCGTCCACACTCGAATCGCTGCTTCGGCGCTTCTTTCTATAAGTTCTCTCTCCCGCTCCTTGTTCTCCATCAAGAACTTCCGATGGCCATGATTCCGAATCGTCATCAACGTAATTGATCGGTAAGCCTTCCAGCTGGAGTAACTTGAACCGTGTCCTTTGTAGCTCACTTCGTAGGAATAAGGGGGCCCAAACCGCAATCCAGAGCACGAGGCTGAGCAATGATATCGTCGTCTCTGAGGACCATGGCCAAATACCGAGGAGAGTTGCAAGCAGGAAGTTCTCTGTTTTTGGCCCTTGATATACTGCTACGGACGTTGGTTTCGAATCGAAATTGCATTGCGAGATTCGTTTCGGGAATGTTACGATCCCCAACGCCTCACAAAACCAACGAAAAGCTCTTTGATTACACAGATATAAGAACAAGTTTCGGAAAGCGAGTAGTAGCATCGTTGTCGACGGACAGTCACTTGTTGTTCCACTCTGCATGCATTGCGCTTCGTTGTCTCGACACATTAGATGCCGTCTGCCAGTCGAATCCCTATACGTGACGCTGAGTGAGATTCGTGATAAATGAATGGCTCGTTATATTTTCTCCGAGCGGGTCCTCGGTTCCCGCAGGGCCTATTTGTGCACTTGGATGACTCATTTCCAGCAAACTTCGGGGGTCAATGGAACAAGAAGCTCCGCTCAATAGCTTCTCCGGTTAAAGATGGCAGTAGACCTGTGGAGCTCAATGCGACACATTGAACCCTCGCCAACAAAAGTCAAGCGCATGCCATGGGCTGAGAGTTCACTTGGTTCGAAATCCCGCAGAGAAGGTTTCACACTGAAGTCCGACAGTTAGTAGCAGATTTGGGCGTACGACTATAGCTGGAAATATTCACACATGTTACCGGATCATAGAAAAGCGTCCCAGAGCTCCAATTACCTTCTAAATTTGTGTTGAGAGATCCCGTAGTGTATAAAGAATCGACGAGAGTGTATGTTCCCCTCTTCCTACCCTGTTCAGGACAGACTAAAACCAAAAAAATGTTCAGACTTCAAACCGATCTCCCGGGAAAATCTTCTGCTCCAGTTCTGCATATCACGGACGGAATCATTTCGGGTAAAACTGAGAGAATAAGCCTCTTGCAGACGCGACCTTGTATTTATCCTGGTCAGGCAAATCCTTTATGCAACTAAGTTTGCCTTGAACATTTTAGCTTCAATCCGTATTGATTTGGAAGATCCGCGTGTGCTTTGAGAAGGCTGGCAAGTTGCAACCCAACCCGGGGAGAAACTTATCCCTCCCTTTTTTTTTCCCGAAATGCGGAAGGAGGCTGGAAACTGCGACTAGACAGCCTCAGACTCAACCCCCGGGCTCTCCAGTTCTGCATATCAAGTCCGGTGCATGGGTATTTCTCATGACGACTCTTCCTTATTGGCAGTTCACCAGGGGCAGACGTCAATAACAGCGAGAAATAGAGAGAGAGAGAGAGAGATCTAGTTGAAGCAAAAGGTGCAAGCAAGGGGCGCCGCTTTTCAAAGAGCGCCGCTCAGACTCGGGATTGGTATCCTCACTGGCCACCGCGGGTTGATCCGCAATACTGCACACCGGTCCTCTCATCTCGAGGACCAGGAACTCCCTAACGAGCGGGTCAGAAATCACAATCACCAGACTTGTGTCAGACTTTCCGGTTCATGGTAAAAATGAGCCTGGCCTCGATCCGTAAGATTCGGGGAACGGTGCGATGGGATTGCTTCTTCATTGAGATACGCATGGTGAGTATCCCGGAGTTTCAGCCTCGCGGTCGTCCGAGTACAACTATCTCAGAACCATAAACCAATCTCTCTGCGCTCATTGTTTACTCCGAAGCCACATCGTTGCAACACATCCCATGATTATCCTATCGGTCGTTCTTGACAACAGTCCTTACGTACATGGGTTCAAAAAATCGTTCATGCCTTATGGCTTCCCTCTGGTATCGAAGAGACCCTTCTCGGCTCAAGGCTCATTGGTCCATATCAGTGATGACCCCTCCAGAATCAGTTCGCAACCATTCGAAGGCTGACGCTGAAGAGTGTCTTTTTTCATTTTACTGATAACGACTCTTCTAAAGGGCTGTGACAGATTGTGTAACATTGCCTAATCACATCTTGTGTATCAGGGGACACGACAAAGCGAGCGCAATTTCTTTAGAGGGAAGTTTGTTCGCTAACGGGATGAAAGCTGAGCTAACTATGGTCGAGCCATAACGCCTGTTTGGACCAACGCCCGAATGACATTCACAGACTGACTATAAAAACCTAAAGTCAGCGAAACGATGATCAACGCATGCAAGCTGCCGTCTAGACTTATGTTAGTCCTCTACGGTTTTACACGATTTGATGCGCAATAAACTCTGGTCATAACGAACCCCTCGGGACTACCGGAATAATTTTGCGTCGACGAGATTCGGTTGAACTGCAGTCAGTAGACATCATCCATCGGGGCAGGTCCGCGAATGAGGCCAGTTAAACCCGTCAGTTTTATCGACGAAATCGGCGGTGAAAAGGAATGGTCGGAAGACTCACGACATAGCCGGCTCTCGGTTGCGGACCGAGTCAGGTCTTGGTCCAGGCCCGGCGCGGCCTTTGACCACATGGAAACTGCTGTGGCGCTCTCGGTGCAACGCTGTGCAAAAGTTCCCTGAGGCCGTTTGTCCAGAAGGATGCCCGCTGCGGAGAGGGAGGATATCCAGGAGGTTTGGGTGGACGGCACAGGATTGGAATTCTCGATTCGGAAAGACGCGGTCGAAGGCTAGCGCTGCCGCGTCCATTGTTGTTTAGTGTGGCCCTTTCGGTGATCCTGGAGCCTCCGTGGGATTATACAAGAAGTATTCAAAGCATAGTCTCTCACCGCTCGAGGGAATGATATGGTACCCAGAATGAAGATGAAAAGGCTCTCGCATCTTTGTTACATACCCAGCCTGGAGCCATATCAGTTCTCAGATGGATGAATATGCTCCAATATTCAGTTCCCTGAGGAAATCCAGCGCCTGGACCCGGCACGCGCTCCAGAATAAAAGCGAACCCTACCCGTGCCGTAAGATCTTGAGCACGTGCCGTCGTGGTGCCCCGAGAATCCGAGACCTTGTCGGCGATACGTCTTATTTGAGGTCTTCCGCAAACGTGGTCGCAGTATGAGCACATAGTCTTCCAGCACGAGATTTCGGAACGAAACGAATCCCGCCTGATAGGCGAGATGAAAGGCCGCTTGGAGAGTTATTCGTGAGTATAACCGTGAGGCACGCAATGGCAAAAGTTTTCCCATTGCGACTTCTCTCGGGAAATTCTGATGCTGATGCCGGAGGATTTGTGCGACACTCTCTACTTGGGACCCTAGGCGACCTGCTGACGATTGTGGTATGACAGCTGTTCCATCCCTTTGTGCTTCAAGAGGCAAGGCTGATTGTCATTCGCCTCGCGGGTCTCCCTCACGGAATGACTTTGGATCCCGAATCGGTAGGCTTCAGCACGGTTAACGGAGGAACGGACGTGCCGTCGATAAATAATCTGTCGAATGGTCATATCCATTCGTCTACCATATCTTCAATCCTCGAAGCCTCATTGTTGGAGCACAATGGATGAAATTAAGTCAGCCAATACGGCTGTGACATTCTAAAACACCTGTGGGAGAAGTACTTGAGGGAAGTCGAGGAATAATGCGTCGCGCTCGGTCCTAATGGAAATTCCGATCTATTCCCCAAAAAGTGCGCTTGCTTGCTTGCTTTTACTTGCTCAAGATCCTTAAATATGCATCCCGAATAAATACGTTCCCCGACGCACGTGAGCCGAGGGAGTAGATGACGATAAGAAAGGCTTGACTTCGTCTCTGCATACTGCTTAAGCAAACGATGATGTCATCGCACGACTCCAATGATGATATCCCGAATCTGGAAATCCGTCGGGAATACGGGCGATGCCATGAGCTCGACCGGATCTACCCACGTGTAATTAATATGCTGTGCACATACAATGTCCCCGAGGCGACAGCGAATTTCAAGTTCCTCGCGTGTGGCAGAGGTATGTTTTAGCTCCTACTTTCATGAGCTTTCTTTCTCCGTTGAGATCGTGAAGTCAATCAAGCTGATCCACCGCGTATGGATGGCGCTTCGGTACTACGAGGAAAATGCTTGGATTTGTTCGGCCATACTCCTGCTCCACAATCTCTGCCCACAAGACTTCGTTACAGAGTTTTACTGTTCAGCGACTGCAGACCGAGTCGGGGCTCACGATCTCGAACTGCAATCGGGAAAGTTTGACGATCTTTCCAAGACGCATCGGGGGCCGATAAAACTTAGGCTGTTCACACAGGAGCGGAGGGCTCTTGGAAACGGTCAGCTGAGGCAATATCCGCGGCAAACATGTGAACCGCCCTCCGAAGAAACGTAAAGTCAATCTCTAGGGACGGAGCGCTCACCGATTGATGTATTGCGTGATTGCTAGAAGCTGGGAATCAGTGAGTGAATGGGTGGAGCTGGGGGACACTTCGAACGACTGTCACATTCCTTGTGACTTTCTTCTGATTCTTAGGTTGCTCGTCTAGGTCTCTATCATCGGACACGTCAGCCGACGTGAGCACTGCGAGTTACACTTGTTGTGGGCAGCATGAGTGGCAAAGAGCGTGTTCAAGGGTTCCCACGTAGTGATTTAGGTGCGGTGATATGTCTTTACGATGCATTCGCGAGTATGAATGGGGGCAGCGAGATGTTTGGGCACCAACGCACATTGTTTCGGAACGTCGGCGATGATTTCCTATCACGACGATGCTCGAGCAAGTTTGCGAATTTCCGCTGACGGGCTTGTTAGCCGAGTTTCAGCCCCATCCATAACTCGATCGAAGCCCGCTTCTTGCTTTCCATTAGCTTTTGCCTTCCGCTGATCGATGAACCGCAAGTCTGAAGGTCTCTATGACATCCGCGGGAGGACGGAATGGAAATTCACCCGCGCGAGATTGGAGTTTGGAGTCTGAGAGGGGCGCGGGACGAACGTCGGTGGACCGGCCGATTGGGAGTCTTGAGCGTCACCAACAAATAACGAAAATAAATAAACCACAGCAGTGAATATTGTTAAAACCAAGGAGGTTGAGGGACAAGCATTCAAACCAATCGCGGGGCAGCGAAAGGAGAAATAAATTGTAGGGATCCACCGGCCAACCGACCGCTCCGAGTTGTAAACCGAGTCCGAAAGAGACTCGGAAGCGCCTGAAGACGCGATGGGACGCAGTTTAGCGCAGTGAGCCAAATAAACGCAGGAAACGGATATAGAAGGCTCTATACCATTCGTTCGAAGCTTCCCACGGTAGGCGTTGAGTTATTTCCCGCCGTCAACAATGTTTTAGGGCACTCGATTGTTTTGGACGTTCGGGAAAGCCTGAGCTCACACGGGAACTCAGAGCTTATATCATCCTGCCAGGATAACAATCAAAGCCATAAATCACGTGAGCGCTAGAGGAGACGTGCCTTGTTCGACGACAAGCGGGGCTGGAACGGAGGCAACTGAATGATTTCGATGACTTTCAAAACATGAGTTTTTAGGGATTCACATTGATGTCCACTAAAGTCCATCGTCGCTGAAATCCTCATTGCTGTGAAGCTTTGGAATGCTTCCGCAATCACTAAGGGATCACACTCTGTATATGGTCATACCTGGATTCCGCTTTTTTTCGCTGCTAGCGCCCGTTTGTGGTGAATAGCCACGGTTCGGGATCGAACTTATGGCAATCAGCATGACGAACCTGTGCACTTGCAGGGGCCCGGCCGTCCACGTGGTCTTCCGAGCTGGGCCAAATATGGCTGGACGACTTCGGAAGCGGATGTTCATATTCCCCGGAGGCCAATGAGTGGACGAACGTGGGAATGGGAGCGAGGGGCGCAATCGAGATCACCACGCGTGAAGAAAAGCTTTTCGATAGTGCTTCGCGACCTCTTCAGCGCGGTCCGCTCGCCCGCTGAAGCACTTCCCGCCACTAGCGTAGCCGGGGGGAGGGGGGTGCCGGAGGGGCCATGGCCCCCCAAATATTCTTGGATCGCCCATAGGGCTCCATGTTAAAGCTCAGCATCATCGTCCGTTGCCCCCCCCCCCCACAAACAAGCGCGGAAATGGTCTTGGCCCCCCCTTCCCCAAGAAAAAATCCTGGCTACGCGCTTGCTTCCCGCACCAGATCCGCATCCAATAATCCGTATGCTCCTTGGATTCAGCAAAGCCCCGGCCGGCCGGAATGTCCGGAGACTGGATGAGATTGGGATTTTCATCCTCAGGGAGGATAGTGTCCCATCTATAACTTGTCCAGGGGCTTTTTGTGGTGTACTCACAGCTCAAAGTTTTCTCCCAGAAGCCGATCTGCACGTGATTTAGGATTGCGAACATTTGCCGTTTCAAAACTCATTTTTTTCGATCCATAATATTGCAAGGTGAATTGAGTCGAGGCGATGAAAACAACGCCCCCGATTGGGAGGAAGTGAACTTTTAATAGAGGAATTGTTTTGAAAAGGAACCGAAATGATTTATTCAGGATCCGGCGAGTCTTTCTCCAGCTGGTTTGCATCCCATGATGCGATTCATTCAGAGAGTGCTTGATGCTGGCCGCGGTGTGCTTCCACAGTCTGCCTTAGTCGGCTATCTTTCGCGCTTCGATGAAGACTCCACGGTCTACTTGGATGATCGGAATGAATGTTTTTAGATGTTACAATAAATTGAGACCGCCACGGAACTTCGGATCATTCATTTATTTTATTTCGCGATATTCCGATTCTGGGCATCGAGTTTCCGGGGGCCACCAGTCCACAGCTTTGAATCTTTGAATCCAGTCTAGGTCAGCTTCTCGTAGTCTGAACCATGGGTACAATGCCGGAAGCCTCTTGACGAGTCACAGCTTGGACACCAAGAGCCTCACGCACAAAAATCGTTTTCTTCCCCGAAATACGATCAGATATTTGGAACTGCGTGTCCTAAATGATCTCGTGAGCTTGACTCAGTTTCTAATGAAGTTCAGAAATATCCATGACACCTACGATCTACGATGACACGGAATGCGATCCGCGCTGGAGCATGCTCCCATCTTGGATCCTGGATCACGACTCACGATCAGCGAGGATTTTCCGTTGATAATCAGGTGTGTCTCGCCTTCCTGACTCATTCCAGCAAGGGTGTCCTTTCGGCTATCTGATCAGTTCGTCGGAGCGAAACAGACCCTTCCAACCAGAAGGTAGCTAGATTATGAGCCGGATATGGAAGTTTCCGGGTAGTTGGAGGACCTGTCCACAATCCCCTGTAAATGTCAACAGACACTGACTTAGTCACTTTCGAACCAGCGCGTTAGGAGAAACTCAAAAAAAAAAAAAAACTGTCCCCAAAAAAAAGCAAAAAAAAAAAAAAAAAAAAAAAAAAAAAAAAAAAAAAAAACACAAAAAAAAAAAAAAAAAAAAAAAAAAAAAAAAAAAAAAGGGGATAGCTCTGGAATCGAATTGCAAAAAACGCTGGAATCCACAGATACGACCATGCTGTTGCCGTCGATCACTTGGACGCCCACGAGCTTCGCGATGCAGTCTACGAGAACAGCCATCGAGCCCACGTCTCTACTCCAAGGTCGAAACATTCTTGTGAACATCGAGCAACTCCTCCGGAACGAGATGTACTGTGTTGAAGCCATTATAGTGGGGAGGGCATCGCGACCTTGTTTTTGAAACGAGAGGTCCCCAGGCGCCCGACGATCGATCCCGAGCCTCGTGCTTGTCCCCATGTGCATCGTTGATTCGGCGAATCCTGTCGCTGTCGTTGCCCGGTCCCTTCGTCTGCCATTGACACAATCTTTGTCGGCGGTGACGAGGGCGCTGGGCACCTGACAAATTGAACACAAGCCCGATAAGTCACCTTCGAGAAACCCGAATTCCGTCCAATAATCGATGGCTCGGAAACGAGACGACGTGTGTCCACGGAAGCGTTCAGATAGCCTCGTCAATCCCAGCCCCCGTAGATGAACCGACGAGCGGTCCTTCGTTCTCTTTTTCCCGACTATCCTCTTAGATGTTGTGTCCGTTTGATTAGGTACTTTCGAGTGTCGGAACCCAACGTTCGTCTAAGAATGGGCTCTTGGCAAAACAAGGCTGAGTCTGCCGTCGCGTCGACCACAAGCTATTAGCTCAGCAACGAGGATTCTCGGTGTCGCGTCCTGAGCCGCGCATTTGCCACGACACATCATCCATGGAGCGACGACCCTCAGTTGGAACGACCGAATCAATCAAGTTGACCGTAACAACATCTCGCTTGATCGTGGTCGAGGCAGTTATGATGATTGTGGCATTAAAAGAGCCAGCTCGACAACGGAAAATTTCCTGCTCTCTCCCCGACATGCTCATCAAGCCAAATCTGATTTCCTCGACGTTGTCGTTCTTGCTGGCCTCCGGTCCTTGCACGCCGGCGCCTTGTCGTTGTCCCACAGGATACTGCTAATCTTCTTGAGCAAAAACCGTTTGCGGGGAACAGAATGAACATCATGTCATGCACATGTATCTTGGCGACCGGAACACGCTGAAAAACTGTTGATGCATTAACGACTGTGCGAGATTTCCCTATCCGTCTTTTTCGGCCGCAGGAAGTCTCTCGTGTATGTTGACAAACTAGTCGTTGCTCTGAGGAGGACAAGTTGCAGAGCTCCTGAAGCTCGCTTAGATTGTATCTATCAGACGCAGCTCTTCAAATGGAGTTTGCGACTTGTGGCCACTCACATATACAGTCGGACGAACAGTTTTCACAGCGGAAGGTTTTCTTTGTTTGTCTTGCGACTGCCACAAGCTCCCTGAAAGCTCCGCTGAGGCTGTAACTCTGAGCGTTTTTGAGGTTTGCTCGCCACCGAACGACAGCTCTGCGCTCTCCGCGGTCTTAAAAGTGGCACAGCGTGCGTTCCCCCGCGTCGTTGGGAGTGCCGGACGCTTTGCTTGCTGTCTCGTTTGTTTTTTCACCGTTTGTTTGCTTTCCTGTTCATCGGCTTGTCTCTCGGTTGTAGCGTCGGGGGCGGGCGTGCAAACGTTGGAAGGTATAGGAATGCTCAGCGAAGTACTCAGGTATATTCCTCTCCGTATGATGCTCACCGTCTGCGAGGCAAGCGGTCTCGATCGTTAAGGAACTGCTTTTACTACAGAACCCTCGAAGGGCTAAACTCCTTGGTATGTTCATCGGATCCTAAGCTTCTCTGAAACATCCGATTTCAGAACACTGGCCTTCAGTCCATCTTCGAGATTTTGGAACGCTCACAATTGATGCTCTGGATTGAATTACGGTCCGAGACGTTAGAGTGGTACTCGGGTGTCTCCGAAAGATTCTGAACGGGTTTTGCCTTCTAAGCTTGGCTGACGGTCGAGAGACTTCCGGGCAGCTGACATAGGAAAGAGCCAACGAAAACGTAGCCCAGCACGCGGAAACCTTTCTCAATCCCCTGGACAATCCATGCGGGCATAATTCAGGGTGTGTTCCCTCTGCAGAAGAACGTCGAACACTCCGGCGTCGAGTCGCCGAGAAGGGGAGAAGTCGTATGTCAGGTTATCCCCGGTGAATCGCGATTCCGAAATGTCCGCCGAGGATTGCCCGGTGAGGGAATCGGAATGAACGGATTCAATGAAAAAGAGGTTCTGGTCCCCCGTTGTTCCCGACAGGTCTGTTCCTCTCGACTGTTCGGGTCGACTTCGAGAAGAACAGACAAAAAGCGGTCCTTATGGGATGCCAGGTGAACGGCTATCAACTAGGATCACCATTTCCCCTGACAGTTCTGAGCTCGAGTACAGAAGCCAAAGCTGCAGAGAGATTAATGTCCTCCTTCTCCGTGTATGCATTTAAGTATTGCGAGGAGTGTAGTCTAATGATGAAATTGATGCGCAACGACAGCCACTCCTACAAGAAGCTTACTCCAGAAGTATCCTGGGGATCCGTCGCCTTAGAGTGGCCGAGGGCTGGCGACAGGCCAAAGGCAAAAAACGGTGGCTCAAACAACGAACAGGCGGAGTGGCCCATTGTGAGACTTGCCTTCAAGGAGAAATGTTTCGATACCATGAAAGGCTACAGGACTGAGCGATTCGGTCGCGAACGGCGAAGCATCAACTCTCATCGACCGATTGATAACCTCAAGCTTTGTGAAATTGTCGGCAATGCTACGTTGGGAACAGTCGGGAGACCCGATTTTTCCCGCCTTGTGCCTTGGGAGTGTGTTCATGGAAGAGGCTGTCAGCTATCGACCTCTCCTTGTCGATCCTCCGGGTCGACAGAGCTCAAATCCTGGAGCCAATGGAGCAGAAGCGAGCATAGGATTTGTTCCGAAACTTATTATCCGTTTCCACCGGCAGGCCTATTCGGGTTTTTGCGAAGCCAGCCGACGGAACCCTGGCTGACGATTAGAACTCCCTGATCCGGGAGGGGAAGTCTGCAAAAGAAGAAGGAAGCATTCTAGCTCTCGTTTTGTAGCTTTATGAACTCGGTCAGTGACGGAACGGCCCGGACGCAAGAAACTACTTCAAGAACGTTATGAGAGCACCACTTTCGCTCAGCTGTCGCTGGAGTGATTTCTGAAAGGAATCTGAACTCCTCGCTGGGCTTCTGAGCTTCGAATATCCGACCACCGACCACAAATATCGTCGTCAATGTACATAGTTTGAAATGTATCACGAGCCATTCATCAGGCAATCGTGAGCGTTGTCTCTGACCATTCACAATATCCCGCTGGGACCATCCCATGGATTGGGGACCGCAAATCTCGTTTTCCCGGTGCGAAACTCTCACGCAAGGCCCGCTCTACCCGATCGGAGTGAAATACAGTTTGGAATTCAGTTTGATGAGAGTCGAGGCGATGTTCAGAGTCTGATTTCCGGTCTCGATCGAGTGCTCTGTAAGGCTCTCTGTTGAGGGAGAGATACGGGAGAGCGATTTCGGATTCGATGGGAGGTCGAGCCTCAAACTCCGCGCCCAACGCTTCCCGACCTGATTCCGAATCCAACATCATTTAATCTTGACTTCTGTCGAGTGCGCGAATTCCAGCCGCGTCGAGTGACGAACAACACGTTGACCAGGTCTCAACCCGATCGAGAATCGTCCAATGGTGCCGTGTGTCGCTTGATCTGAGTTTGGAAGCGAGCATTCAAGCATGGAATGAGATTTCGGAATTCTTCGTTCGCGCAGTCGCTTCGGAGCCCAACCATCGTACTGTCAAGTGTCACGATGTTCTGAATCAGATATCGTGATTTTCGAAGAGCTTTCGAAAGCCATCGAGATTTATCCCCGGAAGTCGGATTTCTTTGTAGCAACATGACGATCGCAGAAGCAAAGCTCCCCATAGCCACAAAGGGGACGTACTCAGAGGAGAACATTATTTGGATGAGGGGCTTTGTTCAGGAATCCTTCGTTTCAAGGACTTACTTCGCTCAGAAGGATGAAAGAGGCGGGAAACAAGCTGACCGGTTCATGGATACGGATCTTTTGTGCAAACGTTCCACCACGGAGATAATCTGCTTCTTTGCTTCTTGTCCTCATGCACGTTCTTTGAGGGATGTCCGCATTCCCAGAACTCGAACAAGAAGAGACTAATTATACTCTCGGTCTCCTCCGGCTACTTTTGAAACCAAGAACTTCCACATTGTTTCTGTTAATTCCGAGGCCCCGCTGTGTTGGTCTCGCGAAACGCGTCACCCAATCTCGGAACTTTGTTCACTACAATGCTCAATATCGATGCCTCTAAATAATATGTATGCAACCTTGTGCCCATGGATGTCGTCGAGCGATAGTCTCTCCGTCGCTGTCTTTTCTTTGTGCTCGGGCTTTTAGGGCTTCATTCAGACTTCATGATGCTGACTTGTATTCGGGTCCATCAGAGCACTTGTTTTGTGGATGTTGTTTTGAATATCTCACTCACTCAGACGGGGGTCGAATGCATGTCGTCTGAATCACAGGCCTTCGTTGATTTGTCTGGGAGAGGCCTTGAGGGAAGGGTTGAAGACAAGCAACTCTGACGAAACGATGGAACTTATAATGCGGCTCGGGTTGTTTTGAGGTTTCTTCCTTCTGTGCGTTCACCGCAAAACTTCTTCAGGACTTTGCCGCACACACTGCTGACGATGAAAAAGTGCAATTACGTCTTGCGTTCAAAGCCACGCGCCCGGAAGCCATCCAAGGGAAATGTATACGAGCCCGATTTTTGCCCGAGCAGAGAGATTCTTCTTCTCAAAACATGTTTTCGGATTCTGCGGCCTGGATCTCAGGGCTGGTGCTGAACTTTCAAAATCAGTGAAATCAGTTGGATCAGGTCGGGTGACATTCCACCTGAGTCGACGAGGCAATCTTGTGAGTTTCCATCGCAAGATTTTCATCTC
The DNA here is from genome assembly GCA_028455905.1 of Neoseiulus californicus. NCBI lineage: Eukaryota > Metazoa > Arthropoda > Arachnida > Mesostigmata > Phytoseiidae > Neoseiulus > Neoseiulus californicus. The sequence goes on from JAMQGS010000003.1 coordinate 6,702,489, forward strand.
CCGAGTCGTAGGACTAGTTTCTCGGGAGAGAAATCATAGTTCCATCCTCCGACGCATTCGAATGTCGAACCGGAGACCATTCCGCAAGCGTGCAAGAGTTTACGAACATCAGAAGTTTCCCGCGGTTGAGTAGGACAGCCCCGAGAGGCCCCGCCGGAAGATCGTGACTGCTTCGAGCGCGAAATTCTCCGAAGGAGTTTACTCCGATGGAGTTTTCGCAATTCGCTCGGAATTCTCGCGGCTCTTTACTCTACTGCTGCTTTGCAGGATCACTCCAATCGTATTCTCGCGCCTACAAAAGTTTCCTGGGACGCTAGCATTACACCTTGTCATTAGCTGCATTGCCAGTCTGCATTGTCGGACGAACGGGTGGCCAAGACGCCACCGGCCGCTTTCGAAACGATTTCGCAAACGAGTCGAGCACTCAAGGAAGGTAACGTGATCGAATCCAACGCAATAATCGTATGGCCATGCCACTTCTGTCGTCGGATACGGTTCCTTCCACCTTGGTACGGGTTGCGATGGTAAGGTGGCGTACGCAAGAGCATCGCAGAATCTCGAGAATGCCCCCTTATCGGCAGGATCAGGCCTTCGGAGACCTCGTTCTCGCAGTCCCTCGATGAAGGTATTCCGCCGGAGAATCAACATTCTGTTTCTCCGCCCATGTGACGATGGATTGAAGACATTCCCTCTCTGAATTGCGAGATCATACGATCCGAGAGAGTCCAAGGAGCATTCTCATAGGGACAGTGCTGACACAAAGCTGTGTATCGTATATGATGGAGCTCATTTTCGAATCGCGTTAAGTCCATTTTTTCGATTCCGAGTGAACGCGTTTCTACTACCGATGAACCATTGAGCGCATACAGAAGTTGAATTTTTCCCAGTCATTTTGAAGTAATGGAACGCATGCGAGTTCCCATGAATTGATTTCTTTCATGAGGCACAATGCAAGGGAGACCCATTCCCGTTGAAAACTGGAAATCGGCGAAAATGGCTTAACGCGGTTCGAAAAGGCCCTCAAGATGAGGAGGGGGCTTCTGTGGGATTTTTCAATGCTATCGGGACGAGAAATTGTACTTCTAGGTAAGTCTTCATTCATATCCCTGAACTTCGAAATAAGTAGGTTTGATCTTATCGCGATCGAGAAAATAACTCATCTTTGGATGTGGATGCCAAAAAAACCAAACCAAACCAATAACGTAATCGAGGTCACCTGGGGGAAGAGCTACTTCGACCTCCAGCCCGGGAATTCGATTTCCGGAAAGGTAACACCGACGAAACAGTTCGAAAACATTCTCGGACCGCCAGAAGAAGTGTCTCTCAGGTCACTCCATCAATTTTTCCGAGCAATTTCAGGAGTAAAACGATCATTGTGGGTCGTAGGGTTTTGTGCCAAAGAATCGACGTAAGAGAGTTGCGTGTTATTACCCTGAAATCATGCGTGAAGCGAACCCTCTTCTTTATCATAGCATAGGAGAGCAGGACTCTGCCTGACTGATGAAAAACCCATATTCCGGCACTTTCTCTGGGCCGACTAATTATGGAGAAACTCAGAACATTAATCCTCCATCAGTCAGGGCAGAATTCTGGAACCATTTGCGATCGGAAATAGAGTTTGTTGTGCGCCGGATCCCAGGAAAGAGTGCCGAACTATGAGTTCGGAGGTCCACGGCAACGTCGCGTCGCCTGAACAAACCACGACGATCATGGACCTCCCCTGAATTCGCCCTGCTATCCGTTGCAAGGACGCTTTGTACCTGACGTGAGGGAAGAAACTGACATGAGAATCTCTCTGGTAGCTCGGCCCTCGAATTTCCTAGCGATAAATCATCTCCGTGTAGCGGAGCTGATCTCAGATAATGAGTCGTTATCTCATCGAGTTTTTGGAGAAAAAGATAAACTTCTTGTACCGGTTGGTGGTTGGGTCTTACCTTCAGCTCAGTCCTGCGAATTTTTCCACATAACGGTCGGGAGAGCCCGTATCGGATATCCGGTCATAAAACTCCGGATTCGCTTTCTGAGAGCCCAAGGCTGCTGTCAAGGTGAACGTCAGCCTCCGTACGATCAGAACGAACAGGGAGTACGCTGAAATATTTGTCATCGAGCGATGACCGTCTTCGGCGGGGAAATCTCAAGGCAATGTACAACCGTCAGGAGAAGTTTCCCTCCGTAAACTCACGGAAGAATTTTTCCTCCGAGCTTCCCTCCGATGGTCTATTCCGGAACCTGCCCTAGCCTCGCAAACCAGTCGATCACCGACGCTGCGCGGTGACGAGAAGAGAACTTTCTGAGGCGCTTGACCAAAGGCTTCGTGCAGGACATAAGACACGGGCTCAAACACTCCTCTCGCCTGCGTTCAGGAAAAAAGTCAAGGCTGGTAGTACCCTCGTGTACTTGCGTCGGTTTCAGTGGAAACGTTTTCTTCTGGAGGAGGCGTTCCGATGGCTGGAATGGTAGGTAGCAAGATGTTGGAGTGCTGTTCTACATAGTCCGGATTCGGGATAGGCCGACAAGAGCGTCCTTGCGGACGGAGAACATTCTCTTGATGTTTGTGATCAGCGAGATTCACGGAATTGGAGGCAGATTGCACGGGGTTTCGACTGACATGAGCGGTGGCCCCTCAATTGAATGCTCAACGATAAAATTTGACATCACTTAACGTCGAACTTCAACAATTGTTTTGAGCCATGGCCGAACTCCCATATTGCATACATGTCCCAATTCGTTTGTCACGGAAATCTTTCGGAACTTCTCGGTCGCTCCTTCAAACGATGGTGGGTCTCGGGCAAACGCTCTCGGGCAGGGCTCAAGATCCTCTTGTCGGTTATAGTCGGGAGACGCGGGAAAATCATACAAAGTGCGATCAAGCGCGGTTATGTTGGAGCCGCATCTAGAGGAACGATGATCGCCTCCTCACAGACATTTCTTTGACGCTACCAGGAATGACGCTGGAATGCCCAGGATCATTCTATGCAGGCTCGTTATAGCCTGACTATTGTCACATCGTTTCGTTACAGCGTCAGGCGACGCCAAACACAGACCTTTCCCAAACTATTCGATCACAGACACTCAGAACCCGTCTTCAACCTGCCTTCGCAGACACTAGATCAGTGGTTCCCAACCTTTTCCGTTCTGCGCACCCCCGGGACAGGTTCATGTCTTCTTGCGCACCCCTGCCTGGGAAGGTTTCTGTTACCCAGAGGAGTTTTCTGCTCTTCAGAGTGATGATACAATTTCGACGCAAAAGCGTCTCCGTTGAGGGGACAGAATGCTCGTACTTCGTCATGCATGCAAACGTTTTTTGTAACGAAGTAACATCCTCGAACGGCGTCCAGGTTGCACAAAATGTGTTCCAGTTTTCTTTGGGAGGTGTAAGATTTACGGGAGAATCTGCGTTTCAATTCCTCTCACGCTCTGATCTCGAGACGATGGTTTCCGATGGAGACCCCTCGTTGAATGCGAGAAATCCGTATGAATAACCGTTATATTCGATGAGGAAGGGACGTCAGGCAAACCGGTTCTCAGCAAACTGAGCAAGGCTAGGAGTCCGATCAGGCATATCACACAGTCTGTGTGCAGGACGTCCGATCCTTGAAAAATTCAACCAAAACTCACCGAATTCCGGCGCTCTACAAGAAAAATCGATCAGCGGCAGGAAAACGAACATGCCACTGCCCATCTCTATCAAGTTCCACCTCCTCAGGTCAAGGAGTAACCCCTGAAAACCACGACAGAACGAGCAGATTTCACATCGACAATTGAGATAAAGGATTTCTCCTATGGATTCATCACCGGCAAAACGAAGTCCAGGCGGTACGGTTTCACACCCACCACATCAAAGTGACACGTTCGGTGGTAACCGTACGAAGACACGCAGTGTGGAGCAGAGGAAGCGCAGAGTAACCAGCTTCGCGCCGGCATACAATGACCGCTGGAAGAGCCTGAAAGCCCACCTATCGGGATTACAAAGCCCACGAGAAAGAGATTTCTTGCTTTCGTAGCGCCATACGCTGCTCCTCGAGCAGAGAGAAAACATTCGAGACCATCGGATTTACCGTCGTTCCCATTGAGGAATTTGACATTTGATGCTGTCACCGCGCTTTCGGGGAACCCCCGATGGTAGTGTACCCACACGACCTCCAATGATTTTGGAAATGTATAACGACCGCGCATTCATTCCAAACTCTGACTGCAACGAGTCTCCAGGACGTTGAGAGTTCCGAACGGAGTTACAGCGACGACTTTGTTAGCCAGACGTCGAACGTCAGGTGCAACCGAATGGAATCTCCGCATCGCGCTTTGTTGCCTATCGCACCAAACGTCGCCGCGCAACCCCTGGACCAGTCTCGCGCACCCTCTAGGGGTGCGCGCACCCCAGGTCGGGAACCACTGCACTAGATCAAAGATTATCGGAGCGGGAGGCCTCATCATCAGTACTCATCATCGTCGAATCGCCTCAGATTTCACAAACGCGAAACAGATAATATTTCGACTATTAACGGAGGATTCCGTGTTTTAACGGAGGATTCCGTTTTATGGTTCTCTTCGAGGTGACGGGGTTTCTTACAGAAGTGATGTGGTTTCGAACTGTTCCCTCCCCCCATGTTTGTTGCTGTCTCTACGCGTTCTGCGTGGCGCGTCTTGACTTTCAAAGACGACGAAGTTATGCATCGATTGAAGGAGCTGTTCCTGGTAGCCGTGTGTTCGTCTCGTGTTGCGTTGGGTGCACTGTGAAACTCTCATAGTTCTGACCCATATTTGCTATGGGAAAAGTATCAGCGCATATTCCCGATCTGACCACGGAATCCTCCGTTCTTGGATTCACTTTAGTGAATACCTGGGAATTTTCCTCCCAGTCTATCAGAGCCGATTTCATGATTCAGCAAACGCAGACCTGGGAACTACAACCTACTCAAAAATATGGAGCCCAATATCCAGCACACTAGTCGCCTTCGAATTTACCATGTCGAATGCCATGCCGAAATTCAGTCGGCTGATGTCCAATGCCGCAGCACTTGACGGATGCAGATATTCCTTTTGATGCGTCTTCAACTCATACTGCAGCCACCTGCACATTCCCCGGGGAACGGGACGCCTAATCTCATACGCTGGGTTGTGAGACGCTCATTCATGCCGTTTTCGCGATATTTTGAGGGCTTATCAATAAGTCCGGGGGAACGTCACACCCTTCTGTGAAACTCTACCACAGAGGCGTAAGGGGTGCCGCCATACGTGTCCTGTGTTCAGGACGCAGCAAAACTGCCCTCGGCCCGCTCTGCTTTGTGAACACAGTCGACAGAGTGCCTGAAATTTCGCCGCATAAATGCCGAAGCTCAGTCGTTCTTTACCCCCGCTGCAGTTGAAGACGTTCTCACGTAAAAAATTGGGGACTGAAATATCGCATCATCCTGCTCGGCCTCTGTGCTGAATCAATCTGCGGCTCTTCATATTCTGTTGAGACTCATCTTGCGGTGAGGCCAGGGATTCAGACGGACCGCCCGAATTCACAATTTACAGGAAACGTCGAAGGTCGTGGCTGTCAGAGAGACAGAAGGTCTAGGCAGACGATTGCCGATCTCAAACTCCGTCAGCTCCTGATCAAACCATGGGGCAGATCATCTCTGAGAATTGTGACGCAGAGATTCCGAGCTCTCACCGAGCAACGAGTTGGTGGGAGGAGCGTCAGGCTCCGCCAACGTTGAATTCCCAACACAATGGCCGCTAATTGAGCTTGAATAGTATCCTGTTCGCGCTGTTTCCACAGGGACAATCGCTTTTGAAAGCTGCGAGGCTCAAGCGATCCAACAAGGGCGAGGCAAGGGCCTTCGTTCTGCGCCCTCTGAAATTCAAATGGCGATCGACCGCACTGAAGTTGAAATGCGTGATTCCAACAAAAAGAGGAACGAGAAAATTCCAGTTTCAGGAGTCTCGCTGAATGAGACAAAAGCACAAGCGATCCGTAGCGCTCCCGTCCCTCGCCGGCTTGCCTTGGAATACTGCGCGAACATGTTAATTCAAACTTTCTGGAGGGAAAATTCAACGGCTTTGGTATGCTTTCCAAGCAGAACGAAGTGAATCGCTTGGAAAGCCGGCTCCTCCATCGTCCACGAACTAAAAGGCTCCAAAGAGTCATTTGGAGGCCCACAACGTTTACCAGCGATATCCGTGTGACGTCGCAGAGGGAAGCGGTTGCGATCTCCAAGAGAAATATTATACTGCGTAGGTTTTTGCTCGCAGGCGTCCCACGCTTCTTATACGTTTCTCTATTGCAGGAGAGCCTGCGAAGACAAATTGCGTTTCATTTTCTGCCGGTAAGATATCCGATACTATGCCCGAAATTTTCGAGCGGCCATTGCTCCCCTGACCTTGATGCTTTTTATGACCGTGGCGCCGTTGATGTTTCAGTCGGTCGACGGCCGCTTCAGCCCGCTCTTGTTGAATCGCTCTCGAAAGGAAATTCCGTCCCTGAAGGGTTCATAGAGAACCCGTTCTCCTTTTCGCATGTTGGGTTACTCCTATTCACACACTTGTACACATACATCAGAAGGTGCCTGCCGGCCATCTGCTCTGCTTATCACAAAGCAAGGCTGAAAAATGGACTTCCGAGAGCTCTTTCAGAGCAAAGAAAGCAAAGATGAGGTTCCGACTTGGGGAATTATTTCGAGCAGAATTTCCCAAATACTTTTCCCGTCATACCTCGGGACGATGCTCAATTGGTTTGTAGATTCGACTTCATTGTCGGTGAGCTTTAACTTCTCATCTTGATTTCTGTCAAGAATCAGACCGGCAACTACGCGCTGCTGGTCCTGGAAAAAGCTTCGTTCGTGTGCTCCCGGATCACCCGAATGTGAAAGTTTCAAACTCTCTAAATTTCTGAGCTTTCTCGCGTCACTGAGTCCCTATTTTGGTCATGCTCTTCTTCTTATTTCTCCGGATGTGTTTCCCTATTTCCGGAGCCTTGAGCGAGAAGAACTCATTTTAGGCTCTGGAAGATTCCTTCATCCGGATTTCTATTTAGCCTGACCTTGGTGATCCCGCAATGAAACTCCAGGTGTCTTCTCTCGCTCGAAGATTGTTTATCCCGTCGTGGAGTTTCCGGTCAGCGGATACTCTCGGCTGAATATCAAAGGATCTCAGCTGTTATTGCATCTCATTCCATTGTGAATCAGTTCCAATACTCTCAGCAGAAGCGTAGATTATTCTGGAGCGACCGCTCCGGCAGATTGAAATCTATTTCGATCCCTCAAAGTAGAATTTTCTCGGAAACATCGACCGTCGGTCGCGGGGATTGCATTTCGAGAACAAAGATGGGGAACTTTGAAGCCAGACGCATCTGCACTCGCACGGACCTTTAACCTGTTTCCAAAGGGCGCGATTCGTTCAACTTGTGCTGCCTTTACCGTTGGACGACGGGAACACGCAAGACGTGACATGGGCTCCTCCGTGTCTAACGTCGTTCGCTCAAACGTTGTGGTTAACTGGCCAAGGCATCGGACAAAGTGGAGCAAAGCCGTTAAGACGCCTGACGAACTCCACTTCAGCCTCCACGCCCCAGTTCTCTTCAAGCGTCAATGACGATGCTTGTGCTGCTTTTCCCCAGCTCCCCGCGATTCTCCGTAAACGAGCCCGGCCTGGTGTGTTTTCTATGTGTTTTCGATGCTTGAACAGTCACCGGGTCATTGGGCTTAGTTTGACTTTCTACGAGATCGAAGGAAAGCACACGGCCCACTTCCTCAAGCAGTGGCGGATCCAGGGGGGCGATCGGGCGATCGCCCCCCCCTCGAGTCGGGTCTCCCAGGCGGGATGTACAAATCATAAATGGGAATTTCATGAATATTCCCAGAAAAAGATAAATATTTGTACTCAACAAATATAGAACAAACAATTCAATTTAAAACCGCATGATTTGGGTGGAGAAATACGCCAGGGACACCAAAAATCTGAAACCGCCCCCCCCTCGAGCCGTTCACTCGAACCCCCTGGATCCGCCACTGTCCTCAAGGTTCTATTCGCTTTTCCCGGGCTCCGAAACACGCTCCAAAATCTTCTCCATCGGATAACTCGCCGTCTCCCACACCCCTCCCCGCATAGCCCTGGTTGGCCCGCATGTTTCTATTTATCTCCCAGAATCTCCGGCCTCCGCCTTCTCGACTGCTTCCGTCGCTTGTTGGTGTCTCATATCGCGCGCTCCATTATTGCGTCCCCTGCTTTTTCCCTGGTGGGCCTTCCGCTCCCCTTTCTGGAACTATCTCTAACGACCTTCGAGCGCACAGCCCCACGCTTTCGGCTGAGCGGAACGTCCTCTCTAGAGGGAGAATGGGGAACTTGAGCGGACGTTTTATTCCCTGTATTACTCAATTTTGATATCCCCAACGGTGAAGGTCCTACGTTCTGTAACGTCGAGCGGTGTCTCGAACGAAGATATGTGTATGCACAAGCGCTCCATTGATTGGTAATTCAAGAGCTGACCGCTAGAAAATCTTTCCGTGCACCACGTCTGTGCTGAGAGCTGAGATCCAGCAGAAGTGAATTACAAAGCTCGATGTGCTCTGTATACTAATACGGAAAGGGGAAATCGATTTGTTTCCCCCGCGACTTAATGAGCGACATTTGCGTCACCCAGACTTCCTCTAGATCTCTAAGCTATGTTTCGTGAACACGTGCTGCCTGGATCAGAGCTAACGAGCCGATAGGGAAGATCAGGGATTAAAGTTCCTTGCCACTCCCCGTGAGGTCAGCCCGAATACACAAGGTTGCTACAAAGTTCTTGAATTAGGGACCTAATCTCGCTTGATTGCGTGCAAGGATAGTTCTGTGGTCGGAGGTGGGCACAGTTAGAGCTCTAGATGCGTACTCCAAGATCACGATCTTGTTTCTCCTGAATTCGAATTAATAAATTCGAGGACCCAAAATGGTCGAAAATCGCCGATTCGATTCCGTGGTGCGTGAGGGGAGACAAACGAAGTTATGAAACGTCCTGGTTGACTCACCTGCTCGTAACAATGAGTCAAAATAGGTTGGAACATTCTCGTTTTATCAAATTCTTGCAAGATCCCGCGTTGCCAGTGGGAAGCGGCAGTCAAGAAGGTTATATATGTAGAATAAAGAAGTCACGGATCAGTCGTTTAGTAGCCCCCGACTGCTGTTGGCGCAGCCGATCATGGAAACCCGCGAAGCAGCGAAAAAAGCCAAGGCTCATTGCGAACTCATCTTCACTCTGTGCGCAAGGATCCTCGAAAGAACCAAACAAGACAAGTTCTTGGAAGATGTTGCCGAATTCGTCTCTGTATACATCGAGTTGACAGAATACCGCAACACTGACACAGATGAGACAGGAGAGCCTCAAACCCCTTTTAGAAGCTCCGAACGAATTTGAAACGTTCGAAGAACTAGATCGTGTAACTCTCCGAACTTCTGAGAGAATCTATCAAGTCATCCCAGACGAACACCCTCTGAAGAACAACGAGATTCCACTACAATTACAGCAAAAGGTCCTACCTAAAAATGTTCATCTCGATGTTCTCAAACATCCGAGGTGGTTGGAGAGCAGCTCTCAATGCGGCGGTTCGCCACCACAATCGGTCTCACTGCAAAACGATTGGGTGTTCGCCGACTTTTGCGTTGACCAACGAGACACAACACCTCCCTGCAGATGAAAGGTTGGGGATCCGAGACCAGCTGCGGCTCCAAGAACGGAGGCTGTCCTCGGAAGGAGCAGGCGCGTATACAGGGGGGCTCCCCCCCAGACCTGTCAGTCATCTATCTAGTTGGCTTCCGATCGAGGTACTGTTTTCTGGAATTTCACAGGGTACCCCCTTGTAAAAAATCAGCCCCCCCCAAAACCCCCCCGGGAAGAAGAAAATAGGAAGCGAGAGAAACAAAAGGAAGAGTTCGATAAGCGGCACAAAACCAAGATCCCAGACTTCGTGCCGGGCGACGAAGTACTGGTCCGGATAAATTTTGGCAAGCGAACTACCTTCACAGGGCCTTTCCAGGTAACAGGCACGGTAAACTTCGGAGGGATACCGAAACGAGTGCCCTATCAGGGTAATGGTAAACCGAAGACCGCCGCGCTACGAAACGCGGTCAAATACTGTCCCGGGAGGGACAGCCTCTTGGGGAGGGGAGCGTAGGCGGTAGTCAAGAAGGTTCTATATGTAGAATAAATAAGTTACTGATCAGTCGTATCGTAGCCCCCGACTGCTACTCAAAGCAGGGACAAAATTCGAGTTTGTGGCTTGAGCTGCATTCCCCGCTTCCAGAAAATTTCACCACTTTCAGCGGCGTTCACGGAATATCAAGAGTCTTTCGATATCGATTTCCGCGAGATGGTCTGATTTTCAGCGCTGCCGCTGTTCACACGAGGAGCTTCCCAGCGACTCACTGACCAGGACAGTGCCCCGACCGAAAAGAACAGGGAAAATGTCCGGGTGACCCGGGTTCCACGATAAGGCATGTCGCTGCGCCTCGTCTAATCCTCAGGACGAGATTCATTTGTTCAGCTAATAGCCCAACATACGATTAATCAGGAACACGGAGACATCTTCCCCGCTACCGTTCGTCCGTGGGGCAACTGCCTCGGTCAAGGCAGGCGTCAGAAAACTTTCGAATACAACCGGAATCCGGACGAAGAATGCCGGGAAAACACCTAAGGTCCAGAGCCCATGGGTCAAGGGAAGAAATTTCCGGTGAACACTGAGCCAATCGTTGCGCGAAGGGGACCGACTGGAGGACATTCGCTTCCGGCCCAGTGGCTCAAGATCAAGCTGGGGGGGCGCGCCTCATGAGGAAGATGCGGTTGCTCCCCAGTGAGGGAAATTTGCGAATTTCGAAATTTGTCATCCTCCTCGAATACACTGCTGCTATCCTATCAATGAAATCGCCGGTCACTGAAGTTCACTGAGGATCAAAATCCGGAATCCGCGAATCATTCAGGCATAATTAAATCGCTTGATCGGATCGGAGTTTCACTTAATCGGATCACATAGGAACAGGCAATCGGGATCTATTCCCTGGAATCGATTCGTGTTCCGTAGTGTCCTAAGCCGGCCACAGCGTTCCGCCAGTTCAGAGTCGGCGTTCGGCGTTTTTATGCTTTCTCCAACGGGGAAAGATTTAATGAGGTTTTCGGATGAGCCGGAGAACGAGATACAGCGAACTTTCGGACATCTGAAGCGCTTCATTGAGTCTCTCGGAGTCCAGACAGCGTCCGTGCTCAACAGACATGACTGACCCAGTCCATACTCATGCCCTGCTGCCTATGGGGAAATGATCACAGCGCTTACGCATGCGATGATGCATTCTCAATTGAACCCTGGTTTCTATGATGGATTTTGCGCGTCACTCACTTGTTAGTTTCGTGTTCAATATTCAACTAATCCTCCGTCGAGCGTGAGCGTCGAGAAAGCCTTCGAAGTGAACAGGGTGGGGAATCACTTGAAAATGGAAAAAAAACTGGTCGAGGACGGCCTCCTTTCAGATCATCGCTTCATCACATCCCCCTTTTTAATCGGATCTAATAAAAACGGCGCCACAGGTGATCCGATTAACAGATGTGCATTGTACAAACTTCGAAACTGCATGCTGTTGCTCACGTCGGGCAGTTCGTGGCGCGAACTCGACTGCATATCGGGGGGAAGTGATTCGCATTGTCTCCGCGACGTCGATTGTTGCCATGGGGAAAGTTTGCAGGAGCGAGAGCCGACGTATCTTCTACACGGCAAAGAACGGAGGAGAAATGACGTCTTCACCAGGACTGATGAGGTTTTCCGAATACGAGACGAGTATTTTCTCCTGAACCGGACTCATTCTATTGAGTGCCAGAAGTCCCGATCGTCCTGTCTTTTTGTACTCGCTCAAAGTCTACCCTAGTCGGTAGTGGAGTGTGAACGAAGATTGTCTTGTGTCCTGATCTATCTTCCACCTTCGATTCACCTCAGCCCCGATCACCGCTAGTTCTATAGATCATTCCCGTTCAGAAACAGCTATCGGCTTCATGCAGGTTGGAATAATGCTGGAAACTAGGAACGACTCCACGAAGAACATGATTGCTACTGATGATGGGGCCAGAAAAGACGTAAATTCCCAACAGACGAGCGGAAACAAACAATAGGCTCTCAGCATTATAACGATACGACGTGTTGATCCATTGCAAAAAGAGGAATGATTACAGTAGCAACTCATTCCGAGGCCCTCGATCCCACCTCCCGTTCGTGTTTCTCCACCTCATAAGCTATTCTTCTCCACTCAGGGAGCTTGATGATCCTTGGAATCTTTCACAAGGCGCGAACGATAACTTTCTTTTAGTCCCGAGTGGAGCTTTCTCGAGGCCAGTCGCATTTACAGAGCGTTGAGTCCGACCTTGCAGAGGACCCTTCGCTAGAGAAGGGGCATAATTCCATCTACTCGATTCGATTCTCCATACCTTATGCGGGAATGACGGAGAGCGGAGGAGCTCGGAGGGCTTTCGGAAAGAGTTTGGCGAGCCACAAAGAGCCATGAAGGTACAGTCTTGCCCGCAAGAGAAAAGTCATTCTCGAAGCACTCGAAGATTTCTTGTCTAAGCGATCTTTGGTGTATCGAATTACATTTGGAATCATGGGCGTTTCGTATCTAGCAGTGTAGACAAGATAGAGGCTCACCCAGAAGAGAACCAGCAGTCTACCAGTCGCCTCAAAGGACACTGGAGACTGCACTTACACTAGGGGCGCTGTCTCTCTCGTCGAACAGCTACGCAGCTTTCAGGAAATGAAGTGACATTTTCATAGTGACCTGTGAATTCGGAACAAGATTCGGTGAGCAAGAGACGTGATGTGACCAATCGCTCCTCAGAGGCCTTATGGACGGGAAATTGCGAACGTATGAAAAGTTCCTCCGAGTGCGTCGTGTGATTCACTTTGCCGAGAATTCAATGCTCCTTAGTCGGTTTTGTTCCCGATTTCTTTTTTTCATTCCTATGAGATCTTGGTACTCGGATGATTGTGACCCAATCATGTGTGTTGGATTGCGTCGTAAATTATTGTTGTCGAGAACAATTCAATTTGTCAGGAAGTGCCGGTTCTCGTGAAGCAAAGCTTGCAGGAAGCCTGCGGAAAAAGAACTTCCGACCGCTCGAATCCTGTAGAAAATTATGTCTTTGAAATATGAGACACTTCTTCGGCTCCGGAGGATGTCAGCCCGTCTTCAAGCTCCTTTGCCGATCCTTACCATAACAACCTACACAAAAGATATTTTTTCTCTTGATGGAGCTTAGTGGCCATTGAAGGGCTCAGAGAAGGCCAACTTAGGTGAGGTACTAACTAATTGTAAGTGCTGAAAATCCACCGGTCACAACAACTTTTATGATCCACAAATCGCTCTGATGTTCATTCCAAACTCGGGAAGCATCAACCTCGTCCGTTTAGGAGCTCCTCAGGTGAGGTTGATGTTACACGAGGTTGAATGAACTCCTGAGGTTGGATGTTTCCGGTAGACAGTCATACCTCGGTTGACGAATTTCATCCGTCCCTGGAAAACATTCGTTAACCGAAACAGGACCCCATGTTTGACTTATGGATCTGTGCTAGAACATGCGCCCAACCTGCGGCTGCCTGAGAATGAGAAGTTATGTGAAAAGAATGACGAGCTCAATTCGTGCCGTTTCCGTGATGATTCTTGTGTAGGCAGTAAATGACACGTCTGACCTCGGTTGCCGCACAGCTTTATTTCGAGAGCTAGAATCGACGCAATGAAGGAGATATTCGAGTCAACACCCACATTGAGCGACGTCCGATCTCAAGTCGAGTCGACATGAGCCAAAGAACCCGAGCCGCGTGTTAAAGGTGTATTCTTTCGGGAAATCGTCCGATGCATGCGGCCGACGTTTTGGAGGAAGAAAGTTCGTTACCCGAAACGCGTTCGTTGACCGAGGTATGACTGTAGTTCAATCCCTCACATCTCGGTGGTGTGTCATCTTAGAACTGTTTTTTTCTCTTCAAATGGGGGGGGGGTAGACATACAGACTCCCCGTCGAACGAGCCATCTGTCCGGTGTGGCCAAGCATGCAAAATAGGTAACACCTGTCCGGAGAAAGGATCGTCAGTTTTAGAACGCATTGGATTTCAAACATTCGCTCGAACGACCAGTTTGAAGACGGATCCGATTGAAATGGGCACACACGTGGAACGCGATGGATCTCCCGAGTGACGTCATCGCTGTGGGTTCCTATTTTCGGTGTCAGTCGGGGACGAGACGTATTTCCCGACACCGGCTGAGCTTTTTCCATCTGAAAGGAGCTCTGGGTCTGATTTAATGGAACGCAGGAGCTTATTCATCTCATTCCAAAGTTGAGTATTTCAGGGGCGGTCTACTTTTGAGGTTCGGTCTATGTGGTTTTTCGGTTTGATGATGCTAATGATGATACGGAGGAATAATCCTTTGCACGTGCGCAACGTTCCCTAGCGCCGTTCAGAGGCTGGGACACCACAACCATCCAGAACGGTGCAGGGACGTTTGCCCATCGCAGATTTCGGTGATTCAAGACTTTCCTTCCGCATACTTTTGAGGTATTCTAGCATCCCCGATGGCGAAAGCTCGAGACCGGATGGGGCATACGCACCTGTTTTAGGAACCACGTTGAGAAAGTCTGCTGCAAAATAATCGCCCTTCTGCACGCGGCGACCCGTACATCCTGCCCGTCGACACCACCCTGAAGCATTTCGACATCAAAGCAATGCCGCAACTAGGCGACGTGATTGGTAGATTTAGGGGGTATCTTCGGGGATACATGATTCATCTAACAGGCACAAGCATGCTAACGGTGATTCGTGACATCATTGATGTGTTTGAATCGGAAATGGCCCTCGACGAATCGCCCAACCCTGCTTCGCATTGATTCGACAGAGTAAGCCATGTCATCGCACACAGCATCAGAAGCTGGAACATGTTTCCCTGAATGTTAGCAGGTGCTCGTCTCTGACCGAAATCTATTCATTCGGACCATCGGGCTCCAGAATCGAGGGAATCCCCCAAGGGTGATGATTGTAATGTTCTCGTATGATTGATCGTTTCACCTCATGTTGCATTGAAATTGTTGAACGAGGTATGTTATCGTTCGAGCCCCGGGAACAACCAATGATCAGTGAACCAATGGAATCCATGGAATTCGTAGAGCAGCCCTCAGGCGATAGTCGATTTCGGAGATCACGGTTATAGTTCTTGAAGATTATCCGACGCTGAATCGCCTTCGCCGGGAACCACATCGGTCTGCCGAAGTCATCAATTGAGAGCAGTATTCTACGACGGGCCGCGACTTCGTAACTCAAAGCGCAGAGCACTCGGGACGAGGAGACCCATATATTAGATACATTCGTCTGTACCTGAATACTGCGGAAGTTCCCCCGTGGACTTCGGAAAAGTCTCATGATTCGTGGCTGAGGCCGACAGCTCACCACTTTCTCCATCCTGCAATTTAGATGCAATTAGCTCACACACGAGGCTGCAAATATGTAATCATCGCACGCTTCTCGCTTTGTTACTTTGTTTTCGCGGACAACCAAAGTTGCTCGTGAGGAGCTTCAAGCGGTGGTTTCACCGGGAGACTTTGTCATCCGTGACGAACTGATACGGATCACGTAACATCGACCTCGCTCTCTCGTCAGTTTTCGTAACACAGTGAAGCTCGCCACCGTTGCGTTGTGCGACGGTTCAGTATGGGAACTCGGGGATTTCGCAATTCGTGCCGTGACTCCTCTCTTCTCGGGTCTCTATTTCGTCAATATGAAACCGTAGTGGATGAATCGACGTCATTCACTAGTTCGGATCCAAAGATTGAACTTGAACGGACGCGCCTGATTCCGAAACTGCTTCCGCTAAACTTTCTCAACCACATCAGCCGTAAATTCCTATTTTGAGCTCATGAATAACGTCACCCCAGAGAAAGCTAACACGGCCAGTCCGTTAGAAAGCTGGAACAGGTGAGATTTTCCGTGAAACGGACGCTGAGAGACCGTCTCCCCATTGACTCGACTCCTAGAGGATAAAGTTGATGCATGATTCCAGCGACTCGCCTGTTAAATTCCAAAGCCATCAACGCTAGGGCTGCCCATGAACCGATGACCCAGGAATCTTCGATCAGAATCGTAGCAACAGGTTTCGGTCCAAAGCATTCCACAAGACTGGCAGGGCGTGGGGTGAACATCGTGCGATGTTCGCATCCAACATTCATTCGAATCCGAGCCACTCATAGTATCGACTTGAAGCGCCAAGCGGCGGCCTAACAGGAGTGTCATACGGAGTGCTTTCCGTCGTCGGTGGATTTTCCTCCCCTTATGATCGATTTCTCCCTCCTCTTCATATTCTTCCCCGTTCCTCTGCATTTGGCTCACTTTCTCAACGCTATTCCTATATCAATCCGGCATATCTTGCTTCCGATCCGAAGTTGAAAGTCGAAGTTGATATGTAGCGAGCAAGCCTCTTGGGAGGAAGCCTTCTCCTCGGTCAAATCCTCGAGTGGCTCAAGTCGAGTGCAGAACTGATGCGCGACGTAAAAGAATTTTTCCGCTTCGGTCGACATCTGACCTCACCAGGATCCCCGCTTTGTCAAGCCAACTCCTGCGCCACGAGGTTCTCCAGCGCAAGATCCCCGATCAACGTATCGGGATCATCCGTAGATCACCACCCTGCGGCGGACGCCGACTCACGATTCGACCTCAGATGGTGGATGCTCTCAGTGGCCTGGGCAATATAGCCTTCTCGTGGCCCTCGAGCACAGTAGCGGCGCCAGCGGGAAGCTTGGGAGGGTCAAGCTTCCCGAATTCAGAAATCGGGACGCTCAGCGTCCCAAACGGCGACGGTTGATTAACCTCGTTGTGTCATGCTAACCATTGATTAAGATCAGCGAGAGGTTATCGCTGTTTTGATCCTGCTCTTACCATGAAAATATATGCGATTATGATCTTGTATTCCAAATACTAGTACTACTTGTGTATCATACACTCTGGTCCATAATAATGCGCGCCCCTATTTTCTCAGGTAATTTCCGAACGGTTTGGTCGGTTTTCTTGACACGTCGTGTCACGTTTGGGCATACGCTCACATTGGTCGATGCCCGAGTGCTCGTCGGTTCGCTTGGGTTTCGCAACCCCCGAGTGGAGTTTCAAAGCGTGGGTTGCGAGTAATCGATCTAGAACATGGTTTGGATTGTCTCCAACATTATATTATTCCCTGATACTTGCTGAGACGTTGTCAGATCGTGTTTGGGATACATCCTGAGCTGTGCGCATATTCATGAAACAAGTGGAAATGAACCTTTCCACGTTTTTTTTCCCACTGATATCGCCGCTTGGAAATTGAAGCTTCTGTTGATCAGACTGTGTGACTGGGTGTTGGAACTGAAGTTTCGTGAGCATCTCGGCAAAATCGAGCGACCTTTTCGGACGCTACTTCAGAAAATGGGGGTGCGCGCATAATTAGTTTTGGAACATATTGTGTGCCACTATTATATAGTACTATAAATATCATCCAGGCATGCAAACCCGGAGTCTCGCCCTCCTCCTTCCTCCCCCCCCCCCCCACCCCCGATGCTTTGGCGGAGGCTCAAGCGTACCAAATGAAAGAGGCTGGCGCCGCCACTGCTCGAGCATCTTCCCACTCGACTTTAGCGAATGCCACCGATGAACAGGAATCGATGCTTTTAGCGAGGGTTCGTGTTCAGATATCAAAGCGTCGTCTATTTCCTATCTGATGTTTGTGTGCATCGATGTGGTTACGGAATTCCACTCTCTGACCTTCTCACAGAGGTGCGGGGGTTTGGATTTGAGAACAAATCCTCGATTTTCAAGAGTCTAATCGTCATTAGGTTCCTATAATCTGCAACCCTGCAGGCGAGACCTCGATCAAGACTGGACGGGATTTAGATCGTTTTGCGATCGATTGTTGATACATTTTAGAGGTGTATCTCATCGAACTCGATTCCTCAGAATATATTGTGATTGGAAACTTCTCCTGCGCAAGCCTGGTACGATTCCGGCGGCCCGTTTATTTCCCTCGATATCTGCGGCATTGTTTGGAGTGGGATTCCCGAGGGTGGCTCTGACAGGTTCAACGTGATCGGTCCGCGTCCGAGACTGATTTCAACCAGCGTGCAGCCGCGTCGCAAGGGAGGAAAACTTCAATCCGAGTCCATCGCCTCGCGACGCACGCGCTCGGAATGCCACTCTCTCCGGGACCTCGTTTGAGCGGATTCCGCGGCAGCACGTGCCCACAGGCATGCCAAACACGATCGGTGAGTCTCCGAATTTTTTCAACGGCGTTCTGTGAACCCCACTAGAGATTGAATCAATTACGGATCGGGTCACCGATACTCTGGGTTGAAAGGCTCCCAGCGAAGCCTTCACTTTTGTACCTACGTCGAGCCTTGTTTGGTCGAAACGATCTGACGATGCTTGAGGTGACTGTATAGGATTCCTACTATTTAAGGTACATTCGCACCGAGAATTAGGCACCCCAATCACTGTGTTTTCAAGCTTGAGGGAATGGTTTTTCGTCATAATGTGCAGCAATCTCAGTCTAGATATCGGGCTTCTTCTTGTGCCTGCCTGGGAAGCCCTCGATCCTTGGAATCATTATCCAAGTATTGGAATTTCTCCGCGAAACACGGCGTGACTCCCAAAACCGGAATCTTCTAACGAGAGTTGTGAGCCCTTCGAAGCCTTGTGGGCTTCTCAGAGCACGCCCGGGATCTTAATTCGACGGCCTGAGGAGAAGAACCTTGTTCAATAACAGCAGAAGGTTTGTCTCCAAAAGTAGTAGTACCTTCTCGACTTCCTTTCGCTCGTTTGCTCGGCGATAAGAGTCTTGAAGGCCTTGTGAAGCAGAGAGATGTTCTGAGCTCATCCTCTCGAACATTTTATCCTGGAGTCCACTCAACGCGGAGCCCTCGCGGCCGACTCCTCGCAACCCTCCGAGCATCCATGCAGCGGTCGTGAGAACAACCAGTCGCTCGTTTACTCCGGCACCGATTAGGAGCAGAAATTCAAGATGCATCGACGCAAAGACGGTAATTAACAAACAGGAATCGCCTTTGGAATTTCCGATCCCAGAGAATCAAGGTAATTCGGGCCATTCCTAAGACGTTCCTTCGGAACCTGGGTAGGATATCGAGCGACGGTGACCGCCGTTTAAACCTGAATCTTCGGTCGAAGGTCAGCACGTGGACAATTTGAACGCGCATTCAACAGGGAGGTACGGTCGTTCCAGCGGTCATGTGTTACTTGCAAGGCCGTCGGAGCCTGCTATGGTACGCTCAATGACGAGCAGAATCGTAAATTTGGATTCAGAAGACAGCAACCTCCGCCCACTATATGGACACCCATGAGTTTGCGGCGTAGTTTCATCGGCATTCATTGCTACATAAAAGCAACACGCGAGGACGGTAGTATACCACAATGGAATAGATATATTCTTCCTTCTGATATCTCTTCGCACTTCGGGTTGATCGACCGATTGCAAAGAAGCAGAGGCGGAACGCCGATGTTTGCGACCGGCAACGCGTGCCGTGCCATATCATCTCATTAGTACGATTGCAGCAACCAAACGAGCAAGACTCGATGGAATGTTCCGAGACAGCATAAGCAACGTATTCAAGTTGCTGAGAAATCACCAGCTTGGCTCTCGTGGCGGCTCGGGATCACTGACCGATGACGTGAGCTTGAAAGGCTTCCCACGTTCAATTTTGCAGAAGCTCCAGCTTATAACCTTGTTAAGTATGTACATTCAAGCTTAACATCCGATCGACTTGAGATGATTTCGATCATTCGCCGTCGTGTCTACGGGTTCTCAAACGCTTTCATAGCTCCGACGCATTCAACTCGCTTCGAATTGGATCAGAGCTCCAGATCGAGACCATGAAGTCGATACGACGGCGGATGTTCACAGCCTTGAATTGGAGTCATGTGAACTTGACAGTGATCAAACGAGCCGTTCGAGCGAACCACGCAACGCTTTTAGTTTAAACCGAAATGTCGAATCGAGGCAGGAACATTTTCCCGCCGGACACTTCGCATACGACGGTCCTCGAATTTTCCTCTCCGAAACCTTCCGCTCCTCTAAGAGCCTTGGCATGTGTTCAACGACAAACCGTCAATAACGTCCACGGATAGGGGAGCGGGAACCGCTCTTGGAGCGTTTTCCAACCGTGTACGAAGTGTCACCGGAAGCCGGCTTCGTCGGCTGCGGGCAGCAGTCTCGGAGGTGTCGCTTCCGAAGTCCCGGTGGGGTTCCCGAGCTGTCAATGCAAGCTCGCGACTCCGGGATACGCAGAGGCTCGTCCCTCGTTGGATTCTCCGGAAAAATCTCGATTCTCGAGATCGTCCGGTGGCACCAACTTGCCCGGATAGACGGATAACTCCAGAAGACACACGCCTGAAGCCTTCTGCCCGAGGAATGGATTTGTATTTGTTGTACAGTAAAAGCTCGTTACAACGAACACCGTTACAACGAATTTCCGATAGAACGAATGAAAAATAATTTTTTGTTTGGCCCGCCGTAGGAAACATGTTGACAGTCGCTCGTTGTAACGAATTTCGTTAAAGCGAATTTCCCGCTACAACGGAGCGAAAATACGCGTTTTCAGAGAGGAAATCACTCTCTACAGCGAATTTGGATGACCCAAAAAGTCGCTCTGATCAGAGCAGCGAGAGAAAAAGTTCAAAAATGCATCCGAACGGCTTGCCGGCGCTGTACTCTTGACGTACTGAGTTGAGAGTCTGTTATCGTGCGCGATATTCTGATTGCTCTCGATCACAAGGCAACCGCCTCTGGAACAACCGGGCAACTATACACTGGAGTTCAAGTTCAAGTTCTTGAGGGGGTGAACGCGGGGACAAGAAATTACGGATCACTTGTGAGCATCTGTGACACACGGAATTTCCACTACGGCTTGTGGAAGCGAGATTCCAGGGAGTCTTTCATTGATGACTCAAATGAGAAGTTGAACCCATCTATATAATGGAGCCAGCATCTTATTGGGTCGTATGCTGAACTCAGGGGGATTGGAGGTCAAGAAGGGTTCAAAAACTGGCCGACCAAAAAACAGAACCAAATGTCCCGAGATCAGATCGGCTGCTGATATCCATCATATCCGCTGCCGCGGCCAACATCGAGAGGACCGAGAACGCGATCACCTCCGCGCTGGCCGCTAACACCACAGTGTAATCCATTCTCAGATCCAGCCTTCTCGGTTACTGAGTCTGAAGGTCAGTGATACATAACCTTCACTCACCCTTGAAAATTTAATTTTGAATTCAAGAGGCTTCGAGCGGCGGTCGATGATAAAACGGATCGCTCAATACGCGTTCCGTACACTTGAATGAATCACTATCAGCTCGAATCGAAATCAGTATGCTAGGGCACCGATCGGAAGCAAGAAACGCGCACTACACTTTTTAGAGCATGCTGATGCAAACTCCTTGTGAAAGCTTTCGTTGATGGGGCACTGGCGCATCCCTTTGAGCCCTCATCGGGAGACATGACGACACCGCAGATGCTCGCCATTATAACTTTTCGTGGTCGGTCTGTGCTTGCAGCCGTCTTGAAGTTGTTGAAAATCAGTTTGCAAAGCCTGTTGGGAACACTCACTCAGCCTAAAACGTCACGGATTCGCATGGTTTCTTGGCAACCGATCCAATTCCGCTCTGGTAAGGAGAGACCGAAACGCGGGGTTGCAGCAATTAAGCAATCACTCAGATTACTTGGTTGCATTGTGAAATTGTGCACCGAAATCCCAACGACTGCTACGGACAACTTCAATTCGAGTTTCAGCGCACTTTCGAAGCTCGTCATGACCTAAGTGGAGCCCAACCCGGAGGCAGAACTTGGATCGGCTTCGTTGATTGGTCTGCGAGCGCTAGGATCGGGAAATGAATTTTCGATTTTGAAGTGAGCCATCGAGAATCTCATCCAAAGTCTGGAGTTGCTTCCTCATGCTATGGTTTTGCGACACACAACGAGCCCGGCCAACTTCCGGTAACATTTCCGTACCGCTCAATGGAGTTTGGCAGAAGTATTTTAAATCGAGCCAGGAAACGAGGCTGGGCGGTTTTTACAGCTGCAGCGGCCGATCGTATTATGTGAGTTCTTCCCCACAGCTCGGACCTTCCCTCTCTGGACAGATCTCCCGTTTGAATCAGTTTGAAATCATATCAGCCGTTTCGCTGTCCTCGGAAACGATCTTGGCAATGATCCGCAATCTCGAATCATCTCCATCATGTGGTCGGCGCTTCTATGAGAGGTCTTCCATTCAAGGTGCGTCTCCGCATCGAAGTCGGTTGGAGCCCTATAGTTGCCCGGGCGTCTCGTCGCGTTCATCGAAGTGGGTCAGAAGTCTTCCAATAAATGATTACCTCCACATCGCCGTTTACTTCATCTTTATTCCTGGGATCGATCTCAACAGCTAGCTTCGCTGAACGAACGATCATCCATTGGGGCATTCAACAAACGATGTTCACAACCTCAACACGGAGATCCTTGACAAGTAGAGTTCTCCGATAACACTGCCCGTTGATAGCTGGATTGGGGTAATTCGGGCTCGTAGATTCCGAATCTGAAGACCGATTGCTCGAATTACCTCTAGTCTTGCTATTACATCGATTTTCCGGATTTCGTGACTTCCTCTGCTCCAGGGTGAGCCAGATCCATGAAAATTTGGGATTATGTAGACCTCTGATAGAACTATCCCTAGGGAAACGTGTGATTCGGGTCCACGGTCTCTGGGTTAGAGAAGCGCAAAGTTCAAAAATCGAGGCGAGACGCTCAGAGGTTTCTTCATCTTCAGCCGATAACGAGAAAACCATGCCCCGCAAGACCTGCGTCCCTTTACCTGGTTGTAGGGGCTCCACTTACGAACATTCCAAGACGAAGCTGAGCTCAACGGGATGACCCGTTCAGGTTTAATTCACGAAACAAGGGAAACAATGAAAATCGATGTAACAGTAAAACTGAATCGAATTCGAACAATCGGTCTTCAGATTCGGAATCTCCGACCCCGTATTACCTCAACCTAGCTATCAATGTGATATGCTGCTCAACGATATGTTCCGAGCACGAGCCGCTGGAACGCATGCCTCCGCCTGAGTTTGGTTGGAAAACCCCAGGCAGAGGTTGTGAACTTCCCTCGCAAGCCATTGTTTGGATGGCTCCCGCAACCCACGCGCTGTGTCAAAAACCAGCCTCGAGGGCTGCCCGATCGTGACCGAGGAGCGTTACACGTTCGAGGCTTATAATCGATTCCGTCGGCTCATTCTTCCCTGAACAAAGCCCAACCGCGAGGTATTAGCTTTCAATTTTCTCTTCAGAATACACAATTCCATTGAATCCGACAAAGTGAAACCATCCGCGTCGATTCAATTTGTTCGGTCGATGCTTTCCGGTCCTGCTTCTGGTTCATTTGTTTCGGCATTCCTCCCCATTAACGACACCAATCATCAAACGGTTCCGGAATCAGAGAAGCTTCATCAGAGCCCGGAGGACACGTACAAGGTCGAGGTCGTCGGAGTAATTTTGAGCACAACTACAAGTTCAAATACATGACTTCCTCATATTCCCCGGTGCTTCGAATCCCCGGATCTGGTACAATGTTCTGCTCGTTCTCGGGAGCCAATTCCGTGGAATGCTTTGGTGACAGCTGTCAATATTCCCGATACACGCCGAGGAGACCGACGAGCGAACACCGCATGCGGACGCGGTCCTCGTTATTCCTTGGCGATGTTGGTTCTGCGTATGATCACCGTTATTGGAATTCGCTGGCCCGGAATCGCAGAGGACAATCGAGTCACTGCAGCTGTGAGACAGGGAAGACGGACGGATGGGAGCCGGAGAAAACATTACCGTTCTCAGATGCCTGTGATTCGATTCCGACAGCCACGATTCATTATGCTCATAGAGTCGCGGCTCGTGGCCGCCGCCACTAGTCTCTCGGATGGCCACTGTGTAGGCTCGGGCTCACAAGTAGCTAAGTCTCAGACCGGTCGCCATGCTCCGCTGATCTTCCCGCAATTTCGCTTGAGGAGTTTGTTGCAATATTTCCGTCCGACACGGGTCAACCCCGCTGAGAAAGAGTTCGCAGTCAGGATCCTGCGGAGCTGTGACCCGTTTCCTCGCAGAAAGTTACGCCTTGCTTAAAGATGCTCCCTACGCGGTCACCGAGGGTCTAGATCATAAATGCTGCCGCTTTCCCATTAGAGAATCATATTTCTTCTCGTCATCCACTCTTCCCCGCGGCTGAATCCACGTGACAGACGGAGGGCTCGGTTCTTGAGGCAAAACTGACAGTCGTTTAATGAAGGAAATATCACTATAACTCATGCGGCGGTACAGTGGATCCCCGCGTATCTTTTCTTCCGCCCAAGTTGCCGAGGACCACTCATTTGGTTCACCGGTACGAAGCGGGGTGAAGGATCTGAATGATGCCGCCGCGGACTTCAGCCTGACTTTCAAGATCTTGACTCTGATAAGAGTTTCCGAGATCGTCAAGTAGCTTGAAATCGAGACAGCAGAATGAGGATATCAACCTGGTGCCAACACGAACATTAGTCTCCACGAGGTGTTCCCCCTCAGTTCATCTCTGCGGCATCTTGCTAATCTTGTACCAACTGAACCATTACGGCGAGATAGAGATTGAGGTTACAGCAAGTCATCTGCGACAGCATATGTACTACCGTACTCGGGGCTTCCATGCTCCATGTGATATTTCTTCCCGTCGATCAAGGTGAGTCCAACGGGGTCCTCTCTCCATCAGAACCCTGTTTTCGTTAGCTTCTGTATCTCAAGGGTCTTCGTGGTCCCAACATGACGAGGTCATCCGCGGATGAGTTTTGGATCGTCTTTTCTAGCTTGCGGTATTCCTAGGAGTCTAATCATTGAAACGCTCAGTCATGATGAGACATCGGCCGAGGATGGTATCCTGATTCCTGATAGATGGTGGTCACTTTCAACAAGTACACTAAATATCATTTCCGGAAGACGCCAGGTTGATCAGTGAACCCCCAATCAGCTCATGCACAACCTGCACTTTCTAATGATTAGTCGGGATGTGCTTTCCTAACAGAAAACGGTTATGCGAAGTCTCAGTTTTCTGGCCTGTTCCATTTCGGCTTGGGAGGTAAGAATACTTCTAGTTTCGTCAAAATATCCGATCGAGTGGATCTCGGAATTGAAGAGTTTTCGCTATAAACAGAACTCGTCTCTGCGGAACTCTGTTCGAAATGAGTTGTTCGGTTCCTAGTTAACCAATCGAGAGCCAAAGCCCAAAAGGAGGCTTCGGCATCGCACATTTTCATTGGGGAGCGCCATCAGGAGACGGGCATTCTGCAAAGTTTTCAATGCGGTCGGGATTATGTGTGATTTCCCTCCGGGCTGCGGAAATAGAACGCTCAAATGGTCATAGATATTTTTCATAAGTCACGAAGCATTGCATAGCCGAGCCGAGGCAGAAGGCTGCGTACGAGCACATTGGGTGGACTTGTTCCGCGGGGCTCGTTTCATTAGATCAAAGACAGGGTTTTGCATAACAAAAGCGAATTGCCGGAATTCGAGTCACATCGGGCTTTCGAACCGCTCTCGAAATCCGTCATCCTCGGATTGACGAAATTAGTAAGGGGCACGAGGGCTAGAACCTCTCGCTTCTAGATTCTCAATCGGTGCGCTCCATCCCTTCCGGGAGCCTGTAGTCAGTAGCCAGCGGTATAGAACCTGGAGTTTTTCCGGAAATGTGGGTGCGACCGCTCTGCTACGCCACTGCATCAGTCACGGGGAGAGTTTTCGAATTCGGGTCTGAGCCCTATAGCCCACACGGTTGTGAATCTATCTCTCACACCTAATCGAATTAGAGTAGGACTCCCGTGAGCGCGATCCGTTCCTGTTAGGTAGAATCGGGGCAACCGCGAGAGATTAATCGAGGGCAAACATGAAATGTGTCGAAGCCCTAACGAATGTTTTCCGAGAGCGAAACTGATGAATGCCTGGGCGCCGGTAGTCGTCGTGCATGAGATAATGGAGAGCCTTGAAGCTCGACAACAAAGCAAGTTATTCACGCGAGCAGGCAAGACGGTCTCTGAGATGCCGTGGCAAAATGCAACGTGCGAGCAGTGACGAGAAACGCAACGCTCGACAATTTCCCCCTACCCAGGCCGGCATGATATGCTGTCGGAAGGTTGGTTCCAACACGCGAGCACGACGTTTTTGCTGTTTACCGGAACTTATTACATGAGTGACGTCAATCTGAACCACTAGAAAAACTCATGGGACGGTTATGCCCGGAAGAAACTCTCGTTAGCCCCTAACTTCTCGGTCACTAGCATCATATTCGTGATCTATGGCTCTGCCCCAGGAAAATTTCAGGGAGGCCTCAGGTCCAGCGGACACCATCTCTGGAGCTGCGTGTACGGGTCAACAATATGTGGCACCGCTGACTGCTCAACGTTACACATCGCACCCGATTCCACCCGGAAACGAAGGATATCAGGCTGCCTCCTTTCCAGATTCTGACTCTAACAACGTCGGGAAAATCATCAGTATACATTGTCGCACACGGCTCATCCAGAAGCACGTGTTGTACTAAATATCCCTCGTTTATTTTGTAGGGATATTGTGCGGACACTTTGAGGAACGAACGTTGAGCTTCAGTGACATAATCATTGTCTTCAGCTGTTCCTTCTGGAAGCAACGGGCAAAACCTCAATGAGAAAATTTCTTCAACTATTGGAATCCTCCGGAATTCGTAGGAGAATCTCCGAGATCGTGAACGAATTGGGAGGGATCTCGAGCAGCCCGCGAGCGACGATTCTACGGCGATGGTCATGAAGTCTCGATCTAAAAATAAGAGCTTGCATGGGAGCGGAATCGTACGGCTGTCGATCAAACGCTGTCAGCCATATGCTAACTTCCCGGAATTCGATGTTTTTGATGAGCATCTGACAAACTGCCGGCCTCAGTTGCTGATGATGCCAACGGTCGAGGGAGTGAGAGGTCTTTCAGGAGCCATCAAAGACAACATGCCAGCACGTCATTAGCTGATTATCTGATCTTACAGTAGCGCTTCATAGTTTAGGACCATGGTTTTTAGACGACTTTTTTGGTCTTGACAGTAGCGCCTCATAGTTTAGGATGGGACCCCGAGCACAGAATGGGCGGCATCCCGCAAAACGCCGCGCCGTGGAGTAGCGTTGACGACCCGATATGCAGCATTCACTCGAGGCTTATCTTCGCCTCGCAGCTCCTTCATTCTCCCGTATTCCCCACCGGGACTCGAATCTGGAACAGGAAACCTACTCCATATCCGGTTTGTCCAGTTCCATTGTACCCGAATATCATGCTGTACGCCCGTCGCATCCGTGTTTGCTTTCCATGGCTAAAACTACAGTTGAGGAACGGCAACGGTCAGCAAAAATAAATAAAATGTTCCGAGTCATCGGCGACAACCTAGTACGTAGCAGATCAACGCTGGTGCGACAAATGGAGAATATGTCAGCTCCCCACTGCCCTGGGAGGATACTTGCGTTTCGGAACGAGGCTGTTCCAAGAGCGTCGATATGGAAAACAGGGAACTAAGCGCTTGACACTTGAATTGATATGAATAGGAGGACCGGGACTATTGCCCTTACACAATGGTTGGGAAACCGGACAGCTGTCTCAAAAGAGAAGCGTCGGGATTGAATTCCCCGAGGGACGCTTCGACCGAAATAGATTTCGAGCTTGGTTGCGTGCTCGCAAGCCTCGAGCTCAATCATCCTCAATGAGTGGCAGTTAATGGAAAAATGGCAGACGCTGGTCGAGCCGCACTATGGACAAATATTTTGATGTGAGGTTGACTCAAAAGGCGCATTCGAGCTCTGAATGACGTCACATATCCCGCGCAAACGGCACTGTGACCATCGATTTCCGCGAAATCACGCGGTACCAGCTCACGATGTTCCGCCCTGTTATCACAATTCACATCCCTGTTCAAGGATCTCCAACGTAGAGATAACTTCCGTCTCAAAATGAGGGTTTTTCAGATCCCACTATCCCGGTGAGTTTCAAGCTTGGTTGTTTTCGGAGGTGGCATTTCCTCACGGTTAGGTTCCCGCATCACCGTTGATTGGTTTGGTTGGTTTTTATCCCTATCGGTATTGGTTTCTTTGATTTCTCTGATAATCATGAGTGGGAAAGCCTTAAGAGATCGGCGGCAGGGAAGTGCTGATTCTTTCCGCAGCGATGTCTTCAAACGATGAATTCACTATGAAATCTCTCCGTCTCCAACTGGAACCGCCCCAGATTTTTCTGGAGGAGCCTCAGGCTGAATCTTCGCAGTCGACCTGTAGAATCACATGCAGATCCTTCATCCGTTCTGGGCATCGCGAGTTTGCCCCAATTACCATAGTTCGGGAAATCTGCAGGAGAGGACATGGCTGGTATGATGCCAATGCAATGCGTAGCGCAAGGTTGAAAGTTGCCCGAACGAGCTCGTTCGCGTTCTCCGCACTCAGGAAGATTGTCACGCGCAAAATGTAATTTCCGTGATAGGCTCGGAGGATTCAAGGGAAAAAATTCTAATCTTCAGGAAGAGATAGCGTTGCGTTTTAACAGGGTCAGGGCAAGTGCAACCTCCGCCTGATGACCGCCAAACTGGTTGAACTTGACAAACTACGCGTTCGTTCGCCGGGAATCGTGCCTTGGCGTGGTTTATCCGCACGCAGTGATGAGGACGCAAAGCGAAGCATCGGAGTCCGAAAATATCCTGCTCCTGTTACTGCATGTTGCCTGATCCTGTAGAACGAAATCGAGACCTCGCTTTTGCAATGGAGTGTAACGCTACCGGTCTCGCAGTTGCGAATTTCCCATTTAGAGTTTGAAATAAAATTTCAGTTAGCCGCTCTTGCATATGCTCCATCAGGACAGAGTGAAGAGATCGGAGATTCATTTTGAACATCAGATAGATATGGTCAGTCGTGGACGAATCGGGCTTACAGCATGGCTGCTTGGATGGTTTGAAAGGCTCTGAGTTCTGCAACGCCGGGATTGGTGGATTAGGAGGTTGATGTCATTCCGCGACTGACGCATAACCTCGATAGAATATTCCAATCGTTCGAGTTGGAGCTGAGGGCGACGAAAAGTCGATACGTTCACGGGGAGAGGAAATGAATTTTCCGCTCATCGTTTTGAATCCCACTCATTGACCGTTCCAAAAAGCTCGTCATCCGAAAGTGGACCGATTGCGCTTGAACGTATCATAATAATACTGTGTCCGTCCCTTCTTATCTCATCTGAACGACGGCAATGACAAGCGCAAATCGGGGCTGAAAAAATCGGGCGGCGGCGCTCCCGGATCACAATGACCGATCGCATTCCATCGACTCCGATAACCGCGCGAGAGTTTGAACAACTGCAAAGCGAGCCCGTCTAGAAAAATATTTGATGAGCTCACTTAGGCAGGTAGCATGTGCAAGCTGCTAGAGATCTCCGAATGCGGGATGCCGTTCTTAAGAATATTTCTAAGGTCATCAGCTACATACTCAAGATGAGAGGGGCAATTCTCCGGAAAAGACTGCGGGGATTCCCACCGCTAGGTCGTGCTGCATCCGCAAAAAAACACGCATGTGCTGCATTCCCAGAACCACCAGAAAGTTGAGACCCACAATCTCCCCTGACCTGCAGCAAGCAGAGGAGCGCAAACCTCGACATCAAGGAGAAAGCAGCAGGACCCGCAGGAGAAACCTTGGAGCACGGAAGCAGTACCGATCGGGTGGATGTCTCCGAGTTCCCGACTGAAGATGAGGCACAATAGAAGACCCTCGGTCCAGGTGCACAACAAGTCCGTCGTTGCTTCAATGGGCCTGAGGCCCCGGGCGGGCCTGCGGGATAACTCCCGTATGGATGGAAAACAAGAAGAAAGAATATCTCGTTAGTATGATTTGGATCGATTCCACGAGAAGGAATGATGCGAGCCGTGTTCTTTCTGAGTGTCAAACTAGCGAGATCAATTGAAACGTTTCGCAGGTGACGTGCTGTCCGAGCCTGCCCTAGAAGAGTCTGAACTCCTCCCAATAATCGATTATTCGGGAACGCAGCGGCGAGTGTCCACGGAAGCGTTCAGATGGCCTCGGACATCACAGCTCTCATGGATGAACAGATGAGTGGGCCGCCGGATTCCGTGTTCGTTTGATTACTTCCGAGGGTAGGAGTGCAGCGCTCGCCAGATGTTTCCGACGAAGGGGCACCTTGCGAAACAAGGAAATGCGCGTCGACCAGAGGTTATTAGCTCACCAAGGGGGATTCTGGGTTTCAGCTCGGAGTTATCATCCGTTCGAACAGGCAGAACTAGGTATTTGGAAATTTGGTGTTTTAATTCGGAGTCGGGTACGAGAAAATTTCGATGAGACTGAGAGATGGGAAACGATCTGGAAATCATAATTTGAGACTCCTCGCATTGGCTGCCCTCTCTCCTATTCGCAAGCAAATTGACGCGTTCGGGAACCGTTCTGTTGTTGTTCGAAGAGTGAACCTGGATCATGCACTTCCTTCCAAGAACCCTAGATTCCACGCTCCTCACGATCGCGGATTTCCCTCGGCGCAGAATTCTCGCCGCAGGATTCTCGGTGCGGATTTTCCCCGTGAACGCGAAAAAATAGAATATGCTAAGCTTACTTTCGCCCGACGCCGAAGCTTAATGTCCATGAAAACCATGAGCAATTCACGTGCGAGGCCTCCTCAATAAACTGCCGAAGGCTTGGGATCGTCAAGTTTTCGTTTCATCGCCAGCCGGCATCCACGGAGGACGAAAAGCTGGTCGATGACATCCTCGATAAGTTAGGGCTGAAGCAGTGGCTCCCCGAAGGAAGGAACTGAATGAAGCATTCGGAGGTGCCCCAAGGGGGTGTGCACGCTGATAAGTCAGATCATTGATGTTTATCCATAGCGGGGCGGGTCGAATACGACTCCAACGTAGCGACGCTGATGAAACTGATATTTCCATCGTTGTCACGCTTTAGCTCAGTCCAATGGCTCGGAAACTCCTGCATCGGAGTGCTCTGCTCGTTGCCGATACGTCGTTTATGTCGTTCGATAGCGTCTATTATGATGGTCACAATAAACGTGATAGCTAGAAGAAAAGCGAACCAAGCCTCATCAGAAAGGTGAGTGCTGAGCTCGCATATACAGGTAGCACGTCCCAGTTGCCAGACGCTCCTCACCCTCGGAACTGCGGAACTTTCCTAATCAATCTTTCTCCGATGATTTGAAGGGAATCCGATCCCGCACACGGTTCGATTCGGATCGCGTACACAAAGATGCCCAGAGCAATGATTGCCCGCGCGGTTTCAAAAGCCCCAATGATCATCGCACGCCCGCATCCATCGATCGCAAGACTAATCGACGCAATCAGCGATCATGAACTCATTGAGTAGAAACCAATCGAGAGAACCATTGCAACTTTCACCTGTCCTTGGAGTCAGGTGTCAGTACGTAACATAGCCGATTACGCGCCGATCCAGTCTGCATTGACCGCACTGCAGTCTCAACTTCGCTTTGGACGAGAACCAAACAGGAAGCCACGAACGTTACATGCGGGGCGGGTGGAACAAGAGTATTCTCTTCTGTTCAGGCCTCTGTTGGAGGCGGGGCAATGATGAGCAACATCATCAGAATAAAAACCTCGGGGGCTCGGCGGGATGCCTCCGAGCCCCGCTTTTGAGGAGATGGGAGTCCTTGACTCCTGATAATCCTGAGGTCCCCTGATGTATCGGTACATATATGAACAATGAATTCGATCTGAAAACCTCGGTAAAACAAGTGTCGGTGAAAAAAAGTAAGCGGACATTAACCTTCTCAGACGTCGGAAGAACTTGTGTGCTCCATTCGACGCTGGAGCGTCATTGGCTGAGTTTCCGTTCCCCTGGTCCCCTGCAATTTCCCCCACGAGTCGCGGCAAGGACGGTTTAGGTGCCATGGGTCCGTCGGCTATGGCCTAATATCTACTTCAGCTTTCACCCGGGAAGAAAGGGAACCATAGTAACCTCTCTTGAGGTAGCCGACTCCGAGATAGCCGACTCCGGGAATCGAACCCGGAGCCTCCCGCTCGAGAGGCCACTGCGCCATCCCCTCGGTTGTTAATGTGCTAGTTGGTCATGCGTTTCACCCAGAATTCCCGAAAGAAGTTATAGAAGTGAAAGTCAGAATGAGAACTCAGGTAACATTATGCAACACTTATTCAACACCTTATCCCCCGGCGCGGCGAAGAGCCGATCACCACGCTATACCACAGTAGTTGTCGCCTCGCATGGCAAACTTCTGGTAGCTCTTGACTAGCGACTCGGATCCAACTTCAGAATTTGGACCTTTCGGCATTTGAAGTTTTGCTATCATAAAACACCATGCTCCGCTTCTTGCAGGGGAACCACTCGGTTCTCGTTGTAATATGCCCGGAGAAATGTCATCCTCTCTGGGATCTCATGAAGAGAGAATTCGGTGGCGCAAAAGTTGGATGACTTCGAAAACGTTGAGGGTGGCTCGCTCCTCGGGATGGCTTAAGACGTCCTGGCCCGTGAGAATGGTGACGTCATCACCTCGGGTCTCGAGTATTATGTAGCCTCCGAACTGCGGTCGTGTATGGTTGAACTGGGGCAAGAGCGACCTGAGCAGATCGAGAACGTGGACATCGGTTAATCCATAAACGCTCGCGCTTTTCGAAATGGACGTCGGAGGAAAATTCTGCCTACTGAACTCTTGTAGTTCCTCTTTGACCTTGCTGACGATACCCGTACACTGCGAGTGTACACATATATCTGTTAACTTGGCGAAGCCCTCTTCGGTCACTAGTTTTGTGCCGGATGGGATGCATGTGCCGAGGTTGATTCCGAACGCTTCGCCCGTGTATCCCGATTGGACCAAAGTGTCGATTGTGTCTGCTAACTGAGCTTTGAACAGCACTTCAACCAAAGCCGAAACGCTCGGCGGATAGTTCTCCATAGCCGGTGTTACTACAGTGGTCACAGCTTCTTGCACACACGCTGGGAGTTGCATTCTGATGGCTTCGCCGAGAAGTGGCAGCAGCATTGTGACATTGATGTCGACGATATCGATCATATGCAGAGATTCGCTTTCATACTCCTCGATATTCAAGCCTTCTATGATGGCTTCTGATGTCTCGATACAGCGCGATTGGTTCGCTGGAAGCGACTTAACGGCAGGTGATGCAGAGAAGAAGCTTGGGTACCGATTGCGTAGTCGTTCGCCGAATTCTTTTTCCAACCGATACCCCTGGGGCGTCAGACCTCCGATCTACAATAAAAATCGATGTCTCACTTTGGTTCTTTCACCTGAGCAGCTCACGCATAAGAAAACCGTTTCAGCACCGCCAAAATCAGCGACTTTCAGCAAAGTCAGGACTTGAAGCTCAGAGGCGATGCAAGCGTGGCATAAAGTCCTCGGAGGACCTGACTGCATTGACAAATTTCCACACAACTATCTAGGAGAGACTCACAACGAAATCTCCTAGCTCGGGCACTGGGAACAAAGGGTTTCTCTCGCCATGGCGCGCCAATATTTGCAAATGGTCTATCACGTTGCCTTGTGGGTCACAGACAATCGCTCCAGTATTGATTGAAGAGAGAAATGCCACAAAAAGAACCAAGGGACCCATCGGACAACGATTAGATTCTCAAAACTTATGGCGTGATAGAATCGTCTGTGATTCGATCGATTTTTGATGGAAAATTAGTGCAGAATAGGTGGAGAGAGTCCGCTCAGTACTAAGCCGTGGATAAGGTCGAGGCAAGGGATGACGACAGTATCACTCACAATCAGTCAAGTCTAGTCGCTCATGGTGACCGTCACAATTGACAATGAAACGAGAAATTACAGTTTGCCAGCCCCAAATGGTCGAGACAACCGTTTATTCAGTAATCCACATGCTGTTCAATATAATATATGGGATTTTCGATATGACTATGCATGCTCCAGATGGATATGGGGAAAACAGTCGGAATCTCGAGTTGAGAAAACAGCGATCAGAACAGGTTTGAACACTTTTCATCCTGGAGGTCCTCCATCATGATTAACCTCGATATATCTACACTACGCTACAAAATTGAGTCTAACGTGCAGCAACTGTATCACCTCGTGAATATTGAGCGTAATTCGCTCGCGTGGCTCGCTGAATACCTCTTGACCAGTGAGGATGGTAGCGTCATCTCCTCTAATCTCCAGAATGATGAAGCCACCGAACTGTGGTCGGGTGTGGTTGAATTGTGGGAGAAGAGATTGCAGTAGGTCCAGAATGTGAACGTCTGTCAGCCCATACACGCTAACGCTACTGCTGATGGTCCTCGGTGGAGAGTTCTCAGCAGCAAAGCTTCGGAGATCATCCATGATCCTTTCAATTATACCCACGCACTGAGCGGGTCTGCAGAGATCTGTCAGGGCGGCGAAGGCTTCCTCAGTCATGAGTTTGTTTCCGGACGGTACGCAGGACGCGATGTTGATTCCAAATGCATTTCCGGTGTAACCGGCCTGTGTCAGGGTGTCAATCGTATCGGTCAACTGATACCTGAAGAGTAACTTCAGAATGTTCGTGACGTTCTCGGGAAGGTTGGTGTCGAACACAGGTCCTGCGTCTCTTAGAGCGTCCTCGACACAAGATGGTAACACGGTCTTGTTTGCCTGATCTATCAGCGGGAGCAAGGTCGTCAAGTCGTCGGGATCTAAGGCGATCATTCTCAGAAACTCTTCAGAATGATCTTCGATGGAGGCTCCAGCTAAGATCGCCGCCGCGGTTCCAATGCAACGAGACTCATTCGGTGAAATCATATGAGCTACCGGCTTACCGGCGAAGAACTTCGGGTACCATGTTGTAAGTCGGCAACCGAACTCTTTCTCGATTTTGTCGCCGTTCGGTGTCAGAGCTCCAAGCTGGGAACAAATTGAGATGCATATGAAATCACTCACTTCACAACTCCTAGAACAAGGGATTGAAGCCTGAATAGAGCTCCATGAGCACTTGCTTGGCTGAGTTATCCCCCCTAGTGAACTGATTTTTTGAATGTGACGTGGCCACTCACTACAAAATCGCCCAACTCTGGCACCGGAAAAAGCGGATATCGTTCTCCATGACGAGCGAGCACCAGCAAATGATCTATCGCGCCGACTTCTTCTCTCGGGACAACGTTGGCGCGCAACCCGGGGAGGAAAAGACTCAACGTCGTGAGCGCAAGTGCGAACATCGGCGGAGAATCATTGGAACCTAGTGAAGAAATATTCACGATGTTCGGAGAGCGCCAACAGGTAATTCTGTTGTTTACGACGGGGATGGAAAACACTCTCAGCTAAGGCCTTTGGATTGTGTAGTGTCATCGAAGAGTCATCTCTCCGGAGTAACCATCAAGATATAGTTTTCGACGTGGACACTGCTCCTTCAAAGAAGACATTCTAGCTCTGCTGTATTTGTATCGTTCAATGGTTGGAACGCTCATCGGAGCGTTCAGAAGCTAATGCGAAAATGTGTCATCCAAATCGGATAAGCACTGAGCACACAGTCAGCGATGGTGTTGGCAGAGGTCACATATGGGACAGCAAGAGTGCCTTATCATCATTCGTAACGCCTTGTTCGAATATCCAGATATTTGTGAGAGTATTCCCAGTCTGCGGCAAGAAGTTCGGTTGGCAGATTTCGCAAGTCACCAGCCACATTGGACGCGTATTGGAGGTCCATCCGCGCACACGACGTCACCCGCAATAACAGCAGGAACGGATTGATGTTGTTGTTGAGCATTTGACCAGAAATTCCCAACACGGGTGAACTCTAACAGTGATTTCCAAACTGGGGAGCGCATGTCCCTAGGGGTACCTGCAGGGCCGGATTTACCATTAGGCAGTTTAGGCTGGAGCCTAGGGCGGCACATCTACGGGGGCGGCAAATCTGACTCCAGATGAAACGGTGGTAAGAAGATTTTGTCATAAGAAATTGAGACGCAAAGTGCGAACTAAGCAGCGCCCAATGGAGCCCCATAAAAATCTGAATGCCCGAATTTCGTAATGCGATGAGATTATCGATTCTGAACCTGCTACGATGGGCGGCAGTTTTTTCTCAGACATGGGGCGGCAAATTTTCCCCAGCCTAGGGGCGGAGATTTCTTAAATCCGGCCCTGGGTACCTGGAGCCTTTCCTCGGATCATACGATCAGTCTATGCAGGCGCGTATACAAGGGGGGGGGCTGATGGGGCTTTAGCCCCCCCCAGACCTGTTCAGTTCATACTATCTAAGTTGAGACTTCCGATCGAGGGACTGATTTTCTGAAAATTTAACAAGGGTACCCCCTTGTTAAAAAAATATCAGCCCTCTCCCAGAAAAAATCCTGCATACGCGCCTGAGTCTATGAAAGCTTCATTCGCAGACAAGATCCCCACCGACTGCGGAGATCTGCGGGAAAAATTTCAAGTCAGAGTCAGCCAGCGTTGTTTCAGCGTGTTCCTGCACGTTCCACCAATGACCGAAGATTCGAATCCGCGGATTCCCGCAGCCGATTCTTCTCCAAAGTCCTCTTTAATTTCTAAGGCATCAAAGAGTCCTTATCTCGACCTGTAGCAAGTCGTGTCACTCTGGTTATGGCCGATTTCTGTGCGCGCATGAGATAGCTCTCGGGTTGAAGGCATGGAGCGTGTCCCTAAATGGCAGCCAGTAGTCCTCGCAGCAATTCCATCCGCTAATCTCCGCAGCTGGAAACTGTGTCAGAGTATCATACGAAATCTCAGGCATCAGAAAAAACTCATCTCGACGTGTAACATGCTGTATCACTATTTTTGGCCGTCGCCGGCCCACTGTGCGTCGCGTTCAATTGCCTAATGAAGCACACCTTTTGAGTTACCAACAAGAGAAAACGATCGACAGTCAACTCCGTTTAATTGGGTCTCCGTATAATCGGGGCGACCGCTTATTAGAGCCAAAAGCGGAATTCCCGAACGTGACACCACTGCCAATATACTACCGCTTCATCGGGGCAACCGCTTATTCGGGCCAAAATGGTCTTTCCCGATGTGTCCAAATCGGGCGGAGTCGACTGTATTGGAACATGATACAACTCAAATATTCTTATCGAATAAACCAGATCCCGAGAAGCAAATCCGCATATCTAGGCCTTGCCAAATTCTAGGGGGGAAAGTTTCAAAGCCGCAATGAGTGCTTTGGGATTCACCCCGGATGACCGTGACATGGCTAATCTATCAAAAAAAATTGTATCCTCTCAGAGCTGCTGTCGCCGTACGCGAAACCGTGAAAATCCCTAGCAAGTCGTCTTTCAAGGTCGATCCCATCGCCGATATTGACAGCGGAAGCGCTGTTTCCCATAACACAAACTCCTGGAATTTAGGAACGCTTTCGCTTTCAGCGGAATGACATAGCAGCGCAACCAATGGCAACTTTGGCAGAAGTATTTCCGCTCTGAATCGTAAGAACGTGCGAGACTTGACAACTGTGGCGCAGACACGGACTTTTTTCCGACGCTCCCCTGTCCCGGGAGAAGCTGATCCGTGTATTTCGACTTCAAAGCTTGTTTGGTAATACTTGCGCGGGAGCATGAGGAAATCGGTCATTCCATATGTCTTATATTATTTATTCATCATCTCAACCTGGTGACATTCTCGTATGAAACATATTTTTCGTGTATGAACCTAATACATATATATAGCTCTTACATATGAAATACTACGTTGGGATACTCTGCAATAGAACACACCCTGAATGACGATTATTTCATTGATCTATCAAAAGAACTGTATCCTCTCAGTGTCGCTGTCGGCGTACGCGAAACCGTAAAAATCTGTAGCAGGCCGTCCTTTGAAAAATCCAATCAACGGCAATGATAGGGGGAGCGCCGCTTGCGCGCCGATGAGTTCCATGATACCCCTCCTTTGCCTTCCCGATTCCACTGCGGGCGATAATGAGCACACAACGCAAATCACGAAAAACACCTTCGAACGAGCAAGAACGATATCATTCTCCATTCTTAGAAGTAAGAGGTCAGCTCAGAGCCGGCTTCTCCATATTTTCAGGACTCACGAGGAAGGTGCACAACCTCGACCTGGAGTTTCGCGGCCAAACTCGGACTGAGACACGGGTCGGGCGCACTGATATCAGGGACGTTATCAGAATCGGCTGAATATGTGGGGAAAAATTGTCACTGCGATGCAAAGTTGGCCAAAATCGACGATCCGGGGCACTTCTACGCTAAAAAGGCTGGAATAGCTACAAATGATGAAATTACAAGTTTGGATTTAGCCGACTCGGAACACGTTTCCAGTATGAGTGACATAAGCCCATGGCTATCTGTAAGTTTGGTCGAGAGATCGTGCCAGGTTGAGGTCGTGCTCCTCCCTTGTCAGATACATGATAACTCAATCGAGGGCAGAGGAGAAGCTTCAATGTATTTTTCTATGACCAGAACTCACAATTTTGTTCATTTTCGTTGCACACCAGTTCTCCGCACAAAAGAGAGTAAACCACGCAGTGTTCCGGTGAATGCTATCGAATGACTGACTTGCTAAGTGACTGGCTGACTGACTGTCAGACAGCGAAGTGGCAGGCGGAAACCCTTTCTGGTCGATGGTGAGGGGGGTTCCGAGGGCCAACATCAAAATATGGAATTTCTGGATCCCTTCTACAATGTGAATGAATTCAGAACTCACCCAATACTTATCAAGGGAGGTGGAAAATGAGCTCGAGGGAAGAACTTCAGAACTTAGAGAGTTGCCAGAGAATATGGAATGTTCTCGATACTGGAAAATATTTGCTCGGAACCAACAAAGCGCCATGTGAGCGTCATGAGGTCCAGGAAAGATGAGGAATTGGAGGAAATCGATGGAATAGTGAGGACGGTTCTCAGAGCGGACCGGGCATGGGAAGCCCTGTCCATCATCAAAAGCTCATCACATAACAGAGATCGCTCATGGCGCGTTACAAGACATGGTAGCAGGAACTTCGTGGTCGTCCCGAATAAACTTGAGCTCGAAGATTAGTCTCCCAACTTTGAATGAGAGGGGCATCTCGCCAGAGTTCACCGGACAAGATGAAGCGTGAAAAAAGGAGGAGCCTGAAATCACACAAAGCGTAACAAAGTCTCAACCATTCTGAGCTAACGAGCACTCATGTGAAAACGAGGATCCCGCTTTCTGAACCAGGTGAGTGTTCATACTCAATCCATGGGCAGATTCGTTGTCCTGAAAGTTTCGGTCAGGAGAAACATAGGAGAGGAGACGAACCGCTGAATCACATCATCAGAGGGCTGCTGCAACAGATCGAGCTGAGCCGTGGTCCCAAACCCAGAAACAGTTTTCAGAACTTGCGTGCAGTTAATAGATCGACGATAGCAGTGACTGATGTCTTGAGCTGTTCTTTCGACTACAGACGGAACCAAATCAGGAACTCCGATAATTCCATCAAAAGTCTTTTCAGTTTTTTCCGAGACAATTTCACCGTTGAATGTTTCGGCGATTTGCGCAACCAGTGCCAACACAGGGTCGACTTTCTGCAACGGCCACCATGCTAGAAACAACGAGCGCCAGTGCTAACAAAGTCATAGTTGTCAAAGTCGCGCATCCAGGTCGGTCTCCGGAATTAGAATCGAGTTCCGCCGCTCTGAATAAGAGCGTCTCGTAGCGGCGTCGAGATTCCCGTCGTCCACGGCGGCACTTGTTAACCTGTTGACACTGTTTATTGGATGATCACACCGGTGTTGTGTAACTCATGAGCGATGGCTGAGCAAGTCCACTCGAGAGATGAGATAAGGTCCCAGATTTTGGATTGTCGACAGAAAATAACCTCCGGTGGCCCGCCGGTCCAAGGAGCGCTCAGTCATATACAATCTTTGCCATTCTCGACGGTTTCGAGCGCAGTTCGCTTTCCCAGTGCACCATATTTGTGAAGGACACTTTGAGACGGGGATTCTCGGATATTCTCGTTTGCGACACGTCGGATCAGTCTAGATCGCTAGACCATTTTCGTCTCTGGAACCAGTAGCCTCTACTGACCTGCATGGCGCACAATCTGATCACCCATCTCGCTGCGCAAGGCACGCAACGCTCGTTTGACCACTGAGCTGTCACCACGTCGATGGTGTTCGGAGTTCGGAGCACGCGAATGGCGATGCGAACGGGACCAAGGAGAATCTCGAGCCTGCCTTATCACGTCCATCGGTGAAGCTTTTTGAGCCGGGCTGCTGTGATTCATTCTCACAGATGTATGAAAGTGTTGAGCGCCGTCAGAGGGACCCGGCTCCGTTGCTTTATGTATCAAGTATCGGAACAAAATTAAAGAATTATCTCAACTTGGCGCGGGGAAGTCACTTAGTGTGACGCAAAAACGGCCCCGGGTCGATGTCGACATTACTATCATGTTGCAGAATCAGCAAGACATCGAGCTTTTTCTTAGGAACCAAAGTAACGCATCGCAGACCGACTTGTTCTCATATATCCGAATAATGACGCTGTCAAAGCCTGATGCAACTGATCGCCGCTTGAGCATCGCCACCATCGCATCGTCAGTCTAACCGTTCTTTTTGGATATTAACTTTAGTATCGCGGCAATACTCAGCCCCGCACGACTCCGTTGGGCCGCGCCGCTAGCAACTGAATTGCACTGTAGCTGTGACGTCCGATGTACGATTTCAGTGTGACGATGGAGTTGGTTGATTCATCTTCTCCCGCTTGGGAGATCAAGGACCTCGATTCTGACAGGGGGACATTGAGAGGAAGGAGGAGGGGAGGCGCTTCCAGTGCCGGATTGCTTGACACAGGGTTGCGCTGGAAACGGAGCACTACTGCTCTTGGAGAATTTCTGTTGTCCGAGATTAATTCTCGTTGCTCCGCTATTGTCTCGCAACGACTTCGGACAGGGCGATGGTGGATCGCAAATCGAGGCTCGTGCTCCACCGAATTTGTTTGGCAGCCGAGAATGGGTGGCAGCTCCATCCTGCAGAATTGTTCGAGGAGGGTATAGGGGAGGGGGCCAGGATGTGGGATACATTTTCTAAAATCGATGGCGTTCCTAAAAGAGAAAGAAGACTCCCGGAACTTGTCACTTGGCATGGCACCTTGTCGCCGGGATAGCGCAGAGGCTTGTGCAAGTGAATAACGGAGTTGTAGCAAACTTCCTCCGAGCTCAATATCGCAAGTTTCGAGGTTGCCGCAATCCCAGAATAGAGGGAAACAATGCTGAATACGCTGCCGT
This sequence comes from Neoseiulus californicus, assembly GCA_028455905.1. Taxonomy (NCBI): domain Eukaryota; kingdom Metazoa; phylum Arthropoda; class Arachnida; order Mesostigmata; family Phytoseiidae; genus Neoseiulus; species Neoseiulus californicus. The sequence goes on from JAMQGS010000003.1 coordinate 6,743,716, forward strand.
CGAGTGCTCAGTTGCTATTCTGATCTACCTCCGATGAGACTTTCGTTTCATGTCGGCAATCATCGCTTATATCGAAATTCGCTCCGGTAGCCCTGTCCCATATCAGGGCACTGCGAGTTCCCCATATTGAGGCAACGACGATTCTTTTCGAAAAACCATGTCAAAATCGGGCCGTATTCGAATACGGCTCTGAGATGCGATCGCCACGGGTCCGGTCGGTCACAGAGGATGCATCAGCCCGAGATTCATTCCTGAACATTTGCTCCGAGTGGCTCTGCAGAAAATCTAAGAGAGGTGTTCATAAAACTCGGATCGTCGAAATACAGTGTTCGCGCCACTGGGTCCGGAAAAAACCTATGGATCCCAAAGCCGCTTCGTGATATTTATTAGGCGACCAAACGTGCATCCATTCATGTCAACATTTCCTCAGAATTATTTTTCATTCGTGGAAATCTGGGATGTCTCATATTAGGGTATGCACACCGTCGTCTTCAGGATCCATCGATAAGCTACTCCCAGTTCCGCTCGCGAGTTCCTCGCAGTTCTTGCTGATGACGTGAGTCAAAGGCCGTTCGAGCATGAGAAAAGGGGAGAGGTCTCAAAAGTTTCAATAGTCATAACCAGCAACTAGTTCTACAAGTTTCCATTGGTTCATCGAAGCTCTCAGATTTGAGAGGATCAACTTGGGTTTGCTCGATGATCTTCCACAGCTTGCGATATATATTGCTATCGTTAGTAAGATCTGGACAGAAATTCGAAGATTCGGAAGCACGCTTCCGTCTCCATATTGATCCATAGAATGCAGGAGCTCCACTGGTCTACTGATATTTTCGTTCCGAGCTCGTAGTAGCATCCTGCAGTCGCAGATTTCGCGATGCAATTCCTCGCCGTCAACATCAACTTCATCGAAGCCAGTATCTAGGCTCCGAGTGTGTCACACTGATCGTGGAGGAGACGCGGCGTAGCTTGCAAAAAGCTGAACTTCTCATCTAATTCCGCCAAACGCCCGAATCTTCGCTACAGCTCATGGAGGAGCCTATCTTCGGTAGCGAACACCACTACGCTTTGCAATGGTTATTTATCCGCGGTTAATAACCGCAAGAAATTCGCGGTTATTAACCGCAATACCGGCGTCGCGGTTTCAACCGCATTTAAACGCAAGACAGCGATAAAATTCCGCAATGCAGTTTTGCGATCCCACGAAGATCTATGAGTTCGATGCTTCCGGGAACAACTGAGGTGCGCGGAAATCATATATGTAGATGTGTTCCCCTTCAGGGGACAGTTTTCACACAGGTTTCCACTGGATGTCTTGGGCGCGGCCTCGATGGGTTGTGAGATCTATTCTTTGGCGTCGGAGATGGCTCGCTCGAATTGCTTGAGCGAAATGACGAGAGTCCAATCGCAGGTTTCACTCAAAATCCCGTCTTGAAGGATGAAAATGTGGCTATTTGCAAAGCCTACGAAAGTCTGCAAAAATCAAGCTGACGCGCTCGACGTAAAATTTTTCGTCTAGGGATCGAATCTCTCTGGCCGGGTTTCACATTTGCAGTCGAGCTTGTCTCATCCAGGAAAGATCCTCTTCCTTCGTCAAGAATCTTTTCACCGCGATCCGTAGCCATGCTCTCGCGGATCGCGGACTCAACCCATCGTATTGGTCATTGGGATCCCAAAAATTCGCATGAGTATAATCTCTCCTCCAATTTTTATCATACGTCGCGTCACTCAACAATAAAGGCATGCAACTATAGATGCACAGCTATCTGAAGGTTCCTCGTGGCTCTCTACGGGAAGAAGCTGTTCACTCCATCTGATTCGGCCCTTACGCTGGGCCGGAATTGCACTTGTGAACGCGTGTTTGATTCAATTCTGTCAAACATTATATCACAGAACTCGTTGCTATTTACGATTTCCCGCATACATGACTCCGGTCCCGTTTTTGCGCCCCCAGAGGCTGCGCCCGGGGCACGAGCCCCCTCTGCCCCCCCCCTCCCTAGTTACGCCACTGCTAGCAACCTATGGGTATGAAACGTGCTACGTGAGATGTCCCGCAAAATGTCACCGGACTCTTCCTCGGAAAATAAGGACGGGGGAAATTCGTAACCTGATGCTAGTGGCAGCTTCGAGCACGCAAGAAAGCTCCAGGCGGGGATTTCAGCCCTTCTGAGGGACCATTCCATCTCAGCTCTCGTATCATTCTCTCAAGCTACATGGAGGATGGAGCACATCTACGCCAGGGTGCACCGATGACTGTTGACATAGTTGAGATATTTGGTGAATCGAGTATCAGCAGTGCTCAAAGATCGAGAAGGCCTCCATGACGGGGGTTCGTCTCCCGCTATATTCTGAACAGCGTCCCCGAAGCAACTCCAATCACCGATTCTCTTGCGGTGTCCATTTGTTGCGGTGTCCCTTGATGTCTGCGGAATCGATTTCGATTGAAGATGATTTCCCATGCAGAGAGTTCGAGCTTATTTCGAGTCTAAGTTTCGGTGCCAATTATCACCGAGAATCGCTGTCCTGAAAATAACGAGAGCTGAGCGCTCAGTTCAGTTCGGGACGATAGCGATCTTGATACTTGTTCGGCCACCAGTGGGAACTGGCGCCAGAGATTAGCCGGGATCGGATCGAGACGATTCGACCGAGGACGTCCCCAGGAGGACATTCGCCTTGGAGACCGTGTGATAAAGTGTGCTTTTGCAAAACTCAAATGCAAGTACACCTGCTCCGCTCGGGAATCGAGAAAAGCCAGAACATCGTGCCCTCAAACCTCCGGGTCAAGCGAGTTGAGCCATTTCGGAACACACCTTACAATTGATGGTTTGACGAGCATAGCCGGTTCTGACGTGTCGATACTCAGTCTGAAATATTTCTATCCATGCTCAAGTGGAACGCACCATCAGCTGGACAGCACAGCCGGCGGAACTCGTGCACTGCGAACGGCCTTCTACACCCACAATCTGTGTGAGATAGGCTTGCATGGCGCGGAATATCAGGTGCTCGGAAGGAGGTCGCTAATGCGGGTTATACAGCTCCGCTCGTTTGTCCTTGCTTCCACCCGTACAGGACGATTGCAATCGGGCTGTTCGGACCGACACTTCTGCGGGAAATTATTTTTCTCCATGACTCTTACACCCATGTAGCGAATATCAGGTGGCATCAGATGATCAGTCCATCCACAGGTGGTCTCTTCAATCCAAGCGGATATTTTCTCGTTTTCGGAGATTTGACTTGATAAACGGTCAATTTGTTTGAGTGTCCATGCCGATGTATTGTTGAGATAGATCAGAGCATGGATAATGAGGGAATCTAGGATCGAGTCTTGAGGGACACCGCTATTAGTCCAGTCGCCGTCGTTCCTACCGTTTTGAAAGCATGCAAATTATTCCAGATCCGTAGTGCGTATCAGGAGGATTTGAAACAGCCCTCGGATCGAGTACAGATTGAGACATCTGCATCCGAATCTAGAAGTAGCTGTACTCGGGCACTTTCGCTGACGATGTCACCAGGGAGGTCAATAAGCTACATATTGGGAGATCCGAGGGACGATGGGTCAGGGACGTCGATATTATTCAAAATGACTGTGACGTGCTGCGTACGCGTTGGTCATCGCTCGTATAAGAACAAGAACCTCGGAATACCAATATATATTGCATTCAGGGATAGACTTTGACTACCATGAAGCCTTGGAGTGGTTATGATCTGAGGATCAGTGTCGTTCCCGTAAGCATAGATTTGGAAGCACGTTGGGATCACAAAGGACACAGTGCGCAGCAATTGACGCACCATACAATCGTTTGCAGTTCGGCCCATTTTATCTGCTCGTTCCGCAGCCTGATGGCTCCACTCAGCTGCAGGGCACTCTTGGATCCATGCTGACAAATATCACAGCCTCTCTGAACATGACGTGAGTTGCGCAGTGGTTCACCCATGGATTCGAGGACTGTAGTTGATTTTCCCACAGCAGAGGGCTTCCACTACCAATTAGTTCAGAGCTCGTTCCACCACAGATACAGCATCGTTCCCCCGTTGGACGGCGGATACGGGATGGTGGATGAAGGAACAGGACGTCTGACTGGCATGTTGGAGACGGTATTGAAAAACGCAGCCGATGTGGCTGCCGGACCGTTCCCAGTCCACCCAATAATGAATGAGCTTTTACACGACATGAGTCGCTCGCAAGACTCGTTCACGGCCTTCAGCATTATCTCGGGCATGAAACATGATTATATCCAGGCGCCAGCTTCCTTCACCGATGCTTTCGACAACGTGGTATTGAGCTTATTTTTCGATGTCTCCCAAGCGTATCATAGAGCATTGAATCGATACTGAACTTGAATGACGAACCGCATTGATGTTTCATCGGAAGATGAGTTTCTGATGCTAGAGCATGATTTGCTGCACCCTATTCATAGAACCGTAATTTCTAGACTTGGATCCTCTTGATTGCATCGTTGCTATCGGTCGTCGCTGTCCTCGTCGCTTACCGGAGCATAAAAGATACAGAAACCCGGGTTGACACAATCACAAAGTGGCTATTTAGCGCCTTCGCCATCTTACTTCAAGAAGGTAATCGAGCCGGAGCAAGCGGTCATTCCTGCAGTTGGAGCTTCGAATATCTGGTCTGTCTTTCTCTTAATTCATATTCTAGCTACATCTGAGCGGCCCTCGAAAATTTGGTTCGAGCGTTGCATTATGCTCCTGTGGCTCGTCAGCTGCATGCTGATTTCTTATTCCTTCGCCGGCTCGATGCGGGCTAATCTCGTCGTGGTTCAACCCACGTTCCGATTCAAAACTCTCAACGATGTTCTCAAGAGACCGGACATGACCGTCGTGTACCCGGCCAATACGCCGGCCGAGAACATGATCGACGTAAGTTCCTTCAGAAAAGTTCTTCACCTAACCATGCCGCAGTCTGAGCAGGAAGGATTCCTGCAGGGCATTTCAACTCGACACGCACCTCAGTGATGTTTTTTTCTCGCAGAGAACCGCCGATGATCCGGTGTACGGGGAGCGTTTGAAGGATAGGATGGAGAAGAACTCCTTCGCCACAACACTACCAGCTCTACAGGAGGACTGGCTGCGCGATCGGCTGGCAAAACAGACCGCCATCGTTTTCATGGAGGAAAAATATCTAACTTCGAAATGTATCGCACGCTGGTGCGTGAACAGCGACTACCACTTCTTCGTGTCCAAGCTATTCGACATGTTCCTAGGCGTGTTCAGCTCGAGAAAGCTACCAGTGGCCCTCAATCGAGACATTGATATGCAGTGCGTATGCCCCAGGGCTAAATAGGGTGTCCAAAATGCGGCCCCGGCATGGACGGCGCGAGCGACATCTATGGACTCATGTTGATTCATGGAATTCCGTTTTCAGGATACTTTGGTTGCAAGCCTACGCGGTGCCGTTTATGAAAGAGAACCAGCTCCTCGATGGCCACTTGGGATGCATTGCCGGAACGGAGAAGAAAACCTCAGATTCCACGAAGACAGTCGCCCCCGGGGACCTCGTGGCCATTTGGGTATCTCTCATACTGGGTCTCGTGACGAGTACTCTGATATTTTCTCTAGAATTGTTCTACAGTAAGCAGCGAGTCTCACATGCGACCAAACCTCTGAGGGATATGGGTTCTCTGAAATTCTGGATAGAGACTCGATCCCCGGGACGCTCTTCCCAACTCGATTGAGATATTCGGTCGAACCTGCTAGGAATCCGCCCTCCCGTGTGATAATTGAGCATTCGACCCTAGATTCCGAATGATCTATAGTTCTCTGAACGACCTTGGAGGAGTCCCGTTGTCTAGATTCAAAAAATGTGTACTTACTCATAATGCACCGTAGAGGAAAGTTCTAGTCGGAGCTAATCGACTCAAACAATCAGCGCATTCTTTCGACGCGAGTCAACAGGCCGGACTCTTGAATTCCATCTTTTCGTCGAAAACCACGTCTTTTCCAATCCGAACTGCATGTAGCCACGAGTTGAAGAACCTATCGATCCTCCAGTTGCCTGCGGTCACCCGCTTGATGTTCCACTCTCATGATTTTGTCGGACTCTATAGAGGTTTTCGTCGTTTATCGAAAGACTAAATCAAACTTCCGCACACTGATACTCTGATTGTATGACATGGGAACGAGATCTGAGCGATGAGTCGGCAAGACTGCAGCCGTCCTCAAGGACGTGTCTGAGGAAGAGCACGCCGAGAGAAAACTTGCCCCTCGCACTGAATCTGAGGCTGGCGAAGTTCAGAGACGCAGAGCTGAGGAGAATCTGATTTGAGTCAACAGTCCCTCTCTGTACGTGCCCACCTCTACGAAAATCTTCGAGGTGACGCTCTCCCAGCTCTGGCACGAGCAGGCATGCTGCCCACCAGAGCACACTCAATGTATTCCGACAGGCAGGAGGGCAGAACCTGCCCAAGGTGTGGTGTATACGGAGAAATGTGAACACGTCATCGTCGAATGCAACACAGCAGAAGATGACCTCCCCGGAAGGCGTGGATTGCGAGGGGAGGTGCAGAACTCATCTCTAGTGAATGCCACAAAGAAAAAATCCTATAAATCTGAGAGATAGGAGTCCACCTGATCCGCGAAAGCGCCTGACATGAGAGGCAGAGACGAACCAAATGTAATCATACAAAATACTCCGATCTAGATCAATAAATACCCATACCATTCTTATTCCCTCAACATTCTCAGGACCACCTCTGTTATGGTGTTGAATTGATGGAGTCGGGAGTCGGTGAATGACGAGTTCCGACGAGTGGCCGGGAACGTCCACCAGCGTTCTCGAGCGATGCAGCATTGGCTCAACAGAAAACGTGGTTGCAACACCACGGCGTCGCATTATTTCATGTAGGATACGCGGCCAATCTCGGGGGGGAGTCGGATTGCACAACTATTTCCACCAACAAGTTCAGGCGTGGAGGGAGATGCTCATCATTTCGATCATTCTTCGGACGCTCTGGAGCGCATCTCGACCACCTCATCCGCTCATTCCTTCGGAAAACATTCAGTGAATGTTATTCACTTTCGGTAGCGAGTCCAACTCATTATATTGGCTCTGAGTTCCGAGATGCCGCTTTACCAAAGCTACCTCACACAGATTGAGATTGTTTGATTGGGATGATTCAATCCACAACGTGACGATGGACAATCAAATCAGACTAGATTATGCCTCATGCTCTTTTCAAGTTTACGCGGTCGAGTAGGATCAACTGATACGACCTCTACTCCACTAGAAGCCGGACATATTTGTCTTGTCTTCGCCACAGTGAGCGCTAACGTTCACTTCCACGGATTCCCGGAATGATATCTGTATTTCTCCTGATAGAAATACGGCGCCTTCGAGAACCCTAAAGTTAGTGCACCACCATCCAGGGTCCCGTGAGCAAGGGAATGCGGCTGTTATCTCCAGCAATCAAATGCGGGCCGATCAAACGGAATTTATCTCGACAGCGCGTTCTTCCAAGCACCGCATAAGCTACGAATATTTTGGCAATAATTGACAACATGATTTGTAGTTTCCACCGCGAATTCAGTTCCATCTTCGGCAGAATATGCTATGAAAACATCACGAATGCCATTCACGTTCGAATTTTCGCGCGCCTCGGGTCGTCGGCCTCAGCGTTACTTGAATGCGTTTATCCGACTCCGGGGGAGGGGTACCGAGGACGCTTTGGGGTATTTTGATCTGTAGCTGAAGGCCAGTTGAAGAGGCGAAGAAAACAAGGGATGTATCGGGGGTTGTTATAGTTCTGGCCTCGACTGTTTCCGAAAATCATCGCGTTGAGTGTCTATGAGCTCCAGAAAGGAGCCTCGAGGTGTGTGTGTAGTTAGTTTCCACTGTTGCGGCCACTGGGGTCTGTGCGTGCCGTCCCTGTGAGTTGCCTACTACATGAGCGTTCTGAATTCTTCTGGGAGTTAATGCTAGTCTGCGAAGATGCCTGCCTGGTTGCTTTCTCGCGAGAGCATCCGCCGAAAATCTTTGATGAATTTGTGCTTCTAGTTCCTTGTGTTTGAGGGTTTGTGCTTCGTTGTGTCGCCAATAGAGGCGTGAACTGGTGAGAACGCGTGACACGAACGACCAACGGAGGATCCTTTATTGGACTCCGGTTCGTTGTCGGTACGAGGTATCGCTCCCCCCTTTCGAAGCGTCGCACCCCGCGGGCCAGAATGGACTTTGATACGCATCTGCGACCGTCTATTCCAGTTTTCATATCTTTGATGACGCTCTTGAAGAACGGAGTCGAAAGTTGAAGTAGTGATCCTGTGCTTATATGTTGTGTTGTTGCTGCTGGTGCTCCTGCTTCGACTGCTGTGGCCTCGCCGCTCTGGTGTTCTCGGCTGAGGTGGTGCTAATTAGTCAATTTGTGCCGAAAGTTGAGCATGTCCGTTACGATAAGAAAGACAGTCAACTCCGAGTTGCCGTGGGACGCTTAACGGACGCATTCTGGTCATTTTGATTGATTGTATCGAGTTGTTTTGTCTCGTTTTGCAGTAGTTCAAATAGGAACGAGGCAACTTCTCAGCGTTCACACGCGCCTCGAGTGAGGGTGCACCGCCGTGGAAGCCTCTTCTGGGATCTGATTGTTCCCCGCTTGATTAGTTTGTATCACCGCCAAAATCTTAAGGCGTATTTTGGTCGAATCTATTGGAACTCAACTTGGTGCTCGTCAAGCACCATCTTCAATCTGCCGATGAGACCCGTTTCCCTGCGGCACCCTCTTCGAATCAAACGGGCGGCGATTTTTGTGGTGAGATGGTGCTGCTTGCTCTGCCGCTGCTACTGCGGCCGCGGTCGCCGGGAGGATGTATGATTTCATGTATCATCTTCGTCGTTGTTGCTGTCGTCGATACCGCACTAGTAGGTGTCGCCGGTTACTTCCTCGAGTACAGCGCCCGTTTTGGCTCACCAGCCTTTCGGCCAGTACGCAGAATTTCGGTCGTCCATCCAGATTTGCATTCATCACGCGCTGAACGCCGATGTCGTCTTCGCGGCTGCTGCTTTTCGGATGAGCATGCGGTCTACTCTTTCCGCTCAAGTCCATCACATTGTGTGTTTGCATGCTTGTCTACGTGAGTGTTGCTTAATTCGTTTCAATTTACGAGGTTGGCTCGTAGAATCGGACGCACGACTCGAATGAATTTGAATGGCTAAGAAGAAAAATGAATGCGGTCTTCGCAGGGTCCGTTTGTCGGTCGTCGGTTGGTCTGTCCGTCTGTCTGTCTGTCTATCTATCGGTCGTTCGGTTCGCTGGTCCGCCGGGTCGAAGATCGCCGCACGAGGAACCACCTCGTTGTCTATACAATGTTGATAAATGTTGTGTCACGAAGGTAACCAGTTTGAGTCAGTCGAAATCAACGTCGCTACCGTTCTTTCGTTTGCTGCCGGCAATTAGTTTTGGCTTTGGGGAGATTTCTGCGAGGCGATGAAAAGAGAACAGTCCGGTCCAATCGTTGCTCATTCCGCGACTGATTTGCCTCTCGCTATTCGCACTTTCGCTTGAGAAATTTCCCACGGTCTCTTTCGCGGCTCCCGCGTTGATCGAATCATTGAGAATGTTCGGTTGGAAGAATGGTCAGCATATCTGGAATCTCTAGATCATGAGCTCTTCTCGCCGATCACCCGGCTATCATCATACGGAATGATTCACCCGACTGAATTAACGATACAATCAAACCTACCTCGAGGAGAGCGGTTGTTCATTCCTGAGAATTGGAAGTCGGGATTCCGTGCTGAGGCTTGCGCCGCTTGTCCCGAAAAAGACCATGTAGCAGGTCAGCTCACTCAGTGTCTCAACCAAAGATCTATTACGCGAAGCGGATCGTGGATTCACTTGGCGCCGATTTCGCCTGCGGTTCCCGTGTTCACGAGCCTGAGAGTTGAATTCGAGTCTTCGCGGCCTGTATCCGGAATTTTTTCTGAAACAATCTGAGACAATTCTCGAAGCTTTTCGCGAATGCGTTCAAGGATACACTGCATAGGATCATGTTCCCTCTTGACCGTTCCATGAGCGACCAGCTGACAAAGTACGATACTGGCTCTGCAATCTTCGCCGTTTCGCCAAACGGAGGGCTGGGTCGCTTGAATTTTCAAACCTATCGAGACCCGTGGTAGGATACGTCCCTGGTAAGAGCTCGGCCAATCCCTCAGTCTGCGGGAGCGTCCCGTTGGCGCGACGTGAAAACCGAGTGAATTCGGCGTCCTCACGAGCGATGAGCATCTGTCTTCGGATGATGCGATCCTTTGCTTCAAACATGATGATACTATGATATAATAATGATAATAATCACGGCGAGCGATCAACCGTATGCAAGTTGAGCGCTACCTCACTGAGATTAGTTACTCATCGTGACCACCGCTGAAAGTGCGCGGGCATCAGAACTTCACGAGAATCATTTTACAGAGTTATGTCACCAAATCCTGATTATTTTTGATTTCAGCGACAGTGTGAAGAGGTGGGAGGTGGAGCAGTGATGTGATTGTCTTCGCTAGCGGACTTCACGGTCTGGTCGCGACCCCTCGGCCTCCTCCCCGCTTCAGCAGAGCCCGAACTCAACATGCTGTGAGTTTACGAGAACCATCACGAAGCAGCCGACTTAGCTCGGTATGGCCTCACACGTTGCAACAACTGGTACGTTCTTACCTTTCCTGAAACTCATATTAGCTCTCTGCGAAAGGAGGGATCCAAAACCCGCGCCTGAGTGTCAGATTTGCCGGAACCGAATCTACAAATCCAAACGTTGGTTGTTTACTGCTTACTCTGCTTCATCTGGCCGGAGTTAAGACACTTTTCGATGAAAATCTGTGCTCCGCGTCAATATGAGCCGTCTCAAGAGCCCTTCTCATGGGGATCTGAGTGAGTCGGCATCGCTCGTTGCATGTGATGAGATTAGATACGAGGACCGTTCCGCAATTAGAAGAAGCCACTAGCGCCTCGATTGTTCTTTCCTATTCCTCCGATTGAACCTAGCATACCATCTGAAGATGCGAGAAATTCGGCCATTTAGAGAACGATTCGATCGCTGACGCAAATCATTAGTCAAAGAACCTAACTCTTCTTCAACCGAGGGATCGTTCGATACCTCCGCACCGAGTTGGCCCCCAAACCTAAGCAGCAAACCAGTTCACCGTATTGGATGGAAACAATCTCTCGACGGTTGGTGCAGTGGATATTGCGCCTGATTGCGAAGTGCGATGCGTAATGAATAGTCGTAGCCGAGATGAACTGAGCTGAACTGGTGGACCATCTCATAAATTCATAGAAAGAAAGACAGGCTGGCGGGACTGGAAAGGACGCAACTAGCTGCTACTATTTTTTTTCTGTCTGAACGCTGATCACCTTCCGAAACGTAATATACCAGAGCTCCACACATGTGTGCCTGTCTCCTTTGCCTGTGTGTGATGCTCGCTGTGTGTCCCTGTTGCTGTTGGTGTGCTATGTGAACGACAGTCGCGGTGGTGCTGCTGCTCTTGCCGTTCTTGCTGCTGGCTTTGATTGTGGCAGTATCACCGCGGAATGTAGCTGAGAGCAAGAGTGAAGTTATCGTTCAATATTCCGATGATCGACTATCGGCGGCGAGAAGAAGAACCACCGAGTCATCTCTCGTGATGCTCACTTGAACTTCGAATGGCTCCGGCAACGAGCACTCGCTCCCGCACCTCGGCGCAAACCTCCAGCACTAACTGTAGGGGAAGCAATAGCTGTGTATCAAAGCGTGTCTAATTCCAAACCGTCGATAAGTCACCGTTCTTTTCTCACTCCCGATGCTCGGAGCAGAAGAATTTGCGCCCTTAACTAATTACCCACCTTTTCGTTCTCGAATATCTGACGTGATCGATTTCGGAGTGATTTCCGAAATTGGGTGCTCCGCGCCCGATGCTCGCGCTTCATGGATCATTTCCCGAAAGGCGAAATCTGTGTGCTGCATTGCATTTTGAACTTTGCACTTGGCTCCCTCGGATGCGTTTGCGGCCCAAGTAGCGGGACAAGTTATCGGGAAGCCGACAGACGCACCATCAGGCTCAACAGCGAGTACAAACGCTTATGATTGATTTTCCTTGCAGATGGCGGTGCGCCGGAGCTCAAGAGCGGTCAAGATGGCCACATGGCTACGTCCGTTGATAAAGGCCTGAAAATGAAGATCAAAAGGAAATCAGTCAACTCTGGCCAGAGGCACGAAATTGTGTCCGAAGATGACACAGCTCCCAAAGCGAAAAAAGCGGCCAAAGAAGAAAAAGACAAAACGGGACAGCACCGTGTTAATGGAACCAATGGCCAGACGACAACGACGACGGTGGCAGCGGCCGTTGCAGCTGCAGCGGCGCTCCAACAGGGTCCACAGAGCCAACAGCAGCTGCAGCAACAGCAGCAGCAGGCACAACAACCGAATACACAACAAACCCTATCTCAGCAACAACGGCCAGCAGACCAGCAACAACCACAGCAACATCAACCTACTCAAAATGGACCTTCGATCTCCGCACCCGAAACTGTCATACGAACTCGCCCTACTGAACCCGTATCAAACCGGGATCAGGGCACCATCTGCAGCTCCGTAGGAATCGTAACCGAACCAGATTCACTCGGTGTCTGTGAACCAGGCACCAGTGTTCTCCTTGAAGGGATCGTTTGGCAAGAAACCGAAGGCGGTGAGTTTCCTCTGATTTCGTATCGTTTTCCCGCGCGTCGTCGCTCTTCATAGAACCCTCAACCTCGGATTGACTCGTCGGCGTAGGACGCAAGGTTAAACTTTGGCGACGTTCCTCTTACAGGAGTGTTGGTGGTGAACGTAACGTGGAGAGGCAAAACATACGTGGGAACCCTTCTGGACGCGACAAGACATGACTGGGCTCCTCCACGTTTGACGGAGGAAAGCGATGAACGAAATCGCAGTCTAGGGTTCGGAGGAAGGGCCAAACGAACGGGACAGACCAGATCGCTGAGTGGATCAGAGGATAACAGTCTCAGTAAATTGAGGAATGGTAGGACCCCGCTTTCCTCTATTGTTGTCATTTCTACCTGAGCGAGCAACGCCTAGACATGATCGGCTGCAGAGATCGCTTCGATCACGCACTGGCTAACGTTTGCGCTTTCTTCACAGGGAAAGGCAGGAGGGCATTCACGCCTGTGCCGGCTAGTCCCGGCAAGTGTGCGTCTCCTGTGGCGGCCGACTCGCCCAAGGTGAAGAAGCCGATGTCAGAGCAGCAGCTGGCAAAGGACAACGGGGGCCAGAACGACAAATCTAATGAAGACAGAAATGCAGGAAGCAGTTCTTCATCGTCTTCCGAAGGCGGCAACAACCTTAAATCTTGCGGAAACGGGGCGAACGGCGGCGGGGCAGGCGGTGTGTCGTCGTCCTCGTCGTCTTCTTCCTCAGCTTTGGGTCGTGTGACACGAGTGATGGCCGAAGACGAGGATGCTATCGAGGAGGCCAACATGCTCAAATGTCCAGAACCCAGTTGCCACAAGCGCTTCAAGCAGCTCAACGGCTTGAGGTACCACCAGACTCACGCACACAACGACCGGACGCCACCGCCCCCTCCACAGAAAGAGGTCGGCGACGACCAGGCCGCTGTGCCTTCCACCAAAACCGATCAGGTACTTTTCCGGAGGAGCATATCGTGTCTCGACGAAGTGAAATCATGCTCATTCATGGAGCCTGCCAAATCTCTCCCGGAATGCACTGATCGTGACCCATGAATTCATTCGTTTGTCTAGTATTGCGCTCATCGTCACTTTTCGATTTCAGAACGATCATTCATCAACCGATGCGGCTGGAGTCGATAAGTCAGACGTGAAAAACAGAAGAGACGATAGTGACGTATCGTTATCGAAAGATAAAAGCAAGGAGTCCGGAGGGAGGATGTCCGCTGCCTGTGATAGAAATACTTCAAACAGCGCCCACACTGCCGACAGTAACGGCGGCAACTTGAACGGGGCGCCTGCTGACGACACTGACATCCAGGTACGACGACGACGAGATACGTCATGCCTAGTTCACCAAGGATAATGGCCGATGTCCCGTGCTAGCTCTCTCGGCCGACAGTATTCAATCGAAACAGAGAGCTGCAGAGCTCCATGTGTGTTTGCAAGTCGCCTCGTTGAGCTCTGCCCTAAACATCTTGTTTTTTGTCTGTTCACAGAACGTTGCGTCGAGCACGAGTTTAGATAACGACGTGCCTGGTGGCGGTGGTGCGCCGAGCCCTGCCTACTCTGATATTTCCGATGACAACTCCGGGGCAAATCCAGCGAATGGTTCGCCATCGGCAGCAAACACATCAACGACAAGCACGTCGACGACGTCGGCGGCTACTTCAGCGGCCACGTCGACGACTGCGACTACACAACAAGCCACAGCTACTGGCGCAGTTACGACAACAACAGCATCCACGACAACAAGACCTTCCCCGTCGTCATCAGCGTCTCCTGCATTGAATCCTGCAGTGAGTGCAGCTTCAACGACGAATTCAACCGCGCCAACTCATACGATATCGTCGGGGCGCTCGACGCCTACGACAACGTCGTCATCGACGACCAAAGCAACTCCGACGAACGGTGATCCCAATCGGGCCGGTTTGTCACTAGGACAAACTGCGATGCAGTCCATGCAACAGCAGCAGCAACAACAGCAGCAACCACTCCAACCGTTGCCACAGCAGTTACAACCAATGCAACAACTACCTTTACAGCATCAGCAGCAGCTTTCGTTGCAGCATCAGCAGCAGCTATCCTTGCAACATCAGCAACATCTCTCGATGCAGCAACAGCATCAGATGTCTTTGCAGCAGCAACAGCAGCAGCACCAACACCAGCAACATCAAATGAATTTGCAGCATCAGTTATCGCTGCCACACGCGGGGGGCGACCTGAGGGGTGATTTGTCAAATAGTCAACAGAATAACAATGGTCGACCCTCTTCGACCGGAGCTGTACATACTTCGACGGGTCTAAAGCTCACTCCGCAGTCCTCCAGTTGCACAACTTTAGCCGGTTCGTAGAGTCCCCAATCCTGAGGAAATAACCACTAATTCCTCTGATTATTGATATATAAGGAATACATCCTTCGAAAGGAATACATCAAAATTCAGAATCCCTGCATCGATCGAGGTCCGCTAGCATGAAAATTTTGTTATTGCAGGTATGTCATCAGACGACCGAAAAGATCTCTCATGTCTGGGCAAGATGGCGCCCTCAATTGTGTCTTCATCTTCTTGTTCTGCTCCCTCGTTGGCGCCTCTAGGAGGTCCTCTCGGCTTGGGATCTCCAGTTGGCATGCCCCTCGTAGGTAGTCATGGCCAAGCCATGTCGAAGACGGGTCTCAGCCAACCAAATCTGTTCACCTCGTTCCCGCCTGGTCTGAAACTCGGCCAATCACTACCACCACCTCAATTGGGAATGCCTCCTCAACTGATAGCGATGTCCCACGGGCAATCGCCTCAGCCTTCTCCTCGAGGGAAGGCCACTCCCCCTTCTCAGGAGCGACTCACACCGAAGAACTGCTCTTCACAATCACAACCGCTAGCGCCTAATCAATTCATGCGTAAGTCCCGAGCTCTCTCTCTCTCTCTTCTGCAAATTCCCCTCGTCCTCATCAATCATTTTCCGGGATGGTTCAGAAATGTCCGAGCGTCTTGCGCCGCTTCCTCGATTCAATATCGGCCGTCCGAAGTTCTCGAAGCTAAAAGATCGCCGAAACTTCCAGCACAACTCGGTGGCGACTCCTTGAGCTTCTCACAATCCGCGCACAAGCGGATGTCGCCATCCATGGACCTTCGAAGAGATGCCGGAGGGCCTTCACCAAAACCTCTCGGTCAGGGTATGCCAGGACCTTACGGCGCACCTCCTCCTGGCATGTTTTTAGGAGGGAGCCCCTTCCCACCTTTCCAATCACCTTTCACACCTCTGGAGGCAATGTACCATCAGAGCTACCTAGAGCGGTTTGCGGGAGTGCCGGGAGTACCTGGTCCTCCAACCGCGCCGGGAAAAGCAGCTTTAGACTTGCTACAACAAGTCAGTGTGAGTATCGAGAGAATGCGGTGGTTCCTGGGATCCGGATGATGATCGACGTCCGCGAACGAGAACAGAGTGCATGGACTAGTGTGGACGTGGTGCATGTGCAGCGTGCGAATGCTCTCTCATCCTACAGTTTGGTTGTAGTTCTTCTTCCTCTATCGAAACCTTGTTTGCCCTGATTTCTTCTCTGCGTCGTTTCCATTGCGAATTTACCATCGATAGGTTTCCGCCTCTCAACAGTCCGTGACGTCTTCCGGCCGTTCGGGCCATACGCCTCACGGTTCTTCGGGGCCTCCGAAGTCGAGGGCTGGTCCATCTCCATCGACCTCGCCGGCTTCGTCAGGCGCAGCTCCGTCTGCGGCCCGCTCAAGTAGTCTCATGTCGCCGTCGTTGATCGGGGGGCCGGGAAATATACCGGTTGGCGGGAAAAACAAAGACAGTTCGTCGCCTCTCCCGCATCGACATCTCCATACACATCATCACACTCACGTGGGGATGTCGTACCCTATGTACGATCCGTACGCGGCGGGTAAGCTGTTTGTGAAGCCAGAGATTCAAAACCTTTCTTCCCTTCCCCTCACCTTTGGAGATGACCTATCGAAGACGCAGCAGTGCATGATAGATCTGAAGCATGAAGTCTTCCCAAAGTCCCGCAGAAACCTAGACTTGTCGATAGCGAGTTTGCGACAGCGAGTTTGAATGAGCCTTGCCGTATCGGAGTGGATGGAGCTTGTTATCCGAGACTGAATGGATCTCGTCGAACGAGAGTGAAAGGAAGACAATCTTTAGTTAAGGAGACGTCACTGATACTCTAGTCCTGATGACCTCCGAGAGGGATTCGGTCAAGATCTTCTGGAGGAAAATACGTACGGGATGTAGGGGCAATCCGAATATATTTCGTGTCATACTCGTCTAATTCGTGTCGATGCTTGTTTCAGCGGCGATGATGACGGCTCCGGTCGGTATTCACCCGTTTGTGCCGAAGTGAGAGAAGATCGTGGAGTCAAGAGGAGACGCGTCTGGTGAATAAGTGATCAATATACATATTGTCGGCAGGCCACTCCACTCATTTGAATTTGTTTGAGTGGATGCGCGTGACGGTGTAGGAGCTAGATTGTGTGGATGAGCGAGTGATTGCATTCAGAGACCTCGTTAGGGAACAACAAGAGACAATTGAGCGGTTCCTGACGGACAAGATCACATCCATCAGAACGTCGACGTTGGGAACCGCAGAGCAAATACTTGAAATCGAAACTACGAACGCTGGAGGTGATGGGCGTGCAGGAAGTTTTGAAGCGGAGTGACGGAGTAATCTGCTGAATAGCTATGTTGTGGAACTATTGTGGAGCGGAGGTATCATCTTGTAAAGCGGGAACGCCAAATCGAATCGCTTCCGTTCGCGAGCCAAATCGATGAGCTCGCTGCATATTACCAAGCTGCGCAGCAATTATGCAATTCGGGAAGCTCGCCCTCAAACGATTCGATTCTGTTAATATCTCAGCGGCTGAAATTGTGGTTCCATTCGGAGCGCGTTCCCTGCTTCAGACTCGCCGAACGAAGCGGAGCGGATTCCTCAGGCCTGCTTCCCTGAGTCGACATCGTCCTGTCTTCGGATTTGTGTTTTATTTTCCTCTTTAGGAAGTACGAAATGATTCTACATACTTGTAAATATAACGCAGGGTCTTCACTATGATAGATGAGAAAGCGTAAACAAACTTGAAAACAATTGAAAATTTCGAACGAACCTCGGAACTATGTCAAACGCTGATGGATGGCGATTTATGCCAGAGAGCAAAATCACGTAGGCGTGGAACAGATGGATGGGGTCTCCAACAACCAACCATGTAGCTGAGGGATATGGAGAAGATGCTGATCACGTGAAGTGTGTACGTACCTAAGTCGACGATAGGGAGTGCTCGAGTACCTTGGATCTGAACCCTTGCCCAACCGATCGAGAGTTGTATCCTCGGGCCGCCACTGAAACCGGAACCACTTCCGATCTTTCGATTTTTGGCGTGTTTGCTTCAATCACGTTCTAGGGGGGAGAGGGTAGGTGTGGGAATGAAACTTCTTGCGATTTTGTGTCTCGCGTGGTTCGACTTTCCATGGTCAATCTGATCGCTTCCCAAGTCCCCACGCACAGATTCTCCGAAACATCTCTCACGATACTGGAACTAGTCCGGAGGGACACAGACCCAGTTCTACATGTATCGTGATCTTACCCGGTTGCAGCCAAGCCGCGACTGTTGGGCCTCCATCATTTCACACGACTTGCGTGTGGTGGACGATATCTTGTGATTCTGGCATCTCTCTCCCGGAAAAACCTCGCGAGTAATTTTGCAAGGTGTTCTGATTTCACAACTATTGGTAGGGAGACACGTGTGAGCCTACTTGGTTCCCTGTCGTTCTCTCCATTCTTTATGGCGGCTTGCCTTCCCGCTTCTCGGTTCCGCTGAACCATCCAAGTTTTGAAAACAATTCTTTCGTGTCCGAGGCGGACCCTGGACTACTCTTGGAGGATGGGTGGGGTTGATGCCCGGATGATGGCCGGCGAGGTCTCTTCATCTGAAAGGTGATGAGGGTCGATTTTTACGATCTAAAAGCTCGCCTCAGTCGGCGAAAACTTCCGGAAACTTGTATATTCAGTCAATCAGTCGTATATGGGACACTTCTCGTCGGCATTATCGAGCTATGGATGCCCTGAATCGCTACGACTGACGTCATTCCAAACAGGACCTCTCTTCCTCTCTCTTGAATAAGAACACTGGAATAGGACGCTCCAACAACTAAGTGTTTATCCAGCTAAAGAGGAAGATATAGCTTCAAATTTCCTAAGTAATGAGTTATACCTCTGCGAGGCTGGAATCCCTTCTTGATTGGTGGATGGTTGGGTGTTTGATTGATTGAAGGACTGCCGGATTGATTGACTGATTTACCGAGCTATGGATGATGTAGAGAATCAATAATGACACCAAGGACAGGAACGGAGCAGACTCTGCCCGCCCCACAGAATAGCGGACATGGAGCCGCTGAATTTGTACATTATGCGTGTAGAAACAACATGACCGTCTAAGAATGCAGAATGATAAGGTGAAGAATGGAGGAAATACTAGCCGACAAGTACGAGATCAAGTGATTATTCGGCTGGCTGAGAATATCTTGTCTGTGTAAATATTCACCCAAAGTCGATGCCGTCATTGAGCGTACCTTGATAGAGATTGCGCGACGACAGGATATCTGGAATTTCTTGTTCACTCACTCGCGAAATGATTTGGCATCAACAGTTCTGAACAACATTCGTGGGCATTAGGTCAGAGAATGACAAGGATCGAAGAGAGATAATGGGGAACGAACACAAAGAGGACAAGCGTAGAATCGAACGGAAAATAGAGGTCCGCGAAGAATAACAAGCAAACTATACAAGCAAAACCTGACGAGGAAATGTGACAACGTATTGGTTCCGGCTGTGCTTACGCAACAACCAGACAACGATGACGTTCATTTTTATTATGACTCAAATGCGAAACCAAACAAACTGCAACCTGAACCGCAACATCATAGGAACAACGCGAGTAAATTCCATAGATTCCATTCTGAATTTCCAAATCTCCAAGATGGTAACAAGAAAATATTCTCTGTCAGCATTTGTTATGTTGATCTGCTGATGAAAAACGAACGCTCTATTTAACTTTACCCTACGACTGAGATGAGTGGAGAAATAAAGTACAATCATATAAAATGATGCGATGACTTTTCAATCCTGCATGCCCGATATTCTCCGAGTACGAATACTCAGAACGAAACCCATTCAAGAACAGGAATCTTTTGGAGGTATGTCGTCACTCTTACTGAAAACTAGTTTCTGCTCCTGGTGAAGAAGAATTGCGACAAGTGTCCGAAGTGAGGTTTCGGTTAGTTTATTTCGCTATTGAACGGAAGAAAACTCCGTTCGTCGAGGCGTTCCTTGAAACAAAGTAAAAATTCAACCTTGTCGATGGATGTAAAGGGTGGCAACACTGCGGAGCATATACGTCATCGTTCCGAAGCTTCCTGACGGAGCTGAATCGACGAAATGTTCGCACAGTCCAGCTATCTTATGGCAAGGGTCCGCTTGAGGGGTGTAATTCAAGCAGCAAAGAGTAGAATTCCCCTTGTATTGTAACTGATCCGCAAGGAATAGATCATGAGCCGTCTGTACAATTGTGTCGACTCTGATGAAATTCGGCATCAGCATATCTTGCTCACAGGTAATTGAGAGGATCATCAATGCTTCAACTAGCATCTGTCGGTATTCCGGCTCGGGTATGTGATTCAGGAGAGATTCAACGCGGAGTGCGAACTTCAATTCTCCTGGAGTCATTTCTTTCGTCAAACTGTTCGTCAAACAGTTGTTGTTGTCCAATGAAATCGCCTCGCATCGTTGTAACACCTGGAATTGCGTCGGAGATGAAAGTCGATCCCGACCTACGAGATGTCATTCTTTCAGGCTGAGCATGGGAGAATATGTACGACAAATCAACCTACCTTCCAGATGAGCTCATAGAAGTCAGAAGGGACTCTGTTTAGGGCACCATCTAGCCTCCGCCTTCTCATCCATTGGCCCCGTTTCGCGTCTTCTTCATCATCTTTTTCATTGATGATGTCACCGGCTCGGGTTCCCCATTTCGAAAAATATTTCGAAGTCAGAGACAAGCTGCCTGGGCCCATGGACTTTAGGGAAAATTCCCTACCAGAGAGAATGTTTTTTAAGAGGTTCTGCATGTCGAACGGAGACAAGGACAGCAGCGCATCGGCCGCATCCTGAGTGCTGCACACGAGTGACCTTTCGAGTTCCGAACACATCACCTGGATGATGAGGCCGATCCGGAGGCGAATCATCTCGTTGAACAGTTGTGGCTCCGTGTTCATGAACATTGCCAAGTAGACAATTAGCTCCTGCGTTAGCATAGCCGTACTCTGATCCCCTGGGTGAGCTTTTTCTATTATCGCGCGGAATTCTTTCGTCGACAGGGGTCGGGTTAGTGTATGCTCGTTGGTTGGAGGCATGCCGACCGTGACCTGTTTCTGACGTACGAGCAGATCTGTGAGGCTCTTGGCCAGATCTTCGACACGCTTCCCGAGGGAAGCGGCGAAATGCCTGACGAGCCCCCATTTTTTTGCTTTGCAAGCCTCATGGTAGAATCTGTGAAACAGATCTTTGACAGTTATCACCGAATGGGCCTGACCTAGTCCTGTATCCCAACCGAGGCCTTTGTTCGTTGCTAGGAAATGCAAGATGTCCCCTTGCTCGTCTAGATCTTTGGTTTCTCCGAGCTGGCGTAACATCTCGGTTACATCCACCCTACTGCCAATCGAACCGGTCGATTGGATAGAGTGAATGTCGCCTGGATCGCCAACGACGGAACGCGATCGGCTTATGATACCGGCTACACCTGTACGTCGGATTCGTTGCATCCCAGGCGCCTGAGGAACCACAACTCCCGGATAACTGAGGTAAGTTCGGCGGTACTCCTTGTCCAGATAGTCACGAAGCTCTGGTTTCAGCTCCTGTCCCTCCAAGAAAGATAAGTTTGAGAGACATGAAGTGTTCAGGAAATCCGAGATCGTGCCGACTGTTACTCGGGTACCGTTGATATAACCACTCAGGAGTTTCTTAACAGCCAGACGCAGAGGAGGTGGAATCTTGCCGTTGTCTAATTGACTGCTTCGAATCATCGTTATTATCGTAGGTCTGCCCAACATGTTCCAGCTGCTCTTCAAAACGGCAATGTCGGAGCGCATTGTGCTGAGAAATAGATCGATATCGTTCACAAGATGGAACTTCTCGACATCGAGGTTCTGTGGGAGGAACGCGTACACCTTGCCATCGAGTGTGTATAATTTACTTGTGCTCAGAAGTCCCACGTCAGTCGAGAGCCGACCGTTGAGTTCCATCTTCTCGTTCATACCTAGACAAGAGTAGATTTTCGAGAGAACACGTGCGGATCTGACTTGCACGGGGGCGGCCTCTTGTATGCTCTGGACGGATGGCATCAGGGGCAAGAGGGCTTCCTTAGTCTCCTGGTCTTCGGCCAAAATAGTGACTTGAACGACGATTTCTGGCTTTTTGTTTGTGCTGAAGCGCCTGTTGAGAGGATCGAGCTCTCCTGGCGCGATAAGACCTTCCATGAGAAGTCCCGCAATAACGTAGAGACTCTGAGCCCATAGGAAAGGTGTCGTTCCCACAGCATGCCGAACCTGACTGTGCGGGTTTCTCTTTTCCTCCTCGATGTTTTTATCGGCAACGGCGTACATCTCGGGTATCAGACTCAGTCCGTTTTCATCTTTCACAACGATGGTATTCAGGAGTTTCAGGTAGCTTTCCGCCGTGGATCTGTCATTTGTAAAAAGTGAATTGATCACCATGTAGCAGAAGAATAACGGCCACTCGCACTCGATGTCTTCGAACATGCTGAGCTCCCACGGATCGTAGTAAAGCCTCTTACTGTCTTCTCGGGCAGTGCGATGGCCATCTCGAAGGAACCGTTTGCAGCCGTATTTCCCTGGGAAGGAAAATGATTTTCATGCTCATGTTGCTTGGATTCTCATTGGAAAGTTTCAAGCACTCTTCGGACAAGATAGGAGATCAAAACTCGTTGCTCAGACGAACCCTGTAGTTTCTCGAGGATGGTGTCCTTGGTTTTGTCGACGAGCTCCTGTTCAGAAACCGCGAATGCGGGGAAGCCGATGATTGACAACTCGGCCGCATCAACTTCTTTTGAATTCGATTCGCGAGGCAGCATTGAGCGCAGAACAGCATCGCACTTCTGCGACTCATCAGCCAACACCTGAGAATGGAGGATGCTCACGGGTTTCTTCGGGATTTGGTCACCAAACATTCAATATTTATCAATGAACGATAAGCTCTCGATCAGGTTACAACGTCATCAGCATGGTCGGTGCCTCGCTTACCTGGATGACGGATTGGGGTCCACCACGGCCGCCGAACAGATCCAAATCGTTGAGAGCTTCCAAAGCTGCCTTCGCCATACCTATGGAACTGGCATTCAGTTCTGGTAGGCCGTGATTAGTTTTGTCGCCGCGCTCCCAAATGCCGTAGTCAGGAACAAAGTATGCAGATTCGATATAGAAGACGAGATTCTGTACAAAAGCCACCTCATCCATATTGAAAATGATCTGTAGCCCTGACGCTGTCATTTGTGCTAGCGTGAGTAGGTAAAGGGACGTTGCGTCCAGCTGCAGGTGGCCCCACTCGGTATCCCCCACGCAGGGATTACCGTCCACGGAGGAATATTTGGCGTGCAGGCAGTCCATCTGACTCAATGTCTCTTTGAACTTCTCAACCTTGTGGCTTTGGCGCATCATCGAAACTAGGAGACCACGCATGTTCTTCACCTGAAAATCCGAAATTTGGAATCGGCTCACAAAATCTGACCTCTCATGACAGTGACCTACGAAAATTCATGGCCTCGATTTTCAACTTACGCAGCTCTGTTCGAGTTCGTAAGCTCGAGATCGATCGAACTTCTTCAAAGCCAGACTTAAGGCCCACACGCACATGATTGTGTAGACGTTGTCACGGACCCAGGCATGGTTTTTGAAATTGCCTTGACTGGGAATCAAACCGCTGACGGGATCTTGATGTTCGAGAATGTACTGTTGAACCATGCGGTTGTAGTAGTTCAGCCGGGACGAATACGTCCCCGAGCGTGAGGCGGACATACCCGCTGGAAACACGAGAAAAGCTGAATTATATGAAAAGAAAGAGTGGCACGATGTTACAAGAGCTACAGTTTCGGGTCTCCTCCCCGACGTGGAGCCGATCTTCTCGAAAGCGGAGTGCACAATGCCGCCTCTCTGGAAAGCACGACAGCTACCACGACAGGTGGCCTTCGGTCATAGCGTACTGAAGTGTTGCCCCATTAGACTGCAACTTCATACACGCCCGTCGGTCACCGATTGATACCGTCGCCGGAAATTGCGCCAGAAAGCCTATCGTCTAGCACCAAACTCACCCGTTTTCTTGTTGCGTTCACTCGACTCTGCTCTCGATCTTCTCTCGGAACTGAGGGGTTCGGAGCTATTCAGACGGTGAAACACCGTTAGATGAGCGCACTCTTAACCACATCGTAGAGTGCGTGCCCTTCCTCATATGCTCTCACTGCCACTGAGGAGTGTTATAAGAACGATTGTTGATGCTGCCGCCTGCAACAGCGCCTGCTACGAAGAAACGAGATGGCAGACCAGCAGGAACCGAATAGCCGACACAACATCGAAACAGCCAGCCGTACCGTCTAATGCAGGCTCTCTCTGGGAGCGCATGCGCACAACGCTCTATTGTGGTGCTGGTTCATACTGATGGAAGGAAGAAGCCGATTTCAGAGTCACGACCTTCGAGGGAATGCCGCAGATTATGTATAATACCAATGATTATGAGCTGTTTCATTTGTCTAGAGGGTCACGAAGAATGCGCATCAGGCCTTCTGAAAAATCAAATTAATTCCCCGAGCCTTCTCATTACCCAAGTGATTCTCTGCACCAAGCTTGCTTCAAGTTTTCGAGGAACTTTGTGCTCTTTCTCGAGATGGGGGGGAAAGGGGAAACAGCGCTCCCTGCTCAATCAGCAGCTCAAGTTGAGCGATCGAAGTTCGGGAGGGCGCCAATTGAAGATCGCTTCTGAGATCGATAGCTACTGTCGATTTCGTGGGGGATCGAGGGTCAATCTGGGATCGTGATTGACTAAGTACCCTGGTAGGCAAGTTTCCACCGCGAAAGCCGCTTCGTAGGCCATCCCGAGATTGTTGAGATTGATCAGATTGACGAGCTGATCGATCGAAAAGACCATAGAAGAGGGTAGGATTGGCCAAGAGGGATTCCCCCTTCTACATATATTCCTTTGAAAAGTTCCAAGTGTGTCGCGCGAGAAAACAATGACGGTAGCATTTGGAGGCGAAACGAGAAGCTTGCGTGACGTCGTTGAATCTCTTTGATTCTTCACGAACGTGGAAAAGGAACTGGTAGACCAAGACGAGTGACTTTTGGAGAAGCGCCATCTGGCGTCTCAATGTGATAGCTTGACGGTAAACAACCGGCAATGTGATTTGACCAACCGCTTTCTGTGTGACAAAACTCTGTCGGAATCTCAGTCTGAAGAACGTGCGATTCATACGAGGACCGCTCCTGTGACCCCCCTATGAATCGCATTGCGGTCGTTTCCTTCGACTTCACAAACACGATTGTGAAGCTCCGCCATGCACCGGGAACTGCGTACGCTCGGGTGGCGCTGGAGTACGGAGTGGAGTTGGGAGCGGAGAACCTCCAAAAATCATTCAGATCAAGCTTCAAAAAGTTATGGTCTGAGTACCCAAACTTTGGTCGCGAGTCTGTCGGTTGCCGCAGATTTTGGCATCAGGTCGTGTCCTCGACCTTGAGCGGCGCCGGCCTCGAGGAACATCCCAGAAATGAAAATCTACGCGCTAGGATTTCCGACCACCTATACGATGCGTTCGCGACCGGCGAGTTCTGGATGCTCGACGAGTCCAGTGCTCCCGTCCTCGAAACTCTCAGCGCGAAGAATCTTACATTGGTCGTCATTTCAAACATGGACGAGCGGTTGCCCGCTATTTTGAAATCTTTGAGAATTCGAGAACATTTCGAAGCTGTTCTCTCGTCGTATGATACCGGGATCACCAAACCCGACAGACGAATCTTCGACTGTGCCCTCACACTACTAAAACGTAACACCGCAGAATCGGCTGTCCATATCGGTGACGACTTCGAAAACGACTATGAGGGGGCTAGGGGAGCGGGTTGGAATGCGCTATGGTTGAACGAAAGGCGAGAGTTGAAGCAGATTCCAAATGACTGCGTGGTAGCTTCTTTGTGCGAGGTCCCTCAGAGAATACATCGAATAGGTGTGAGTTTGTGATCAACTACTTGTGATATAATCCAACTTGACAATTCTCAACATCTGACCAAGTGTTGTTTTACTGAGAGTGGGGTTTGATTGCCTTTACGCGTCACATGTATCCGGTGGCTATGCGGCGATCGCCGGCTCCTCACATTCCTGTTATCGCAACCCGAATAAAGATTTTGTGAAGCTCTTGGCGTGATCATCGACGAATGCTGGGACGTGGAGAAAATCGGAAGAGGATAACCCTGAAGAAAACTCTGGCAGCGCGGAAAAGTCTTGCTCGACGATGGATGATCGACTCTGCGATCAGAATCAGGACTGCCAGCCCCTGTCCACCGAGAATTCCGAGAAACGTTTCTCGAATCGCCGACAATTTGATTGGCTGCTGCAGTGGAGTTAAAACTACAGTGTTGATAAGCTGTAATCCGGCGTTTGCTTTGAATCTCTCGAGAAGGCCTGCTTGCGAGGCTTGGAGGATCTTCGTGGTAAGCTCACGCTGAAACACGCAGCCGTTCTGGAGCCCGAAACTCTGGTAGAGATGGTAAAAATTCTCCCTGCTTATATGAGCGGTCTCCTTCACGTTTCGTGCCCAGATTTCTCTGGCGTGATGAAGCCCTTCACCGAGAAGGATCGCTGGGCCCTTCTCAGTGAACAGTCTGTCAGAGCAATTCTGGATGCTTCCACATATTTTCAAACGTTCGGCAATCTTATTCAGCAACGGATTGTCAGCACTGTTGTTCAGGACATTGGCGAAATGGGCATTGCCGATCAAGTTCGCATGCCGCTGAAGGGCTGCATTTAGAATATCACTGAAGACATCGTAGTTTCCTTCCAATCCGGGCTTGGTCAGTGTAATCACCAAGCTCGACGAGAAGCTCGCTCCCAAGAAAAACACGCAGATTCTATAGACGAGTGTGAGCCATGAACGACCCACGCCTGGGTTTTCTTGCTGCTGGCAAAATATTAGAAGCACGGCGAATAGAACATGGAGACCTTTCGTTGAGGATTTCTTCCCATCTCTCAGGGTTTCCTCACAATGAGTCAAGCTGCCCACTATGGCAGACAAGACCAAATACAGAGTCAATGTCCAGTAACCTGTTAGTAGAATGATGCTCCACAGATTCAAAGGGCGAACTCTCACGAGGGACATGAAAGACGCAGAATCAGCATCGTGAGTGTAGGTGAAGTCGCAGTACAACTCTCGTGGATGTAAAACGGGAAAGTCGCCGAAAATGAGATGTACTTTTCGCTTCACTAAACACTCCATGATGGTTCTGCCCCATGATGCGAGCTCAGACGGGCGAATGCCGAACGGTGAATCGTACTCTGCCTCCCAGACGATGCTGAAATTCAAAGACCGACCGACAACTTCAAGCAGAGCACGTTCGAACCCCTCAACGAAGCCCACAGCATGCTGGGATACTTGGCTCGCGTTCTTCTTGGGCGTTGTGTATAAATCCGTCGACCCCCACGCGACAAAGAGGGTGTGTCCGCTAATGGTTTTCGTCGTGGAAATACTTTTCGGTATACCAGCCTTGTTACAAACATTTTCAGGTGGCTGCAAGGTGAACGCCAGCAAACACCGAGTCTCCTCCACCACGTAGACGTCATCCAGGTAGGTTCCCAGCAAGAATGAATCGCATAACCGTTCAATATCTTCAGCAAGGTCTATCATGCACGAAAATGCACACCAAACGCCAATCCAAGGATAGCGGATTTCTTGTAAACCTCCCAAAAATGTGCCATTCGGCTTCCCTAGG
Organism: Neoseiulus californicus; assembly: GCA_028455905.1. NCBI lineage: Eukaryota > Metazoa > Arthropoda > Arachnida > Mesostigmata > Phytoseiidae > Neoseiulus > Neoseiulus californicus. The sequence goes on from JAMQGS010000003.1 coordinate 6,771,405, forward strand.
ATTAGAACAATCCCTTCTGGTTTGTTGGGAACTCCGAAGTGCAAACCACTGTCCAAGAAATACGCAACAGGGCACTGAGACAAGAATTCCGCGCGAGATTCACCGTTCAGCTGGATGTGAACGACACTGTAGAGGTTAAGGAGTCTGCAGAGGAATGCAAGCCACTCGGGACTAGGATGGGCCATGTCCGTTATCAGGCTCGAGCCTGATGATCACTTTTCGAGACGTAATATCGCACCTCAACCTTGTTGTACGCTACTCGCTCAGCGGAAAGCGTGCGTAAACCGCCCTTTGAGGACAGTCATCAGCCATAACAAATCGATTGCATGATTAGAGCTTGACAAAAGATTCAAAGACGAGGGATTCGAAACAGCCTCTAAGAAAATGTTTGCCCGGGTACGTTCAAAACTCGTCTCCGAATCGAAGATGAAGCGGGAAGTATGTAACTCTGCGGCGCATAAGCATCTGATTGTGCAGATAGACCGTACAGGTGCGTCCCTAATAACGAGGTGATGTTCTGGCGGTCAGGGCAGAAAGTTCAGTTTCGTCAGATGATTCCGCACCGCTCTGAGAGTCTTCGAGTTTCCCTCTAGTAATGGACGAGCTCGGGAATAAAGTTGATGGGGTTCTGTCGGTCATGATGGACCAGATTGACGTTCTAAAAACAGAAAATGCCCTGAAATCCATGAGAGTTGAGCAGTTGAGCAAGACAGTCAGTGAACTCGAAAGCAAGTTGGCAATGGTGAGTCCAAGCAGTCATGAGTACACTTGAATGTCGGAAGTTGGAGGATCCTGGTTCTTCGTTATCACGGGAGTGCGTCCACAAGCCTTGTTGTGGCCGTGAGTCGCGTATTGACGCCTGGTGAATTGCATGAGGCCCCGCTCGTATGCTTTTTGATACTTTCAGATGAGGGAGCATATTTCCGAGCAACACCGACACTTCTCTTGGTTACAACTGAAATTTGAGGCCGTTCGAGCCCAACAAACCGCTCTCATCGAGCTTGTATGTAGACTTTTCCACAATTATCTTAGTTATTGATTTGGATGGAACGCCTCTCATGCAGGAACGGTCCTCCAAGGAAGAGTGTAATCCATACAGTGTTCCATTTCATTTCCGTCACAGTCGTCTCGATGAGTTCCTCTGAATTTGCTGCCCACGTATTTCAGCTCGAAACGAAACTCGGCTTCGCCAAGGGAATCAACGATAAACTTTGTGAGCTGATATCCAAGAGTTACGCGTGTTATCGAGCGCAAGACGAACAATTGTCGAGAAAAGTTGAAAATCTCGAGGAACAGGCTGCAGCCAAGGATCACTACGAGGAGAAGATGAAAATGCTACTTAGCGAGGGACTCCAACGGGCCGATCCAGAAATTTCGAACGTGAGTTCCAAAGATGAATGAAATTCGACGCATTCCCCTTTTAGTTTTGTCTACGAAGTATCTCGGGAGCGCTTGCATTCCGCGCATCCGTCCCGACCCTTAACGAGCTATTTTTCCTCAGCTTTTAGAACGTTATGCCTCAGATGTCCGGGATGCACGAAGAAAAAAGAATTTCTTCGAGGCCATGTTGCTAAAGTTTAAGGGCGACGACCATGACAGTCGTGAAGGTTTTCTTCGCTTGTGCGGAGAACTGATCGAGAAGCAGAAACAATTCGTCGAATCTCAGACGCCGACTCTGCAAAGGTCTCCCCCGAAATAATTTTCCCAGAGACGCTATTGAGTCGGTTCCTATGGTGCAAGACGGCTCTGTTGGTAATCTTATCGCTCGCTTCCTCAGAATAGAAACATTCGTATTATGGTGAATTGTTATGAACAGTGATAAAACTCCGGTATGATCGGATATGGAAAGCTTGAGGAATAAATTCGTGCCCTGAGTGATATGGATTTCCGGAGAAAAGCAGGAGTATTTCGAGCAGTGGTGCGGTGAGTTCTGTCGTCGCCCGGTGCCGGGATGTTTAAGTTTGTGGTAACCTGAAAAAGCCTCCCCACCTTGTTTGTTTCTGGGCTGCAGCGACTATAGTTTTTATAATCCACTTTTTGTCCAAAGTTCCCTCCCTTCGACTCCCGTAACAGGCTCCCAGAGCCTGTGGCGCGGAGCCTGGGTACTGGAGTTCAGCAGGAGAGATCTGCAGGAGATCACCTGAAAGATCTATTCCGCCATTCGCCCGTGAAGAATCGGAATAGTAGAAACCATTGTCGGAGAAGCCGGCAGCAGGACTCTGAACGGCCACCTGCCGCTCGAGAAAGCGTCTCAAGTGGCTTCGCGAACGTGAATTTTAGATGACACTTCTCAGACCACGCGGCCAGTTCATCGATCACGCCAGTCAATCACCGCGTCGATGGCTTATGGCCAAAACGCAGAAGTACATTACACATGACGTCTCCAGTCACTGTGATTGCCGCGCGCAGAATCTTCGGAAACAAGCGGAGCCCTCCATGAAGCGGTGAATTGTTTCTTGCGATGGCAAACTGATCGTGTTTTCTCCCGTTGAGAATCGAGCAGCTGCGACCCGACGGCGTCCCGAACCATCGCCTGGGCCACCCGCCTGAACTAGGGCCCCCAGTATCGGACTTTGGAGCTTCGGAGGTCAGCATTCGACGAGGATTGTTCACCAGCTCCATTCCGGAGAGTACGAATTCGTAACACATCATTCGGATCAATCAAAAAACTAGGCTTTTAATCTGATATTCAACCTATCTACCTCCAGCGCTCGGTATGTTGGGTATGGTCTCATTGAGAGGCTTATAGAGATTTTCGTCGATATCATTCTCCTCTCGTATGATACAGAAGTACGCCAAGAAAACGCTGATAGAAAGCGCGAGCATCGGGCCTTGGATCGGCGGGTCGTCTGACTTCGGGCTGGAAGATGAGAAGATAGTTAAAATGGAATCGGAAGTCACAGTTTCCGTCTTCTCTGTCAACTACTGAGCAATAGATGAGTTCCGTGTTCGATTGACCCTGGTAGAGTAGAGGTACGGAGGAGAAGTGCGCGTCAACGCCGAATTCCAATCAGACGCTGTGACCCTCAGGACATCGATGTAGAATTGTGGTCAGCGGGGACCTTCCGAATCTGCGGAATAGCTCTACTTACAAGAAAGTATCTTCGGCTTTCCAGCCCGCTGCTGGTGATGTAGAGTATGGAATCGGCCCCTCGTCTATTTCCTCGTCAGCTTCATCCTTCCTGCTCTCAGTTCGCAACGAAGGAGATGTGGTCGAGAACTGTCGTTGAGCACCGTACAGTGGCAAAGCTCGAGACTGTACGAGGGCTAGCGACCTGCGCAACATTGTCTTGAAGCTGGCTTCCACGATTCCGCAGAATTTCCGCCACTTAGTTTCTCCGAGGAACCACTGATCATATGTTCATGCCCGTCACTTAGGTAAACCGCGGAACTCGTCGAGTCAGTGGGACTGCTCCGAGACTTCGCGCACAAGTGCATGTACGCTTTCACTTTACTGATCTCTCCGTCTCGAAGTAACTATTTAATCTGGCTATATAACATGCGATGAGGGTGAACCTTATCGGACAGGTTTTTATCCGCCATCTCCGTCTCGGCTTCTTCCTATTGTCATTTTCGGTTTATTTATTCAGCGCGGATTTCATGATCCACTGATGTGAGTGCAACATCATCCAGGGCTTGTCCCAGGAACGCGAATCAGAAGAAATGGTAGTTCGGAATTCGCGTGACACGTGACCTCGGAGCCTGTTGCTCATTGACGTGATTGCGCCAACCTCGGCGAAGCTTCGGAGCTCGGAGTGTTTTGTCTCCAAAAGGTTATAGCCCCGATGCGCGCATTTCGTAAAGATCTGCGAGAGGGTTGTAGTGTCTCGATGCTGGAATCCTCGCTGAAAAAGTTTCTGCCTGATTCGAGTGCCCCCATCCGTCTCTCTTCACGCACAAAGAATATATGTATCTCGATTCCCTTTCAATGGCGGACGGTGCCTGAGTGCCGCCCGGGCGGATCTCGAAATATCCGGAAAATTCGGAAATTGCCGCCCACAGGAAGCGCTCCCGACTCGGAGCGACAACCGAAATAACGACCCGCTATAGGGCATAGATCAGCAAATTGCCGCCCCCTCGGCAGTGCCGCCCGGCGTCTAATACTTTTAATTCCGGGTTGGAGCGATCATTCCTGGTTGAAATCGTGTGTATCGTGGACCATGCTGCGGATTGGTAATGGATGATTGCCGTGAATCCATCCACGAGAGTCAGTCACTCATGATCGAATGAGTGGATTGCACTCAGAACAAAAGATATGAATCGACTGCTTGGGAGCCAGAACTCCACGGTAAAAGTTTCGGGTAGAGTGAAGAAATGAACACTGTACGTTAAGCCCACGTTGAAATCCCAGGCAAAGCGTCGTCATATTCCCTGGAAAGTCATCGGAGGGCTCACTTTTGCGAAATCCGTCCCGCCCAATGCTGCCGGACCACTTCTGATACCTGAACCCACCGTAAACCGTGTTCTGGCCTCAGCGAGAACGTGATCTCGTGAATAAGAGTGAAGACTCTATTCAGAGAATTTTTCAAAGCTCTGCTCGAATGATGAGATAAGAATTTCAAGTGAACCTTGCAAGAATCAGTTCTGTTCACGTCCTTCGTTCGCGCTCTGATCTCGGAGGAAGAGTTTTTCGAGCCCCGTTCTGTTTCGAAATCTCATCGGATTCGCCTCGTCGGTTCATCTGTCGTACTGAGGATGCTTTCCCATCCGTCTCCACCCTCGTTAGACCGAAGCTGACTCGACTGACCTGTTCCCTGATCGCTACGACGGATGCCACCGCAGTCGCGCCTGTTACAAACGCAGTCCCGATCATCCGAGTGAGGACGATTTAGCTTGTGAAAACCTGTCCCGGATTGCGTCATTCTGGCAGTCCGCGACAATATATGGAAGGATATCATATGATTTGATACCCCATTCCTGTCATCCTACCCTATGCCGGCACCGCCACATATCTTCTCCTCGAAAAGAAGAGAAGAGAGAGCTTGACAGGCAGGTTTGAGCCAAGTTTCCAGGGCCGGAAATTCGGTTCACCCTCCACACCCGAGATTTTACGGGCGAAGCCCTGATGGGAAAAACTCACAAATCGTTTGAAGTCGGATTTGGAATGCGCTGATCGAAGACTCTGATCCTTTTCTTGCAGTCTCTAACTGAAGCGACCGCGAGTTCTGCGTTTTCCGATCCCCGATCCCGCAGTATTGTTAAGGGGCTTGTTGCGTACCCAGCTAAACCCATAGACATATCTAGCTCTCCTTGTTAGCTTGTTAGGCTTGCTGCTTAGACTCTCGGGCGAGGAATGGGGACCCAATTGAAGGCCTGCCTGCTCATCTAACTGGTACATCGTTGAGGTCCTTTTGGACTGCCCCATTTCCTCTCGGCTTCGGCAACGGAATCATCCACGCTGACCACAGTCTGTTACCATGCGGTAATGAGTACAGCAAAGACCATTGATGCTTTTGCGGGTTGAAGCCTTCGGCAAGCTGTTGGGTGCCTACTATGTCGAGCCCAAAGAGTCATCTCGTTATGTTCTCTCATTCGAGCCCGCTCAAACGCTGAGGACATGATTCAAAGACTGCTGAAAGCGATTTAGACTCCCGAAACCATCTCGGTAGAGATTCCTTTGAAAACTCTGAGCGTGATATCGACTCCGATCGAGACGAGTTCACCCCTCTAGCATTTAAAAAGACTAACGCGTCGGCATCGAATCGAAAAATACTCGGTTTTGATACAGAGTGATGCCTCGAATACGAATCTGCCCCAACGGTCGACTCGGACCCACTGGTCCGCGGTTAAGAGAGCGGATCCTGACTGTGAGTCTTCCCACTCATTGAGCCGGTAATTAGTGAAAACACACATGGAATCTCCAAATCGTTCATCAGGTGATGCGACCCCAAACAAATAGATTTTCAAATGCACCTGCTGGGCGTGGTCACGTTGCAATGCGGAATGAATACTGGTCACGTAGAACGGTCTGACTATGGAGATGTATCAACCCCGCTATTACATACAATGGGTGGACAGTTATTCGTTGGACAACAAGATACACAAGTACGATTGTCAGGCTCCTCATATCACGATCAAAGAACCAACTGCGGCGACACATGTTGAACTTTCGTCCTCGACGCGGTTGGATAATACTCGGCTGCGAAAGGGGTCAGACGGCTTAGGAATTTTTCATCCGCGGAATCTTCCCCGATGGTTGTGTCGATCGTTCTCAATTTCTAGTCGACAAAGCTCAATACTTTTTTGACGCTCGCGTTTTCTCCGGACAGTTATCATCGATTGAGACACGTTCTTTATTCAATTAGAGCTTCCATTCAATCGGGATCCGGAGATCAGTTCCGACTGAGTGTCAGTCAAAGTCCGAAACTGTTGAAACACTTCCGCGCACGCGCCGACTTCATGGAGGCGGGCCCTGAGCCGCAGTCATCCAAGAGACCGCGCACCGGCGGGCATGTGATCTTTGTTCAGATATTCGATGAGAGGTTTCCAGCGATTTGTTAGTAACACCTTGACCTGTGCGCCTTGGGAACTCCGGATCAGCGACGTGAGTTCCAGTGGAAGCCCTGGAAACAAGCAGTTGGTACGCGTTCGCTTGTGTACACCGACCACGGAAGCAATGCGAGAATCGGCATCCGGCCGCTCAGATGAAAATCTTCCGCTCAGATCCTGGCATGAGTGAACCGATTGCGTCGGGGTGCAAGCTTGCCATACTGAAAATATGAACGCGCCGTATCATTCAGAACGGTCCTCCTCGGCAAGTATAGAATCCACTTCGCTTGTTGGAGTCATGTTCGAGAGTAGCCGCACGAACACGGAGGAGAGAACCGATTTCACGGCCCTCAACTGCAGTGCTTGTGGGAAAACAATCCGTGAACGGTTCATCATGAAAGTCGTCGGCAAGTTCTGGCATCAAGACTGCCTGATCTGCTCAGTTTGTGGCTGTCAGTTGACGAAATCACTCTTCGAAAAAAATGGGGCTTTCTTCTGCAAGCCGGATTACCTCAGGTGAGATTTCTGATAATCACCCAGGGCGATCCCCAAGTTCCTAGAGACGGTTATGTTTCGAATCAGTCACTAATGTTAGAGATCGTTGTTCCCACAGGAAATTTGGACCGGAGAATCAGTGCTCGGGGTGCTGCGGGACCATTTCAGCGACTGAGCTAGTGATGAGAAGCTCCATACAAGTTTATCACGTTCGCTGTTTTTGCTGCTCACATTGCCAGAAGAAGTGAGTTGTGGTGCGAGAGCACCACGATTATTCCAAAAGCTTCCAGGAATCAGTTATTGCTCGATGGCATACCTAACGGGATGAAATTATTCGCAATTTTTAAGGCTCAACCCAGGTGATCGATACGTGGTGTCAGGAAATCAGCTTCTCTGCGAAACGGACTACGAAGAATCATTGCTATCGACTAAGTTGTCTTACTACTTCTCAACTCTGGAGCCGCTCAGGAGCCCAAAGAACCGAAGCGTTGGGGGAGCTTCGTCCAGCGCCAACTGATGATCCAAACCCTCGTATCCTCTTGAGCAATATGTGCGACTGATTCTAGTCTCAAGTGATCTCTGTGTGAAGCGGCAATAAAATGATTCCTTGGAAAACTTCGGAGCCTCATCCAGACGTCAATTTCGCAAACTCTCCGCTTGCGATGGCGTAGATACTGGCGTAGATACTAGGTTGTCCTATGAATAGTTTTTCTCGAGAACTCGAGCTCTTCCGAACTGAAAATTTCCGCGATAGAATGAAGGGGGATTCCACTCTCAATTGCCAAAGACCCAATCGGAACAGCGGAGGATTTCCTCTGATTGGAATGGTCGTGGATATCCAACAGCTGCTGATAATAAACTTGGCGAATGGAGAAGGTGAAGGAAGGACGTTAAGTGCTCAGACCGCAACGTGTACACAACTCTCCTGAATTGGCGCTTCTCGTCTCTCTTTTTTTATGCTGTCGTTCTTTGCTGCACCGATAGCGATGCCATTTACTCCGGTGTAAGCAGAGACCTGTCATCAGTATTCGTTGACTCTGTTCTTCTTTCCGCTCGTGTCCCACTCTGAGCGCCGATCAGCTCTGCGCATCGGGGCAAACACACGGATACATTGAGCCCCTGAACGAGATGCAGCCGCATAGCAGCCAACGAATGGTTCGGATCGATTCATGAGGTGAGGAAGATCATTTCATCGCATCATCTCACGCCCGCCCGGCTCAGAAGTCCATCCAGGTCTTCTTATTGAACGGGCCGGCTCTACTCCCTTCCATCCTGTCCCGTCTTAGCGAAATAGGGGTCGGAGTATGATGTTTACCAGTCAAATGAGAACCCATGCGCTGAACGGAGATTATGGGGAGCCCTGTATTCATCAGCTCCGCTGAAAATACCACCTGTGTCGATGTAATGAGGTGATGCTCTCTCTGGATTTAAACTAATATCGAGGTAGAATCCATGGTTTCGGCCTTGTTGCAAGTGTCCCAAGACAGGAGCTTCGTTCAGAAGTGTTTCAATCGTCCCGACAGTGATGCAAAACATCGTCAGTTGCGATCCGTCCAAAATAAATTGTATCCTGTCGAAACGACACAGCTCATATCGAAAAAGTTTCAGCGACTTCACGGTCTCGGGTTCCGAGGGCCGCTTCGGGTTTATACGCTATGCTCGTTTTAATTAGTTTCTTTCGTTATCCTCTTCCTCCGAGAAGTGACCATTTGACGGCTGAGTCCGATCCCTGGAGGTTCGTGAGGGCGCTCGATGAAACTCTCGGAGTGCGATCGATTGCATGGCCCGAGGCGCTTCGTGAGCCTCCCCATAGAGATTCACGCTTCAAAACATGCGGAGATGCCCCCGGCCACTGCAGAGCCGTTCGTTCGTTGCCTTTGAAAGACTGTCTTCTATCGTCCCTGCGAGTCATCCAGTTGCATGCACTCTGACTACGAACGGGTTCCTTCATTCGGAAATTCTATCGGAAGTATCCAGAACCGAACCACAACGGTTTCGGAGATTTCGGACGTCCAGGAGCGAGAATTTTCGGGGTGTGTTTCTTGTTGAAACCGCAGTTACCGAGTCAGAGCACCGCCCACAGAGATTTGAGTCCGCTAACGAGGGTGCTTCGCGCGCAAAACGTTTCAGTGCATGTCTGGTCTGGATGATAATGTCGACCCTCCGTAACTACCTCCTCAACCCCCTGCTAACGTTACCCAGTCTTTCGAGAAACACTGAGCAAGACTCGGTTCGAATGCAGTGAGCCGATCCACGTGGAGAGATTTCACCGTCTCCTCGTAAAAGCTAGGGGTGGTGCTTGTAAGCGCCCTCTGGCGGCCGGAGCGATACTCTATTAGCTTCTGACACTCGGTCAGAAACAGAGAGGCTTGTTAGCCGCTCTATTCACAAGTGGCCACGTTGTGAGGCACCTAGTACGGCGCTCGAGTCCTGAACGCCTGAGTGTCCATCTGTTCCGTGATTCAATCGGTGATTCTGCCTTTCTGTATTGTGAAACAACTGCCGGACACGGAGTGGCTTTTAAAACGGAATCACACGGTGAAGTGGAGAGCATCGTAAACTGAACGCTGTCGGCGACCACAGTGCAATGTGGAAAACGATTCATCTAATCGCTCGCACCTCAGTTAGAGACATCAAAGCTTTCTGGAAATTCGGAAAATATGTCACCTTCATACGTATCGTCAATCTCCGACAACAAACTGTCCCGATGGTGTTCCGTGAAACTGCACAGAGGCTGCCGGAAAAGCCCATGTTCATATTCGACGACAGAAAGTGGAGTTACGCTGAAGCGGAAGACTACACAAACAGGATAGCCAACTACTTCAGCAGCAGAGGTCTAAAAGCGGGGGACGATGTCGCTCTCATGATGGAGAATCGTCCAGAACAAGTCCTCATCTGGCTTGGTCTCTCGAAAATTGGTGTTGCAACAGCGTTAATCAATACAAATCTCCGAGGTGACCCGCTGCTCCACTGTGCCAAGATGGTCAATAGCAAAGCTGTGATATTCAGTCCCGAGATGGCTCCTCAGATAGAGGAGATATCCAGCAATCTCGAAGGTGCATTGAACTCGAAACTCTACCGTTTCGGCAGCTCGCAGCACGCGGAGCGTGGAGAGCGGATGGTCGGGTACGACGTCGTCCCTGATATAATTGGTAGCTCAACAAAAGCTCCGGAGTGCAAAGGAAAACTCGCTGATTGTCTGCTCTACGTTTATACATCCGGCACAACTGGACTTCCGAAAGCGGCCCGGCTCAGTCAGTCCCGTTATTTTTTGACATCTGGAGCATCTCGATTCCTCGCTGGCATTAAGGACGATGATGTGTCTTATTGCTTCTTGCCTCTTTATCATTTTGCCGGCGGAGTCATGCAAATGTCTCAAACGGTCCTCTTCGGAGTAACGGCCGTCATCGCTCCCGGTTTCAGCGCGACCAACTTCTGGAAGGACTGCATAAAATACGACTGTACGGCCACTCAGTACATCGGGGAAGTTTGTCGGTATTTGTACTTGCAGCCCGAGAAACCCGAAGATCGACAGCACAAACTACGTATCATGATCGGTAACGGGATGAGAAAAGAGATGTGGATTCCCTTCCAGAAACGCTTCGGCGTGCAACACATACGAGAAATCTACGGCGCAACTGAGAGCAACGGCAACAGCATGAACCTCGATGGAACTCCTGGAAGCGTCGGCATTTATCCCACAATTTGCAGACTCAGTCCGAGGATCGCAAACATATTCTATCACCGGTTCATCATAAAGGTCCATCCAGAAACCGGAGTTCCCCTGAGAGGACCCGACGGCCTCTGCATCTTGGTCGGCCCGAACGAGCCGGGAGAGTATGTCGCCGAGATCACGCGTAAGCCCGAGAGTCAGTTTGAGGGATACACCGACTCGAAATCGACTGAGAAGAAGATTTATTGCGATGTCGTCAGGAAGGGAGACCGATGCTTTGCCTCCGGAGACATTCTCCTTTATGACGACGACGGGAATCTGTTCTTCCAAGACCGTACTGGCGATACTTACCGCTGGAAAGGTGAAAACGTCTCCACTGCAGAAGTTGAAGGAATAATCAGCAAACACGCCAATCATTTTGATTGCGTGGTGACAGGGGTGGACGTTCCGCACTGTGAGGGCAAAGCTGGAATGGCCACGATAATTGATCGCGAACGGAAAATCGATCTCCAAGATTTATTGAGCAAGGTATGTGATCCATTCTGAGTTACCTATTCCGATATTTTCAAACATTGGTGCTAAAGAGGTAATTCTCCTTCGCTAACTCGTTAGGGTCGGTTCTCTAACAAAAGGTTCCTTCTTGTTGCAGATCTCGAGGGAGCTGCCTTCTTACGCGCTTCCGCTTTTCGTGAGATTAACGAACCACATTGAGACGACTGGGACGTTCAAGCTGCAGAAAACAAAGCTAGTCAAAGAAGGTTACAACATCGAGGTTGTTTCGGATCCAATTTTCTTCCTCGATAGCAGATCGATGAAATACATCAGTTTGACCCCGGAACTTTACGAAAAAATTCAGTCCGGCCAAGTCAGGATTTGAGGACAGAAAACTTTCCGGGAAGGAGGATTGTAAAGTCGAAGAATTCATCCGGAACAGTTTTACAATCCATCTTCGATCGGCGAAGCGACACTTGCCTGCTCGGTCGATTCTTTTTGATCGACTTCTTGTTGCCAACTAGAGACGTTGTAGCGGCTCCGGTGATGACTGGGGTGGAGAGCATTCCAACGATTCCAGCCATTACTTTTTCTGATTGTGCCATCTCCGACGCCAAGAGACCCCCATATCGATGTTTTCAGTTCGATGATATTCTTTTACAACTCAGAAATAAAACGTGTATATTCGGAAGGAAGATAGAATTTTCTCTCGTATGCTTGTCCAAGAATATCATCGTAGACCACACTCGAGAGTCATTCTGACTGAGGTTTCCACGCTCAACGGCAGTACCTTCACCGTGCATAGGATAGCACCCAGCGTCCATCACAGCCAAACTACCTCGATTCACTACCTGTAGGTCCTCGAAGCGGCTTTTTGCATCTGAATCTCAGTTTCCGGAAAACCGAGGTTTCTGGGCTCCCTCCTTTCGACCAGAGCTCCGCGGGCAACCGTATGGTCCATCGATATTCGTCCCTTCTCGCCACCACGAGAAGTGCAAACTGTTGAGACGCGACTGCCCTTCGGTGGTTCGCGTGCTCTCGGAGACCGTGAAATCTTGAGACTGTGCGGAGCCGATCCTGAGCTCATTAGCGGAAGCATCCCAGAAGGCATTCACGCTCCGCACACGACTTGAGATGCACAAGATGCAGCACTGGGATTCTAGCTAAGAGATCGAACCCCAGTGCTTACCCTGAGACAACAATCTGTAGACATAGGGTGCCATGTAGGTATAGCCATTTAGTTAGGTCCCTTCTTTCCACCGAAGTGTCTAGATCCCTTTATAAACCGCAGCATAGACATGAATAAACTACTGTCCACTATCAACGTCTTCAGTACGAGTCTTCAGATCTCTGCCTAGAGAAGAGCAAGTGCCTGTGCATGTTCCTGACTAGCTAGTGTGCGCCTGAGTTGCCAACAGCTCACAACCCAACACAAACGATTTGGGAAACTTTATGGGAACAGGAGACATCAGTTTTCACCACACAAGCTCGTCGAATAATCCCTGCGAGTCCGGAGGGCCGCGTGAAATTCAAAACTGACATAGCAGACGACAACCACCGGCGAAACTCTCAGTATTGTTTCTCGTGATACATTCCGTCCAGGCCGACTCACGCAGCGCGATAGCAGTCTCTAGCTTCTGTCGTGGAGCACTGCTCAAAGACGACGGTACCGTTCCTTCCCTCTAATCCACGTGAAAGAAGGGGACGACGCGACCGTAAAGGCGACCGGCATCACCGTGATTCTCAAGTCAGCAGATTTCGAACGGTTTCACGAAATCCGGTGTCGCTGTTGATCAAGTCGGGAAGTCAAGTAGGGTCGAGCCCAGATAATTGATACGGTTCCGATGAACGTCGTTGGTTTAGGCGCCAGTACGGTCTCGAGAGACATATAGAGCGCCGAGTGATCTCTAAGACTTCCCCTCGAATCTCGTGAATGATCAACGCTCTCAGAAGTGTCCTCGCCAAAGAACTCCTTTGAAACCTACTCCGAGCATAGAGTTCCTCTGACAGAGCACGATACAATGATCCTGATCTTCATAGCTTCGCTGTTAAGTGGAGTACTCATATCATCCTTGTTTTTGCATCGCAAATCTAAAGATGCAGTCAAGGGTAAACACATGATCATCTCAGGTGAGCACGAGTAGAAAACAATCTTACGTGAGCACAAAGACCCCGTTCAATGTGCAGCTATCCGTAAAATACTTGAGCGTTCCTTTTCCGACAGGCGGATCGTCCGGAATCGGACTCGAGTTGGCTCGGTTGGCTGCCAAAGAAGGTGCGAAGGTTACGATCATTGCAAGAGATGAGGGCCGTTTGAAGGAAGCGGTAGCCAGTTTGGAGAGCCCCGATGCGTCGTGAGTTCAGAACATCCACCGCTTGATCTGTTCAACGAACTTATCTATTCTTCGGACAGGCATATTCCAAGGCTTCGGCAGCCTTCCAGTATCAGAGTCGAAGGAAGTAACAGCGAATTGCGATCCGTTTCAGTTATGTGTCGGTGGATCTTTCATCTCGTGTTTCTCTCATCAAAGAGAAACTTCAGCCGGCATTAGAGAAACATGGTAAATACACGATGTCCGATTGCACCTCTTAGGCTCTCGCAGACGCTCGGTGGTTTCAAAGTTTTTCCTATTCCCCAGGGAACGTCGACATTTTGGTCAACTGTGCAGGCAGTGCAGTTTCTCGTTACATCGAAGAAACCACGGAGGAGATGTTCCATCAAATGATGAATGTCAATTTCCATAGCGCCGTGAACTTGACCAGGGTTAGCTCCTCCAGAAGTTTCTCCAGGCTTATTGAGCCCCTTGGACGATGTGTCCTCCATTTGCGAACTAAGCATCGGGACCTAGAGACGGACTTTTTTTCCAGGCACTTCTAGGCAGCCTCGAAGAAACCTGTAAGAAGACGGGCTCTGCATCCGTGGTTTTCACTTCTTCAGTAGCTGGACTCATGGGCATATTCGGCTACAGCGCTTATTCGCCCTCGAAATTCGCTCTCGTGGGGTTCGCTCAGACTTTGAAAGCCGAAAAAGAGCACCTCGGTAAGTTCTCCGTCTTTGTGTCGTAGACCGAATATATCTGAAGGAAATATGCTTACGGTGCGAGTTCGTTGCAGCAATAAATCGTCGTTTCCAAAAGGTACCTCATTGTCAGATTCGTCAAGTTCGGCTAAAAATTACAGGTTTGCACGTCATGGTTGCCTTCCCCCCTGACACCGACACAACGGGTTTTGCAAACGAAAATATTGGCAAACCCATGGAAACCGTTGCGATTTCGCAAATGGGTGGCCTCCATAAGCCGAGTGCGGTAGCGGCTACGATTCTTCGTGACATCAGTAAGAAAAGGTTGGTTGCTTTCCCATATTCTAGATGATCGCACGACATCTCCTTCAAGGTTTGAATAGGGAAGCTCCTCAGCTCAGACGCCCTCTGAAAACTTCGGAGCCTTCGAGTCAATATTCTTGTTGTATCCAGACTCTGCTCTTCTTCCGGAATGGACGGCCAATTCATCTGCACGGCCGCCTCGGGTCTTTGGCCCGCAGGATCCCTATGGAAACTCGTTTCAGAAGTCGCTTTGATTGCTCCCGCGCGATTGCTGGGAGCTTATCTACACTGGGCCTTCAGAAGATGTGCTTCGCACGCGAGGACTATAAGAGAGAGTTGATGATTCACGAGGAGAAACCATTATTGGAGCCAGATCCAGGAATGATGTCAATGAAGTCCTCTGAAAATGATTCACCTTGACGGTAGCAATCGTAGCACATCATCGTGGACTTCGGAAGTTCAAGTGATGGCCATGGAAATTGGGGTCAACATACCTCGGATACGTCATCCCCATTCATTCGTGAAGACATTCCTCACGTTGAACTTCTCGTGAAAGTTCTACCATTGAATAAGAAGCGCTGACGGCTGTGTTCGTCCAACCTAGACCGAGTCCTTCAATCACAGCTCTCCCCATATAAGGTTCTGCATGACCTGCTGTATACGACAGGCGCTCTCATTTACCAATTGGAGTGGATGAATTCGCCGGCGGTTCCCGAATCACCCGACCTCCGCTCGACGAAATTACTTCGCCCATCATATTTTGATCGTTTTCCATGCTACGACGAGTGGATGTGGTCTCGTATGACTTTTGTGAGGACGCAGAATCAGAGATATTGATCACCCCGGATCCCCTATCATTTGGGTCTGGTTCATAATCGAGGAAAGCCCCCAAGCGAATGGAAAGCAGCTGCGAGTTGTTGTCATACTAAAAATATATTTCATTCCGCATCGACCATGTTTTCAATAAATCATATTAGCCACACGGGACTCGGTACCGGATCAGAAAGTTTCCGGCTTTTCACAAGTAGGAGACCTGCTGGTCAGAATTGCATCACACATTTACATTAGTATGAAAATCG
Source organism: Neoseiulus californicus (assembly GCA_028455905.1). Classification (NCBI taxonomy): domain Eukaryota; kingdom Metazoa; phylum Arthropoda; class Arachnida; order Mesostigmata; family Phytoseiidae; genus Neoseiulus; species Neoseiulus californicus. The sequence continues at coordinate 6,786,955 of JAMQGS010000003.1, forward strand.
ATCCGTATCCGTACAGCGTCATCGGCTGGAATGGACTCGAAATCAGTCTGTCTGAACAATGCAGGGGTTTGATCCTCTCGAGCGCATTCGGACCAAACGCATTCGTTCGCACTAGACATGTCGAAAATGTCACATGACTAAACTAGTTGACAATTCACAGGACGAGAGATTGAATCGTTCGCAGTCCCCGCAATTGTACGGCTCTTGACGAGAAGTTTCTTCCGCATGATTTTCTTTATTAGGCGCAATGTTGGGATGAGTCAGGTGTGACCGGAATCGGCTCACTCGAGCTACACGCTCGTTTAAGCGAGTTTTCGAGAACCACAAAACCCTGCAGAGCTTTCAAAATCTGAATACGATGCCCCGTACCGACCTCACTGATGCGCAGCGTCTGCTCCGTACGGACATCCGCAGGAGCATTCAATCGTGTTGGTCGGTGCATTGCATGATCATCCGGCTGCAGGAGACTCTCAGACCGTCCTTGAAAGGGTCGCGTTCCAACCCATTAGAGTAAAGTGTCGAAAAATACCTGATGGAAGATTTCTCAAGAGATCTATAATTGATAAATTACAGGTTCGTCCTTTGAAAACCTAGAATTTCCCTGTTGGACACTCATTTCCCAGAAGGAAACCGGACATCCGCGGGTGCGATAGGCACCCGTTCACTTCGAAGGCCTCCCAAAGCGGACTAGTCCGGGAAGCGTCGAGTTACACAATGTACAGCGTTGCAAAAGAGACATGCCTAGGCTTCCCACGAGATACCCGTCGAAACAGCCCCTAAGGGTTCGGGAACACCATCGATGATCACAGGGAACGATTTTGTTAATTTATCCATGCTGGTGATCATGATCGGTTTGAATTTTACAATATGGTTCTTTCCGGCGATTTTTAGTAACAGTCCCTCCGATATCTGTTTCCCCCTCCACCACCGTTGCCTCGGCCGCCGCTTGGTCCCCTTGGCGGGCCGTATCCGAGACGGGGACCTTGCGCAGGTCTATCTGCTGGAGCTCCGTATGGGTTCCTGCCTTGAGGAGGTCCGTAGCCCCTGTTCGCAGGAGGTCCGTAGGGATTCCTGCCGGCGGGAGCTCCATGAGGGCTTCGATCCGAGTATCCATGCGATTGTCTGTCAGGAGGCTGTCCGTAGCCTCCTCTGTCCTGATACGAACTCTGCGTACTGTAGTTGTTGTGCCCACCATAACCGCGTCCATATGAATCTCGCTGGTGGCCCTGGTTATAATTTCCGCGTTGATTTTGATATTGAGGAGCACAGCCCCTGGTCCAGCTATTGTAGTTTGGAGGTGTGAATGAGGCATGGTGATTAACCATGCGGTGACCGCTCGCTCCTAGGGAGGCCCTCTGCGTGTTCCGAGCCATTCCTACTTGGGGCCTCCACTGACGTCCCTGGTCCCCAACGAGGTCTTCTGGCTTGAGGACTTTCTCGGGCTCCTTGGCACCCGGGAGCTTCACGGCAGGGAATATGAAGTCCGAACCGAAATCAGGATCACGCCATCGAGTCACCACAACCATGTTGTTAGGGCAAGGCTGACAGCCTCTTACAGGGCTCAAGACTTTCTCCTTCTCGGGCACCATCTGTGAAGTGGGAGGAGACATTTTGAAAACTAACCATGCTTTCTCTGGAGTGAGGAAGAAAAATCAAACCGCATGCACGGTTGGCAGGCATCGGCGAACGAACCTTGTCTGTGGTCAAGGCGTTTCCAGCCATTCCGAAGAAACTTTCGGGCTCAATCGGGTGGACCTGTTCATCGTTCAGCTTCCTCTGTGACTTATTTTCGTATAGACCTCGCAAGTACGGATAACCCGGGTGGCTTTTTCTGATGAATATGAAACTGTCACCGCGCGAGTTCCGCCTTTTTTCCTCTGGGGTCAGCTGGTCGTATACTGTGGCAACTGTTTCTAGCAAACGCTTCTCATCGACGAATGGTAACAGCGCGACTCCCATCCACGCAGCTTTCTTGCCGTTGAGATCGATTCTGAAATCGGTTGGGTAGAAGTCTATGATGGGGCTTTCGCAGTCCTCCATCAGATCTCCCCACGGCTCAGGGAGATGCTGACGACTCGCAGCCGGGAATACACTCATAAGTTGCTCCATCGGGTTGAAGGGCTTGGTGTCTTTCTCGAAATTTATCTCGAGGCTTCCAATCTCGGAGAAATCTGAGGCGAAAGGCGCGTAGTGATACGGGAAAAACCACTTCCACGAAGCGCAGCCTTGGTAGTAATAGTGGAGAACCCAACAAAGTCCCTCGGCGTAAGCTGCCGCTACTTCGTGGCGGAACGATTGGTTTTCCGGAGATACTTCGAACTTGCTTTCATAATAGCGTTCTTTCCATCCGACTTCCCATAACCGGACTTCGTCCTCGGGTTCTTCGTCTTCCTCTTCCGCTTTACGCTTGGCGGGTGGGCGGGCCGCCCCGCCCTCGGGTTCAAGCATTGCCTCAATGCCTGGAGACGAGTGGAGTCCTCTGGAGAAATCCATGGCGGTTTTCCGCTGGTTGAAAACTTCGTCCCTGCAGAAGAGTTTGCCAAGTTCAGGAGGTTTAGCTGAGAATTTTGCCACCAAATGATCACTGCCTCAAAACAAGCTTTCCTCAACTCACCGAGCGCCTGATATAGCCATTCCTCCGGACCGGACATCGGTGGGACCGAATTGACCTCCCATATGATAGGCAGGCTGAGCGTGCTCCTGTTTCTGCATCGCTTTGCGCTCCTGAAAATTGTGTGATAGTTGCCGGTGATTTCACTCTCCGAGGCCGTGTAGCATTTCAACCGGATTCGAGGGAGGTCGAACCTACCTTTTGGCGACGCTTGAATTTTTCTTCGTCAATCTGACGTTGCCGGAATATTTCATCTTCCGCTTGGCCGAGTTTCGTTAAAATCATGGCACAGTGATCCATTTGAGCAAAACCATCCTGCAATGCAATCCAAAAAATCAACTAAAGCGAGGATAGCCTTCTTCGTAACGCAATTTCCTTGTATCTGAATCAATGCATGGATATGGGGTCTCCACATTGACTCGCCTTAGTGAGATAGTCCTTCTTTGTGTGGATGGTTTCTTTGTATATTCGCACCAAACGATCGATGGCACCTTCTCTGATTTCTAGAGAGGGCAAATGAGGCAGGAAATCGTTCCCAACGAAAAAGCACAGGAATACCCAATCATCGATGGCCCGTTCGATCGACCATTTGAAAGGCAAGCCTTCGATCCACAGTTCCTTAGTCAGGTACTCTTTCAAAACATTCAGCCTGTTGAGACGAATATGGATTAGGATCACTCAGAGGATGATCACTATGATAGATCTCAGGAGGAGCATCATGATGGATCGTAGCCCAATGATCAGTCCATTGAAGGCTGGCGCACTGACCTTATGAAGATGAATTCGGTCTCGGCGCCTAAGGGTTTCTCGAGTTTGGCTTGGGATGCGACGTCTTTTGGGAGTCCCATGCAGTCTTTCATTTCGTGACCGAGTTGGCCACAGAGCTCGCATGGACGAGGCTGATTGGGTTTGAATTCCTCCCTGTTGAGCATACAGCGATTTGAAAAATCTCGCGCGCGTCCGAATCGGAGCGACGAACGGAGAAGCAACGAGAGTGCGGTGGATAGCTTGTCGAACAGTTCCTCCATGTAATCAATTCCCTAACTCACCTGATGATGGTGAAATTCGGCTCGTGCGTCGCCAAGCCCAACATGATGAGATCAGCATCTGCTCCACAGAGACAATGCTTCGTGTTCGGGTCATGGCTCGGACTTGCACGCTGTTTCCGTATGAAGTCCATGATCTTGTGTTCACCCTCTCCCGGAACGTTGGCATCGGAGAGGATAACCTGCGAGATCATCGATGGGATCATATATTACACCATCTTTCAGATTCCCCCCACGCAGTCCCCCAGGGAACTCGAGTGATGTATCCGAATACCATGTGTTACAACACATAACATTACCTCGATGTTCTGCCATCCAGGGTCGCTGTTCAGCCTGTCATGGATATAGTAATGCAGGCATTTCGCCAAACGATCCATGAAGGGGGTCCCTGGAGTGATACAGTTTGTATCGAAATGCTCCTCCGGGGCTTTTTCCGGGGGCAGATGGTACCCTTTGGACTGGAGTTCTGCTCTAAGTTTCTTAATCGTTTCAGCCTTCTCTGCGGCTTCCTTTGAAGCACGGAACCTGTGATTGATAGAAGGTTGGACGAGTTCGCGTCACGCGAGATTATATTCAACGCTGTTTCATGTATGCAGTGTCTGATGTATGTTTACAGTACGATGTTTTACCGTCTACTCCTCTGTTGGTTCATTTTCGCGCGCGGTGCGACACCGTCAATGGCCATATACAACAGTCTACGAGGTCTGATTATGCTGAAAATTCTATCAATGTATTCAAAGATAGCAACCATCATTTCGTCCTCATTTTTTGGCGCTGGCTTGTTTTCTGGATGACAGCATGGATGAATAATCCCTGGAGGTAAGGTAGGGAAATAGAAGTTTAGCCGAATCAAGAGGGACAAGTTCACTCCCCCGTCGACGTCGGTTCGCATGAGCCCCGTTTGGGTGTCTCGGATATATAGAAGCTGATGAAGTTATATCTTCTTACCGTTCATGTCGAGATACAGGTTGTCGAATTCCACATTATTCGGATTTGGTTTACTCGTGTCAATGTTGACCCGCTCATTGCCATCCACCGTGTGCCCCTTCTCTTCAACACAATGCACGATGATGTTTGGAAACTTCCTGGACAACCAGCGGAAGAAGGCTGGGACTCCCATTATTAGCGGAGTTCACTTGCTCAATTTTGCGGTGTTAGAAACGATGTTTTTTGCGGGATGATGGTTAGCTAGACTGAGACGCGCCGCCGCAGCAGCACATTTGCCGTGTTTACAAACGAATGATGACCTGATCTCTATCTTCGACGAACGCTGGGCGCCATATTTGAAAACTTTCAGGGATTCCTTGTTTCGGAAAACTGATTCGATACGTGACAGTGTGATATTTGAGAAGCGGCGCGAGAACACCGTCGCCGGATGAACCGGAGAACAAATATTCATTGGTTCACCACGGAGAATCGAAACCCGTATAATCGGCCAACCCGCTTCATCAGCCGGATCGACGCGGTCCTGACGATGGCCGATCAACCGGGTTTCACTATACATTGGAATTTTCTGTACAATTCGAGATTTCGTCGACGTCCGGCAGCGGTTTTGGGAGTTCTGAATATCCCGGAACTTGAGCGATCCGGTACAGAATTTCAAACGGGAGGAGGATGCGGATGAGTCAGACCAACAACTTGAGAATGCACGGAGAAATCGGGTAGCGGAGGAACCTGGTACGGAAGTCTCGATTGAGCTCCTGCCAGCTCCGACGGGCTCTCAGTCCAGACGGATTTGTTTCATGGTTTCCGCTGACGAGAGTGAGTAGTTCGCCAGAAAACTTGCTTAAAGTTCTAGCTATCTTTTTGTATGTCGGGTATTTCCTTTTCGTATGCCAGTCAACCCCTGAATCTACCCGACCTCGATGATTCACCAACGTCTTCGAAGGTCCCATCCGGTGCATTCTCTCGTTTAAAGCCTCCAACCCCGGGCTCATTACGCGCGAACGCATGGCATTCCACCAGCATGCTCCGCGCAAGTTCGTCCCGGGTTCCGGAAACCGACGCAGGTTGTAATAACTGGCATTTGCGGAATCCAATCCGACAGATTCGGGCCCTCTCGATCAGACGTTCAGGAGACACTCAATCATATCTCGGGCCCACTACAACCAAAATTTCCGAGTCCATTGGAGTCGTGCACTATGTATAACTTCAATATGCAGCGAAACGCCTGGTGTGGGTCAAAAGAAGTGACGTAGAGGTGTGACTGTATTCTCGACGTGCTTCTGGAACTCTCGCCGCCGGATTCTCCGAATCCGGCGGCTCTAGAGAAGCTTTCTCTAGTTTGTCCCAACAAAAAACGAACGACGCTGGAATCGTGCTCTGCCTGAACCGATGTTGGGAGAATCGAGAGCAGAATCTTCCGGCAGCGTTCGAGGGAAGGTCCGCTTCCTCCCCCGAGATTCTTTCAGGCGCACGATGCCCCGCCGACCGGAGAATCCGAAGGAGTTTCAGGATCATCGAAGACCGAATTCAAAATCAACTCGACCGATTTCGTGTTCCTCTTAGAGTCTCCTTCGACCGGGGTTTTAAAACCGCGGTTTCAGATACAAGCGGGTTGGCTCTCCCTCTGCGAATTGATCGAGGATGATCGGACCCCGCTCAAAGGAGACTCTGAGAGGAACACGAAATCGGTCGAGTTGATGAGGCCTAATAGAGCTTAACGGAATGGACGAAATCGAGGACATGATACATTTCCATCCAGCAGTGGCGTATACAAGATTCGGTTTTGGGGGGGGGGGGCGACCCTATGTCATGGGTGGGGCGATTCGACACTCCGGACTCAGAGGTATAGGACTTTAACATGGGAGGGAAAAATTATGGGGGGGGGGGGGGGGCGATCGCCCCATCGCTCCCCCCCCTGTATACGCCACTGCCATCCAGAACATAGCCGGTGAGCGTGGCGCACGGCTTCGGCAGCATGTCGCAGCAAACTCGGAAGGATACCTGATAACCGAAATCCTGGATGGAAGTCTCCGCGAGAGAATTGTGGCGAAGAAAGGAGTGATGTTCATGGATGAGATGTCCATACTACTAACGGTGATCCGCTGGTGTTCCGAAACCAAGAACTTCTACCACATTGGGCGTGAGGTCCTGGTCGAGCTCAGAGGCTCGTGGGCTAGGTCGAGAAGATTGGGTCGGAACATCAACGCTGCCTTGGATCTGAAGTATGTCCGAGACATCTTCGGCGAGTCCTGGAGCAGTATACGCAAGCGCTTAATGTGAGCATGGCACAGATCAAGAACAAATTATGCAGATATATGCGTAACTTGTTATGAACGGCCCGACTTCGCGATGTTCCGTGGCGGATTCCATCTTGCTTCTAGAACTGCGCCTCCCAGCCTTCAGGTATATCCCCATGAGGTTTCTCACTTCTCTCTAATAGATACGCCGAACATTATAGCCGGCAGATTGTTGCCGACTCGGACCTTCGGACTGAAACCCCCAGTATCGGCATTGTGTAGTTAAGGGGTGGACGACACGCGGCTCATGGGGTTTTTCTATGCGACTCGCCGTCCTTTTTTCGATACTCCTGCCGATAGTGTAAATCCCCAGCCTTGCAACAGAAACAGCGCGAGAATTCTCTTTACTTTTAGATGAATCCTGAAAGAATACGGTTCTCACCCAACCCTCTTGAATCGTCGATTCCACTTGAACAAGTCAATCTTTCGTCTTCGTGGGTACCATACTCACATGACATGTTCCCTGTGGTCCGCCTCGGACTCACTTACAATTAGTGGCCCGCGGTAGATCCAAAGTTTCCCGTCCCTGGTTGCTTTCTGCTGGCATTAGGAGTCCGATCTTCAGGGGGTGAACTGAGGATTTGGTGACTATTCGTCTGAATTGGTTGCTCCAGAACTCGGACGCAATTCTTAAGTTCAAACTTCATTGCAGAATTCTCCGGATACAATCGATGGGAGTCAGTTTCCTACCGAATCGGGACAGGAGCCAAGCTTTGTGCATCACTTCGAGCAGCGCAAGCACATCAGGAACGTTCAAGCTCAGTTGCTTCAAGCTATCCTGAGCAACATACTTTTCATTCAGATGATGGCTACGGAATATTCGCCTCATCTTGACTCTTTTTGGTCCTTGTAGTCAACGTTCTCGCGAATGATTATTCGCTCCGGAAGTCCTTTCCGGAGGCTCAGATGGCTCCAGGGGCTCATAGACACTCATATTCAGCGGTATCCCTCGTTGGGGTAGTTGCTGAAGGTGGATTTGAATGAATACGCTTATTCTGCATTACTTACTCCATTTATGTTCTTGGCCGCATTCCTGATTTCACATCAGCTTAACTGACGAACAGGAAGCCTTTGAGGATCCAAAGACATGTCCAGGAGGATCATACGGCATTTGGGGTCTCAAGCAAGAATCGCTGCAGATCCACAGACCGCAGCAGCTACGGCTTCGGATGAAACATCCGCTGCCTACATGACTCGTGACTAGGCCTTCCAAATAACCGCATTCTTGAAAACCGCGGTTCACGGTTAACCGAAAATTACCGGGAAAACTGCGGTTAATTGCAGAAAACCGCGGTTACCGCGAGAGAAAACCGCGGTTGATAACCGCGGTTAAAAAACCGCTGGAAGGCCTACTCGTGACTCGTGACGGAACCTCTGCCGGGGGAACTCTCGCTGATGTGCATTCACGTCGCACTCCCCATTCCGCAGTTGAATAACAAAAACTTCCGGAATATTCAAGAGGGATGATGATCGATCGCCGCATTTGTATCATGGAGCTGTAATACATGGAAAATGCGGCACTTTAAATTCGAGATTCTGCCGACTTCCGGCAGAGGTTACGGTACTTCTGAATAGCCCGGGACGCAAGCGATTCTCAGTCCGACATTCCAGATGTAGGATGCGAATGAGTCGAAGACCAGCAACTTGGGGTTGCGCGGAGGACTCGGATGTCGGAGGACACTAGTTCCGGAGTTTCGACTCAGCTCCTGCCAGCTTCGCCGGGCTTCACAGTACTGAGCGAGTATTTTCATGGTGTCCGTTGACGAGAGTGAAGAGCTTGCCAGCAAACTTGTCAAAAACTCTATCTATCTTTTCATATGTAGAATGTCGGGTATTTCTTCCTCGTATCCCTCTCGAATCCTGAACTTACTCACCCTCGGTGATTGAACAAATCCCGCCTTCGCGGAGCCTGCTCATTGAGGAAGCAGGCATCGATTCAATTATCGTCTGCACGACAAAGCTAGATTGGCATCAGATATGCGGACCTTCGCTCACGAGGTGTGCTCTTCTTAACCGATTCGGCTGGCCGTCATGAGCCCACATGGTGATAATGAACCCAAAAGCAGCGGAAAAACTCGGACAGTTGCGAGCAGTCACGATTACTCCAATTGCTGATCATAAATGTACTCCAGGATCTGCCTAATGAAGCTCGCGACTCTCACCTCACAGCTTGATACGCCACTCTTAGAAACCGCGAGCAGCAGCTGAAGCATCCATCCTGAGTTTTCGCCCTGGTCGGGAACATGTCCTATGATTATGATGGCGGAGGAAGAGTCTTCCGGATCGCCTCCCTCCCAGTGGGTGATCCTCATCAGTTTAATGATCTAGAGACTCGAGGACTGATGGAGTGTGTTGATGACTCTTTGGATTCCAGTTCGAACCGTGGTACTCGTACTACAACGATTCACGAGGAAATGTAAGATTGGGAGGCATCTTCGGAACCCTGATCGGAAATATAACCAGGTCGATGAACATGACGTGAGTACGTTCTCTCTGTTGGACGCGTCTGTCTATCTCAAAGCTAGATCGGAAGTTTCGATTCGTGCTCGATTTCAGGTACATCGTAATACCCCCTAACGATGGCCAATACGGTATGGAGCTGCCGGATGGCACTCTCGACGGAACGCTCCGTATGGTGGCTGATGGCGGGGCGGACTTCGCTGCCGGTCCCTTCGCGGCGGGCGAGACGATTTTCAAGCATCTACATTTGTCATCGGTGGTTGCGTTCACTTCGTTGGTCATGCTCAGCGGCATGCGGACAGCTTACGTTAACGAAGCGCAAAGCTTCACGAATTCTTTCTCTTCCGAAGTGAGTTTGAGAGTAGCCGCCCGCGGCCAGTGATACCCACACCGGCGAAGCGGAGATCTTCCCCGTCGGGATCAGGTCAAACTATTGTTTCCGTAGGCGCAGTCGAGGGTGTACTCGGCGGGTTGAAGTCCCCATGTGTTAAAACTACCCGAATATCCAGCGTATGAGGGACCTTCTGCTCCCCATAGGCCCCTTGTTTGGGGCAAACCTCTTCCTCATGGAGTTCACAGCAGAAGCCCCTTATACGCCAGTTTTCAAGGTATCCTGATTGAGCCTTGGGATCGGTTTCCCAGAATTTTGAAGGGGTGCCAGCTTGAGGGAAAATATGAGCCCCGTCCTAGGAGAAGTCTTCGCTACGCCACTCGATCTACCTACTTGCAGGTCTGGCTCGGACTGCTGATTTCCTCCGTGGTGATGTTGACACTGATGGCCGCCCAGGAATACTTCGTGCGCGACCGGGCGATAAGACTGAACCTCATTTTCCGTTTCGGTTTCGAGTTGTTCCAGACGCTACTGCAGGAAGGTCACTCGGAAGATCTTTGTTTATCTTTCACACAAAATCCTGAGCTCAGCTTGGATCTAGAAGTGCCCCGGAGTTGTAGAAGCCCAATGTCTGGCTTCTCATCGTCCTTGTTCGCTTCCACAGCATCCAAAAGCAAGTTCAGAGGTCCGTTTGCTCGTCTGTTGGGCGCAACCTGGCTGCTGACCTCGCTGATACTAGGGAATTCGTTCGCTGGTCAATGCAGAGCCAATTTGATCGTCAAGCTTCCTACTGAACGAATTGATACACTTGAAGACCTGCTGGTTCGACCCCACCTTACTATTTACTATACGAGGACCCCGTTGGAAACCGTAATGCGGGTTGGTAGTCGATCCCCTCCAGGTCTTCCCGCCGGTTATACCGTCGTTCAATAGAGCTGAGCGGAGAGGACAGAATTGAGTGCATGATATGTTTTCCATCCAGAGCATTGGAGGTGAGCGTGGTGCACGGCTCCGACAGCATCTCGCAGCAAACTCCGAAGGACACATGATAGCCGACATCCTGAATGAAGACCTCCGTGAAAAAATCGTTTCGAAGAAAGGGGTGATTTTCATGGAAAAGCTGTCCATATTACCAACGGTGACCCGCTGGTGTTTCGAAACCCAGAACTTTTACCACATTGGGAGTGAGCCCCTGGTCGATATCTACGGTTCGTGGGCGACGTCGAGGAAATTGGGTCGAGACTTCAACGCTGCCCTGGATTATAAGTACGCCTGGAAAATTTTCGACGCCATATGGATCAGTGTACAAAAGCACATAGTGGGAGCATGGCACAGATTAAGAACAGAACCTTCAGAGGTATGCGCAACTTGGTATGAGCGGCCTCGCAATAATCCGTCGCGGATTCCATCGTGTTTTCGGAGCCGCACCCCCTAGCCATTGGGCACATTCCTACGGGATGTCTCCTCTCCCCTGAATAGATATGCTGAAAATCGAAGGTTGCAGATTGTCGTCGACTCCTATAGTAGGGGCGGAACACCCAGGGCTCGGGAGGATGCAGTTGCTCTCTACTGATTCGTCTGAACTGGTTGCTTCAACACTCGGGGAGGTCTCAAGGTCCGATTTCATTGCAGAATTCTCCGGATACAATCGATGGGAGTCAGTTTCCTACCGAATCGAGACAGGAGCCGAGCATCTTGCATAACTTCGAGCAGTGCGAGCACATCAGAAACCTTCAAACCCTCTGAGCTCCTTGATCTCTACTCTATCTTCAAAACATTTTTCATCACGACTGCCGCGTCCATAGTGGCCCTGGTATTGGAAATCATCACTGACAAACTGCAGAGAAACTCTCACTTTTTCTGAGCAGCATGCTTTTCATTCAGATGATGGCTACGGAAGATCATCCGCCTCATCTGGAGCATTTGAAGAGCCCAATTCCAAAACGTCACATCTCCATTTTTAGCGTTTCGAGAAAAACGCAAAAAACTCTTGTGGCTTCCATACGTTTCCTATGCGGACCTCATTTTCAAACCCTAACCAGAATAGGAAAAAGGGTCTCCTGACAAAATCCGTGAACGTGGATAGGTAGCCTCCTTCCATGGCTACAAGAATCTGCAGGAAACTCGATTTTGGAAAAAATGGAGATGTGACGTTTTGGAATTGGGCTCTTCATTTGGTCTCCGTAGTCAACGCATGAAGTGAGTAGCAGTGTACCATCAGAGCATAACTTCAAGTAGAGGATGACATAGCGTTCGGCAGCTCACGGGTCGGAATATTCGGCTGATCGGAAAAACGGATGCGAAGAGCAGTCAATTGTTCCAGGTGCTTTCTCCGCTCGTTTTGGGCATTTGGACGATCAGAGTTTTGCTCACATTTACGAGAGTGTCATCCTGACGCGCAGCATTTTTGTTGCGCGTATTGCTAACACGTGTTCGACTCATCCGAATTCATTGAACACTTCAAGAGCGTTCACCACTTCGAAGACCGCACTTGCGTGTACTGCGGAGCGACGTTCATCGACGACCAGGAAGCCTTTCTCCATGTGGTTGAATCGCATTCTTCCCGAATTTATAAAGGTGGGAAATGCATGATGCAGACCCGCGGCTGATGTCACGAACGCGGGTACTGTGAGATTCGCAAACTCACTAAAAACCCTCCTCTTTCTACTCGATTGATGCATGCGGGAATTGCATAGCACTATCCAAGAAGATGCTACCACATTCGAGTTTCCCAAGCAATAATATTCGCTGCAACTCCATCGGCCGCTCCAGGTACGGCTCCGGTTAAAACCTCTGCTGCCAACATGACTCGTGACGGAATCTCTGCATAGGGAATCGCGCTGATGTGGATTGAGCGGAGCTGAATGATAATAAACTCCTAAATATTTGAGTTGGAATCGCCGCGTTCTCATCATAGAGCAGTCATACATCGAAAGTGCGGCACTTGAAATTTGAGATTCCGCCCACTTCCGGCAGAGGTTGCGGGACTTCTGAACATCCCGGGACGTGAGCGATCTCCACTCCGACATTCCAGATGTAGGATGCGAATGAGTCGAAGACAGACAACTTGAGATTGAGCGGAGGACTTGGGTGCCGGAGGACACTTGTGCCGAAATTTCGACTCAGCTCCTGGCAGGCCCGCCGGGCCCCACAGTCCTGAGCGAATTTTTCCGTGCTTTCCGTTGAAGAAATGAAGAGTTTGCCAGTAAACTTGCTCAAAAATCTATCCGTATTTTCATATGTAGAATGTCGGGTATTTCTTTCTCGTGTCCCTCTCAAATCCTGAACTTACTCGCCCTCGGTGATTCAAAAACGTCTTTGGAGTTCACATCCGATGCATTCTCTCGTTTCCAGCCACGAACGTCGGGCTTATATCTGAGGCCCACCACAACCAGAATTCCCGAGTCTATTGGAGTCACGCTCTAGAGTCTAGACTCTAGATTTTAGACGCTCACTCTGCAGCGAGACGCTCTGCGAAGGCGTGCCGCTAGAACCGTCTCGCCGCCGGATTCGGAGAGAATCCAGGATGCTCTCACAATCAGAAAATCAAGCTTGAACTCCTAGGCTGCGGAGGCAATCAATTGGGAAGGGGTGGATCGCGCGGCTTAATTTTGAGTTATTCAGCGAATCCCGCCCCCCCCCCCCAGAGCCTGCTCATTGAAGAAAGAAGCATCGATTCAATTATCGGCTGCAGGACAAAGCTAGATTGCCATTAGATATTCGGACCTTCGCTCACGAAGTGCTGTGTGCTCTTCTTAACCGATTCGGCTGGCCGTCATGAGCCCACATAGTGAAAATGAACACGAGATCAGCGATGAAGCTCGAACAATCTCGAGCAGTCATGATTACTCCAATCGCTGACTGTAAATGTACTCCGGGATCTGCCTAATGGAGCTCGCGACACCCACCTTACAGCTCGATGCGCCACACTTAGAAACCGCGAGCAGCAGCTGAAGCATCCATCTTGAGTTTTCGCCCCAGTCGGGAATATGTCCTATGATTATGATGGCGGAGGAAAAGTCTTCCGGATCGCCTCCCTCCCAGTGGGTGATCCTCATCAGTTTAATGATCTAGAGACTCGAGGACTGAGGGAGTGTGTTGATGACTCTTTGGATTCCAGTTCGAACCGTGGTACTCGTACTACAACGATTCTCGAGGAATTGTAAGATTGGGAGGCATCTTCGGAACCCTGATCGGAAATATAACCAGGTCGATGAACATGACGTGAGTACGTTCTCTCCGTTGGCCGCGTTTGTCGATCTCGAAGCTAGATCGGTAGTTTCGATTCGTGCTTGATTTCAGGTACATTGTAGTACCCCCTACCGATGGCCAATACGGCATGGAGCTGCCAGATGGCACTCTCGACGGCATGCTCCGTACGGTGGTGGATGGCGAGGCGGACTTCGCTGCCGGGCCTTTCGCAGCGACCGAGACGACTTTGAAGTATCTACATGTGCCATCTGTGGTTGCGTTCACTTCGTTGGTCATACTCAGCGGCATGCGGACTGCTTACGTCAACGAAGCGCAAAGCTTCACGAATTCTTTTTCTTCCGAAGTGAGTTTGAGAGTAGCTGATCCGTCGAGCCTTTCCAGGGACAACTTAGTGAAGTTCGAGACATTTCTCCGATGGAAAATCCCTCAAATAACGACGAGGCGAAACTGAAGTTTCTACGCGAAATTCTGTGCCGCGGCCAGTGATACCCACACCGGTGTATTGGAGATTTTCCCCTTCGAGATCATGTCAAACTAGTACTACGCAAGGGCGCAGCCGAGGGTGTACTGGGCGAGCTCGAGCCCCAATGTGTTCAAACTATCTGAATTGAGGCTTGCGGTCGATATTCTAGAATTTCAGAGAGTTACCACCTTGAGGAAAAACATGAGTCTCCTCCAACGAGAAATCCTGGATTCGCCAATCAATCTACCTACTTGCAGGTCTGGCTCGGGCTGCTGATTTCCTCTGTGGTGATGTTGACACTCATGGCCGCCCAGGAATACTTCGTGCACGACCGGGCGATAAGATTGAACCTCATTTTCCGTTTCGGTTTCGAGTTATTCCAGACGCTACTGCAGGAAGGTGACTCGGAAGATCTTTGTCGCTCCTTTGCACAAGATTCTGAGCTGAGCTCGGATCTAGAAGTGCTCTAGAACTGTAGAAGCCTAATATCTGGCTTCTCATCGTCCTTGTTCGCTTCCACAGCATCCAAAAGCAAGTTCAAAGGTCCGTTTGCTCGTCTGCTGGGCGCAACCTGGCTGCTGATCTCGCTCATACTCGGAAATTCGTTCGCTGGTCAATGCAGAGCCAATTTGATCGTCAAACTCCCTACCGAACGAATTGATACGCTTGAAGACCTGCTGGTTCGACCTCACCTGACTATTTACTATACCAGGACCCCGTTGGAAACCGTAATGCGGGTTGGTAGTTGATCTCCTACAGCTTTTCGTGACGCCTATGCGGACGTTCAATAGAACTGAGCGAAGTGGACCGAATCGAGTACAAAATATATTCTTCATCTAGAGCATGGGGGGTGAGCGTGGTGCACGGCTCCGACAGCATCTCGTAGCAAACTCCGAAGGACACATGATAGCCGACATCCTGAATGACGACTTCCGTGAAAAAATCGTTTCGAAGAAAGGAGTGATTTTCATGGAAAAGCTGTCCATAGTACCGACGATAACCCGCTGGTGTTCCGAAACTAAGAACTTCTACCACATTGGGAGTGAGCCCCTGGTCAATATCTACGGTTCGTGGGCTACGTCGAGGAAATTGGGTCGAGATTTCAACGCTGCCCTGGATTATAAGTATGCCTGAAGGTTTTTTTGACGCGATATGAAACAATGTACACGAGCACATAGTAGGAGCATGGCACAGTTCAAGAACAGAACATTCAGTGATCCGCGCAACTCGGTATGAACGGTCTCGCAATATTCCCTGGCGGAATCCATCGTGTTCTTGGAGCTGCACCCCCTAGCCATCGTACATATCCTTACGGGGTGTCTCCCCTCCCTCGAATAGATGTGCTGAAAATCGAAGGCTGCAGATTGTCGTCAATTCGGGCAGTACGGACTAAACATCCAGGGCTCGGCAGGGTGCAGTTGATCTCTACTGATTCGTCTGAACTGGTTGCTTCAACACTCGGGGAGTTCTCAAGGTCCGATTTCATTGCAGAATTCTCCGGATACAATCTATGGGAGTCAGTTTCCTACCGAATCGGGACAAGAGCCGAGCTTTGTGCATCACTTCGAGCAGCGCGAGCACATCAGAAACCTTCAAACCCTCTGAGCTCCTTGATTTCTACTCTATCTTCAAAACATTTTTCATCACGACTGCCGCGTCCATAGTGGCCCTGGTATTGGAAATTATCACTGACAAACTGCAGACAAATTCTCACTTTTTCTGAGCAGCATGGTTTTCATTCAGATGATGGCTACGGAATATCCGCCTCATCTGAACTCATTTGGTCTTTGTAATCAACGTTCTGGTGAATACATCTTCCCTCCGGAGACTCAGGTCTGTCCAGGGACTCATGGACGCTCGTATTTAGCAATATCCCTCATTGGGGGAATCGCGAGACGGTGTATGCGAATAAACACGATTCTACTGGATTTCTCACGCTCTCGATATTCTCGACCGCGTCCCTGATTTCATAAAATCTCATCTGAGCTCAACGAGGCACAGGCCAGCCGGACCGATAAGCGAGTCGCTGCTTTCGAAGTTTGGCGCGCTACCCTCCCTCCCGGAACGACGACATCTCTTACCTTTTCTCTTGCCACCGTCACGCTTACCACCATCTGGTTTGGTTCGAGCCGCTCGCCGTCGTCTTGCTGGCGATGGTGACCCGCTGACTCGAAACGAGTTTGTTTGTTTGTCGCGGATGGAATCCACAGCTGCTCGTTGCAGCTCGTAGTAATTCGATGTGCAACAGTGGCTGAGTCGTGTCAAGTTCAAAGTTATTTTTCTGCATGGAGGAGGGACCTCTTGCCCGCCACAGGTAACAATCTGCTGCCGATTTGAATCATGTTGGCCACTGGAGAGGGGAAGTTGTTTCCAATATTGGGTCAGTACCCGTCGAGCGGAAAATATCGCAAAACAAAGAACGCCTCCCCGTCCTCTCGCGACACCGTTGAGCACGCGTGCGAGCTCTGCAGTGCCGAGATTCACAGGGCGGGCAACCGCTGCGTTTGGAGCGAACTCCGATCAATAGATGTGGGCACCGCTCTCGTGAAGACAGGATAGTGAACAGCGGGCTCCCGAGCGTCCCATCATCCGAATATGCCAGCTGCTCCGTTTTGTCCGGAAGAAGACGACAGCTTTCGGTCTTATGAATGCATACAAATATTCTCCACAAACGGGCAAAGAGAATAATAGTAGAAGGAACATGCCCTGCCCGTTTTCAATGGAAGCCCGACAAATTTGGACGGTCCTCCGAAACTCGTTTTCTGAGACCTAGTTTGAAGGAGCGTGCTTCTCATATTCGATTCGTTTGATGGCTTCAGCAAGCTCGTAGAAGACGAGAACCGGAACCGTTAGATGACGACAGAATATACTATCCAGTTTATCGGTTGGCCGAACTCATCGATCATCGGTGGACTTGAATCAATGTGTCATGATAGTGATCCAGAGTAGTATTCCGACTCTCGATTGCGGATTATGATGCGCACATCCGGAGGAGTTGTGGATTCTGTGCCAAGGAAGTCTTTGTGCGTGATTGAGCTCGCGCGCCGTAGAACTTTTCGAAAGACCTTTGAGCTGGAGCTCGATCCCTGAACAACAGCACATACAATCAGAGGCGAAACTCCGAGTCTCTATTAAACTGCGAGTTCTAAATCCTCCTCCGTCTGACAAGACGAAAGCTCCGACTCGATCGGAACTTGACTTCAATCAACTTTCAAAAAGTTCGTTGGCGATAGGCGTGGGATGATTCGTTCGCAAGTTCCAAATACAGAGTCGTTCGCATCCCACCGATTCTCTGCTGAGGTGCTGTAATATCAAGTGGTAAAAAGAACACCCTCTCTCGATCAACCAACACGAGACTGGATTGCCTGGGAACCTGGATAGGTTTCACTTCGAAGAGTGCCTTGTTTTTTTCAAATGAAGACATATCCCCTTGATCAATGTGAAATACGCAAGAGATCCGAGATCAGATTCGAGCCCGCGGCCAGCAGTCGGGGTCATGGAGTCATGAGGGTTCAAAGTGCGCTCTGAGGGGACCGAGGAAAACTTTTGTGGAAAACTATTTTTCTGTGCAAAACAAAACGGTGACGACGGCAAATCATGAAACATGAAGAGGCGATTCGGCTAAAACATGGAGAGACAAATTGGACTCATGACTCTTTGATTCGTTCCTATATACCCTTCCGGATATCTCTCTGTGAAATTGGCATTTCCTCTCTGGTGAGGCACTATAACGGACGCACCATGGAGCGGAACGCTCCGATCAAGCGCTTCGATCTAAGCCCAAGATCAGTCGGTGGTCAGAAGCAATCTTCTCTGTTGAGCTACCGTGTTTGGGAGAAAAATTATTGACGCGAGTGATGTTTTAGGCGCCAGAGCAAGACATTTAATAATGTGGGACGTTCTGCACGCTCAGCGCGTGGAGCGAGCACGTAACAAACGACGGCACATTTTAAGGCAAGGGTAGATACATTCAAGTCAAAACTGTTCGAACGGTCGGAAACTACCATTGCTCTGTTTTGGAGATCTCTATGATCCCCCCAACCCAAAGATGGAGTCAGTGATTCCCGAGGGTTCGATTCTGATCCAAGATCATCTTGTTTTGCAGTGGTGTTCATGTAGCGTCGTTTCGATGGAGAATCATCACGAAGGGGTCAGTCAGCTGAGCACTCAAGCTCACATATCCGCGAAGTCATGCAACGAGACTCTGAGGCAAGCTCAAGGATACTCGTAAGTCCGGTTTTCATGTTGTTTCGACTTCCAAAACTCATTTTGCTCCAGCTCGGAGGACATGAATCGATTCGACTCAACTCTTCTTATTTTCCGTCTCGGAATTTCAGGAAGACTTTCGAAGCCTTTTCGTCCCAGTGCTCGGACGAGAAAATAGTGCAATTTTTCAAATGTAGTCGTCGAGCTTGTGATTTCACATGTGAAGACAAAGAGAGTTTCTATTGTCATCTTCTGACTCACAACGAATGTAAGTATGAATCGAATCTTCTCCATGTCTTCGTATGCCGTCGATTCATCTATCTCTCGATCTCCATGTCGTCGATTCATCTATACATGCTCGGAAACTTCCCGGATACCGAAATCGCGAAGAGTCAATTATCGGAGGAGTCAGCGGGACGTCTCAAGTTCACAGCTCCTTTCCGCTCGGGTTCTGAAAGCGGCTTCACTTTTCAGATGAAGAGCAGGACTGCTGCATTTACTGTGAGCGGGTCTTCGTCATCGAGAACCTAGCGCAGCACATGGTATCGCAGCATGGCAATCGACGTTTCCAATGCAAGCTCTGCTTTTACCGAGGATGCACTCGAGCCCACCTCATTATTCACAGTCTCAACGTCCACGCTAGTTTGGTACGTTGTCACGGGGAATTCATGCTGAATCGTATATCTTACGAACCGAAGATCTTCCTCAAACTGAAGCAGATGTACATATATGCCGCACATTCATAATGTGTTTCGTACATTTCAATCAACCTGAGCTCCTTTTTTTCCAGGTCGTGCAAGGGTTGGCGTGCCCGCGTATGTCCGGGGCTCTCATGCCAGATGTGAAGCCTCGAGCCAGGACTCTGTTGTACAGGTGGGTGGCGGAAGGATGAAGGGCGTACCAGTGTACCATCAGAGCATAACTCCGAGTGTAGGATAACAGAGCGTTCAGCAGCTCATGAGCCGGAATACCCGACTGATTGAGAGAACGGATGCGAAGAGCAGTCAATTGTTTCAGGTGCTCTCTCTGCTCGTTTCGGGCATTTGGACGATCAGAGTTTTGCTCCCATCTACGAGAATGTCACCCTTACGCGCAGCATTTTTGTTGCGCGTATTGCAAGCATGTGTTCGACTCATCCGAATTCATTGAACACTTCAAGAGCGTTCACCACTTCGAAGACCTCACTTGCTTGTACTGCGGGGCGACGTTCATCGACGACCAGGAAGCCTTTCTCCATATGGTTGAATTGCATAGCGATTGGCCGATCAATATTTTAGATAGGTGAGTTCGCCGCTTGAATTCCATCAAATCACGATCCTCTCTCGGGATCACACCTCGTTTCCCGAGTGGATATCCTCGGATTCCTATTCGCTAGTTCGTGCGAAGCCTATCAATCTTGTTCCTGCGATACGGTGGATACCGTAGTCCGGGACAATCTCGTGCTAGAGTACTGTTTTCTATGTGGATCCCATTGTTTGGCTGAGGCTTGATTCATTTCTTCTCCGAACGGCCCCAATATCAAACTCCAGCTCTACCTGATCTCTATCGACAGCGGACTCAATGCCCTATTCGTCTTCCAGAAATTCGAGTGATGCTTTTCAAACAAGTGTTGACCTCAACCATAGCTCTCCAGAAGTGGATAAAACGGTCGAAGAAAACAATCCCAGTCAAGCCCCCGTCCAATGCGCCCAATGTTCGGCGGTGTTTGGCTTCAGCGAAGCACTCCGCATGCACGACTGCCCCGTGTTCACGTCATCGGTGAACACAGTACCAACCCCAGCCATGCCAACTGCGATGACGATGGGTGTCACAGCAAAACAGCAAACGTCCCCTTCGGCAGTAGCCGCACCGCAGTCCAAGCGCTATAGCGCCGCGCCGAAGAGCGTACTGGAAAAACGAAAAAAAGAAACAAACGGTATTCCGTCATCAAACATCACTGCGACATCCACCGAAGAAGCGCCGAAGCGGAGCAATCTGTCGAGGAGGAAGAAGAAGTCTGAATGCAGTACAGAACAGCCGATGCCCATTGTTGCACAGAAGCCAGTTGCTTGTGCTGTTTGCAGCGTCAGGGGATTTAGATTAGAATACTCAACACGAGAGGAACTCGCACTCCACATGTTAGAAGAGCACCGCTGTATTTACATCTGCAATAGGTGAGGAAGCCCCCGCATATCTTCATCGATGGAATGAGAGCATGCATAAGCATCTTGGAATGATTTCCGAACCCACTTCAGGGTAAAATCAGTTGTCTCCAGGGAAAACCCCATCATGATTTGAATCATAACCATGAACATCATGATTTTCTTTTCACAGATGCTTCCACGGAGAGGAGAAATTCAAGAGTCTTCAGAACCACGTGAAAGTCTGTGAAGGAGCAGTTGAGAGGGACATTCTCACTATCAAAAACGGAGTTCTGCAGACGTCATCAAAAGTTAAGGTCGAAAAACATCAAAAAGACAGGTCGATCGCGAGAGAGAGAGCCGAGAAGGAGAAACACGAAGCGGTCGAATACAAGAGTTACTACGGAAGGCCTGTGGAGGCAGTGGACGACGCAGTGGTCGTGGTTTGCGAGGATGGCTCACGCTTCCCCATGAAGACGTTCCTCCTTCTCGTACCCCAACAGAGATTAGAGCTTCAAAAGTGTACTTGGGAAGAAATGCGCAGGTGGGGAGCTGTGGATTAGAGAAGACCCGTTGCATGGTGATACGTGGTATGGCCACGGGCGATTGAGATTTCCTGCTCTGTGACTCATCTGTATCGTGGCCATATTTCACCACAGATACGCTACTGGTCAACAGCTGGTGCGCCGAGGATGGGCTCACCGGAGCTGTCAGACGCGTTCTTATCTTCTAAGCCAATTTGGTCAGATCACAAGCGAATTCTCTGAATTCGCTCACCTGATCCTTAAAAAAGCTCGTTCAAGGTCAATGCAAACTGTGTCGACGATTGCGAGCTTCGCTCGTAACGGGCTAGAATTGTTCCGGCTTTGTGTCACATTAGATCAAACTTCTAGAACCGATCCTGATGTCGCATGAGGACGACGGGTACCTGATGTGTAAGGTATGTGATATTTTGTATATTTGTAAAGACGTTTTTCGTTCTTGGATGTGAGCGTGTACATCGTTAGTTGTTGACGTGTGTTTTTTCTAATGATCTGTCTGACTTGAGTTTGACTAACGAGCGTCGCCATTCAATTGGAATCTCATCTGAGCACGCGGTTCTCGAAAACGCTTGTTTCGGTATTAGAAGTTTGCAGTCTCTTTCATGCCCTATCTTGGATTCTTGCCCGACAGGCAATGAATCGTCTAACCCAGGTCGTGGAGTGTAAGCCTGGGCCTCGATTAACGCAATTTTGGCGGCTCCGAGTTCTTTTTGGCTCGAGCTTCTGCTCCTTCTGAGCTTTATTACTAGGACTAGCCTTGATGAGTGATGTGTGTCGAGATCGCTGGGTCGAAAAACTGCGCATGTGTTCAAAAATTTGGTAGCATGACAGCAATGGCATTCAGTTCAGAATAACGAGCATACAAGTTGTAAGCCTTTGCACAGGTGCTGAAAGCTCTTACAGTGTCTTTGGAAACTCTGTTATTCGAGATTCGATATCAGCCGTGGATCTGTCAATGTGAAACGGAATCACAGCATTTGTATACATTATGGAGTACATTATCGTCCCATAAATTGTCTGACGTGTTTTCGGAAACCACTCGTTCCTTTGATCCCTAGCTGTAAGGAAGTTTCATATAGGATGCAAGGGTATCCGCGGCCAAAGACCGCGGTCTCGAGGTCTCCGTTGGTCAGAGCCGCAATTATTTTCGGGGGACTCTTCTTGGAACAGGGAGAATTCGCTACGAAAATTCAGAAAGAGAAGTTGAGGTCCAAGCGGTGGTGATTCCCACGTACCCGTCAGGAACCACGGTACACGCTGGGATTGTACAGGCGCCGGTGGCCTCCGGCTTGAACTGCGATTCGGCGGTTCCGCTTGGTGGGTCGTCCGCGAACACATACAAGACCCCGGCGCTTGAGCGCAGTGAGAGTTCCTGAAACCTCCCTGAAAGAGCGTTTGAGTTTGGAGAGCCTCGCTTACAAAGGACCCAACTCTCGTTCTCATGTGAAGGTCTCTGTATGCAAGGTCCTCCATAAACCAAGGTCGCCGTGAGCGGTGTTCCTCGTACGCGCCAGCTCCTAGCATCTGGACGCCGAATGGGTAGAACTTATCGCAACAGCGTAAGCAATTTTCAGAGTCTACGGGAGACCCGTCCGCAGCTCCCGCGAAAAGATCAATATCAAGCGCTGCATTTCGACTTCGGTTTTGGCTTCAACATCGATCAGCCTCGAACGGAGTCCTTCTCGTTGATGAGCCATCCCGGAACTCCGCTTCGAGGATCCTTCGGAGTTTTCACCGGCCAAATGTAGACAGCTTATGACAACCCTGACTGATCCTGTACATATCCTGTATTGAGCAAACGTGCAGATGGCTAATCGAATCGTCAGTTCCGATCTTGATTATCAATCCTCCCTCGGCAAGAAACCACCATTTGTCGTGCTATCATACCGCCACTTTTCCAGCAAAGTTTCACCGACCAAGAGAAAAGACAAGCCATTCTCGGGAAGTTAGCATCATTTTATTAAAAGAGGAATCAGATAGTTTCGACACGCGTGATTCAGGAGGAGGAAAGAATTATGTTTTCTCCGTATCAATGAATTCGATCCAGGAAGTTGTTTCTCGCGGATGATTCAACGTCATGAAAAGATGGCGATGCCGATTACCGATAGACTTTGTATCATGATGAGTTCGATGTCAACGCGCTTCGGCTTTCCATCCTCAAGTTTATTCTCCATCATTATTATTATCATTTCCTTAACTTGTTATGCTCACTGCTTCATCCGTGTGTTTTTCTCCTCCAAGTTAAAAACTATTTCCGAAACGTCAAATAACACGACAACAGTAGAGATGACAACATACGGTCGATCAGTCGGTAGGTCGGTCAACAGCTGAATGCGGTTTATGAATGAGCCGATGCGTTTGACAATTGCAAGGAGGATTTTCAGGTTTGCTGTTTCGTATCGATATCGAGCAGAGTGTCAATTAGTTTTGTATGTGAGTTTCTCTGATGGTTTGTCGATTGGCCGACCAATGGGTCAACCGAGTAGAGTGGATGCATATCGTACGAGAGGAGTACGAGTTCCTCTAGGAAAAAAATATAGTACAGGAGAAGGATGACAGCGTGAACAACAACCTCACAACCAAGAATCATTCGAGCAAGTTCTACTCTGTTCGCGACGATCTCATCGTTTGTCAGGAAATAACAGATCTCTTCTGTACAGTACAGTTTCTCCCAGGCCAATTGGATTCGATATTTGCGGCTTGCTGAGGTTTGCTGTTTACGGATCCGTCGTCGGAAAAGGCGTCGTGAGAAGATCGCCTCCGGGTCAGACAGTTGAACTAAGCTTGGCTCCAGTGAGGCGCGAGTAGAGCGCCGCTATTTCGAACGAATCGTAATGTAAGTGATTGATGTACAGGTCAGTCGGTGTGAGTTCATTAGTTTGTTTTTCTTGTTTATTGTCCGGTCAGTATTCTTTGTCTGTCCATGTAATTGTTTGTTTGTAGAGCTGTTTGCATGTTCCAGGTTGGTTATTTCCAATGAGGAAGGAAGGATTCTTTCCCGTATGGAGGGCTGAAGGTGCAGGCGTGGGGCGACGTTTCAGCGGGTTCAGAAGGCCCTCGCAATGGAATAATTTCTCGAGTCCAAGTGGACGATTTCGTGCAACCTACGAAATGAGACGAGACCACAGAGTCGACGATATCGACTCGCACCGCGCTTGCAGATTCCGGATGCCGACTGAGAAAATGACAGAGCTCCGGCACCCGCAGCGTCCTACGGAGAAGTTCCGTGGAAGGAATCGGAGATTCAGCATCGGAATCAGCAATGTCAAGAATCAGCAAAGTTCGGGAGTGGTTCGATGCTGTGACTTTTGATTTCTCTGGAGCGTATCTGTCGTGACGACAAAAATTTCAACAGGGCCGGGCCTTCTGGTCGTCGCAAAGTGGCTGGGTGTGTTAGGTCCTTACGTATGTATATATACTTGTATAAATATTTATTTATATGTATTATACATACACAAAAAGTTGCAATTCATGCGTCAACAGTATGATGTCCTCTCGGTGGGGTTGGGCGAGCGCATCGAACGCATCGAGGCGTCCAACATTATGATTGACCGCCTCATCAGCAGAGAGAACTCAAACGTGAGAAAAGTTCCTTCAAAGAATCGGGCATCAATGGATCGCGAAGTTTTTCGGAGGTGATTCCTAATGGCAGACACGACTCTTGCCCTGTTCTGACGTTAATCGATTTAGCAAGAAGCTCATGGTTGCTTTGATGTCTATTGGACGTGGTTGATGTCGGATGAATGAGGGAGGCGGATGTCCTGATAGACAGATTGATAGATAGATAGTTGGAGATAGATAGATGGATAGACAGATAGAGGTGGACTCATAGTAGATTGGTAAACAGTTTGTCGATCAACAGACTGATAAAGACAAATCCTGGATGAATGCTGTAGTATCAATGATAGTAGTTATAGTAGTAGATATCGTAGTATCAGTAGTAGTAGTAGTGGTAGTGGTAGTAGTAGTAGTGGCCATCTACGGTAGACAAGAGAACTTTCTCGAGAACAACAATGATCAACTCCCATAGACTCCGCTTATAGACTTTATATAGATTGCACAATAAATGGACACCAACCATCTTGTCGAGCGTCTCCACCGAATCGAACTTAGGACTTGACACTGCAAACAGGTAGCAGTTGTAGTAGTTGCTAGAAGTGGTAGCCTGACTACCACCTGTAGTGAAATCCGGTAGAGCTCGTCTTGGTATCCAAGAGAAGTAATTGTAAAATTGATGATGATCTCAGTACTTCGTTGGTCAGCCATAGCACTTCTTGTCAGATGTGGAGAGACCGTGACTTTGCTGCCATCCTCGGTCTGACAGCTCGACGAAGCCGTTCCAGAGCTCCAAGCTCAACTCCTCAGTTATGAGCAGATCGATCTCAATCCTAACAGCTCTTTCAGGTTGTTTACTTTGAGAGCTATGGCGAACCAAGTCAAAGTATTTCTTCGTAGAACCTCACCTTTCTGCGAGTTTCACACTCTCAACGTTGAGATCTCTATTCTAGAAAAATCTACATCACATCGACCGGGCTCGCGCGAACGCCGAAAGAAGCGCAAAATTGCCGTAAAATTTTCACGGATATGTCTTTTAAGAGATTAATTCACTGATCTCCGATTTCACTTCGTCAACTAGTCGAGTCGTTCTGCTGTCCAACGGTTCAATGACTTTGAGCCAAGGCTCGGTGACAGCTTTTAGACGACATACAACGATCGATTACAGCCCCACCCTTCGAGCAGTTACTACATAACACTTGGATAATATGTTGACGACAAAGTTAAACGTCAAGCCAAAGCTTGGGTGCTTGCTTATTCAATCGTCCTCCTTCCTATTCAGTAAGTTGCGTCCGCTACATCACTGACGAATGGAAATTCGACTTCAAGACTTTCAGAGATCAAGTTATGTAATGATGAATATATGTAGTGGCTACGGACTATCTTGGTAAAGGCAAACAACTGATATTGGGATAGTTGGTATCTTGTATCGTATTGTATTGTATGCATGTTGAAATGTCTTGTATGTTGTAGAATATGCATGTATGAATGGATGTATGCACTCTAGAGGCTCATCACAATGTTCCAGATGATGATTTCTCGGTTCAAATTGAATCAAAGCTCGAGACAAGAAAGATAGAGATTATCGCTGTGGACAGATTTGAGTTTGGATGTTCGAAGTCCCGTACCAGGATTCATTATCGGACTTGTTCCAAATGCTACCTTCTTGTAGTTTTTCCGTATGCGTCTCAGTTCACATCAGTCATCCTCTAAATCGAGGCCACGCGTGGTCATAAAGGGAGCCATCATGCATCGTACATCGAGTCGGAAACGCGATGAAATCGCCCGGAGTTTGATTCCACTCTTCCGTCGATTCCGTGATGACCACATAGCTACCGGTTTTCCTCCCTAAGGGAACCGGCTGCTTTTGAACACTCATCTGGGACAAGCGGTGAAAA
The DNA here is from genome assembly GCA_028455905.1 of Neoseiulus californicus. NCBI lineage: Eukaryota > Metazoa > Arthropoda > Arachnida > Mesostigmata > Phytoseiidae > Neoseiulus > Neoseiulus californicus. The sequence goes on from JAMQGS010000003.1 coordinate 6,813,641, forward strand.
CTTCTGGTGCTACACGACCCCGGCTGAGCTTACCGTTTATGCTAGTTTTTTTTCTCTCTGTTGCAACCCTGCTGGGAGCGTACTGGCGGCGATTGTTTGCAACGCGTTGACGACCGTGCTGATCCTGTCTCTAGTTATCTCGATTCTTGGTTTCTCTATACTCGCCTTGCGGAGCGCAAACCCTACACGAATAGTTGTTGGTCGGTTAATCCATTGTTCATCGATTGATAAAAACCGAACCAACGCGTTCGGGACGAGGCCGGAGACTGAGTGAGGAAACTTGCAACTTGGCCGTGGCCGTAAGCCTCCGTCGCGGCCAGGCGCAATAGCGGGCAAACTCGCGACACGACGATAGATTCCGTGGCGTTTGCGCGCCGGCCATCCTCGCCATGCAGATCATATGTTGGTCCGCGCACACACTCGACGCTTCTCGATCCCGTAGAACAATCAATTTATCGCTGTTGCCATAGTTGTGGCCTTCCTCAGCTTGGCTGTCGTTACCACCATCATCATTATTGTCGCGCCCTTGATCACATGTCACTACGTAACCATCAATCGAATACCGTTCTCACTTCAACAACGTGCGGATAATAACGACGAGAGAAATGTGTTTCAGAAGGGAAAGAGATTCGACGACCCTACTCTGTACAGTTTGCGGCTCGAACCACATGAATCGGGCGAGAGGCCGGGCCGAATGCTACGGCACAAAATTTTTGTCGAAGGGGCGCTTGTTCTGTTCGATGCGGTCAACGTTTATGTGTTTCGTGATCAATGCTTGTGGTTTCACCTGGGGGGTATGGTCGTGAAAACTGTCATAAATGTGGGGGGAGTGTTAGTGGAGGGTATTCGCTTGCTCGTTTGGCGGCTGGTGTCACCGAGGCGTATTGTGAGCGTGGGTGAGCTTCACGTCTTTGGGAGTGCTTTGGAGTTCACGAGGTCTTACTCGGTTCACTTAAGAGGGACTCTGTGAGGGCGAAGCGGAAGGAAGGTCGGCCGGGCATCGCCGCGTTGCTATCTCTCCTCGTTGAGAATTTCGGTCACTGCTCATAACTGATGATGCTTGGGAAGGAAGAGGCGGACAGTGCTCGATTCGAGTATCAGAGAATTTCACCTCTTCGAGCTTGAAAACAAGCAGCTCACTAAATCTGTCTTCAGCTTATGTCTAACTGCTGTCGCGACTTCACGAAGGTGGCACTCGATTTTTTAGATTATTAGTTTTTATTTTTATGTCGGAGATGACTTCCCTTTGTCGTGTCTCTTTTGATCTTCTGCTCTACTCTGTCTTCGGCCGAATATTCTCTCCTCCGGACCACAAAACTCACAAACTTTGGGAACTCCTGATCTTGTCTAGATTCTATTCAAAAGATACACTCGGTGGGCTCTCCAGACGATAGATATCACCAGCTTGCTTGACTTGTCGCAAATGACAGCAACATTTGCCAGAGCAATCTAACATGTGTGGTATGAACGTATAAGGGTCGAGGAAACCATAACTTATTTACTCTCGAGGGAGATGAGCGGTCTCTTGTCGAGACGATACACGAGGTTCTCAGTTGAATAAAATCAATCTGCCTCTTGATAGCGTCCGATGCCCAGCCAACTCAAGTAAATCTCGTGCGATTCGTGTGACCGTCTGCTCGTGTGAAAAGCAATCCGAGGTCAGGTCTACCGAGTTGCCTGAGGCAAGCTTTGTTCTGGAGTGCGTGCAGAAAACCAGGAAGTTTCCGATGACTCATTGTCTGATGATGATTTTATGCGGATGCGACCGTTTGCCGATGGGCCCACACCGAGCGAGGCTGTCGGGACCGCTCCGAGCCCTGGTGTTCCATTCAGTAGTACCTACGATTCGGGTGCGGTTGAGACGCCTCCGAGAGGCAATTTTCGGTGCTCTCTATTGTGAACTTTTTGAATGATTCCTCCGCCGGGAGCTTTCAGAATTCGATAACTTTGATTTCAACGCTCAGTGAAGGCTGACAGTCCCCACAGAGTGCTATGTCACGATGTGGGTTTATGATCATCAATCGACACGGCAATCAGAGCTGCGCCGTGGCTACGCCGGCGCCGTTTCATGGCGCAGAGGAAATGGCTCACTGTAATTTGCGCGCAGATACATTTGCGCGCAGCGTCAATTCGAGCGCAAGACATTTTGCGCGCAGGCAAATTGCGCGCAAAACATTTCGCGCATGCTGCAATGGGCGCGTGAAACTTCCACCGCGTATGACAGTTCGCGCGCAGGCGATTCTACGCGCACGTCGATCAGGGCGCATCATGATTCGGGCCCAGGGCATCCTGCGCGCAGGCGATTCTACGCGCACGTCGATCAGGGCGCATCATGATCCGGGCGCACGGCATCCTCCGATTCGCGCACATCGTACTTCGAGCGCGAAGCACGCTGCGCGTCAGGCAATCCGTGCGTTAGTGTGCGAAAGCATTCCTCATCTTGGAGAATCCCGGCTCCACCAAAATGGACGGAAAAAAGAGCGCTGGGCTTCTCTCGCATTCATATTCGGCACCAGCGTTCTGGTTCGCGGATGTTATCATAAATGTTGTATCAGAAACACAGTATTGTTCAGAAGCGTTCAGAGAGTAATCTTTCTGAATGCGAGTGTTCGAATTTTATGAATTTGCTGCGATTGAATCGCGACTCGCTCTTTCATAGCATGTGCCTCAGAGGGTCCAAGAAAGATTCGGCCAGATGTACATTGTTTTATGTAATGACACTTGATATATGATGTCGAGATACTGTTTTCAACATGGAAGCTCGAAGCCTCGTGAATCGCTTCATGTTCATTCTCGGAGCCCGAGCCCTTCACACTACAGCTCCAGTGTCACGTGGGAAGATCCAGTTCTTAAGTGTGCTGTGCATCGAATTCTTCGCAAATATCCTGATTTTGTACACACGATGGGCGATTCCGGAGGAGCGCAAGGAAGTACCCACGAGGAACGAGTCGCTAGTCAGTTCGGCAATGACCTGTTGACTCATAACGGTTTCGTGTACCGCCTCGATCGCTCCATGCCAGATAAGAAAACTTGGCGTTGTGTTCATGACAAACGGATGAAATGCAGAGGACGAGTGTGGACCTTCAATGATGGACACAAGACACTCCGCCAGGAGCATAATCATGCTCCTGATCAAGGCGACATCCAAAGGAGGAGGATCATCGAGAACATCAAGGAAGATGCAAGGTCAGGATTTGCTAGCACCAGCCGCATCGTCGCGGATCAAGTAGCGCAATCGGAACCAGGTACGATGTTCGCATTACCCCCGATAGCCTCACTCAAGCGGTTCGCAATTCGTGCGAGGAAAGATCTGGTTCCGGCAGATCCACCCACTCTAGAGACGTTGATCATTCCCGAGAAGTACCAGCTCGACCACGCAGGAAATAAATTCCTTCAATACGACAACGGGCCCAGCGCCGGTGAAAATCGGATCCTGATTTTCGCCTCCGAAGAAGGCATGCGAGTTCTGGGAGACGGGGAAGTCTGGCTCATGGATGGAACGTTCAGAGTTTGTCCCACTCTCTTCTACCAACTCTATACATTCAATGTATTGTACGCGGAGAGTTGTTTCGCATGCGCGTACTGCTTACTGACATCGAAGCGACAGTCTGTTTATGTCGAGCTCCTAGAAGCGATGAAAACTTTACTCCCAGAAATCAAAGCTCAAATTGCTGTAGTTGACTACGAGATGGCTTTTATCAATGCCTTCAGCGAAACGTTCCCCTCAATTCCTATCCGTGGCTGTAGATTTCACTTCTGCCAAGCTATTTGGCGGAAAATTCAAGATTATCCGTCTGTTCATCAGCAGTATCAAGATGACTTCCTTTATGCCTGCCACATCAAAATGATCATGGCTTTGGCATTCGTTCCACAAGACTCCGTGAGAAGCTATTACGAGGAGCTCATAAGATCAGAATTTTTCGTGAAAAATATGACTGACTTAGAGGGCCTATTGCGATACTTCCAAAAAACGTGGATAGGTGAGACCGTTCTCGGCCGATACAAACGACCGTTATTCGACATTCCATTCTGGAACTGTTATGAACGAGAACAGGTTGGCTGGCCACTGACGACGAATTCCGTTGAAGGTTGGCACCGTGGCTTCAATTCTCTAGTCCAGGCTAGCCATCCCTCTATTTGGAAGCTCATAGACGCATTGCAAAGGAACAATGCAATGAATATTCTCAGACAAGAGCAAATCGATGGTGGGCTTCAGCGTGCGAAGAAGAAAGTCTACAACGATAAACATGAGCTCATTCGTGATGTCATGTCTCGCTTCTCGTCGATGTATCCGCTTACATATCTCAAGAATATTGTCAAACACTTGGTAATTTGATAGAGATCACAACTGATATTTAAGAACGGAAATCATATCCGTGGGAGCTGAGTCAATAAAATTAAAATTCCCTGTGCTGTTTGGCAGAATATGGATCTCTTCTATAATAATTCGAATATGGATTGCTCTTAAGTGTCAGAATCGACTCCAGGCTTCATATCTGATTGCATCAACGAATTAGAATGCCCGTTTCGAACATGAATGCGAGAAGTACCCAGTGCTTTTCCTTTCGTCCATTCTGGTGGAGCTGGGATTCTCCGAGATGAGGAATGCTTTCGCTTACCAACGCGCGGATTGCGTGAAGCGCAGCGTGCTTCGCGCTCAGAGTACGATGTGCGCGAATCGACCTGCGCGCAGGATGCCCTGCGCCCGAATCATGATGCGCCCTGATCGACTTGCGCGTAGAATCTCCTGCGCTCGAATTGTCATACGCGCTGGAAGTTTCGCGCGCCCATTGCAGCATGCGCGAAATGTTTTGCGCGCGATTTGCCTGCGCGCAGAATGTCTTGCGCTCGAATTGACGCTGCGCGCAAATGTGTTTGCGCGCAAATTACAGTGAGCCAGAGGAAATCACTCGTTGGGAGGTTTTTGCTTCCGTATACTCGCGTTGAGGAACATGTGAATCGTTCCCGGAGCAAGTCCATAGATTTTAGGGCTGAGAAAGGGGATTGAGTTTTTTTTTTCATATCACTGAACGAAGACCGTGATAGATATGAAGTCAACGTCAAATATCGTTCCCGTGTAAGTCTGAATATTTCCATCTGATATGTTTGTCTTTTCCCGAGTCTACGGCCCATTTCAGTCACGATTGCAATGCATCGCCGGCCGAGTCGCCTCTCCATAGAGGAAAGTGGTTCACAGCTTGAGATGGTACGTACCATCGGATGTGTCTTCGGCAGAGGATCGATTTTTGTACGATCGGGTCAATCCATTCGAGAGAGCTTTGAATTCTTGACCACGGGGCTTTCAATCGATTGAATTGAGAAGATTTTCGTAATTTTCTTCGGGAACAGGCGACAAGCACTCCGTGCCTCGAGGCAGGCTAACGTGTACAGAGCATTGTATGTAGCTGCAAACTTCCGAAAAAGTACAGCAGGTTTTCTAATAGCGTCCGAAGTTTTGTTGGCAAGACGAACCAAAAGCTCTCCTATTCTAGCCGAAAGCTTCTCACTCGAACAAGCGATCTTCGTGTGTTTATTGAGAGGATGTCCTCTGTCCAGTTGTCTTGCCTCGCTCAACTTCGACTTGCCTCGTCTACACCACTGTAAGTTTTGATGCGGTGGCGGTCATCTTGTGTTGCTGTTGTTGTTGTTGTTGGTGATGTTGAAATTATGTATGCTTTTGTGGATATGCATTTTGTTTATTGTAGCTGCAGGCTGCGTCAAAAAATCGGAGAGATTTCCTAAAGCTGTGCAGACGATGAGCATACGATTGCTGTTGTAGCTTCTGTTGTCGCTGTTGTCATTGGGTTCGGTGTTTGAATCTGTCACTGTAAAGGGAGCAGTTGACAATGAAGCCGCAGCGCTGGAGGGAGGCCAGGACACCGTCGTTGAATGTTAATCCACAACCTGTCGGTGTCCTGGGAAGCACGAAGGATTCTGTGGACTGACTTAGTTCGAGACACAGTGTCGATAATAACCGTGAGGATCTGTGTTATTCTGTGGTGAAGCTGATGTCGATAACTATGAATATGAGTGTTGGCGTGTTTGTGGTTCACCGAGGGGAATGAAATAAGAGAGAAGCAAATAGGGGGGAGACGACAACACTTTCAGAGCTCATTGGAGGGAATATGTACGGTGAAGAAACCGTTGTGAGAGATTCGCGAAATCAGACCCGGACGCTGGGCAGGACGAGATCGAATAGTTGAACATTTCATATAACACGATTTTGTCGGTCGTCTCAAATTGTGACAAGCGGATACTTCTGGCAAACAACGTAGTAGTCAACATGTGATTCGAGTTATTTCCTTCTCTCCAAGTCGACGGGCAGAGATCACGCCGGGTAAGCGGATCTCTGACCACCTCAATGCTGTTGCTGGTGGTGTGTCGGTGATAGGGACGAGGCGTAGGTTGCGGTCGTGGTTGTGTACGTGTTCTGTGTGGAGGTTACTTGCGACGTCGTGGGTAATTTTGTGCCTAACCTAGACAGTCGCGGTTCGAGACAAAGAGAAAGCCTGTAGAGCTCCTCATCGGGCATCAGTCGGCCCGGGTCCAGCAGGTAGTTGAACACCTTGGGAACCTGTTCAATCTTGTAGGGTGTCTGCTGGAAGTGTCTAATTTCACGAATCACGTGTGCGATCATTCGCATCTTTGAGAAATTGAGCAGTCCATCTTCGGTGAAGTTAGGGGTGCCCTCCTCGATGAATGACAGGTCCGTTAGGTACATGCCTGGAAGTCAATCGCTGACATTCAGCCCAACACACGCGAATACGAGTCGGTGTTTTCATGCTTTTATCGTATCGATCCTAGCACTCACCTAAATAGGGTATACAAGGTGGGTCACAACGATGTAGGGCATCTCGCATATTCCGGAAACGGCCGTCTGCTGAAATGAGGGCTTGAAGTTTGTCTATGGTTTGTCTTGTAGTCTTTGATACACGTTCCCAGGTTTTCTTCAAGCGAAACACTGATGAGTTCACAAATGCGGCGCAAATCTGAAGAACGCCGTTCAGGTTATGCAGGCATCGGCAGATGTCGGCTACCGCAGCCCATTTTTCGATAATGGACACTCGCTTCGACATTTCGGGACACCGCATGATCTCCGAAACCACTAGGCGGCTGACGTCGTTGAAACGCCGTGTCATGAGCAAGATATGCGGCGCATTGGTGGCTTTCTCCAACTTCATCCACGCCTGACCCAGGAACTCTCTGGAAACCGAGCGATCGGAAATTTCATTCAAAAGGAACTCTCCGTCACTGCCCTCGTCCCGGAAATGATGGAAAATGAGAAACGGGGAGCGGGCTGCCGAGTCAGTCAAAGCAAGATTGATCGGTCCAACGGGCGGACAAGGCTTAAATCATTGAAAGATTGATGTATCGATTCTACGGATCGATGATTAATACGCACTCGCTCCGGATGGCAACGAAGATCCTGTGGTCGAGATACGTCATGCCTTCGGCGATCTCGAGTGCCGATAGACTTTCTACGTTTTCCTTGCTGGGAGTCTGGAACGGAAAACGGAATGTCAGTCACTGAGTGAGTATTCTCCTGACGAAACTGAATAACCTTGGGATTTCAACATCACTGACATCACTTGTGAGCTCCGTTTCGAAACTGCTCAGAGAAGAACGGGCAAGGAGAGACGGGAGAAAGAAGATACTGGCGGCTATCGGGCCCGAATTCAACTTCCGGGCACGTTTCTGAAGCTACACTCTGGGTGTGGCTGTTTCTCAGGCTAGCCGGGACAACAATGGAGCACCAAACGAGGGAATCCCCAAGGAGCGCACGGGGACGCAAGAGGTGGATCCCTTTCCGTCTGGTTGCGCACCACAATTGCGTACTATTCGTAATTTGCGAATCTCGAGTGAGCGTCTCTTGAAATGGACGCCGCTTCCTCGTTTGCCCGCGGCGGCGCGAGGTTCAAGAGGAAGCTTTATCGGTTTTTGAGGGAGAAAGTAGAATAAAGAAGGGAAGGCAGGTTGCGCGGCGAAGGATGTTCTCGTTAGTGATGTCCCAAAGCTGCAACTTTACTCACCATGTGCGGAGCCAATAGAATATCCAAATCAACATTTGTTTTGTCGTTGTCTTGTTTGGACATCATCTGCAGAAGTTGCGCTGCAGCTTTGTGTTCAGCCGGTAGAAGATTTGGGCTATGTACGAGCTCTTCGAGGAACTCAGTGGTCATCAAGTGTAGCCGCGGATCGTTTTCGAAGTCCTGGAAGTGTTTGGACACCTGCGAAAGGAGAACCATCCTGATTTAGAGACGCATGACGATTTGGAGGAATCGGACATTTGAAGATCAGGACCCTGCCATCCCTGAGATCGGACCTTAAGATTGAAATTTTAAATGCATCGCCGTTGCTTCACTGGATAAAATCAGTCGCATGAAGTGCACGCGCGGAACGAAATAGCAGATCTTGAGCGACTGATCGATTGATGTATCCCGAATCCAAGACTCTCGTTCCGGCATTATTGCAATGAGAATCTGATGCAGCACGCCGATTACGCTGATTTCTAACGAGTAGCCCTCGCTCGATCAATGAAGCATTCCAGGCGATCATGGCAATCACGCACGACGATGAATTTCGGAAGTCAGAACGGATCTAGGGCGGACACGCCAATTTCAGAACAACATCCTTTGAGCAATCTGCTTCGTACGTGCTTGAGAATTACCCTGATCCGAGGTCCGAGAGGGCGGTTAATGTTCGGCCGTCATCGTCCTCAGCTTTGCATAAAAATTGCATGGGAGAGGACGGCCTCTGCTTCACCACCTTGAGAAGCCTTGGACCTCGGCTAAAAACCAGAGACTTCCACGTGAAAATGGCGCTTTCGTGGGAATTACTCGAATCATTTCGGCTCACAGAGAAAATATCTTTGAAGAACAGTTTTTTTCGGACGCAGCCGCGCTAGCTATGATCGATCTGATCGATCTTAGGAAACGGGGTAGAGCTCGACTTGGTGGTGAGAACGTTAAGAGCTGGTTTTCATGAATGGGGGATTTTTTCTGCAAATTGGGAACAGATTCATGTCGTGAGGATAAACGGTAATCCCAACTGTGCGACATGTTCCAAATAGACACGAACTAAACCTCCCAAACATTGTCCCATCATTCCGTGCGCTGAGACAAGAGTGGCTACGAACACCTAGGGTTACCGAAAGTATCGGTAGGCACGTGAACGAGGGAAAAACGAGACGAGATAGTTGCGGTAGCGAAGCTTTTTAATACGAGCGCGTGCTCCCGCGCTGATAGCCCCGCGAAGTATCAGACCACCACCGGGATAGTTACAGCGAGCCGGTGGGCTAACTACGCGACCGACCAACCAACAAAGTAGGCGAATTGGCGTCAAGCCTCTGCGAAGAACTCCGAAAGTTACGACAGGGACCACCAAGAGCCTGTTGTTTCCAATCAAGCACGAGCTTTTTCCCACGAGAAGAACAGAACAGAACAGAATCCGTCGTGGGCTGCCCGTGAACGTTTTCTTCGAATAGAAGGAATTCCAGAAGAAACAAGGCAACAACAATGTGAACAATGAGGAGGACTTCTAGAGCGTTGTGTCTAGAAGTCCTCCTCATTCCATGGAGTCCTGTATGTGATTCCACTTGCACAACCAGTTATCGATGACATACTCCCTCGTTCGCAATCAGATCAGCCGATCAGAATATTCCTTCCAACTCACCCAGTGACGGAGGACATTTAGTACTCTCATGGTGGCTGCTGTGGATATCATGCTCTCCCTCTTTGCGTGCAGCATGTATGCGTTTAGCTGCTCCTTGGTCGCATTCGGTCCCAAGTTGGGAATCTTCAAATCTCCGCCCACCTGGGATGGTAGTCGGCTGCCAACGCGCGAAGGTGGCTGCGACATGTTTCTATGAGAGAGAAGAGAACACCGAGTTTTAGTTTTCGGATTCAACTTGCATTGAATACAGCGGTCGTATGCTACACGTGTTTGCCGCTTCCGCGGCCGACCACTGGGGGAAGTCGTCTCGACAATGAAATTCAAACAAAATTGGAATCGCGGATCAGCGTCCGCGTCGCCGTGCCAAGGCTCGCTCCTAAAGTTTGCTATTCCGTGGTTTTGCATTGAAACAGATGTTTTGAATATATCGTAAGGCAAACATGGGACAAGACGACCTCGAACGAAAACATGATTTCTTTCCAAGGAATTCTACACACAACGGTGTTCGATGATCCATTTCTTATGTCTGAATAGCTTGGAGCACAAATAAAGCGGAGTCTGGAAGAGCTAGAGGGCAGTCGGAATCGTTGTCCTCTAGCGAGATATGTAACAAAGTACTCACCCGGTAACAACGGGCGGAATCGCGGGCTCGGGTGGGTTTGAAGAACCCGCTGTGGCCGCGGCGAATGCGGCCGCGGCCGACGCGGTAGACGATCGCCTCGCCGAAGCTCTCGAGCACGTGACGATGACGCCTGCACGTGAATTGTGCGTCGGGCTGTCTGAGTACGCGAAGCTGCTTCTCGGCGTCGACAGAATAGCCGATTCGGTTTGGAAACTTCCCCTGGGTGTGACGCTCGGGGAGCTAGATTCCGTATCGTAGCTACCGCTATCCGTCGGAAGAGAGAAGAAGAGAACGGCGAGGACAAGCGAGCACGAGGCAGAAAGGAAGGAAAATTTCAAATTAGAAAAGAGTTCGGGACGGAATGTCCCGCACATATATCAACTTGTGATCAAAGCTTGTTCGGGGAGAAGATTCGAACGACGTAGAAACTTGAGTTCGGCGGCTTCGAAACCAAAGTCAGAGAAGCCAGTGGTGTAGAAGGGAATAGCTTAAATCTCGAGTGAAACTTTTGGGCATTAAACTCACCGCTTGCCCTGAGCACCCCGAACGCGAAGATAACTCATGACGTTCGGAGAAGACTGGCTCGAAGTCATGGGGTTTATGACGCGCGCCATCTGCAAGCAACATATTATTAATAATCTGAGAGCACGAGCGGAAACACACAGGCGGCAACTCTTGGAATTTCTCTGGAGAGTGAGGGAAGATCTCTACGCGTCGCATGGTTCCGCTCCTGCCCAACCAACTGAATCACTACTCACAGCTCACAGCTATTGCGGCAACCCACACTGATCATCTATCAAAGAAGCATACTGCCGACTTTGCTGGCAATCAGCTGACCGGATATTCGCGTCCTAAAATCCCGTGGCCGGATGCGTGCCTGCCACAGGACTCGCTTTCCCAGTACATACTACCGCACCACCTCGGACCAGCAGCTCAGGAATTTTCTTTCTTTCAGAGGCGGATTGGAGCTCGGCTCCGTAGAGGAGACGAGCGGGAACTGCCCATGCACAAGCCGAACAGAAATAAACTTTCGGTCCGGACGTTTGAATTGCGGCAGATGGAAGGGAACAACTGTTCCGAGAATTATGGCAGGGGAACATTGGTTCGGACTGGTGGTGGCGGGAACGTGGAGAAGTGCAAATTTCTCGCTCGTCCCGATCCAAGGAACGAATCGCCTGCCAGCTATCGATGCCCAGTCACGTCCGACATCTGCGAACAGATGATGACGACGGCAGATAACGCAGATTGGAACATTGATATGTACAACAAAGCCTGACAACAAGCCAGTTTCCGCGCTCGGGCCGACGTCAGACGATCGATCGACCGCTCAGTAGAACCCGGCGTCTATTGGGACTAGTAGAAAGTTGTTGCTGTCGCGATCGCAAACAATCCTTTTCACCAAGGATTCTCTGCATTCGGACAACGTTACCATCGTTGTTGGCTCTTCGCTCGGACCCATTCCCTTCGACGGAAAGTCAAATGATCTCAAGTGACAATAGAGTTCCCTGCTCCGTGCCCCAGAGTTGTTCGAGTTGCGTTGCACTGGGTCATCTATATAGAACAATCTGGCCAATTGTCACGTGATGGCCAAGTCACTACATAACGTCCGGATCCAGTCAAACTCGTGACAGACCACGGGTCCGAATTCAAAGATATACCACCACCCGGGTCACAGGACATGTTTGTCTACCTTGAGGTGTACACTCGGTTGGTGTGTGGCCGAAAAAGGAGGTAAAACAGACTCCCCTGCCAAGCTACTGGCAATTAACGTAAACCCTGAAGATTGCTCAACCGCCCGTCGGTGCGGCCGAAGGGGAGCCGGGTAGGGGGAGAGGATACTGCGCAATGTTGGATCGGACGTGCCACTGGTCTCGAAGTGGCGTCTGTTCGTGGGTCATCGCAGACGGAGGCAGGAAATGCCACGGCTAATTCGCGAGGTGGTGGCGTCGTCGGCGAGCAGAGGCGATGAATGCCATCCACCCACCCGACCGCTTCCAGTCAGTTTGGCGAGTGAGTGCGGAGAAGCGAACCCGAACAAAATCTCATTACTGTGATTTTATTATATCACAAGCTTCTCATCGACGGTGACGACAAACGACGACGAGAAGCAGCTACCGCCCGCCGTCGCCTCTTCTGCCGCCGACAGCGACAACAACGACGACGTCGTCGTCGTCGTCGCGGGCTTCTTCGTGACGGCTGTGATGATGATGATGATCTTATCCGTCTTTCCGCATTAGCGTCGCGGATTCGCTTCTCACAGCAAAGCGAATGGGCGTCGAGGGGGAACCCGGACCATGGAGGACGGGGAGCAGACCGCCCGACCGACGAACGAGTGGTGGGAACGAACGCGCTCTTCCTAATTTGCTTAAGACCTTCTCGGCTCCGTGGATTTCTGGGAGGGTCTGGGCCCGTCCTCCCTCTGGTTCGGTCTTTCGCTCGGTCGTCCGTCGGTCTCTCGCTCGCTCACTCATTCGTGAGTTAGCTCCGGGGCACGGCACAACGGAGCTCCATCCAAAAATAACGCCCCCTTCCACGAGTCTCAGCCACAGGGAGCTGTCTCGGAGAGAGAAAGTTGCAGCCGTTGGCTCCTCCGTATCCTTGCCCTCTTAACCTGGCTCACTTCCAACCCGGTCTCACCTCAATCTCGTCTTGACAAACCCGAAGTCGACTCCCTCGACCTCCTCCGCTCGTAACTCGGCTCCTACGGGGTCTCATCGCAATCGACGCGCAGCAGGTTCAAGAGGACTCCCGCTTCTGGGTTGATTTGCCTCAGCAAGGAATTCCCATCGGCTATGCTCACAGTTTTGCAATCCGCTAGAGCTCAGATGAGGCCGAAGCCCATCTTCTGATTGACTCCAGTCGGCTGCAGACTCCGACACCGTTCTGCACGAAAACTCGGAGCAGTGCATCGTTCAGCGGCGAGGCTTTCGAAAAGTACGGCACAGACACCTCGCTGTGGGACAACCCGGAGCGTTTTGAATGAAGATCGTGATATTTCTGCCGGATGACAGCCCGGGACAGGAAGAGACGCGGAGAAGATCGAGGTGTAGGTAGCATTGCAGCAAAACAAAAAACGAGTGCGATTTTTTCCAGCGTACATACGGCGGCGTGGCGCGAAAACAGCGAGCACGAAGGCTTGAACAATCATACGGAGGTGACGCGAAGAGAACAACCATTTTTCAAGAGCTTTTGTTTTTAGGGTGATTCGACGATGCCGCGCTCCTGGGAACTCTTTGTTCAAATCTTGTTTCCGACTTCGTGTTCGCCCTCGAACAGGAATTCCGTTGTTTGGTTGGAGGGATACGCGTTCATTTTGACTCGAGCCTGATTGAATCAGCGGCATTGTCGTCTGCGTTTTTTTTTCTCGCTCTCTCACAGCCGTTTCCGTTAGCCGCGCCGCCGGGAAGCCAAACAGCGCCGAAGGGGACTCCAATGGTGGCCGCGGACATTGATGTTGTTCTGTTGGCTGGGCGCTCATTTCGAGAAGCGGACGAGGACCTTATTCCCATCTATCGCTTCGCTCTAATGGACAAAGCTCGAGATAAGCGATTGTATGAGCTTTCGATAACAAATACGGCTCATAGAGTCTGTCTCTCCGCATATCCGTACGATGAGAGTTAGTTTTGCGAATGACGACGCCCTGCTATACATACATACATGTGTCTCTATGTGGGTGTGATCGGCAATGCTCGCGCCACGTATTTTTGCGACCGACCGCGTCGGGAAGGAAGCGCAACCATGTTTGCCTAGGGGAGGAATCGAGGGGAAAGCCGCGCCACGCTCCGAGATGACTCGCTGGTTTTTCATCTGTCCTGGACTTCGTTATCAGCACGAGTGCGGTGCCGTGCCTGACTACCGAGGAGGAATGGAAGCTTCTTCCCGATGCGAGAGCCGCGGATGATCATGTTTTGGTTCCGATCAGCGCTGCCGCGAGCACGGGATTGATAATATCCTGTGCCGCATGACACTCACCAACCCTCAGGCTGCCCCCTTGAAGTCATTCGCTGTCTTGAAGGGCGTCCGGGACCTCGCACATAAATTCGAACATATCAGTCATGAACCCATTATTATGATCCATGTCTGCGCGTGTGGCCAACGACGAGTTCCTCCTCAACCCAGCCAGTCCCTGTCGACGTGCCGCTCAACGTCTCCGTCGCAACGATGTTGATTTCGCGTCAAACACTGTGGCAGACCACGAAAATTCGCTCCATTGGATCTTGCGGCGAAGCTCGCACGAGAGCCGCCGGTGCTCAACGTTGCGGTAGGGCTTGTACCTGGATGCACTGCTGTATGACTACCCGCATGCCGGCCGACCTGCCCGCCTGGCCGATTACGTTTCTGATAGAGTGAGTGACCGAGTGTATGAGCACGAGCTCTCGTTCCATCTCCCGTCCTCTCGACAAGCTTGCGATTTTTAGAAGACGACCTACAGCTGCGAGGCACGGCATCGCGATACCAGAGCACCGATCGCAGCCAAGTTCGCCGCGGCAAGAACGAGGCAGTCATTTATAATAGCTGGAAGACGACGTGTACGGCGACACCAAGATGAAACTCCTGCAGTTAAGTGCGAGGCCATCACGTACATCGGTATGTTCTCGCTAACACCGCACTGCCTGCGTGAGCTTCTGCGGCCCACTTTCGCAAACTTGAGGCAGAACTTCAAAATCCGCCCATCCGCTCCTCCTGACGTGATTTTTCGAGGGACTGATTATAACGATCGAAAAGCTTGTCTCATAATCGACAACATCCCCGAGCAGATGCTAGAGTTTCGGAACTCGCGTCACGCAAAGCACGAATGTTGGCAGCGAATCCCAGCGGAGAACATTAGAGGATCCCGGCAGGGCGCAGTGCTTCGAGAATTCGCTTGCGCAAAGCCCGCTCAGCCGATGAATTTCAAAAAGGAGGAAAACTCACCCGTGAAGATGGCGCCGCCGCTGTCGCTGTTGAGGTCGTCGCTGTTGCCGTGGTCGTGAATATCGTCGCACTAGCGGTCACTATAGCCGTTGTTGATGCTGTTGTTGTTATTGTTGTTATCGTTGCTCCAACTGCAGCAGCATAGGCCGTGTTCGTCGCTGCTCCGGCGGCACCGGCAGAAGACGTGGGTATCGTGCTGGATGCGGGTGTTGACGCCGCTGCTGCTGCCGCCGCCGTGACTCCCGCTGTGTTATTTGTTACCGTTTGTCGTGCAGATGGGCCGCTTGCTGCACCTAGACTACCTTGATTGTTGCTGTTGTTGTTGTTGAGCGCAAAGTCATTGGCATGCTGCTGCTGCAGTTGTTGATGCAGTTGAAATTGTTGCTGAGGAATGTAGTCGGTCGACTGGCCGCTGTTTTGGTCGACATTCGAGTATTCGTTTCTGATCATGACGCAACCGCTCCCGCCCGCATCGTATTCTGCAACAATAAGCACTGATATGTAAACCTAATGGATGGAAAGGACGCTGTCTGACTGTCAGAGCGAGCCCGCGAGCGAGCTACCGTCTTTATCTTGTTACCGCCGAGCGAAGGGTCTATTAGGTTCGGATACCTGCGTCACCTGTCGTCGAAGTTGCGCAGAAACGACTCTCCGACAAAACATCTGCGACGCTGTCGCTCGATGCGACGGTTTCCTCGCTCGACAAGGAGGAATGGTCGGGCAGGGCGAGAGAGATAGATAAACCGACAGACAGACAGACAGGAATAAAGAAATGTACTGAGCAGCCTACCTCCGACGGGCGTGAGTTGCTCGGCGAGAGAGGTAGTGTCGCTTAAGGATTCGCAGACCGCAATAGGTGCGTGCATTGCTTCCTTTTTCTCTTCACCGAGCGCGCCTGATCCTGGAACGCGCATGTGGAGGATGCTTCCATCATCATCCCTACTATTGGATGAAGTCTCCTCGATCGCCTCATCAATAGGCTTGTCAGCCAGGCTTTCGCTAAGTTTTCGCTTCGAGGGCGATTCTTCTTCGAATTTTCGGTGGCTCAACCGCCAATGTGCTGCAAAGGAGAACGGACAGATTATTCTCGAGGAAATTTGTAGCATGCTAGCTGCTGCTGCTGCCGGCGCCGCCATCTGCGGACATACAGCGGCACACAATCAGACGAGTCATTAACTGTGCCATAAACACGAACACGGGTCGCAGCACCGAGAGTAGAATGGCTGGCAGGCACGACGGAGAAGCAAACGAATGAAAGTTTCGCTAGAAAAAATAATTCCGCCAGATTTGCCGCAAGGAGTGCTTCCATTATCGGTGTGGTGGTTCATCGCAGACTTCAAGCGAAACTTGATGCCGCCAGGGGTGCTCATGTTAACGTTTCTGACAGCTAGGAGACCCACTGTCAGGTCAGACAGACGGAGTAATGGCCCTCTGTCCATCGCGCCGCGCTGCCGGTTCTCAACGAAGCGAGGCGTTTCCTAAGGTGCGGAGCATCGAACGGACACATGTAAGCATGCGAGCCCGCGTTCGTTCCTCTGCCTCCTCACTGGCCGTTCGTGTGTCTCATAATCAATCAATTCCATGTCGTCTCGTTTGGAGGTGCTGCATCCGACGGCAACGATGATTAATCCGTGGGCAATCTATCCCCGCTACTCCAGGCGGCGCGGCGGCGGCGGCGCGATAGTTTTTCCTCGCTTATGCACGCTTCCTTTCGGCTTCATTCCGTCAGCGAACGGGGAGCGGGCGGGGGCGCGGACCGTCATCGATGCAGCCGAGAAGCTGTTCCATGGAACCTGTTGCTGATTCTACGCCGCCGCCTGTTCTGTGGTTGCGCATGTAGTGAGGATGGGGCAACCAGGTGCATCGCTGTTGTCGACCTGGATCGCGAGATGGAGTGCGTGGAAGCGATTCTGATAGGAACTGATTAGGAGTCCGTTTCCTCTCCCGTCCAGGCTTCCTGCGTCGCTCATGAGCAGAGAAGGCGATTGCTCGATAACTTTCTGCCACCATCTCTGCAAATGCTGCTCGGTTTCCAACGAAGTCCCTTGCGTTCTCGCCGCCGCCGCCGCCGCTCCATGCGGCAGTCGAAGCGAAAGCACGAAATCTACGACGTAAATGCAATGTATTTCGCCGGCTTCGGCGGGGATCGATCACTTCGGAACTGACTTCTGCGACCACGCCGTCCCGTGAGTTCACGTCGAGTGGCTGAAGCTCGTTTTCGTTTCGTCATACCCACAGCTTGCCACGAAGAAACGCCTGCCGCACGAAGTTGCCTCACGGCTCGCCACAATTATCGCAACATTCGCAACATTTTCTGATAATGGTCCGCAATCAAAGGGTTATTTCCTCATGACGAGGCGAAAGACGCGCGTTCGGACCAAGAACCCAAGTCAATATCGAGAGTTAAGCTCATCAGTTGGATTCCGGCGTCAGGATTGCACGCAGACGTTTGCTTTGTCCCTCGCTCAGTGGGTTGGCTAGCTGCCACAGTGGCTGCCTCTGGGAATGTTTGGGTCATTCACGAATGGCTGAGGAGGGATCGTGTGCGGAACTCGGGCGTCGTTCGTTCCTGCTACGCTACTCCATAAAGCCATCAAACGACATCGTAAACTTTTAGGGTTCTCAGAATGGATGTAAGACCAGGAGGAATACGTGCGGGAAGTAAGAAATAATACTGCACAAAACAGCTTTTCGCTATCCAAGTGCACACATGTTCGTACGAGGGAGTGTAAGCGGCGGCGCGGCGGGTGGAGGTGTTTTGACGTGGAGCATCTTGACCCTGCACGCGGCGGCCCCTGCTCTTCTATGCTCTCGTTGTTCCGAGCGGTTTATTGTCGCTCTGAGGCGATGATCTAGAAGCGATTCTGGGGAAGAACACTAGTGCGTTCTCTTAGACACGCAAGGTTTCGACGGAGTCCTACGTACGGACATCCGAGTCCAACACCAAGGCTGCGATGAGGTCGCAGGAGGTCCGGTCGTTGCATCTGCTGCCGGCATTGGGTGTTGATAGTTCACTTACCGGTTGACTGCGCAGACATTTTCGTGATGGAATGTATGTCACTGGAAGAGGCAGTGGACCCGCGGTGGATTGACGCTGTGTCGATGTTATCGGCCCCGCACTCGCTGCTCATGCTGGCCGAGCTGATTCGTCTTGAGTAATCGTACTCGACGACCAGCATTCCTGTGAGAACATCACCGTCCGGGCCTTGCTGGGCCTGTTGTTGATGATCGCCCAGCAATCCGGCGGCTTCGTCGCAGTTGTTCTGTAGCTCGGGCTGGTAGTGAACCTGCGAGACAAAAGTTCTTATCAGAAGAATCATCGATTTTACATCATTCAAGTCAAAGGACGAATCTGTGTCGGCTCTGTCGAGATCTCTGTCGGGCGGAATCAGCTGCACCCGCTCGGAGAGACCTTAACAGAAAACCAGTGGACCCTCAGTCTGACAATGAGTGGATGAGCGAGAAGTCAAAGCGGAACACGAGAAGACGAAGAGAGGATGTTCACTTCATGTTCCAAGACTGTCTAATTCTCTTTTACAGCTTGTTGCTTGGCGCCTGGCGCTGAGATCTGGTTGCCCTCAGGGGCGAGCGCCCGAGCGAGCGCGAGCTTGCAGGGAACAGACGAGGATGAAGACGTGGAAAAATAAGAAAGCACGCGGCCCGGCAAGCGAGCGGGCTATCGATCGATGTATGGAAGCTTGAGGAGCAACAAGAGCAAACACTCGCAGCTCGGAAAGCTTGCTCCAGGCTGCCAGGCAAGAAGAAAAGCGGACGGAGGGGTTGAGGCAGACAGGAAAGCAAGCCAGCGTAGCTGCTGGAGGCTGCTGGGTTAGTTCACTTTCTTCACTGTCGTCGTTGTTGTTGTTGTTTTCTCGTGGCGAGAGATGAGAACGTCTAATTAAAAGGAGCGCACGGCAACGTTCCCACGGGCGTCTCCAGCCGGAAGCAAGAGAAGACATCTTGGTCTGGGCGGTCTAGTGGATGAGGCAGTGGGTGAAGGGGGATGCGCCAAGAAGACGCGGGAACAGCGGTAGCAGAGGAAGAAAAGAAAGTCAACCTGTCGTGAACGATGCTACGCCATGGCAGCGACAAGACTTTGCCGTTGAGGAATATGGAGGAGACGGGGGCTGAACGGAAGGCGAAACGTTGAGTTGGTCGGTCGGTCGGTCGTTCGTTCGGTAGATAGGCGAGCTGGCGGCCGTCAGGCAGGTGGGTGGATGGGCGAGTGCGAGTGTGAGTGTATGAGCGGAAGTCAAGGAAGACAAGTACTGGTGGAGCACCGGAGCCGAAAAAAAACCGGAGGCCTGCCCATGCACGCTCTGATGACACAGCGCCGCGCTGTGTCATCTACACGTACGGGAATGAGAAAGCAAGACAGACAGCTCCCTCAATTGGGCCCCTGAGGTGAGTGAAGCCGTATTTCTCCACAAGACCCTGAGTTGGCCCCGATTCTTTTCTGAGGTTCCTTGAAGGTGCACTTCCATTCCTCTGAGCCGTTGCTTTTCCCGAGGGCGATCTGACGCGCAGCAGCAGCAGCAGCGGCTCATTTCTCCGCAGGGCTCGCGGAAAATGAGAAATGACAGAGAGCGGTGAGGAGTGAGCTCTCTTACCTTTTTAAGAGCCTCGAGCACCTTGACACCGTCAGCGAACACTCGGTACGTGAGCAAAAATGTGTTCAGGAAGTCAATCGATAGGAAACGCAGGTCGGTGAGTCTCTCAAACAGCCGTTCCGGACTGGCATATCTGATCTGAGGAAGCTTGCAGGAGTTCAGGGTTCGACTGAAGCGGATGTCTACATCGTCCTTGAACAGGCGAGGGTCGTTCCTTATCGAGTGAGGCATCGTGATTGAGGACGCGTCGCTCAGGGTTCCGTGGAACAGATCGTTGAAGTGCACGTTGTCGATGCACTGCAAAAGGAAACAAATGATTTTATTTCCATCCCGTTTTCTCAGTCAAACGCGAGTCCCTATCCCTCGAGGCCCGCGAGCGTCCCGCAGAGGGAAAATGTCGGACTGCTTTTCCTGGGAAATCCTTAGAAGCACGCAGCCATGCGAATACTATGCTTTACGATCTCTCCTTTCCCTTTCATCGCTTTTTTTTCTCATCTTTTCTTCCTATGCGTGTGATCGTGGAAAACCAATATAGTACAATACAGGTTCCTCTACATGGGAAAATCGCTGAGACCCTCGAATCGTCCTGCTTCCTAGAGATGGAAGCACGGAGCTGTGGGAGCCTTCTCTATCTTTTCTTTTGTTCCCCGTCTCGTACGGGCAAGAGCCTGCTGACCACTGCTTAATACAAAACGTGGAGCCCATACTGAGCAGTTCAATATAGGGGATTGGAAAAGATATCAAGCGGATGAAAACCCCGGAGTGAGCGGAGAGCGTCATGGAGGACCCGGCGACGGATACGTCAGCCAACTCGGATGAAGGCAGGAAACGATCTTCGTATTGGATCAAACACTTTTGATTCAGATCTGGCAGATCGAACCAGGGTGCAGCGATTCCCAATCCACCGACATCGGTTTCGGTTCTTAAGACCTACGGCGAAGCAATTATCGCGGTTTTCAGGAGCTCCCCGAAAGCTTTTCCGGGATTTGAATTTGCGGATTTCGTAGTTCTTATGTACAACGAGCCCGACTTGCAGACCGCAACGCGTATTTGCACTCACTCAGATTTCACAATGGCCGCGTCTGGGGTATTCTTTCGCAAAAGTCCCTCCCTCTTCCGTCGATTCCCATTTGCGGATTATTTATGTTCCAATTAGATTCGGACGAATGCCGACTTCGTCGTCTTTCGACGTCTACAGTCCCGCTCACCTGTGAGATGTCGGATGTCCAAGCGGCTTTCTCCTGCATGGTGGGAGCCACCAGGTGAATTGTTATCGGTGGTCCGGTTTTGAAGTCGACGATAATCTTGAAATCTAAACCTCCGTAGTCTTTTTCTTGACCGTTTGTCGTTTGGTTCATTTGGTTCAAGTTGAATTGGCTGTCACAATTACTCATTGATGAGCAAATGGACCCTGCAACGAATAGGAGCAAGGATCAATCAAACATCGGAGTCAGCACAGGATCATACGAGGAGCAACTCCGATGCTTCTTGCGTCGAGGGAGGACTCCGTCTGAAGATTCTCCTTTTTTTAACATTATGTGTTGTTTTGACTCGTCCCGTCCCTGTAGCATGATAGATTCTCCTAATCCATCGGCAATGGCTCGCAATCGAACAACTAAGGATCCGATCCCGGCCTCGAAGACGGCGACGTTGCCTCTTCCACGGCGAAAGCGAATCAATTTAAGAGGATTCTGTTTTTTTTCGTGGGCTTCCCCTTTCTCAGCAATCCCAACCCGCCGCGAATGGATGGAAAAATCTATGTGGGAACCCGACTTAGATAAATAGGGTAACGAGGTGGCCGAAGTGTTGGTTTGGGACCTTTGGAAACGAAAGATATGCCGGTGGAAGGCGATTGACGGGAATGAGGAGTCGGAGAGAAAATATTATTCCAGGCAGCTAGGCATCGCGCTTTCGCGTGGAATAACGAAACGAGTACGGATGAGCCGAGATCAATAGACGAGTCGTAAGGAGTCCTTTCTCTTCTTCTTTCGATCAATTTCTTTGTCTCCTCCGTTCCAATGTGACCTCAGGTTCGGGATGAGTAAAACGGAGAGCGGAAATAGTTCACTTAGATTCGCAAGAGACAGATGAGTGATTGAGGAGGATGGTGGATCGGAAGAAACGAAAGCGTCGCTAACCAATGGTTATCGCTCTATTTACAGCAGAGGGAGCGAAGACGATGGAATCAACGGAGGATCTATCAACTTAGAGAGGCCACAGTGGGAGCTGAGCTTCATTGATACGACCTCGGTGCTCTAGAACGAAGATTCGTTCTCGGGCACCGGAGTAACCAATAAGTGATTTCATTTCTCGAGAAAGATTCTCCGCAGAGAAGCGAGGATGAACTTTCTACGAAGAATCGTCCACATGCTCGACGAAGGAAGGGAAAAATCGGAAACTTACCTTCTCCATCGTCGACCATGAATTGGAACTGCTCGTTCGGATCCTCTATAAGCGTCGCATCTGCCAAGGGTATTTTGCCTATGCCTGGAATCAGACAACATCGGTGTTGAACCGCTGCAGACTGAAAGAACTCCTTCGAAGTACGAACACTCGAATCTGAAGAACTAGGCCAAACTTCTCGAGCTGAGATAGGTTTTCGAATCACAGTGAAGATCACGGTATGTTGTGCTTTTCTTGAGAAGAATCGACGGTAAGATTTCTTTCGTCCGCGAAAACAACCCCTGGCCGCGATGCAGCCGTCGACCACGATAGGACCTCGTCGTTCATGAATTTCGGAGCCCATCGAGCTCATTGGAGGGAGTTCGGTGGAACCATTGTTCCGTCGGAACAATTTTCGCTGCGAGCTCATTGAGTGTCTGGGCCTGATGTCGATTGGAGTATCGCGCGAATCGATCCGAATTAATGCTCAGATTCATGCAGCGATTAAATTGGAAGTTCCCAAGTCCCCTGCAAGAGCGCTGTCGCTTTTCTTCCATTTACCGACGCAATGAATGAGTCGAGCTGTCGGACCGCCGCCGCGCAGCTCGAGAGACCGAGAGGGAATCCGTCCAATCCTCCAGAAAGTTTCCTCTGCGCCCGGCTCAGATTGAAACACCGCGTTTGTCTATCTTTCCTTCTACCGTCCTCGTCGTCGTCGTCCTCTTCCATCTCGAGTCTCCTGCGCTTCCCCCCGCCAACCGGCGCTCTCACTTTTTGGGTGGGTGGCCTTCTTTGAATTCCCTTCTGGGCTTCCTTTCTCTCCGAAGAGGATCATTCATCTTGCGAGCCATGGCGGCGGTTCGTCCTGCGTGAAGCATGCCATGTAGAAGTTGGTACTGGCACTGAACAAATGAGCCAGGCCCTCAAACTGGAGACCGTGTAGTCTCCAAATAGTCGTTCGCTTCATTCAATGTCCCCGTAGAAGTCGTTGGCTGCGTGCTCGAAGCCTGACATCCTGTCTGCCCACCAGTACGCCCAGCTCCGCTCGCTTCGACTCGTCCCAGCATCGCTCTGCGAGGACGCCATATGTTACCGTTAGCTTCAGCAGTTTCCCGCAGGGCATACCAATGCTGAAAGCCCGACTTGAATTCTATGAAAAAAAAACAGACGCTCGCCGAAGACTCTTCTCACTCACTTAGATAGGCGTGCTTGTCCCCGACTTCGCACGATCTGGGCTTTCTTAGCTTTGACGATGGAAATCCGGTGGTCGGTTAAGCGACCGGTCTGCCTGCACATATCGTCGCTCTATATTCGCCTCGATCTACATAGATTAGATTCCGCGTTCCTTTTTTTGTCGGCCAGCGATAGGACTTGATCTCGACCGCTGAACGATCTAAAGTGAGCGATTCGCAGAGGGAAACTTTCTCAGCTTATTTTGAGGAGGGGTAGGCTGGAAGGCGCGCATCAAAAACTCGTTTGGGCTTTTGGCAAGGCATAAAGTTGCAGGTGCAGACGCAGCTCGAAGCGCCGGTGGAGACGCCGACCGCTGCCAATAAGTTCCGCGAAGAGGACACAGTCCATTACCTCGGGTTTGCTTTTGGTGCTTCGCAACGCAACGTCAGAGAACTCAACATTTTTCCTCCCCTTGCTGTTTAACTGGCTTTTCAAAATCGATGTCGTTCAATAGACCTTGCAATCTCCTCCGACATTCGGGGACCTCCTTCGTTCGAGAGAACTGAGCCACATTTGTTGTGAGGAACCTCCTTTCAGATGATTCCTCCCGACTCTTGACCTAGAAACAGTCTTTGAGGCAAACCACAACCTCCAACATGGACCTTGAAATCTGAACGAGAAGTCAACGAGGAAAGGCCTGGGACAAGAAAACCCCTCTCGAAGTGATGGACAGATGGTTATTCGGTATTCATTCAAAAGTTTCATGGAGCTCGACTCCTCTTGTTACGCAAGCTGTTTCGCCCAGTGAGCAGAAGAGAGGACAGAGTAGCTTCATAACAGGGTCTTCTAGATGCTCTTCGGGCGACGCTACGACGTCTTGCCGGCGAGCGATGTTTTTTCGGTTTGCCCGCGAATGGGCAACCGAACAAATGTCGTACGAGCCGACCGCGAAGTCAAAAGACGTGAGCGGACTCGAGTCCGAGTGTCAAGCATCGTTGGTCAGCGCAAGTCTCCTTCTCGCAATTCTTATAGCGACGAGGGAGAGCAAAGGAAAACTCGGAACGTGTCACACTGCCGTCGTCGCTTCCCGAGAAGCTCATTTTCATTCGTGCTGAATTTGTCGCTCCTCAGATCATAATGTTCATCACGAACATCGGCATCGCCACCTCGATACAAGTAGCTCCGTCATCGGTTTCTCGGACATACCATGGATGGCTCGAGAAAAATATGGAAGACCCGATTGGGCCACAAGGAGACCCGACAACCGCCAAACGAAAGGAAAAGGAGAAGAAGGAGAGCACGGCCAAGGAAAAAAAACGACGCCTCAACGAGATTTTTATACTCAGAACAGCGGCAGGATCTGCAGTAGCAGCAGCAGCGACTGACTGGCCCTTAGAGGACCCAGCCATTTCCGACATGGTCGTCGAGCGTAATGGAGACGAACGACACAGAAGGAAAAGCAAGTGAGTGCAGCGTCCGACGAGGTACGACGATACTGCGACATCGATCTGCGAAACTCCACTTCTGAACTCGAGGGAAGAGAGTTAGGAATTCTTTACCTTGCGTTTAGCGCCACCATTACCACCACATCACGGACCTCACTCTCTGCGTTACTGGATCGTCGCTCATAATTTATCATCAACATCATCAGCGTCGGGTGATCACCACCGATTTCAGCGAGAGTCCGTCCTTGAACGCTCGAGCGGCCAATCACGAACGGGTGACGGCGGCTTTTTGCATCGCCAATTACGAATTCGACCGCGAAACTGCTCGAGCTCACATCCTGAGCACTTTTGTTCTTGCTGTCACAAACCTCCCGGACCCCTTCGACCTTTCCTAAGATGTACTGAACCCACTCACCTTCTATGAGGTGTAGCTTTCCAGCGGATGTCCTGTTGCATAGTAGCATGTGATTAGTAAAAAGGTAACACTGGCGAACCTGATCGCTTCCTTTCGAGACGATACGGGCGCGCCGCGATTTGTCCACCGCCGCTGCCTGTATGACATTGCCCTGGCGAATGAACACCTGCAATTCCAATTCAGAGCTTAGGTAGTTGAGATCGAACTCATTCGACTGACTCCGATTCCTCTTGGCTGAGATTTCTCGTGTTCTGCTTCCCGACGTCTCCTTTTCTCCTCGATTCGTTCCGTGCGCTGTTATACGAGAACTTCGTCCGTGGCAGATAGTCGGTAGCAGAATTCATATCTGTCAATGCAGCGTGACTCAAAGATATTGAAGAAGACGTCGTCTTCGTCGACGACACGCTAATTAAAGGAATGGAACCATGAGCTCCTTTCAAGAACAACACCGCAGGCATGGAAGCAACGAGGAGGGGGTTCTCACAAGGTAATTTTTTCACTCCTCGTTCGCTCTTATGTATAAGACGAACAATATCCTGAAAGACCTCACTGTAGAGGCCAGATTCGCAGACGACGCAGATTCAATGCGTCATCTGCGCCATGGAGTTTTCAGAGCAACGGACAGCTTCGCCCCCTTGCGCTGCGCTGTTTGTCATCGCTGATTAGAGTCACATTGATTGAGGCAGAAGCACTCGCCGGCTCCGGACGGACGGCGGAGGACGGCTTCGGGAATATATTCCCAGAGATATTCCCATTCCCGATCCTAATTGGACGTGGGCAGTCAAGATTCAGGAAAGAATGAGGGGAACGAGCGGAATGAGTCTGGCGTCTCAACTTGAGATCCTCGAAAAAAGTGAAGAAAGGAGAAACCGACTCGCTGGTATTGACGACCGAGGTCTTGAGTTCCGATATCAAGTTTCGAGAGAGTAATCATCGAATGCGAGGAGGAAATTTTCCCTCTTATATTTCAGTCGGATTCGAGACATGTCGAGTGAGGAAAGATTCGGGTCCGAAGCTTCGTAAAACTCGGTTTGCGGCATCAGTTGGAGGAGGAGTAGGGGGAAAAGCCGCCGCCAGCCGTACCGCAACCACCGCTGCTGGAGCGAGAGTCTCACTCACTCACTCAGATAAATCGGTGGGTGGGAGATAGGGATTGGACGGCAGATAAATGGATCTAGAGAACAA
Organism: Neoseiulus californicus; assembly: GCA_028455905.1. NCBI lineage: Eukaryota > Metazoa > Arthropoda > Arachnida > Mesostigmata > Phytoseiidae > Neoseiulus > Neoseiulus californicus. The sequence continues at coordinate 6,840,059 of JAMQGS010000003.1, forward strand.
GAGAAGATTCGGAAATATTCAGGTATGCAGATATACGCGAGACTGCGCAAGAAAGCAACGAAGGCTGCCTGTTGACTCGGTATGAGTGGCTGCTCGACCGCCCGCTCGCCTGACGGAAGGACGAAGCAACCAACCAACCAACCAACCCACGGAATAGATGAAAACCAACAGGAATCACTCGAGCATAAAGGGACAGACCGGGAATTTCCGCCGCGTGGGTACGTGCCTTCGGAAAAGTATTCTTCCGCTCCGAAGAGAGATCTCGATCACTCTTTTCGTTGGTCGCGCGAGCCGCAAGGAGTCGCGGAAAGCATTCATCGAACAGGACGACTGTGTACAGTGGTTTCCGTTCTGAGAATTGTTGTGTTTCATTTCGAGTTGCTCCTGGTTCTTTGAGAACGCCAACCGTTCACGCGGAATAGATACTTTCTTCAACTGCTGGCCCTCTTTCATGAATGATGATATTCTTCGGTCGTGCGTTTGTTCGGACGGTCTATTCGGAGTCCGAGCGAAATTCTCGCTCGAACTCGCTCTTCTCGTTCGAGAGAAAGAAGGAGGTTACTTGCCACCATGCGGCAAAAGCCTGCAGATTCAACCACCGTAAACTACAGAGGATTTCCGGACGGACAACGTTTTCAATTCAGACATCATTTCCACCCCTGGAAGGTTTACAGCTCTGTCGCCGTCGCCTGTCAGTGGTTCCCCAGAGTGTTGGTTGGACATCGCAGGCTCGAGACAGAGCCATTTTCAAGAGAGCGGATTTCTGATTCTCTCCCTAGTTTCGCTTACCTGGTTAACGTCGAGGAGAATGTCACATCCTCCGATGATCATTCGTTCAATAGCGAGGTTCTTCCGGATGTTCTCGGTCTCGCTCACTTCGTCGTGCATTTGCTGTAAGACACCGTTGAAAAAAGAGGTTAGAGCGAGCGTAAACTGGCGAAGATCACATTCTGCTGTTTCTTTGAAGGGATCCTCCCGAGCCGAACAGGGAGCGATTCAGACGTTGTGTTTTCGTTACGAAAGTGGCTGAGTTCGAGAGTGAGCCTTAAGTGCGTCGGGCCGCTGTTTCAGAGGACCCCCGGCGCGGCGTTTTGAAGAAGCGTTCAAAATTTCCATGGCGAGTCGACTCCGCTCGTCAACCTCGCTTCGAAGCGGTGGTTGTAAACCACCACGGGGTAGGACGGGGGAAGAGTGGCGAATTCCACGCCCAGCCATCAATTGGAAACTTCCAAAATCGTGCGAATGAACGAACGAATACTCGAGAATGTTCGCGACAAGGTTCTCCTCGCTCACTCTAACGACAAAAACTTTGCGTACGCATTTTCGAATTTTTCAGATCCAGGTACATGCAGTTCATCAGCTCTTCCTCCTCGTCAGCTGTTCGCCTACAAACACGAATTCATCGCTCGGAACAGCTAAAGGCAACCGGGTCAATCATTCGCCCTCGGACCCATGGTAGATGGATGGATAGATAGATATTATTCAATTTGTTCATCTTCCTTGTTGGTCGAATGCCGGCTTGCCGTTCTGTTTCCAATTGGTGAAGCAGTCGCGGCCGAGATGAAAGCGAGAGCTTCCTTCATCCTTTGGTGCGTATTCGGAGCAAAAATGAGCCAGTCGCCGGTCTCCGAGCTCGAACATGAAAACTCGATTGAATCAATCTCACCCGAGCACACTCCGAGAGACCGCTCGCTCGTTCGCTCGTCTGCCGGTCCGATCGGTTGGTCGTTCCTTCGTTTGCTCGTCTTAGGTTAGTCGATGCCGCCGTCGTCGTCGTCGTCGTCGTCGTCGACGTTGCCGTCGCTGCTCAGCTCGACATGCTCCAGTAAGCTCCTACTTGAAGATTATTTGCATTTTTTCTTCGCTTATTCCCTCCCTCGTGTGTGAATAAATCCCACAAAACTCGCCTGTTCTCGACTAGGTACATTGGTTCTGAGGTAGAGCGCAGTTATTGTGACAGGCGACGAGTGTGTTTCCGCGATTTTCTTTTCATCTGGGCGCACGGACTCGACGCCGTCTGAGTTTGAGCGTCCAGGGCTCACAAAACGAGCAGGGGGGCTGGCAATGCAGCAATGAAAGCAATCATCGTCCCGATAAGTGCTCGAGAAGAATGGCTAGGAGAATTAGGACACCCTGTGCCACCTGTAGCCCACTCCTGGACGCAAGCAAACAGTTTTCGGGAAAAAGCCCGAATCAGAAGAGTGTTTGGTCGTACTCGAAGAGACAGAAAAACAATTGAGGTCTGATAGCAACATCCACCTCCGCAACATGAGGGAGATCTTGACGAGCGGTATTAAAGAGCGGCGACGGCATGCAGAGCAAAATCTCTTGTTGAGAGTTGAGTTTGGCGACAGCGGATTTGGGCTCGCGGCCCAAACGGAAGCTAATTAGCGATTACTTCGTTTAGGTCGTTAGGTGAACTTTGTCGGCATGATTCCTCGTTCTGTCGCTCCTGCGTCTCCTGCTCCTCTTCCTCGTAGTATGTACGGGCTCGCTTCTCATCGCATAGACGAGAATTCTCTCGTGTGCCTACCGTTGGTGCCATCGTCGACGGGAAAGACGAAGAAAGAAAGACGGGAAGTTATTCAGCCAAAGGACAGCGACGCCGACCGACGGAATCTTTTTTCTCTGCGAGGCAGACCAGTCATAATGAGGCACTAATTGCTGCCGCTGCGTCGGATGCAGCCGCTGCGCGTCCGCGGTTACCACAGACCATCTCAGTGTGTCCTGATCAACCAACTCTCAGCTCGTTGTCGGCAGCGTCCGCGAGCTCGCGTGTAGTCCAAGACGTCTTCATAGGCGACAGTATGGGCGTTGGCTCCGATGCGTTGGAGTCGTGACGGAACTCGACGGTGCGAGAATCCGCAAGCCCCGGACTCTCCTCAGTTTGCCGCACCCTGAGCTCAGATCGGCAGAATCTGATCATCTCAGGTCGCGGAGTACAGCTTATGGCGGTTGTGGCAGAGCCAGGGTTCTATTCTTGTTGAGATTGTCCTGCGAGTTCATGGAAGGCATCGGCTCCGTTTCTCTATGGTGTGCGTACGTTCATTAATTCTGATCAACGTCTCTCCGTGTTATCCTCACTGTTGGTAACCTGGTATGCCAGCAAGCTTGTTTGCTGCTCCAGTACGTAACTTTTACGTAGGCTCTTAGTAGTCCGGGAGGCGTGCTTTATAGGTCAATCGGTCGCTGCCGTACACTATGCACCACCACCACCACCACCACCAAAGCCAAATCTGTTGCTCTGGCAGATCTGCGAGATGTTGTCTATGGACAGGTTAGCAATCTGTTCCCGCAACACGACAGGTAATCGATTGTAGTCTAATATAAGTATTGGATAACGAAATAAGAGTGGAAAGCTTGGAATATTCCGATCCAGGCTAGAAGACCGCGCTGTGGAGGTCTAGAACCTATACCCAGTTTTCAGAACAGATTCTATCTCTCTGCTTCGACTGCGTGATGACTCTCACAACGTTCGTGGCAAGTTCAGCTCCCTCGCGACGGTGGCCGCTTCAAACAGTAACCTGAGTTTTTCCTCAGTTCCTAGAAATACTTGGTTTCATGGAAATCCTTCTTAAGCTGTCCGCAGGGAAGTCATTCAAAGCTTCTCTGCCTTAGGTGAATGACCCTTCGGCAGTGAAAGGCTTCTGCGTCGCGATGCTCCTGGCCATGGGCAACAGGAGAAGGAAGTTCGTCGTCTCCTTAGTATCGTTCGCACGAACGACCAATAACGATGAAGGTCATGACGACGATGATGATGACTACAACGATGGACTCATTGTCACTACGAGCAGGATCATTGTCTTTGACAGGCATTTGCTGTCCGTGTCATGACATCATCGCTCTTTCTCGTTTTCCTCCCTTCTGGATACTAGCTGTCGCTTCTCCTACTCTAATTTCCTTCCTCTGCCGTTCTCGCAAGGTGGTCTCCGCATGGCGTAAGTCCTGAGCAAAGCTTTTGTCTTGATGAACAGGCAACGGGACATAGAAAAGCCTAGGTGAGGCCTTTACGACGACGACGGCGGCGGCGGCTGTGGCGATCACTACGACGACAACGACGATAACTGAGGCCAACCAAGGGCGGAGCTATTCCAGTTCTACGGCACAACACGACAGCTTGACGATCCACGTGACTTCAGTCGTGACCATGTCGATTCAGAGCGGGGAGCAACGGCGAACGTTCGCGCTAGTGTGCCGTGCGAACCAATCAGGCTGATCTTCGCAGCTTCGCTCCGAAATTCAATGAAGAAACCGACGATCGGACCCTTGGAGATTCATCACCGATCGTCGTGAATCAGTTTTTGAGTAAAGCATGAACATTTGACAAGCGTTTCAATTCAAAAAGTTCTCAGCATATCAAAAGCGTTCGTAGTTTCCAACTGGCTGGGGAGCGGGGACTCGAGAGAACAACGGGAGGGATGTGGTTTCATCTTATTTTTTGAGAAGCTCGGCTCGCTCTAGGCACGACACGGCTCTAACACACAACGTCCGAAAAATAATTAAAATTCTTTGAGGGAAGACGGCCCGCAGTTGATTCGAATCCCTGGTCAACGTACCCTCGAGAGTTCTTCGAGTTTGGCGCGAGCGTTTTCGAGGCTGCGCCGCTCCACGTGATTGTGCGGGGTATGCGCGAGCAGCTCATGCAACGTGATGATGTAACGCGGCACCTGTAAATCAAAACAAGCTTTAACTTTTGAGCCTCAACGTTTTGTTATCATCCCGTTGTTATTTTAGCTGTTCACGTCCATTGACGTCACCCAGTCGCGAGCCTTAACGAGGTAACGGAATCGCTTGCGCAAAGTTCAGCAGACAGCGGGAGTGACTGCTCCCTTGTTTCGAGCGTTCTTCCTACTTGTTGATTGGGAACGAGGGAAAAAATACTTGTTGAGGAGCGAATGTACGTATGGCGGGGACTTTCGTTATTGTTCTAAACGTGTGATATTGCCCGCAGCAAAAGCTTCATTGGACCGATGCTTTGGCGGAGAGGTACGAGACGATGCCGACCAAGCAGCGAACAGAATCGATAACAGAGAACGTCTGAGGGAGAAATAACGCTAAGGGAAATGAGTCGGCGTCCGCTGCTATTGCTGCCATGGAGGCTGTTGCTTCGGCGGCGGCGGACGGCGGCAAAGCTCGAATGCTGGAGCAAGATGAAAGATCCTTTGATCGCACTTTCGCTGCGGCCCCACCGCCTCACCACCATCACGCCACTCATACCTTCATTTCCGGCCTTTGCACAAGTTACTCATTCGGGCCACGTTGTCGGGCACAGCTAGCATAAGCTTCAGACGGCAAGGAGCAAAGAAAACCTGGCCATTTCTCTTTGACACTCACGAAGTTTCAAGGGTGTGCCGCCAGCTCATTATACCCAAGTGGATGTTTTGGTGGGTTCTGATTGAACATCGTTGCCGTGTCCGTCCCTTCCTGAGCTCGGTTCGGCCACTTGGATGCGCATTTAATTTTGTTGCCGACATCCTTGTCGACATGGAAGCGACAACTGCATTTCTCCCACGGAGCCAGATCCCCCCCACCTCACCACCCCCTCCCCCATTGAAGGAACGCGACGTACGAGCCCCGACAGCAGCTGGTTCGTCAAAGAACGCCGATCTCCGTGTCAGCCCCATCCACCACCACCACCAGCACGGTCTACGAGATGAGCTCTGTTCGGCTCTGAAGTCTGTTCCTGACCTGATACCCGCCTCGACCCACTGAGCCAGCCAGTCAGTCAGTTTGTCAAGCCTCCCAGCCAACCAAAGAGACTGCGAGAGAGCCAACGAACGGCCGACCAGTTATTCAGAGGTCTTGCCAGTGGTTGAATGAGGGAACGAAACGAGAACGCAAGCGTGCAACCCCGCACAAAGAAGATTAATTCCAATCTGCCTGGGGTCAAATCAATTATCTCCCACAATTCCCTCGCTTCGACTCCATCATACATTGACCTTAACCTGTTGGAGCTAGGAGCCGAACCGAGCGTTGCTTGTCGAAGCGACTCTGACGATAGATACTCTGTCGACTCCGCATACTCCGCCCGACACCCGCAGTGCGGCACTCCCGGCTTCGCCGTAGCTCATTCCATTATTATATTTCCCTTGTCCGTTGAGAGAAGAGCTCGAACGCAGCGTCGTTGGACGCCCCACACGGATGTAGCCACGTACATACTTTGAGGTCTACCCTGAGAAGTGTTTGGAAAATTCCTAACCGCAAACATACAACGCTGCTGTCGCTCAAGGGCTCGAGCCGCTGGAGCTGGCGTAGGCTGTCGGTGACTGTTGATCTCCTCGAGGCAAGCATCGTTTCGTTCGCTGGTTCGGGAGAATCTGTTTTCACTTTTCGAAACGAGACACCGCTTGCCTGCGGACAATGCTATTGAAAACCGACTTTCCATGCTGACTCACATATGGCGGCCCCTGTATGTACTGTATCTCGGGGAATGGTTCGGGATTCAATGGTTCCTGGCATTGAGGAACGAGAAGGGCTCCGGAGTAATAAAATGAGCGGATTCGCGTTCAACGTTCGTTGAAAATAGTTTTCCCCCTCTAGCTCCTCCCGTCCCTGCGCCTCCAATTTCTCCGTTTCGTTGCCTGTGACGAATTCAGTCGACCGTCGGGGACGCACAAGTCGGGGCAGGGCGGACACGATTGGGACTGTAAGCAGGACAGTTCGGAAGGGAAAGGATTTTCGCGAATGAATTTTTTATCGTCTGCAGCGAAGTCAACGACAGAGATTGTTCCCATCCGGAACAAGTTGAAACGCTCAATACTTGTCATCGCGCTGCGCCGCGCCACGCCACCCGGCCGGGCCGTCGAGGTCCCACGTTTCACCGACGATGTCGGAATCCACGAACCCCGACCCTGTTCGGATGTGGGCTCGTTCAAACTACAGAGAACGTTGTTCTCCAGGGCCCGTCCGAAATTATTCAGAAAGAATCGAAGTCAAGATGGAGGGACCACCTAGTTCCCTAAAACTAGTCAAATTAACAGGACTGGGCCGGCCATCGAGCTGCGTCCGAAATTCTCACCTGGTCTGAAGTGCCAACAAACGGCCACGAAACCAAAGGCCACGCAATGGAAGCCGGGAACTTGGAAACGTTCAGATCCTGCGGATTTCCTCCTCCCTCTGGCACGCCGCTGGGAAGTTGCGCGGAGCTTCCTCATCGTTTTTCGCCGTCTCCGTTCTTCGAGTCGGCAATCTCCCTCTTTTTTTACCTTGTCAAAACAGTTTCTAAGCCCTGCGCGTTCACATCGCTTCCTGTTCTTCGTTTCCCCCAGTCGCTTTTAGTAACCGCACAGAGACTCGGTAGCGTTTTCCACGCAAGCAGTGGAGTCTCTCGGAGGAGGACGGTTGAGAACAAAACTTGAAAACGTATTATCTCTTTTTCCCACTTTTGTTTTGTTCCTTTCCCTCATCCCGAGCATCCATCTCCCTGGTTCTGCCGCACGAATGGCCAACGTCTAGTTCAACCACTTTGCCCCTTTTCCGACGCAGCTGCTGCGTTGCACGCTAAGCAGGTGGTGTTAGGCGTCCGGTGCCAATAGTAGAGAACAAAAAGACGAAGAAGAATAAGGAGACCGGAAAAAGACGGGACCGCTTCTAGGCTGACTGTCTGTCTGCCAGGGTGGTTGGGCGACGGGCGGCGGCGGGCGAGCACCGCTCCGGTGTAAGATCGACTTTCAATAAGACACTCAACGGAGGTATTTTGCATTGCGCTCCAGTGGAATCGAGCAGAAGGCGAGCGAGCGGGCGGTCGGGCAGGCGGGCGAGAAGAAGAAGCCGAAAAGGAGGAGGAAATAGCCTGCACAATGGTCCCGCAGCCAGTCAAGCGTTCCACACATAGATTGGGAAGAGTTGACTTGAAAGGTCATTGTGGTGGTCCCCACCACCTACCTACCTACCCATAGTACCTTTTCACAGCCTACTCACCAGCGGTTCCTGTGCGCTTTTACAACCGCCTACGCATTCTTGCGTGTATAATTCCTTTTCATAACCTGAATCGCGGCATCTGAACGGCGCACGATAGCTCTAAGCTTAATTATTCCCGAACTGACAATTCAGTATTCATGGAGTTGACTGGTAGCTAGCCGTGTGAGTCATAAAAATCAAAGAGCCCGACGAGCGGTTTCAAGAAGCGATGAAATCTTTATCGCTCGTATCAGAGCCGGAAACAATCTCCCGACACCCCCCGTCCGTCCCGTCGAGTCGCCCGAGGCAATAACGGAGAGCTTTGACGTTACGATTCGAGGAATAAAGCATACCTACTGCTGGAAAGAGATATGGGTAGGGTAGCATTGGAAATCGCAAGAGCTACCAACCTGGTGCATTGGGTAGGTCAAGAAGGTCTCCAAAGTTCGACCTTGGAGAACCGTTTTCTCTTCGAGTCTCTGTAGAATGTTAGCGAATTTATCCCGCTGTTTGCATTCAGCGAGAACTTGCAGCGAGTAGTGATGATTGCGCACATACTCCTGGTATATCGAAAGCATCGGAAGTAGCATATCGAAGAGGTCTCCTGCGATCGAACGATTCCGATTATGAGCACGTGCTCGCTGGGTATTTTTTCACAATCGATCTGTTGGCAGCGTTGCTATTAGCATAAACGAAACAAGTTGTCAAGCGATTTCGGACAGGTTGGGGCAGCGAACCCCAATCCAACGTTTGAGACAAATATGACGCCGACGATGACGACAACGACAACAACGAAAACAACGATGACAACACCATCTAACTACATTTAGGCAATCGAGGCAGGCTTTGTCGTCGAGTCACACGAATCGAGTCGAGCCTTCGCGAACCAAAGGACGACTCGGCGAGCGAGCGAGCGTGCGACCGATCGATGTGATGCGATCACCAACGAAGCCTGGCTGCTCTAAATCTCTATTTCCCTATGCGGATACGGTCTAATGCGACTCGAAGCAGCGTCGTCAAGAATTCCGCAGGAATATTCAACACAGTTCTCTCGATCGTCAGGCTTGGTTTGATAGAAAACTGCCTCGGACTGCCGGGGCAGAGATCAGGGTGGAAATCGCGTCGCTCCTCGCACGCGGAAAAGAAGATGGCACGGATGTCGCGACGCATGCCGACAAATCGAGAGAACCGCATTGCTTCACAACGAAAGCCAAGCCACCAGCACATCGTCCAACCGATTTCCATGGGCCAATAATGCTTGCTAATGGAGATTCATGCTTTCAGGAAAGAAGTGCAGGCGGCGATTTTACATCGAGAAATCACGTACGGACTCAATACCATAGATAGTGGGCTGGGTAACTGGCAACTCGGGACACGGGAAAGCAAGGAGGCACGCAGGCGGGAAGCAAGTAACGGAAATTCCATTGGAATGATGCCAGGCTTGTTATACAGCTCGCATAACAACTCACAGATAGACAGAGACAGAGGCCACATTCAAGCTAAATTACCGTTGCGAAAATAGCTCAATTTATCATGTTCTCAAATTCAATTAGACATTGTTAGTTCGTGCGTTTGAAACAAAAGCCATCACGGAGGACGGGAAACTTGCTCGAGATCCGTGACTTCCACATCAGAAAGTTGTGGAACAGCACCAGGAGGGAACGTTTAGGTTTCACGTCGGATATCATAATCCGTGGGGAAGTTGTGGGTTCGGTTGGGGAATCCTGAGGATTCCGGGCGCTTGGAGTCTGAAGAGTTGAGAAGAGGTGACTGACGGCCGCCTCCCGAAATAAGTTTCACTTCAGGAATTTCTCCAAAGGATCAAATTCGGTTGAGTCGTGGGGTTCTTCGGTTGTCTACGACGACGACGACGACGAGTCTCAGGAACTCCCGTGAAGTTGAATATCGATCTCGATCTCGACATTTGCGAGAGACACTTCAATATCATGGACTTTTGTCTGATGAGAGATTTGAGCGCGGCGGCGAGACGGGAATCGATCTTTGCCCTTCGGAGAGAATATCGTGGATGGCCTCGGTGTCGATATTCAAGTTCAGTTCAGGACACAAGCAGGACGACAACAACAAAGTCGATGTAAACAATCCCCGGTGCGGGAACATCTAGGAGAACATCGATTGACACTCATCAGCAAGCGGATCAAAACTCGGTCGAGAACCCAAACAAGGGGAGCTGAGCTTCGACAGTAACGGGATGGTCTTTAAATAATGAGTGCGGATTCCAGGACCACGTGGGAAAAGTATCGTGGGCATGCGTCGCTCCAAGGGTAGGTGAGAGAATCTGAGAGACTGTTTGTGCGTTTCATTTGGAGTACGGCGACTGTTCGGTCCGGTAGTCCATGTCGATCGCAACGGGGATACTGAATCGACAATTATCAAATGCTCTTTCAAGGTGATTCAAGTGTAGTTCGTCTCGACCACAGATTACAATACACTGGTCGCTCGACTGCATGGACGTGCCCCACAGGTCGGTTGCTCAGCCGAGTTTAGTAATTCAATTTCTGTCCATAGAGCTTTGCGGTCACTTCGAACCTCAGCACGAAGAAGACAACTAGAGCAAGGATTTCAGAATTAGCGGCGGACTTCCAGGATTACTCCCACTCGAGCTTGACTTTTTGAAAAATCCTCCCTTTCGGCTCTATATTGAGAACGAGTCGGGCATTGTTTCGCAAATAGGCGGGGGTTGAACGAGCAGATCGGTTCCCAGGTATCGAAGACGACAGCAACCACCCATACCTTCGGTCACCAACACGAAATCTGTGTTTTATATGATGCATGTTTGTTATGCTTATCGTTTCCCGTCGATATCCCCGAGGGCCCGCGAGCTCCTGATCAATATTCTGCAGTTCCTGGTGACGGTTCTGTTCTCATCCGATTATTTGGAGGACTCGAGAGTCCAGGAATACATGCTGACACTTTGGTTCGCAAGTATCGGGAGATCCGTTCCCAATGGTACTGAATCAGGTGCACGTTCAGGAGCGTTCGATGTCGGACTTTATAGCAGCTGACCTTCTGCGGCAGCCTATATTCTCCGGTTACTGTTGATGATGTCTACAGAGGAATCAGACACAGAGAGAGAGAGAAAGCAATCTGTTCCCGATCGCCGCGGACAGAAGCAACAAGTTCACTAGGGTGTAGGAGAACGTCGCGTCGGCTACAACGACGACGATTGCCGACACTTTGGGCTGTCGAAGCCTTTCGATGTCAAAGTGCGTCTGTTGTTTTTTCCTCGCGGTTTTACTGCTCTCCACAAACAGCGGGGGTAAATCGTCGAGCCATCGTCTTGGTCGCTGTCGCAAAGACCACAACTGCCGCAACCGCTAACAGCCAGAGGAACCAAAAACGTTTGCTGGAGATCTCTGGTGAAGCGCAGGACACCGAGCGTTTTACATCTCCCGCTTGCCGTCTCTTCCTCCTTCTCTTCCTCCTCCTCGATCTCGTCGTTGGTTCCCGCAGTCGCTATTGAGCCTCTGTGGATTCCTCGACTGGTTGCGTAGTTCACATTCGAACGCAGCTGACTGCTTCGGAGGTCTCTGTTCCGAGGGAAAAAGCCGCCGTCGGATTGTCCCTCGGCTGCTCGCTATGCGCATTTGTAACTCAGTGGGCGACGACGTCGTCGTCGTCGTGTACACAGGGTGCTCGTAAGAATGGCAGCATCAGCGACAACTGCGGCAGCGGCGCAAAGCGGACAAGAATCTTCCTTACCGTTCCTCTCGAAAGAAGCCCATAATGAGTGGTGATAACTTAGTTTCGTACAGCGTTAATTTGCTTATATCTCTTCGGCTCGTTCACCGCGCTCGTATCCGATATCGTCCTCCGAGCTCTCGTTTCAGGCGGTCCTCGGTTTCTGCCCGCCCGCGTGGCTGTCCTCGTTCATGCTCCATTCTTGGTGAAATCACTCTCTCTCTCTTTGAACGGAGTTCGAATTGCGTGCGTATTCGCTCATCTTCCGGCTAAGCGAGCCGAAGTTGCAATGCGTCGCGGAAGCTTCTGTTCGGGCGAACGTTTTCCAAAGGAGCTTTCCCACATTCCCCGTAGCCGACGCCATCCGAGTCGTTGTCCCTATCGCCATCGTTGTCTTCGTCCGCGGGTCAATGAAATCAGAATCTATCGGATCCGTGAAGCCATTGTTTTCCTCTCCTGTGCTTCCATGCTCGTCGGTATCTCCGGTATCCGCCCGCTGGCCTGAGGGGCTGTTATTTTTTTCATTTAAGGCTCCCCATAGGAGCAGATGGCAGACTAACATCATCATCATCATCATCATAGAACTAACGGCATGCTTTGCTTCTGTGATCGACATACTCAGCTAGACGAACATCCGCTTGTTCCATCTCAGCAACAGCAGCAAGGGTGGCGGCCACAGCAGCAGCAGCAGCAGCATTCTACAAGTAAGCTCTGTCGTGATCATTATAATCACCGACCAACATCGACAACTTCAATAAAGCGCTCATTCCATGACTCAGGCGGGAGCTGCATTTTTGTCTCTATCCTTTCGGAATTCGGCTGCCATCATCCATCCATCCGTCCGCCTCTGCGGCACAGTTCGTTAATCGGTCCTCGAATACTTCTACCCGACAATCACGTTCCTAGCAGCAGCACGAAGAGCGGTAGCGTTTTCGACAGGCCATCAGTAGCTATGGTTGCAACAACAGCAACTCTAAAAGTTCCTATTCAACATCTGCACATTCACTCATTCTTCGAACATACATATCATACACTCAGCTGAAGATCCCCATTCGACCCTACAGAGCACTTCATTAGTCCAGCAGACATATTATCACGTTCCTTTTGTCGCAGTCCGTGTGAACGCAAGTCAATGTTCTGTATGTTCTATTTGGATGTGGTTTTCCCGAGATTGTGCTGAATGTGTTTGTGTTTTTGAGAGTTTGAGTGAGCCTTTCAAATGAGTGCGAGCGCTTTCCGAGCGGGGAGTGTCAACCGCAACTGTGGTTTAGTTTCAGCAACAGGCTTTTGGGTGAATTTTCCTCCCGGGGATTTCGCTGGTGAGCTCGAACGACTCAAATAAGGTATCCTCTAATCTTCTTGGTTCTTCATAGCGTACCTCATTACTTGTAACAACCCAGTAACGAGGATAACCTGTACAGAGAGCGTATTCATAACGAGCTGTGCAAACAGGAATAGGAAACCTGTACGACAAGAGTGTAAGTCTGTTTTTGTGGAGTCGGAAACAGCTCGTCTGTAAGTGCACGTGTGTGTTTGTGTATGTCTGTGTGTGAGTTCGAGTGGTGTGGTGTGGGTGTTCTTCAGAAACTCTGTCTGGAGGAAATGAATCGAATCGGATTGGTAATTGCTTGGCGACTTTGGTGGCGAGCGGACCAAGTTGGATTGGGGCTGTAGCATGCACGATTGGTTCTGGAGATCTCAGGTTTTTCTTTTATTCTCGACGGTAGATTCTCTGCGCTTCCGACGGCTTTGTTTCCCATGTGTGCCATGGTCATTGATAGATATTTCTCTCACCTGTCCCTTTGGTTTCGTGAAGTAGGAGTGAAGCCAGTGAAGAAGAGGACAAGTAGGAGGACAAGAGAGAGGAAACAGAATAAAATATTACATTATTCGCTTGTGGTGGCCGACTATTTCCAGATCTACTCGACTATTTAATCACACTGTTATCATTCAACCATTGAGCACTTATGACCGACGAGACCGGAGCCCACGACGAGACCGAAACTTCACTACCCGGACTTTTGAATGGAATTTGCCGACATTCGCCGGCAACCACCACCTGAGGACTCCGCTCCTCCGAAAACCTCCGTTGCGTTCATACACAGGTCCCAAACGAAAGCCGAAAATCGACAAGTATCATGGTCCGTCTTCTCTCAAGTCACGAATGAATGATTCCGATTTCGAGAATCTCGGGCTTCGAGGAAATTCTCCGTTTTCCCAGATTCTGGGGTTACGCTTACATAACCAAAGTTTTCAAAATTCTGAGATGGGAACCTGTGTTTCTAGACCAATAAGCGATTTTGAGACTTCCCAGTCTGAAGGTTACAATTGAAGCTGTCGGAAGTAGAGCTGGATGTAAGTACAAATGAAGGGATAAAAATTTTCGAAGAAGAATGAAGGTTTTAGAACGAGGTCCGTAACAAGACAAAACATACGAAGACGCAGCATACAAAACGCACTGAACAATCGTTATACGTATTTTGATTAGACACGAATGATATTATTAAACAGTATAAGTCGTGAGTGTGGTGGAATATTACACTCGACATTTCAAAAAACAAACAGACGAAATAAGAAACTGGATGATGCGGACATCAATCTACGAGATCTTGTATTAGGTATTCGTTTTGAGCGTTTTCCTCTTCCGGTTACTGCGGAGTATTGAAGCTTGCGAAACGTCCTCTGGATATTTAGATTGCGGGTTAGTTCATCTAATTTCTACGGAGTCGAAATCTTTGAAATCTATACTTTGGTGAGTTTACGCAGATTTCGAGTCGACGAGCAAACTTTAAGGTCGAGAGAAGTCGTCTACTCGGAAGCATCTCCAAAGTTCTGCAACCTTCGTCAGACTTTTTCATCACGATGTTCGAGATTGGCAAATCGAGAACGAAAAGCAAGATCATATCGAGAGAATTGACATCATCTCTGAGGGAGCTGATATCTCTATGATGGGCTCCGGACAGGAATCAAGAACGATGCTCATATCCTGTTCAGGGGTAGAAAAACGAAGATTTGCGATCGACGAAATGTTGATGCGTTTTAAGAGAAGTGAGAATCGAAAGAAGAACACAGCAGATGCGATAACTGCTCTCATTGCACTCCTGCTCCGAGTGGAAAATTTTGCTTTGGAGAAAATAGCGGGAAGGGACAAAATCCGGGGTCAGATATGAAACGAGCGGTCAACTTACCAAGAACCAGCGTCGGCCAACTTTCCATCCGCGCTGTTAGACCCTTAAGAAATATTTGATGCAGAAACATCAGGGTTTCACTGGAATAGCGGGATCAGGTGATTAGATAATCGTCCGAGTTTTCGGAGTTCTTAAATTGACTGAGCTATGCATCTTGGAACGGTGTTCAGAGAGGAAAAGCTTCGGCGAGACGTAGATATGAAGATTTCCCGAATCTCTCCTAAAACTGGACTTGCACTCAGAATCGCGAAAATGTCGACGGCGGTGCTGGCAGGAATGCCGTTCTGTTATCTCCTGTTACTGACACCAAGGTCTCCTAGGAAGCCCCCCTAGGGAGTACTTTGGATCACTCTCCTGCCTATGACTGAACAAAGGGATGCCGGCAAAAGACCTAATGAGATGCTCATCGGAGAATGTCAATTGGAGAACGGTGGAACTGCTGGAATATTCACCAACATAGGACGACTCTCGGAAAAGGAAGCAGATGAGGAGGGCAGCCATTCCAGTGGATTGGCCGAGCACTTTCGCTTTTCCCTCCATGGACTTCCGGCGGATCCCGACGGACTTTCCCGATGCCTTCACGCTCCCAGGTAACCGAACGACTCGCTTCAGTGTGAAAAGGCCTCCTTTGATGATAACGGGCATACCCACTAGTAGCACGTTGCTCTTGAACATCTCGAAGAATCATCGAACGGATCTTACAATTAGTGTTTTCAGACGTTCTATCGGCGACTCAAACTGCACTCGAACGTGAACCCGATTTAGATTCTGAGGGAACGAGGAAGGTCTGAATCGGGGATGAGTCCCCAGGTCTCCCTTCAAACTCGCCGCTCTTCTAGCCCGGGGTATTAGTGATCAAGAATCAAGATCCATACCACGCCCACAGTAGCGCATACTTTTTCTAACCACTGACAATGAGAGAGAAAGTGTGGGAAGGATCAGGATTTTCATTGCGGAGGGAAGGAGTCCGCAACGAGCGAGGTCTCTGAAAACGGTCATCCGATCTTGCGAACCCGACGCTGACTACGACCGAATCGCGAAACGTATTTCTCCCGTCCTTCCAAGGTTGTGTCATATAGAGCGCTCTGGTTGACGGAGGTAGAGGTGCTGGCTCTGCTTACGTTCCCCGCAGTTCCTATCGGTTGATGTAGTAATTATGGGAAATCAATGGATTTCTCCAATGCTTGGTTTCGCGGTCACCTTGGAGATCGGTCGCGGTGGAAAACCACCGAGGGAAAAACTAGAGCGGCAGAGAGCTGGGCGGCCGGTCGCCCGCTCCGGGCGGCGGCGGCGGCGACGACGACGAATTCTTACTCTTACCACCGTCGCTGCTTCTGTCAACGCACTTATTTGAGATGGTTCGTTGGATGGTTGGCTGCTTGGTTGGTTGGTTCGCAAGGCTAAGCTGGGCTCTGGTGGTGCTAGTGCGGCAGTGACGTCGTCGTCGTCGTTCGGTCGCGGCCGTAGTTGCTGAACCTTGGATCCCTTTACCGCGTCTGCATCACTTAGCACTGAGCCCTCCCGGTTAAGCCAAGTGTAAGAACAGGCAGCGAGCGACCAAGCAGCCAGCCAGCCAACCTGCGAGGCAGGGAGGCGACCGACCGCGCAAGCGACAACGCGAATACAGAGATTGAAGTACGCGCATAATCACCTCCGCGGCGGCGCCCGACATTCATCCCGAGCCAAGACGCGTTTCGGCATTTCTCATTTTATGTTGTACAGTTGCTGCCGCAGCCGACGAGGAAGTACAACTGCTACCAGGCAGTCTACGCCAAGCTTTGTGGTGTGCTATGATACAGGATTTGGCGTTATGGAGTTCCGTTCAGTGGTTTTGATTGAATATTAACAAGATGACACGATGGGAACACATGTTGACGGACTTGGTTCAACGTGGGGTGCCGTTAGATACGACCGAGATCCGTTTCGTCTATCTGCCGTTTCAAACTGACTGAATCGAAGGATTTCCCGTCACAGAAGAGGATCCGATTGGGAAACGACTTCTACTCCGGAAAACACTGAAATCGGATCCAGGGAAGATATCCAGGGGATGCATCATGGCTTCCGATTCTCCTCCTCCTCCTCCTACCTCTGGATCTTTTCCCATCGATTACAAATGCGCTGTCCCGAAGCACAATTGGAAGCGGACGTGAGCGATAGCAACACACGAACATCATGGAGGAACAAAGGGAAACCTTGTACTGCCAGCCTTACCTGTTCAGAAAAATGGAGCTAACTTCGTCGTGAGTACAGGGGGGTTTTTGGGAACTTGCCGCCATTTTGAACGGTCTCAGGAAGCAGGAGACTAGCAGTTGAAGTTGTTCAACATACTCTTCTTCGGACTCCACCTGAAAATGCGGAAACAACGAAACGCCATTAGCGACCAGGTTCAATTTGAGTCAGCTTCGTTTGACTCCGATCCCAACTCCTCCGCTCCCTTCAATGCCCCACCGGTGGTCGTTCTTTCTTCTTTTCTTCTCCTCTCCTCCTCCTTCTTCCGCTATCAAGAACAACTTGTTCTTCTTGGACGGTTGTTTCTTTTTGTAGCCGCAGGCTTGACGGCAGAAGAGAAGTAGAACTCAAGATACACACAAACGCACACAAACCCACCCATCCGCCGCCGCCGAACGGGCGGACTTACCACCCGCCGGCCCTCAAGTCGCCGCGCCGCTACCTCCGCCACGGCAGACAAATCTTGACGGTGAGCGAACATTTCGAATGAGGTAGCAACCGAAAGAATGTTATATGGGATCTCTAGACTCAGGCTTCGTCAACCGGTCGCCGAGAGGACCATCGTCGCTGTTGTTCCCCTTTGATGAAAAAGGAGACGATGGAGACAATTATCATGACGATGATGATCTCCATGGTTTCAATACGAATACGGACCACGATCCTTTGAGGTGAGTCCCCACAGTTGGCAACGCATAAAAATCGGGGATCCAGAATCATCAGAGCCAAATCTGTGATAAGCGAAAAAATCACGAGATCGGAGGATCGGACAACCAGGCAACGAGATTCCATGGCGTGAGCTCATTGGGGCAGGTGGAGGGACGAGTTCGTCAGCAGATGAATTGGCCCGAGGTAGATATATGGGAGAATGAACGGGTTCTCAACAACTAGGCTGAATGAGATTCTCAAGGCCAACATACAAACAACCAATACAAATGGCTAAACGTCATCTAAGCCGCACAGCCAGCACCTTGGCAGCTGTTGCAACACTCCATCATGTTGTTGGCCAGTGGTGCTAAAGTCGGTCGCTCGCTCGGTTTTGTCAACGAAGAGTTTGTTGGTCGGCCTGTCGGTCGCTCGGTTTGTCGCTATGTTGTCTACCGCTGCGAGAAAACGAATTAACGACGAGAGACAACTGTCAGGGGTCCACTATAAAGCCCTCAAGAAAGCCTTAACGAGGACTTGGCCGAGATGGTTGCTTTGTTAGGAGTCGAGTAGTCGACACTATTGTAAAATATTCATCTCGGTTCCTTTTCTCGGTCCGTCATTGTGTTCGCCCTTGTCGTTGTCGTCATGCAGGTGCCAGCTCGCTTCGTTCCCAGAGCCGCTCGACATACACTCAGCTGCTGGGTTCACGGTCGTGATTGGATTAAGCAGGGCTCCTACTGTCCTTTGAATACTGTGAGCAGCCGAGATTTCTCTGTTTGATACAAGACGCTGTAATCTGCGATCAATCTGAATCTTAAGAAAGGTTGTGAGCAGTGGTTAAGCGGATTTGCGTCGCGTTTTCACTCTAATCCACGGAACTCGGAGAAGTCTAGAAGCTCGTAGGATGATGTGGCATATCGAGAAGAGCGTAGAGCCCAACCCTCTCGTGGGCGAGGTTGCGCGATGATTGATGGAATTTCACACGGCGAATGATATCGGATCATCCGAGCGATGATTAGTGGGACATAATACAGCAATGTATATGGCGCAGCGATTCTATTGCTGAGTTCTGACCCCATGAGGACCCAAGTTCAAGTTGGCGTCATAAAATTCTCTTTAGAGTGTCCTCGTTGGATTGCGGTATAGCGGCTCTTGAGACAGGTATGGGAGACGCAACACAGCCTGAGCTCCTCTATCATCAAGCGTGATTTTGAGGCTTGGCTTCTACTTATGGTAGATGTGGGCAACTTTGATCGTGGGGAGGAATCTGCAACTGCAAACTTTGGCCCCCCGTTTCTAATTCGTTGAGCCCGGGCGGAGGGTCCTCTTAGGACGGAGCAGTCCTAATTTTGCAACTAGGCCTCGGATAAAAGTAGACCATAGGCCTTGTTGTCTTTGTCTTGCATCGCAGAAGGCCCGATACCGAGAGACAGGCCCCCCGCCGGCCATTTCCAGGTGGTAGGAAGACGAGCCGGCAACCAAGCAGTTTGTTTAGGCTAGATGCGTGGCTGAGTGGCAGGTGGCTGAGCAAGGGCACAGGACGCGCAGACAGGACGTTGGAAGGAGAAGAGACAGACAGCCACAACACCGAGACAGCACTCCTTAGCGCATTTGAACAACATCCACCGTTGCCGAGAATCAGCTGAACGACAAGAGGTGTGGGTTGCAGATTGGCGACTGAGGGCGTCCGCAGAGTCGCTCGCCCGGTCGTCCACCCCGGTCCCTTGCCCCGCTCCGCCAGTTTCGAGAGCTGATGCACAGGAGAATGCTGGTGCGATGTCACCGCCAGTAACAAGCTGATTACGAGCAAGACACGCAGCCTACCTACCATCCGACCAAGCAAGCAAGCAAGCAAGCTCGAGCGACTCTCGTAGCCAGACGCAAACAAGTCGGGATCCTTCGACCGACTGAAGGACGGACGAACAAACGTCTCTCCCTCGTTCTCTGGAACGCCCAGCCACCCAACCTATCTGCCATCCATCCATCCATCCATCCATCCATCCATCCATCCATCCATCCATCCATCCATCCATCCATCCATCCATCCATCCATCCATCAATCAATCCATCCATCCAGTCGCATCCTCTTCCGCTAACCCGCTCTCGAGCGCGAACGCGCACAAAAAGGTGAAACCTTCGACAACGGGCGCCTGAGTCGCGCGCAGCTCGGCTTCAGTTCGCTGTCTGCTTGACACTGGATGGCTGTCGTTTGCTTGACAATGACACACGACAACATCCGACCAAAGGTAGAAATGTGCAAATTGGCGTGCTGACTCCCGACCTGCTTGCCCGCGAGTTCGTGCGCTCGCTCGCCCGCCCGCCGAATATTTCTTGTCAACGTTGTACTCCCTCACGTTCGCCATCTTTTTGCGTTCCCGCTGGTTGAGGTGATCTCGTGTCATGCCGCCCGCAAAAAACCGCGCTGCTGAACGGATCCCGGCGTCCGGCTGCCTCCGGATGCGTATATCGGTTGTGCTCACATCCGTGAACCACGGAATCCCTCCCAAACTTTCTCAGGGCCTTGTATACTTGACTTTGATCTCGCGAGCTCGATACCTTACCGTCGTTGACGGAATCATCTGTCAATCGCATTCCTCGCCGCGAACATCTGAGAATTTCATATTACAAAATGGAACGCCTTTGGGGGATCGCAAACGTTACCGGAGTCCCCATTCGTCGGCCTTCCTTGCCGAAGCCGCCGTCACCAACGGTTCCTGCCATTCGTTGCTCTCGCCGTCACCAACAGCTTGCCCGGCTGCTATTTCCAATTGTTGTGACCGTTCAACTTGTTGCGACGATTTGTGCAAAGATTCGAAGATAAACGATTCCCCGTCGATCTCGTCCGCTTTACGTTCAGAGTGCTGACCTGGCGAAGAATGCTTCTTCGAAAAAAACTTTCAAGAAGTCAGATATCCTGCTTCGCCGCTTCAATATCGATGTTCACAGCCTTCGAATCGGGCCATGGGAACGCATGAAGAGGCATGCATCAATCGGCTGCGGTACGAACGGGGTCATGTCTATGCAAACGAACCTCAATTGTCAAGGTTCAAGTTCAAGATGATCGAAGTCGATCGATCGATGTGTCGGCTGAGCCGAACGCATCTCACGGAGCGGAATCTTTCCCCTCAGAATGACGCAACGTTAACGTGTCGTGCAGCGGAACGGAAGGATCCCGTACAAGATATTCGCATCAAGGGGATTCGTTCTTGGATATTACAGATCTCGTTCGGCACTTGCTGTCGGCTGTCTGTCTGGCGAAGTCGGATAGGAACGAAGCGATGGGCGATTGCACCCAGTTCGCGGGGCAAACATTCGGACTTCCATACCGGGAGTATGAGCTGGCTCAACATATTTCGCTAGATGTCGATTTCATCGAAAAACGTCGTCCGAAATTATCAGCCGTCGGGGGAGCTCAGAAGGAATAACACGGCGGAGGCTATGGGGAACGACTTCGGAGCGGAAAGAAAAGCTCACTCGGAGTCGAAGACTTCAGAGACTGAGTCCGCTCGATTTGTCGTTTTTTTTTTAAAGCAGCCACGACCACTGCGTGCAAGTGGGACTGAGTGCACGGGAAGGGAGTAAGGGTTCGGACGGTGCTGTGCCGGCTAATTTCGGAGCAACTCTCAGCCAGCCAGCCAGTCAGTGAAGCAAGCAGGCGAGGGAAGCCAAGCCGAGGTGGTAGGCGGCCGCCGCCGGCAGCGAGCTTCGGCGCTGGTTAAACATTAACGCCTACATCCACAATTCGCGCTGTTCAGCTTTCCTTGCTCAGCTAGCCGTACGCTGCAGGCTTCTCTGCTACCTCCGAACGAGAGAACGGAGGAGAATAAGAGGAAACGAAGGCTCGGCTAAGCAGACGGATGAGTCGGGCACCGAAAACTCGGGGGGTGGGATAAAAGAGCTCTCGGAACGAACACAAGGGGTCAGGTTACCGTGAGGGTTACAGAGAAGGGGCGTTTTCGGCCCTGTACTTCCACTTCGCTAAATGGAGCATTTGCACTCAGAAGCCCGTGCAGCTTCTGTTTTTCTTTTTCTGCTTCCTTCCAGGGTAGTGCTCCTTTTTTTCTGTTATTGCCAAGAGTGTCTCGCCCCTTGGCTCTGTTTGCCTTGGCTATCCAGTCAACCGAGTGAGTCCGCCGCCGGTGTTGGTAACGTGGGCATAGTTGATCCACCTCAAAGCTCCGGAGGGTTAAGAACAGGATCGAGCCGATATTTGGATGCTGCTCTGTGAATTTCATTATTTTTGAATGAGCCGCGATAATTGATGCTCGAGCGTCAAGCGAAGCTTTGGTACATGGTATTCATTCATAGAGCGCACTCTAGGTAAGCCCTGTTTGGGGAGAGGCAAACAATGAGCAACCAGAAGCCAGCCGCCGCCGCCTCACCTATGTAGCGCAGTGGGTATCTCTAAAGCAGCCGATTCGCCTGGCTGATTCTTGTTCGCTCGGGCTATCTGTCTCTCGAATTGCGCGCTCGTACATCCGTCGGCCGAGTAATGTATCCGAGCTACAATAACATGAGGCAATGCTTGCTCCGAATCTTTCACAGCAGTGGAGTGCCGCCACCAATCCCAGCGAAACGTATCCATTCTACCGCGATAGGCAAGCGACTTTCACATGCTGTCACAAATCGAGGTCTTCCTCGTCATTGTTTCGTTGTTCACCCTGATTTTCCGCGCTGATCCTTGGTTATTGTTTCGAGTTCCGTGATTATCGAGCCGTTCGCAACTCGAAACGTTATGAAAACTGGGGAATGAGACGATTGAGCATGCAACGAAAGCTACATACCATTCGGAACACGAGTGAGTTTCGTTTCCTCATGTTTTCGGCGTGTGGCGAGCTTATGTACTCGGCCACAATCTGCTTCCATCGACGGCGGCACAACCAACCTCGGAAGAAACTCTGCACTTTTTTGATCTTCTTGATCTCCTCGCTTTCTTCGCTCGTAGCAAGTGCCGGTGTGCCGTCACTTGCTAGGATCATCGGCCTGCTTGGGGTAAGACGCCACTCCTTCTTCAACGTGCAGAGCTGGAACGGCCAAAACAGTCGTTAGTATCATGAACCGAGTTGTTGGCACTTCCACGGCGTTGTGAGCATACTTAGGGTGTTTATACTGGAAGGGAGAACGCATCGACTTCGAGTCGGTCATTCGTAGAGGGAGACCCCCGTTTCGAAAGATGGTGAAACAAAGTATTGTTCGATCGAGTAATCCATCCGCTGCTGGGATCAATCGGGCATGTGACCCTTCGCTCGGCTGGGTTTTGTCCCTCAAAAATGCTTTTGTAATAATGGCTCGGATGTTGATACATAGGTTGTATTTCGAGTGATATCGAGTAATGTTTCCAGAGGAGATAGAACAGAGCGACTCCACGTGAGTTCAGGAAAGTTGACTCTCCACGGGAAACGAGGCAGGCGAGGGGAAACGAGCGGATATATGTATCTGCGAGAGGCAACTGGAATTCTGCGAGGTATATAAGGTAACATATTTATTATATAGAAGGTGCATTATGCACAGAAGGCCCAGGCACTCCGTGCGGGCGCGGTTGCATATCGTACATACATACAGAGTATGATGTGTGCATGCATATCGCGCCGCAATGGAGACGACGTCAAGTGCATCGGAGCATCCCGGAGCAGAGAGGGATGCCTCCCACTAAATGCTTGATAATCTCTTGTAACGTTCATCTATGATCCAAATTCCGACGTCAGATTCGAGAAAACGCCTTCCGTGACTGATTCTGTTTTTTTTTCTCCCGTTACCTGAACTTTTTGTTCCGGAAAATTGGCGATTCTTGCAATCTGTTATCATCTCAGAGAATGAAACCGCGAATTTTATGAATTTTATGTCGCGAAGTCACTTCCAATCCAATACTCGATCAGTCAGTCAGCTCTTCTGTCTGTCTTTCGATCCGTCCCGTAATGCCGCAGAGTCTCAGAAACGGCCTAACGACATCGATTGTTCGCATAAGTGGGTTTGCTCCTTCGACTTCCCGTCCGTCTGTTTTCGGATCCGTTCGCCAGCCAGCCGTCGTGCTTCGCCGACGGCTGTCTCGAGGAACTAAACTTTGAGGCAGCTACGCACACATCTTCATCTCCACCTCTCAAAATCTCCGTCAGTCCTTGTCACCCAGGCGCGGCCTGATACGGCTCTTTGCCTGGGGGGTTTGTCGGTGGAGGCGAGGCAGACGATTCCTCTACGTTATATTCCCCGGATCCCCGATATGAATCTCCATTTAGACGGTTTCAATTATCGTACCCGGCCTTCGAAAATGTAAATTTATTGAGATGAATGAATGTTGCTGCGGAATCGTTCGTTGGGAACTTCTTTCAGGAAGCCAATAGAAGTCTACCATTCCACCGCGTTCCGTTGGAAACGCGAGAACATTCTCGATCAATGTCGATTGAAAATCGAATAAAAGACGTAGCGTATCTAAAAAAGAACGTCCTTTTTTGGAGACTTATAATCGCATTGCATCGCCCTCAAGGTGAGCCATCCGAGAAGTCTTCACGGCTCTCCTCCTCATTGTTCATCTGAGAAAAGCCTAGCCGGTCCTCCTAAATTCGTCCCAATCCGATTTCGGTAACCTCGACAGCTTAGCTGGCGGGAGCCGCTGGAGTCAATAATTGAAACCGCTGACCTTGCTGGTCGAGCCGTGCTAGATAAACGGGTCAGCCGCCGAATGAAACCGCAAAAAGCTTTTAAACACATTAGCCAATCGTAGCTTGGCGACGGGAGAGCTGGATGAAATAATCTCCACTCCGTTACATACAAGGAGCTCCTCGGACAGGGCTATCGACCGTAGACATACTGATGCTGCTTCTTCGCAACTTGTTGAATCCGATAATGGAGGAGGAAACAACCCGGCGGTATCCGGCAGGATTTGTTGAGTTTGATTCTCACACAAACATTTCGCTGCTTTTTCGTTTCGGCTATCTCTCGCCGGCAGCCTTTGGTTGGTTTTGTGGTACGGCACCCATAACAAATTCGAAGCAAAATATCATTCGTTCTCCTCCCGTGGCTCTATTTTATTCTTCCTGCCACTCTCCATCCTCGCTCGCCGTTTTCCGAATCTTCTTTCACCATCGCTTTTTCCTCCTCGCAGTTTTTGTTTCATATTCCTGAGCCATTCCAACCGTAAAGTGTATGCGTTGGGTTCACCCTAAAAGGCGGCGGTGTTTTGGAGAATCGGATTCAATGTTGCGCGCCATCATTTCCGAATTCACAGAGCAAAGGGGCAAGAAATTGGAGACTGACATGCCGGGAACAAACAACAATCGACCTGCAACTACCAACAGCTCAAGGAACCTGCGCGGATCGCGACTAGAGCTCCAGTCCGGAAAAGTAGATTCGAGCAAATCCTAGCGAACTTCGAGCCAGGTCGATCCTAAGTGCGGAGTGCGGATCGTTTTGTCTAGCTGCCGTCTTGGATGGAATCAGACGCGCCAAACACTTGCACGAGATTCCATCAGAACGAGAAACGCAGCAGAAAAGTACCTCGGAACTACAGACGGTCAGGCTCTCTCTATGATTTCGATGGGGTATCTTTGAAAGGAGCTTACCTCGGCGCGGAGCTTCTTGATTTCGACCGTGAGCTCCTCGCATTGTTGAGTATATTGCCACTTTGCAGTTTTCTCACTTTCCACAATTTGTACGAGATGTAGATGTTTCTGCTCAAGTTCCTCCTTCTGAAGAACCATTTTGCTAAAACTGCGACAGACATACAGGGTTAGTGAACGTTTAGCTCGTTTCCGAGCCGGCGATCAATACTGGCCGTCTACAAGAGCCGTAAGGCTATCTGAGATCTATCAAAACATCGAAACAATTGGGTGAATCAAATTCCGAAGTAAATGATCGAAACTCCGATGATGGTAGGTAGGTACGCTTTTCGTACAAAGGTGTACACACGCATAAACACAAGCTGGTCCAGGTGCTCGAAGACAGGCAAATGAATACGTGCTTTACATATGAAGCCCGCGGAAAATTCACACAGCCAGCGACACACAGCAGAGCTGCATGAAACGCGTAATTAAGCCATTTGCAAGCATGCCCGCGCACAAGCAGCTCAGCAACGCAGCGAGCGGAGCGGGTGAGCAGGCAGGCAGGAACAGAGCCTTTGAACATACGAACAGGCGACACGACAACGAAAGGATGAAAGGAACTACTTCAGAACAGAAAGCGACGAAATGAGAAAAGGTGCTACGTCGAAAACTGAGGATGCAACCCGGAGGAGATTCCTGAAAAACAAAAGAAAAATCAGAGACATACCTCGCAGCGTCAATGGCTTGAACCCAGTTGTTGCATTCCTGTTCGGTCTCGGCCTTCAGTTCGTACATGCGAGATCCCTCCTTTCGGTAGCTGATTTGAAAGATGTACTGCAAAGAACGGAGAAGTATTTGTTAGCTCAGCTACATCGGATTCGGGGTCGCCATTTTTGATTAAGTTTCCCCAGTCCCTCCTATTCTTCTCTCGAGGAGACAACGGACGGACGGACGGACGGGGGGAGCAGCGGGACTTGCGGAGGAACGGGGGAACGAACGAACAAACGAACGAACGGACGACCGAGTTGAAAACAACAAGAACGAGATCAGTTTGCAGTTGGAAAGAATCAGATAGCAACGGCTCTCTCGGCTTGAGTTGCCAAACTCTCTCCGTTTCCAATCTTGCTTCCAACTGTTGTTTGTCAGCGGTCGCGCGTCGGAATCTAAAATCCAACGAGAGGGCCCGGATCTTCCTCAGCTAAAATCGCCGAAATCACGTCGATGAAGCTTGTTGATAGTTTTTGAGCGAGTATTGGATCGATAATTGCAGAGTGGGGAACATGTTTCGTTCGAGGCAGGATATTTTCTCTATCATTTGTCACGCGAGGCGATCGAGGGAGGAAGCAGAAGCTAATTGAGCCAATCCGAAGACAGAATTGTGGCTCATATACATGAGAGCACATTCTTGCGCGGTACAATCAATCACCACAACGCAGGAAAGCGGCCGTCAAAAGCCTGGCGGGCAGATGGCCACGGAAGGAAGGAACGGAAGCCTGCTTGCCATCGCCGAAGCAAGCAGCCGAGGTGGTGAGGACAGCGGCGGTTGTTGTACTGGTCAACCGACGAGTGCGACGCGGATCCAACGAGGGAAGAGTACCCACTATGGGGGTGGAGAAGAAATCGCGGCCTTGCAGCTCAAGGATCAGCCGTCTTGAAACAGTGTTGACGTGGCGGAATGTATTGTATACGATGCATTTATTTATTTATATGCATTTGTGTCGGACCAGGCAGGGTTTTATGAACGAAGAGCTCCCGTTGCCGTCCTGCTGTGCGGCAGTCCTGATCCTCAATTGAATTTTCCGCGGATTTCCCGCCACTGGGACACGGCAACGGGGAAGGGTCACGGCCAGCAACCAATGGACCGAGAATGTCCCCGTCAGAAGCGACGTTGGTCCTACTCGGCAGCTATGTGAAAATTTTGCCACGATTGCCTTTCCAAACAGCTAGGACTCATGGATTGTAATTGTCTTCCAGAGGTCCTTCATGCTCTTTTGCGGCAGTTCTGTCTAGTTGTTGTGTATTCCACTCGAGAAATCGTCGTCTGCTAGCTGCACGGCACCTGTCTCGACGGCACGTGACATGGAACGGAATGTATGATCCGTCCCTTTGTGAAACTTTCCAGACGCCAAGACGTAACATCGATACATCTGGCGAACTTCTATGCTTCCCAGACCGGACCAACAACTTGTTTATGAGTTTTCTAGGCCACCCGGAAGGGGAAGGAAGAGATAGTGCGCTTTCTGCTCCAAACCAAACTCAACCCACAATTTCTTTCAGAGCTCCAAAACGCAGGCTCCACCCCATTTCCCGCTGTCTGTTTTATTGAGCGGTGCCATCTTGATACGCGGCGCCGAATTGATGATAATCGGCCCTCCAGCTCGTTCCGGATGGTCACAAACCTGTTGCGATTACTAGAATGTTACCTTCGGTGCTTGGTATCTCAGACTGGACGATATTCGAAATCGTTATCCCGGCAGATCCGGGGTATTGGAGCTTATCGATAAGAGGGCCCGCGAGCGAGCTAGTGAGGGACGAACATCTTATTCCGTTGTGCAGTATCACCGGGATAAGATTGAGAGACTACACGCTGAGTTGAAAGCTTATAAAATTGCTGTTGCCTCGGCAACGACACGAGACGATCTATACAAACGAGCTATTGCGCCCCTGCTGCCTCGGCGCCCCTGTTCCTTCGTTGGTAAGCTGCTTTTCATTGAACTCTCCAGCGAAGTCCTAGCCCTGCGTTATTCCCGTTGCGAAGTTGCATCCGTCTCTTTCTCTGGCTCTTTCCTTCGCTATCCTCAACACCCCAACGCTCGCTTCCCGATGGCTCTTTTCGGCAGAGCTGCCTTCGTTGTGCTCCTGTGTTTTATGGCGACGAACTCGTGAAACCTCGCGCTACGCGCCTGCCATGATAGATGCTCTACACCAAGTCGCTCGATTCGCAAACTACCTTCTATCTTATTCTAAAACTTTCGGCAGTTTTTCGCTGTTTCCTTACAGGTTTTTTTCTGAACCTGACGCGTTCAGCCTCCTGCTCTTCTCGTTCAACAGAGAAAGCGCCGATTTTTCCTCGGAAACCGATCCAGATGGCAAAACAATAACACCGTCGATTTGGTCTTACTGGGAAATACTATTTCTCGTTGCCTCCGGTACTTTCACAAGTATAAGACTCTCTTCGAGGAAACTGCGGCGATTTTCGAAGCGCCCGCCGCTGTGAGCGTAGACAGCTTTGCCGCATGGCTTCCGTCCGGTAATGACCTCTCCACAGACTTCTCAGAGCTCGGAGGAAACCAGTCGAGTTGACGATTAATTCAGAGGAGGTTCTCGGCTTTCTCAGACTGACCGACCACTCTGTCGCCCGACTGACGGACTAACCAACTCCGGGCGGTCAGCGGAACTCAAAGATGACCTCTATCAGGATGTCGAGTCAAACCGAACCTGAAAGTTTGGGTAATATTCCGTCTGTGTGAAGCGAAGCGGAAGATCATTGCTCGGTCGAAGTCTCCAAAAGAGAAAAAAAACCTCTCCCATTCTCGGAGCGAGCCGCGGCCGCACGAGCAGCGAGGGCAGCAGACGCGCCAGTGGGTACTCAGAGATCTCCCTACGGAAATCGTTACGGCACGATTAGCAAAGTCAAAGGACCAGAAAGAGGAACTTCCTTGCGGTCCCGCTTCCTCTCTTCCACCTTGCTTGACTCCCTCGCGCCACCCGCCATCTACGTTCTAAGCATACCGTGAAGTCACTCCGACACTCGGCCGGCCAAGAAAGAGTTAATTCCTCTCCAGTGACCAAGTGGGAATTCCGGCAGGGACCAGGTACCCAAGCACCAAAAGCGGCTCCCGGTCCCCACGAGAAACGAAGTCCGGGAGGAAGACGTTTGTTCCATTTCCATATTCGACTGGACGGAGCCCAACATCGTTCGCTTCTTTTCACTACACGTCCTTTCACTCTCGGCAAAGTGACCAGACAGGCGGTTCCTCGCTCGGACGGACGGGCGAGCGGTGGGGCCGAGGGGGCCTCTGTCAGTTGCTTTGACGGTGACGAAATTTTGACCAGTAATTGAAAACGACTTCCTCTCCTGTGGATGAGAACCACAGTGGCGGCGGTGGTGGTGGTGGCTACCGCCAACGTCCGCTGTCGATTCCACAGAGAAGACCCGCTTTCACAGACTCGAGTCCCTAATGGCGATATCCGAAGCCACTCTTCTCGCTGAGTCCCTTGTGCGCTCGCTACTCCTCGATGCCCGCTGGGTATCTCGAGCAGCCGTCATTTCCTTCATTCGAACTTGTGGTCTGGAACATCCCTTCTACAGCTCGTGTGACGAGGAATATTGGCAACGTGACTTGATATGAAGCAGGCTTGACGTTGGGCGCGGCTGGCTGACTGGTTGAGTGAGTGAGAGCTCCTCAGGAGATACAAGGAGCGACATCGACAGCTCCGATGTGTGCGAGTGAGTGTCTGACCTGATTTCGCGAGAAAGGTTGATGAGCATCAAGTAAGCGCACTGGCCCCCTAGCGGAAATCTCCCGCTCATATCACTAACCGAGTCTGTTCCAGGCTCTGTTTTCCCGAACCACCACCATCTCCTTCGAGAACCCGTCAAGCTTGACACGCATCCCTTCTTTCCGGGAACAACAACAACAAAGTGTTGCCTTGCGCCGCACCCGGTCGCGGCGGCTGATCGCGAGCGTGATAAGTCCTTGAAGGGGTTAGCTCGAGATTCCGGGAGTCAGAACCCTGATTCCTCGACTTCCGATGGCAAGTCGGTCATTGATGAGTGTGAAATCGAGAAGGAACTAGCATTCGAAACGTGACAGACAGGCGCAAGCCCGAGGGCTTCCTAAAAGGCAGAAAAATCATCGGAGGACAAGAAGGAGGACGATCTGACTTGAGCGCTCAATACATCACGCTCCGAGTATCGTGGGGCATTCCCGCAGGAAAAAAGAGTTGGAAATGAGTTTTTTTTGTTCTCGAAAGATCCTCATTGACAATGATTGCATGCAATGACAATATCATCCGAAACGGCCGGCGTCGGCGACTCTCACTCAGCCGATGGGAAGCACGTCAGGCCGTGGAGAGTGTTTTAAAGACGCGCATCAGACGACACATAGGATAGGAAGAGAAGCTGGTCGGCGCGTGAGCCTCGTTCTTTATCTCTCAGCATTTTTCGGCCCCTGGAGACGTCATCTGATGCCGGTGGTAGCGTCGGTGGTTCTTTTGGAGGCAACGAAGCCAATGGAAATTGAATAAAGCCCGCCACTACCACCCGCCATCACCGCTACTGCCTGTTTGCCGCTGCTGGTGCTACCGGCGGTGCAGTGCACTGCACTGCACTGCACAACTCTGATGATCTTGGGCTGCAGGCTTTTTTCTCTTCTCGCTGTCTTTTTTCTTGAATTGGTCGGTCGGTCGCTCGGTGGTTCGCTCCACTCGAAGAGAGTGAGAGCATCGCACCATTATCGACGCGGATCGTTTTGCCTTCATCTGGTTGCCCGGCTCCCCGACGGCCTGACGCGCCAGGGGTTGTTCGCCAATCCATTCAACTTTCAGAAATCTCTTTCGTGGCCGCTGGAAAGCGGCTCGGAAGCGACCCAACAAGTGCGTCACCCGAGTGGTGTCGAGTTGGATATCACCGCCTTGTGTCCCCACCGTGCGTTTTGCGCGAAAGTCGTTTCCTTCGTTCCAAAACTCAGAGCGAGTGATGGTCGGCGAGGTACTTCACCATGAGCTGGGCACCGCCGCCGCAGAGCCGCAAGACGACGCAGGAAATACTCCAAAGGTAGTTGAGCGAGGTCTCGGGAAAGCAACTTGATCCCCGGACAGCTCCATCCAAGGGCACAATTCAGCGATCCCGAGGGTTGGTTGGCTGTTTCGCGAATCCGTCTTGAGTTCAAAGTGAGGGTTACAGGCTTGATTTATTTCTCTCAGCGCGCTAAGACTCCCACTCGACTCGCTCCGAGTCTCTCAACTGACAGTTCCCAGGTGAGCACATTGCGATCCACACAACGAGAGACGCATGGACGCCGAGACTGACTTCGACCGAGCGAAGCCCGAGTGAGTCGAGTTGTGCACCAACTCCCCCCGATCCCTGTCCCTCGTCTATATCCATCGTCCAAGCGTGCTGGAAGATACTCTCGGAATTTATCATCCACACAGGAAAAGAAATCAGGGTGTTTCCTCCTGTTTTGAAAACATGTAAAGGAGGTCTTGAAAACGCGCGCAAATCGGGGTTTTCGGCGTTGAATACTCCGCTGTCAGTGTTCCATATTGAAGTCTCACGGGAACCGATCCAGATCGAGAATTTCATCCCTTGGGAAACATTGTCGCTCATTATTTTGAACTCCTTCGTATGAATCACGTTGCGAACGGTATCGCATAGAGATATGTCGGTATCTCCTCCACCACTGGAGGAGGAGAGTGGAGCACAAGCTCAAACAAAACTCTTCCGAGCCATCTTCCGTTTCTCCATTCATGGCGAGCTCATGTCGTAACGAGTCGGTTTCGGATCGAGTTCCTTTGACTCCGCTGCCATCGAGAATCTCATTTCAAGAAAACGCTGCTCCTCCCCAACGAACGAACGAACGACCGAGCGAGCGAGCGAGCGAGCGAACCACCGACCAACCAACGCACACTCTTTGAAAATCCTCTTATTTGATTCCGGCTGACCTTGGATGATATCTGCTTTCAGGGGGAGACGAGGGCCGATCGGCGACTGAACACAGAAGTTTATCAATATGGAGTGGCTCGAAGTAAAGGAGCTCCATACCGGATACGCAACCTTCATCTTAACCTCTTTCCCTCGGAACGATAGGCTTATCACTGACTCTTTTGACCGTTGCACTTGTTTGAAGATCGAATTCGAGTCAAGTGGTTGGAGAGCCTGTTCTCCTATCCTGCTTGTTTCCGAGCTTGAGTGGCTTGGTCTCCGGACAACTTCATCCCGGAGCGCGGCAATGCGATCGTGCATCATTGGCCTGTGCCCTACGCCCCTGCCCACTCAAGCCATACTATGTACGTTGCCATATGTTCAACGATTCGGTTCATGGTTTTTTATATTCCTCCTCAGAGTGTTTACACCCATGAACTCTCGAACATTCATCCGGTGGGAAGGAGGTATCCCGATGAGAATTCTCGAAGCGAACGTCGTGCCGGTGGAGTCCGTGCCGTTCCTCCGACGGGCCGTCAAGTTTCTGACGGATGGATGGAAGTTGCCTCGACCACTGCGCTCAGGTCACGGCATTGCCTCGGAAGCCGCGGAGCCTCCTCCGCTGACTGCGAGTGGAAACCAAGTGTTTTTCCCTCGTCTCGAGATGGGGGAAACGTCGCCGTCGTCGTCGTCGTCCTACTCCCCCTCATACTCCGCTCAATCCTGGCCGCGTCTGTCGTCGACCATCATTGTGCGCTTGGCAGTCCGCCATCCGTTCTGTCCACGCGCCCGTCTGCCCGGTGGCCTCCTGGTCAGTCAGTAGTCTAGCAGTCGCCTGCGGACCCTGGTCGAGTGTGTGCGTAGCCCGAGGCGTTCATTAAGCGTCTTCACTTTCTCTATTAGACCAAGCCGTGTAGGTCTCATTGATTATCGATTTTCGTTTCATTGCTTCCGTCCTTCCCACCTCCCCAGTCGGTCTTCGCCCAGTCGACATCGGCCGCGGCGCGGAAACCTTGGAGCTGATACATCGAGGTCTTTTTTCACATTCGTTCCCTGATTTGCGCCAACAAACGAATGATTGTTGACGATCGATAAGTCGGTTGTGCTCCCAGCGGCCTGAGATTCTTCCCCGGCAGCAACTCTCGTCGAGGAACTAGCTCTTACTTGGAGCGAGAGGATGTGGTCGGAATCCTGTGCCCTCTGAACAACTAGAGCATCCTGCATCCACTTGGAGTGTGGATCCTCCCTGTCTCGGTCATCCCGGCAGTGTCATCGACGAAGTCGTCGGACCCGTCTCACCAGAGATACATTCATTGGGAGCAAGATACTGCGTTAGAGGGGAACTTTCCACGGAAGAATTCCCAATTTTCGAGCGAACGATCTCCAACAGGAAGCTAGACCCTCCTGTCTAGGAAGAGCAGCCGCGGAATTCCGTTGTTTGCCCTTCGGCTGTAAGAGACTGTTCTCCTGAAGATCGCTGAGCTCCCGATTGAAACAATCCGAATGTTCCTCTGGTTTTGATGCTACTTGCATAATCCCCCTCGTGTTTGCGGAACACATGCCGCCATGTACTTCTATGAACACGGAACAATGGGTATGCGTCCGACAACTCCTGCTCGTAACCGGCTCCTGGAGTGCACAGGACGTCGAACCGAACATCTCGAATGTTGTCTTTGATTACCGAGTCGTATAACTCTCGTTCCGGCGGTGCGAACAAAGGACAGGTCCGGATGACACCTGTCGTCCTCAGATAATGAACGGAGCTCCGAAGTTATACATACATACACACGCCAGTATCCTTATCTCGGCATTGATCCAGGCTGTTTTCGATAACTCAACTACTCAATGTGAGGTCTACTACACCGATGTGAACTTGTGCTGCAGGTTGTGTTCGTTAGGAACTCTGGTCGTTTCCATTGTTCAAGCTGCAAGTTTTGTCTCATCATCACACTTGGTGAGGGAATCGATTTTTCTATCCATTGGGGAATCTTCGCAGAATCTCAGCTGTCGGGCGTCCCAGAAATACCGCCAATGGACGCTAATCATCCATCTTTGTTTTTTTCTTCAAACTTGACCGAAGGAATGTCGCAATCATCGCTCTCAACGATGAACGCAGGGCCCCTGATCGTTGTCAACAACTTCTTCTACATCCAATCCAAGTCTTGGGCATCAGACCGTCGATCGCTCCCAGTTCTAACTACATAGATAGCGAGTTAAGGGTTTTCATGCGCTTTCCAGCTTGTAGTGTCGGAGACAGAATCGCAATCGTTTGATGTGCTGTGATTTATGCAGGCAGACAGCTCGCACTCGGACGCTTGAATTTCATGCGATCGAACGAGGCAATCTCGTCGCAGGAGTTTGAATTTTCCAAACGACTCCGAAACAGACAGGGTATTTTTATAAACTTGTTGAAACGAAGGTCACGACACAGCTGTTCTGCGCTGGAAACAACGGAACGATGCTCCCCGACACGAATAGCATTGAATCCGAGATCACTGCAGCTCCCACTGTTTCTTCCAACGTTCCCCCATCAGATTAATTTCCCTCACGCCGCAGCGATCTCATTTGCTCGATGTTTCGCACTCAACCGATTCTTTTCAGCGAGGCGTGGGCACGAAATTTGAAAACACACAGGTTTCTTACAAACATGTTTGTTTGAACCGCTTCCCTTGTTCGGCTTAGGAGCGCCGCAGTGGCCTTAGCAACACAAAGGTTATCAAAGGCGTGTGCTCGCTCGGAGGAATAAGCAGGAGGCTCAATGTGGCAACGAAGTTTCTCGAATGATAAGCCGCCTGAATTGTCTACCCGACTCATTGACTGACTAACTGCCAGCGTTGGCGGATGGTGGATCGAGTTGAGCTTGGTCGGGAGATCCTCGACCAGGCTTGCCAGCTGGTTGGTTGGTTGGCTGACTAAGTGAGTGAGAGCGTGACTTCGTTTGTCGAGGGAGTGACTGACTGACTGACTGCCTGCCTGACAAACTGACTGACTGGAGGGCGGGCGGGCGGGCTTGTCGTCCTCTGTGATCACATCGAGCGCCCCTCAAACAAAACACACGAATGTAGAACAAACGTTTTCGCTTCTGCCGCCACCCAAGGGATTGTAAAAAGGGAATTAAAAGTGAAACAGTCCTATTCTCGCGAGACCAGCTGTTCGACTGCAGATGGTGCTCCTGTTCCTGTCTACCGGCTCGATGCATTGTCAATTACTTAGCTGGCCACTTGCAAGCATCGTCTGGCGTGGATAGTGTCTCCTCAGCTCCCCGAGACCCTCTCTCCCCTTCTGCCCAGAGCACCGCCACCGCTACCAACGCGACGACAGCGGCAGCCCTGAAGCACCATTCCAAGAGTACCACAAACAGAACGGTTAGGATGGCAAAACCACAAACAGCAGCAATTCACTCTGCTATCTCGTACGACCTCGGTCGCTTTCTGACATCCTCGTTGACAGCAGCAGGAGCCGCCCTAGGAGGCATTGCTGCAACTTCTTTAGCACGACATCAACGGAACACGTAAATGTGACAGCTGCAAGTCCATCGCGTGGCAGCAACGAGGGCGGCGACTCAGGTAACGTCCAAAGAATGTGGGTCCCCAGCGAGCAAGCGAGCGAGCGAGAACAGGTGTTGGAATCAACAAGTGCCGTTTGCCATGCTGTTGCCACCAGCAAAACCGATTTGAAAAGACGTCGAGAGGACCACTTTTGACCTCTTCCACCGCTTCCCATCCGATAGCGCTCGGAGAGGAAAGCAGAAGAAACGATTGAAGGTCATTGCATCACAGCACAGCAAAGCGTTTTCCAACTGGACATTAACCTCCAGCGAAGCTGTCGAAAAGAGCGTTGGTCACATTTCTGTTGGCTTCCATTTTTGCTCCATCTCTCGCGGGAATTCGACAGAGGACTATGCGGGACGTGTGCGAGAAGTGGCGAGACGGAGGACAGGAGAAGAAGAAAAAAAACAGAGGAGGAGAATAGTTTGCGAGCAGGCAAAGGCCACTTGTATGGATTAGAAGACGACGGTCCTGCACTCCTCGCGTCCAAACGCGGCAGGGTCAAATATTAACAGCGCTGGACTCTTCCAGCTGCTCCCGTTCCCTGTTCTTCTTCATCGACCCTACCTGCCACTCGGCCAGCGTTGCAAGCAGACGAGAGAAGGCGCAGCGTAGAGACAGGTCGAGGTTTCCGAGGGCGGCAGGAGCGTTTCGCCTCCGACATTCGCTCTTGATAGACGAAGAGAGCGAGGGGCCGGCGGAGCTGGATGATCTTTGCCATTGTGCTCCACAATATGGAGTGTCTAGAAGTGTCGGACGGAGGGACGGAAAAAGATGGTTGCGGTCTTCCTCGTCCTGATTCTCGGGAGAGACGGATCGGCTCGCAATGTTTCCATTCTGCCAAGTTGCCCCTCTGACCGGGTCCCTCTCCTACCGACGCAGCTTCCCTGTTTGCTGCGGTCGGTGGTAACGTAACCACGGCCGCCGCCGCCGCCGCCAGCATCAACAGCGGCCGCAGCGGTAGAAGCGGTGGAGCTACTATTTGATGCAGCAGCAGCAGCAAGCAGGACCAGGGTAAGCGGCAAGTAAATTACGAACACTCCAGGGACGTCTCTGGGCTTCATTCTAGGGCGTTGCAGAAGAATTTGCCTTAAGCATACAAGCTGTGAGCGACCGCACTCGCCGCTGCTGCACCCGCCGTTCGCACCGAAAGCAAACGTGCCGGGTAAACAGCACGAAGCATCTTCAAACAAAAAGCAGAAACGCTCACAATAACGTCGTCGTCTGCCTCTTCTTCTTCTTCTTCTTCATCTCCTCCCTCCCGGAGCTCAGCACTTTCTAAATCCGCGATCAGATTTCACCTTGTTCCACCAGCAGGTGCCTTTGTAATATAGTTTTTCCCCCGATTCCGTTGTCAATGACACGAATGATCATCATGAGCCGAATTCGCATTCGTTCCCTGATTCCGCGAAAATCGAGGAAATTCGCGACGGGGTAACCTACACATCGAACGGAATCAGACCCCATGACATTGAGTCGTTCTGTAGGAACTGAGCGAGTCGTTCGAATCCTCGTGGCGCAAGGAGTCGGCTTCGCAACCAGCTCCTCCATCGAGTATGCTCAGCATGAAATGACCCCGGGAGCGATTGACTCGCCAAGAGGCTCTCCCGACGGTAGTCTGCTGTCGGTAAACGACAAGCCAGATAGTCGGTTCCGGAGTCAGCAGATCCAGGACGGTGTAGGAAGCCACGACGACGAAGAGTTTTAATGAGTAGACTGTCGATGCAGGCGATAATTGGACCGTTAATGGTTTATACCCCCTCCCGCAGAGATCCCGCTTCCCCTCCCCTTCCCGTTCTCTGATCTCCTACAGAGAGCTTTTCACTGTATCCCGCTTCCCGCCCGTGCGGCGTCCCCCCCCCCCCCCCCCCCCCCCGCCTCCTTTGACGAGTCCTGTCTGCTCCCGTCACGCGGACGTCCTCCCGGCATTCCCTCAACGCCTCATCCCCTTCTATCAGTGTTCCACCACCACCATCACCACCACAAAGCATTAAATTGCAGAAATCGCAACCGAAGCGATTCATCACCAAAAATGATTGCGTCCAATTTCCAGCTTTAAACTTCGAACGGACTCCCCTTGCGGTGTCCCTCTTGCGAGGAATTTGAACAATAGGAGCCATGTCCCGATCCGAACGCGGCGTCGGAGTTGTATCCTTTGGTGTGACACCGGTCCGAATCCGGTGGAAGGCAGCGCACAAGATGCGTGTAAATAAATTTGCAGAAGAAAAAAACGATGAATGAGCTCGTCTCATGGAGTGCCCCGTCGCCGCGCTCCGGAAGCTTGCCAGGACACGTCAGCCTTTATCTTATCAGAGTGAAAACAACGCTGATTGAGCGATCGGCCACGTCGACATGGGTCCTGTGCGTTCAGCTTGCTTGTCTCGGAGCGCTCCAGCTCGAAAACTGAATTCTGTTCAGCTATGAGTTATGAGAGAAGGCGCTATGAAGGATCAAACCAAGCCAGGCCAGGCCTGAGTGCCACCCCATGAACGATGAGGTCGTGCGGACGTTTCGAGAGACGGGTAATCAGAGAGGACGGGAGGCCGCGGAGAATGCTCCCAACTTCTTAGGTTGTAACTGCGAGCTCGACGAACGAGGAGACTGCCCTGAGGTTCCCAAGCGAAAGCTTGGAAATCGAGAGCCTGAGGTCCGAATCTTAAGTCTGGAGTCGAAACGAGAGAAATCGTCGGAACATATCGGTAACAACAAAAAGCATCCTCAGAGTGCCCGGATCTGAAGAGCTCGGTACGTGGAGGAAATAAAGAGCGGAATTAGCTTGCTTTAGAGTCTGGGTCCGAGCAGGGCTTCGGGTATGAACGAAGGAGAAACGTATGATGTGCTTGAATCACGATTACGAGTACCAATTCGCCAGTGGTGCATTCCTGATTTGCAGCAAGCTTTCAGTTCGATTTTTATCGAGGTCGCTGCGATTTCCCGACCGCTCGGAATCGTTTCGGTTTTGGTCATTTCTTCTCCAGTCCGAGCCAATGGAGGAAAACTCAGCGAACATTCCGATTCCGCCGAGCAAACCTACTTCGATGGAGAAAACTACAACGCTCGGTCGGTCGGGCAGATCGACGGACCCACCGATGGGAGAGACATTGTTGTCGGGACGTCGGGCACAAAAAATTAGCGCCTAATTGCTCGCTGACAGACAATTGTGACAATGGAGACAATTTTCCCGCGCTCCGCCATCGCGTGCGGCGTGATTTCAGCGAAATTGAGTTTGTTGATTCCAGCCATGTCAAAGCCTGTCCGCCCGCCCGCCGCGCCGCCCGCCCGCCAGCCAGGCCGCGTGCCAGGCATTGCATGCCATCCGGTCGATTACAGCAAATCTGTCTCGACTCGGGAGGAGAGTTGATAAATTCCGAAAAGTTCCACCAGACACGTTCTGCCTGAGACATCGACGAGCAAGTGAGAGCGATGGAACTTATTAAGGAACAAAATCACCTCCGGCGGACGAAGTTGCCCGTGGCTCGGCCGCAAGCGAAGCCATTTCGAATCGATCGGCGAACGTCCAAACAGCGGACGATTCCGAGAGATTTACACATCCGGAATGATTTCCGCTCGGGGAAGCAGGATTGCGTTGTTCGCCAGCGACGGTAGGAGCAGCAGCAGCAGCAGCAACAACAGCGACGAACGGTCGACAATACTGCCGATCACTCAGGACGTCGTCGTGGCGGTGCCGCTGTCGTTGTTTCAAGGATTCCTACACGGAGGCGGCTTGGTAGGCTTCCACCAGCGGTCGGTTTTCGCAGGCACTGGAACGCTTCAAATTTCATTTCGAGCGGTGCAAAGCAAGCGTCTCATGCGCTCGAGTGGAAGATTCGCAAATCGCATTAAATATTCATCCATTCATTCACTCGCTATTCGCCCCGTCACCAGCGTAATATCTTAATTGGCCCGTGACGCTCTGAATGTTTTGAGCGTGCTCCAATCCTTCACCCAGCAGCCTGCTCTCGCGATAACATCCTCGACAGCTTCGGGATGGCCTGCACGGCCGTTCATGGCGAAACTTGGATGCGGGGCGAGACGGGTAGACCTTGGCGTTTCAAGAACTTATTCAGGGTTTTGGAATTCCATGAGCGGGGGAATATGAGGAAAGCGAAAGCAGCTCGAGGCATAGCTGCCCCGGCTGCTTCAGCTAAGAAGGTGAGGAAAAAAGGAAAACACGTCCATTTTTTACGACAGGGGCAATTTTCACTCGAGCTCTCACACTCGAGAGAAAGTGAAACATTGACGAGGAAGCCGTCGAGGCGAAGAACAAGTGGGATATGAGAGAAGCTGGGCGAAAGATACAGAGAGAGAGAGAGAGAGAGAACGGGAGAGAAGTAGGTCCACAAGGAAGGTAGTCTCCAAGCAATCTTAGCTTATCGGCAAATTATGGACTCGGTGTTGCGACACGGTCCGAAGAATGAAGCCAGGAACTCTCGACGCGAACAAAGGAATCAGGCTCCGCGGCTTAGAAACGAAAGCAGACGGAATGAATCGGAGGATCAATTAGCCGGACTGAAAGTTCCTCCGAATATTTGGAATCGTTCCGTCATCGAAGAAACAAATTTTGAGGTATTAAGCTACGGATGCAGAGGCTTGATGGTCCATCAAGGACGACTGAAGGAGGTGGAAACGGCGACCGACGTTTCTTCGAGACTACACAGTTCTTGCAGTCGATGCGAAGCCTGGAAAAACGCCGGTCTCCTTTTTCCACATCGTTTCTGCGGCTGCTGAAACGGGGAATCCGGGAAGGAATCGAAGAACGAAGGAGGAAAAACACAGAGTACAAGCACGAGTCGGGAAAAGGAAAGAAAGAGGATGGACGGACGCGCGGTCGAATCCGGCAAATACTAGTAACATTCAACGGAGCGAAGTTTGAACACGTCGTCCCCTCAATACCCATCATGCAGAAGCGGAGAATAATGAGTTCGGTGCGTTTGAAATTTCATGACCACACTTTGGGCTATGGATGAAATCGAAGAACGAGAAGAACTACACGATGGAATTTGAGGCCAACACTCGTTTCGTTATAATAGGCTCAAAAACCTTCAAGGCTCGCTTCTCAAACTCGACTGGGTGTACCTTTGAAGAGAATTCGATTTGATACTCCTCCGCGTGGAATCCTGGCCGCCGCTTGAGAGCTTTTAGACTAATTGGACGCCAAAGACCGGAAATCGGACAAACGCTTCGCAGCCGAGAGGGCCTCGCTCGGAGATAGGCGGGAAGCCGGCGGCAGAGCACGGCACGGCACGGCACGGCACGGTGCGGTGCGGCTCCTCCACAGGAGTAGCCCCTGACTAGGCTTGACTCCAGTGGGCTCGAGAACGATCGACGTTGTTAATAAATTCGTTTAGAGTTTCAAGCTAGCTACGGAGACTGAAAACTAAACAGACCCAGCTCACTATCCCGGCATCCCGTCCGAGCCCCTCGAATGAGTTTAGACCTCTCGACCCAAATCGCAAGATGAAGGATCAAAGAATACCCGAAACTTCTCCTGATCCCTGAGTTCAAATCTAGAGCTGTCGGTTTGTTGTAGGGGTTCTACATAAACGATCGGGTCATAAGAATTCACGAGTTGTTTGGAATCAAGTAAGCCTCGACCTCGGCCTCGACTATGCCCAATATCGTCAGCAATCGTTCCACGGCGATGCATTCATTACTGCTCCTCCAATTTCGGCAAATAACATCTGCTCCTCGTTTACAGGCTCCTGCACGCGACCGCTGAGTTTATTTAATGGCGACAGATACACCGATGTTCGCCGACGACGCGACGACTTGCAAAGGTCGCTGAAGCAGTAGTGGCCGCTTCGATCGAGGGTGATAGAACCTCATCGAGAAGCTGAATGGCTTTCTCATCCGAGTCCGTCTACTGCTATCAATTCCTCTCGGTTGGGTTTTGGTGTGGTAGCGGGGATCAATATCAGGCGATACCCTCTATGGCCGGTCCGTAAGGAGGTCTCGAATTTCGTAATTTTGGCAAAGCCACTCTAAATCCGCTCGAAGAACATTGCTCGATGCTCGCAGCAGTGTCTCAAAGCACCGCATGCTTCACGTTTTTTGTTCTCAAGGTTTTGCTTTTTGGAATTCTCAAAAGTTCGCCCAGATGTTGGCGTCCTCTGGACACACGAGCTGCTCGGTTGACTGGCGCTGACGCTGATGTGACGTGACGTGACGTCAGCGTGCACTTCGCTTCGTCGGCGACATACGCAGCTCTGAACGACCTCGTATTCTGGAAACAACGCATATCTGGTAAGGAGGGTCCACGGCTCGCCGACATCGGTGATCTGCATAACAAAGACCTTAATTCTTCCCTTCGCTGATCCCTTCCTCTTCGAGCAAGCAACATAGCTTGCTTGTCGTGTGATGCCGTTGTCCCGCTCGCTCGCTCGCTCTCTTCGCAATCCATGTCCTCGCGTTGGGGCTCGCTTTCCCAACTCATCCCGCAGCAGCTGGCCGCAGCTGTTGGATTCTCAGGAGGTTCAGTTTCGAAAAAAGATTTAATCAGCTCTAGCCCAGGGCGAGCGACGGTGGGAAACGAGCGAGCGAGCAAACGTTTTTCCGCAGGCGAGCGACGTTGACGCTTCGTGTCGCGCACGTCAAATTTGGAGAGATTTGCGAACGCGGACATGATGGCGTTCGGGGGGAGTGGCCTGTCTGGAGGAAGTCTCGATTCGATTACAGAATGAAGTGCAGCTATTGACCCAAAGTCGGGCGAAGGACCGACCGACCGACCGACCGGGCGTTGTCCATGGTCGTCGTCGTCGTTGTTGTTGTCCATTGGCCTTGTTGTTGTCATCGTTGCCACCGTTGTCGCTGGCGTCGTCGTTGGTCGTTGTCCACAAGCACCGCACCGAGTGCTGAGGTTGCTCGTTGGTGTCCGGCCGGCGACGAACACGTCGTCGTTGTCCGCTGCCGTCCGCCCGCCGTAAAATGGAAGTGCCTAGCTTTGCACAAGCACGCAACTCACGCCCGATGGTCTAGATTCAACTGAACGGCCGGCCGGCCGGCGCAGCGTTGACTTTGTGTGCTCTTTGTTTGCACGATCTTCACACATACATCTGCGTTAGCGGACCATTTTTTCCCGTCTGCTTTTGCGGAGA
This sequence comes from Neoseiulus californicus, assembly GCA_028455905.1. Classification (NCBI taxonomy): domain Eukaryota; kingdom Metazoa; phylum Arthropoda; class Arachnida; order Mesostigmata; family Phytoseiidae; genus Neoseiulus; species Neoseiulus californicus. Next base: position 6,882,542 of record JAMQGS010000003.1, read on the forward strand.
AGTTTATATGAATCACGCTAGGAAACGTCCGTTTCTTTCTGGTCTCGGTCATGCTCTCCGGGCTTTTGCCTACTACAACTACCACATCCGAGACGAGCGGTGCTGTGTTCCGCACACGATGTCGGTCCTGTTTTCCTCTGGCGGGCCTGCTCGGGCGAAGCTAAACAGGATAACAAGAAGGAAACGACGATCGGATGAGCGGACGGACGCATGGACGGACGGACAAGGAATAGAAGGCGAGAAGCGAAAATATACGCTTCGTGACAGATTGAAGAAGAATTAGGCCAATTATTACCGAAGCCGGGCGCCTGTCGGCGGAGGATTTCGCCACGCTTCTCCTTGGATCCTCTCGTGGTGTGTACGAAAATGGGCCTCATATTTTCACGTTAATACAACTAGCTGCTCTTTCGACAGGCCAGAGCAAGCCAAAGCAGAGCAGACGCGCCCGTTCCCTCGTCGGGGAGCCCAGCGGACCGGCGGACGGCCCGCCAGGCAGGCACACATCATCGCCGACCAACATGGACTAGAGCGCCGTTAATCGGCTTATGAAGCGACCATTCACAGAACCGGCTCGTACTCTGGGACGAGCGCGGCGATGGAACAGCGAACCCGCAAGTCCCCGATGTCGTCGCGTTGCCGATTCCAGTCCGCGGCGGCGCGTCGACGACAGACGGGCGGACGGACGGAAGAAACGCATCTCGGAACAGGAAAAGCACGAGACTATGTGGGCTAATATGAATAAGAAAAGAACAAATGCTTGCCCTTTTGCCGCCACTGAGCTGGAAGTCAGCGGCGCGTGCTCGAGTCCCGCTTTGTGTTTCCCGCGGCGAATAAAGCGACCGCAGCAATGGCAGCAGTTAGGCGAAGGGAGCACAGATGGCCCTTGTTTGAAGCCACTTCGTCTTCCTAGTTCTCCATCCTGTCCACTTTTTTTTTCGTGCTCTTTTATTCACTTGGTTTGCCTCGGTGCGCGTCTAGAGACGTACGTAAGACCGAGTGGATGTCAGATAGAGATTGGATTTTTTCTCGAATCCAGAGTTTCCTGAAGTATCTCCAAGCGGTCGAGTACTCGTCTTCCGCTTCTGAGGAAGCGGGCGTGGCGTGATGCGGCTTAAACACAATCTGCCTTGGTTTCTGAACTGGACTCGAACGACGCGTGAAGGTTGGATGTTGCCATCCCGACCGAAACTGTCGGAACCTCTTGCCCGACGTAGGTTCTGAACTAATTAGCGTCACTGAGATGTTTGGATACTGAAACGAATCCCTCGTACCTCGAGACGACAATCCCTAGCTTTGCTTCCGACTTCAGTGTTTTCAGAACGAATCCCGTTTCCAACCCGGTCCCGTCAGGTAATGGGACCCTTGTTTCTCGCAATTTTTCCTGTTTTTTGACCGGTGAATAAAGAATTGGGAAACACGCCTCGGCTCATGAACGAATAACTGCGACGCGATGCAAGTTCGATAGAACATGTGTAAGGGTTCTCTTCGGGATTTGTTCGACTGACGCTCTGCCCAACATTCACGTCATCAGCGTCAGACCGTCAACGTCCCATCCGTCGATGTCGCAAGAAAACGTGGGGATGTGGGACGATCCCCTGTTCGCCGCTCGGGAGTGATAATTTCGCAACAGGTGGATCCCGCGTGCGCGCGGGGAGCAGCTGAGTCTACTGACAACCTGTCGCTCCCGTGCGAAGCTCATGCACCAGGCTCGACCTCATTGGGAATCGGGAACGAAGCAAATATGCACTTCGTGGGCCGAGAGTCGATTTGCTTCTCGCCAGAGGACTGAGATCGATCGCTGAGTGTGAGTCCAACACTTTGTTGGAAAGAGACAAATGTGTATCATGTCGACGAGTCGAACATGTTGGCATACAGCATAGAAACTCCGTCCGACGACAACGACGAAAGGACGACGACGACGGCGGCAGCGGCGGCGATGCCGCGTTCGAGAACAATGTTGACGACAGATATTAACAACTGTCGTTAATACTCCGGACACGTCGTCCCGTAGATTCCTTACGGCATCCGGAAGTGGCGTCTTAGTGAACAACTGCCAACTACACTGCCATTGATGATGATGATGAGGGAGAGGATCCTTGTACCTCCATCCGGCGTTGTGCCTGTCCGTCGGCGGCGGCGGCAGCGGCAGCAACGGCGGCGACGGTTGCTGTTGTTGTTATTGTCCTGCTCCACGGAAGTTGTTAAAACAGACGAGTCCCGCGAGATTTATGTGTATTTGTTCGTATCGCGCTTCCTCGTTCTGTCGATCACAAAGCGAGCGTCTGGGCTGCTCGTTGCGGGCCGATCGGCAGATCCGTTTGCGGTGCTTACATTGTTCTGTTATTGGAGAGCTTGAGAGAGAGAGCTTCTACTAGCTCATACACAACGTATAACTGCCGACAAAACGTCTCCCGAAAAGGGCCTGCTCTCTGCGGTGAGTTCCATTCATCAACTTCGTTCGTAAGCGCTCGATTTGTTTTTATGGGCTCCCCACTTTATAACCACCGCCGCTTTCCGGCCCATATTGTTGTACTCGGTGTCAGTGCAGCTGCAATTTTGCCCCTTCTCGCAAATAGATCACAACCGGGGGAAAGAATTGATTTGCTTTGTTTGCGAAGCTCCGCGTCATTTGCTCCGCAAGAGAACCGGAGCGAACGCTACATTCCAACAGCTAGGCAACACCAGGGAGCAAGGGAATCCTCCTCCTCCTCCTCCTCTTCTAGCCTCTGCAGGAGTTGTAGTATCGGCTGTGCTTGTATTTCTGGAATTCTGAAATCACTACCAGCGACTGAGAAAGATTGCCACCATCTCGTCGTTGAATAAAGAGCAGCTCTCGAGACCTTTGATTTAAATGAAGTTCTTCAGCACATAGAATCTAGGAGAAGTTTTTCACTGACTGCTCGCAAAAACAACTCTTCTTACTCTCAAGCTGGAAGCTATTCAACGACGACGGTCGTCGCGAACCGAAGAGCAGATGAGCTTGCGATTAATGTTTGTGTTTGAGTTGGGAGCTCGCGTACACGTTTTGCTCCACTTGCTTACTTAGGGATTTAGATCTGCTTTGGAGGCTAGACAGGGCACCCATGCCGCACTTATCTGCTCACTGAAAACATCCCAACACAAGGACAAAACACTAATGCGGGGATGCGGTCGTCTGGCCGCCGCCGCCGCCGCCGTTTCGAGTTCGGAAACTCCTCCATGGATATACCTCCTATAATATTCCGCCGTGTAAAAACTTCTTCGTTGCGCAGTTGACGCCGAGAGTTTCGTGTCGTCGTCGAAACGTCGGTCGTCCTGACGAAATTCGTCGGCCGACGAAACCCGAGCTCAGAGGACAGACAGCCGATTGCGACGCAGAAGACGGAGACTTCAAAACAGCGGTGGAAACTGCGCATAGAATCACGGCGAATCGATCGGAATCACGAATGAAATCCAATCCCCGTGACCCTGAGAGCTCTTGGGCCTTATCGGTCGGAAGAACATCGACACTCCATCAGAACGCTGTGTTTTCGTGGATTGTCAGTCGAAAGTTCGACTTGATTCGTATTCCGTCATTAGGGTCCGTCGAGTGCGTGGCGTGCTGGCTAGATGGCGATTTGTTTGGATTTGTTTGCATATTCGTTATATTCGGGAAGCCGCTCTCCGCATTTACATATACTTACGCCACACGTCGCATAAGCCAGGCAGCCGCCGCCACCGCCACCACCAACACCAACGCTGCGCCGCCGCGTTAGGCTCTGACTCGAAGGGGTTGGCCTCGTCAACCGTCTCCGTTGACCCTGTCCGCTGTTCAACGCGATGCCCGCCTGCGCGCTCGTCGAGCCAGAGCGGGAAACGACTCCGACAACGACAACTACGCAAGGATACCAAGTAAGCGGTGGTTGCTTGTGTCTACTTCGCTATTTGATCGGGCTCCGTCAAATCAACGACTAGTGTTTGTGCGTTCCACGAAGGCTCAGGAGGAAGGAGGAGAATATGAGCAGGACGAGAAACGGGTCATAGCCGGATGCGGATCGCCAAGACCAAGAAAACGGCTCAGCGAAACAGAAAGAGGCACTGCATTTGAAGGCAGAATACTCATCGTGACGGCAGGGACCGCACCGAAGATGACAACGAGCGTCCGGTGGACACCCACATACATACAAACACACACACACACACAAGGACACTAACCTTGCCGGACGGTCAGTTTTGCTTCCCTGGCCGACCCTTTGTCTGTCTGCACGCCACTTTTCCCCGCCCGCCTGCCCGCCAGCCGACCGGTTCGGGATGATCCCTTCTATGTTCATCCGTATGTGCAGATGACGTGCAAAGGAACAGTTGTCCGCCGTTTTCCTCCCTCCTTTGTTCTTCCTTTCTCCCCCAACCCCTCCTTCCACTTCGTCTAGCCCGACCGAAGAACTCAGTCCGACCACGGTTCTCTTCGGCCAAGCTCCACAAGGAAATTCAGTCCGTGCCCGAAGGTATAACCGGTGTCAACAACAACAACAACAACAATAGCAGCACCAGGGGCAAGAATGGTCGTGAGGGCGAATATTCGTGGCCGCTTCCGCTCGCTGTGCCGAGCAAACGTCTCGTGGAACAGAGTCGGAGAGCAGAGAACGGCGAACATCCGCGTAATTTGCTACACGCAGCGAGGAGAAATTTTCATGCGAAGGACTTTGGAAAGTTTAAGAGGGTTGCCGACACCAAGGCCTCTTCACTCGCTTGCTCGTCCTACGCGAGCCCGTTCACAACTCATCGTAATTAGCGGGGAAACTACGGGAACTACCGAAGGGGAGGAGGGGAGTAGGGGAAGAGGAGTGCGGTTACTCGGGCGGGAGTTCCCATATCTCCGTCTCGGGGTTGAATCGTCGGCGTCGTGGTTAATTTCACAAACTCTTTGGTTGGGATATTATTCGCTTTCCGCCTTTCCATCGCCTGTGCCCGCTCTCGGCTCTTCATCCGTTTGAACATTCATCCCTTCTTGCTTGTTAGGAGGAATTTATGGAACCTTCGAAGCGAGCCCATCGGAACCGAAGTGGTCGTTTGAGCTCTTTTGAAAACTCGTCGTCATAGCTCCCTGTGGGTTATTCTCCGGCGAATCTTCTTGTTTTGACTTCCCTCCAAACTTTGAGGAACCGCTGTCTTTCAGGGAAATCGCTTCTCCGGCCGGCTTCATCGTCCATCGTGCAGACGACAGCGAAGTCTGTTCAGGATCAGGAGTGGACGCGGCAAGTTCGAAACGCGGGTCTGGGCTTCGGTTAAGATGGAATTCGAGCGCGTTTTCTAGAGAGGATGTCGTGGATAGCGTCGAGTTGAAGCGTGGCGTGATATACCTTCTTTCGAGCTTCTCCGAGAACTCGGGGGCTCAAACCCACACCGCGCCGCCGTACGGAGCCGCATCGGCAAGCTTTCAGTGACAACTTTTCCATTAGGAGTTCAATATTTCACTGGCGGCCCCTCTAACTCCTCCGTCTCCCGAATCCCACTTCTCGATGCTCGGGCTCTCCTTCCATGTTCCGTCAACTTCCCTAGTCCACTCGTCTTCCGTCCCGTCCCGATCCGCTCGCCCGGCTCACTCGTTCCTGGTCAGCCAACAAGCCGTTCGGAAATGGTTCCGACCGTTCGACAGGGAGGTAAAGTTACCACCGGCGGACCCTTCACGGGTTCTAAAGTCTCCGAAACAAAGGCGGGAGGGTCGTCCCGCTATGGTGGTGGTGGTGGTGGCCGCCGCCGTGCCGGCGACAAGACGGATGACCGTTGCCTGGCCGCTGTTCTGCCACCCGGCTCAGTCTCAATGATCTGTTCGTCGCAAGAACACAAGGAGGAGAAGGAGAAGAGAGAAAAAAACCTGCTCGAGAAGCTCGGCGGCCTAAAAACGATTTCTATTTTTATCCTCAACATCTCCTGACGGTGGAAAGGATCCATGAACGGATGAGTGACTTGACCCAAGTTGACCATGTGTCGTTGATCAATGGCTCACAATCAGCCGTAACAAAATGACTTCCCTAATGAACGGTGAGACCCATCCCGGCTGCTCGTTCCGCCTCCGTCAATAGGTGGGATTGAAATTGGTCGCTCCATAATGTATTGCGAGTACCATTCAACGTATGCAGCTCACATTGTCGGAGCCATCGGTGGAAGAAACGCGGAAACCCGTCCCGCTCGGGAGCCAACCCTCACCGCGAACGGAACTGCTCCCATCGGGCCTGCGAATGGCCTTCCCAAGCCGTGCTCGGGGTACAGGTCGAAAGTCCCTTCGAGCTGGTCGGGCGCGAGAACTCTGCGAATCTTCTTGTTTCGAGGGGCGCTTCAGGAAACGACGAAGTTTGCGTCGAAATCGGCTGTTGGCCACACGGCGGACAGCTGAGGTTTGTTTGTTGGCCGGCCGGCTGGCTGGCTGGGTCGTCGGATGAATGAAGTGAGAATCGCCGTCTCTGCTTCGGTGGCCCGTTGGCACGGCTCTTTGAATTCTTTCATATAGAAATCATATCCAACGTAGGCATTGACGCAGAATGTTCCACCACAACACGCCTCGCCGACGACGACGACAGCAGCAGTGGCACCCAGCGGCTCTGGATGCAGTCGTCGCGGGAAGCTTTTTTCATGTCGCAGGCAGGCCGGCAGGCAGGCGGGTGGGCGACATCCTCCTGCCATCCTTTGGCACCGATCCGTAACGCCAGCTGGCGTCTGAATCAGGACACGTCAATGCAATAGTTACAGCGACATGGTTCCCATACTCCCTATCTCTCGCTCTCATTCTATATTTCTCGGTCGTTTTGCAAGTCCGCGACGTTAAGAGAGCATCATTCGACGATTCGACAGGGCCATGCGACAGCTGGGTTGAAAAACTCGACCCTACAACTCGACTCCGACTCAAAATGGACAGCTCGACTCAGCTAGATACCGTCGATTGGGTCTGATTGAACTTGATCTGACTCTTGCGATTCCGCGACTGCTAAATCCTCAATTTTTCGAACCATGAATGAACGGAGAAAATCAGATGTTCGTCATCAAATTGCTACAGTTTCCATAGTTTGTCCCACGCATTACCGAGCGGCAGCTCGGTCCGACAGGAGTAGTTGTGGTTGAGCAATCGGTGCTCATCGTTGTCCTTGGTCTACGCCTCCGCTGATAATCAGAACGACTACCTCCTCCTACCTGCTCGATAGCTACATCAATGGCTCGATTCCGAGGAAATAAAGACAACGATGTTTGGATGTCAAGGGAGTAGTTCGTGTGCATTCAAGGAACTCGTCTCCTTCCGAATTGGACGGCAGGAACCGCTCAAAGCCTCATAAGGAGTCGGCGCCGCTCCGTTTCCGTATTCACAATCTTCGAATGGGTTTCTGCTCAGGGTTCCTCGGTTGGGTTGCTCAGCGAGGCTGGAGAGCCTGCTTATTCTTATCGATAATGAGCGCTGGCAGCAGCGCTGAAGCATAATTCAGAGCAAATATCAATCATGCTAATCGAGCTCTAATCTAATGTGTGATTTACGTCGGAATAGAGAAGAGATTTATCATCAAACCCAGCGAGCTTTGAAAGCCGTTCCGAGGCTGAGGGCCGCAGAAGAAAGCTCGATCCTCTCAAGAGAAGCCGTCGTCTACCATAACGCTCCAGATGAAGCGTTCTCCAGGACGCAAAGCTCCTCGCGAAGTCCTCCCCGAAGTTTGAAGGACTCCGGTAGATGGGATCAGAGGTAGATGACTGCAGAGACAGTTTCGGGAACAGATAGCCTCCTTTGAGACGGCACGGGTTACCCCAGAGCGCTATTTCTCGCATTCCCTTTCGAGATCGAACCCTCATGAGCAACGAACTGACAAAAGAGTCGGAGTCCCGAAGTGGCGAACGTGCTTTTGGGAGTTCGAGCCCCCCGTGCTCGATGACTCGGGGAGACCTTTGACTGGACTCTGACTAAACGAGCGAGCCCAAGTGTCCGTGCAATCGAGTGTCGGTTTGTCCGGTAATGATGACGAAAAGATATTGTTGTTAGCGCCCACTGGGGAGGGAGTCACTGACTGACCGAGGACCCCGATCCACGAATACGGGCGCACGGAGGAACAGACAAACAGAACGAGCAGCCGACGAACGGGGGGCCGAACGAGCGAACGAGAAGAGAAGAGGAGATAACTTGTCGAACTGGTGGACCTGGTTTCACCGGTGTTCTCGAGATGGTGCTCCTGGACGCGCTGATGGTCATCGCCGTCCTAGTCCCGTTCTTGGTGTTGTATGTCGACGACGACGAGTCGCGCCTGGGATGAAGCAGAGCAGAAAAAGATCCCGATCCAATTAGGGCGCATTAGGAAGTTTCTTTGCGGGAGACGCTTCTATCTCTTTTCTTCCTCTCCTTTTCGTTATCGTCGCCGCCGCCACAGCCATGTGTGTGCAAGAGTCCGTCCATCTGTCGGTCCATCTCTAGGCCTGGAAGTGGGTTGGGACCTCGACTGAAGAAGTTGTCGTCCTCCTATCCTGTCGCTTCCCCACTTGCTCCGTGGTCTGTACTGATAAAATCGCCGCCGCCACCCCCAATGAAACAGAGTAACTACCGCCACTCGAGGGAACAGTGGCGCTGGTAGAGCGAAAAGTCGACGAACGGGAAGTGAAACTTCACCGAAACGTCGCGCCAGCCAGACTCTCTCGTTTCCTATTGGGCGAAAACCCGAACCAACTAATCAGACGTGCCGCGATCTAAACGAACTGCAAACAAAATGGCTCAAGGTCTGTCGTCCTGGATCGTCGTAGAAAGGATCGTATACGAGCGAAAGCTTCGGCTCAATGCCACTCTGTGGACACCGCATAAATCCGTCGGGCGAGCCCTGCGCTGCTTTGAATGTACAATCCGATCAGGTTTTCAATACCGAGCTCAGCCGAGTTGACGATACACTCTCAGTCACGGCTTTCTCGCTGGTTTGAACAGCCTACATTCCAGAATTGAGATTTGGAGGATCTCTGTTGAGAAAACTCCAGCGATTTCACCGAATCTTTCCACCCAAAGTGATTTCTCAGGGGATTTTCCCGACGACCTAGTGTTATTCCTCTCTTGCCTTGTTTCTCAAGTTCGATCTTGCATTCATAGCTGTTACTGCGCAGGTGTTCTCGACCTGCGGCGGCGGCGCGGCGGCATCGACGACCCGGAATTACTCGGCATCGACGCTGACATTCGGTGTGTCACCACGTTCCCGCGGTTCCGTATACAGTTTCTTTTTTTTTCTTCTGTTACCAGCCTAGTTTTTCGGCTCGATGATGAAGTGCTCGCTGGAGCACATATCGCCGTCCGCCCTTCTATTTCTATGTAAATATCTTTCGAGATATGCGCCGAGCAACCTCTGTTGCAGGCTGCGGCGACAGCAGCAACGCGAGCTTTGAGCGAGCCATTCTACAGGGTGGTTGGCGGACGCCCTCGCGACTTACTGGCTGACCCGCCATCCAAACAGTCAAGGAGCTTTAGCCCTCCTGGAGTGCCTCTCGTCCGTTTGCTGGCTCCCTGCCTTCGCGCTTTGAGAGCTTAAGGTTTTGGAGGGACACAAACGGAGGAAACAGAAGCCACAATGCACGCCTGTCCAATGTCAATCGAACAAAAGTCGGGGAGTCATGCCCAGAAAAATCCTTCGGCAGGGTTGTAGATCAGAATTCTAATGAGCTGAGTTGGCCTGTTCACCTGTAGAGCAAGCACCGAGTACAAATATTTGCGAATACTGAGCAACTAGCTCAGTATCCTACGTATCATTTGCACCAGATTTCAAGTCAGGCATGCTGACTTTGGGTTGGAACTCATTTCAGCTGAAGCTTGTCTCTGTTGCATTGAATTCCGAAATCGAATGAGGAAATTGAGTTTCTCGCATGCTCTGGCATTGCTAAAACTCATCACGCAAAGACCGATATACTTCTGATATTGTGGCTGAATGATGTTTCCATGTCCTATCCTTTTCAGACGCTTTTTCAGCTCACTCCGGAAGGAAAAGATGGCTCAAGATCGGAGAGCCCATCGTCATTCTCTAAAACCGCTGAAGAGTTTCGACTTGATATATGGCCGAGAAACTACGAAGAAGCGGAGAAAATAGTTAGAGACCATGTCAGCATTGTTGGAGGACAACTCGATTAGACTCCGACTGCTCGGGCGATCACTCCGAGAGGCCTCCTTGTCCCGATCCTCCTGGTGAGGAGCCAATCCCAGAACACTTCTCCACCATTTGATTCGAGGCAAAAACCGAAGCGCTCATCGATGAGTCGCTTGTTCCTCGTCGGAAAACGACATCGCCGATGAGCGAACGAACGGTAAGAACTCACCGCCAGCGCACTCTCGACTGGGGACGCAACAAAGCAGACGAGACTCCCGTCTCCATCCAGTCCTGAGACTCGAACCTGTGTCGACAAACTCAGAAGTCGGGACAGACACTGAGTGAGATAAGAACGGACGAATCCAAGGAGAGAGGAGAAACAAGCGGGGACGTGGTCGAGGGTGGCAGAAACGAACACGCCGAGCGAAATTCTGCTGACCCTGCTTTGTCCTGAGACAACGCGTTCCGGTACGCACCTTGTTGTCTCTTCGCTTTTTAGCGGGAGGAGAAAAGGGCTGACAGGGGCGGTGAACAGTGAGGCAAACACAAGAAAACGTCTGTCAGCTTGTTTCCCGCTCAACCTGGCGTAAATTTCCTCCGGCTGGTCCGTTCGGTTTCCAGTTGTCTTTCGGAACATTCACCTCCGGAACGATGAGGCATTCGATTGCGTATCTGGTGTCATTCTCACTTCATTATTCTGCGGAAATCGGAGTAGAACGTTTCAAGATCATCTTCGCTTCAATGGGCTACAGCGATCCGGTCACGTGGCCACTCGTATTCCTGTCCTTGGAAACTCTCTATCTTTTCGCACTCTTTCGATTAGGAACGAAGGCCGCAGCAGACTTCTGCAGTCGGAAAGTTTCAACTATGTTCTCGAGCGGTAAGCCGCGGAGCAGGCGTCTACTCTTTTTTTACCATCGAAACACGAATAGTCGGGGCTCGCCAAGGTTGAGCAAGCCGTCCACAGGCGAGTGGGTTTGGCCAAGGGTACAGAAACCTGGGTCCCTAGCTGGGTGAGAAGGAGGCAAGACTTCTCCCAGCAAATTACTCGGGCACTAATTGCAAGAAGCCCGCCACCTTTTGCAGCCAACCAGGCCGCCAAGGACCTCCAGCGGTTCGTAATGAAAGTATGCATGGCCTGAACCTAGTGATCCTCAGAGGACTCCTTGGGCTTGGGGTGGGCTTGCGTTATTCCCGCCTGTTTGGCCGGGTCTCTTTCCATTCGAGTCTGACCTCGTGCATGTTTCACTCTTGGATGAACGGCCTGCCTCCTACTACCTTGGAACCGGAGACCTGATGCTGGCTCGGCGCATACGAACTCGCCTTTGGAAATGCGACAGGAACGTTTCAATCATCGAAATGCGCAGTGATCGCTGAAGAGATACTTCAATTATAGATCGATCATGCTGGAGGCATGAGGGGCAGATACTCGGGCTGGGGTTTGATTCTTTTTTCTCGACCTGCCCTGGGGAGGTTCGGATGCCTGCTGGTGGTGGTGTACACCTCATTTGGTGGAATTGGGCAAAAGTTTTAATGCAATTATAAGCGAGTCGAAGCAACACGCACTCGAGACCAAAGAGATTAGACAGCCCCGTACAAGCAACCGCTGAGAAGCCGGAAAGCTCTTCAATGCTGCAAACCGGAAATGGTCAAGTAGTCGTACTCCTACAACAGGAATAGAAAAGTGAGGCCGGAGAACAGACGGGACAAAAACGAGGCCTGCTGGTCATCAACGCCCTGTATACCATGCGGCACTCCTCATATCCGCACGGACTGTTCACCAGCGGCGCCTCTACACCTGCAGTAGGTAGTTACAACCCTAACTCCGGTCCCAGGGTCAAGGTGAAATCGGGATTACGGCAGAGTAGTGGAAATAGAGTGAACCGGGAAACAAGAGGAAGCCCCGTAGCTTCTTTCAAAAGATCCCATTAGAGAGCAGCGAGGACTACTCGACAACGATGACAACTTGGAAATAAGGGGAACACCAGCATCACAGGAGCGCTTTCGTTTGAGTTTGTCAAGCCTTCTCGAGAACAAGTGGGGCCTGTCTCGTTACCTCTGCAACTTTTTCGAAGGACTGTGTATTGATCACCCTCAGTGCGGCATTGGATACCTCCCCAAGGACACCGCCGGGATTGTACTCCAGTAGTTCGGAACTCCGATAGGATCCCACCTTGTTTTCTTTGTTTCCTTGAATCATGTACGTGGTTTCCAGGGGCAACATCGATCTCCTCCTCTGCCCTTTCAACGGAGACCATGTGAGGTGATGCACAATACTCGACTTAGTGCCCAGTCTGAGCTGAGGCTTCAATAGGCCCTGACATGCTGCTTATCAACATGGCGTGCATAGTGCACGGCAGCGGAAGTGGACGCGTCTGAAATTTATCTCACAATGGAGGCCTGCTGCGCTGGTGAGGAA